>JAWDJD010000002.1:174495000-175872500 GCA_035047305.1 Bradypodion pumilum | reverse complement strand
TGCTACGCATGCACATTTTACTTCTGCTTCCAGCGAGGGTACTGCGGGCCAGGTTAATTGGCACAGCGGGCTGGATATGGCCTGTGGGCTGTAGTTTGGGCATCACTGCTCTAGCTGCATCTCTGTGTACAGTAGCTGGAAGGCTGGCAAGTTGGCAGTGTGAGACCCGGGTACTGCATGACGGATTTAGGCCTATCTCTGTCCCAGCTCTTGGAGACATGAAAGGAGCCTCATTTGGGCGTTCCCTGAGTGGAGTTTCTTCCGCAAAAATCCTTTCAACCCAGAATAATTTCTGACACAAAATTATTATTATTAGAGAAGGCTATGTCCTTCTACCAACCGAAGTGACATCACAGCCCATGCAATTTGCCCCAGACGAGCATGAAGCTGAGAGTCAACTACAGGTGGCAAAGAGTATATTCACCCATTCTGCTCGAATCCATACCCAGTTACGCCACTGATTCACAGAACAGGTAGCTACATCACCCCACATTCCCTTTGCTCACTGGTTGCAAGTGCACATTACATTACAAGTATGGCATGAAATACCACCAGGAGCGCATGTGTTGATGCTCCTGTAACTCAAGGGGAGGGGGGGGGAGATGAGTTTACGAAAGTAAAGAACTAATGTTAAAATACTTTTAACTGTTGCACCCCTACTCCCCAACCGCCACTTTTTTTCATTCCCAATATATCAGGGGGCCCTGCCCCAGAAAAACATCAAAACTTCTATTCCCCACCTCTTTACCTCTGTATCTGGCGTATATAAGCCATGCCTGGAAATTTCACTCCTAGATCTGAAGAAGTGGAGTTGATCCACGAAAGCTCACAGTAAAAACATATAGGTTAGTCTTTAAAGTGTGGCAGTGTTTTTGTTTTCTGATATGCCTGAACCACAGACTAACACAGCTACTATTCCAAAATAAAAATCGAAACTTCTATTCCCCACCTCTTTACGTCTGTATCTGGTGTCATATAAGCCATGCCTGGAAATTTCACTCCTAGGTCTGAAGAAGTGGACTTGATCCACAAAAGCTCACAGTAAAAACATATAGGTTAGTCTTTAAAGTGCGGCAGTGTTTTTGTTTCCATCCACACATACACTTCTTCAACTACTCCAAATCCTCCACGCACACTTTGACGGGAGGAGAAAGCAAAAGAACCGTCTTTCTGACACGCGTCTACGCGTTCACACGTACGCCCTTCCTCTCCAAAAGGGGGGGGGGGAGAGAAGAGCACACCGTTCCTACCTGCCCTCTCTCTCGCTCTCCAACCCACCCAGCAACTGACGGGACCCTCCTCCTCCTCCGTCCCGCACCTTCGCTCCCCCGTCCCGGCTCTAGTCCCGACTCACCGTCACTACCCCGGCCGGCCACCCCTTCTCGGAACTGCCTATTAACTGGAAACTATCCCTCTCCGAGCCCCGCCTCCCCCAAATTCCCCCGCCCTATCCGATTTGGGAGCCTCCTCCTTCCAGCCAATGGTGAGCAGCGGCTCAGGGTTCTAAACCCTCCTCCCTCGACGGAGACTGAACGCCAGACCTCCCCTTGCTTCCTTTGCCTGTGTCTTGCTGGACCTGCCGGGAGGGCTCACGTGACCTGTCTCCACCCCCCCACCCCACCCCAATTCCACAGAAGTTCCCCCGCCCGGCTTCTGTGAAAGGGGGGAGGGGGCGGGGCTCCTGTTCTAGGAAACTCTCAACCTCTGCCTTTCATTCCTTCTGTGCAGGCGTTATATTTACTCGGGACAGTTTACTCTGGTGTTCAATAGGACTCGTTGTCAGCGGAAGGGAGGGTGGCTTGGAGAGTCCTCCTGTGTCCCCCACCCCGCCTGTGGCCAAAGTAACTGAAGATACAAGTGATACCTCATACAAGGTCCAAACTTGGTCCCACAAGTTTGGACTTTATACGGATTTGGACTTTGTATGAGGCATGCAAAATCCTAGCCGCGATGCCTCATACAACGTACAAATCCTTGCCCCAATGCCTCATACAATGTACAAATCCTTGCCGCGATGCCTCATACAACGTACAAATCCTAGCCGCGATGCCTCATACAACGTACAAATCCTTGCCCCAATGCCTCATACAATGTACAAATCCTTGCCGCGATGCCTCATACAACGTACAAATCCTAGCCATGATGCCTCATACAATGTACAAATCCTTGCCGCGATGAACAAATCCTAGCTGTGATGCCTCATACAACGTACAAATCCTTGCCGCGATGCCTCATACAACGTACAAATCCTTGCCGCGATGCCTCATACAACTGTACAAATCCTAGCCGCGATGCCTCATACAACGTACAAATCCTTGTCGTGATGCCTCATACAACGTACAAATCCTAGCCGCGATGCCTTATACAACGTACAAATCCTTGCCGCGATGCCTCATACAACGTACAAATCCTTGCCGCAATGTCCAAATCCTTGCCACGATGCCTCGTACAACATCGTTTCCATAGAGGTACATACATTGTACTGGAACAGCACAGACTTAAAGTCAAGGGAAGAAACAGGAAAGTGACAGAACTTTAAGAAATCATTGTCTAAAGGCTAAATACATTACAAAAACATGTCAAACAACCCTGATTTTAGGGGACAAACCATACAACAAGTTTTTAACTTTTGAAAACTTTATGAAGTGCGGGTTTAAAAGTTAACATGTCCCATCGTGCGGCACAGTGTTAATCTGCAGCCATGCGGCCGATCATTTTGTAGAAGCTACTGTAAACAATTACTGGATGGAAGCAAGGACAAAATGGATGCCAACATGTCCCATCATGCAGCACAGTGTCAATCATCCAAACAGCAGCAAACACCAAACAATTGCCCACCCCACCAAACAGTGCTCCCACAAAAAAGACCAACATAAGAAAAATTATAGAGCATGCAATCTGTTTTTAAAAACCACAACAGCAAACACCTAACCCACCCCACCAAAAAATTGCCCTCCCTGCCATCCACCTCCCCACTCTTCGCCTCATGCAAAACCCACAAGAGCAATGCACGCACGTATGCGTCCTGCCTTTTATACTGCCCAGGCACAATGCAACCTGGGATAAACCCCAATGCCTCATACAAAGTCGCAGTGACTTTGTATGAGGCAACTTTTTTCAAGGAATTAGGTGATGTTGTATGAATTCGATGTTGTACGAAGCGGACTTTGTATGAGGTATTACGGTAGTAACTTCCCTCAGCTTGCAACTCCAGAAAAGGGGTCCTGGTGGGTGGTTGAAACTAAAGTAATGCTGGGAGGGGGTAGTTTGGAAAGTAACGCTTGCATGCGCTGCCATATAGCCACCCCACGGTTTCCAACTCGCTTTAAATGTAAAGGTTTCCCTTGCTCGAATGCCAGTCGTGTCCGACTCTAGGGCTCAGTGCTCATCTCTGTTTCAAAGCTGAAGAGCCAGCGCTGTCTGCTTCTGCAGACGTTTCCATGGTCGTCATCATGTGGCAGGCATGACTAGACACCAGAGCGCACGGAATGCTGTTGCTTTACCGCCGAAGTGGTCCCTATTTATCTACTTGCAATTTCTTGCTTTCGAACTGCTAGGTTGGCAGGAGCTGGGACAAAGACCATCCTGCAGTACTCATTCCATCCTGCAGTACTCAGGAATCGAACTGCTGACCTTCCGCCTCCCAGTCAGCATCTTAGCCACTTGAGCCACTGCAGTCCCTTCCAACTCGCTTTCCGTTCCTCTTTTTCCTTTTTTAACGCTTCCAATGGCTACACTTGGGAGGTATCAGACTGAATACGCGCTTGCAATGTAGTAAAGGTAAAGGTTTCCCTTGCTCGAAAGCCAGTCGTATCCAACTCTAGTGTTTAGTGCTCATCTCTGTATCAAAGCCGAAGAGCCAGCGCTATCTGCGTTTGCAGACGTTTCCGTGGTCCATTCACAGAAGAATATGTTGTGGTGTTCTTGTTTGTTGTACTTGGTACTGATGCATTCCCATCCACTTCACCCACCCCGTCTTATGTCTAAACCCAATGTCTTGGGACAGCCCTAGGTAATAAGCATCTTGAGGTGGCATATGTTTTAAAATCAAATACAATAAAATCATAATAAAACAAAACAATCAGACTACACAACCACAGATATTGCAGCAAATTACAGGCTTGCAAACTATAGTAAAGGTAAAGGTCACGCTTGCTTGAAAGCCAGTCATATCCAACTCTAGGGTTCAGTGCTCATCTTTGTTTATAGCCAAAGAGTGCATTTTCAGGCATTTCCGTGGTCATGTGGCAGGCATGACTAGACACCGGAGCACACGGGACACTGTTTACCTTCCTCATTGAAGTGGTTCCTATTTATCTATTAGCAATTTCTTGCAAGTGTTAATCTCTGGTTGGCAGGAGCAGGGACAAAGACGGGAACTCATTCCGTCCTGTAGTACTTGGGAATCGACCGCCCACCTTCGAGTCAGTGTCTTAGCTACTTGAGCCACTGCAGACCCTGCCTATTCCAAAGTAAGCTCTGTAGGTTCAGTGCAACTTCAGTCCATGGCGAGTGGGTAGAGAGGATTGCAGCTTTAGATGGCTTATACATTCCTGGGAAGCTGATTTTCTTTTTTTTAATTTTTCAAACCAAAAAAAAATACATAATATAAACATACCTACTACATATGCTGACTGAAGGGCGGCAGGTCAGCAGTTCAGTACCCGAATACTGCAGGACAGAATGAGCTTCCATCTTTGTCCCAGCTCCTGCCAACTTAGCAGTTCAAAAGCAAGAAATTGCAAGTAGATAAATAGGGACCACTTCGGTGGAAAGGTAAACAGCATTCCACGCACTCTGGTGTCTATTCATGCCTGCTACATGACCATGGAAACGTCTGCAGAAGCAGACAGCGTTGGCTCTTTGGCTATGAAATAGAGATGAGCACTGAAACCTAGAGTCAGATATGACTGGCTTTTAAGCAAGGGTGACCTTTACCCTTTACTAATCATAAGGTTAAGGTCTCCTTTCTCAAAAGCCAGTCGTATCTGACTCTACGGTTCAGTGCTCATCTCTTTATAGCCAAAGAGCCAGCGCTGTCTGTGTTTGCAGACGTTTCCGTGGACATGTGGCAGGCATGACTAAACACGAGTACATGGGACACTGTTTACCTTCCCACTGATGTAGTACCTATTTATCTACTTGCAATTTCTTGCTTTCGAACAGCTAGGTAGGCAGGAGCTGAGACAGACGGGAGCTTATTCCTTCCTGCAGTACTCAGGAATCACACTCCGACCTTCCAGTCATTAAGTTCAGTTTCTTAACCACTTGAGCCACTGCAGTCCCTTACTAA
Organism: Bradypodion pumilum; assembly: GCA_035047305.1. Classification (NCBI taxonomy): domain Eukaryota; kingdom Metazoa; phylum Chordata; class Lepidosauria; order Squamata; family Chamaeleonidae; genus Bradypodion; species Bradypodion pumilum. The sequence continues at coordinate 175,867,207 of JAWDJD010000002.1, read as the reverse complement.
TCATAAAGACTAACCATAATATCAACTATAATAAAAAGATATATAAAGAAAGAAGAAAAAACAAATAATAAAATTATAAAAAAACATAAGATCAACAAATATGTGCACACACCACCAATGGGATATTATGCTATCAACTTATCATCCAACCATAACACTCCCTTTATATAGTTATCCCCTATTTCCAAAAGTTGTATATTCTTGTCCTGGTCTAACTCCTTTAGATTTAATTAAAACATAGTTGACAAATTCTCCCCAAATCACTTTTAAATCATATTTATTAATCAATCCCTTCTTTAACTTTCGTTCACAAGGTGGTCTTCTAAAGGTGCCTTTGTTCCAGAGTACTCTGGGAACTGTAGTTTATGGGAACAAAGTGTGAGGGGGACCTCTTAGTAAAATACTTGCTCAAGGCAAGGTCACTTCTGAGGCAGTTCCAGGAGGACCATGTTTGCTACAGGAAATGCATAGCAGGTGACAGCGGAAGGTGTGGGGAGGATAAATGGATATCCAAACATGCCCTGGTTAGACCCCTGCTGGATATAACCACTGTTTAGGGACATATAGGCCTCCTTTGCATGTTCCAATGTTCAACGTTCACTGCCTTTAGATTTACGTGCACATTATAAAATACTGCTCAATTGATTTCAGCAAGTAGGGTTTTGAATGATCTTCTCTGTCCCAGAAGAGCACACTGTTCCTACCTGCCTGACCCATGCTTTCCTCCCACCTCCCCTACACAGAAGATTTCCACCTACACAGGATGGGCATGCATAAAATATCATGCTGGAGATGGGAGTGGGGTTAGCAGATAATTTTCAGATTTGCATCAAACTAATAGCAGGAAAAGGCAAGGACCAAATGTGAGATGGATTGACTCCCTAAAGGAAGCCACAGCCTTGAGTTTACAAGAGCTGAGGAGAGCTGTGGAAGACAAGACTTTTCAGAGGTTGCTCATTCATAGGGTTGCTATCAGTCAGAGGCAACTTCATAGCACATGATGAAAACAAAATCAGACTAATGCTTCTACAACAGAGCAAAATGTGTGTGTCAGGCACATTATGTGCATCTTTCTTAATCATGCAGAGGCAGGTTTACCTCAAATTCTCTAACATGAACAGCAGAGGAAAACATTAAGGCTTTGTTCGGGGCAAAAATTTTCTGAAAAGAAATTGTAAGGTGGGTGTTGGAGACCTGTGGCCCTCCTGATGTTGCTGCACTACAACTCCTATTACTCCCAAACACTGGCCATGCTTGCTGAGGATGATATCCCCCCATATCGGAAAGGCACTTGTTTGGGAAAGCTGGCATAGCCTAAGTCAGAGTGTAAACGACTGCATGAGCAGTCAAGGATATTGTACTGGAAAGTCCTGACAGCCTCACGTCTGGTTCCACGTAGTTTGATACTGTACCTTCTCTTCTCAAACTGAAAGTACACAATTTGCACTCCATGAAACTTTTGGGTACTAGGTCTCAAACAAATAAGAGAAAGTACTTTTTCACCCAGAGGATCACTGGTCTATGGAGCTCCCTGCCAGAAGAAGTGGTGACAGCTGTCAGTCTTGACAGCTTTCAGAAAGGATTAAACAAGTTCATGGAGGACAAGGGTATCAATGGCTATAATTATGGATACCTAAGGACAACCTCCGGGTTGGCGAGATAGGCAGGATATCTCTCAACGCCATTTCCAGGGAATCCTAAGCAGGTGAAGGCATCTGCTTGGGAATACCCTGAAGCAAATGGTGAGCCACTGTGTGAGACAGAATGCTGGACTGGATGGGCTGTGGCCTGTTCCAGCAAGGCTGTTCTTATGTTCTTATGTACTTTTTGTATGGGACCTAACAGGTTAGTGATATAAGCAAGCTATCCACGAGTGTGCCTTTTTGTCAATAAGGAAACAATGCGTCACAGTATGCAGCTACGGAAGAATTCAGAGTATTTGGCCAAAATAAAAAAGACAAATTGGTATTTACTTTCTCTCAGCTCAGGCATGGTTAAATATTTGTGGTGAAGGAAAGAAATTACCGTAGTTAAATCAGGTCCTAAATGGATGAAATCTATACCTATAAATCCAAGGGTTAACCATTGGAACTTGCTATCTGCACCCGTCCATCCTATCCCATACCGAGCCTCCTGCACTCGCCTGAACCCGGTCCAGAGGTTACTGCAGGGTTGAGAAAAGCACCAGTGGGGCAAGAGCCCCACGAACGCGAAAAAAGGAAAAGAACTTCACTTCCCAACCTTCTCTGTGCCGCACCACAGCCAATCAGGCTGAGAGGCGTGAGCAAAAAGAACATTGGGAAACTCCGCACGGCCAATTAAAATCGAGCCGCAGGAAAAAACTGCCGCATGAACGCAAACCAAAAATGCAAAACTACAAGTCCCAGCATCCTGCGCACAGTGAGCGCGCAGAATGCAGAGAAAGCCGGCGCGTGAAAAATAAAATTAAAAAAACGCAATGGGAGCGCAAGTCCCTAGCAGGCAGATGCAGCGCCTCACAGCCTCGCTGAAACAAAAAGACACAAAAATCCACCGCGAGACACCTGCCGGCCTTCTTTCCTGGAGCAACGGGGAGAAGAGCGACTCCCTCTCCTCCACGCTACCCCGCCGGCCTCAACGTACCTTGAGCCGGGATGGGAAAAAAACCAACAGCAGGCAGCAGTTCGTCAGAAGAAGCACCCTCCCTGGCGAATGACTGGCTGCTGCCTTTGTACTTCTGACAGAGGTAATACAAAAGCAGCAGCCAGCAATCCGCAAGGAAGAGCACCACCCCTTACGGATCGCTGCCTGCCAATCTCCGATTAGGTAAGCCAGGAGAGAAAGGAGACAGAGAGGAGAGAACCATCATCAGGCAGAGAGCTCTTCTCTGCCTCCTTCTCCCCCCAACCTACCTAACGAACCTTCCCGGGGGAAGAGCGGGTTGACTGCCGGCTCCTCCTTTTCCCCATTGCTGCATCAAAACCAAAATTCGAAGCAGAAATGGGGAAAAGAGGAATCAACAGGCAGCCCGTTCTTCACGCAAAAGTACACACCAACAACAACAACAAACACCAAAATTAATAAAAATTAATAAAACACAAATAAATCAATAATTAAAAAAACCCATTAATACACAAAAAAGTAAACCACAAAATCCACAAACAAAAACATCTACAATACCACAAAAGCACAGACAAAACACCTAACTACAACATGAAAACACCTAACTCTAACAACACAACTACCACAAATTACACAAATAAACAACGAAATCACAAAAATTAAACAAACCAGAAATAAACAAACCAATTAAACAAACCTAAAACCCAACCAAACTACAAAAGAACAAACAGAAACACCTCCCAGCCCACCACCACATAAACAAAACAAAGATAAACCCCAGAAGAAAGAAAACCAGAGAACTCACCAGCACATCCTCCCTCCACGAGATCGGAACAGAAATGACTACTTACTGGAAGAAGCCCCACCTAGAGGCCAGGAGAGAAAAAACACGTGAAGCGAAAACAAAACCACTAACAGCCCCACCTACAGGGTGAAATATTAAAAACAACTCAAAAACAATACAGCCCCATCTAGAGGCCACAAGAGTAAAAACAAGTCAAAACATAACAATAAATCAAAAGTTTACGCAAATAACAAACATATGTTAAATAAATAAAAAATAAAAAAAATTATAGCATCCTCTGTTGAGTTTTCACTCAAATAAAACCCCAAAACAACTAAACACAGTTTAAAAACATTGAATGTAAAAAACATGTACTTTCACATTTTAAAAAATATTACCTCCGGTACAACTATTAACAAAAAAAGTCACATACTAAAACGTTATTTGGTTAAATAAAACAATTTGAAACAATTATATCATACTTTGTTCTTTTTTAAATCCACAATAAAAACCCAAAAAAGCTGATCACAGTTTATAACAGCCCGGCAATGCCGGGCAACCTATGCTAGTGATAAATAAGATGAGGGGGATCTAAAGTAAATCTGGTCTGCTTCTCTTTTTCCTGTGAGTGACATTAGCTCCCTAGGAGAGAGGAAATGGAAATCAGCAGCCCTGTGCTACAAAAACAACAGTCAGATTTAGTAAGGCTAAAGTTATGACACCCCTGGCAGACAGAGGAGGGCCTATAAAAGACTGAGATTTTTTTGTTACATAATTAGTCACCACATTTACACCATTTTGCAGGAAGAGGACATAATGAATTATTAGTTTTGTAACATTCAGCCTGGCTTCCTTACTGGTCCTTCTTATTTTAGTTTAACTGCTTGCCAGTTTGTTTGTTTGTTTGTTTTCTTCAGTTTCCCCTTCCTTATGTTGGTGGAACACATTCATCTGTGCCTTCATTCTTTTGTTTATTCCCCCCCCCCCCAAAAAAAAAAGCCAGGAAGAATGCAAGCACCAAGTCAATTACAGTACCAGCGATTCGCTGCTAAAGCTTAAGAATAATGCTTATCTATACCTATAAATCCAAGCGTTAACCATTGGAACTTGACAAAGGATCCCACACCTGGCCATACTAGCCCGTACCGAGCATTCGTGCACTTGCCCTAAATGGGTCCGGAGGTCAACAAATATTTTAGAAATGCACCAGTGGGGCAGGAGACTCACAAACTCAAACAAAGAAAAAGAACCTCAATTCCCAACCTTCCTTGCACCGCGCCACAGCCAATCAGGCTGAGAGGCACGAGCAAAAAGAACGTTGGGAGATGCGCCACAGCCAATCAAAATAAAGCAGTAGAATATATTACAATGTAGGATTGGTAAAATCACAAATTAAACTTCACGTCCCAGCGTCCTTTGCACTGTGCAACCCCTCAGCCAATCAGGCTGAGGGATACGAGCGCAGAGGAGGCTGGGAACGCACGCACTGACTTAAAAAAAAAAACCTGGGAGTCGGAGGGAAAGACTTTGAAAGACCCAGCTGGAGGGAGCCAGGAAAAGGTAAGTGCGGTCGGTGGGGGTTAGGGAGTGGGTGATGGAGGCAATGAAAGGTGCTGGGTCCAGAAGGGTTGGGGGGACAGACCCCTTTTGTCCCCCACAACCCTTCTGGACCCAGGAGACCCGGGAGAGGGGAACGAATCCACACACACCCAAACACTCAGTTTTTAAAGAGAAGAAACCGCTTGTCCCCCCAACCCTACCAAACCATGGGGACCAGGGAGAGGGGATCGAATCCACCCCCTCTCCCAAACACTCCGTTTTAAAAGAGAAGAAACAGCTTGGTTTCTTCTCTTTAATAACGGGGTGTCCTGCGGGGCGGATCCCCTCTCTGCAGGGTCCCCTGGGTTTGGGGGGTCAATACACACACACACACGCACGCACGCACGCACGCACGCACGCACGCACGCACGCACGCGCGCGCGCGCGCGACACTCCTGCCTTGCCAGGAATTTTTAATGTGTGTGTTGGTGGTTGGAGTGGTATTGTATGGGTAGTGGTGGTTGTGCACACCCAAAACCACCCCTAACCACCAACACACACTTTAAAAATGCCCGGCTGGCCGGGCAAACTATGCTATACAATATATTTAACAAATGACAACATAAAAAATTTGTGCATAAATAAATAAATAAAACAATTACAGACCAACCTCTTTTTTACATAAATTACCAAAAAAATTTCCCCTTACAATACAATTTAAAACAGCCCGACAATTCCGGGCAAACTATGCTAGTGCGAGTATAAATCTGTCTTGGGCTTTTGGCCATTCAAAGAGGCTCCACTTAGTATTAGATCAAACCTGTTCTTTCATAAATATGCAAGCCAAGCAAAAGAGCAAGCAGCAACAGTCTCTGAACAACTTCTCCAGGAAGCAAAGCAAGCGACCCAAATTCAATTGCTGATTCCAACCACAGCTGAGCTTACTGAATAAATAGATTTACTGTAAATGGCACCATAAATTGGATTCAGGCCTATATCTTTACAGCAGGAGTTCCCAACCTTTTAAAGCCGGGGACTGGGCCATGCTCCCTTAGTCAGCTTCGGGGGCCAGATGGCCATTTTGCCCTTCCTCCACCACGGCACTTCATAGTATGGTTGAGGCGGTGAAGGCGCACATAAAATGGTGCCACAGGCTGCACCCGGCCCATGGGCCGCATGTTGAGAATCCCTGCTTTAGAGCATCAAAAATCTATCCCAGTCAGTCATATCAATCAACAATAGCAACAGCCTGTAGATGCCTGCTCTTTCACCAGCTGTATTCATATTGCACATCTGTTTCTTCCCAGATTCAGATGATGGGAATGGCACACAATGGCAAATAACAGCCAGCCAGCCAAGGCCACCAGCAATTTTTAGACATATCAAGTCATCAGTATCCACCAAGACAGTTTCATCGGCTACTGGCTAATGAAGAAGAAAAAGAAAAAGAAGCCCCTTTAGTCACTCATGATTTGGTAATGTATCAGTCTGAAGCTTTTATTATATTCCACATGCACTTGTGCGTGTGTATGTAACTAGTGTTTGGCATACTATTGCCTAGTTACCAGGAAGCCATAAAGGTTTTGGTTTCCTACTTTATCTACACTGCCTGAGAATAAATAGCCAGTTCTTCCTGCCTCTTTCACATATTGCACATCCTAAAGCCATTTAAGGAGAAAGGACAAGTTGAGGCATAACCTTATCCATATTCACCTTCCCACACGCCACCCATTTGTTTCATCACCTGCTTTCAACACTTATATTTTTTAATATCATAATTACCAACTTGCCTGTATCACAAATGACCAGATCATCTCATGTTCCCTTAACCTTTGACACTTTTGCTATTGTCAGCAGTAAAGAGAATTTGACTATTTCTAGCTTAAAAACTGCAGGAAATTAGAAGCCCTAAGTCTGTGATCACCAGATTGCAAAACTGATATGGGGAGCAGTGTGTGTATGTGTGCACTGAAAGGACTATCTGTTCAAGGCACTATTTGCCCTACAGCTGGGCCTTACGTAAACTAGATTTGCTCCCAATTTAAGTCATGGTTGCAAACTCTCCATACACTAAGGAATACAGTACTTCAGGAATATTCCTTAGGGAGAATGCTGGTTTTGACCTTTAAAGCCCTACATGGTAGTGGGCCAGGGTATCTTAGAGACCGCATCGCCCTAAGGACGTCTGTCCGTCCAACCAGAGCGGACCGGAGGGGCTCTCTAATTGTGCCATCGGCCAGGGGGGCTCGCCTCTCTGGCACAAGGAGGAGAGCCTTCTCTGTGTCCCCACCGGCCCTTTGGAACCTCCTGCCTGTGGAACTGCGTCTCCAGACGGAGTTGTTGCCCTTTAGGAAGGAACTAAAGACCTGGCTGGCGGGCCAAGTTTGGGGTGCGGGTGGGGATGTGGGTACCATTGGGTGGTTGATATAGAGAAGTGTGCCTTCCCCCAAGGTCCCTTCGGTTCTTGTGCACCTTTTAGGGGTGGGACTTTTAACTTTGTTTTATCATGTGTCTTTTATGTATTTACTGTCCGCTATGTAAACCGCCCTGAGTTGGGTTGTACCTGAGTGGGCGGTATATAAGCGTGAAAAATAAATAAATAAATAAATAAATAAATAAATAATCTTTCTCTTGTCAAGTAGGATGCTTTAAAAAACCCACAACACTCATTTTACACAGACATATAAACACACAGTTTATCATGTTCACAGATGTCAGGAACCAGAACTTTTTTTTTTACAGTAGTCTTCTAACACAACTGAAAATAACTGTTGCTTTCTCCAATGTTCTTGGTGAAGCCTCAGTTCTTAGTGAAGCATCATGATACAAATATTCCAAGTGAACTCATCCTAAGGGTTGTGGGGAGGCGGAATTAGACCAGCATGAATTACTTTATTAACAATACAACGATAAGTACTTTCCCCAAGGGTTAGCCCTCTTTCTCATTCTGTTGCTGAGAAAATGACAGAGTTTTGAGGAACATTACAGATTAATAAAGTGGATTTTACATAAGTTTTCAAGGATTGTTTCCACTTCTTTAGCTGCATTAAGTGTTATCACAGCATTTCCAAAGTATGTATCCAGGCAACGTGATAGCATAATACCTAATTTGGCTTGAGATTTTTAAATTACTGAATCTCATCAATGAGAGTAGATGTCACTACAATCAAGTTCTATGAAGAGGGCCAGCTTTTTCTATAACATAAGGACTGTAAAATAGTACTTTCAAATGCTGCAGTGAAATTACACTCATAGTCCCTTGCAAAAACTTCCTGTCTCTGCAAACATGTTCTGTTGCTGATTTTGAAGGTGGGTGGGAAGGTGGGAATCTGAGCAAAAGAGAGCTCACTGCAAAAGTAAGTTCCAGTAATTAAGTCCTTTTCCTTCTCAAATCCCACAACCACAGCTCAAGGCTGGCACTCAACTCAATGTAGCTACAGTCTGCTCACTCTTATTCAATAATAGTGTAAAATAGAAATCCTAAATTCACCTAAGAACCAAGTAAAGTATATATAGTCTGTCTGAATTTATGACTGGAGTTCAGGAGACATCTGAGAGAAGAGGGAGTGCTATTTTAATATCTCATCTGCATTGCCAAAAATACCTAGTGCTGGCCCTTCATTAACTTTATTTCTGCCTGAACACACATCACACAGGTGTGCTGCAGAGCTATTCTGAAACTTTACTTGATAGAAATCTTCATTGTAGGTTGAAGTGGTAATTTAAGGTCATGATGCTGTTTGAAGTCTTAGGGCTGTCACCCCAATTCTGAAAATTAGCCCTTTATTTTTATACTTTTATTTCCAATAAAGATATTTCTCTCTTTATTTTTCATTTGCCATCCACTTTAAGGTTAGGCTTCCATATGCATCAAGCACTACGCTAACACAAACTCATTCACAACACTTTGCAGGTAAATAACTGCAAAGATCTATTTTTAATCATTTTCCAAAGGGTCGCAACTGCAAATACCATTTACTTGAATAGGAGTAGACCGGGGCTCTGCTCTGGAAGCGGAGCTTCCATTGAAGAGCATATGCAATTGTACTGGCGGTAGACCTGACCTCGCTCGAGAAGCGAGGCCAGGGACGAAGCGCCTATGCCGGCCTGAGGGAAGTAGATGGCCACGGTTAAAAGAAGCCACAGTAGTCTGGGCCTCGATAACAAACGGGATTTTTTTAAAAACCAAAGCTGAGTAGACTGGGGCTGTTCAGAAAATGAGGGCTGGTATTTCAAAGGCAGGTAGACCGCCCTGACTTAGAGAACAATTTTTTTAAAAATAGAAGGGACAAGCGGAATAGACCACTCCGAATTCGAGAACATAATTTTTTAAAAGTAAAGGACGGTAGACTGGGAAATTCTCTCGTGTGAGGAGTTTCACAGCACGATCGCTGTGGCTAGTGGCAAACCATGGTCATAAATCGTGGGTGATTGTTCTCCTTACCTCATCTGTTTTCACGCCGTAACTTAGAGGCCCCAGTTTGGGCCTCTGACTCAAGGCTTTTGGCCCTCCCCACTATGCCCAGGGATGGCACGCAGTCATTCAGCTAGCACGCAGCTTTCTGGCCAATTAGCAAAGTGAGCATGAGGCAGACATGCTGATATTTAGCCAATTAAGTAAACTTATGTTATCGCAGGTAACCAATAAGAATAGATTGCATACTCTTCTCTGGAATGTCTTTGTCTGTTATTCCTAATAAACTCCGACCGGGCTATCTTGCCCTATTGCCTCTTCATGAATCAAGCCTCCGCTGTCTCCTTGATCCCAAAACACAACATCTGGCGACCTGCGACGCGATTGCTGGATCCCAACTCCCCGTCTCACCGGCTGGAATAGCCCCCTGGCGCGCCACAGCCTTTTTAGGCTCCCTCAGCTTTCGAGCTCCCGATTGTGAGTATGGGGGGGGGGACTTTCTTTAGGGCAGAAGACCCATGCAAGAGAATTGCAGAGAATCATCAAGGAGAGCGGATGTCCAGACATCACGCTTAGTAGTCTAGAAGACTTCATTAAGGAAGTCAAATGCCAATGTCCTTGGTACCCAGAAATTGGATCACTCAAACGGAATGATTGGCAAAGAATTGGAACAATTTTATTGGAAGAACCGAGGGCAGCAGTTCATCATTTATTGATTTGGCAAAGAGTTAATGAGGCAGTCAGGAAACTAGTACCAGCAGAGGCATCCCTGATCAATCCTCTGACTCATCCACCTGAGGACTCACCACCTCCTTATCCAAAAGTGCTGCCTGCTATTTTACCACCTACTGCACCATTGGTGCCGCCCGTCCCGAGCCTGGTTCTCCAGGCGCCGCCTGCCTACCCTGGCGCTGTGATGGGAAATGTTCGCTCCGCCATACATCGAGCCAAGAGCGATGGGGTTTTGTCCCTTGAGGAGGCGGAAGAGTGGCAAGGAGAGAGTCCTTCTGCTTTTCCCATTACGGTTGAGATGGGGGGTGCGTTAACATCGCAGCAGCAGGAGTTTTGTAAAGATCTCTCATATCATCTGAATAAGAATGGGCAAAGAGCAGAAACAAAAGAAGTGCAAGATTTTACTCCAAAAAATATTCTGTTGTCCCAGAGGCTTACTGTACCATTGCCACGGCTTTTGCCCCCAGCCAAGGGAGGGAGTCTGACTGCCCCTCCATCATATGAGAAACAACAGCATGAGCCCCCTGATGGAGATGGGGGTGGAAAAGGAGAATGGACATTATATCCTGCCTTGCAGCAATCAAGCACTTTTAGCCCTACAAAAGACCTGTTCTCTGCTGCTTTAACTGCAGCTGTGCTGGATATGGAAACTGTTGCTGTATATCCAGTGAACAGAGAGGCTCTTGCAAATGAGACTGCTGCAATACTGCCTGCCAAGTCTGAAAAACAACTAGTGCCAGCTGATTGGGAACAAATGGTGGGGATCTCATCACAGATTGAAGTTATTAATGCATGCAAAGTGGCAGGAAGCAAGGAGTGTGATTCCAAGAGCAGCACAGGAGACCTCAGCTCGCCCCTGAAGCAACCCTCATCACAAAAGCAGGAGAAGCTGAGTAGTAAACTTGATTCCTCACGTGTGGCCAGAAAACCCAAGCCCAGAAAGGGGTCTTCTCGCAAATACAAACTAACAGGTGCAGTTTGTCATAAAGTTGAGATTCAGATGCTGCAAATGAAAAAAGTCCAGAGGAAAAGGGGCGTGGATCCTTCCTCTATGGACAGCAGGCTTTTGCAAAAATACAAGGAGGGAGAAGACGTACCCCAGTTTTTGGCTGATTTTGAACTGCCCACCCCTCAAACAAAGAGATCCGAGTGGGCTGTTCCAAGTTTCAAGCATCAGGGTGGCCGGAGCATGAAGGAATGTGTGTTTGCCTGAAAAGCTGAAAAGGGGGGTTGTCTAGTTGTCTTGTGAATTCAGTGAGAATTAATTTATGGCCTAATTTCAACCTTGCCATGCCAAGAACTGTGCTGGAGAGAAGATAGTGTTTGTTTAAGTTGTAATCTGAGAAGAAGAAAGCTTCAATCAACATTTGGTCTTTTAATTTGGACATTTTAATTGGACTAAAAAATTTGTGTGGACTCTAAGAAAGAATTGGCTTTGTTTGCATTATAAAACCTGAAAGCCTTTTTTTAAAAAATTGTCTACCTGCTCATGCTATGAGTGTGAAATGCTCTAATGATATTTCTACTGTATTTGATTTACCATGCTATGCTGGTTTTATGTTATTGAATGCCTCTTTCATTTACACCAGTGAGAGAAGAAGAAATGTAATGCCTTACTCATGTAATTGGGGAGTGAGAAATGCTTGCTAGAATGCTACAGAAACCTCCTTCACGTAAGGAAGAAGAGAAATGTTCATGTTTTGTTCATGCTTAAATGTTTTGCTTATTCTCTTGGGGAAAGACCTGTCTTTGCTTATGTTATATTTTGCCTTATGTAACTGCATATCTCAAGGTACCTCCAGAAGTACATGGAAGAGTTTTCAGTACCCTACACATGTAAATGGGCTTGTGATGCCCTGTCTCTCTATACTCCTATTGTAGCTGTTAGCAATGCTAGTAAATGTGCCAGGGTTGTGAACTGTACTCAACATAAGTCAAAGCCTCGCTGTTTCCAGCCCGGTCGTGGTCTTAATTGCACCGGGAGAGAAACCTTCATTTTAACTTTCAGCACATTCTGTTGCCTTCTGGGTGGTTCTGGACCTGTGGGTCACGAACTTGGAACTATATTCCTGCTAACCTCTCTAAAACCACTTGTTGCCTTAGTCATATGATTGTTGCTTTGCCCAACCGCACTACGCTGGTCCGTCAGCGTCCCGCCCGCAAACGCATCGCCCGAGGTACTGCCGCTGAGCAGTTACCCTCTGATTGCGATAGCACTGTTAAGGTGCTTTCCCAGGCCGAGTACACATCTTTGGCCATCAGTCTTGTTGGTGTGCCTGGCCTGGCAGCCGGGAATGCAAGGCAGCTTGGAAAGCTTGCTTGTGCATTTGTAAAAGCCGTTAATCACACTTCCCAAGCTATTAGCCTCCTGAACAGGGAGCAATTTCAGCTTCGCAACGCCATTTTAGATAACCGCACTGCAATCAATTATTTGCTGATGTTGCATCATCAAGGTTGTGAGTCTGTGCATAATATGTGTTGCTTTAACTTATCTGATAATTCTAATAAGGTACAAAACCAATTGGATTCTTTAACTAAAATTGTTTCTGATATTAAGCAAAACCCTCTGCCTTCGTGGTGGAGCACTCTTTGGTTCTGGCTTCCCAACGGAGATTGGGTACGGATCATCCTGCAGTATGGTTTAATTATTCTTGCCATTCTGATAACTGCCTGTCGCTTTATTCAATGCATACCCTCGTTGCTAGCCACCTGCCTGCAAGGATTTCGCTTCCGGCCTCGTGCACGCAAGGACCAAATTTATTATACTTATAAGCTTCTTAAAAACAGAAGGGGGAAGATGTGAGGAGTTTCACAGCACGATCGCTGTGGCTAGTGGCAAACCATGGTCATAAATCGTGGGTGATCGTTCTCCTTACCTCATCTGTTTTCACGCCGTAACTTAGAGGCCCCAGTTTGGGCCTCTGACTCAAGGCTTTTGGCCCTCCCCACTATGCCCAGGGATGGCACGCAGTCATTCAGCTAGCACGCAGCTTTCTGGCCAATTAGCAAAGTGAGCACGAGGCAGACATGCTGATATTTAGCCAATTAAGTAAACTTATGTTATCGCAGGTAACCAATAAGAATAGATTGCATACTCTTCTCTGGAATGTCTTTATCTGTTATTCCTAATAAACTCCGACCGGGCTATCTTGCCCTATTGCCTCTTCATGAATCAAGCCTCCGCTGTCTCCTTGATCCCAAAACACAACACTCTCGGATGGGCGTGCCCAATTGAGAATGGCTGGTAGACCACTACAATGTTCTCAAATGACCTACGAGCTTACATGAATGGGAATCTAAATATGGCACTTCAAAGACATCAAAGGCTGGATGTTTGCAACAATGTATCCATTCTGACTGATTCACTCGGGGCTTCAAAGAACTTCAAAGAAATAGGTACTTTCTAAGGATTATTCGATAGCACTGTGAACAAAAAATATTAGTAAAAATTCAGAGCGATAGGGGAAGACAGCGGAGGAGATTTCAGGTCAAAAGTTAACACTTCAAATGCTGAATTAAACTAAAATAATTATTTAAAATCATGTCTTCACTTCCGAAGTTTGGTTGATCCCCAGGATTGGTTTGACCAGTTAAGGGCCGGTGGTGAAACGGATCGGGGAAAGGTCTCCTCTGGAGTAAGACAGTAAAAGTTCATTTATTTCCAATTGGCTCCAACTTAGAAAGTGCAGGCTTTTTGAATAGGATTTCTCCCTGCCTCCTCTCCTGCCTAAAAGTCAAGAGCGGCTGCAGTGGCAGAGAAAAATCAAGGTTTTAAAATGATTTAAAAGTAATTGTGGTTTGCATAAAAATGCAGTTTCCCCATCTTTGGAGCCATTGACTTATTTATCTAGGTTATTGTTTCTAGGTAAATACTTTATTGTAAATTTAGATAGATGATAGGATTAGTCTGTATTTGTAGAACTGTATAAAAGGATGTTGCGATATCAGGACTCCAACTCTCTCTGAACAAATTAGTTAGGGAAGCTCACATTTAGATTTTTGGAGCAGGCAAGGGTTGCAAACTGTCTTTGACCAACAGCAGGCCACTGTTGATTAAATGCATATTTAATAAACCTTTTTATTTTTGCCTGAAATTCAAGTCTCTGTGGTCCTTGAGGGGCTCTGCCAGTGGAATAACTTTTTAATTTCGGAAACGCATCCCTGGTGCTCGCAGATCTTCCTGTAATAGAGAAAAAGGGGATAGTGATTTTCAGGTAACAGGGTGGGGATTCTCAACTGGTCGCCCATGGGCTGGATGCAGCCCGTGGCACCATTCCATGTGGCCCCCTCCTCCACCACCACACCAAGAAGTGCCATGTGGTGGAAGAAGAGCAAAATGGTCATCTGGCCCCTGAAGCTGTCTGAGGGAGCATGACCTGGCTCCAGGCTTTAAAGGTTGAGAACTTCTGTCTTAGGGAATAAATATGCTTCTCTGGGTTTGAAATTAATCTCCTGGTAAGAATCTCCAGGTAAGCTCAACTAGACAGCGGCTGATGGAAGAGAACAAAGTTTGATTCTGGTATCTGAGGAGGCATGACTAAAAACAGTAGTTTTTAGTTTGATAGAGTGATGGACTAAGACTCTGGATATTTGGGCTGAAATGCATACTTGGCCAACAAAACTCACTAGGGGGTGAAAATGGGACAACTACTCCTCAAATATTCCACACATCTTGAAAACCATATTAGGATTGCCATAAATCAGATGCTATTTGAAGGCACCTAACGAATGCAGTTGTACAAAGGGTAGGAGATTATAAGAGAGCTCCAGCTGCAGAGTAGAAACTAGAGCAAAAGTCACCATGTAATAAAACTGTAAGAATTGCAAAGCTCAACTAGACACTGGCTGTTACATGTTAAAAAAAAATCTGTTTGTGGAAATATCCCCAGGTTTTGGTCTTAGAACTGAGTTGCTTCGTAATTTTTCCCCAAACATGTTACTACCATGACACCTCTCTGAATGTGCAACATTTTATTTGTTGTTTCCCTGTAACAGTTCTTTAGTAGAAATAGTTTTTGTCACATAGTTTTGATTGGTCACCCATTCCTTCCTGACTGGTCAGTGGCTCAGACCTGGGGCTCAACTTTCCTCAAAAAGAATTATTGATTATAGCAGGAATTCTCAACCTTTTAAAGATGGGGGCCAGCTCATGGTCCCTCAGACAGCTTCGGGGGCCGGACAGCCTTTTGCCCTTCCTCCATCACATGGCACTCCCAGGTGTGGTGGAGGCAGTGAGGGGGGGGGGACATGAAATGGTGCCACAGGCTGCAGGTTGAGAATTCCTGGATTATAGGATTATCTCTTGAGTTTTAGCCATCTGAGAGGTTGTCTATCATAGAATAATGGAGTTGGAAGGCAGCTATTAGTCCCTCTTCTCCAGCACGTTACTGAATGTAGATCTGACAGATGGTGGTCCAGCTTTCTCTTGAATGTCTCCAGCATTGGAGCTCTCACCACCTCCTGAGGTAATTGGTTCCATTGGCACACTACTTTAACAGTTAAGAATCCCCCCCCCCCGATATTTAGCCTAGATCTGTTTTCCTTTTACTTGAGCCCATTATTACATGTCTTGCTTTCTGGGATGATCAAGAATAGATCCTGCTTCTTCTTTTTATAATGATAAAGCAGAGGTTCCCAACCTTTTCAAACCGGGGGCCAGGTCACACTCACTCAATCAGCTTTGAGGAATAGACAGCCATTTTGCCCTGTCTGCACAATGGTGGTGGCCATTTTGTCCCAACAACCAAAGGGGATGGCCATTTTGTTTCTCAAATGCCCTTGAAGGGGTGAGGAGCCACATGAAATGGTGCCTTGGGATGGATCCGACCTGCAGGCCTTAGGTTGGGAACCTCTGTGATAAAGTGCTATCATATCCCACATCCATCTCCACTTCCCAAGGCTAAACATGTCAAGATCTTTCAGTCTCCCCATCCCCAATACATACAACATTAAAAACCCCATACCCCATTCACAACATTCTCTACAACTGGGCACTGTGGACTGCCCGCATAGTGGGGAGTCTTATGAATATATTAATATACTTTTCCCTATAAGTCTGTTTGCCGGCCACAGCTGCTGTCATTATTCAGAATAAAGACTTCCTATCTTGGAAGCACAGGCTTTGCTGGAGGAGATAGATAAAGATTGGGCATACATTCCTGAAGCTGCTTCCCGATTTACAGGCAACATCCTGGTTTAACATAACGATAGCCACAGATGTTTCCCTGAGTTAAGGTAAACAACAGAGATTAATAGACAAATGAGATAGGGCCCAGGGAAACAGATGCTCCTTTACATTAGAGTAGAACATTAGAAACCCTTGCCTATAGGATAGGGGTGACTTAGAAATGCTTAGCAAGCAGCTCCCCTCTGTAACCAGGGGCGGCGACCACCTCAGGGTCATTACGCGCACAGGCAGGGTAATAAAAGCTTTTTGCCAACCTCATTTTGGGGCTGGACCACTACATCACGGCCTCGGTGTGTCTTTATTCTAGTGCAGCAGGGTTTCTCATTACTACACAGTGGTGACCCCGACGTGATTTTCCAACGCAACTACCGACGTGATATTCCAATGCGATATGATATTCCAATGCAACCCCCGACGTGATATTCCAACGAAACTAGTGCAGACACCAAGCTGCAGACAATCGCACGCTCAGGCAAGCCATTGGCAACTGGGACGGATGCGTTCCATAGCCAGGGCAAGTCAGGGCCCAATCGTCCACAGCAGCAGATGAAAACAACGGCAAGACCACCGCAACGATCACTAATCCATTGTCCAGTACACTCGCCTAGGGTCATCCTGCCAGTCGGCGCGTCAACTCGTCCCGCGGAAGGTAACTTTGGGGATTTCAAGGGGCAGGGATGGGGGCTAATTCATCCATTAGGCAGCGGGTGCACGCATGTGAGCTCAAAGGCCTGGCCAGGCAGCTCAAGATAGAGCTAGGGAGAGGAGAGCTAGCGGATTTGATCGTGTATCTGGGAGAGAACTGCTTGTTCTATCCAGAGTCAGGGACGATGGACCAAGGGGTTTGGGAGAAAGTAAGGAAATGTCTGCTAGAGGAAACCCGAGCACCTGCCAAAATCATAGGGGCTTGGAGCAAATGTAGGCAGATAATTGCAGCAGTACATCCAGCGCGGGTAGAAACGCAGAAACCACCAGCATATGAAGAGCCACCAGCACCCCAGTGTCTCCACCTAACCATCAAATTCCAGCATGGGGGCTTGGAGGACTCCGGAAGCACAGGTGCTTCCAGGGCAGTCAGGAGTCCTTCCCAACACATGATAGAGGCAGAATTATGCCAGGGGGAATTGTCGGCAGCAGAACTGGCCGAGATTCAGTTGTTGTGTCCAGTCTGCCTAGAGGCAGATGCACTTTCAGGTAAACAGACCACCGTCCACATGCCTGTCCTGCGCAGGCTGCTTGCGGAGATCCATAAAGCCATTACGGACACAGGGCTCCAGAGCCGATTCACTAGGGAACTCAGGAAGGGAGCAGAGACAGGAGGGGCAGAAGGAATTGGGTATGAACCCCCCAGAAGCCAAGTCCAAAAGTTTAGATCGGATAGGAAGGTAACTGAACTGGGAAGGAAACTAACTTCTACACAAAAGCCCAGAGTGGCTGTAAAAAGCCACCTGAGAACAGCCAAAAAATCTGGCAGAGAGGAACCATTTCCTCATGAGTAGAGCGAAGCATTGCAGACCTGGGGAGGGGGAGTGTCCCCAGGAAGGAATGCGGATATTCAAGGTTTGAATGTGTGATGTATGAATGAATTGTGCACCAGTGCGACTGTAGAATTGTTGAGAGTTGTTATGTGTTTGCATGGTCGTGTTATAATGTTGCAACATTAAAAGTTAGATGCCAGGTATTGTGTTCTAGACGTCATAAGGAAGGTGACAGTTAACTCTGTTCATGGGTTGGATACATTGCTTTCAATGGGAGGAAGAAAGTCGCCCCAGCCCTGATATATTCAAGCAGCAGGCTAGAGAAAGCATAAGAAAGAATGGTGGGCAGAAACTTCTTTGTTTCCTGGCTGCCTGCTTAGCCACATGAGCACCAGGAATGAAAGAGGAAGAAGGAGGGGGAAAATTCTAGCCCAAAAAAGGGGCAAAAGTGACCCCCCTCCCTCTCAGCCAAGCCTGCCTTTAAATGTGCAAGGGAGGTTTTTTCTTCTGGTTAAGCCATAACTTCCACATTCTTAAGCCTGCTTAGCAATTAGTACTGTTACAAAAGCAGACAGCTAATTGGAGAGTGAAAAATGGGGAAGAAATTGATTCATTTACATTAAAGAGACTTGTGCTGGAAGAGACAATTTTTACGGCTTCGCGAACCTGAAAAATTGTCTCTGAGTTTCTCACCCCGCAAGAGTGCTCTAAAAAAAGGGGAAGAGAAAAATCCTGTTCCTCTTCACAAAATGGGGCCCCTATCTTCAAAGGACATGTCTCATAACTGATTAATGAATAGTAAGTCTTGTCTAAATGTTTTAAGAATGTAGTAAAGTCAGATCGTATGAAATTGAGGTTTTCAGCGGGCAAAATCACAGGTTCAGGTTTTGCATTAAGTATGACACTGGCATTTGAAGTTAAATAGAATCTTGACCAAGGTAAAATGTCACTAACCATTACATTATGAACAAGCCTAATGACTTGGATTTATTCCCACAGCTCTGCTATAACTATGTCTAATCCCTTTACATTACCTAAATAATGCTTCGATTTTTGCAAACTTCTCCCCTAAGCACCACATTTCAAAGGCAATATTGTTTTCCTGCAGTCATAACATGCCTGGAACTGAGTTCCAACCTCTTTGTTAATTGTGTAGTGTTTTTCCACAGCCTCCTTAGTTAATTAACAAGATTGCTATCTCTTTCCACAGAAACAGGAACTCAAGGGAGCGTTACATTCTCCTTAACTGATAAGAAGTTAACCTCTGACTTATTCATCCTCTGATTCTCTCCCTTTTAGAGTAGCACTGTATGAAATTTTTAACTCGTTTCTTCATTTTGATGTTATTTCCACCACAGCATTGCGTATTAAGACTGGGAAATTTTGGGGAACATTAATTGGACGAGGCCATATTTTTTCAACATTCATAGCTTACCCTCGAGACATGGGGGATTTCACTAGAATCCCTTCTTTCTTGATCTGACATTTTTGTTTTCTGGCAGACCTTTCTAGCAGGAATCAGGAAGTTCTGCATCTAAATGGCATTTTTTACAATTCCAGGTCCAGCAATTGTGGAATGAGTTAACCTACACTGTCTTTTCTTTCAGTTAAAAAAAGGGGGAAGCCCCCCCCCCCGATCCTCAGCTAAGGTGATATTTACCCATAATTACAAAAACTAACTCTCTCAGACTTCTTCTCCCAGGATTTCCAAGGCTGCTTCCGCAGCCAGCTTTTATCTCCTCTGCAGGTCCATTTCTGGAGGCCAGAAATGCAGGAGGTGTGATGCCAGCAGGTCCCAGCCAACATCCAAACACAGCAAGTGCAGACATCAGCTAAAGATGACACCAGCCATCCATTTTTCGATGATTCTGGCATGCTTTTGCCCCAAGGGGGGAGGATTTGTAACACACACACATGCATACAAGCCACTCGGTGTTGCCCACCAACTGGGAATTCGGGGGACATCATGCTCAGTTAAACACACAACCTTGCTTTACTTTTATGCCAACTTGGACTGCCACAGATATAGACTCTTCAAGTTACCAATGGACATGTTGAGTTATACAATAAAATCCACATCAAGACGTGACCTATAGGTCCTATCCCCGTTGGGGTATTAGGGCCACAAAGGTTTTGCCCAATGATGCAGTTACCCTCAATACACCCAGGGTAGCCATTGACAGAAATACCTCCTGTGCCAGGATGCTAGGGTGCTCTTCAGGTCGGGATGCCCACTTACCTTGCCTGGACACAGGAAAAGAGACATGGACTTGCAACCAGCCAGTACCCATCAGCCATGTGCACTCGCACATCATTTTGCCCTTAGGTTGGTTTTAGACATGCAACCAGTGAACTTGGAACTATATACCTGCTAATGTCACGGACTCTACCTGTTGTGTGAGTCCTTTAACCCTTGCACTCCCGGGGAGGGAAGCAGTGAAACGGGGAGGGGGGCAATCCAAACGCCGTGGGACCCCATTAGACAACACTTGTGACAGCGATATCACTCTCCTCAGCAAAGCTGAGTATGTTTCCCTAGCAATCAGCTTGGTGGGGGTACCTGGGTTGACCGTAGGCAATGCAGCTAGGATCAATAAGCTAGCATGTGCATTAGCCAAAGCCATCAACCACACTTCCATAGCCATCGCCAAATTGAACCAGGAGCAAGCTGAGCTCTGCCATGTGGTCTTAGATAATCGTGCAGCAATCGATTACTTGCTGCTTCTACACCACTTAGGTTGCGAGTCCATCTGGAACATGTGCTGTTTCAATCTGACAGACAACTCCCGTATTGTCCAGAACCAGATTTCCCAAATGGACACCTTGGTTAAAAATATCAAGCAAGATGC
The DNA here is from genome assembly GCA_035047305.1 of Bradypodion pumilum. Classification (NCBI taxonomy): domain Eukaryota; kingdom Metazoa; phylum Chordata; class Lepidosauria; order Squamata; family Chamaeleonidae; genus Bradypodion; species Bradypodion pumilum. Next base: position 175,846,623 of record JAWDJD010000002.1, on the reverse strand, counting down.
CCCATAGTGGTGGGATGCATTATGGGGGTGGATGCCATGGGGATGGACACAAACAGAGGCTCAAGCCTTACTTGGCACCGTGATCCTTGGTATCACACTTTGCTGTTTTGTGCAGTGTGTCCCCTCACTTCTGTCCATATGTGCCTTGCGTCAGAGGCCGGGAGGAAACCTCACCCCAAAGCAGCTCTTACCTCACATTCAGCGAGCCCTCAATCAGGAAGCATTAAAGGAATAAAAAGGGAGAGATGTGGACTGCCCGTGTAGCGGAGAGTCTTATGAATATGAATGTACTAGCAGAGGTTGCCCGCCGTTGCCGGGCTGTTTTAAATGGTGTTGGAAAGTTTTTGTTGTTGTTGTTAATATTTGTAAAGAAGAGGTTAGTCTATAATTGAAATTTTTTAAATGTTTATTTATACAAAAAAAAATTGTGGCCTGTTATAAACTGTGATGAGTTTTGTTTGGTGTTTTGGTTTTGTGGATAAAAAAAGAATAAAGGATGATATACTTTTTCAAAAAAAATTATTAAACCCAATATTTTTAGTATGTATTTTTTAAATTGTTTTACAGTAAGTAATAATTTAAAAAATGTGAAAGTACATGTTTTTCACAAAAAATGTTTTAAAACTGTGTATTGATGTTTTTGTTTTTTATTTGAGTAAAAATTCAGCACAGGATTTTTGAATAGTTTTTATTTTATTTTATTGACATCTGTTTTTGATTTGTGTAAAAATGTGATTTTGTGTTATTTGTTTTTACTTGTTTTTACTCTTGGGGCCTTTTGTGTGGGGCTGTTGTGTCTTTTTGATTTTTTTTCCTATTGTGGGCAGAAAGTGGTGCTGGTAGGGGTTATCTTGTATTTTGACTGTTTTTTCTCTCGTGGCCTCTGGGTGGAGCTTCTTCCAGTAAGTAGTCTTTTTCTTTATTCATTTCTTTTCCAGTCATTGTGGTGTGAGGCCACGTGGCGGTGAGTTGGCTGTTTTTCATTATTTGCAGTGGTGGTGGTGGTGGTTGGATTTTGTGGTGTTTGGCTGGGTTCTGGGTGTGTTTGGAAATGTTTGTTGTTGTTTACTTTGTATTGTTTTTTGGTATTATTTTTGTTTGTTTTTGTGTATTTTTGAATGTTTTTGATTGTTTGTTTTTGTGGTTTTTGGTGTCCTATGGGGGGAATCCCCTCTCTGCCATCTCCCCTGGCTCTGGAAGGCTTGGGGGGACAGACCCCTTTTGTCCCCCCAAACCTTCCAGACTCATGGGACCCAGGAGAGGGGATCGAATCCAGGCCACCCTCTGATATTAAAAGGGAAATCTCAATTGTGGTTTCCCCTTTAATATCAGGGGGGGTTGTGATTCCCCTCTCCGCTGGCTTCCTTGGGTTTGGGAGGGTTGGGTGGAGAAAAGGGGTCTGTCTCCCCAACCCTTCTGGACCCAGGAGAGCCATTGGAAAGGGGGATTCCCCCCCAAAAAACTTGGTTTTTAAAGAGAAGTAACCGCTTGGTTTCTTCTCTTTAATATGGGGTGTGTGTGTGTGGGGAGGGGAATCCCCTCTCTGCCAGGTCCCCTGGGGTCAGGAGGGTTGGGGAGACAGACCCCTTTTGTCCCCCCCAAACCTTCCAGACTCATGGGACCCAGGAGAGGGGATCGAATCCAGGCCACCCTCTGATATTAAAAGGGAAATCTCAATTGTGGTTTCCCCTTTAATATCAGGGGGGGTTGTGATCCCCCTCTCCGCTGGCTTCCTTGGGTTTGGGAGGGTTGGGTGGAGAAAAGGGGTCTGTCTCCCCAACCCTCCTAACCCCAGGGGAGCCAGTAGAGAGGGGGAGCACAACACCCCCCCCACACACAGTGATATTAAAGGGGAAACTCCGATTAGGAGCTTCAGGCGCCGTTGGGGAGGGGGACTTTGGTTCCGCGGCTTGGCGGACTTGCTCTCCCGGTGTTTTTGTTTTTGTTTGTTTTAATTTTTGCGCGCCGGCTTCCTCAGCGTTCTGCGCGCTCATGGCGCGCCGGACGCTGGGGCTTGTAGTTATGGGTTTGTGCTTTGTGTTTGTGCTGCGGTTTTTTAAAAACAGTTTTCTTTTGATTGGCTGTGGCGCGTTTCTGAACGTTCCTTGCGCCGCGCCGCGTGAGAGCCTCTCAGCCTGATTGGCTCTGGCGCAGCACGGCGCAAGGAATGTTGGGAAATGAAGTTGTTTCCCTTTTTTCGCGTTTGTGGGGCTGTTGCCCCACTGCCTGTTTTCTCAATCCTTTGTTGACCTGCGGACCCAGATCGGCCATGTGCACGAAGGGTGAGTGCAGGCAAGTAGGGCGAGGCATAGCAACCTATAGCAAGTTCCAACGGTTAACCCTTGGTTTTATAGGTTAAGATTAATATACTTCTCCCTATAAATCCGTTTGCCGGCCACAGCTGCTGCCATTATTCAGAATAAAGACTTCCTATCTTGGAAACACGGGCTTTGCTGGAGGAGATAGATAAAGATTGGACATACATTCCTGAAGCTGCTTCCCGATTGACAGGCAACATCCTGGTTTAACATAACAATAGCCACAGATGTTTCCCTGAGTTAAGATAAACAATAGAGATTAATAGACAAATGAGATAGGGCAGGGAAACAGATGCTCCTTTAGATTTGAGTAGAACATTAGAAACCCTTGCCTATAGGATAGGGGTGACTTAGAAATGCTTAGCAAGCAGCTCCCCTCTGTAACCAGGGGCGGCGACCACCTCAGGGTCATTATGCTCACAGGCAGGGTAATAAAAGCTTTTTGCCCACCTCATTTTGGGGCTGGACCACTACATCACGGCCTCGGTGTGTCTTTATTCTAGTGCAGTAGGGTTTCGCATCACTACAGGGCACAGGATCTCAATGGAAACTTCAAGCAGCAGCACTTCTTTTTTCTATCAAAACTATTTTTTCCACCTTTTTTTAATAAAAAAATTGAGGAATCTTGGACTGTATATTTTCCACATCTGAGATACACCTTAGATTTCAAACAAAAAAAATTAGTGTAAAAAAATGCAAGAAGTTACTTAATTATATTTTACACAGTGTCTGTTTAGTCTGCAATGCCAAAGTCATTTTGCTACACATGGGGGGTGGGGGGGGGAGATAACCATGGAGCTCAGGACTAAGAAGACGATATACAGATTTGGCACTCTGGTTACCTGATGGATAAGTGCACACCATTGAGCAGTAGCAACTTGAGCCATGCTCCAATCCTTGTGCTATTAGCTTGAGGTAACCTGCCTTGGAAAACCTTACATTTCATATCGATCCTTATTTTTAAAATGCCTTAGCGACATACTCTCTCTCTCTCTCTCTCTCTCTCTCTCTCTCTCTCTCTCTGCAGGCTGCCCTTGTACATTATAGTCAATAGACCAGGTTTCTCAAAATAACCCAGCTGTGTATCATCCAAAAAGGAAATCATGCTGGGCACAGCAACAAAGATAAATAAGTTTTGTATGGTAGCTCAGGTGGTTACTTGGGCAACCCACAAATCATTCAGGCTGGAGGTTTTGCACGTAAACCAGCTTGAATCCAAATTAGATCGCTCTGCTGCCTGTCTATAAACTTCGAAATGCTGCTGTGCTTCATAGAGGGGGAAAATAAAAGGGAACCTGTTCTAAGTCACCACCTTTCATAAGTTTGCAGTCTACCATATGTGAAGTACCAGTCCCTCATCTTGTGACTCACAGCCTCAAGGCTGATATTTTAGTCCTGGAAGTCCTCAGTTTAAATGCAGGTTCTATTAAGCCACTATTCATTAGTACTGGGCGTTCTACTCCCTTGCTCATTTATGATCCCAAGTTAATTATCTTTTATGAAGTCTTCCTCATTCTTTTCCATTTTATTCCACTTTGAAGCTTTCTTTGGAATCTCCTTTGAGGATGAAGTTAACTGTTACAGTTTACTAGGTGGAGACCACAAGAATACAAAGTGTCTTTTGGGACAGTGTATGAAATGGTGAATAATGCTAGCACACCTGGCTTTATACCTTGGGGCTTGCTTGCTGTTCAAGAGCAAGCAAAAATGTTATTTGAGCCCAGGGGTACCTAAACTTTTTGCACCGTGGGCCAGTCACATGGCCGAGCGGGCTGGTTACATGGTTTCTCCCACTGGAAGCAGAAGTAAAACATGCATGTACAAAACACTGCCTTAAATGCATCCGTGGCTGTTGTAAATGCATTTACGACAGCCATGGGTGCATTTATGGCAGTGTTTTGTGCATGCGTGGCTGCATTTTACTTCTGCTTCTGGGGGTGGCGCGGGGTGGATGATTTGGTGCCATGGACCGGATCTAGCCCACAGGCCGTAGTTTGCCCCCCCTGCTTTAGCCATACCCAGCTAATCATGTATGTGCAGAGACAGAAAGAGTCACCTCCCCATTAGTCCATTGCAGGAATTCTATTTTCACTTTCAAATACTGTATTCCATGTTTTAGGCTTTCTTTCTTTTACAACATCAACATATGGATGGACTTTAGTCATCTTTATGAACATTTCATGGCTACGTACACAGTCTGGACACAAGTAGGGTCACAATTTGTTCTACCATTGCAGGAGACATACTACAGATCCCCCCCCCCCCTCTCTTCAGTCAGCCTGAGCACTGGAAGTTTGCTTTGACCCACAAGGCTGCTGAAGTATAAACTCTTGAATAAAATTTCCTAGGCAAGTCTGTCACATGAAGCAACAGGGTTGGGCTGTCCTCATTAATCAATTTGCTGTCTGGCAATGAAAGTGTTATGTACTGAATAAAATGTGACAAGTACCTTTAACTGTTTGTATCCAGCCATTGTATTCAACAATTGTATCCATTGTAAGTAATCAATGACACATTGTAACAAGCTGTTAAGGACAATACTGTTTGCGCTAGCAGCAGTAGCAGCACCTGTTGCAGATAACGCTGCACCGCACCTGGAGGAGTTGGGCATGACGATCCATGACATCACGCCAACAGTGACCAATGAACTATCACTCGGGGTATTCAAAATGTACAATGTACTATAAATAGAGCTGTGTGGTCCACCATTACCCTCATGTTCACTCTGACTACAATGCAATAAAGTTGGTTTTAGCCCTTACTGCGGCTCCTTCTTGTCTTCCGTGCAAGACACCAAATTGGCGACAAAGGTGGGATGGCGTCCCGACAAGTGAACATCGCGCCCTTCAACATCACGAAGCCAGAGAAATGGGAACTCTACGAGCAGCAGTTCCTCTACGCTATGGACCTTGAAGGCATCGAGGAGAAAGCCCAGCGCCGGGCATTCCTACTGGCCCAGTGCGGCTTAGAGACTTTGGAACTGGCCACCAACCTCCTGACGCCGAGACCGCTCAGGGCCGTGCCCCTGGAGGAGATCCTCACCGAGTTGAGGAAGCACTTTCATCCAAAAGTGTCCATGTTCCCGGCAAGGTTGGCGTTCCAGCAGCGGTGCCAGCGGGCCGGTGAGTCCGTGGCAGACTTCGTGGCAGCCCTGTGGGTGGCTGCCGTGCCTTGCCGGTGGGGAGCATCCCTGAGCAAGGTGCTGAGAGACAGGCTCCTGCTGGGCCTGCGAGATGAGGGGGCCAGGAAAAAACTACTGGCCAAAGACGAGAGCATCTCGTTCGAGCATGTCCTGCGCATCGCCCAAGCCGCCGAGTCAGTGCAACAAGGTGAACGGGTGTGCCGGGCCAGGACTGCCGTGGTGGGGAGCCCCCCGCTGGCGGTCCCAGTCCACAGCTGCTCCTCCCATGGAGAGCAAGGGGCCTCCGAGTCCACCACGTCCACCTCTGACTTCAGCGAGGACGAGGACGTGCAACAGGTGCAGAGGAGGCCGGAGAGGCGAGACCGTGCCAGAGAGGACCGCCGCTGTGACGGATGCGGGGCATCCCATGACCGGAGCCGATGCCCATTCCGGAAGGCGAAGTGCCACAACTCCGGGCGGCGCGGGCACATCGCAAGGGTCTGCAGGCGGTGTCGAGACGACGGCAAGGGCCAGGCGGAACGGCCCCAACACAAGGCAGACGGGGTCGGGCACATCTTCGACGATGAGCCCCAGGAGCACCGCGCAGCTCGACGGGTTCCCGAAGACCGTGACCAGGCGGTCCACAGTGTGCAGTTGCGGCGGCCCCGGTTTTTTGTTGAGGTACTGGTACAGGGGGTCCCAATATGGGTGGAGATTGACTCGGGGTCGTCGTACTCCATCGTCTCCCACAGGGAATTTCTGCGTATTCCCCCAAAGTCACGCCCCAAGCTGAAGGCCCTTAAGACTAATTTGCGGGACGTTCAGGGCAAAAGTATACCAGTGTTGGGGGTGGGAGAGTTCAAGGTTCAGTTTAAAAGGCACTCCGTGCAGTTGCCCCTAGTAGTTCTAAGGGAAGGGTCCTGCTGTCTCCTGGGTACACAGTGGTTTGGGCCCCTAGGAGTTTTCATTGCAGGCATACACGCCATGCAGGCTGACCTGATCACGGAGGTGTGTAACGCACACCCTGCCTTTTTTGAGAAGGGGCTAGGGAAGTTCAAGGGCCCCCAGTTTCTTTCAAATTGGACCCCGACATTCGACCCATCAGGATGAAGCCAAGAAGAGTGCCTTTCGCACTAAAGGACAAAATAGAGACTGAACTGGACAAATTGGTGGGTCAGGGGATTTTGGTGCCGGTGGACTCCGCCGAGTGGGAAACCCCCATTGTTACGGCACTTAAGGCTAACGGAGCGGTCAGAATCTGCGCTGACTCCAAGTGCACGATTAACAAGGCAATTCGCCCAAATGCGTATCCGGTACCGGTGGTAAGCCACCTGCTTGCAACCTTGCATGGGGGGAGGTGTTTTGCCAAACTAGACTTGGCCCAGGCATACCAACAATTGTCGGTAACCCCAGCTACAGCTGCCGCTCAGACAATTGTCACCCACAAGGGAGCTTTTAAAGTGACGCGCCTCCAATTCGGCGTAAATTCAGCTCCAGGGATCTTTCAGTCCCTCATAGAAAGATTGTTAAAAGGGCTCCCAGGTATTTTCCCTTACTTTGATTACATTCTGATAACAGCGGGAGGGGAGCAGGAATTGGCCAAGAGGTTAGACCAGGTACTAACAGTGTTCGAAAAAGCGGGGCTCAGACTGAGAAAGGATAAATGCGTATTTTTTGCTGAAGAGGTAGAGTTTCTGGGTTTTCGAATAACCCCTGAGGGCATTAAACCAGCTGAGTCCAAGGTAGCGGCAGTGAAAGATGCTCCTCGCCCCACCACCAAGCCCGAATTGCAGTCCTTCCTAGGACTCCTAAATTTCTATCACTCTTTCCTCCCGGGAAAGGCATCCATTGCAGAACTGTTGCATAGATTACTAAAATAGGATGCGGCTTGGCAGTGGGGGGACAGTCAGGAACGGGCATTCCGGGGGCTCAAACAGCTTCTATCTTCCGAGGCTGTGTTGATCCATTTCGACCCAAAGAAACCCGTTGTGCTGGTCTGCGATGCCTCACCGGTGGGGGTGGGGGCAGTCCTCTGCCATGTGCTAGAGAGCGGGTGAGAAGCCCCAGTGGCATACTATTTGAGATCCCTGTCCAAGGCAGAGCACAACTACGTGCAAACTGACAGGGAGGCCCTAGCGATCGTTGCAGGAACCAAGAAGTTCCATGACTTTCTCTATGGCAGGCCATTCAAAGTCGTGACCGACCACAAGCTCCTCTTAGGAATCTTCACTACAGATAAGCCAACCCCGCAGATCTTGTCCCCAAGGCTGCTGCGATGGGTGATCTTCCTCAACGCGTACCAGTATGCGCTGACCTACCGCCCCGGCAAGGAGATTAGTCATGCCAATGCCCTTTCCAGGTCACCCCTCTCACAGGCAGGGGATTCCGAGTGTGAGGTAGAACAGGACCACCAGGTGCTACTGATTGAAGCCCTAGAGTCACCCCCAATCCTGCCAGCTGAGATCGCCAAGGCTACAGCGAAAGACAAGTCATTGACCCTAGTCAGTTCATGGGTACAGAAAGGCTGGCTGGCAAGCTCCCCTACGGAGGAATTCAGGATTTACGGTAGGCGGAGAGACGAGCTCTCCCTAGAAAGGGGCTGCTTACTCTGGGGGCAGCGGGTAGTAATCCCCAAAGTTCTGAGGTCCCGGGTGCTCAAGATGCTGCACATCAGCCACCCGGGAATCGTGTGCACCAAGGCGCTAGCTAGGAGCTACGTCTGGTGGCCCAAACTGGACACAGATATAGAACACATGGTAGGCACTTGCGAGAGCTGCCAGAGCACCCGCCCCGAGGAGTCCCGACTTCCACACAGAGAATGGGACACGGCCCGGGGTCCAGGGTCATGCTTACAGGTGGATTTCGCGGGTCCTTTCAGAGGTACCCTCTTCCTCATAATAGTGGACTCCTACTCCAAGTGGTTGGAGGTAATTCCAATGGCCAGTACATCGTCAGCTGCAATGATTAAGCAATTACGCAAGGTATTCAGCTGTTTCAGTTTACCTGACGTACTTGTGAGCGACAATGCCACAACTTTCACGTCAGCGGAGTTCCAGGGTTTCATAGAGATTAACAAAATTCGCCACATTACTGCGGCCCCGTTTCACCCCGCTACAAATGGTCAAGCGGAACGCCTGGTGCGAACAACGAAGGACGCACTGCGTAGGATGGCCCCCGGGGAATTGAACCTACAGCTCTGCCAATTCCTGTTAAGGTACCGAGTAACCCCCTTAGCATCAGGGCTCTTGCCCGCCGAGCTCCTCATGTGGAGAAAACCCGCCACGATTCTCTCAAGGTTAGACCCAACCAGGGTGGAGGACACAGGTAGAAACATAGAAATGGGGGGCACCAAGAGTTTTGAGATTGGACAGCTAGTACATTGCCGAAACTACATGGCAGGCGGCCCAACTTGGGTACCGGGAATAGTGGTCGGACAGACGGGGCCAGTCTCCTACAATGTCGAGACAGGCACAGGGCTCCTCTGGAGGAGCCACGCCAACCAACTCAGAGGTAGAGTAGTGGGAAGGCAAGACGTGAGTGACCAAATGGAGCAGTCAGTGTTAGGGTTCTTCCCCACCCGTTCATTCCAAGGGGAAGACACAGACCACAGGGGGGAGGGAAATGATACAAACCCACACCCTTTTGACCCACTGGGTAACAGGAACAGTTTAGAAGAGAGGAATTTCGAGGAATTGTTAGATTTTGAGTTAGGGGACCAGGGGGATTTTTCGGAGTGGTCCCCCACCCATCCAAGCGAGGAGCGGGGTTTTTCTTTAGTCCCTGGAGCCCCCGGTCTCACACCCCTGGAGATTACTCCCACACCTAGACCTCCCCAATCCCCGGCTCACGACTCGCAGCCAACCGCTAACGAGTCACATTCCTCCAATGCAGGAACTTCGGCCCAGAGTGCGGCCACCCCTCGCCCAAAGCAAACGTGCGGAAAGCCTCAATGGCTAAAGGACTTTGTCCTCACCTAGGGGGGAGGGATGTTATGTACTGAATAAAATGTGACAAGTACCTTTAACTGTTTGTATCCAGCCATTGTATCCAAAAATTGTATCCATTGTAAGTAATCAATGACACATTGTAACAAGCTGTTAAGGACAATACTGTTCGTGCCAGCAGCAGTAGCAGCACCTGTTGCAGATAACGCTGCACCGCACCTGGAGGAGTTGGGCGTGACGATCCATGACGTCACGCCAACAGTGACCAATGAACTATCACCCGGGGTATTCAAAATGTACAATGTACTATAAATAGAGCTGTGTGGTCCACCATTACCCTCATGTTCACTCTGACTACAATGCAATAAAGTTGGTTTTAGCCCTTACTGCGGCTCCTTCTTGTCTTCTGTGCAAGACACCAAAGAAAGCCTCTCATATTCTGCTTCTAAAAATTTCCCAATAATCAGATCTACTTGATAAAGCCCCAAAATGTGGTTTGCAGATACTTCTATCTCTGTTTCAAGCCAAAAGATCTAACATTCTTTTAAAGGCCCAGGGAAATGATGCAAACAAGCCCATAAATGGACCCTAATCCTCTTTGGATCTTGATAAATGGTACAAACATTTCCCAACATCCATCCTAGGACAAGACTTGGCATAGTACCTCCTCTAGCTATGTTGGAGGGATACACAGAAAGAGCCTCCTTGAAGATTGTGGTATTTTTGAACCACAATTGGGCATACCCTGGTAACAGCAACTTTCTCACACTAGGTCAGGTGAAAGGAACTGCAGAATGAACTCTGCCCTTACCTAAAGGTAAAGGTTTCCCTTGCTCGAAAGCCAGTCGTATCCGACTCTAGGGTTCAGTGCTCATCTCTGTTTCAGAACCAACGCTGTCTGCCTCCGCAGACATTTCCATGGTCATGTGACAGGCATGATTAGACACCTGAGCACATGGAACGCTGTTACCTTCCCACTGAAATGGTCCCTATTTATCTATTTGCAATTTCTTGCTTTCGAACTGCTAGGTTGGCAGGGGCTGGGACAAAGATGGGAGCTCATTCCATCCTGCAGTACTCAGGAATCAAACTATTGACCTTCTGCCTCCCACTCCCAGTCAGCATCTTAGTCACTTGAGCACTTCAGCCCTTACCTAGTGGTCGCTTTAAATTCAGTGACTTCCATAGCCAATGTGGAGGGTAAAAGCACACTTGCTAAAATGTCACTAAGACTGAAATATACAATAATACTGGATATTATTTCAGCAAGATGAAATATATGGAATAATGACTTATTCTGAATGCAAATATCAAGACTAACAAATCTTTACTGCCAGGCATGCTTCAGCAACAAGATTAATTCTTGACTTCTGATTATAACAACTGAAGGTAGAATAATTCAGCAGGAGCAGATTGAGATACTAAAAAGATGGTGTAAACCAGCAGGGTAAAGTTCATGTCTAACTTTCAAGAAAGCAACTCCCCCAGTGGCTTAGTAGTTACGGCGCTGAGCTGGAGACTGGAAGGTCAGGTTTTGATACCCGAGAGCTGCACTTGGAGACATGAAAGGAGCCTTGTTAGGGTGACCCCTAAAAATCCTTTCAGCTCAGAGTAATCTCTGACATGAAATTATTATTACAGTGGTACCTCGCTTAAAGAGCATAATGCATTCCACGGGATTGCTCTTTAAGCGTGTTTGCTCTTTAAGCAAAGCACCATTGTAAGTGTCCGATTGTGACTTCTGGTGGTGGGTGGGTGGGGATTGCGAACCCCGTATTAGTTGTTATGCAAGTTTTTGGTTGGTTTTAGTTGTTAAGCGAGGTGACCATTCAGAGAAATTCGGCTCTTTCAGTCGAGTTAGTCTCTATGCGAGGTGCTCTTTATGTGAGGTTTTACTGTACTTTCAAGAAAAGAGGACCAAAAAGTGTGTGCCATTAATTATTTTTACAAAGCAAAACAAAAGAAGAAAGAAGGGGGCGGGATGTTCTAACTCCCAGAATTCTCCAGAAATTCTACAGGCATAGGGTTGCCATATGTCCCATTTTTTTGGGATTTTCCCAGATTCAAACTGTCCCGGCCAGTTCAAGAAAAAACATATAAAAGTCCTGGATTTTTAAATTTGAACACAGGAAGCAAGATCATCCCTCACCAAGGGATTTTTTGCAAAGAGTTAGTTCACTGCCTCCCTGCCTTTCTTTCAATTATCCTGCTTGAAAGCAGTGAAGGCAAAACAGCACCCTGAGAAGCCCACCGGGGAGAGGAGACATTTGCAAGCGAGATAACTGAAAGAATTATGACAACCCTACACAGGAAGAATTCTGGAGTTCCTGTTTAGAGACACACACACCTGCATTATCTTCCAGGGCTGTCTCCAGCCTTCTTCCTGTACCAAAAGTAAACTACCATACACTTGCACTTCCTGCCGTCCTAGGCCTTTGTAGGAGGTGTAAACATACTATCTATTAGGCTTTATATAAGGCACCCCCAGCCCCCCCCCAAAAACTACTTTTTTGGATAGGAACTCCCAGAATTTTGCCTAAGGAATTGGAGTCAAAAACAAGAAAGAACAGCACACTCACAGTGCCCATTCCATTGCATAATAGAGAGTAGGCACTAGGAGTGTTGCTGTGAATGGTTTTTGTAACTTAAAAGGAGGACATAAATGAGTGTTTGATCAGACAGGCAAAAATTTCTACACCAAATGATGGAACTCATTAGCAGTTCTAACAGCCCATGGGCCGGATTTGGCCTGTGGCACCATTCCATCCAGCCCACACCCTTGCTCCCGCTGCTGCCACTGCCGTCCTTGTCCCTTCCGCTTTGCTTGCAACATCCACCCTGCTACGGAGCCGTGTTAGGGACATGCCAAAACAAACGGAAGAGACAAGGACTGAGGTGGTGGTGGAAACGGAAGCAGCAGATGCCCGCAGACGCCCACATCTTTCCCAGGGGCTGCTCAGGTCAAGCATGGGCAAGAACAGTCAGGACCCCTCATTCAACCATAGCAGGCCAATAAGCAGGGAAGTGTCACTGTTGGCATGGGGGGGAGTGTTGGTGGGCCAGACTGGTGTCGTGGGGAGAGTGTTGGCGTCAGTGTTGGTGGTGTGTGTGTGTGTGTGTGTGAGTGTTGGCAGTGGTATGTGTGAGAGATAGTGTATTGGTGGGCTGGCCTGGTGGTCCCCCCGCTGCCGCCATTGGCGGCCATGATGGGGGGAGAGGAATACCAGTCTGGCCCGCAAACAGTCTGAGGGGACATGATCTTCCCCCAGCATAAAAAGGTTGAGAATCTCTGATCTAGCACATGCACAAATAATTTTTCACACTGAGCCTGCTCTTTGTCATTTTCATGCACCTCCATTTCCCAAAGACTTCTTCTGGATGCCTATTGGCTGCCAGCAGGCATTGCATACACGGAGGTATTAAGGGACAGAAATGGACCAGAATAAAAATGGGACAACCAGCAAAAGCAAAAAGAAGTGACGTACAAAACAAGGACAGCTTGTGCAGACCCACAAACTGGATCTTTCTTGCCTTACTACTTTGCACTGCACCTTCTTTAAACTTTCCATTGCTGTGTTGCAATTTAAGAAGGAATGTAGGAAGGCCAATAATAGCAGACATTGGCAAATGAGCACCTTTGCTCTGTAAGAGGAGCCCTGTCATCCTCGTTCCTGGAAAAAACAATTAAACTGTTGAACAGCATGACATGAACTCTGGCTTCTCCAGCTTGGGGGGAAATGCTTTGCTAAATGTCTTGATAGACCCACAGGGTTGGGACAGTCCTAATTCTTACCCTTGCTCCTCAACCTGATGAAGGTAATGTAAACCTTCATCATTTTTTTAAACACAGAAATTGTTGTGTCCAGTCTTGAAGGAGTGAGTTATAGCCCACAGTGATGGAAAGAGTCTGAGGTCTCCTTAAAGATGGGAATGTTCTTTTTCTGCACCCAGAGTTAGATGCTTCTTGTGTTTGAAGTGTGAAGCTGACTCCACAGATTAAAGAGGAAATAGGTTCATGTCAGAATATTGTCATACCGCCATTTCCTGCCCCTCCAGATACCATCTCCCTCCAGCATTCACTTCTTGAGTGTCAGCTCCTAGAGAAGAAACGTGTGTTTATACCGTTCTCTTAATATGTTTACAATCCCCTTATTATCTTGTGTGCCACATCATGCCAAAGTCTATTCACTTAGAGCTGCCTGTGGAAAGGATTCTTTTTGTTATATACATGGCTGGGACGGCGAGGCCTGCACCTGCTTGATCCTGTTTCCACTCAAATGCATGGAATCTTCTTACCTGCTATAACTTTTCTCTTTTGTCAGTTTCTGACAATGTTTTGTAACACAGAAATGATACCTAGGGCTTATTTTGTCAAAGGTGCAATCTTTGACAATTCCATGTACAGTATAGCTTGAATACAATTACATACGTGTCAAGTATCCCGTACTTTCCCATACTTTAGCGCTCGTTCCTCCCCTTTCCTGCCACCGCCCCGTATTTTGAATGGTGGGGAAAGAGGTTACTGCACATGCGCGCCCATCGCAAAGGGGTTCTGTGCATGTACAAAGGGTTCTGTGCATATGCAAAGGGTTTTGCGCATGCACAAACAGGTTCTGCACATGCGCAAATTGGTTACTAAATATGCATAGCTGAGCATGTGCAGTAACTTCCCGTATTTTCCGGAGCCGTGCTTGACTGGTATGCAATTATGACAAAATATTCACTGTTTGCTATTCAAAGACTGTATCTTTTGCGAGGCCATCTGGCTTCTAGGCCATTTACCACTGAAGGCTTTTTCAAGATGGATTATTTGTTGTCCCTAGTGTTTCTGAATCAGTGCTGAAGTTATCAGTCTTTCTAGTATTATTGCCTTGATATTTGCCATGTACGTCAGTTGTACAATGACAACAAAAAAAATGTAACTTTTCATTTTTTTTGGTGCCTTCCAAATCTGAGGTTGCCACTGATATTTGTTTAGCTTGCATTGCTCCAGGGGTCGGAATTTAATGTTGTTCAATTAAGTGCATGAATGGGCAAGAGCTTTCCAGATGGAAGCATTTAGTTAACACTAAAAATAAACAGATGAACTATAAACAGATCTCCCCCCCCCCAAAAAAAAAAAGGTTAGGGAAGTTGATGTCTTAAAAATAAATACACGAATGAATAATCTAGTGTCCTTGTCTCTTTGACAATAAACAGGTTCAATTTGGACACAAGTCCTTGTAAACTACATATTACTCCAGCAGCACCAAGAGCCAAAAAAGGGGGGAATCGTGGGAGGATCTTCTGTCTGAGGAGAGCTCAGGCAAAAAAAAAAAAATATGGACAGATAGACATCCGCCAAAGATAATAATTTATGTATCTGATGAAGTGGCTTTAGTCCACCATAAACGCCTGTACTCTTGAAGATAATATTAGTTTGTAACACGAGGCAAGCTTCTCAAATTAGCATAGCCACCCTCCTGGAAGCACACCAAGGTTTTCTGCTGGGAATGAAGCTATCACAAAGAGAATCACCCAGCAGCTGACCAAGAAAGGGATTCAGTAATATAACATGTGCAGAAGTGAAGCGAAACACAGCACAAGCACATTATGGCTGAAGGTAACGTGTGACATAGCACAACTGTATGCAGATTTGTATTTTTGCACCCGAACTCTCAGAATTCCCCAGACACCATAGGTGAATTTTATTCTTTTAGTGGCATGTATAAAATTAATACAATTTCATCTCAGTCTCACTGTTTTTAATGACTCTTTGACAAGTCTAGTGGGAAACTATGGGATCCGTGCACACAATTGGCATACTGTCCCTGACAGAACCACGGTTTGGGAGAACGCTCCTTTGAGCTTTGGTTCCGAAGGGACAGAAATTGGGGAGCGGATTAATAATCATAGTTTAATTCACCGATCACTGACCTGACAGGCAGTTCGGACAATAGAGGGCAAAAGATCACCAGGTGATGAACTTGATAGGCATGTAATGAGTAATCTTGTATCCGCAGAAGCTCTGAGCCCAAGAATCAACCTAGGCACATGTTTGCTCCCGATAACAGTAGACAATGCATGTCCCTGGTAGTAAATTAGATAGATAAGGAACTTCCCTCCGGTGAAGTCATCCCTGATGGGTAATTTGTGTAATCTCAAAGTGCAGACTCAGGGCTTTTCCTGTAACAGTCATGCGCAACCTATGCACGAGGTCGAGCCAGGCAGAGTATAAAGATTAGAGGCTTCTAATCAATAAATGCTGGTCTTCGCTCCATCTTGCCTTGTGTGTCTTTACTTGACCAGTCTCCTCCGGGATCCTCGGGCCCACATCGGGCCCCGATCCAACAGGAAACCCTTTGGAACCTCCTGCCGACTGACCTCTGCCTCCAACCACAATTGCTGGCCTTTAGAAGAGATTTAAAGACATGGTTGGCCCTGTGGGTGTGGGGTGCTGCTACTGGATCCCTCCCCCCCCCCGTTGGCTCATATGCTTCAGCTGGAAAACTTACTGGAGTACTTGAAGAATTAGGACAGTAATACAGTATTACAACATCAACCATTTGAAGCCTAATCCAAGCAAGACTCAAGTGTGCACTTTCTACCTTCAAAACTGAGAGGCAAGGGCTGAGTTGGATGTTACATGGCAAGGGAACCAATTACAGCATTGCCCAACACTGAAATACCTTGGTGTGGCACTTGACAAGACACTCCTCTCTTTTAAGCAGCTCTGCCTGAATTCCAAAGCCAGAGTTAGTACAAGGAACAACATCATCAGGAAACTCACAAACTACACATGGGGAACTCAACCATCCATGCTATGTACATCAGCTTTAGCCCTGAGTGTCTCCACAGTAGAGTATGCTGCTCCAGTGTAAAACGTATCCACACGCGCAAAACAAGTTAACATCATTATTAATGAAGCTATGCATATATTTACAGTATTCCTCAAACCTAAACCAGTTGTTGGTATCACTCCACCTAAGATCAGAAGAGAAGTAGCAGCAGACATTAAGAGAACTAAGCAAGAGAATGACCCTCAGCATTCTTTGAATGGATATGAGCCTCAAGTCCTCCAGCTAAGATCCAGGAAGAGCTTTATGGCAAGAACAAATACTCTTGTGGGTACACAAGAGCAAAACCAAATTAGAAAATGGAGGAAGAAGCTCACTGGGCAAGAAACATCATTAAAGGAGGATATAGCCAGTGGTGGGCATCAGCAGGTTCATACCAGTTCACCAGAACCGGTAGCAGAAATTCTGGCTGGCCCCACTTTGATGTAGGCAGATTGAATGCACACGAGCCGGCAGGCGGGCTAAACACTACTTTATTGTAACATGGTCAATCTTTACATGAGGCAATGGCGGAGCCTTGCCTCCTTATATAGCACACAGTACATTTGAATTTGGCTGGGAGGCGCACCATTGGTTACAGTCATAGCGACGTCCATCTGACGTAGACGGTCCTTTGTGCATACCTAGCATAGTTTCACCTGTGGTGGGAAGGTTTCCCGATGAAGGTACAATTGGAGGATTAGAGCCACGTGACGCTCTGCTAGCTGCGCGAAGGTGAGCAGCTGAATGCCTGCATACACAACATCCCTCCCCCTAGGATGGGACGAAGTCCCTCAACCATTGTGGAGGTCGGTGCTCACGCTGTGGCCAGCCATTCGATTCAGCAATCGGGGCTGCACCGAGCGTGGTGGTGCTGCCGCCTCTGGACTTCACTGCTGTGCTGCCCGAATCATCTCCCCGGGGGGAGGGAAAGGTCACAGCAAACCCCGGCAAGAACAGGGCTGGTGTATCTACATGCTGGGGAGGATGGGGGGACCTTTGGGACAACTCAAAACCCTGATGCTCTCTAAGATGAGTGGGGGAACACTCAAGAAAACTCCCCCCATTCTGTAACTGAAAATCAAAGTGGGGTTGCAACTCCTGCTATGCTGAGTCCTGTATTCCCCCCTTGGGTTGCAGGTGTGTGTGTGAACCTAACGCTGATTTGTCAAAATACCCGCTGTCCTCCGTGGCTTCTGTGACTCATTTCCTAAGCTGGTCGGCATGCCTCCACCACAACAAACCCATCTCCGTCTTCACTCCATCTTCACTTGGTACAACACGGGTCCAGTTTGTTCCACCATGTGCCCAGGTAACCACGCTGGCCCTGAAACTGCGTAATTCTTGCAGTACACTGGGTCGCCTGCCCCGAACACTTTCCTTTGTTCCACCTCCACATTTGTACCTCTATCCTCCACCCTGGATGGATCCAAGCGGTCAAACAATGTTGTGGGTCTCCTCCGCATCAGAATCTCAGCGGAAAACTGCCCTGAAGTAAGCGGGGTAACCCTGTAACATAGGAGGAATTTGCAGAGTTGTAGCTCTAGATCCCCCGGGCCCATCCTCCACAGCGCTTCCTTTGTTGTGGGGACCTGGCGCTCTACCTGGCTGTTTGTGGCAGGGTGAAAAGGTGCAGAGGTTATGTGCCTAATCACATTCCATTCGAGGAATGCCTGGAATTAGGTGGACATGAATGTGGTTGCGTTATCCGAAATTAACAGGCCGAAACAAGTAAACAGTCTCCTCAGCTGTTTGTTTGTGGCTGCAGAGGATGTGTTGCACACTGGAATGACCTCCAACCATTTCGAGAACGCATCAACCACGAACCAGAACATCGTTCCCCTAAAGGGCCCGGCAAAGTCTATGTGAACCCTCGACCATGGCCCGCGTGCCATGTCCCACTCCCTGGGGGGTAACCTGTGTTCCTCGGGCCATGAGCATTGGCAGCTCTCACATGCGCCCACCAATTGCTCAATGTCCCTATCTATGTTAGGCCACCAGAAATAGCTCTTTGCCAGAGCTTTCGACTTAACAATCCCCGGGTGGCTTGGTTTGAAAAACCTCGGGGATCACCACTCGCTGGCCCCAAATGAGGCATCCTCTCTCGAGCGAAAGCTTGAAGCGTTTCCTAAAGAACGATGCAAGTCCCTCGGATGGGGACGTTGCGGGCCAGTCCTTCTTCACCCAAGCCACAACCTGGAACAGAACCTTGTCTTTTGAGGTTGCCCTGGCAATATCGGAAGGCATGATGGGGGTCGAGTCGAGAGATTCGATGAGCAGCACCTGGTGGTCCTGCTCGACCTCGCACTCGGGTTATCCAAGTTCCGGAAGGGGGGACCTGGAAAGCGCATCTGCGTGGCAATGTCTTTCCCTGGGCGGTGGACCAGCGGGAACTGGTATGCATTTAAGAAAATCACCCACCATAGCATTCATGGGGACAGGATCTGGGGAGTGGGCTTGGCTGTGACGAAAATTCCCAGGAAGAGCTTGTGGTCTGTGACAATGGTGAACTCCCTCCCTTACAAGAAGTCATGGAACTTCTTTGTCCCTGCGATGATCACGAGGGCTTCCCTGTCCGTCTGAGCATAGTTGTGCTCCGCTTTCGAGAGGGATCTCGAGTAGAACGCAACCGGTTCCTACCTCCCATTCTCGAGCACGTGGCAGAGCACGGCCCCCACTCCCACTGGTGAAGCATTACACACCAGCACCACAAGTTTCCTGGGGTTGAAATGAGTTATGAGTTAATATCGCCTCGGAAGAGAGAAGCCGCTTTAACTCAGTGAACGCCCATTCCTGATCTTCCCCCCACCGCCAAACTGCATCTTTCTTAAGCCATGTCTCTCAGCCATGGACACCTTCCGTGGGAGGAACGAGTGGTAAAAATTGAGGAGTCCTAAGAAAGACTGCAATTCCGGCTTTGCGGCCGGCCTGGGGGTGTTTTGCACTGCTACAACCTTGGATTTTGATGGCTTTACCCCATCGGGGGTGATTCGGAACCCCAGAAACTCAACCTCATTTGCATAGAACACACATTTGTCCCTTCTCAGGCGTAGCCCAGCCCCTTTGAACACTGATAATACCTCGTCTAACCTCTGGGCTAACTCTAACTCATTCCCAGCTGTTATCAAAAGTCATCAAAGTAGGGGAGAACCCCGGGAGGCCCTTGAGCAGGCATTCCATGAGTGACTGAAATATCCTGGGGACTGAGTTCACACCGAACTGGAGGCGTGTCACCTTGAACACACCCTTGTGCGTAACAATCGTCTGGGCAGCTGCTTCCGCAGGTGTGACCATTAGCTGTTGATAAGCCTGTGCTAAATCCAATTTCGCAAAACATTTACCCCCATGTAATGTGGCCAGCAAATGTCTAACTACCGGCACTGGGTAGGCATTGGGGCGAATGGCCTTATTAATTGTACATTTGTAATCAGCACAAATCCTAACCTCACCGTTGGATTTCATAACAGTAACAATCGGTGTCTCCCACTCTGCGGAGTCCATTGGAACCAAAATCCCCTGACCCACCAGTTTGTCCAGTTCCGCTTCAATATTGTTCTTTAGTGCAAAAGGCACTCTTCGCAGCTTGAGCCATATGGGGCAAATGGAAGGGTCTAGATCAAAGTCCACTGGGGGCCCCTTGTACTTTCCAAGTCCCTTTTCAAAAACAGCAGAGTGCGCATTGCACACATCCTGAATGGGGTCAATCTGGACGGCGTTGATGCCCGTAATGCAATGCCCAATGGTTCGAACCATTGGGTTCCTAGGAGGCAACTGGACCCCCCCTTTAGCACCACCAGGGGCAGCTTCCTTGTGAAGTTTTTGAACCGGATGGTGAAATCCCCTACCCCCAGGATGGGAATGTAGTTACCTTGAACATCCTGCAAATTTGTTCTGAGGGCTCCCAGCTTTGGGTGGTCCAGAGGGGGTATTCACAGGAACTCTGTCTGTGAGACTATGGAATAGGAGGTGCCTGAATCCATCTCCATCTTCACCTGAACCCCCTGTAACAGTACCTTCACAAAAAAAATAGGTGCGTCGGTCCGACACATGTCTTACCATGGTGTCCCCAGTATATACTTTGCCAATGGCCTCGTCCTTTCATCTGTAGTGGCTGGTCCGGTCAGGGTCTTGCTTCCTGCGTTGTCTGCATACCTTCGTGATGTGTCCCAACCGTCTGCAGTTGTGGCACTCTGCCTTCCTGAACGGGCATTTCTTCCGGTTGTGTGAGCCCCCGCGCCCCTCGCAGCGCCGGCTTGCCTCGGTGGTGTCTTGCCTTTCGGGCATCTTTTTCCTCACTTTCTGGACCTCTGGTTCGCTCTCGTTGGATCCTGGAGAGGATGTTGCAGCTGCTGCTGCAGCTTTTGACTCTCGCGCACGTAGTGATGAACAGCTGTGGGCTTGCACCACGGACGCCGAGCTTCACGGGGCAGTGGACCTCGCCCTGCACGCCCGTACTCCATCCCTTGCTGACTCAGCAGCTTGTGCAGCCCTCAGGACCTGCTCGAACGTGATGTCCTCATCTCGGGATAGCAATCTCCGCTGAGCCTCTTCATCCCACAGGCCGAGTAGGAGACGGTCTTGCAACACCTTTGTCAGGGTGGTTCCCCAACGACACGGGACAGCCACCAGCCTCAGCGCAGCCACGTACTCGGCCACAGTTTCTCCCGGATGTTGGTCCTGCCAGCTGAACGCCATTCTCGCCAGGAAAACAGACACTTTTGGGTGAAAATGTGCCCGCAGGGCAGCTAGAATGTCTGCCAGCGGTACCGTCTTGAGCGCTCTTAGCATCAGGAGGTTCTTTGCCAATTCCAGGGTCGGCAGCCCACACTGGGCCAGTAGGCAGGCTCGCTTTTGAGCTTCACCCTCTATCTTCTCGGCATCCATTGCATAGAGGAATTGCTCCTCATAGAGGTCCCATGACTCCGGTGTGGAGATGTCGAATGGAGGTAGGGTGACCCTGTGGGACGCCATTATCCCATCCTTGTCACCAATTTAATGTAGGCAGATTGAATGCACACGAGCCGGCAGGCGGGCTAAACACTACTTTATTGTAACATGGTCAATCTGTACATGAGGCAATGGCAGAGCCTTGTCTCCTTATATACACACAGTACATTTGAATTTGGCCCGGAGGCGCACAATTGGTTACAGTCATAGTGATGTCCATCTGATGTAGATGGTCCTTTGTGCATACCTAGCATAGCTTCACCTGTGGCGGGAAGGTTTCCCGTGGAAGGTACAATTGGAGGATTGGAGCCACGTGACGCTCCGCTAGCTGCGCTAAGGCGAGCAGCTGACTGCCTGCATACACAACACCCGCCCATCCAAGTTTTGAAATAAAGTAGTCCTAATTTGGGTGCAATGCAGGGTTTGTCCCCTGGCCACGTCCACCATACAACTCCCACAGTGTAGCAGTAAATTTTTTTGGAGCCCACCACTGGATATAGCTGAGGAATTCAACCTCCTCTACGTCACTTGGGGGACCAAGTTGGAGACTTCCAGTTGAAAGTTGGAGTCCCTCAATATAAAACCAACATGCCCATTGGGGGCTGCTGGCAGACAACAACACACAGCGTGAATGTGGAGAGATACTGAATCCAGCTCATTTGCTGGTCTGCTGATTACTGCCAGAAACATACACCGATGAGGACCTGGGCTTGGCCAGCGACAAAGCCAAAAAAGTGGCTTCATTTTGGCAGTCCAGGGCTTGATCAGGACATGGAAGGAGGAGGAGGAGGAAGTACTGTCACACACATGACTTTCCTGCTGTGTGATCTGACCCCAAGACTAAGCCAACAATTGAAGCCATGAACAGTTTGATTGGCAAGGTCACAGATTTTGAAAGTACAGTAGTCTTTTCTTCTCTCAGTTCCTGGGTGAGTGCTTTAGTTTTGCTTGCCTGTTGATAATTGAGGCCTGTTTCACAAAGCTACCTATAAACAATGCACAGGAAGTTTGTTAGGTGACCAGATATAATATTTAACAGTTACAGTACCTAGAAGACAATTTTTAGCAGGTGTAGCTGTTAATGCTAGCTATGCCTGCTGAAATCTCTTTGTCTGCATGCTTATTAGAAATACAGGAGTTCTCTCTACTTTTTCATCTGGTTACTCAGAGCAATGAAGCCATAGAAATGAATGTGGTATCTGTATGTATGTGTGTAAAAAAAAAGGATGTGCTTGCTGTGAACTTTAGATTTCTAAAAAGCAATAATAAAGAAATTAGGATGTCCTAAGGATTAATTCCACATTTACTTTTCTTGTGACTATGACATGGTATGACAGGTTGAGCTGCTTACTCAGACATATGAGGCATCAGCTCATTGCAACAAAATAAAATCTACTCATGTATGTGGTGGAAAGCATAATGAGGATAAATGGAAACAAAACAAGGAAGGTTAGTAATGAGGAGGAAAATTTGGTCTTCCAAATTGGATTGGGGAATTGCTTTGAAGTGTTAACGTTTCCCTCTTCCATAAAGGAGTACCTTTTAATATTTTGGGGGGGACTGCAGCTATAGTAGTGTGTTAATAATAACAATGCCATGTGTCCACGGAAACGTCTGCATTCTGCAGGCACAGACAGCACTGGCTCTTTTGGCTATAAACAGAGATGAACACTGAACCCTAGAGTTGGATACAACTGGCTTTCGAGCAAGGGCAACCTTTACCTTTACCTCATACAGTAATAACAATAATTGTACGACAGCAAATCAATTGCAGAGTTTCCTAGGTAGACAGTACCTCTGGGGCTATGCAGCTTGCCCAAGGCTACAGAGGATGGCTGTTCTAAACAAGGCACAGTGGGCAGTGTAATTTGCAGGTCCACAGCCAGATGCCTAACTGACTCAAGTCGTGTGGAAAACCATTAGTATGTTGTGGGGTGGGGTGGGGACATCTAAAAGACAAACAAGTTTTGCAGACTTCAACCCTAAACTCCTGGTTTGAGTTTGTGTAAAGGGTCTTTGTGTTTTAGGGTGCAATTCTGTTAGAGTAATGAAACTTGCTTCTAAGGAGACATACATAGGATTCCATTTTTGTTTCCAGCGTTACTTGGCTCTACCTGCATTTTGTTGTGGGAAAGTCACATGCTAAAGTACAATGGAAAAACCTCTCAACAGAAACAATTAGGATTATTCTCCAAGGAGTTTGAATGGGATTTTTATTTAAAAATAAAACAAAACCATCTACATTAGAAGGGTGCTAGGAGAAAACATACCTGCAAGAAAACCAGCCTGACAACCTCAAGCAATGGCAACCAATATTACCCTTCCATTTTGGCATCATCATTCAATCGCAGTGGCTTGTTCCCAAATGGGACATCTGGCAGCTAGTAGAGCTGAAGTGCAACTGAAATGCTTTGTGTTCTCACAGTCCTGTAAAAAAAGTTACTCTTTTCTTAGGCTTCCCTATAACCACATTTAAAGATTTTTGGCACTTAAAATAATGCAGGATTTCTCTCTCTCTTTCTCTGTGCTTCCTCTTTAATGAATGCTTGCACTTGACCATGGCCACATTCTGGAACTCCACCTTTACACTGCTTCAGTATGCTATCTTGGGCCCACTGTCACTGGTTCAGATACACCTCTTACAAATTTACATTTGTCCCTATTTAGATCTGTGAAGAACTAGAGTATGCAGACTGTAATCTGTTTGAGTCTGGACAGGGGTCAGCAGCTAAAATGTTAATGAGCTGTTAATTCCCACCAGGGTCATAGGAGCTGACTTCCTCTTACTAAAGGAAATATCTGGTGAATGCAGTTAGACTGGCCCTTTTTGTTACCTGAATGGAGGAGAGCTTGATAGAGCTCCAGAGGCAAGGATGGGGACATTTTTTATGTCTAGGTCTAGGGCCATAGGTCTTGGGAACAACTTACCATATAAGACACCCCCCAAAAAATACACCAGAAAAACAGAGTGTGTCATACTCTAATGCGTCTTATATGCCAGCAAATATGATATATCTTGCTTCTTGTCAGGAGGGCCATTTTCTATAGTGTCCTCCTGTTGTGTATTCAGGCAGAATTGCAAGTTGCTCAAGCAACGCCTTACAAAGACAAAATGGCGATTTCCCGCCATCAGAATTAGGAGCTAGATTTGGCGTGCAATCTTCCCTTCAGGGCACGCTCATTATTATAATTAGAGTTCTGTGATTGGTTACAACTTTGGTTCCTGTTCCTGATTGGTTAATACTCGTATATCATGTTATGATTGGTTGGTTATGATTGTCCGGCGGGTTACTACATTGTAGCAAGGAGTCACCACCGGGGAGACACTATATAAGCCTCACGGGTAAACAAGGATGGGGCCGGGCCGGATCTATGCTTCCCATTACCGCTGCAGGTTAAGCCACGGAGGGCTAACCTGGGGTCTTCTCTATACACACATCCACAGGGTGTAGCTCAGTGCATTGCCTTCTACGATGGAATTCAGAGAGACCGATTACATGGGACTTGTGTAGCCATCTTATGTCCGGATAGCCTTGTAAGAGTAACCAGAAGGACTTTACAATAAACCCTTGTTGTTGTTCTGTTCATCATTGCCTGGACTATTCTTTCCAAAGGGTGGGACATGACAATTGGTGACAAAGGTGGGATTAGAAAAACACGAGATGGCTGACCAGATCCCATTGTGGTTGCAACCCTTCGACACGTGCAAGCCACGACTATGGCCTTACTATGAAGTGCAGCTGGAGAGCTACTTCACCATAAGAAAACTCGACCTGTCTTTGTGGAAGGCAACCTTCTTGGCCCACTGCGGGTTAGAGACTCTCAACGTTGTCTCCAAGTTGTTGCCGCCTGACGTGTTGCAGCAGGTCTCTTTTCCGGCACTGCTGATCACTCTGCGTGAACACTTCCAACACAAAACAGCTCTCGAAGGTAAAGAACTGCTGGGTCCAGCCACGACCGCAGCTGTTTCATCGCAAGTCCTCCAGGGACTCACCAACTCTCTCCAGGAAACACAGGTGCCAACGCCAGGGTCTTTTGCTCCGTGCATGGGTTGCGGGAGATGACACGTCCGCACTGAATGTCCCTACAAGAGCGCGCAGTGCCACCGGTGTGGTAAGAAGGGCCTCATCTCCAAGGTGTGCAAGCAACGCGCTGAGGGTTCGTCAAAACTAAGATTCTGCATAGCCAAGGTTTTCACCAGCCATGGAGTTGACGATGAGAGGTGAGACCTAAAAGATGGGTTATTCGTGGACATCCACATCGAAGGAGTTCCCTTTCATCTCAAAGTGGATTCCGGATCCTTCCTCTGCATCGTGACTGAGGGCGAGTATCAACGCATTCCACCTCCTCTGCAGCTGAAGCTGAAAGTCCTACCAAGCAAGCTGGTGGATTTGCATGGGTGCAATGTTCCAGTGTGGGGCTTTGGCAATTTTGAGGTCTACTTCAATAACATCTACGTGAGTCTTCCCCTCATGGTTGCAAAGACAGGTAAGACTAACATTCTAGGGTCCCAGTGGTTTGGCCCCTTAAGCGTTTACTTTACGGGAATTCACTTGGGGCGGGGAGTGAGCCAGTCCTTTGCATAGAGGATCAGTCCCAAGTGTTGTTGCCTCCCGGGGAGGGTTGGTCCAAAGGGTCCCCAGGGAGCAACACCTCCTCCGAAGAGTTTGGTTCCACGTTTTTCCATTACACACATGTTGCGCACAAAGACAGTGACTTTGCTAAAAAGACTGACTGTCTAGAACTGTTTGAGTCTCAAGAACTTTTGCCAATTGCAGCATTGGACTCTGCAAATCCTGACTTTTGGGACGATTTGTCAATCACCTTGCTCAAACTGTCTCTGAACTTTTCTGCTGTTTCATACAATGACCCCTTGTTATCTGCTATCATTGTGTGGGTGGAAACTGGGTGTCCACTACCTCCATACAATGTGAAAGCAAGTGTCTTTCACCACGACTGCGAGAAATTTTCGGTCTTGGGTGGGTGTTTGTACAGGCTCTGCAAAACGGTTGTTCCATGAAGGTTGTGGGACAAGTTACTGCAGTACATGTTA
Source organism: Bradypodion pumilum (assembly GCA_035047305.1). Classification (NCBI taxonomy): domain Eukaryota; kingdom Metazoa; phylum Chordata; class Lepidosauria; order Squamata; family Chamaeleonidae; genus Bradypodion; species Bradypodion pumilum. The sequence goes on along the minus strand of JAWDJD010000002.1, from coordinate 175,820,425 downwards.
ATGGGGTCCACTGATATCGCCCGGTCGCAAGCAGTTGTGCAAAGCTATTTTTGGTGGCCTGGGATCGAACACACAATGGAGGTCTGGGTTCTTAAACACGGGGCCGCTAGCGCACACAAAGAAGGGTGGTTTTCTGGTTCCCCTGGAGTGGATAAGGGCTCACCATTCCCTGGGGTTGGAGGGGGGCTGCAGGAGTGCTCATATCGGCTGAGAATCAACTGGGAAGAAAAGGAGCACCTGGGTGCAGGCTCACAATCCCAGGAATGAAAGGAGGGGTTGCTGGAGCACTCACATTCCCCTGGGGTGGAGGGGAAGGTGCAGATGGCACTAGGTTCCTAAGAGCTGGGGCAAAATGAGTTTTCTTCAGGCTGCTCAGGTGTTCGTATATCAAGCCCTTCACTGCAGGCAGAACTAGGAGTCAACCCAGAAGCAAACCCTTCTGGGGAAACCATAGCTGTGACGGATAATCAGTCTGGTTCCAAGGTAGAAGGTTCAGGGTTGTTTCTTGAGAGTCGGGCCAGAAACAAGGAACAGGGGGTTTCATCAAAAGCAACACAGTTTGGTTCAGCAACAAGCAAATCATCACACGGATGCCAGAAGTTACCCTCAGGGATAGATTGGTTTGCAATGGGGCATGCACACGCTAAGACCCCACTGTTACAGGGTTCTTTGTCTGCACCACGGCAAGACACTAATAGTATAAACAGGACACCAGACGCAAGCCTGGCGGGTGCCGAGCAGCTGTGTGACCTTAACGTTTCTGAGTTAGCTAGTTCATCGGATGAGGATTCAAGATCGTAGTTTCAACATGGAGATCCGTACAAGAAATCTAAGGGGGAAGGAATGTTGTGTATTCAGACAGAATTGCAAGTTGCTCAAACAACGTCTTGCAAAGACAAAAATGGCGATTCCGCGCCATCAGAATTAGGAGCTAGATTTGGTGCATAATCTTCCCTTCAGGGCACGCTCATTATGATAATTGGAATTCTGTGACTGGTTACTGTGACTGTTCCTGATTGGTTAATACTCATATGTTATGATTGGTTGGTTATGATTGTCCGGCGGGTTACTACATTGTAGCAAGGAGTCACCACTGTGGAGACACTATATAAGCCCCACGGATAAACAAGGGTGGGGCCGGGCCAGATCTATGCTTCCCATTACCTTTGCAGGTTAAGCCATGGAGGGCTAACCTGGGGTCTTCTCTATACGCACATCCACAGGGTGTAGCTCAGTGCATTGCCTTCTACGATGGAATTCAGAGAGACCAATTACATGGGACTTGTGTAGCCATCTTATGTCCGGATAGCATTGTAAGAATAACCAGAAGGACTTTACAATAAACCCTTGTTGTTGTTCTGTTCATCGTTGCCGTCACTATTCTTTCCAAAGGACGGGACACGACACCTCCTCAATAGCTGTGCTTCGCCCCATCACTTTGCAACTTCCCAAGAAAGAGAAGGTGGGATGTAAATGGATTTTGGGTTTAGTCCCATGATATTAGTCTGATGGACTTAAAAGGTCCTTCAGACCAGGATGGGCAAAGAGTAGCCTTCCAGTGTTGTTGGACTGCTCCTCCCAGAACCAGTTCCTGAGAATACAAAATTGTTCATCTATGCCAGGGGTTGCCAACCTTTTGAAGTTGGGGGCCGAGTCATGCTCCCTCAAACAGTTGGTGGGTTGGACTGATGGTCCTGCTGCCGCCACCTTATCAGCCGTGGATTCATTTATGGCTGTTGTAAATGCATTTACAACAGCCGTAAAGGAGTCCATGGCTGATTCTGGTGGTGGCTGCAGTGGCGGCTGGATTACCAGTCCATATTGGACACCTTCCGACCTGAGGGTCTCATCTTCCAGCATCATATAATTGAGCCTTTTGATACTGTCCATGGCGTTTTCTTGGCAAAGGTACTGGCGTGGGTTGCCATTTTCTTCACCATTGGATTGTGTTTAGTGTGAATTTTTCCGCTTTGGCCTGTCCATCTTGGGTGGTCCTACATGGCAAAGCCCATAGCCTCATCGAACCACCCAAGCCTTCTCCCATGGCAAGGCAACAATCCCTTGAGGGGGAAAAACACAGATACAACAGATGTTTTTGTTGTAAATCCATATCTCAAAAAAACTGTGAAATGAATGCTCCTGTTCAAGCTTTGCACTATAGGTAATGGTAAAGGTCGCCCATGCTCAAAAGCCAGTCATATTTGATGCTAGGGTTCAGTGCTCATCTCTGTTTATAGCCAAAGAGCCTGCACTGTCTGCATTTGCAGACATTTCTGTTGACATGAGGCAGGCATGGCTAGACACCGGAGTGCACGGAATGATGTTTACCTTCCCACTGAAGTGGTACCTATTTATCTACTTGTAATTCCTTTCGCCTGACCTAGTGTGATAAAGATTAGCTGGCAACACAAGGTTGCCGTTACCAGGATATGCCCGATTGTGGTTCAAAAATACCACAATCTTTGAGGAAGCTCATTCTCAGTATCATTGATACCAGAAGCATGACATGTTTCTAACAATATTTTTTGTTAAATCCATGTCTCCAAAACCTGAAATGTATATTCATGTATGCATGCAGTAGATGGGCAGGTGCAAGGTATAAAAGGAAGTGAAAAGAAAAAAAAACTGAGGAAAAGGGGTGGGGGTGGGGGCAGTGTTGCACTGCAACGGGTTCTGTCAGGTTCTGCAGAACTGGTAGCAAAAATTTCCCCAGGCCATGGCCAGTTGGTTGGCCATGCCCACCTCCATAGCCCATAATGCAGGTTGTTTGGCCTCGCCCACAGATTTGGCCCCGCCCACAGATTTGGCCAGTCCATGGAATAGGTAGTAAAAATTTTTGCAGTGCATCACTGGGTGGGGGAGAAATGTGGCTAATTTTACTCATTGCTATAATGCAGCATCCTGGGCCAAAAGAAACATGGATGCGTGAAAAATGTCATTGGTATGATCTCCTACTACATGATACAGGAAGTGTGAATGAATGCAGAACAATTACACTGACTAATTGCGTCTCCACGTAGATTTTTCCACTGCCTCCACTCCCCCACTGCAAATAGCTATCTTCTATACTCTTTTTTGGGTGGGTGGGTGGGTGGGTGTTAAAGTAATTTTTCCTGAACTTTTTTGTTATATTGTGCCATCAAGTTGCATCTAGGTTATGTGATCTTCATAGGATTTAGACCTCACACTAGGTCAGGCCACGCGAACTGCAGAATGAAGTCACCAAAAGGTGCCTTAATTTTGGCAGTTTCACATCTGGCTTAGACACAGAAGAAGAATAGGATTTAGAAGGTGAGATACAGTATTTAAAAGATGATTTTATTGTAGCACTCCCCAATGAGTTTCTATCACTAGGTGGGGATTTGAATGCAAATCTCTTGATTCCTATTCCATTGTTCTATCCAGTACACCACATTGGCTTTAGACTGCAGAAAATATTTGCTCCGTGTTCATTTGCCAAGGAACTCAAGAGAAAGGGATAAAAAAATGGAAAACAAACCAGAAGCAGCAGCAACAAGTCAGAAACAACAACCCCTTTGATGTTGAACAATCTCTAGCAGGTTTGACAACTTCTATTTGCTGGGGCAAAGTGTTTTGCTAGCTGTTACTAAATTGACTTAATGGGCACAGTAAATTAGGAGATCGTTATGAAATTGGTATCTCACCATTTAAAGTAAATTTAGAGAGTGCTAAACTTTGAAGACAGGCAGAGTATATAGTACTTGTGTTATACAGATTTATTGTAAGAGCCTTGTAACCCCAATTCTGAAAAATACCTTTTTATTATTTTTTAATACTTCTTTCCCAATAAAGATATTTCCCTTTATTTTTTATTTGTCCTCCACTGTCAGGTTAGGCTTCTGTACGCACCAAGCACCACACTAACACGCGCTCATCCACACAGTTTGCAGGTAAATAATTGCATAGATCTACTTTTAACAGTTTTTCAAAGGATCGCCATTGCGATCTTTTCAGCTCCGCAAATCCCATTTATTTGAACTAAGAGTAGACCAGACCTCCACTCGAGAAGCAAGAGCAAGGCCCGGCTGGAGAAAAAGCACCTTTGCCGGCTTGAGGGACTATGGAAGCTTGGGCTTGGTTAGTGCACAGACGGTCGCAATGTCCTCAAATGACTTACTAGTTTTATGAATGAGAATCCATATATGGAGTTGGGAGTCCATATATGGTACTTCAAAGAGATCAAAGGCTGGAGGTCACAACAATGTATCAGCCTGGCTGATTCAATCAGACTTCAAAAAGCTTTAATGAAAGTGGTCATTTCTAGCGATTCTTCAATAGCACCGCATATGAAAAATATTAGAGAAAATTCAGAGCAATGGGGGAAGATGGCGGGGGAGATTAAAGCTGAAAGTTAACACTTTAACTGCTGAATAAAAGTTTAAAATAATTGTTAAAAATTGTGTCTTTGCTCCCAGAGCTTGGGTGACCCCCAGGATTGGTTTGACCAGCCAGGGGCCGGTAGTGGATCGGATCGGGGAAGATCTCCTCGGGAGTAAGAGAGAAAAAGTTTGTTTATTTCCTATTGGCTCCAGCATAAGAAGTGCAGGCTTTTTGAAATTGAGTCCCTCCCTGCCTCTCCTCCTGTCAAAAAGTCAAGTGGTGGCTGAAAAGACAAAACAAATTTTGGCTTTTAAAATGATTTAAAGTAATCGCGGTTTGAATAAAAATGCGGTTTTCGCATCTTTGAAGCCTTGCTTGACCATAGGCTTAGTGAACCTAACCCTTTGATCCCTGATTGATTTTTAATTAGCAGTTGCAATTAAATGTTCCAAAATCATTAGAAATATTGTAAAATGATATTAACATGTCCTATTCTGTATTTTCTAAGCAGGAAACTTTCAAAATATTTTCTCAAAAAGTTGATCTTGCCTTGGTACACCAAAAGGGCTTATCACATTCCACAGGAAAGACTCAATTAACACCTGAAGCCCAGAGGGACACACTCCCATCTCTAAATTCCCTGAAAGTTAGCAACAAGAACTACAGTTTTATTTACTTTACTGATTACTCTTTTGCGTGTTTCTCTCATGTCTTTTGTTTCTGGGGTTTGTCATTACCATATGTACACAGTTTCTGCCTGGGAACAGGAGAGGATTATTTGGGTGGGGAATGCAAGAAATTTATCAAGTGAGTTCACCAAATTCATGAAGAAGAAGTCCATTGATGTTGTTTGGTCAGTCAAACCTCTCGCTTCAGATGTGCAGCATTCCTGATTGGTTCCTGTCTTCAAGCCACAACAACTGTAGTCTGCTATTGGTTAATGTATTGACTTATTTCTACCTAATTCCCCCAACCTCCTCCCTCTATCTTTTCCTGAAATTTGTAATCTTTTCCTTGAATTTTGTAATCCTTTGCCAAACACCATCATTTACATAAAAACTTACCATTGTAACTAAAAATTAACTTATTTACCTATGAAATGACCATCTACTGCTGGGTAATTGTTTTCTTTGTAAAAAGCTTTATTGTAACTTTAGATAGATGATAGGATTAGTCTTTGTAGAACTGTATAAAAGAGCATTGCGGCATCAGGACTCCAGCTCTCTCTGAACAACTTAGTTAGGGAAGCTCACAATTAGATTTTTGTAGCAGGCAAAAGGTTGTGAATTGTGTTTGACCAGCAGCAGGCCACTGTTGATTAAATGCATATTCAATAAACCATTTTTAATTTTACCTGAATTCAAAGACTCTGTGGTTTGGGGGGGTCCACTAGTAGAGGAACTTTAAAATTATGGAAACGCATCTCCAGCGCTCACAGGTTTTCCTGTGAGAAAGAAAAAAGGGGTTAGTGATTTTCAGGTAACAGCCTCTTTGGAAAACATTTCAGAAGACAAGGAATTAAGACCAGGTCAACCCATCTGGCTAGGAAGCTGTAGCTAGTGAAAAATACTGTGGGAAGGACTGGTCCTTTTGTTTGTGGTTGTAGATGGGGGGAATGTACTGTATTGGAGAGATCTTGCATCTCCCTGTGAATAGGAATAATACCAGGGGTTCCCAACCATTTCAAGCCGGGGGCCGGGTCACGCTCAGTCAGTCAGCTTTGAGGGCCAGACAGCCATTTTGCCCTGCCTGCATGATGGGGGTGGCCATTTTGTCCCAACAGCTTTAAAGGGGTGGCCATTTTGTTTCTCAAGTGCCCTTGGAGAGGTGGGGGCCACATGAAATGGCACCACAGGCTGGAACCTCTGAATTATAAACCGCCCATAGCGCTTAATGTACTTTCTGGGCAGTTAGCAAGGTAAATAGCATTTTGCCCCCAACATGTTGGGGACTCATTTTACAGGCCTCAGAAGGATGGAAGGCTGACTCAACCCGGATCCCCATCAGGATCAAACTTACAATGTTTTGGCTGTCATACAACAGTTTAACCACTGTGCCATCAAGGCTCTTGTGAATGCTCTAAGAATGCAGGATTAGATGGACTGTGTGCCTCCCAGACTGTTTTTCTACTGCACCTCTTTGCCTACAACTACTTCCAGCACTCCAGTTTTATTTCACAACAGAGGAAGGTGAGTAAGAAGATTGTGGTGGCCACTTTACTCTGTCCCAATGGTAGGGTTGGCACTCTGGAGCCAAATAGCAAAATATGGGTACCGTATACATAGTGCCTCAGAAAAAGAACAAAGCAGATTGTTTCTGTGCTGTTTTTGTGCTGGAGTTCCAGCAAAGGAGGATCACAAGGCTTTGTGGGTATGTTTTGTCCCTAGTCCCTAAACTGGCATTACGTGTGGCCCTCTGAGCTAAGAAACTATGTACCCCTCTCTTGTATGATTTGTTCTGTAAACAATTTGCTTAAAACCTGAAAGACATCCTTCCCTTCAAATGCAGCAGTTCTAAAATCTTTCCTCCAAGCAAATTATATTCCAGCCACCCCCAACCTTCACTGGGCAGAACATCTCTTTCAACATGTTGTGGCATCTGAAATAAACCATCTGTTCTCACGTCTACTTCTGCCTGTCATAATTGTTTTTATTTCATTAGCCACCAATGATGTCACTCACCACATATGGGGAATGGAGAAGCAAACAGTATGCACCATTCTCCATCTTGCACCACAGTGCAAGGGTCTTCCAGATGTTATTTGACTGCAGTGCCTAGCCAGCTTAGCTAAAATTAAGGAATCATGGCAGTTGCAGTCCAACAGGATCCATATTATCCATGCTTCAACTTTGGATCAGATATTGATAGAGCGACATTGTGTGTGCGCTTATGTGATGGCTAAATTTATTAGTGAATAATCAAGGAGCCACAGTTCCTGTAGTTTGAAATCCTTTCTTCCAAGCTTTGAGTTCCCTATTTCGATCTTCCTGTTTCCATCATATCTTCCTTCAAGTGAGTCAATCTGCAATATTGGATAGGAGGGGATAATCATGTTACAGTGAAGAGACCTCAAGCCGATGCACCTCTCTAATGTTGGCCATAAAACTGGATTCAAATCCTCCCTCCTCCCCGCTCCCTGCTATTACAATCTAAAATGCTCCTAATATTGTTATGCAGCTGGATCATATAGTGGCATGAAGCTGTGATTTCAGTTTTGCTGTTGATATCAAGTTCAAGATTTATGTGCTGGATTTAACCGTCTTCCCAGAACAGATTTGACATGTAACAACAGCAGCAGTGCCCTAAGTTATCCATATTCATATGATTCATTCCTGACATATATACATTTGCTTCTAGCATAGATGAGAGTGAGACAATGCCCAGGGGGGTGAGAGGCCTGGGAATTAATTGACTGAAGCTTTGTGGTGTAATCAGACAGTTCTAGAGACATTCTTTGGTTCACATATTCTCATTTTCTTTCTGTAGGGAGAAACAAGTAGAATATAGAAAGCACAGCAAGTCATGCAATACCAAATGCTTAATCAATTAGGCTACCTTCCAGTCTCTTTCTGGGACAAGTTTAAAACAAACTCCAGTGGAACCTTGGTTAATGTAATTAATGCATTATCTGGGATGTTTCTTACAGTGAAAATTACGTTAACCGATTTCCACTTAGGAATGCATTGAAAACTAAAATACTTTAACTAAAATGTGGTTTCCCATAGGAATGCATCGAAAACCAATTAGGTAAAGGTAAAGGTTTCCCTTGCTCGAAAGCCAGTCGTATCCGACTCTAGGATGCAGTGCTCATCTCTGTTTCCAAGCCAAAGAGCCAGCGCTGTCTGCTTTTGCAGACATTTCCATGGTCATGTGGCAGGCATGACTAGACCCCGGAGCGCACGGAAAGCTGTTACCTTCCCACCAAAGTGGTCCCTATTTATCTACTTGCAATTAATTGCTTTCAAACTGCTAGGTTGGCAGGAACTGGGACAAAGACGGGAGCTCATTCCATCCTGCATGCACCATTAAACCAATTAACCAGTTCCAAAAAATAAAAATTAAAAAAATTCCATAAACTGAACCACTATTTTCTACGGATTTCCTTTTGTTATGTGGTTTTTATGTTAACCAAGCCATTTGTTAACTGAGGCTCCGCTGTAGTTAAAACAGGGGTAGGCAACCTATGGCCCATGGGCCGGATCCAGCCTGTGGTGCCAAATAATCCAGCTGGCCCTCGCCCCCGCTCCAGTTACCACCACTGCTAGAATTTGCCACAGACTCGTTTATATCAGCCGTAAATGCGTTTACAGCAGTCGTGGATGAATTTACGGCAGCAGTAAACGATGGGGGCGGGCCACCAGTCCGGCCCCCTCAACTGTCTGAGGGAGCGTGACCCGGCCCCTGACTTAAAAAGGTTGGCAATCCATGAGTTAAAGCTAGGAACTGAACATTTCCTGTCATATATACCTGCCTGGATCCTCAAGAAACATTTCCTGTCATATATACCTGCCTGGATCCTCAGATCATCTTCAGAGTTCCTCTGCTGGATGTTCTTGTCCAGAACTTGGAAGTAACATGTTAAAAGTCTTGTGTGTAACACTTTTAAAAAACATAGCAACAGCTCTTTTCTCAAACAATGCAGCAACTGATGACATCATTTTTCTCTGTAATGGGGGAAAAAAAGGAAATGAGACTCTTTAGAAAACAAGTTCTTGACTTCGTATCACATCCTGCATTGCAGGGCATGGGTACGTACAAAATGCACATGCAGAATTGCAACACATTGTTTCTTATCTATGACTTTAAGGGAAGGTAGAGGAAGAGCCTATGTGAGCAAGTGGTAGTGATGATGAGCAAATCAGTGCTATGGTGTAAGCCTGGGGGGGGGGGGGGGCGGGGACAAGAGCCTTCTCTGTCATCCAACTTGCCCTGTAGATGTTGTGATGATTTCAAAAATGGTTTTGCGGTCATCTGTTCTCATGTTCTCCTTGTCAGTTGCTAGCTTCCTCATTTTTGCTTGAGAATGAAACGTTGCACAGAATTCATTTCTGCCAGTGAACGTGCAGTGGTGTAATGTGGAACAGCAAATAGCTGCTACTTAACAAGTCCCTAACTTAATGTTCAAAGACTCACTTGGATTTAGGCCAGTGAGATGCAGTGTTTGGCACAATCAGGAAACTGCACACAGTTGTGGGTTCAATTGGCATTACAGAGAAAAAAAGGAAGAAATTTTTTTAATGACCTAACCCAGTAATGGCGAACCTTTTAGAGACCAAGTGCCAAAGTGCAACCCAAAACCCACTTATTTATCTCAAAATGCCAAAACAGCAACAGGAGAGGAAGGAAACTCTCCCATTGGGCTGCTGGGGATAAAGGCAGGGCAAACTCTGTGCTGGGGGTAGGGAGGGAGGAAACACTCACATTGGGCTGCTAAGCAGAGGGGTGGGGAGAACTCTGTGCTGTGGGAGGGAGGAAGCACTCACATTAGGCTGCTGGGCAGAGGGGCGGGCCAAACTCTGTGCTGGGGTGACTGCACGGGTGCCCATAGAGAGGGCTCCAAGTGTCACCTCTGGCACGTGTGCCATAAGTTTGCCACCACTGACTTAACCAATGTATCACAACAGTAAGCAAATAGGAGGAAAAAAATAATTACAGTAATTAATAAAAAATAATTATGGTGTTTGGAATGGAGCGGTTTTTGTCCAACATGTGTTCCAAGCTAAAGCGCGCTCCGGAGAAATCTCGGACAACCAGAGAAAGGGAGCGGATATGCCCCCGCACTCTCCCAGTCCCGGCAGAGGCTGCGGGGTTGGCAGCAGTGGCAGCAGTGCTGATGGCGGTTCCCACTTCCACAATGACGAGAGCTCAGGAGGAATCAGCAGCAGCAGCAGCAGCAGCAGCAGCAGGGGAAAGGTAGGGAGAAGGGTCTGTTCACATTTCCTTTGTGCTGATTACGTGTGTGTGTGTGTGTGTGTGTGTGCGTGTTTTTTTTAAAAAAACTGTGATAATATGCATGATGCTAACTTGTTTTAAACTGTGATAATATGTATGATGGGAGGAAAATGTCGTAGAAACCTACAAAGCACGCCAAGGAGTTTGCCAAGAGAACCCTATTGACCAAAACAAAGTAAAACAAAGGGACAAATTAGAGGAAACAGGATGCTCAGCACATTAGATGGAAAGAAAGGGATGGCCAGGAAAGGGGGAGGAGAAATACAGTTTTGAAAGGAACAATATTGCATAGGGACATGGAATGAAAGATCTATGAACCAAGGAAAGCTGGAAGTAGTAAAAAAGGAAATGGAAATAATCAGCATTGACATCTTGGGGATCAGCAAGTTAAAATGGACAGGGATGGGCGAATTCAGCTCTGGAAACCATCACATCTACTAGTGTGGGCAAGAAAACCTCAGAAAAAATGGAGTAGCCATAATCATCAATAAAAGTGTGAGAAAAGCAGTAATGAGATATAATCTCAAAAATGATAGAATTATGTCAGTCAGAATACAAGCCAAACCTTTCAATATCACTGTGATCCAAATATACGCACCAACCACTGGTGCAGATGAAGCCACAGTGGACCAGTTCTATGAGGACCCAACACCTCATAGAACAGACACCGAGAAATGATGTCCACATTATCTTAGGAGACTGGAATGCCAAAGTAGGAAATCAAAAAGTGGAAGGAATAACAGGCAAGTTTGGTCTTGGAACACAGAACGAAGCAGGGCAAAGACTGATAGAGTTCTGCCAAGATAACACACTAGTCATAGCAAACACACTTTTCCAGCAACACAAGAGGATACTCTACACATGGACATCACCAGATGGCCAACATTGAAACAAAATCGATTACACACTCTGCAGCCAAAGATGGAGAACCTCCATACAGTCAGCAAAAACGAGACCTGGGGCAGACTGTTGGCTCAGACCACAATCTACTGATCGCAAAATTCAGACTCAGATTAAAGAAAATAGGGAAAACAAATAGGCCAGACAGATATGATCTAGACAACATACCCAAGGAATACATGGTGGAGGTGGGGAACAGATTTAATGGTTTGGACCAGATAGACAGAGTACCAGAAGAATTATGGACAGAGATGTGAGACATCATGAAGGAGGCAGCAAGGAAAACCATTCCAAAAGAAAAGAAGAATAAAAAAGCAAAGTGGTTGTCTGATGAGGCTCTTAAAATAGCAGAGGAAAGAAGGAACACAAAAGGCAAAGGAGAAAGGAAAAAAATATAATCACTTAAATAAAAAATTTCAAAAAAAGCAAGGAGAGATAAAGAAGCTGTTGTGTATGAAACTGTATCGCTTTAAGAATGAATGTAGCCACTGCAATGTCCGAATGTAACCTAACAATGATCACAATGTATCTCAGCTGTTAATGGAACACGAGCTAGCTACCCATAGAGGGCAGCTGCGAGCGTTCAGCTCACATGGTACAAATTCCCCAATTACCGTCAGCGCAAGGAACATCTGGAGAAGAAGGGCGTGACTCAGAATGACGTCACGCAGGTAGCAGCCAATACGCTGCCATGTAACCATGTTCAAATGTATTGTTGCAATATAAAAGGAGCTGTACCTCTGCCATTACCACATGTTCAGTCTACCGGTGTGCCAATAAAGATGTGTTAAGCCAGACTTCGGCTGCTTCTATTGTTTTGGTTCCAGTACACCAAAGAAGCATACCTAAATGAACAGTGCAAAGAACTAGAAGAAAACAACACAAGAGGCAGGACTAGAGATCTTTTTTAAAAAATTGGAGAAGTCAAGGGAATGTTTAAAGCAAAAATGACCACGATAAGGGACAAAGCTGGCAGGGAGTTAGCAGATGCAGAAGAGATTAAGAAAAGATGGAAAGAGTACACAGAGGAACTCTACAAAAAAGACCTTAACACCCCTGATAGTAACAATGATGAGGAAATTGAACTTGAGCCAAACATCCTAGAGAGTGGAGTAAGGAAGGCCCTAAAAAGCACTGCAAACAACAAAGCCAATGGAGATTATGTTATCCCAGTTGAATTTTCCAAAGCCCTAAAAGATGACGGAATCAAACTATTGCATGTTATATGCCAGCAGATTTGGAAAACGAAACAGGGGCCACAGGATTGGAAAAGATCGGTATATGTCAAGGGTAATGTCAAAGAATGTTCAAATTATTGAACAATTGCGCTCATCCCACAAGCTAGCAAGGTGACGCTCAAGATAATACAGGATAGACATCAGCAGCACGTGGAGAGAGAATTACCAAAAGTGCAGGCTGGGTTCAGAAGAGGCAGGGGGACTAGAGACCACATTGCCAACATACACTGGATCATGGAGAAAACAAAGGAATACCAGAAACAAGTTTACTTCTGCTTAATTGACTACACAAAGGCCTTTGACTGTGTGGACCACAACAAAATGTGGCAAGTAATTAAAGAGATGGGACTACCAGAACACCTTATATGCCTCATGAGAAATCTGTACAACAATCAAGAAGCAACAGTTAGGACAGAATATGGAATGACATAGTGGTTTAGAATAGGAAAAGGAGTAAGACAAGGCTGCATTTTGTCACCCTGCTTATTCAACTTATACACAGAGCACATAATGCGCAATGCAGGGATGGAGGAATCACAATATGGGATCAAAATTGCTGGGAGAAACATCAACAATTTGAGATATGCCAATGATACCACCCTAATGGCAGAAAGTGAGGAAGACCTAAAGAAGCTCCTGATTAGGTTGAAAGAAGAGAGTGCAAAAGCTGGCCTGAGATGCAATATCAAGAAAACCAAGATAATGGCAACAGGCTCTATCAGTTCCTGGAAAGTAGATGGGGAAGAAGTAGAAGCAGTGACAGACTTTACTTTCTTAGGATCTAAGATCACTACTGATGGAGATTGCAGTCATGAAATTAAAAAGCGACTGATTCTTGGGAGACAAGCTATGAGAAACCAGCGAGGAGAACAAATAGGTCAATCTTAGAAGAGATCAGCCCTGACTGCTCCCAGGAAGTACAAAGAGTAAAGATGAAGCTGAAGTACTTTGGACATCAAATGAGAAGAGAGGCTTCACTTGAGAAAGCCTTGATGCTGGGGAAGGTGGAGGGCAAAAGAAGAAGGGGGCGGCCCAAGATGAGATGTCTAGATGGGGTTGTAGACGGAATAGGCACAGGGCTGGGTGGGCTGAGGAGGATGGTGGAGGACAGGGGTGCCTAGAGGGTGGTGGTCCATGGGGGTTGCAAAGAGTCGGAATCAACTGTGTGACTGAACAACAACAACAACAACGACGTGTGTGTGTGTGTGTGTGTGTGTGTGTGTGTGTGTGTGTGTGTGTGTGTGTGTGTGTGTGTGTGTGTGTTTAAAAAATTCAATGCATCCCTATGGAGATGCCTCAATTTACGTAAAAAATTGAGTTACAGGGTTTTACTTTTTACTTTCTCTGCTCCTCTACAGAGGAGCAGGGGAAGTGTTTAATGTCAATATCTGGTATGCTGGAGGGGCTCAGTAGAGAGTGCAGTCAACAGAGAGTGCACTAAGCTCAGTAGCCCCTTCATCACATTGGATGTTAACATCAAAAGCCTTTGACAGTTGCAAGGTTCCTATACATGCCATTGTTAGCATCCACAGGCACTGAGAATGGCATATGCTGAAAAAGTTGAATCTCATGACAGAGCTCAAAAGATGCACCTTTCAACATGAGACTTCAACTTGCAAACAAAAGTCTGCATAGTCAAAGCAATGATATTTCTGGTAATAATGTATGTTTGCAAGAGCTGGACCATAAGGAAAGCTGAGCACAGAAGAATAGACGCCTTTGAAATGTGGTGCTGGAGGAGAATTTTGAGAGAACCCTGGACAACAAAGAGAACAAATAAGTCAATCCTGAAGGAAATCAACCCTAACTGCTCCTTGGAAGGTGAAGATGAAGCTAAAGTACTTTGGACAGCAAATGAGAGGAGAGGATTTGCTTGAGAAAGCCTTGCTGCTAGGAAAGGTCGAAGGCAAAAGAAGAAGGGGGCAGCAGAGGATGAGATAGCTAGATGGTATTGTTGATGTAATGGGCACGGAGCTGAGCAGGTTGAGGAAGATGGTGGAGGATAGGGTTGCCTGGCATGCAGCGGTACAGGGGGTCACAAAGGTTCGGACTCAACTGTGCAACTGAATAACAACAACAAAAGTTTCATAAATCATAGTTGGCTTATGACTATGGAGGGAGGGTAAGCCGTTCTGAAAATTTAGAGTGATGTCTCTGCCCATTTTGGTTCACTAGCTGCCCTTCCTTAAGATGTCCTTCAAAACACCACTGGAAGCTGTGTATCAACCAGATTTTTACCATTTCCTCTTACCTTCCAATTGAATAGGCACAATATTGCTTGTTACGTAGGTGGGTTGCTGTTGGTATATGATGATTGCTAATGAGCCTCCTGTTATAGCTCCAATGGTATTCAATGCCATTTGGAGGGAATATAGCAATTTTAGAGGAGTCTGTATAAGGGCTATCTTGCCCACAATAGACATTCAGGGGTGAAAAGCAAGAATCCTTCAGAATTTCAGCAAAAGAGTAGCAGGGTGTGATGCCTGCCCCAAGGAAGAACTCATTCACTTTTGATGTAGAACAAACTCGTCTAACCTCAGACATAATATTTTAATTTTCTGAGAGGTTGCTGTGTCAATCTGTTGTGAGGAAAAGAAGAGTAGTGTGACACTTTAAATACTAACAATTTTATTATGATATGAGCTTCTGCATACCAGATGTACTTTATCTCATACAGAGAGGGTTACCTCAATTTGTAGGTATTCATATCTATGACTAGCCGATTACCCGGCCTTGCCCAGGGTTCGTTTATCTATTTATAGTGGTTGCCCCCCGACACACCCAGACCCCGACTCCTCTCTCGTGTGCGCACACACACACACACACACACACACACACACACACACACACAGACGTGTGGACTTACCATGGATGAGGCAAGGCTGCTGCTGCTCGTCCACGCTGCTGCCTCCCCATCAATGGTGATGCCACGTACGCCATAACCACAGGCGCTGTTCCAGACGCCGGGTGGAATGGTGGATAGAGTGCTGGGTGCGCGGCGATGTCTGTGCCCCCGCCGTGAACACTGCCTCATCTTCCCCAGTGTCTTTAGTCCTGATGGTGGGGGCAAACGCCCGCCCACACTGCCCCGGCTGCTGCCCAGAATGGCAGTTAGCCTGCTGGGAGTGCACAGATGTATGTGTGTGCCCCGCCACAAACACTGCCTCGCACAGTGGTTTGGCAGCTAGGCAGGAGCACGGTGCTCCTTGTGTTTGAAGATCTGGCGGTAGGGGTGACCCCTTTGTGACCCATTTTTGGGTGCACACACTCTGGCATGGGCTGCAAATCCCTCACAGTGGCATTCTCACACGCACAAGGTAGGCGTGTGTCAAGTTACAGCGTGATTGGTGCAGGGGTGCAGATTTGTATAAAGAACATACAAGACCTCACCTCTGTTTTATATATATAGACTAGCATAGGTTGCCCGGCGTTGCCGGGCTGTTATAAACTGTGATCAGCTTTTTTGTTTTTTTTTGTGGATTAAAAAAAGAACAAAGGATGATATAATTGTTTCAAATTGTTGTTTTTAACCAAATAATGTTTTAGTTTGTGTTTTTTTTGTAAATAGTTGTACCGTAGGTAATATTTTTAAAAATGTGAAAGTACATGTGTTTTTTTCATTCTAAACTGTGTTTAGATGTTTTAGGGGTTTTTTTTAGTTAAAACTCAACACAGGATTTTATAAATCTTTTTATTTTATTTATTTAACATATGTTTGTGATTTGTGTAAACTTTTGATTTATTGTTATGTTTTTGACTTGTTTTTACTCTTGTGGCCTCTAGGTG
Source organism: Bradypodion pumilum (assembly GCA_035047305.1). NCBI lineage: Eukaryota > Metazoa > Chordata > Lepidosauria > Squamata > Chamaeleonidae > Bradypodion > Bradypodion pumilum. The sequence continues at coordinate 175,804,208 of JAWDJD010000002.1, read as the reverse complement.
GGGCTGTTGTGTCTTTTTGAGTTGTTTTTAATATTCTGCCCTGCAGGTGGGGCTGCTAGGGGTTTTGCTTTCATTTCATGTGTTTTTCCTCTCCTGGCCTCTGGGTGGGGCTTCTTTCGGTAAGTAGTCTCTTTGTTTCTTCATTTCTGTTCCAATTGTCGTGGAGGGAGGACATGCTGGTGAGTTGTCTGGTTTTCTTTCTTCTGGGGTTTTTCTTAGTTTTGTTTTTGTGGTGGTGGGCTGGGAGGTGTTTCTGTTTTTTCTTTTTTGTCTTGGTTGAGTTTTAGGTTTGTTTAATTGGTTTGGTTATTTCTGGTTTTGTTTTATTTTTCTTATTTTGCTGTTGTTTATTTGTGTAACTAGTTGTGTTTTGTATGAGGTTTTGCGGTATTGTGGATGTTTTTGTTTGTGTATTTTGTGATTTACTTTTTTGTTTAATGGTTTTTTAATTATTGATTTATCTTTGTTTTATTATTTTTTATTAATTTTGGTGTTTGTGTTTGGTGTTTACTTTAGCGTGAAGAATGGGCTGCCTGTTGGTTCCTCTTTTCCCCATTGCTGCTTCGAATTTTGGTTTCGATGCAGCAATGGGGGAAAGGAGGAGGAGGCAGTCAGCCCGTTCTTCCCCTGGCTGGTAAGGTTCATTAGGTAGGTTGGGGGAGAAGGAGGAGGCAGAGAAGAGCTATCTCTGGCTAATGATGGTTCTCTCCTCTCTGTCTCCTTTTTCTCCTGGCTTACCTAACCGGAGATCGGCAGGCAGCAATTCGTAAGGGGTGGTGCTCTTCCTTGCGGACTGCTGGCTGCTGCTTTTGTATTACCTCCTTTGGAAGTACAAAAGCATCAGCCAGTCATTCAACAGGGAGGGTGCTTCCCCTGATGGACTGCTGCCTGTTTTGGGGTTTTTCCCCCCACCCCGGCTCAACTTTCCTTGAGGTCGTTGGTGGTCTGGCCGTGTCTTTGGCGGGGTAGCATGGAGGAGAGGGAGTCCCTCTTCTCCCTGTTGCTCCAGGAAAGAAGGCCAGCGGGTGTCTTGCGGTGGAGTTTTGTGGCTTTTTGTTTTGTGAGGCTGTGAGGCACTGCGTCCGCATCCGGTGGACTTATGTTCCCATTGCATTTTGTAATTTTATTTTTTGCATGCCGGCTTTCTCAGCATTCTGCATGCTCACGGCGCACAGGACGCTGGGACTTGTAGTTTTGTGTTTGTGGTTTGCATTTGTGCAGCGATTTTTTTTTCTGCGGCTCGATTTTTATTGGCCACGCTGCATTTCCCAACATTCTTTTTGCTCGCACCTCTCAGCTTGATTGGCTGTGGCGTGGCGCAAAGAACGTTGGGAATTGAATTTCTTTCCCTTTGTTTGCGTTCATGGGGCTCTTGCCCCACTGGCACGTTTCTCAACCCTTCAGTAACCTCTGTACCGGGTTTGGGTGAGTGCAGGAGGCTTGGTACGGGATAGGATGGACAGGTGCAGAAACGTATAGCAAGTTCCAACGGTTAACCCTTGGATTTATAGGTATAGATGGGGAGGGCGAGGAACAGGGATGGACGATTTCAGAGAAGAATGAAAAATAAATGCAACAGATCAAAGCCATGCCAACTGCATAACAAAATACTTATAATTAATGGTTAAGACACTAAACTTGATGACTGGAAGGTTGGCAGGTCAGCAGTTAGAGACCTGAGTGTTGCATGACAGAGTGAGCTCCCATCTCTGTCCCAGCTCCTGCCAACCTAGCAGTTCAAAAGCAAGAAATTTCAAGTACATAAATAGGTACTGCTTCGGTGGGAAGGTAACAGCGTTCCATGCACTTCGGTGTCTAGTCATGCCTGCCACATGACCACAGAAACGTCTGCATACACAGACAGCACTGGCTCTTTGGCTGTAAATGGAGATGAGCATTGCACCCTAGAGTCGGATATTACTGGCTTTTGAGCAAGGAAGACCTTTACCTTTACCTATAGGTGATAAACATGGGGATAAAACAGTTAGAATGTTGTTCGGCTCAGACTTGAGATAGCCAGATTCTTGTCCTCTCTGAGCCAGGATAACTTAGAGGCCTGTCTAGACAGGTGTGTCACTCATTGTTAGGACTGCTTTTGGTGGTGATCAATGCAAATTAAATTTGAATTGACCAACACCAAGCTCTACGTCCCATTCCTTTTAATGTTTTTGTTGTTGTTCCTCTCTTACGTAATGGTAGGGGTTCATTCTATTTAAGTGCTTTGGATTAAACGACTTTGTAGCCCTTGAGGATGGTTTGCTTGCACCCAAATACAGCCGTGGGCTGTATTACCTGAACTGGAAGGAGCGGAGAACCCGGTTACACTGTGATGGTACATTGGTCTGAGCTCACACCAATTTTCCAGTGCTTGAGCCTGACCAGTACCAAGCAGATGCAAACTGAATGTGTGTTGTTCTGCAAACTGGGCACATTCTGTATGAACTGTCATCAGTCAGCCCAAAATTGTGCTAACGTAATGTAAGGTACTATCTTAAGACTAGCTTTTTTTTGCCCGACCCTGCCAGGCAGTTATTATCTGTGAGTGGGTGGTTGGGGTGGTTTTGGGTACTGTGCATGCACCCCCAAAACCACCTCAATGACCAACACACAGATATGAACTGCCCGGCAAGGCAGGGGTGTCTGGTGTGTGTGTGTGTGTGTGTGTGTGTGTGAGAGAGAGAGAGAGAGAGAGAGAAAGAGAAAGAGACACACACAGAGAGAGGGTGTGTCACGCACGGCCCTTGCCTGGAGGGGAAGGGGACTCCCTTCCTCTGTCAGGCAAAGGTTGAATGGGGCACCGGCTTTGGCCATCGCCTGGCGGGGAAGGTGCATGCTTTCTCTGTCTCTCTCTGTTCCCCCCTTTTCTCTGTCTCTCTTCCCCCTCTCTCTCCCCTCTATTTCTCACGTGTGCTTTCTCCTTCTCTCTCTTTTACTCCCTTCTTTATCTCTTTCTCTTTTACCCCCACTTTCTTTCTCTCTTTCCCCCTTTTCTCTCTCTCTTCCCCCTCTATGTCTCACACACTTTCCCCATCTCTCTGTCTTCCCCCCATTCTATATATATCTCTATTCCACCCCTCCTATCTCTCTTTTTCCCCCTCTCTCTTTCATCTCTTTCTCTCTCTTCCCCCTCTCGTTCTTTCCTCCCTTTCTCTCTCTCCCCCCCAGCGGGGAAGGTGGCCTTGCTCGGTGGGGCTGCGGGAAGTTGAGGGGCTCCCTTCCTTCCTGCAACCCTGCTGAAGCTGCTGCGAGGCTTGCGCTGGCCTCGCTTGCCAGGGCCACGGGAAGATGAGGGGTTCCCCCTGCTTCCCGCAACCCCGCCAAAGCCTCTGTGAGGCCGGTGCTGGTCTTGCTCGCCGGGGCCATGGGAAGATGAGGGTTTCCCCCTCCTTCCCACAACCCCGCCGAATCTGCTGCAAGGCTGGTGCCGGCCTCGCTCGTCGGGGCCATGGGAAATGAGGGGCTCCCTCTGCTTCCCGCAACACCGCCAAATCCACAGCGAGGCCAGTGCCGGCCTCACTTGCCAGGATGGCGGGGATGGGTTCCCTCCTGGAGACAAAGTGTCTCCTGGAGGAAAGTGTTTTGCATCTGGCGCTTTGGCGCTTTGGCGTGGCGGTGGATTTTTTTAAGTGCACGTGCCGGCTTTCCCGGCCTCCTCCGTGCTCGCATCCCTCAGCCTGATTGGCTGAGGGGTCACGGCGCAGAGGACGCTGGGGCTTGTAGTTTGTTTTTTGTGTTTGCATTCGTGGGGCGGTTGCCCCACTCGCGGCTGGTGGACCCTTGCAGCGATGCTCGCAGGGTGTTAAGCTAAGTGTTGGCAGCTTGGTTCAGGATGGTTGGGCCCGGTGTGGACGTGCATGCCGGACACGCAGTTAATGCACCTTCTTATAGGTAAAAATTGGCAGAAAGAAACACGCAAGCCGTTCAACCAGTTGCAATTTGTAAGACTTTTATTGGAAGTGCCAGCCCTACTGCAGGGTAGACTGAAGTGGGAACTTCAGTCAGAAGACTTTGGAGACTGGTCAGAAAACTGGTAGCTACAGAACAGAGACTAGATTTATGCCTTAAGAGTGATAGAAATCTGTCCAATATTGTTATTTTCTGTTTGTAAGGAGGTTTTTTTTTGTGTTAAGCTTGGATTATTTTTCCCTTCCAATTGTTTGTAGACAAGCAATGCCACAATAGCACACGAGAACTCTAATGTCAAATCAGCCTTATTGTTTGATAGAATTAGATTTTATGGTGTGTACAGAGAATACTTCTTCCTGGAGAAAAACAGAGAGAACAGAGAGCACAATTTATGGCTTGCCAGATGTGGATGGACTACAATCTGTATCATCCTTTCCCTGTCAATTATGCTACTTGGAGTTAATGGCACTTGCCCAAGGATATCTGAAGGATTTCAAAGTTGCACACCTTTTTTTACAAAAATGATTTTTTGTGTGATTTTAGGCTTCTAAACACAAAACTAGACAATATAATCTAGACCTGCATACATCAAAACACTGTGGTAGATTGTGAATCATGTGTACAACTAGCTCTTTTCTTTTCTGCTAGTATAAACCCAGCCATAGGGCCAGTCTTGCTGGTGACGGCTCATAGAAAGGGTGCAATAGCCTAATCAAAAGCAAATTTGCTCTAAATAGAACTCATGGGAGGTGGAGTTGAGCTGAAAAATGAGAATACAGTAGTCTAGATTTGACCCACCCTTCTTCTTCTTTTGTGTCCCAGTCAAACCCTGGGCTACTTAAATGAAGCCACTTTCTTGGCTTTGGCATTGGCCAAACTAAAGTCCTCATCAGTGCATGTTTCTGGCAGAAATTGGCAGGCCAGTAAATGAGCCCGAGTCTTGTATCTCTCCACAGTCACAAGGTATGTTGTTGTCTGTCAGCAGCCCCCGCTTGTGTTCCTCAGCTATATCCTCCTTTAATGTCGTTCCTTGTCCAGTGAGCTCCTTCTTCCATCTTCCAATTTGGTTCTGCTCTTGTGTACCATCAAGAATGATTGTTCTTGCCATTAATCTCTTCCTGGATCTAAGCCAGCAGACTTTAGGCTCATATCTGTTCAGAGGATGTTAAAGGTCATTCTCTTGCTTAGTTTTCTCAGCATCTGCTGCTACTTCTCTCCTGATCCTAGGTGGAGTGATACCAACAAGAGGGTATATTCTCTCAACTGGTGAAGGTTTGAGGCATCCTGTCACTATACACATAGCTTCATTAACAGTGATGTCAACTTGCTTTGCCTTTTTGGATGTAGTTCACACTGGAGCAGCATACTCTGCTGCAGAGATGCTCTGGACAATAGCTGATATATGCAGCCTAGATGGTTCCCCATTTATAGTTTTTGCGTTTCCAGATGATATTGTTCCTTGTACTAACTTTAGCTTTGGTGTTCAGGCAGTGTTACTTAAAAGAGAGTGTCCTGTCAAGCGTTACACCGAGGTATTTTGGTACTTAACAATGCTATAATTAGTTCCCTTGCCACCTAACTTCCAATTCAACCCTTGCCTCTCCGTTTTGAAGGTGGAAAACACACACTTGAGTCTTGCTTGGATTAAGCTTCAAATGGTTGATGTTGTAATACTGTCCTAATTCTTCAAGTGCTCCAGTATGTTTTCCAGCTATTTTCACAGCACCATTCCTGTGTCATCCACATAGATCAGGGGTGCCCAAACCTTTTGGGACATGGGCTGGTCACATGGTTCCTCTTATCGGAAGTGGAAGTATAACATGCATGCTCATGGGCAGAACACTGCCATAAATGACCAGTGGCTGTCACAATACATTTACAACAGCCGCAGGCCATTTATGCCAGTGTTCTGTGCATGCTCAGGCGTGTTCTGTGCACATGCATGCACATTTTACTTTCGCATCCAGGAGCAGTGTGGACTGGATTAATTGTTGCCATGGGCTGGATTTGGCCCATGAGCCATAGTTTGGGCACCCCTGGCATAGATGAACAATTTTATATTTTCAGAAACTGATTGATTATTTGTATATATATTATACAGTGTTGGAAATAATACACTTCCTTGGGGCAGTCCATTCTTCAGCAACCTCCATCTGCTGTTCTTTCTATTCCTTGTCACATAGAATCTCCAGTTCTGAAGGATACTGACAATGACCCTAGTAAGCTTGTTATCTTTGGTAAGATTTAATTTACAGAGCAGAATTTTATTATTGACAGTATCATATGCTGCAGTCACGTCAATGAAAGCTACTCCCATAATTAGCTTTCTTAAAAAGTCATCATCAATGTCTTGTGTAAGATTAAGGATTTTACCACAACATGTCCTGCATGGCCTGCTTGCTCATTCATGATCTTTCCATTAATAAAATCGGACATATGTTTGTGAATCATCCATTCCAGTGGCTTATAAAGGTGGCAAAGAAATTACCCTGGTCAGTAACTTTTTGGGTCATCTGAGTCTTTGCTGGTTTTCAATAAAGCAACAATGCTAGCCTGTCTCCACAATTTAGGAATCTTAAATTCATTTATGCAGTTATTCAGTAATTGTAAGAGTGATTTGACCCATAGGTCTACCTAACTTGCTCTTCTTCCAAGTAGTAAAAATAAACAAATTGTAGATTTTATTTTGGGGAAACTTCCTATATACTTGGAAGACCTAATGCAAATAATGCTATGTAAATAGTGTCAGTTATAATTATTGACTTTGTATATCAATATACAGTACTTGCATGCTAGGAGGGTGGATAGGAAAATGGCAAGTTATCATCTGCAGATTACTTTAGCATGCAGGACTCATAGTAAAGTAATCATTTTGGGTTATAGTGATTGATGATATTTCTGAAAATTACTTGAACACATAGAATATTGGAGAAGAAAAAGCACACAAATGCATTTAACTAATGACTGCTGGATAACTCTTGGGCGAAACACTCTCAGTATTCTTGTTTGATGAAAAATTATGTCTGATTTATTTCTGTTGTTTGATCATTTGTTAAATTTAGATACCAATTTTCAATTTCAAATCCCCAAGGCAGCTAAAAGCAATAAGTAATAAATTGTATGTTGTCAATTCTATTCTAAATTACAAAAACTCTTTCCATGGTTTTCTAGATATACAGAAGTGGTTTACTATTCCCTTCTTTTGGAGACACCTTGGGACTATGCAACTTGTTCAAGGCCACAAAGGATGGCTGATACCCCTGGAGAAGCACAGTGGGGAATCAAATGCCTATCCCAGTGATGGCGAACCTTTTAGAGACCAAGTGTCCAAACTGCAACCCCAAACTCACTTATTTATCACAAAGTGCCAACACAGCAACAGGGGGAGGAAGGAAATGCTCCCATTGGGCTTCTGGGCAGAGGGGCGGGGCAAACTCTGTGCTGGGGAAGGAAGAAGCACTCCCATTGGGCTGCTGGGCAGAGGGGCAGGGAAAACTCTGTGCTGGGGTGACTGCACGGGTGCCCACAGAGAGGGCTCCGAGTGCCACCTCTGGCACATGTGCCATAGGTTCGCCATCACTGACCTATCTTCTGGCTCTGCAGCCAGATAGAACTGAGCTATCTAGCCACCTAAAAACAATAATTTCCACAATTTATAGAAATGCAGCTGTTACTGGGCACAATCATTTTCTCAAAGTCGTGGTCGATCAAGTCTTTGTACCTGGAAGAGATTTGAACCAACTACCCAGCGTAACACCTTGTGACGTGAAAACATGAGAGGCAATTGACTCATGGCAGGAATAAACCTCCCCAATGTATTTGAAGACCCACCCAAAGGTTGTTTCAACAGGAAACTAGCTAGAAAACTGTTGTGTTCTGTAAAGCTGTGCCTTTAACAATGTACCTTTGCCATGTGTTATCAATGTAACCTTTCTGTGTGCAACATTATAACCACCAGCTGTATCAATGTAAACCTAATAAGGGGACGCGAGCTAGTGACCACCAGAGGGCAGTAGCGAGTGTCCAGCTCTCATGGATCATATTCACCTGGTTCAGCAGCGCGGGAAGATTCCCCGCCACCTCTTCACCTGGTCAAGAAGGGCGTGACCTCCTACGACGTCACGCAGGCAGCAACCAATAGTCTGTCGACGAGCCACATTCAAATGTATAGCCAGCTGTATATATTGAGCTACTCGTCCGCCATTACCACATGTTCCTCCGGATCATCATGCAATAAACCTGTGTTAAGCCAACCCTTCGGCTGTTTCATTGTCTTTGGTCCCTTACACTAAATTGGCGACGAGGATGGGATATGGCAGCCCACGGGACCAAGACATGCGCCGGTTTCGAAATCAGGAAACCGGGCGACTGGGAGATATTCAAGATGGACTTCCAGGCCGCACTGATCGAGTCCGAAGTCACGGAAGAGGCGAAGAAAAGAGCCATCTTCACCAGAATGCTCGGACAAGAAACAAAAAGGACCTTGGTGGATCTGATTGCACCGAGGAGGGTGAGCGAATTCAAGGCCAAGGAACTCATGCAGATGCTGCGTGAGCACGTCCGGCCCGCCACGGCGATGTTTCCCGCTCGGAGTGCGTTTTGGAAGCGAGTCCAAGCGCCCGGGGAGACGGTCGCCGCGTTCGTGGCGGCCCTGCGGCTGGCGGCCGGCCCGTGCAAATGGGAGAACGCCGAAATCACCCTCCGAGACTGTGTGCTGTGCGGCCTGAACGACGCCGAGACCCAGCGCGCATTAATGAACCAAGAGCCGCCTCCCACGTTGCAGGAGGTCGTCAGGCCGTTGGGATGCACGCTGTTGGGACTGATCCAATTCAGGAGGTGTGCGAGGCGCACCCCGAAGTCTTCAAAAAAGGACTGGGGAAATTCAAGGGGCCCCCAGTGACTTTCGACCTGGACCCGGAGGTCCGCCCAATTCGCCTTAAACCACGCAGGGTGCCGTTCGCACTTAAGGACAAGATAGAGGCGGAGCTGGACAAGTTGGTGGGCCAGGGGATCCTTGTGCCTGTAGATTCTGCGGAGTGGGAAACTCCAATTGTAACCGCTCTAAAGGCCAATGGGGAGGTCCGCATATGCGCCGACTACAAGTGCACCATCAACAAGGCGATCCGCCCGAATGCATATCCGGTGCCGGTAGTCAGCCATCTGCTGGCCAGGTTACACGGGGGAAAGTGTTTCGCTAAGCTCGACTTAGCACAAGCCTACCAGCAGCTTACGGTGTCCCCTGCCGCAGCTGCTGCGCAGACCATAGTCACCCATAAGGGCGCGTTCCAGGTGACGCGCCTCCAGTTTGGCGTGAATTCGGCGCCTGGAATTTTCCAGTCACTCGTGGAACGCCTCCTGAAGGGATTGGAGGGGGTGTTGCCTTATTTTGATGATGTGTTAATAACGGGGGGGAGTCGGGTTGAATTGGCCAAGAGGTTGGGGAAGGTCCTGACAATATTCGAAAAAGCGGGGCTGAGACTGCGAAAGGACAAATGCGTCTTCTTCGCAACTGAGGTTGAGTTCCTAGGGTTTTGTGTGACTCCTGAGGGAATAAAACCATCCAAGTCCAAGGTGGCAGCCATCAAGAAAGCCCCCCGCCCCACCTCCAAGCCCGAGTTGCAGTCGTTCCTAGGGCTGCTCAACTTTTACCACTCCTTCCTCCCCCGAAAGGCAGCGGTGGCTGAGCCGCTACACAAACTGCTAAAGAAAGACCAGGCATGGAAGTGGGGCGAGGACCAAGAAAGGGCATTTAGCGAGCTAAAAAGCCTCCTGGCATCTGACGCCATTCTAACCCACTTCGACCCCAAACGCCCAGTAGTTCTGACCTGTGATGCATCTCCAGTGGGGGTGGGGGCGGTGCTGTGCCACGTGTTGGAAAACGGAAGGGAGGCCCCGATAGCATTTTACTCCAGGTCCCTGTCCCAAGCAGAGAGAAACTACGCACAGACGGACAGGGAGGCACTAGCGATAGTCGCGGGGACGAAAAAATTTCACGATTTTCTGTATGGCCGCCCCTTCACCATTGTGACGGACCACAAGCCCCTGCAAGGCATCTTTACCGCAGATAAGCCCACCCCACAGATCCTGTCCCCGAGGATGCTCAGGTGGGCCATTTTTCTCAACGCGTATCAGCACGCGTTGGTCTACCGGCCCGGGAAAGAGATCAGCCATGCGGACGCTCTATCTAGGTCTCCCCTTCCCCTAACGCCCAGCCAGGTGAGCAAGGGGGAGCGGGACCATCAGGTTCTCATGATAGAGGTGCTGGATTCGCCCCCCGTAGTGCCCGCCGACATTGCCAAAGCGACAGAGAAGGACAAAACATTAGCGGCAGTAAGCTCCTGGCTGCAGAAAGGGTAGCCCGCGTCCTCCCCAGCGGAGGAGTTCGCTCCATTTTTCAGAAAAAAACTAGAACTGTCCCTAGAGAGGGGGTGTCTCTTGTGGGGGCAGCGGGTGGTGATTCCCACTTCCCTTCGGCCGCGGGTGCTCAAACTGCTTCACGTCAGCCACCCCGGCATCGTGCGATCCAAGGCGCTGGCCCGGAGTTACTTCTGGTGGCCCCAGCTGGACGCCGACATCGAGCACATGGTCGGCACTTGTGAAAGTTGCCAATGCTCCAGACCAGAGGAGGCCCGCCTTCCCCACAGGGAATGGGACGCGGCTAAGGGGCCGTGGTCCCGGGTGCACGTTGATTTCGCGGGCCCGTTCAGAGGCACCCTGTTCCTCCTTGTAGTGGACGCTTTCTCCAAATGGTTGGAGGTTATCCCAGTCACGAGCACCTCCTCGGCCCAGACCATTAGGCATTTGCGGAGGCTCTTTTCCACGTTCGGCATACCCGACACGTTAATTAGCGACAACGCTAGTTGTTTTACGTCCTCCGAGTTTAGGGCATTCATGGAGATTAACGCTGTTCGGCATATCACCTCCGCCCCTTTTCACCCGGCCACCAACGGCCAAGTAGAGCGCCTCGTCCGCACCACGAAGGACGCGTTGCGGCGCATGGGCCCAGGGGATTTGAACCTACAAGTGTGTCAGTTTCTGCTAGGGTACAGGGTGACCCCATTGGCGTCAGGATACTCCCCCGCAGAGCTCTTAATGCGCCGGAAGCTGACCACCATCCTTACGAGGCTAGACCCCACGAGGGTAGAGGACAAAGGAAGGAACATCGGGCTAGAGGCTACGAAGAGTTTCAGTATAGGCGCCCCCGTGCATTGCAGGAATTACACCAGCATGGGCCCAGCCTGGGTACCGGGCGTAGTGGTGGAGCAAACCGGCCCCGTATCGTACCGCGTGGAAACCAGCACAGGGCTCCTGTGGAGGCGTCACGCGGACCAGCTCCGACGCAGGGTCTCCGACGAGCAGGGCACAGATCAAGCAGGGAATAAGTCAGCGTTAGGGTTCTCACCCACCCGTTCAGCCCAAGGGGGAGGAAAAGGGGACCGCGGGCCCCCACCAAGGGGGGAGGAGGATGTTCTCGTAGATATCCTAGGGGATCTTTCCGAGGAGGAGGAACCCGACCCCATACATATCTCGCGGAAAGTCCCCACAAATGCGGGTACCCCTACCAAGTTAGATTTGGATTTTCAGAACCGGGGGGGGGTTTCGGAGTGGTCCCACCCGTCCAAGCGAGAAGAGGGGTTTTTCGTTAGCCCCGACGGCCCCCGGTCTGCCCACAATGGAGTTTTTCCCTTCCCCTAAGGCCGCCAGACAGCGGCAAGCCACTAACAAGTCTCCCTCTCCCATTTCAGGACAAGGGACCAGGGAACAAAGAAGCAATAACGCCCCCCGGGGGGGCAGCCCTCTTCACGGCCCAAACGCACATGCAACAAGCCATCTTGGCTGAGAGACTTCGTCTCATCCTAGGGGGGAGGGATGTTGTGTTCTGTAAAGCTGTGCCTTTAACAATGTACCTTTGCCATGTGTTATCAATGTAACCTTTCTGTGTGCAACATTATAACCACCAGCTGTATCAATGTAAACCTAATAAGGGGACGCGAGCTAGTGACCACCAGAGGGCAGTAGCGAGCGTCCAGCTCTCATGGATCATATTCACCTGGTTCAGCAGCGCGGGAAGATTCCCCGCCACCTCTTCACCTGGTCAAGAAGGGCGTGACCTCCTACGACGTCACGCAGGCAGCAACCAATAGTCTGTCGACGAGCCACATTCAAATGTATAGCCAGCTGTATATATTGAGCTACTCATCCGCCATTACCACATGTTCCTCCGGATCATCATGCAATAAACCTGTGTTAAGCCAACCCTTCGGCTGTTTCATTGTCTTTGGTCCCTTACACTAAAGAAACAGATAGATATGATAAGCAATTTCACATCTACAAGCATGGAAGATGTGGCCAGTTCAGCCAGCGATGAGAGGGAAGCAATTATAGATTATGGACATGAGTGTTTTTCTGAGCCATGTTCTCTCATGATACTGATAGGTAGCCTGATGTATCTGCTAGGAAATATTTCTGTGACTGGTTTGATAGTAATGATGACATAACAGGAACAGTAGGGCAGTTCTTAAGAGGAATTACTTTGGAGCCATTCAACAATTATGTGACCCATTTTTGGGGGGAAATTGACCCCCTCCCCCCATGTAATCCAACCGTAATTTTCACTTTGACCCCCCTCCCTTTAAAATTACATAATCCAGAGTTTTTATATCAAAACTCTAATTTTTAGAGCTTTTCACTATTGGTGCCTAATGCAGAACGTATCGGTGAGGATTCAATAATCTCAAATCGGATCAAAATTCCCAGAGATCATTGTTAAACCTAAGAAAGCGCCATTTTTCGAAACCACAACAGCTCCAAATATATTACATAATCTTTTTTACCTGACCCCCGCCCACCCCCACGTGATTTTCCGTAATTCAGATGGCAGACCCCCTCTCCCCCTTGAGGATCACATAATTGTTGAATGGTCCCTTTCTAAGATAGCTGTCAAACTTCGTCAATAGCAAGATGGAGGCCAAAGGATGGAGGAAGTATCGTTCCTTGCTTTGTGAAGCCTGCAACAAGGAGATGGTTTATGTTTATGTTTATGTTTATTCAATTTTATATCCCGCCCTACTCAACACATGGCTGACTCAGGGCGGCTAACAACATATAAATGACCCTGGGACACCCCACAGGGTTTACATAAAGATACAATATTCAAATTATAATAATAAATACAATGTTATAAGTAAATACAGTATAAGGCAAGACAGTCAACAATAATACAAATAATACAAATATCAGCACCACATCAAAATAATATATCAATAATTACAATAGAATCACAAAGGATGAAAACATCACGTAATATAACAAAATTACCAAAGTACCAGATGCGCCAGGAGCGTGGCGGCAAAGTTCCTCCCGGCACCCCTTGCCTTTTAAGTCCTAGGCGAGGGGGGAGGGCGGAGCCCCAGGACGCCGGCTGTTGGAGTGGCTGGCAGGACCTCTTCGCCCTCGCCAGGGCTGAGCGTGCGGCGGCGATGTTCTTCCTGGCACCCCTCGCCTTTTAAGTCCTAGGTGAGGGGGGAGGGCGGAGCCCCAGGATGCCGGCCAATGGAGTGGCCAGCAGGACCTCTTCGCCCTCGCCGGTTAGCAGGTACTAACCTCTTGAGTGCAGTCCAACCAACTGGGGTCCCCAAGAGTCCAAACCAAAGATATAGGCCCTACTCCTTTTGGAACAACTATTGGGGTCAATGCTGTGGCTCCTGTGGGATGACATGGATGCTAAAGGGGAACAATGCCAAATCCATTGGTGGCCTCATTGTTGGAGCTTCAGGTTCCCACCACTTTCTATGGCTAAGCAGGCTGAGCAGAGGAAAGGAGGCTACACCATTCCTCAACTCTTATTTGTCCTTGCACGGTGGCACAAAAGACAGAATCCAAGTCCTTGGCTGCCTCTCCCCACATTTTCTCCTCCTCCAGCATGTGTGACAATGATAGCCTCATGCCCTATAACGTCTGCCCTCTTATTTCTGCTGTCACACCTTCTTCCAGCAGCAATCCCTCCTTCCACCTGAACTGGCACCTCCCTGGTGGCTAGAAGTTTGGGACAGCTTGGTGGGGGCATGTGAATGACCCTCTCACAACCTGTTATGTATGTATGCATGTTCATTATACTGTAAGGCAAGATTGTAACCACTCCAGATACAAACGATATCAGCTGTAAAGGAACGCGAGCAGACAGCCTATAGAGGGCAGCTGCGAGCGTTCACTCTCACATGGTTCACATTGCTCAATCACGGACAGCCGCGGGAAAACCTTCCCCGCATTCAGCAGCTGAAGAAAGACCTGCATTCAGCAGCTGAAGAAAGACCTGCATTCAGCAGCTGAAGAAAGAGGCGTGCCTGGGCGAGGCCACGCCGGTAGCTACCAATCAGCTACCGTGCTACAAGATTCAAATGTAGAGAGCTACTGTATATATTGAGATGTATCACCGCCATTACCTCATGCTTCACTGGAACCTCATGCAATGCAATAAACCTGTGTTAAACCAACCCTTCGGTTGTCCGGTCGTCTTTGGTCCCATACACTAAACTGGCGACGAAGGTGGGATCGATGGCTGCCCACGGGACCAAGACATGCGCCGGCTACGAGATCAGGAAGCCGGGAGACTTGGAGCTGTTTGAGATAGACTTCAACGCTGCGCTGGTGGAGCTCGAAGTCTCAGACGAGGCCAAAAAGAGGGCCATCTTCGTCCGCATGCTCGGACAAGAAACCAAGAGGACCTTGGTGGACCTGATCGCGCCGAGGAAGGTGGGCGACCTCAAGGCCACAGAGCTCCTGGCGGCGCTGCGCGCCCATCTCCGGCCGGCAATAGCGATGTTCCCCGCTCGGAGCGCGTTCTGGAGGCGAGTCCAGGCACCCGGAGAATCGGTCGATGAGTTCGCCGCGGCCCTGCGGTTGGCCGCCGGCCCATGCAAGTGGGAACTCCCCGACGTCACCCTCCGGGACTGCCTGCTCTGCGGTCTGAGGGACACAGAGACTCAGCGCGCGCTGATGAAAAGGGAGCCGCCTCCCACGTGGCAACAAGTCCTCGACGCGGCACAGGCCGCAGAGGCCACGTTGGCCGGGGTGCACGAACTTCAGGACTGGCGCCCGAAGACCGCCAAGGCAGAGAGTTCGGTGCGCGCGGCCCGGCGGACTTCGAACTCGTCTTCTGCAGAGAGCAGCGACGACGAGGACGTCCGGAGGGTCCAGAGAGAGGGCCGGCGCTGCGATGGCTGCGGCGCCGCCCACGCCCGCACCAAATGCCCATTCCGCAAGGCCGAGTGCCACAACTGCGGCCGGCGCGGGCACATCGCCAAGGTCTGCCGGAAACGACGCGAGGCCACCCGGAGTTCTCCAGACCGCTCGGCGAGGCAGGACCGCACCACGAGGCAGGACCGCACCACGAGGCCGAAGGACGGCACACGGACCACGAGGACGCGGGACGGAGTAGGACGAGTCTCCGACGACAGCGAGGACGACGCGCCGGTTTGCAGCGTTTCCACGGAGCACCCCCGTTACTTCGTTGAGGTAGTAATACAAGGGGCCCCTGTTAGGATGGAGGTGGACTCGGGTTCCTCATACTCCATTATTTCCCAGGGGGAGTTCATGAAAATCGCCCCCCGCGTGCGGCCCAAGCTCAAGGCGTTGAGGGCCACGCTGAAGGACGTGCAGGGGAACCGCATCCCAGTGTTGGGGGTTGGGAAGTTCCAGGTCCAGTTCAAAAAGTACACCGCAACGCTTCCCTTAGTCGTCCTCAAGGGGGGTAAATGCAGCCTCCTCGGGACTCAATGGTTCCAGCCCCTGGGGTTGTTCATTGGGGGGGTGCACGCCGTGGGAGCACACGCCGCCGGGACTGATCCAATACAGAGCGTGTGCGACGCGCACCCTGAGGTTTTTAAAAAGGGGCTAGGAAAATTCAAGGGCCCCCCAGTGACTTTCGACCTGGACCCTGGAGTGCGTCCAATCAGACTTAAACCGCGCAGAGTGCCTTTCGCACTAAAGGACAAAATTGAGGCGGAATTGGACAAATTAGTGGGCCAGGGGATTCTTGTTCCTGTTGATTCTGCGGAGTGGGAAACTCCAATTGTAACAGCGCTCAAGGCCAACGGGGAAGTCCGAATATGCGCTGATTACAAGTGCACCATCAATAAGGCGATCCGCCCTAATGCGTATCCGGTGCCGGTAGTCAGCCACTTGTTGGCCAGGTTACACGGGGGGAGGTGTTTCGCCAAACTCGACCTGGCCCAAGCCTACCAGCAACTCCCGGTGACCCCCGCCGCAGCTGCTGCACAAACCATAGTCACCCACAAAGGGGCGTTCCAGGTTTCGCGCCTCCAATTCGGCGTGAATTCGGCGCCCGGGATTTTCCAGTCATTGGTGGAACGCCTCCTGAAGGGGTTGGAGGGGGTGTTACCCTATTTTGATGACGTATTAATTACAGGGGGGAGCCGGGCCGAATTAGCAACAAGGTTGGGAAAGGTCCTGACAATATTCGAAAAGGCGGGGTTGAGGTTGCGGAAAGACAAATGCGTCTTCTTCGCTACAGAGGTTGAGTTCCTAGGGTTCCGTGTTACTCCCGAGGGAATTAGGCCAGCCCAATCCAAGGTAGCCGCCATCAAAAAGGCCCCTCGCCCCACCTCCAAGCCCGAGTTGCAGTCGTTCCTCGGACTGCTCAACTTCTACCACTCCTTCCTCCCGCGGAAGGCAGCCGTGGCAGAACCGCTACACAAATTGTTAAAAAAGGACGAGGCATGGAAGTGGGGCGACGTCCAGGAAAAGGCTTTCAATGACCTGAAGCGACTCCTGGCATCAGATGCTGTACTGACCCACTTCAATCCCAAACGCCCGGTGGTCCTGATATGCGATGCATCCCCGGTGGGGGTGGGGGCGGTGCTTTGCCACGTGCTGGAGAACGGTAGGGAGGCCCCGATAGCTTTCTACTCTAGATCCCTGTCCCAAGCGGAGAGGAATTATGCTCAGACAGACAGAGAGGCGCTAGCAATAATTGCGGGGACCAAGAAATTTCATGATTTCGTGTACGGCCGCCCCTTCACCATAGTGACTGACCACAAGCCTTTGCTGGGCATCTTCACCGCAGACAAGCCCACACCCCAGATCCTGTCCCCGAGAATGCTCAGATGGGCCATTTTTCTCAACGCGTATCAGCACGCGTTGGTATACCGGCCCGGGAGGGAGATAAGCCATGCCGACGCTCTGTCGAGGTCCCCCATTCCCCGGGATTGCTGCCACGTGGGCGGAGTAGAGAGGGACCACCAGGTCTTAATGATAGAGGTCCTAGACTCCCCTCCAGTAGTACCGGCCGAAATCGCCAAAGCGACAGGCAAGGACAAAGCGCTGGCCACAGTTTGCTCCTGGGTGCAGAAAGGGTGGCCCGTGTCTTCCCCAGCAGCGGAATTCGACACATTCTTCAAAAAGAGATTAGAGTTGTCCCTGGAGAGGGGTTGCCTCTTGTGGGGACAGCGGGTAGTGATCCCCACGTCTCTCCGGCCGAGGGTGCTTAAACTGCTGCACGTCAGCCACCCGGGGATCGTACGCTCTAAGGCACTAGCCCGCAGTTACTTTTGGTGGCCCCAGTTAGACGCCGACATCGAACACATGGTCGGCACTTGCGAGGCGTGCCAAAGCTCAAGGCCAGAAGAGGCTCGCTCGCCACCTAGGGAATGGGACGCTGCGAGGGGACCCTGGTCCCGAGTTCACGTAGACTTTGCTGGCCCATTCAGGGGAACGCTTTTCCTCCTCGTGGTGGACGCGTTCTCTAAGTGGTTGGAGGTCATTCCAGTCTCGAGCACCTCCTCGACCACAACCATTAAACAGTTAAGGAGGGTCTTTTCCACGTTCGGTTTACCCGACACCCTCGTCAGCGATAACGCTAGCTGTTTCACGTCCGCCGAGTTCAGGGCATTCATGGAACGCAACGCCATTCGGCACGTCACCTCCGCCCCCTTTCACCCGGCCACCAATGGCCAAGTAGAGCGCCTCGTGCGCACCACGAAAGACGCGCTACTGCGCATGGGTCCCGGAGACCTCGACCTGAAATTGTGCCAATTCCTGCTGAGATACAGGGTCACCCCCTTAGCGTCAGGGTACTCCCCCGCAGAGCTGTTGATGCGCAGGAAGCTGGCCACGGGGATATCCAAGCTAGACCCCACGAGAGTAGAGGACAAGGGGCGGAACATAGGGGTGGAACCCACAAAGAGTTTCGGCATAGGCGCCCCAGTATACTGCAGGAATTACGCCAGCGCGGGGCCAGCCTGGGTGCCGGGCACCGTAGTAGACCAAACCGGCCCCGTCTCATACCGCGTAGAGACCAGTACAGGTTTCCTGTGGAGGCGACACGTGGACCAACTCAGGCGTAGGGTCCCCGGAGAGCAAGACGAGGATGAGGCCAGCATTGATTCAGCGTTAGGGTACTCCCCCACCCGTTTAGCCCAAGGGGGAGGAAAAGGGGAGCATGGGTCCCCACCAAGGGGGGAGGAAAGGGAATCGATCCACGGAAATCTTTTGCGGGAGTCCCTGCCAGAGAGGAGGAGCCCCGGGTTGCGGGAGTCCCCGTCAGAAAGGAGGAGCCCCAACCACACTCATACCCCGCGGAAGCCGCGGAAGTCCCCCCGAGGCTCAGAGGCCCATAGAGGTTTAGACGTTGATTTACAGTACCAGGGGGAGTTAGCGGAGTGGTCCCCCACCCGTCCTAGCGAAAAGAGGGGTTTCAGTTCAGCCCCTGGTACCTCCAGTCCCAGTAGCCCCTGTGAGTTAGAATGCAATATAGCGCCCATGTTCCGGAGACCGACACCGCCAAGACCGGAGGCATCAGCGAGTCCGCCCACCACCACAGTCTTAAGGTCCCCCGAGCAGGGATCAGAAGGTAGCCATTCCCCAAGGGCGACCTCATCGGTGCCGCGGTTCACACTAGGAGGGTCCCCGGGGTCCGAGGGCAATAGGCAGGGATTTACCTCCCAACTGTTCATCCCATTCCTTTCCCCAAGCGCAAGGCAGGCACGGACGCCCCACAGAGCCACTAACGAATCCCCGTTTCCCGTTGCAGGACAAGCTCCCGCGGAGTCAGGGATCACAGGCTCTCCAGAATTAGGGCAGGCGCAAGCACGCCCCAAGCGAACGTGCGGCAAGCCACAATGGTTGCGGGACTTCGTCCCATCCTAGGGGGGAGGGATGTTATGTATGTATGCATGTTCATTATACTGTAAGGCAAGATTGTAACCACTCCAGATACAAACGATATCAGCTGTAAAGGAACGCGAGCAGACAGCCTATAGAGGGCAGCTGCGAGCGTTCACTCTCACATGGTTCACATTGCTCAATCACGGACAGCCGCGGGAAAACCTTCCCCGCATTCAGCAGCTGAAGAAAGACCTGCATTCAGCAGCTGAAGAAAGACCTGCATTCAGCAGCTGAAGAAAGAGGCGTGCCTGGGCGAGGCCACGCCGGTAGCTACCAATCAGCTACCGTGCTACAAGATTCAAATGTAGAGAGCTACTGTATATATTGAGATGTATCACCGCCATTACCTCATGCTTCACTGGAACCTCATGCAATGCAATAAACCTGTGTTAAACCAACCCTTCGGTTGTCCGGTCGTCTTTGGTCCCATACACTAAACAACCAATCTAGTTTGAGTCTATGGTTAATCACAGCTGACATTTTCCCCTGGAAGGGTTAATTTCAGTGTTAGATCAGATAACCTTTTCGATCTTATCAATGTTCATCTGACTATCATAGTGTAAGTACTGTGTTGTATTTCTTTTGTTTAAATACTTCACATTTCATTCGCTATCAAGAGTGTTATAAAGAGGGTGATACATTTTACAAGCTTGAATAATTTTTAATTGACAATTGGCTTTCAGTAATGAAATTTGTCTTTTGCTGACAGCAGTGTTGGCCAGCCCTGCCATAAAACAGAGTGAGGAAGCAGCCAGAGGATATGACAGGGCAGTAAACTGTTAGCTATTTGATATGCTATTAATGTCCTGTTGCAGCTAAAAATCAGAAAGAGGAACTTGAGAAATTATCTGGCATAAGAACTTGCCTGCCTTTGAGTATTATCTTCCTTGAGGAAGAGGATATAATTTGCTACTCTGCCTAAGGAAAAATTATATTTGAAATATATCAGAGGTTAAACAAAACAACCAAAAAGACAAAAAACATTGTAGGAACTTAAAGGACAGTCTGGCCAGGTTATACTGATATGGTAATAGAGTGGACCATACTGCCAGTGACTCAACACCAAGTGTCAGGCGGCAGTCAACTAACCTGACAATCCTGAGGACTAAACGACCTTGGGTGCTGAAGTCCACAGGGAAGGGTGATGTTCCCCAAGTGGATTGAATCCCATTTGAATACATCTTGATGGAGAGCAGCATCTTCATCAATACTGGCCTGGGGCTGATGAGGACTTTGCGTGCCAAAAGGGCTCAGAACCAGAAAGTGACTCACGGAACTGGATGAGTGGTACAGGGGGTTATGCTGTGATGCAGAAGGCAGATGAAAGGCCACTGCATTTTATTCTCAGGACAGTCTTCATGGCTGATTGCTATGTTGATTGCCTATATTCAGATTTTGACCAGGAGATAATAGGAAAGTCATTACATTTGGTGTTTGAGTATCCCAATCTTTCAACTTTTGAATCAGTTACCTACTTGGGGTACACAAAAAAAGCCTCCTAAAAGATTGTGGTATTTTTGAACCACAATTGGGCATATCCCAGGCAACAGTCATCTTGTGCCGGCTAATCCTTCTCCCACTAGATCAGGGAACTACGGAATGAATTCACCCAAAGGTGGCTTCATTTGGATAGTTTCAGATCTGGCTTAGACACAGAAGAAAAAGAAGAAGTGACCAACTTAAAAATATTTAGAAACAATTATTAATTTATTTCCATTCACAGAAGAATATGTTGTGGTGTTCTTGTTTGTTGTACTTGGTACTGATGCGTTCCCATCCACCTCACCCACCCCGTCTTATGTCTAAATCAAAGGTCTTGGGACAGCCCTAGGTAATAAGCATTTTGAGGTGGCATATGTTTTAAAATCAAATACAATAAAATCATAAAAAACAAAGTAATGAAACTACACAATCACAGATATTGCAGCAAATTACAGACCTTGAAAGCCAGTCGTATCCGACTCTAGGGTTCAGTGCTCATCTCTGTTTATAGCTGAAGAGCCAGCACTGTCTGCATTTGCAGGTGTTTCTGTGGTCATGTGGCAGGCATGACTAGACACCGGAGCACACGGAATACTGTTTACCTTCCCATAGAAATGGTCCCTATTTATCTACTTGCAATTTCTTGCTTTTGAACTGCTAGGTTGGCAGGAGCTGGGACAAAGACGGGAGCTCACTCTATCTTGCAGTATTCAGGTATCTAACTGCTGACACTAAAACAGCGATAAAGCATAGTGAAATTCTTGTTGAATTTTAAAAAAAATCAGTTTACCTACTTCCCAAAAGTTATTGAAATTCATGTCAGACAAACAAAATTTCTAGATGTTTATCTATATTTGTCCACTGGAAAGCTCAGTGGTTTAGGTATCTGGTTGCGGAGCAAGACGTTGGGAGTTCAATTCCCGCTGTGTGCCACCTGCAAGAAAGGCCAGCCTGTGTGGTCCTGGGCAAGCTTCCCAACTGCATGTAAATCTTTAAGGAAATGTTGTCACTGAAGTTAAAGAAGACAAAAAACTCAAACTCAAGTGAACTTGTGAACGAGACTGACAATTTTGCTAAATTTCCATTTTGAAAACAGTACACAAGGAAATTATGGTATGTCTCTCTTTTCTTTCTGCATATAAACAGCTTGATTAAAACTATGCGTAGGAAGGCAAACCCACGGAATAAAACTGCTGTAGGTTAAGAAGAACAGGGGAAAGACTGCCGATTAAGAGATGCAGCAGTTCAGAAATTTTGGTGTATGTATAGAGATGTGGACCTCATGACACCCGTTCTCAAAAGCCAGCAAAACTACAGAGAAACAAAAAAAGCAAATCTGTTAGAACAGAGTGAAGCCACACCTATTCTGAATATAGAGAAGCCCTTCGTCTAAATCCATAAATGTGACTACCATACACTATAATATTTTAACTAGGCCAGCTGCCTTGGGCAAACCTGTTTTAGTCATTTGTTGCACCTGGAAAGCATGGGAAAGCCGTGACTCTTGGGGCTTCTGGGAACTTCCCAGGGCTCCTTCCGAGTTATGGTGCCCCCCTCAGCAGGCATTTCAGAAAAGGCAGGCGTCAGCAGCCAGTGTGGCTGAGAACATCTTGAGGTCCACATCTTGAGGCTTGGGCAAGCTGAATCTGCTCTTCCTCCTCCTCTTCGAAGGGAGGAGGAAGAGCCTCCCTCTACCTGCTCTAAGGGACTATTTGGGCTGAACCCAGAGGAAGAAAAGCAAGTGAGCAGGGTGTCAAAAATGAGGCAGATAATATGAGGGAGGGAGAGAGCTGTTTCTATGTTCAGCAGAGTTACAGTTGTCTGGAGGCGGTTGGGGTCTGGATGGGGGCGAATGGGTTACAGCTGAATCCTAGTAAGACTGAGTGGCTGTGGATGGGGGGGTGGGGTCCTGTGCTATCCTGGGAGCTGCGTCTCCAGACGGAGTTGTTGCCCTTTAGAAAAGAACTAAAAACCTGGCTGGTGGGCCAAGTTTGGGGTGCAGGTGGAGGGTGGCTTCCGTTGGGTGGTTAATATAGAGAAGAATGCCTGCCCCACGGTTTCTTCGGTTCCTGCACCCCTCTCTTTTTATGGGTGGGTTCTTATTGCTGGTTTTTATCTGTTTTTATTTGTTTGTATCTGTTTTTACCCACTGTGTGAACCTCCCGGAGTCGGCTTTGGCTGAGTGGGTGGTATAGAAATTTAACAATAAACAAACAAACAAATAAATAAATATAAATATACCTTGGGGCATTTGTCTCCCTGAAGACTCACACTAACAGGAACAGTTTAAACCTTTTCAAGCGGAGGGCTGGGTCACACTCCCTCAGAAGGTTTCAGGGGCTGGATGGCCCTTTTGCCCTGCCTGTCACACATGGCACTTCCTGGTGTGGTGGAGGCAGTGGGGGGACACATGAAATGGTGTCATAGGCTGCATCCTGCCCCCGGGCTGTAGGTTGAAAACCAGTGATGCACTGCAAATTTTTTCACTATCTACTCTGTGGGTGGGGCCAAACCTGTGGACAGGGCCAAATTGGTGGGCGTGGCCAAACATCCTGCATTATGGGCTATGGAGGTGGGCGTGGTCAACCAAATGGGCATGGCCTGGGGAAAATTCCGCTATCGGTTCTGCAGAACCTGACAGAACCTGCTGCAGTGCATCACTCTTGAGAACCCCTGGTTTAAAGAGTACAAGTAACTAGACATCTATTGAGAAAATTACATATAAGAATGGAAAAGTCTAAATTCTAATCCCAACTCCTGAAGGGAGAACCAGAAGGTATAGACACAAGAAGGAAGTTGAAGTGATGAAGATTTAACAGTTGTTGATGTTTATTATGTGAAGAAAGCAGAAAGAGAACCAACCGTTCGAAATATAAATTAAGTTCCTAAACCGTTGATCCTATATTCATGTGGTTCTTTAATTCTTCAAAACTATAATATCTGGAGCCATTCTGGTAAACATTTGGCTTTTCAGATTATATCTTTCATCAGGAATCTATAATGTAACAACAATCTATTTAACTTACATTGTACATTAATAATCGTGTATAAATATAATATTATTACAACATCCTATCATGATAATGTAAACACAAGCAACTGAATCTTAACCTATAAAACCGAGGGTTAACCGTTGGAAGTTCGTATAGGTTTCTAAGCCTGGCCCTACTAACCCACACCCACCATTTGTGCACATGGGCGAATTGGGTCCGCAGGTCAACGAAGGATTGAGAAATGTGCCAGTGGGGCAACAGCCCCACAAACACGAAAAAAGGGAAACAACTTCATTTCCCAACGTTCTTTGTGCCGCGCCAATCAAAATCGAGCTGCAGAAAAAAAATGCACCACAACCACAAATCACAAACCCATAACTACAAGCCCCAGAGTCCTGCGCGACATGAGCACGCAGAACGCTGAGAAAGCCGGTGCCCAAAAAATAAAAATAAAAACTCACCTCCTCAAAGCCACGCAAACACCAACCACCCTTTTTCCCTCACCAATGGTGCCTGAAGGTCCCGATTGGAGTTTCCCTTTTAATATCAGTAAGTGGGGGGTGGCGATCCCCCTCTCCGCTGGCTCACCTGGGTTGGGAGGTTTGTGGGGACAAAAGGGATCTGTCCCCCCAACCCTTCTGGACCCAGTAGACCAGGGAGAGGGGATTGAATCCACCCCCCCAAAACCTCCATCTTTAAAGAGAAGAAACCAAGCGGTTTCTTCTCTTTAAAAATGGAGTTTTTTTAGGAGGGGGGGGGAAAAAATCGATCCACTCTCCCTGGTCTCCTGGATCCAGACGGTTGGGGGACATACACCTTTTGTCCCCACAAACCTCCCAACCCCGGGGAACCAGCGGAGAGGGGGGTCGCAACCCCCACCCACTGATATTAAAGGGGAAACCCCGATCTACTTTCACACAATCCAAGCACCATAAGACAATAAAGCCCCCCTCCCCAATGCCTGCGATCTGGCCAGTGAAGCCAGCACGTGGAAATAACCCCCTCCAACGCCGCATAAAGCGGCGTTGGAATTCCTGCAGTCCAGCCAGCCAGGCTGACCCGCAGAAATAAACCAAGCCACAATAATAAATAAAAAAATTATAAAAATAAACAAATAATTTACAAAAAATACCTTAAAACACAATAAAAAACATCCAAAAATACACAAAAACAAACGAAAACAACACCAAAAAACAATACAAAGTAAACAAAAACACAATCAAAAACAAAACAAAAAGTCAAAAAAATACAAAACCCAAAAAACCACCCCAGAAAATAAAGAAAACAAGCCAACTCACCAACACATGTCCTACCTGTACAATGACCGGAAACAAAATGAATAAAGAAAGAGACTACTTACCGGAAGAAGCTCCACCCAGAGGGCAGGAGAGAAAAAACAATCAAAATACAAGAAAACCCCTACCAGCACCACCTGCTGGCCACAATATTAAAAACAATTCAAAAACACACAATAGCCCCAAACAAAAGGCCACAACAGTAAAAGCAAATCAAAACACAAAATCACAATTTTACACAAAAGGTCACAATAATAACAAGTCAAATTTTTTTACACAAAAACACAATTTAATACAAATCACAAACATATGTCAATAAAATAAAATAAAAAATTATTAAAATCCTGTGCTGAGTTCTAACTCAAATAAAAACAAAAAACAACTAAACACATTTTAAAAACATTGAATGTAAAAAACACATTTACTTTCACGTTATTAAAATTATTACCTACGGTACAACTATTTTTTTAAAAACCAAAAACTAAAACATTATTCAGTTACATAAAACAGCCAGCCAAGCCAAAAAAAAATTGTATAAATAAACATTTTAAAAATTACAGACTAAGCAATTTTTAACAAGCATTAACACAATTTAACCTTCCAACACAATTTAAAACAGCCTGGCAACGCCGGACAACCTCTGCTAGTACCAAATAAAAAATCATATACCTGTAATAGTATTAAAATAGTATTTTCTTGTATTTTGATTGTTTTTTCTCTCCTGCCCTCTGGGTGCAGCTTCTTCCGGCTTGGGACATGATAAAGGAGTGTTAATACTATTACAGGTATATGATTTTTTATTTGGTATTCAGTTGTTTGAGTTTACATTATCATGATAGAATGTTATAATAATATTATATTTACACACAATTATAAATGTACAATATAAGTGAAATATATTGTTTGTACATTATAGATTCCTGATGAAAGATATAATCTGAAAAGCCAAATGTTTACCGGAATGGCTTCGGATATTACAGTTTTGAAGAATTAAAGAACCACATGAATACAGGATCAACGGTTTAGGAACTTTACTTATATTTTGAACGGTTGGTTCTCTTTCTGCTTTCTTCATTTATTCACCATTCAGCCCTACCTTCTCTTGATGTTTATTATGTGCCAGCAAGTCACCTCCAATTTATGGTGACTCTATGCATGAGGTATCTCCAAAATGTGCTTTCCTCAACAGCCCTGCTCAGTTCTCGTTCACTTAAGCTTGTGACTTCTTTTAGAGAATTAGTCCTTCTCACAATTTGGTCTTCCTCATTTCCTGTTGTCTTCCACTTTCCCCAGCATCATTGTCTTTTCTAGATAATCTTGCCTTCTCATGACATGAACAAAGTAGTACAGACTCAATTTCATCATTTTCCCCTCTGGAAATAATTGAGGCTTGACTTGATCTAGGACCGACTTGTTTGGCGGCCCAGGGTTTTCACAAAGCTCTCTTCCAGTATCATATTTCAAACTAGTATTCCCCACTCAAAACTAGTCCCCCACCTTTACTGTCCAACTTTCACACCCATACATGGTGTTCAGAAATATAAGGGTGTGGATGATTTTGGTCTTCAGTGACACATCTTTACATTTGATGATTTTTAAAAATTCCTTCTTTGCTGCCCTTCAAAGGAATTTGTCATCTTTTTAATCTCTTCTATATACATCTTTGTACTGTTTCAATTTTCTTTTTATTTGAACTTCACCAGATAGTGTGCTTCCCTGTCTGTCATCCAGCATTCCTAACCTAGGCTTAACTTTCCCTTTGTTTTATTGGATCTTCTGGAAGAGAGCTCTTGTTTTCCCTCTTTTGTTGTTCCCCTTTTCTTTGCATTGGATATTTTAATGCTATTATTTGTCCCCATGTAAAAGATGCTGAAAAGCTGCATTCAGGGTTTGACCCTATTTCTATCACCATTTTTGCTTCTTGCCTCTCTTTCACAATTCTAAGTGGTTCTTTCATCATCCATCTAGGTTTTTATTTTATTTTTACTACAGGAATTGTCTTTTTGCATGCTTCCCTAATAATATCTCTGCTTTCAATCCTCAGTTCTTCCAAATCATGGCTATTCGAGTTTAGTACTGTATTGCAAACCTGTTCCTTATGTGGACTTTAAATTCAACAGGAATTTTATTGTATTATGTTATGGCACTATGATTTAATTGTGTGTGTTGTACAGCATCAGACTTTCCTTTCACTTCAGTGCGTGTCAGCCATTAGAGGTCCTTTAGGCATTAATCTAGCTGCAGTCATTAGCAACAAATTATTCATACTTGTTCTTTGCTCTTCACTAGTAGCTGACTGAAAGCCTTCCAACTTGGGAATCTCATCTTTCTCCAACATCATCTCCTGAGGTTTTTTTTACTGGTAAAGAAAGTTTCAATAGATATTTACCTTTGCTTCCTTACCCACAGGACTAGCAAAAATTAGCTTGAGTCTTACTGCTTTTGCCTCTTCTGCCAGTATCAAATTCACCTACCACTGCTCCCATCACCATTGGAACTATTTATTCTCTTCTGCTGATTGATTGATTGAAGTTTTATTGCTATACCCCCTTTCTTACCCAACGGGCAACTCAAGGCGGTTAACAACAATAAGTATACAATACAAAATAGAAAAATACAGGATCTAAGCAGCAGCAATAACAAAACAATAATTACCAATATAACATAAATAAGTACATAGCAATACAGCATAATCTATACAGTCAATATCAATATGGCAATTTCCCCCCTAAAATCCAAGTGTTAACCATTGTAATGTGACAAAGGCTCCTGCACCCGTCCACACTATCCCAGACCAAGCCTCCTGCACTCGCCCGAACCTGGTACAGAGGTCACTAAATGTTTGAGAAATGCGCCAGTGGGGCAAGAGCCCCACGAACGTGAACAAATGGAAACAACCTCAATTCCCAATGTTCTCTGCGCCGTGCCGCGCCACAGCCAATCAGGCTGAGAGGCGCGAGCAAAAAGAACGTTGGGAAACACGGCGTGGCCAATCGAAATCAAGCAGCAGGAAAAAACCACCACACAAAAGCAAACCACAAATGCAAAACTACAAGTCCCAGCATCCTGCATGCCATGAGCACGCAGAATGCTGAAAAAGCTGGTGCATGAAAAATAAACTTACAAAATGCAACGGGAGCGTAAGTCCCCAGCAGGCAGACTCAGGGCCTCATAGCCACGCAAAACAAAAAGCCACAAAAAGCCACCACAAAACACCCGCCAACCTTCTTTTCCAGAGCAATGGGGAAAAGAGGGACTCCCTCTCCTCTATGCTACCCCGCCGAAGACATGGCAAGACCACCACCAGCCTCAAGTAAAGTTGAGCTGGGGTGGGAAAAAACCCAAAAACAGGCAGCAGTTCATCAGGGGAAGCACCCTCCCTGGCGGATGCCTGGCTGATGCCTTTGTACTTCCAAATACAAAAGCAGCAGCCAGCAATCCACAAGGAAGAGCCCCACCCCTTACGGATTGCTGCCTGCCGATCTCCGGTGAGGTAAGCCATGAGAAAAAGGAGACAGAGAGGAGAGAACCATCATTAGGCAGAGAAAGCTCTTCTCCGCCTCCTCCTTCTCCCCCGACCTACCTAAAGAACCTTTCCTGGAGAAGAACGGGCTGACTGCCTCCTCCTTCTTTCCCCCATGGCTGCATCTAAACCAAAATTCAAAGCAGCAATGGGGAAAAGAGAAACCCACAAGCAGCGTTCTTCAAGCTAAAGTAACCACCAAAAACATACACTAAAATTATTAAAAAACAACAAAACAAAAATAAATCAATAATTTAAGAAAACCATTAATAAACACAAAAATAAACCACAAAATTCACAAACAAAAACATCCACAATAACACAAAACCACATACAAAACCCTAACTACAACACGGAAAAAACACACAAATTACACAAACAAACAACAACTAATTACACAAATAAACAACAACGAAATAAGAAAAATTAAACAAAATCAGAAATAACCAAACCAATTAAACAAACCTAAAACTCAACCAAGACAAAAAAGAACAAACAGAAACACCTCCCAGCCCACCACCACAAAAACAAAACTAAGAAAAACCCCAGAAGAAGGAAAACCAGACAACTCACCAGCATGTCCTCCCTCCATGACGACCAGAACAGAAATGAAGAAACAAAGAGACTACTTACCGAAAGAAGCCCCACCCAGAGGCCAGGAGAGGAAAAACACATGAAATGAAAGCAAAACCCCTAGCAGCCCCATCTGCAGGACAGAATAGTAAAAACAACTCAAAAAGACACAACAGCCCCACCTAGAGGCCACAAGAGTAAAAACAAGTCAAAAACATAACAATAAATCACAATTTTACACAAATTACAAACATATGTTAAATAAATAAAATAAAAAGATTTATAACATCCTGTGTTGAGTTTTAACTCAAATAAAAACCCAAAACATCTAAACACAGTTTAAAAACATTGAATGCAAAAAACTTGTACTTTCACATTTTTAAAAATATTACCTACGGTACAACTATTAAAAAAAACCCTACAAACTAAAACATTATTTGGTTAAATAAAACAACTTGATAAAATTATATCATCCTTTATTCTTTTTTTAATCCACAAAAAAAACACCCAAAAAGCTGATCACAGTTATAACAGCCCTGCATCACCGGGCAAACTATGCTAGTAATAAATAAGATTCCCCAGAAATATAGTATGCAAAAAATTCAAGCCCACAGGATACAATACAATAGCAAAGACATATCAACTATAATATAATACACTATTAAAAAGCACTCTACAAAATTTGGACTGCCAAAACAGCAACAGTAGCATAAAGATGTACCACAGCACAATCTTTTCCACCCAAGTCCTTTCAAACCCGGGAGGGGGGGGGACACCGGCAATTGCGATTACCCCTGAATGCAGCCATTACCCCTGAAGAGTGTGGAGGCCGCTGAGCCTGGTGTCACAGTTGTGACCATTCCACCTTGGGTGACCCTGCTAAGAATCCAGTCTCATAACAGAGTCTAGCCTCCTGACAGCACTGTTCTCAGCCTCATTGACACATGCAAACCTTTCACTACATTAACTCTGGCATCCAAGAAGGGGAAACTAATAGAAACCTCATGAATATTAGTCTAGGCCTGGAAGTAGGCAGGAAGGAGAGATCAGAGGACATTCCTGACATCTGTTCTCAAAGCCCACTCTGGCAATTTCATATAGAGAAGTCACTAAGATGTCTTGTGAGATCCAGCAGAAAGTACCTGTTCCAATGATGCTCCAAAACCTGGAGCTGGCTCAGGAGAGTATTTGAGGGTGCCGCAAAGGGCTACGGTCCATTTATTTTAAAACCCAAACTTATTCCTTGTCAGACTGGTTTGTCATGAGTGAACTGTTAGTGGGTGTCACAATAAACAAGTGAATTAATTAAATATTCCTGTGAGCCAAAGCCCAGAGGTAACATAAGATGTCACTCCATGATTAGTCACTGTTTTTACCTTGCCTATTTCAAGTTATCTCCTTTATTGAAGGGAAGTATGCTAAGTCTCCAGCCTCCCAAAGCCTGCCCTACAGTCTCAAGAGGTAGGATTGGTGATGTCAGAAACCAGGGCTTGACAATATTCAAGACAAAGCCTAATTATATCTCAACTGTGGGCCCCCTCCCCGGTCCAGCATTGGCCGCGGGGAGGTTGGGAGCACCTGGACTCTGTAGCTGGCTGGAGGAGGTGAGCGGCATTTGGGGACACCCTGGTCGAAAAAGTTGAGACGCGTAGCTCCTTCTCCGGCTTTGACAGCTGGTGAGATTGGGAGCACTTGCACCGGCTCCCCGCGGACCAAAGAACTATTGTGGCCTCGCCGGTGCCAAGACACGGAGTTCCTTCCTTCGGCCTGCCAAGCACGTCGAGCATTGGCTCCATCAGGACTGTAAGGAATTGATTATGTAGCTTGATTTTTGTTTATTGTATAATGTAGATTGAATTGGATACTGTATTACAGTATTGTATTTTTATATTTATTGTATACTGTACTGTCAATTTTTATATTGTATTGTTTTGTATTTCATTATGCACTTTATTTGTTGTGAACAACCTTGAGTTACCTGTTGGGTCGAGAAAGGTGGTATACAAATAAAACTTGAAATGAAATGGAACGAAACTGTTGAAGGGTGAAAACCTGAGACATACAGTGGTAGGGATCACTCTGGCATTCTGCTTTCACTTGTTAGCCTATTCAAGAAATGGCCTCTTGGTTTGATAAATGACAGACTGAGTCCTAAACTCAAGAAGCCAGCACAGTCCCCAAATTGAAAAGCCATATCTGAAATCCAGATGCATTTTGGGACTTTAATGATGCAGTAATGCAGCTTTGGGGTGGACTGAAGACTGTGGGTAGAGAGCCCAGCCTAGGCTTGCTACTTGGTGACTCTAACTGAAGCTGAACAAGTCAGTTGACTGACACATTACAAAAAAGGGACAAAAGAGGATATAGATTTGCATATGCTAATTAGTATATCTAGTTGCAGATTTAAAAATAGACAAATCACTCTAAATTTTATTGAATTGTGATGCCTCATATTGTAGTAGGGAAGGATATGGTGGGCAAGTGACCTGCGTGCTTCCTTAGAGGCATATTTTTCTGACTCCCTGTGAAGGTAGGATTTGCTCTAGTTTGGATCAGTTTCAGCACCTTTGGAAACAATCCAAAGAAAACCTTCCATTTTGAAATTGCCATTATTGAAATCATGGCAGCGGCTTCGGCTGCAGGCAGTTTTTTGACCAGACCTTTAAGAGAAATCAAAGAAAAGATTTTCATTTTTAAATAACTAATGCAGTTTTATCAGCAAGTCCATATATAGTAAAAAAAAATCACTCCCTCTGCCCTTCTGCTGAGGAGCAGAGGAAGTGATTAATTTGCCAGTATCGTGAACTGGCTCCACTTATCAAGCTATATACTCCACAATATTAGCAGAACTGATTTCTGTGTGAACCATCAGGTTTGATTAGTTAACTCTGATCAAGCCCAAACATGTACAGACACACAGAAACACACACATTCTCATGTTCTAGGAGTTAATGGTTTTCCAAGAAAACCAATTAAGAGAGAATTCAGGTCAATCATGCTGCATAGTGGAGTAGTTGGAAGCTTTTAAATGAAGAGTTACCAACCTACTCCTTCATCTTGTAATTACATTTTCCCCATCCAGATGTATAATCAGCATGGGTCTATTTTTTTACACTGATTCACTAAAACAGTTTTCCAAAATGAAATGACAAATAGGTTTCACAGATTATTACTAAGGTATGTGCTGTGTGAGGTACTGAAGTGGCTTAGTGGTTAAGATTCTGAACTTGATGAGTGGAAGGTTGGCAGGTCAGCAGTTCGAGACCTGGGTGCTGCATGATGCAGTGATCTCCCGTCTCTGTTCCAGCTCTTGCCAACCTAGCAGTTTGAAAGCAAGAAATTGCAAGTAGATAAATAGGGACCACTTCAGTGGGAAGGTAACAATGTTCTGTGTGCTCCAGTGTCTAGTCATGCCTGCCACCTGACCACAGAAATGTCTGCAAACAGCATTGGCTCTTTGGCTGTAAACAGAGATGAGCACCGAACCCTAGGGTCAGATATGACTGGCTTTTGAGCAAGGGAGACCTTTACCTTTACTATATGCTGAGCACATGTACAGACACACAGAAACACATATTCTCATGTTCTAGGAGTTAATGGTTTCCCAAGAAAACTAATTAAGAGAGAATTCAGGTCAATCATGCAGGACAGTGGAGTAGTTGGAAGCTTTTAAATGAAGAGTTACCAACCTATTCCTTCATCTTGTAATTACATTTTCCCCATCCAGTTGTATAATCAGCATGGGTCTGTTTTTTACACTGATTCACTAAAACAGGGATTCTCAACCTGCAGCCCATGGGCCAGATGCGGCCCACAGTGCCATTTCATATGGCCCACCACTACCACCACCTCCACCACACCAGACAGTGCCATGTGGTGTAGGAAGGGCAAAATGGCCGTCCAACCCCAGAAGCTGTCTGAGGGAATGTGACCCGGCCCCCAGTTTAAAAAGGTTGACAACTCCTGCACTAAAATGAATATTTTTAAACAGAGAGATGCCAATCCTAATGGAGTGCAAATAGTGTATACTGCTCAGCCCCTGATGATTAAGGAATGTGAGCAAAAGGCATTTTGAAAAACAGAGGCACTATTATACACCCCTTGGACAATTGTTGCCCCCTTTTGAGCTCATAATAGGACTAAAAGCAACAGTGGGAGGGCAAAAGGGCAGAAGTAGAAAAGCTAATTTTTGGGGACAATAACTTGAAGTTTATAGATTATAGCTATTTACAAATTATAGAAGTTGACAGATATACCTGTAGAAGTTTACAGATTATAGAAATTTACAGATTAAAATCTGTTAAATCAGTGGCACAGCAAATAATAATGTAGTGATGGGAACGGGATGGGAAATATGTAGCCCTCCAGATGTTACTAGACTACTTCTGTTATCATTTTCCACATGCCTGGACTTGATAGATGGTAGAGAGTGAGATGATCATTGTTTACTCTATTATTTCATTAAGAATTCTCTCCTGCCTATTAAAAAATCAACAGCCTCCTGAGCTGTACAATAAAAGATTACACACTTACATAAAATTAAACACAACAAATAAAACAAAACATAACATAAAACATATTGGCTGAAACCCTGTCATACAGCACCATATGAGCCATGGTGATGATGCTATCATGGCAGTAAAACAGTGGTGGGCTTCAGCAGGTTCGTACCAGTTCGACAGAACCGGTAGCAGAAATTCTGGCTGGCCCCGCCCATCCAAGTTTTGAAATAAAGTACAGTAGTCCAAAAAAAAGGTAAAGTCCTAATTTTGGGTGCAACACAGGGCTTTCCCCTGGCCACACCCACCATACCACTCCCACAGAGTAGGTAGTAAAAAATAATCATTGAATCCCACCACTGCAGTAAACTGCTGCTTATTAAAGGCAAATGGCTGCCAATAAAAGGTAATTTCAGAATGCACAAGATTGGTCTCCATTTTCAGTATTGTCTGCATCTGCAGAGGTTTCCATGGTCATGTGGCAGGCATGGCAAGACATCACACAGAAGAGTGCACGGAACCCTATTGCTGTCCCACCAAAGTGGTACCTATTTATCTACTTGCAATTTTTTAGCTTTCAAACAGTTAACTAAGCCATTACACCATAGTAATGCAATCTGTTTCCATATTATTATTTGTTCTTTCCTTTTAAGAATCTTGTCATATACGTCAGGGCAGCAATTAATAATGTCTTCTGAATGTTTATATAGCAGATTTGAAATGGTGGGTGCAAAGGCATTCTGAATTGGAATTCATCATGAAAGAGGCAGCAGGCCCAGTTGTTTTAGCTTTGACTTCCTACATATGTTGAGAAGCTGAATGGCATATTCTTCAACTTCTGTATTCTTTCCAGGATCAGAACCATACCTGTCAACCGTGGCTCCGGAAAATACGGAGCGCATGCTTAGAAGGCTACACCGCTTGCGCAGCCTCCTACGCAAGTGGTGTAGCTTCCTACACAAGTGGCGTAGCCTTCTACGCAAGCGGCGTAGCTTTCTATGCATGTGTAGGATGGGGCTACGCAAGCATAAAACCCTTCTACGCATGCGTAGAATGGGGCTACGCAAGCGTAAAACCCTTCTACGCATGCATAGAAGGCGACTTACGCAGAAGGGCTGCACAGTACCTCCTTTCCCCCGCTGCCAAATTCCGGGGTATCGGCAGTGCGGGGCGGGAAATGGCGCAAATCTGCACCGAAAACCGTGAAATCTCAGCCAATCCGGGAAGGTTGACAGGTATGATCAGAACTAGAGTGCCTGGCAGAGGTGGATCTTTGAGCTTATGAAGATGTGGATGATGGATGCCATGGTTCTTTTAGTATATGAGAGTCAAGACACGAAGCACAGCCAACGGCTGGGTTAACTCAGGTTTATTGCATGGTGGACAGAGGGAACATGAGGTAATGGCGGACGAACAGCTCTATATATATGGTAGGAACATGTTTGAATGTGGCTCCACGGTAGCCCGTTGGCTACTGGTCCGCGTGACGTCATGGTTGGTCACGCCCTTCTTGTCCAGGTGTAGGTAGCGGCGGGAAGCTTCCCGCGCTGCGGTCTTTGATGGGTTTGAACCAAGAGAGCTTGGACGCTCGCTGCTGCCAGCTGGTGGTCATTAGCTCGCGTCCTATTACAGGGTTTATATGATACAGCTGAAGGTTACATTGTTACTCATTGGCAAGGTTACATTGGTTCAGATACATTGATATCACATGTAGAAGGTTACACTATTAGGACACAACACTCCTCCCCCCTAGGATGAGACGAAGTCTCTCAGCCAAGATGGCTTATTTCGAACACGCTGGGGTCTCGGCGCGGGCTGCCCTGCCCCGGCTTTGCTCCCTCCTCCTTGCTCCCTGGCTTCCTGCCCTGCAATCGGAGAGGATGACTTGTTAGTGGTTTGCCGCGGCTCCGCGGCTTTGTTGGGAGGTGTGTGCTTTGTTTGGGAAGAACCGGGGGCACTGGGGGCTAACGAAAAACCCCTCTTCTCGCTTGGATGGGTGGGGGAACACTCCGAAAACCCCCCCCGGCTAGCAAAATCAAAATCGGATTCGGGGGAAGCGGCAGCGGCGGCCGCACACTCCTTTTCCCTCCCCCCGGGCTCGGATAGAACTGGGGTATCAAAAGGATATGAGTCGGGCTCGCTGCTTTCCCCCCTGTCTCCCCCTTGGGCTAAACGGGTGGGGGAGAACCCTATCGCTGAATCCTGTCGCTGTGCCCCACTGGTCGGCCCCTCGCTCACTCGGTGCCTCAGTTGGTCAGCGTGCCTCCTCCAGAGGAGGCCGGTGCTAGTTTCCACCCGATAGGACACTGGCCCCGTCTGTTCTATTATCGTCCCTGGCACCCAGGCTGGGCCTGCGTTGGCATAGTTCCTGCAGTGTACAGGATCGCCTACGCCGAAACCTTTCGAGACCGCTAACCCTATGTTCTTCCCTTTGTCCTCGACCCTCGACGGGTCTAGCCTGGACAAAAGCGTGGTCAGTTTCCTCCGCATCAGCAGCTCAGCCGGCGAGTATCCAGACGCTAAGGGGGTCACTCTATACGCTAATAGAAATTGACAAACTTGGTGATTTAGATCTCCCGAGCCCATGCGCCGCAGCGCATCTTTTGTGGTGCGCACCAACCGTTCCACTTGGCCATTCGTGGCCGGGTGAAACGGCGCGGATGTGACATGCCGAATTGCATTTGCCTCCATGAATGCTGCGAACTCAGCGGACGTGAAACAACTGGCGTTATCACTGACCAAAGTGTCGGGTAAGCCGAACGTGGAAAAGACCCGCCTTAGCTGGCGAATGGTAGTGGCGGAGGATGTGCTCTTTACCGGAATGACCTCCAGCCACTTTGAGTATGCATCCACCACCAGGAGAAACATGGTTCCCCGGAATGGGCCAGCAAAATCTACGTGCACCCTGGACCACGGTCCCCTTGCTGCGTCCCATTCCCTATGCGGTAGGCGGGCCACCTCCGGTCGAGAGCATTGACATGCCTCACAAGTGCCTACCATCTGCTCTATGTCGGCGTCCAGCTGGGGCCACCAGAAGTAACTCCGGGCCAACGCCTTGGAACGGACGATTCCCGGGTGGCTGACGTGCAACAGCTTCAGCACCTTCGGCCGCAGGGACGTGGGAACCACCACCCGTTGGCCCCACAAAAGGCACCCCCTCTCTAAAGACAATTCTACTCGCTTTCGGAAAAATGGGTCGAATTCCGCGCCTGGGGATGACGCCGGCCACCCCTTCTGCACCCACGAGCATACTTTCCCTAGTGTTCTGTCCTTTCCGGTCGCCCTGGCAATGTCGGCCGGTACTATCGGGGGTGACTCCAAGACCTCTATTAGCAATACCTGGCGGTCTCTTCTTACCCCTGCCTTCTGGTCGTCCGACAAGGGTAACGGCGACCGTGAGAGCGCGTCTGCATGGCTGATTTCCTTCCCTGGCCGGTATTCTAACTCATGTTGATATGCGTTAAGAAAAATAGCCCACCGCAGCATCCTCGGGGACAGGATCTGTGGCGTGGGCTTATTTGCAGTGAAGATTCCTAACAGGGGCTTGTGATCCGTAACGATCTTGAACGGCCGACCATAGAGAAAATCGTGAAATTTCTTGGTTCCCGCTACTATCGCTAGTGCCTCCCTATCGGTCTGTGCGTAATTCCGCTCTGCTTGGGACAGGGACCTTGAATAAAACGCTATCGGGGCCTCCCTTCCGTCGTCTAACACGTGGCAAAGCACCGCCCCCACCCCCACCGGGGATGCATCGCAGACCAAAACTATGGGCCGTTTGGGGTCGAAATGAGTCAGGATTGCCTCGGATGTGAGGAGTTGCTTTAACTCTGTGAACGCTCTTTCTTGTTCGTCACCCCACAGCCATTTTTCCTCTTTTTTAAGTAGCCGATGGAGCGGCTCGGCAACCGACGCCTTCCGTGGAAGGAAGGTATGGTAGAAATTGAGAAGCCCCAGAAAGGACTGAAGCTCGGTTTTGGAAGTGGGGCGAGGGGCTTTCTTGATGGCGGCTACCTTAGATTTGGACGGCCTAATTCCCTCGGGCGTGACACGGAACCCTAAAAACTCAACCTCTGTTTCGAAAAATACACATTTGTCTTTTCTCAGTCGCAGTCCCGCTTTCTCGAACACGGCCAGGACCTTATCCAATCTGTGGGCCAGCTCGGCCTTACTCCCCCCCGTTATCAACACGTCATCAAAATATGGCAACACCCCCTCCAACCCCTTCAGGAGGCGTTCCACTAGCGATTGAAAAATGCCAGGTGCCGAGTTCACGCCGAACTGTAACCTCGACACCTGGAACGCCCCCTTATGTGTGACTATTGTTTGTGCCGCCGCTGTGGCGGGGGTTACCGGGAGTTGCTGGTAGGCCTGTGCTAAATCGAGTTTAGCGAAACACTTTCCCCCATTCAGCCTGGCCAGAAGGTGGCTGACCACCGGCACCGGGTATGCATTAGGGCGGATTGCCTTATTAATGGTACACTTATAATCAGCGCAAATGCGCACCTCCCCGTTAGCCTTCAGTGCTGTTACAATTGGAGTCTCCCACTCCGCGGAATCCACAGGAACGAGAATTCCTTGACCCACCAGTTTGTCCAGTTCCGCCTCTATTTTGTCCTTAAGCGCGAACGGTACCCTGCGCGGTTTGAGTCTTATCGGGCGGACCTCAGGGTCTAAGTCGAAGGCTACAGGGGGTCCCTTGAACTTTCCCAGTCCACTTTTAAAAACGGCGGGGTGTGCGTCACACACTGCTTGTATTGGGTCCTCGCCTACTGCATGCACCCCCCCTATGAACAGACCTAAGGGCTGAAACCACTGTGTTCCGAGGAGGCTACAACTCCCCCCCTTTAGCACCACTAGGGGAAGTTCCGCAGAATGTCTCTTAAAGCGAACCCGGAACGTTCCGACCCCCAACACTGGAATGCTGTTCCCCTGAACGTCCCGTAGTGTGGCCCTCAACGCTTTAAGTTTGGGCCGCACGTGGGGGTCGAGTTTCAAGAACTCTCTCTGGGGGATTATGGAATAGGAGGACCCCGAGTCAACTTCCATCCTAATAGGGGTCCCTTGTACTAGTACCTCAACAAAGTAATGGGGCTGTCCCGCAGACACGTTGAACACAGGAGCGTCGCCCTCGCTGTCGTCCGAGATGCGGCCCACGCCGTCCTGCTTCCTCGTGGCCCGGGCGCCATCTTTGGACCTCGCTGGACGGTCCGGTCTGGCTGAACGGTCTTGCGACTGTCTCCGGCCCTCTTTCCATTTCCTGCACGCCTTGGCGATGTGCCCCCGACGTCCACAGTTGAAACACTCGGCTTTCCTGAATGGGCACTTCACGCGCTCATGGGCCGCTCCGCAACCATCGCAGCGGCGCCCGCCTCTCCGGACCTTCTGGACCTCCTCGCCATCGCTGCTTTCTGAAGACGATTTCGAGGTCGGTCGGGTTGCGTGCACCGACTGACCGGACTTCCCGTGCGACGAGTTTTCCGCTTTGCCGGCCCTCGGACGCCACTCACGCCACTTGTGCATCTCGTCTACTCCAGCATTCGTGGATTCCGCGGCTTCCGCGGCCTCTACAACCTCTTCCAGTGTGGGTGGTGGCTCCTTGTTCATCAAGCTGCGCTGTACTTCCTTGTCCTTCAGGCCACACAGCACTCCGTCCCTGAGGGCCATTTCTAGGATGTGGTCCCATTTGCAGGGGGCGGCGGCTACCCTCATAGCCGTTACGAAGGCTTCTACCGACTCGTCCGGCGCTTGAACTCGCCTCCAAAACGCACTCCGAGCGGGAAACATTGCCCTCGAGGGCCGGAAACGCTCACGCAGCATTTTCATGATGTCACCGGCTTTGAAATCGCTCATCTTCTTCGGTGCAAGGATGCCCACCAGCGTCCGCTTGGTTTCCATCCCAAGCATGCGGGTGAGGATGGCCCTCTTCCTTTCCTCGTCGTCTTCTTTGACTTTGAGCTCCACCAGTGCCGCCTGGAAGTCCATCTCAAAAAGCTCCCAGTCTTGCGGTTTGGTGATGTTGAACCCGCTCTGTGTCCTGGCTCCGTGGGGATCCATAATCCCATCCTCGTCGCCAATTTGGTATATGAGAGTCAAGACACGAAGCACAGCCAACGGCTGGGTTAACTCAGGTTTATTGCATGGTGGACAGAGGGAACATGAGGTAATGGCGGACGAACCGCTCTATATATATGGTAGGAACATGTTTGAATGTGGCTCCACGGTAGCCCGTTGGCTACTGGTCCGCGTGACGTCATGGTTGGTCACGCCCTTCTTGTCCAGGTGTAGGTAGCGGCGGGAAGCTTCCCGCGCTGCGGTCTTTGATGGGTTTGAACCAAGAGAGCTTGGACGCTCGCTGCTGCCAGCTGGTGGTCATTAGCTCGCGTCCTATTACAGGGTTTATATGATACAGCTGAAGGTTACATTGTTACTCATTGGCAAGGTTACATTGGTTCAGATACATTGATATCACATGTAGAAGGTTACACTATTAGGACACAACAGTTCTTATGGCCAAAAGAAAGCTTACGCTGGTGTATACGTTGAGTCAGAAAATGAGCTGGGTTTAATGCCTGCATGGTCAAGTATATTGTTGAATACCTTTGTTCAAGATATATCCTTTATTCATTTTTTTTGCTAAACTAAAATCTCAAAACTGTCATTAGCAGAGGGACATCTATTGGATAAGACCCCATAGACCCATTCCAGGACCCCACTAAGCTTGCTGTACCCAGCCCTTCTGGAAGTGAATTCAGAAAATGTCTTCTTTGGGTCAATGAGTTTGAAGCTTACATTGCTGAAGTTTGCATTTAATTTCTTAGGAAAAGGGTGGTGATAGGTTTTTTTTTGTAACTAAATTGCCCTTGGCATTTTTCAAAGATGTATTATCCAAATGAGCAGTGAGGGCGGATAAACTGTGAAAATGTACGTTTAAGGAACAAGGGTGAGATCCACTTTTTCAGGTGCTTCAGAGTGTTTGAGTTTAAATAGTTTAAATAGTTTGAGAAACTAAATATTTTGGGGGGGTGCAATAGACATGGCTGCACACATTTCATGCAGCCAGTTTGTTCAGTGGGTTCATGCTGCTTTTTCTCCCCACTTGGCAAAAGGAACTTCACTTGCTATTCCCTCCATGCTTACTGTTTTGCTTCTGTAGGCATGAACTGCAGAAAGGCGATTATGTTTAACTTCTGGTGGAGGATGCATGATTGAAGAAGCGAATGATTGTGGGCAGGTGAGCTGAGGCACATGGGAAGGTTTTGCCTCCATATCCCATTGCTCCTTCACAGATCACTACCAGGTACAGTGATTGTGGGGTAGATTCCTTCTCTGAGATATTACCTGGGGTACCAATCTGCTGGAACCAAGCTACAGGAGGGACCAGAGGAGGCAAGAAGAAGAAGAAGGTAGGAAATAAAAAGGAGCCAGACCTGACGATATATGCAGGTTATGCAGCCTCCAAGGGTAGTGCAGCTTTGGGCCCCATTATTCATGGCTGAAGGAGTTTAGAGGACCCCAGGGAATACTTGAATAACTTCTGATATGCTGATGACACACTGTTGCTGGCCACAAATCTTGCAGATCTTCAGTTGATACTGGATCAAGTTAGAGCTTCAAGCGCAGAATAAGGTTTGGATCTCAACACCAAGAAGACTAAATATCTTGATATAGGCTTAGGGTTGCCGTAATTCTCTTCCACCAAACCGGGACAGCCATGTGACATCATTGCATTCTTCAAACTGTGCATGTGTCACAGAGATCGCAGCTCTAAGACCCCACAGAATCCCCATCTAGGGCAGGCAGTAACTATGGCAAACACTTCTTACCCACCCCAAAATAGTCAATAATCATTTTTCTGTTCCCAGACAGAATCCAACCCTCACAGTTTACATATGATAATTACAAAACCCAAAAACAATACAAGCCAGAGATATAGGTGAAAGAATCAATGCAAGATACTTGGGGAAAAATTAAAGCTGTTTGTATTTTCTGTTGACTCCCAGGAAATTTTGAATGGGTGTGTGTGGCCCCTCTGGGCTTCTCCAAACAGTCAGATTGCAGCTCCAGTTCTTTTTCATTTTGACCTTCTAAGACGTGAAGCAAGTTTAAAATGTTAGTTTACCTTCTTATAGCAGTTTATAAGGAAGACCAAAATAATATTGCTCTGTACAGGGCAAAGCAAATAAAAGAAACCTTCATTATCCTTTTTATTAAAATATGTAAGGGGGAAAATCTGAAACTCTCTATATTCAGCACCCAAGTAGGAACTTCACTGAAGATGCCCAGCAGGGCATTTCCCCAGCCAGCACTGTTGTTTACACATATGCTAATTTCTAAGCTATCACTGACCCCAAAGACAATAAGAGAGAAGCAACAGAGGAAAGAATTAATCTTAAACTTTAGGGGAAAGGTGGAGGTGAGTTCCTGGCTTTACAATGGAAAGCCCTTGGACTTGCCCCAATATGGTCTAAGCGTATGAAGAGGAAGTTAGGAGATTCTAGCTTGAATAGAACAGTTCCAGGTATTTGAAAACATTTTTATTAATTTATCTGACATCCCAGGTATAACTGCCAATGAAATAAAATTCAACCCTTGCAGTAAACTCTGAATAGTGGTTAAATAGGTTAAATACAGTTGGCATCAAAGGAATGACTCAGTCAGGATTCACCGAGAAGGTCAACCTGAAAGAGTGCCTTTCACTCTAATACATTCCATTCCATTCCCAGGACAGTCACAAAGAGAAGCTTTGAAAGCGCTCGTGAAGTCTAATAGCTGAGGACAAACAAGGAGGTAACATCAGAACAGATCTCATCCTTCTTAATGTGCAGAAAGCAACGAGGACAGAGACATTGTTGTTACAAAACCACACTGTGAAATAAAAATAAATTCAAACCATGCTTCCTAATTACATATAGCTCAAGGGACGCTCCATTCTGCCAGGAATTTCATTGGCACCAAATACCTCAGTGTCAGTAACTAAAATTGAAATACTGCTGTGTTTACTTGTAGCTGAGAGCCAGTATTGTTTTTTTTTAATAAAAAAGAGAGGTTTGCCCAACTGTTTTCTGGAGAAACAGTTAAACATAAACATTAAGATTAAACATAAAACTACAGGGCTGGCTGTATGGTACAATCCTGTACAGCAGAGGTGGGAATCATGCAGTTCCCTTATGCTGTTTTGAGGGTCATAGGCCACCCCCAAACTGTAGTGCTAAATTTTGGTGGCCACCAGGAAACACACACACATATGTACCCATTTAACTATGATGCTGTGGGTTGGTGCCAAATTCCAGGCACGAGTAGGGAGAGCCCATACAAACCTAGCAATATTTTGCTTTGAAATGGCTTTGCAGTGATTT
This sequence comes from Bradypodion pumilum, assembly GCA_035047305.1. Taxonomy (NCBI): domain Eukaryota; kingdom Metazoa; phylum Chordata; class Lepidosauria; order Squamata; family Chamaeleonidae; genus Bradypodion; species Bradypodion pumilum. The sequence goes on along the minus strand of JAWDJD010000002.1, from coordinate 175,761,398 downwards.
GCCACTGAATGCTTGTGGTAAACCTTTACGATGCAGTGACAGCCAGCAAAACACTCGCTTTAAAAGTATGTGTGGCACCAAATTTCAGTTGCAGAGATGAAATCTGTGGGTACTGGGGAGCAAAATTGGTCTCCAGACCCTGCCACTGTTGTCCACTCCTGCTGTGTAGTGTAGGATGGCAACAGGCCAATTTTTAGAGGTTCTTGCCAGCCATTGTGTTGTGGCCCTGACATTGTGAGGCACATTTTTATTAGTGGAGACAATTATGTTCTCCCCTCCCCACCCGGTAGTATATAACTATTGCAAATAAATAAACAAACTAGGGTAGATCCATTTGAATATGGAGGAGTTGACTCACCAAATCCCAACTGATTCAATGAGTCTACTCTGGTGAGGGCAACTACACTAAGCAAGTATTTCAGTTTCTGTGATTTAAAAAAATCTATAATGTTTCTATTTAAATTGTAGCATCTGGACATAACAATTAACATATGCAAGATTGTATGCAGATTGGTCTCCTTGTTTGTTCTTGAAGCTGCGTTCCCTACATTTTTCCAGTACAGTAGAACCTCGGATAACTTCCAAGCTCCATTCCATGGAGTTGGTCGCTATGCGATTTTGGATGTTATGCGGTTCCTATGAGGAGATGCATCGCATAACATAAAAAAAAAATGGTCGAAAATTGATGTTGTCTGAGGTTCTTATACCATTATCTCGGATGATGTGCATTTTTGGAGCGGTTTTGGACGTTATGTGAGGCATCACGTGTGCATAAAAACTGTGATGTTATGCAAATATGATGCTATCTGATGCGGTTGTTATGCGAGGTATTATGGCGTTTCATCATAGGGGGGCAGGGCCTATTAAATTGGCCAGCCCCGGCGACTAATGGATCTGGATGGATTCCAGAGGGAACTGGGGGATTTTCCTCTGGCTCAACAACATGATTCATCTGAGGTGCTTGTTGACCCTTTGGCATAGGGTGACAACGGCAGCCTTGGATGAAATTGCACCACTCTGAGCCTGTGGGGCTAGGTCATCTCTGTGGATCACCATGCCACCCACCCGTCTTGCCCCCCCCAGTCCCTGTCCCCTGCCCCACTTACCTTTTGCCGGCGGGGCCTTTTCCCAGAGTGACCTTCTGGGTGTCCTCGCCGAGGCTTGGGGGGAGGAGGGAGAGCCCCCCCCATCTCCCACTGCACAGCTTCAGCAAGTGTGTGTGTGTGTGTGTGTGTGTGTGTGTGTGTGAAGGCTTTGGGGGGAAGGGGGAGCCTCTCCTCTTCCCACGGACCTACGGCATGTGTGTATTGTGTGAGGCGGGGGGGGGAAGCAGCAGGCAGCGCTTCATCAGGGGAGGCGCTCTCCCTGGCAAATGGCTGCCTGCCGCCTTTGTATTACCCACACTGCTGTTTCAAAAACTAACACAAAACAGCAGCGGGGGTAATAGAAAGGCAGCAGGCAGCCATCCGCCAGGGAGAGCAACTCCCATAATGAACCACTGTCTGCTGCCTTTCTTTTCCCCCCATTAACTGTTTCGAAGCTTCTTCAAAACAGTTAATGGGGGAAAAGAAAGACCACCCACCCAGCCATCACCCATGGCAGGGAAAGGGGAAAAAAACCTTCCAACTCCCCCTTTCCCTCCCTACTCACCCGGACACAGCCTCCTCACTGGCAGCTTCCTCTCTCTCGATGTTGTGTTCTGTAAAGCAGTGCCTTTAACAATGTACCTCTACCATGTGTTATCAATGTAACCTTTCTGTGTGCAACATTATAACCATCACCTGTATCAATGTATGCTTAATAAGGGGACGCGAGCTAGTGACCACCAGAGGGCAGTAGCGAGCGTCCAGCTCTAATGGATCAAAGCCACCTGGATCAGCAGCGTGGGAAGATTCCCCGCGACCTCCTCACCTGGTCAAGAAGAGCGTGACCTCCTACGACGTCACGCAGGCAGCAACCAATAGTCTGCCAACGAGCCACATTCAAATGTATAGCCAGCTGTATATATTGAGCTACCCAGCCGCCATTACCACATGTTCCCCCGGATCATCATGCAATAAACCTGTGTTAAGCCAACCCTTCGGCTGTTGTATTGTCTTTGGTCCCTTACACTAAATTGGCGACGAAGGTGGGATGGCAGCCCACGGGACCAAGACATGCGCCGGTTTCGAAATCAGGAAACCGGGCGACTGGGAGATCTTCGAAATGGACTTCCAGGCCGCACTGATCGAGTCCGAAGTTACGGAAGAGGCGAAGAAAAGAGCCATCTTCACCAGAATGCTCGGACAAGAAACAAAAAGGACCTTGGTGGACCTGATTGCACCGAGGAGGGTGAGCGAATTCAAGGCCAAGGAACTCATGCAGTTGCTGCGTGAGCACGTCCGGCCCGCCACGGCGATGTTTCCCGCTCGGAGTGCGTTTTGGAGGCGAGTCCAAGCGCCCGGGGAGACGGTCGCCGCATTCGTGGCGGCCCTGCGGCTGGCGGCCGGCCCGTGCAAATGGGAGAACGTCGAAATCACCCTCCGAGACTGTGTGCTGTGCGGCCTGAACAACGCCGAGACCCAGCGCACATTAATGAACCAAGAGCCGTCTCCCACGCTGCAGGAGGTCGTTAGAGCGGCCCAGGCCGCAGAAGCTACGAAGGCCGGGGTCCAAGAACTCCAGGACTGGCGGCCAAAGTCAAGCAAAGCAGAGGCTCCGGTACATGCGGCCCGGCGAACTTCGAGGTCGTCTACAGAGAGCAGCGACGCCGAGGATGTGCAGAGGGTCCGGAAGGAGAGCCGGCGTTGCGACGGCTGTGGCGCGGCCCACGACCGCGTGAAACGCCCCTTCCGGAAGGCCGAGTGCCACAACTGCGGCCGCCGCGGGCACATCACCAAGGTGTGCAGGAAGAAGCGCGAGTCCCGGAGGAGCTCCACAGACCGTCCCGCGGGACGAGACCGCCCAGCGAAACCAAAAGACGGCACCCAGGCCACGCGGAAGCAGGACGGCATTGGCCGCATCGCCGACGGCAGCGAGGATGACACCCCAGTGTTCAGCGTGTCTACGGGACACCCCCGCTACTTTGTTGAGGTACTTGTCCAAGGGGTGCCCATTAGGATGGAAATTGACTCGGGGTCCTCATATTCAATAATTTCCCAGAGGGAATTTTTCGGAATTGCCCCCCAAAGGCGGCCCAAGCTCAAAGCATTGAGGGCCACGCTAAGGGACGTGCAAGGGAACAGTATTCCAGTGTTGGGGGTTGGAGAATTTCAGGTCAAATTCAAGGAGCACGCCGTGTCCCTTCCCCTGGTCGTGCTCAAGGGAGAAAATTGCAGCCTCCTCGGGACTCAATGGTTCCAGCCCCTGGGGTTGTTCATTGGGGGGGTGCATGCCGTGGGAATGCACGCTGCTGGGACTGATCCGATTCAGGAGGTGTGCGAGGCGCACCCCGAAGTCTTCAAAATGGGACTGGGGAAATTCAAAGGGCCCCCAGTGACTTTCGACCTGGACCCGGAGGTCCGCCCTGTTCGCCTAAAACCACGCCGGGTGCCGTTCGCACTCAAGGACAAGATAGAGGCGGAACTGGACAAATTGGTGGGTCAGGGGATTCTTGTGCCTGTAGATTCTGCGGAGTGGGAAACTCCAATTGTAACTGCTCTAAAGTCCAAATGGGGAGGTCCGCATATGCGCCGACTACAAGTGCACCATCAACAAGGCGATCCGCCCGAATGCATATCCGGTGCCGGTAGTCAGCCATCTGCTGGCCAGGTTACACGGGGGAAAGTGTTTCGCTAAGCTCGACTTAGCACAGGCCTACCAGCAGCTTACGGTGTCCCCTGCCGCAGCTGCTGCGCAGACCATAGTCACCCATAAGGGGGTGTTCCAGGTGACGCGCCTCCAATTCGGCGTGAATTCGGTGCCAGGAATTTTCCAGTCACTCGTGGAACGCCTCCTGAAGGGACTGGAGGGGGTGTTGCCTTACTTTGATGACGTGTTAATAACAGGGGGGAGTCGGGCTGAATTGGCCAAGAGGTTGGGGAAGGTACTGACGATATTCGAAAAGGCGGGGCTGAGGTTGCGAAAGGACAAATGCGTCTTCTTCGCAACCGAGGTTGAGTTCCTAGGGTTTTGTGTGACTCCTGAGGGGATAAAACCATCCAAGTCTAAGGTGGCAGCCATCAAGAAAGCCCCCCGCCCCACCTCCAAGCCCGAGTTGCAGTCGTTCCTAGGGCTGCTCAACTTTTACCACTCCTTCCTCCCCCGGAAGGCAGCGGTGGCCGAACCGCTACACAGGCTGCTTAAGAAAGACCAGGCATGGAAGTGGGGCGATGACCAGGAAAGGGCATTTAGTGAGCTGAAGAGCCTCCTGGCGTCCGACGCCATACTGATCCACTTCGACCCCAAACGCCCAGTAATTCTGATCTGTGATGCATCTCCAGTGGGGGTGGGGGCAGTGCTGTGCCACGTGCTGGCGAACGGAAGGGAGGCCCCGATAGCATTTTACTCCAGGTCCCTGTCCCAAACAGAGAGAAACTACGCACAGACGGACAGGGAGGCATTAGCGATAGTCTCGGGGACGAAAAAATTTCACGATTTTCTGTATGGCCGCCCCTTCACCATCGTGACGGACCACAAGCCCCTGCTAGGCATTTTTACCGCAGATAAGCCCACCCCTCAAATCCTGTCCCCAAGGATGCTCAGGTGGGCCATTTTTCTCAACGCGTATCAGCACGCGTTGGTTTACCGGCCCGGGAAAGAGATCAGCCATGCGGACGCCCTATCTAGGTCTCCCCTTCCCCTAACGCCCAGCCAGGTGAGCATGGGGGAGCGGGACCATCAGGTTCTCATGATAGAGGTGCTGGATTGGCCCCCCGTAGTGCCCGCCGACATTGCCAAAGCGACAGAGAAAGACAAAACATTAGCGACAGTAAGCTCCTGGCTACAGAAAGGGTGGCCCGCATCCTCCCCAGCGGAGGAGTTCGCTCCATTTTTCAGAAAAAAGCTAGAACTGTCCCTAGAGAGGGGGTGTCTCTTGTGGGGGCAGCGGGTGGTGATTCCCACTTCCCTTCGGCCGCGGGTGCTCAAACTGCTTCACGTCAGCCACCCCGGCATCGTGCGATCCAAGGCGCTGGCCCGGAGTTACTTCTGGTGGCCCCAGCTAGACGCCGACATTGAGCACATGGTCGGCACTTGTGAAAGTTGCCAGTGCTCCAGACCAGAGGAGGCCCGCCTTCCCCACAGGGAATGGGACGCGGCTAAGGGGCCGTGGTCCCGGGTGCACATTGATTTCGCGGGCCCGTTCAGAGGCACCCTGTTCCTCCTTGTAGTGGACGCTTTCTCCAAATGGTTGGAGGTTATCCCAGTCACGAGCACCTCCTCGGCCCAGACCATTAGACATTTGCGGAGGCTCTTTTCCACGTTCGGCATACCCGACACGTTAATTAGCGACAACGCTAGTTGTTTCACGTCCTCCGAGTTCAGGGCATTCATGGAAATCAACGCAGTTCGGCATATCACCTCCGCCCCCTTTCACCTGGCCACCAACGGCCAAGTAGAGCGCCTCGTCCGCACCACGAAGGACGCGTTGCGGCGCATGGGCGCAGGGGATTTGAACCTACAAGTGTGTCAGTTTCTCCTAGGGTACAGGGTGACCCTGTTGGCATCAGGATACTCCCCCGCAGAGCTCTTAATGCGCAGGAAGCTGACCACCATCCTTACTAGGCTAGACCCCACGAGGGTAGAGGACAAGGGGAGGAACATTGGGCTGGAGGCTACGAAGAGTTTCAGTGTAGGCGCCCCCGTGCATTGCAGGAATTACGCCAGCACGGGCCCAGCCTGGGTTCCGGGCGTAGTTGTTGAGCAGACCGGCCCCGTGTCGTACCGCGTGGAAACCAGCACAGGGCTCCTGTGGAGGCGGCACGCGGACCAGCTCCGACGCAGGGTCTCCGATGAGCAGGGCACTGATCAGGCAGGAAATAAGTCAGCGTTAGGGTTCTCCCCCACCCGTTCAGCCCAAGGGGGAGGAAAGGGGGACCGTGGGCCCCCACCAATGGGGGAGGAGGATGTCCTCATAGATACCCTGGGGGATCTTTCCGGGGAGGAGGAACCCGACCCCATACATATCTCGCGGAAAGTCCCCACAAATGCAGGTACCCCTACCAAGTTAGATTTTGATTTCCAGAACCGGGGGGGGTTTAGGAGTGGTCCCCCACCCATCCAAGCGAGAAGAGGGGTTTTTCGTTAGCCCCAACGGCCCCCGGTTTCCCCACAATGGAGTTTTTCCCTTCCCCTAAGACCGCCAGACAGCGGCAAGCCACTAACGAGTCTCCCTCTCCCATTTCAGGACAAGGGACCAGGGAACAAAGAAGCAATAACGCCCCCGGGGGGGGCAGCCTTCTTCACGGCCCACACGCACACGCAACAAGCCATCTTGGCTGAGAGACTTCGTCTCATCCTAGGGGGGAGGGATGTTGTGTTCTGTAAAGCAGTGCCTTTAACAATGTACCTCTACCATGTGTTATCAATGTAACCTTTCTGTGTGCAACATTATAACCATCACCTGTATCAATGTATGCTTAATAAGGGGACGCGAGCTAGTGACCACCAGAGGGCAGTAGCGAGCGTCCAGCTCTAATGGATCAAAGCCACCTGGATCAGCAGCGCGGGAAGATTCCCCGCGACCTCCTCACCTGGTCAAGAAGGGCGTGACCTCCTACGACGTCACGCAGGCAGCAACCAATAGTCTGCCAACGAGCCACATTCAAATGTATAGCCAGCTGTATATATTGAGCTACCCAGCCGCCATTACCACATGTTCCCCCGGATCATCATGCAATAAACCTGTGTTAAGCCAACCCTTCGGCTGTTGTATTGTCTTTGGTCCCTTACACTAAACTCTCTCTCTCTCTCTCTCTCTCTCTCTCTCTCTCTCTCTCACACACACACACACACACACACACACACCTGCTGGACTACTTCTCTCTCTCTCTCTCACACACACACACACACACACACACACACACACTCACTCACACACACACAACACCCCTGCCTTGCGGGGGAATTATTATCTGTGTGTTGGGGGTTGGGGGGTGCACACACACCCAAAACTACCCCAACCACCCACTCACACATAATAACGGCTAGTAAATATATAAAATCCAGTCTATAAAGTGATTAAGGTTGTGCAAAGAGGAATTTTGGTACTAAATCTAGTGTTTTGGCCAAGCACACTATTCAGAAGTAATGATGTAGGAGTGGTAGTGGTGAAAAACCTTGTTCCCAGAAAGGCTCTGACAAAGTGGGCATCTGGTGGGCTGGGAAGACCAAGGAGGTCCTGTTAGGCTTAATGATTTCTTCCAGTTGTATTCCTCCCCTAAGGTGTTCCTGTCCTAGGATTACAAGAAAGGCTGAGAAGAAGACATTATTGGGTCAGGGCTGGACATGGGTTCCTTGACACCACGTATTTAGAAGTGAAGCTTCCTTAAGGAGTGAAAGACACAACTGTCACAGCACATGCTTTTTCTCACCTCTCTATATCATCTTTAGCTGTGCTTTGTCCTGCAATTAGTAAATGGAAGGCATAACTTGAGAGATTGGTTGATGATGCATGCATGTCTGAGGAAATCATGTTGCTAGAGGTAAAACTTGTTAATTGCCTGAAATAAACAGTTCTCTTATTGTCAAAAGGTAAATTTAAGGGATATTATATAATACTAGCCCTGCAAGCCGGGCATGTTTAATGTGTGTGTTGATGGTTAGGGTTGGTTTTGGTGGTGGTGACTAAAGTTGGAAGAATGGTTTTGTTTTAGTTTTCTCTGTTGTTGTTCATTTGTGGGCAAATTTTTTCTAAAATAAATTAGCTTTTCTGGTTTTGGATTTTGGGTTTTTGAATTTATTTGATTTTTATTAATTTGGTTATATTTTATTTGGATTTTTTAAAAAATATTTATTTACCTGTAGAATACTCTTCTGGCCTCTTGGTGGGGCTGTGATTAAGTGTTTGATTTTCTATGTTTCTTCAGTTCTGCTGTGGAGGCATGGTGGGAGGACGTGTTTTGTAAGTTGTCTTATGTTATTATTATTTTTTCCATTTTGTTGGGATTTTGGGGTGCTGGGCTGGGGGGTTTAAGTAGAGTGTTTGTGTATTTAATTAAGTGTTTTTGCTTGTTATTTAGTATTGCTTTTGGATTTTATATGTGTTTTATTGTGTTTAATATTTCTGGTTGTTATTTCTTATTTTGATTTTTTCCATATTTATTTTTGTACATTGTGTTGTTTTTGGATTTTGAGTAAGGTATTTTCGTATTGTTGTTATGTTGTAGATAGATGTTTTTAGTGAGTTTTCATGTTTTTTCATTAGCTTTTTGTATTTTGGATATGTTTTGTTGTGTTTGTTGTTTATTGTTTTGTTGTTTACTGGGTTTATTTGCATTTTTGTTTATTTATTTGTGTTTGTATTTTTAAAAATATTTTTATTAGATATAACAAAATACATGAATCAAACAACACATAAACACTTAACAAACACCAATAGAACCCTTAGCCCCTCCTCCCTTCACCCAAGTGATTTGCGAACATAATATATTGCCAGCACCACATCTAAAAAACAAAAACAAAAACAAACTAATGCTCATGTATTTGAACAAAATTTATATTCTCCTTGAATAGGTTTTATTCCATCCTTGTTTGTCAAACCATAAAATATAAAAGGTCTCCAAATTTGCAAAAATATATTTCTTCCTGTTTCGCCCCTTTTCATTTTCATTTCTGATGCTAGTTTATCATTTAAGGCCAACCACCATACCTGTTTAAACCATCTTTCTCTACTTATATCCATTTTGTTTTTCCATTCCATTGCTATTATCTGCCTTTTCACTGAAAGCAGAATAGCCAATAATTCCTTCTTATTATTCTCTATTTTTATGGCTTCAAACTGTCCCAGTAAAGATATTTTGGGGTTTAATGTTATAACTAATTCAAAGATGTTGCTTATCTCCTGTTCTACCATCTGCCAAAATTTCTGTGCAAATTCACAGTACCACCAAATGTGGATATAGGTACTCACCTCCTTGTTACATCTCCAGCACTTGTTGGAACCTACCTTACTTATATTATACAAAATTACTGGTGTTAAGTACCATCTCCAGATTATTTTAAAGTTATGTTCTCTTTCTCTGATTGATAGCTGTTTCATTATTCGTTGTTTCCATTTACTGTTCCAGGCATTTTCCTCTATTACTATACCTAGTTCTTCCTCCCATGTACTCCTTAATATCTTTTGTGGCTCTTCCTTGTTATTCAAAATTCTGTATAATTTACTGACCACTCCTTTCTTAGCTATGATCCCCTTTCTCAAACTATATATCACCTCTTCAAACTTTGTTGCCTTTCTTTCTATCTTTCCTTTCTTATTTTCCTGTCCCATTTTTCAATCTGAATTTTATGTAACCAATTTAAATCCAGTTTACTATATAACTCCTCTCTCTTTTGGTATGTAGAACCTTTTGCGATCCACTCATTTAATAGAAATAATTTATTCTGGAATAATTTCTGCTTCATGTCTTTCATTAAACCTAACAGACAATCCGGGAAATCCATCACTTCCAAAATTGGAGAAACCCCTTTAACTAACTTTTTTTTCATCCCTTTCCAAAATATGAAGGATTCTTTTAATGTATTGGTCCTGATTCATATTTTCATATCTTGAGAACCCAAAAATAGACTGCCCATATATTTCCTATACTCAATTTGATCCATTTCTTTGCTTCCGTTATTATCCTGTACTAATAAGTTTACTATTCTTTTTAATTGAAAAGCTTTATAGTAGTTTGTTATATTAGGAATACCTAACTCACCTTTGTCCTGACTTTGGTATTTATTTATTTTATTTATTTATTTATTTATTTCGATTTCTATACCGCCCACTTGGCCAAGGCCAACTCAGGGCGGTTCACAGTCATAATAAAAACATGATTAAAAACTGCTTAAAAACTACCCTCCCCCTAAAAAAGGGTGCAAGGACCGAGGGGGGCGGATTTTCACTATACCAGCCACCCAACGGAAGTCACCCTTCCACCTGCACCCTATACCTGGCCTGCCAGCCAGGTTTTAAGCTCTTTTCTGAAGGGCAGCAATTCCATCTGGAGACATTGCTCTGTTGGTAAGAGGTTCCAGAGAGCCGGTGTGGACACGGAGAAGGCCCTCCTCCTTGTGCTAGAGAGGCGAGCCACTCTAGCGGATGGTACAATAAGAGAGCCCCTCTGGTCTGCCCTGGTTGGACCGACAGACGACCTTAGGGCGATGTGGTCTCTTAGGTATCCTGGTCCACTGTCATGTAGGGCTTTAAAGGTCAAAACCAGCACCTTGAATTGCACCCGGACGCAAACTGGTAACCAGTGCAGCTCCCGAAGCAGTGGTGAGGCATGGGCATAACGTCCATAATGTACCATAATGATTTCATTATCCTGGGTCTCCTTTCCCCATTACAAAATTTATTTAACATTTTTTGCCATTCCTTTAGTTGTTTGTTTCCTATTTTTAATGGGAGATTTGCCTGAATAAAATTCAAATTAGACATGATTTTCATCCTTCCTATGCTTACTCTTGCGAACCAGGATATCTTCAGTTTACTTAATCTAGCTATACTTAGCTTTATTTCCTGCCTAAATTTGTCAAGATTTATCTTTTGAAGTTCTTTAATATTCTCTGTTATATGTATTCCCAAGTATTTCAAACTCTTTTTTATACATATTTTATAGCGTTCATTAATCTCATATTTTTCCTTTTGATTATAATTGCATGCAATTGCCTCTGTCTTTTCCCAGTTGATTTTCAACCCCGTTATATTTCCAAACCTTATCAGATAGTCTTGGACTTTTCCAATTGAGTTCTTCAAATCCTTTAATACTAATAGCGTGTCATCTGCGATCATGCTTATTTTTTCCCATCTAAACCTTCGATGCCCTGATATCTTCTGATAACACGAGCTAAAAGCTCCATAGCCAGGATAAACAGTAATGGGGATAAAGAACAACCTTGTCTTGGTAAAAGACTCATTTACTTTTATTTTCATTTGGGATTTACTAGACAACTGTTTAATTACATGTTGGAACTTTCCTCCAAAACCCATTTTCTGTATAATTGTGTGGATCGTTGACCACTGTATGGAGTCAAATGCTTTATAAAGGTCAAATGAAAGGATACATAGTTTGGTTTTTCCCCTTTTTTGCATCTTCTAAATGTTTACAATTCTTGTTATATGGTCACCTAACTGTCTTCCCTTGAGAAAAACCACTTGGTCCTTTTGTATATATTTTCCAATGAATTTGCTTAGTCTATTGGCCATTACTGCTGCAAATATTTTTGCATCTTGATTTAAAAGCGAAATCAGCCTATACGAATCAATTCTTTCTGGGTCCTTGTTTGGTTTAGGGATAAAGACAATTATTGGTTTATTCCAATTCTCTGGAACATTCCCTCCCTCCAAGATTTTGTTGTTCAGTCGCACAGTCGACTCCGACCCTTTGCGACCCCATGGACCATTTTCCTCCAGGCGCCTCTGTCCTCCACCATCCCCCTCAGCCCTCCCAGCTCTGTGCCCATTGTGTCTACAATGCCATCTAGCCATCTCATCCTTGGCCTCCCCCTTCTTCTTTTGCCCTCCACCTTTCCCAACATCAATGCCTTCTCAAGTGAATCCTCCCTTCTCATTTGATGTCCAAAGTACTTTAGCTTCATCTTTACTATTTGACCTTCCAATGAGCAGTCAGGGTTAATTTCTTCTAAGATTGACCTATTTGTTCTCCTCGCTGTCCAGGGGACTCTCAAAACCCTCCTCCAACACCACATCTCAAAGGCATCTATTCTTCTACGCTCAGCCTTCCTAATTGTCCAGCTCTCACATCCATACATTACTACTGGGAAAACCATTGCTTTGACTATTCTAATTTTTGTTTTCAAGGTGATGTCTCTGCTTTTCACTATGTTCCCCAGGTTTCTCATCGCTTGTCTCCCAAGAATCAGTCGCCTTTTTATTTCATGGCTACAATCCCCATCTGCAGTGATCTTTGATCCTAAGAAAGTAAAATCTGTCACTGCTTCTACTTCTTCCCCGTCTATTTTCCAGGAACTGATGGGGCCTGTTGCCATTATCTTGGTTTTCTTGATATTGAGTCTCAAGCCAGCTTTTGCACTCTCCTCCTTCAGCCCAATCAAGAGGTTCTTTAGGTCTTCCTCACTTTCTGCCATTAGGGTGGTATCGTCTGCATATCTCAGATTGTTGATGTTTCTCCCAGCGATTTTAATCCCATATTGTGATTCCTCCATCCCTGCACTGCGCATTATGTGCTCTGTGTATAGGTTGAATAAGCATGGTGACAAAATGCAGCCTTGTCTTACTCCTTTTCCTATTCCAAACCATTCTGTCATTCCGTGTTCTGTCCTAACTGTTGCTTCTTGGTTCATGTACAGATTTCTCAGGAGGCATATGAGGTGCTCTGGAATTCCCATCTCTTTAATTACTTGCCACATCTTGTTGTGGTCCACACAGTCAAATGCCTTGGTGTAGTCAATAAAACAAAAGTAAACTTGTTTCTGGTATTCCTTTGTTTTCTCCATGATCCAGTGTATGTTGGCAATGTGGTCTCTAGTCCCCCTGCCTCTTCTGAAACCAGCCTGCACCTCTGGTAATTCTCTCTCCACATGTTGCTGAAGTCTATCCTGTATTATCTTGAGCATCACCTTGCTGGCATGTGGGATGAGCGCGATTGTTCGATAATTTGAACATTCTTTGGCATTGCCCTTTTTTGGGATTGGGACGTATACTGATCTTTTCCAATCCTGTGGCCACTGTTTTGTTTTCCAAATCTGCTGGCATAATGAATGCAGTAATTTGACGCCGTCATCTTTTAGCGCTTTGAAAAATTCAACTGGGATACCATCATCTCCACTAGCTTTGTTGTTTGCAGTGCTCTTTAGGGCCTTTATGACTTCGCTCTCCAGGATGTCTGGCTCAAGTTCTACTTCTTCATCATTGTGATTGTCAGGAGTGTTGAGGTCCTTTTTGTAAAGTTCCTCTGTGTACTCTTTCCATCTTTTCTTAATTTCTTCTGCATCAGCTAGCTCCTTTCCGTCTTTGTCCCTTATCATGGTCATTTTTGTTTTTAATGTTCCCTTGATTTCGCCGATTTTTTGAAAAGATCTCTGATCTTTTCAAAGATATAATTATATCCAAGATATAATTATATAATTTACTTAATCCTGGGGTAACTACTTCTATGAATGTCTTATAAAAGTCAGTCGTAAACCCATCTTCTCCAGGTGATTTTCCAGTTTTATATTTCCTCTATCTCTGTCTCAGTAACATTTTCTTCCATTATATTTTTTTGTATCTCTTGAAGTTTAAGCAATGTTTCAACATCTAATTGACTTTCCAATTCTTTCATATCAATATGCTTTGCTGTATATAATTATCTATAAAACTTTTATACAATTAACAACTTCTCATCTGTTTTTACCTTCCTAATTCCCCTATTGTCTACTCACTTTTAATTCCCTCCTATCTCTCTTTACTTGAGCTGCTTTAGTCATCCTTTTACAACTTTTATTACAAAACTCAAAATTGTCTCTATCTAGATAAATCAGGTCTCTTTTAACTTTTTCTATATCATAGCCTGAAAGCTCACTTCTCAAATTCAAAAGTTTCTGATATACATCTTCTTTCTGTCCTTTAGCATGTTCTATTTCTAAACATTTTATCTCATTTTCTAAACTTTCTAATTTCAATTTCCTTTGCTTATTTTCCATTATCGCTTCTTTGATACAGTCACCTCTAAATACAGTTTTTAAAGCATCCCACAATACATGCATCTCAACTTCCCCTGTATTGTTTAAGTTCCAATTTTCTTGCCACTTCATCTTCAATTTATTTATTATATTCTTATTTTTTTACGTATCAAATCTCCATTGTCTTTTATTGTTACTCTTTTTGATCTGCATATCTACTTTCACCAATGCGTGATCTTATTCCCTGATTATTCCTTTCTCCATATCCTGCAAATTTCCAATCAAGTTATTCGAAACTAACACATAGTCTATTTTAGAATATGTTTTATGCACTTGAGAGAAAAATGTATAAGCACGTTCAGTCCCCTTTAAGACCCTCCAGGTATCTTTCATCCTCAAATTCTCACTCCAATTTTCTAACACTGATCTCTTTATTGACCTTCTTGCATCAATTTTCACGGAAGTGTCAAGAGGTGATGCCGTTAGATTAAAATCCCCACCAATTATCATATTCTGAGTATCCTCTTTTTGTAAAATTAACCTTAATTTTTTAAAATACCCTTCTTGAGATTGATTTGGGGCATAAATGTTAACCAAGGTTATTGCCTCCTCCCCTATCATACCCTTTACCAACAAAAATCTCCCCTCATCATCCTTCACTATCTTAACTGTAGATTTTTTTTTCCAGATGACCCAAATGATTTCTCATAAACATCCATCCACCCTAAATAAATATTATTAGCGGTATCCATTTTTTGATGTGTTTCTTGCAGGAAAAGGATGTCGGGTTTCTCTTTTCTTAAAGCATTTTCAATTCTCTTTCTCTTTATCACCGACCCCAAACATTTAACACTCCAGGATAGTATTTTTACTACATTTGACATAGTTAAACAAGAGCAAATTAGTCATAAATAAAATTGGCCAATATATCCGTTTGACTTCTAACGCCCCCTTCACCCTACACCTAGTACTAAAACTTACCTCTCTGTTGTCCAATCAGACTACCACCTTCAAGTGACGAAGTTTGAGAGGATTTGAGCTTCCCTGATGACAGAATCCCACCCTTAAACATAAGAGTAGGGCTGTGATGGGTGTAAGCTTGCTCGGACCTCTGCAATATTTCTATGCTTACAATAATTTCATACTATTTCATCTTTATTTGCCCATCTAGGCATTCATATACCAAACTTATTAGCATACCAGTCAGTATCACTGAGAAAATTCAATTGTTAAAGAGACAATAAATCATAACAATATTCCAATAAACATTAATCTCAGTTATACAGATATAGGATTTGAGAGAAACTACTATCTATCTATCTATCTATCTATCTATCTATCTATCTATCTATCTATCTATCTATCTATCTAACTAACTAACTAACTAACTAACTAACTAACTAACTAACTAACTAACTAACTAACTAACTATATATATATAGTTAGGGGGTTTGACCACCTGAACTAATTAATTCTTCCTTTAACTTATCCCACTCCTCAGTACCTTCTTTGATCAATCCACTTGATTCAAGTATATCCAGGTTGTCTATTTGTTTATTTACTACAGAAGTTTTCCCTGCATAGAAAAATATTAACTTTTGTGGTGGTTGCCAATTATATTTCACACCCTTCATAGATAGAAAACTCGTGATTGGTTTTATTTTTACTCTCCATTGCCTTTCTTCTTTAGGGATATCATGATAAACCTCAATATTTTCCCCTTCATACATTAATACCTCTTTTCCATGCATCCTTATATGTCTCATAACTCTTAACTTCACTTCTAAGTTGGAAAACTTGACTACTATATGTCTATTTTTTTTCCTTGGAATTTCTGTCCAATTCAAAATACAGCCATTATATCCTCATCCCCAACCTCCTTTCCTAACTTCATTTCCTTTAACCATTTAGTAACTTGTGTCCTTAAGTAATCTGAATTTTTTTCCTGAAAGTTCTTGATGATAATGTTCTTTTGTCTTTTCAAGTTCTCCAAATTGTATAACCTTTCTTCCTGCATTCTCACTTTTATACTTTCTTCTTTATTTTTATCTTTTATCTCTTCAACTTCCTCCTTTATTTCTTTGACAATCTTAACTTCCTCCTCTACCGATTTAATCTTCGTCTCCATCATTTCAAACTTTAATTCTATATTTTTTTGTAAAATGAGACATCAAATCTTTCATTCCTTGTAAACCCTGTAAAACTTATTTTGTATCCTATTTTCTTGCTTCTTCGTTCTGTTGAAAACACTTTTCTAGACTATCCATTCTTTGATTGATCTTTCCCAAAGTTTCCATAGTTGCAGAAAAAATATTTGGTTCCTTCTCAGCTTTACCTTTTGTCTTACCTCCTCACCCTTTCCCCTTGTCAACATCCATCTCTTTCTCTATATCTTCCTCCATTCGTGTTAGCCTTTTAAACAGCCTTTCTGATGATGTCTCTCTAGGCTCTCTCTTCCAAATTGCTTTTTGGTCCTTAGGGTGGCGACAACTCATTCACTGCCTTCAACCTAATCTTACCACTTTACTTATAAAATCTAATGCCCCTATTTACCTTAATAATCAACAAATGTTTCTATGTCAATTCAATATGCTTTAATCCTAGTTAACACCTGGGCAGGGGACGACATTCTCTCTTGATGTTCTATTTCTAATATTGATATTAGCTAATCCCACCACTAGCTCACTTTGAAACTCTAAAGCTCTTTAAACATCAACCATGTCTTAATCATATAGTCTGATGAAGCAATGCCATAATTCACTTGTTTGAAGTACTTTATATCCCTTGAAACAACCACCACGCTCTGATCAAATTAATCTCTTATCCAATTCCTCACCCCCTTGCTTGCAGTTCTACTTTTCCAAACTTAGTGCGTGTATGAGGTCAACTGTCAAGCGGAGAGGAATTGGGGAATCCCTTCCCTCTCTTGGTCCACAGCACCTCTTTATTCATTCCATGTAAAAATGCAAAGACTGCAAAAACTAGTGACACAGTTCTGGCTTTATCAGCTGTAGTGAAGCAACAGTTCCTCTTCTCACACTTTCCTGCAAAAGGTCTGGATTTACTTGAGCTTACTTCAACTACCTGGTATCTTGCTGGTGACCCCATCTTATTTTTCGTTCTCCTTGTCTCAGCACACTCTTTTTCTCCTCTCCTCTGATGTCTCTCATGTGTTTGTATTTTTGATGGTTGGTGCTTTTTAAACTGATTTGTTGTTTTGTTGTGGTTGTGGTGAAGAACAGCCTGTCTGTCATTGCCTCTTTTCCCCATTGCTGTTTTGAGATTGGCTTTCGATACAGCGATGGGGAAAATGAGGAGCCGGCAGTCAGCTCACACTTTGTCCGGTAATGTTTGTTAGGTTGGTCGGGGGAGAAGGAGGCAGAGAAGAGCTATCTGCTTCACGATGGTTTACTCCTCTCGGCCTCCTTTTCCCCTGGCTTACTTAACAGGAGATCCGTTTTTGTGGCCGTGAAGCTATTTATTTTTTAAAATTGTAGTGCGGAAGGCAATGATCCATAAGAGGTGGCGCTCTTTCTTGTGGATTGCTGGCTGCTGCTTTTCTATTACCTCCACCACTGTTTCATGCTAGTTCTCGAAACAGTGGTGTGGGTAGTACAAAGGCAGCAGCCAGTCATTCGCCAGGGAGTGTACCTCCCCTGATGAAGTGCTGCCTGCTGCTGGTTTTCCCCTCACCTTAACTTAACTTGGGGGCGGCGGTGGTCTCGCCGTGTCTTCGGTGGGGTAGCGGGGAGGAGGGGGAGTCCCTCTTCTCCCCATTGCTCGGGGAAGAAGGCCGGCTGTGGCTTTGGCGGGTTTGGGGTAGCGAGTGTGTGAGGTGCTGCTTCCGCCTTCAGCGGCCTTGCACTCCTGTTGTGTGAGGCGTTATTTTATTTTATTTTTCACGCACCGGCTTTTCCAACGTTCTATGCGCTCGTGCCATTCAGCCTGATTGGCTGAGTGGTCATGGTGCGGAGGATACTGGAACTTGTAGTTGTTTTTTTCTGTCTGCATTCATGGGGTGGCTGCCCCACTCGTGGCTGCCAAACCCTTGTGGCGATGATCGGACGGTGTAAAGGCAAGTGTAGGGGGCTCGGTATGGGTGCGGGCATGCGGGCATGCTGGACACCAATGGTTAACGCCCCTTCTTTAATTTTTTTATTTTTTTATTTTTTTATCATATTTCTATCGCCGCCCCACTCGTCAACGACTCTGGGCGGCTTACAGAGATAGACAATATCAAAATGACTAAAATGTATAAAACCCCATTAAAAAAAACATTAAAACCCCATTGAGTCCACCCCCAATTCTGGACACCTGTACTCATGATCTTACTTGGATTTACTTCGATATCTACAATACAGAAACATAGAGGTTTTTTTTAACAAAGAACACACATAGCACCCAGTTAAAAAGGGATATTTGCTGCAGTGGCTCAAGTGGCCAAGACACTGACTGGGAGGTGGAAGGTCAGCAGTTCTTATAGGTAAAGATATGCAATGAACTAACAATGTACTGTCCCATTAAATAACATTCAAACTTCTAATTTCTTTTTCTGTCTCTTCCCATTGCCTAGGATAAAACCTACTGTTGCAGCCAGTATGAAGGTCCATCCCAAAGAACTGAATAGTTTCCTGTTAGTAAAACCAATCAAATTATACACAAGGGTCCAGCCTACATACTCTAATCACACATCATCAGAAAACACAAGGGAGAGATAGCAGTAATGGCCAGAATGCAGTTACTATGGCCAATGGTTTTAAGTCCACTGCTGTAAATCACAGTGGTGAATTGCTGTTAGTTTAGAAGGTGGTGGTGTTACTTCATGTTGCTTGCCAGTTGTGTGATTTGGTGTACAATAAGAAATGCAAATACCAATTACTTAACTAACAGCAAATTTGTGGTGTTGGATGTACACTGGCATAAATATCCAGTTGGATTCTGGCCATTGGCGTCTTTTTAATGGGAGAAGTCTACCTCTAGTACTGAAAACCCATGTAAGGAAGTACCCAGAGGGTTGCAGGAAACATTGGGCAAAGCACAGAAAAGAATTCTTGTTGTGGTTGTTTCTGTACAGTTACATTTGAGAGTGGGCAAGTCAGTTTGAGGTCTACCAAACAGGACACCCTTACTTTTGTGGACAGCAGCAGATGAGGACAGCAAAAGAGCTCTCAATTTAGGTGGCAGGAAGATATTTTATTTCTGAGAATGTCCAAATAAGGTTTTCCACAGAAACAAAACATGCTTAGCTTTCTAGGAAACTGCACTGTTCTTCTGGTATAGCGTGGGCAGCAGTTTCCTGATTTCATTATGACTCTGTCAGGACAAAGAGAAGCCTTGCTAGGTCAGAGTCTGGAGCTTGGAAATCTTTTTTTTAATACTACAATACCCATAATTCCCCACTCCCTCACACAGTTTGAGGGTTACTGGGAACTATGTACCCAATACTGTACAGTAAAACCCCTACTTACGCAAAAAGTCCATTCCGTAGGCTTTTGCTTAAATCGTTTTTTTATGTAACTCAAAGCAAACCCATAGGTAAATGAATTTTTACATAACTCAAAGCAAATCCATAGAAAAAATGTTTTTTATGTAACTCGAAGAAAACCCATAAGAAATTGTGTTATGTAAATTTATGTAAATTGGGATATTTATGTAAATTGGGACATGGTTTTAGCACAAAATCATTATGTAAGTCGGGGTTTTACTGTATGCTTTCTAAGTTGTGAATTGTTGGTAAAAACAAAACAAAATAAAAAAAACAATCCATCCACAGTTGAATTAAATTTGCCAATATCTGGCAGAGGCATGCTTAGTAAGCCATTTCATGATATTGGAAAATTCAAACTGGAAGATTGGCTTTGGTACTGGAACCAATGCAACCCCTAGCAATCCTATCCTCTCCAGGAAAGTAGATGCCCCTTGAATAATGGCCAGAAAGATGTGGGTAGGAATGTCCTGGGGTCAGGCTGATGCTCACTGTCTTTCAGAATGGACAAGTCTATCCCTAATAGCAGGCTAAACAGTCCATTTAGGTAGTGTCATAGTATAGGGCTGTGCCCATGACTACACTTAGGTCACTACCTGACATCTCATCGCTGTAGTGGATGGACAACTTCAAGGCCACATCCTGCTTCTCCTTTTTAGGGTTCTTCTTTAGTAAAGGTAAAGGTTTCCCTTGCTCGAAAGCCAGTAGTATCCGACTCTAGGGTTCAGTGCTCATCTCTGTTTCAAAGCCAAAGAGCCAGCGCTGTCTGCTTCTGCAGACATTTCCGTGGTCACGTGGCAGGCATGACTAGACACCGGGACGCATGGAACGAAGTGGCCCCTATTTATCTACTTGCAATTTTTTGCTTCCGAACTGCTAGGTTGGCAGGAGCTGGGACAAATATGGGAGCTCATTCCGTCCTGCAGTACTCGGGAATTGAACTGCTGACCTTTCGCCTCCCAGTCAGCGTCTTAGCCACTTGAGCCACTGCAGTCTTCTTTATTATTTTTTTATTTATTTTTTTAAAGTTTTTTCTTTTTTTTTGTATTCACTCACCATTTATTTTTATTTTTAATTTTTAATTTATTTTTTTGAGTTTTAATAGACATACAGAAAAAGAAAAGAAAACATTAACAGTACATTAACAATACATTACACTAACAAGTCCATAATATCATACTAACAAACATTACTATATGCTAGCACATAACAATATCTATATTCATTAACTACTATTTAGCCACCAAATATTAAGAACCATTATTTCAAAGTCCAAAATAATAGAAAAAAACTTTCTGTACTACCACTAATCTTTTTAACCAATAAAAATCACCCTGTGAATATATACAATGCCCGGAGAGTTTATTTTCTACTCAGCTCCAGAAGCTTCTTTGAGATGGTACTGGTCCTGAACTATCACTTGCCATAATAGAGTGATCCACGAACGGTTTCCATATATTCCAAAATCTATTCTCTTTTAAATTATCTCTTTTAACTTTAATCTCCCATGTCAATTTATCGTTCAATGCTAAACTCCACATTTCTTTATACCATTCTCCAACCTGAATATCTACATCGTTTTTCCAATTTCTGGCTATACATTGTCTACCCGTTGTCAGTACAATTTCCAGTAATTCTTTTTCCTCCTTGTTTAAACCCAGATCTTCCACATTCGTTAAAAGAATAGTACCCGACACCAACTTAACACTTTTACCCAATATTTCACCAAATTCATTTTCTATTCTTCCCCAAAAATCCCTTTTTTTTTACAACTCCACCACATATGTTCATATGTTCCATCAAATTCTTTACATCTCCAACATAACTTATCTCTTTTATTATCCATCTGGTAAAGTCTTAATGGTGTCAGGTACCATTGCCACAACATCTTGAAATTATGTTCTTTAATCCTTACAGACATTGTTCTCATAATTCTCTTTTTCCATTTATTTTTCCATTCAATCTCCCCAATTTTTATATTCAAATTTTGTTCCCACTTCCGTTTCAAATCCTCCTGTGGATCTGCACCTCCATTCAATATATTATAAAGCTTACTTACAAGACCCTTAATACTACTTTCCCCTTTTCTAATCTTCCTTACCAATTCCTCAAATTCCGTAAGTACTCTATCTGACCCTAGTTCTCTTTTATATTTTTTATTCCAATTGTCCACCTTTAACTTCTGAAACCAATTCAAATTTAGTAACTCAAACATTTTTTTCCGCTCGGCATCAACATCACATGCTTTTAACCAGTCTTTCAGTAACAACGTCCCATTTTTATCCAATATTTCTATTTTTTTCTTTGTCTAATTTTATTGGGAAACACAACATATCAGTCAATTCCAAGATTGGGGAGAGATTCGGAACCATATCTTTTTTTACCTTCTTCCACACCTCCATGAGACCTTTCATCATAGTATTATTTGACCTTTTCACCTTATCCTTCATTCCCAGAAAATTCAAGTTTCCAATATTTCTGTATTCTTTCATTTCCAATTGTTCCCAAATTACCTTTTCTCTTGCCAAGATCTTCACAACATTCTTGACTTGAAATGCTCGGTAATATACTAACAGATTTGGCATACCCAACCCCCCTTTTTTCTGAGACAAATACCATAGTTTCTTTGGAAGCCTAAGTTTTTTTCCTCCATTACAAAAATCATTAAACATTTTTTGAAACTCATTAATTTCTTTCTCTTTTAAGTGAATCGCGAGCGTATCAAATAAAAAGTTAATCTTTGGTAACAGTATCATTTTACACATGGCGATCCTTCCGAACCATGACAGCTTTAACTTCTGAAGTTCTCGTATTTTATTCCTAAATTCAATTCTCAAGCTGTCATAATTCAATCGTTTAAGTTCTTCTAATTTGTTTGAAATAATTATCCCTAAATACTTCAACTTATCTTTGATTTGTATATTAAGTGTCGACACCGTCCTACCCATCTCGCTCAATTTCAAATTACACAACATCAATTCAGATTTATCCCAATTTATCTTTAATCCAGTTATAGCTTGAAATACTTGTAGATGATCTTTAATCCTGTCCATTACCTGTTCCGGGTGCTTCACCATAAGCAATGTATCATCAGCGTACATGCTCACTTTATTACCCATGATCCCTTCTATATTTGAATCCTCCCTTATACTTTTAGCTAAAATCTCCATTGCCATTATAAACTAGATAGGAGATAATGGGCAACCCTGCCTAGTGCCTGCC
Source organism: Bradypodion pumilum (assembly GCA_035047305.1). NCBI lineage: Eukaryota > Metazoa > Chordata > Lepidosauria > Squamata > Chamaeleonidae > Bradypodion > Bradypodion pumilum. The sequence continues at coordinate 175,738,924 of JAWDJD010000002.1, read as the reverse complement.
TCTAACTTTATCACATCCGTGAGCTCCTCGTTTACTCTAACCCTGGCATTTCCTTTTTGATATAGTAAATCTATAACCCTATTAAATTTATCTCCAAACCCATATTTTCTAACTATTTCCTTAATTGAAGACCACTGCAATGAATCAAATGCCTTAAAAATATCCAATGATAGTAATCCCACTTTTTCCTTTGTTTGATTAACATTGTCTATTAAATCTAATACCCTTCTAGTCAAATCCGCCATGTGTCGTCCTTTTAGAAACCCAACTTGATCAACATTTATATATTCCCCCATAAAACTATTTAAACGGCTAGCCAATATTGCCGTGAAGATCTTCGCATCTTGATTTATAAGCGAAATTGGTCTGTACGAATCCACTCTTTCCAAATTCTTACCAAGTTTTGGCAAAAGAACAATTGTAGTGTTATACCATGAAGTCGGGATTGATCCTCCATCTAGTATATAATTATATAACTTCACCAATTTCGGGACCACCACCTCTTTAAATTCTTTGTAAAACTCTGTTGATAAACCATCATCCCCCGGGGCTTTCCCTATCTTCAATCCGCTTATTACCCCCTTAACCTCTTTATCAGTTATCTTTTCCTCCATTTTCTCCCTATGCTCTTGTTTTATCCCATTCCCTAACTGCCTCTCCAATATCCTTTTAAGCTTTTCCATATCTATTTCTTTTTTTGCATATAACACCTGGTAGAATTCCCTAACTATTTTACATTTATCGCTATTCTTATTACACCTTGAACCTTGCCTGTCGACTAACACCCCAATTTCTCTTTTTTCCCTTTTAACCTTAGCTGCTCTTGCTAATAGTTTTGAGTTCTTATTACTAAATTCAAAATATTCTCTGTTTAAATAAATCAAATCTCGTTTAACTTTATCAATATCTTTACCCATTACTTCTGCCTTGAGTCCTTGTAGTTTCAAGAGAATTTTTTTATCTTTACTTTTTGCATGTTCTTCCTGTAATTGTTTTATTTCCCTTTCTTTTTCTATGTGTTCTGCTTTATACTTTTTATATTTGAGGCTTGCCAATTTTATGCTTTCCCCCCTAAAAACTGACTTCATGGTATCCCATACAATGTTAAAATTAACCTCATTATTATCGTTCCATTGCCAACTTTCTTTCCAGCTTTCCATAATTGCCTCTTTGCTTTTCTGATCTTTGAACAAATTAGGATCGTACCTCCAATTTCTAACTCTTTGAATGTTTTTTGGTGCTTTCAATTCCAAATATACTTTAGCATGATCCGATTCCTTAATAATCCCAATTTCCGTGCCTTCTATATCCCCAATTAAGTTTTCCGACAGAAAAACATAATCTATTCTCGAGTAGGTCCCATGTACATGCGAAAAAAAGGAATATGCCCTCTCCAAGCCTTTAAACTCTCTCCACGAATCCTTCAAACCCATAACTTTCATCCATTTGTCCATCGCCTTCCCTTTCACACCCATTCCACTTCTAGCTATGTTTGTGCAATCTATTCCTGACCTGATCAAATTAAAATCACCAGCCACAATAGTTTTTGCAACGTTTTCCAACTCCACTATTTTCCGAATTTTTTCGAGAAACACTACTTGGTGGTCATTCGGAGCATAAATATTTACCAACAATATTTCCTCATCCTCCAATTTTCCTCTTAACAACAGATACCTACCCTCTTGATCAGCAATCTTTTTTGTGATTTCAAATCCTAACTTTCTAGAAATCATAGTTGCCACTCCTCTTGCTTTAGATGTTCCAAACGCCATCTCATAGTGTTGCATCCAACCCAGATAAAGTTTATTCGTATCTTTTGATTTCTGATGTGTTTCCTGTAAAAATAAAATATCTGGTCTATCTTTTTTCAACGCCGATTCCAGCCTCCGTCTCTTAAGAACAGAACCTGTACCTTTCACATTCCACGATATTATTTTAATACTACCCATAACCAAATTCTTCTCCCAACTTTAAACTCTCCATCGGGCGTGCCACCAAAAACCCTTCACCATACCCACTACATAAAACACACATTTTCACTCTCCCCACCTTCCAACGAAAAGTCGCCTCTGTCAACCAAAGAGGGGAGAGGGGGGACCTGCAAGATGCGCCCTACTGCCGGCGCTATGCGCTATTTACCCATTCTACCTCTATTAGGTAATTAAGATTACTACTATCTAATGCTCATTATTCCTTACCTGTCTCCTCCTCCACCATAATCAAGGACGGGTCCTCCTCCTCCTCCCCTCGCTGTGGCGTTCCACCTGTTGCCCCACCGGGCTCCTCCCTCCCATATTCCCTCCCCAAAGCTCCAGAATCCGTCATTTCCTTCTTAAGATTTTTCCATTCTTCCGAATCTACTTGTACCAATCCCAACAAACTCACATATTCCAATGGATTAGTGCCTTCATCAATAACTTGCATTCTTTTATCATAGAAAAAGCGCAATTGTTGTGGGAATCTCCAATTATACCTTATGTTTTTACTCATCAATAATTTAGTAACAGGCCTCATCTTATACCTCCATGTTCTTTCTTTTAATGAAATATCATTGTAGACTTCTACATCTGAACCATCAAATTTCAACGCGTCTGAACCAACTCTTTTCAAATGAGCCATTACTTTTAATTTATCTGCCCAATTTGCAAATTTAACCAACACATTTCTTTGAACCACTCTCCCTCTTCTTGGACCCACCCGGAATACACTTCCTAAATCCTCCTGAACAAATTCCTTCCCCATTTTTAAACCATTTAACCACTGAACCACCCTCTCTCTTAACAAATCCGGAGTGCGTTCCGGCACCTGACGGATCAGAATGTTCTGCTTTCTCATCATATCTTCAACAGCATCTATCCTCATTTCTTGTTCCTCCAGTTTTAACTTGCTGTCCCGCACCACCTCCTGAGTCCCTTTTACTTCCTTCTTTACAGCATCCACCTCGATTTGAACCACTTTCAGCATTCCCTCAAATTTATTCAAACTTAAGTCCACCTTTTTGGTATAATCTGTCAGTGTTGACATCATCTTTTCTTGCCTTTTAAACATTTCATTTTTATCTTTCACCCTTGAAACCTCATTTTTCTCCATTTTTTGCAACAACTTGCCAATTTCCACCATAATTTGAGTCTGATCCAATGGCACTGTGGGCTCGGATGTTGACTGAGCAGATTCATCCATTGGTGCTTTTTCAATCTTCTTAGGCTTTACAACTTGTTCTTCTTCTTTTGCTTTCGCTCTCGTACCTTTATCCATAGTGATGTAATATATTTCACACCCAATGTTGCAGATCGCTGTAGCAAATTGCCAATACAGTAAGGCTTACTACACTGCAGCCATAGGTTCCACCGATACAACCGGAAAGTTCTTATGTCAGCAGAAGATCCAAAATTTACTGTAATCCACAACGATGAAACAAAAAAAACAGCTCTCCAAACAGGCAGTTTAAAAGTGAAAATTGTTAACCACAAATAATCCTTTCCCACAAAGCCAGCAGTCAAATGACGTCTTCCAACCACAGCAAAAAGGCTTCAAAGAAACAATTAATCAAGTTGCTGAAGGGGGGGGGGAGCTCAGAAGGAAGGAAAAATCCAGCCACCAAGGGGTTAAGGTGGGAAGTTGAGCAGCTATTTGTAATCCACACGGTGAAGGAGCCATACAATCAAAGCCACATAATCCTTCCTTTGAAGTGGATAATCAAAGCACCATTTTCCAGCGAGTGCCTTAACTTTGGAGTGAGAAGAAGCCCCCCTCTTCCCCCTCCTCCCTGAATGAGCAGGCAACTTAAGCAGAAGAGAGGAAAAAAAAACTCCCACAGCTTCTCCACTTTTCCAGCCCAGAGAGGAGAGAGAAAAAAGAAAAAGGAAGATTAATCCACCTTATTGATCTCAGAATGTGGCGCGGTCCTCTGGTATGTAGAAAAAAAAACCCACAGTCTATACACGATCACTTTCGTTTTCCCTGACCGTCGCCATTACAGTGCCTCCACCTCTTCCCCCTTTTTTTTTTCTTTTAAGAAACTCAGCCGGTTTTATGGCTTGTAGCTAGGAATGTAGGAATGTAGCTCCCTTCAGGCACTTATACACAAATTGCCTTCACTCACAGCCGCTTCTTGCCACTTCCAAAACCAGTTCCAAAGCCTTCTCCACGATCTCGCTGATCCCGTTCCTCGGCTCTCCAGCGGAAAAGCCGCGACTACCGTCACAGCTCAACCGCCCAGAAAACCTCCCGAACTTCGATCATCCAGCTTCATAAGCTCAGCAAACTTTCCAGGGAGACAGGCAAGGATCTTATCTTTAAGCTTTACCACTTTAAAGTTTTTCTATTCCGCCCCTTCACATTGTTCACCACTTTGTTGAGCGCGAGCGTCCGAAACTAGATGTTACACAGCGGCCATCTTAGCCACGCAGTCTTCTTTAGATTGGTCTTAAAGCCAGGCATACTTTCAAACAGAGGATGCCTTCAAAGAGATGAAAAGAGAAAATAACAGTAAGGGTAAAGAAGGTGGGAGGGAAGAGAGAGACAGAGAGAAAGAAAGAAATTAAGCAAGAAGGAGAAAATTGCTTGTAAGATAAATACCGGCCCTTATGTTGCATGTCAGTGCTAAAGAAAAATCTCTTAATGCTTGTAAGGCCTTCTGCCATGACCTCATGAAAGAATATCCTCACAATTCCAAAATCCCCAAGCACTGAAGGGGATGAGATTTTGAAATGTTCCTGTAGGGATCTGATATTTTCAGGAACTTCAGAAAGAGAGTAGCTAGTTGGTCAGTGATTAGCTAAACTGTTATGTATGTACAATGTTGCTTTAAGAAATGTATGAATGTAACCTGACCACAATCACAATGTAGCCCAGCTGTTAAAGGAACGCGAGTAAGCTGCCCATAGAGGGCAGCTGCGAGCGTTCAACTCACATGGTTCTCATTCCTCAAATCACCGGCAGCCGCGGGAACTTTCCCGCACCAGCAAACTATCATGGACAAGAGGGGCGTGACTGATACGACGTCACGCAGGTAGCGGCCAATAAGCTACCGTGCAACCAGATTCAAATGTATTGTACTACTGTATATAATGTGATGTACCTCCGCCATTACCACATGTTCATCCTGATCATCAACCAATAAACCTGTGTTAGTCCTTACTGCGACTCCTTCCTTGTCTTCCATGCAAGACACTAAAATTGGCGACGAAGGTGGGATCAATGGCGAATCCCAAGGTCAAGCCTTACCAGTTCGATGTCAGCGAGCCCGAACAGTGGGAGCTCTACGAATGCCAATTCCGGCACGCTATGGAAGCCGCGGGCGTCGACGACGACGCGAGGATGCGCTCCTATTTCCTGGCCCAGGTGGGGCCGGCCACGCTGTGCATCCTGATGAACCCCAAGAAGGTGGAAGAGGTGTCCATTGACCGCATGCTGGGGCTGCTGGGCGAGCACTTCCAGCCTCCCGTGTCGATATTCCCGGCCCGGGTCGCATTCCACAGGCGAGACCAGCGACCGGGCGAATCCGTGTCCGCCTACACGGCGGCCCTCAGGCTGGCAGCGGTGCACTGCCAGTGGGACGACCTAGACCAGGCTCTCCGAGACCGCATGCTGTGTGGCCTGAGGGACGAGGAGCTTCAGCGGAAGCTCATGACCCGCGACTACCGCCTCACGTTCAACGAGGTGCTGTGGGAGGCCCAAGCGGGCGAGGCGGCCAGGAGCGGGGTCAGAGTGTTCAAGTCCCGAGGGGCCACGTCCGAAAGGGCCAAGTCACCAGAACAGGCGGCCCGGCGGACACCAACGAAAACAGCCTGGCGGGCCCCCAAGCCGCCCGCCGGCACACCAACGACGTCCGAGGAGTCGTCCACCACGGCAGACCCCTGCTCCAGCGAGGACGACGACGTCCAGCAGGTCAAGAAGCGAGGAGAGAAGCGACAGACCCGCGAGCGGCAGGACCGCCACTGCGATGGTTGTGGGGCGTCCCACGACCGCACGAGGTGCCCGTTCCGGAAGGCCGAGTGTCACAACTGCGGCCGAAAGGGGCACATCGCCCGGGTGTGCAGGCGTGGGCGAGTCGAGGACAAGGGAAATTCGAGCCATCCCCAGACGCACCAACGGAAGGCGGCCGGCAGCAGGAAGGTCTCAGACGACCACAGCAGGGCAGGCGTGAACCGCGTGGGCCTGGAGCACCGGCGTTTTTTCGTTGAGGTACAGTTACAGGGGGTCCCAGTGAGGATGGAGATAGACTCGGGGTCGTCCTATTCCATCCTGTCCCAAAAGGAGTATATGCGCATTCCCCCAGATGCGCGGCCCAAGTTGCGGGCCATGAGGTCACACCTACGGGACGTGCAAGGGAACGGGATCCCAGTGTTGGGGGTGGGGAACTTCAAGGTGAAGTTCAAGAATTACTCCGAGAAACTGCCCCTAGTAGTCCTCAAGGGGGGGGAGGTGCTGCCTTTTGGGAACGCAGTGGTTCGCTCCCCTAGGAATCGAACTGTCCGGCATTAACGCCATAGAGACTGACCCAATGCGGGACGTGTGCAACGCACACCCGGACGTTTTCAAGAAGGGGCTCGGGACTTACAAAGGGCCCCCAGTTTCCTTTGACCTGGATCCATAAATCCGACTCATACGCCTCAAGCCAAGAAGAGTGCCCTTCGCCCTCAAGGACAAGATCGAGGCGGAACTGGACAAATTGGTGGGGCAGGGGATTTTGGTTCCAGTTGATTCGGCGGAGTGGGAAACGCTGATTGTGACCGCCCTTAAATCAAACGGGGAGGTTAGGATTTGTGCGGACTATAAATGTACGATTAATAAGGCCATTCGGCCAAATGCATATCCGGTGCCCGTGGTCAGCCACTTACTGGCCACGCTTCATGGGGGGAGGTGTTTTGCCAAGCTAGATCTGGCGCAGGCATATCAGCAGCTCTCTGTAACCCCGGCTGCTGCCGCTGCGCAAACGATTGTAACGCACAAGGGGGTATTTAAGGTGACGCGCCTTCAGTTTGGCGTGAATTCGGCCCCCAGAATTTTCCAGTCCCTCGTGGAATGCCTTTTAAAGGGGCTTCCAGGCGTCCTCCCATACTTCGACGACGTGTTGATAACAGCGGGGGGCGAGTCAGAATTAGTGCAAAGGCTAGACAGGGTCCTTTCAATATTCGAGAAGGCGGGCCTCCGACTGAGAAGGGACAAATGTGTTTTCTTTGCAAGGGAGGTTGAGTTCCTTGGGTTCAAGGTAACCCCGGAAGGCATCAAGCCCTCCGAGTCCAAGGTTGCGGCTTTGCAAAACGCCCCTCGCCCCACCGCAAAACCGGAGCTGCAGTCGTTCCTAGGGCTCTTAAATTTTTACCATTCCTTCCTGCCGAGGAAGGCATCAGTTGCTGAGCCACTGCACGCATTATTGAAGAAGGAGGCGGTTTGGCGGTGGGGAGATAGGCAAGAGAAAGCGTTTAGGGAACTGAAGGCACTCCTATCCTCAAGTGCTGTCCTAACCCACTTTGACCCTAGGAAGCCAGTAGTCCTAGTCTGTGATGCGTCCCCGGTGGGAGTGGGGGCGGTCCTATGCCATGTGTTGGAGAGCGGGAGGGAAGCCCCGGTGGCATACTACTAAAGGTCCCTCTCGAAGGCCAAGCGCAATTACGCGCAAACTGATAGGGAGGCCCTAGCCATTATAGCGGGAACGAAAAAGTTCCATGACTTTTTATACGGCCGCGAGTTTACGGTAGTGACCGATCACAAGCCATTTCTGGGGATCTTCACTACCGGCAAACCCACACCGCAAATTCTCTCCCCCAGGATGCTGCGTTGGGCCATCTTCCTCAACGCCTACCAGTACGAGCTGGTCTATCGCCCATGCGGACGCACTGTCCCGATCTCCTCTCCCTAGTGTAGGGGACCCCACATGCGAGGTAGAGCAGGACCACCAAGTCCTACTGATCGAGTCTCTTGACTCACCCCCCATTCTCCCGGCCGACCTCGCCAAAGCCACGGCGGCCGACAAGACGCTGGCCCAAGTTAGTTCCTGGGTGAGGAAAGGGTGGCCCACTACTCCCCCCGAGGAAAAGTTCAAGCCATTTGTCAGGCGGAGAGTAGAGCTTTCCCTGGAAAGGGGCTGCTTACTCTGGGGCCAGCGGGTAGTGATCCCAGAGAAACTGAGGGCCAAGGTGCTAAAGCTACTATATACCAGTCACCAGGGGATCGTGCGCTCCAAGGCTCTGGCCAGGAGTTTCTTCTGGTGGCCCCAGATAGACGCGGATATAGAACGTTTAGTGGGCACGTGTGAGAGCTGCCAGAGCTCTCGGCCCGAGGAGTCCTGGTTACCCCATAGGGAATGGGACACGGCCCGCAGGCCATGGTCCCGGATTCATGTTGACTTCGCTGGCCCTTTCCGCGGGGCCATGTTTTTGCTGGTAGTCGACTCCTACTCTAAATGGTTGGAGGTAATCCCCATGAGCAGCACCTTCTCTGCGGCAACCATTAAACAATTGCGCAAGCTCTTTGCCTGTTTCGGCCTGCCAGACGTTCTTGTTAGCGATAACGCTAGTACCTTCACGTCTGCAGAGTTCGAGACGTTTATTGAGCGGAACGCCATCAGGCACATTACCGCTGCCCCGTTTCACCCCGCCACAAACGGTCAGGTAGAGCGTCAAGTGCGCACTACGAAAGACGCACTGCGGCGCATGGGTCCCGGTGAGTTGAACCTTCATTTGTGTCAGTTCCTCATATGTTACAGGACAACCCCCCTAGCCTCAGGATTTTCCCCAGCCGAACTCCTCATGAGGAGGCGTCCGGTAACACTTTTTGACCGGATGGATCCGTCCAGGGTGGAGGATGAGGGAAGGAATATAAACATAGGGGGAGAGAGCCCCAAAAGTTTTTCAGTAGGGGACCCGGTTCACTGCAGGAACTACGCGGCCTCGGGGCCAGCGTGGGTTCCAGGGACAATCATTGAGCAGACGGGGCCAGTATCCTACAGGGTCGAGACTAGCTCGGGTCTACTTTGGAGAAGGCACGCCGACCAACTCAGAAGGCGAGTCACCAGTGAAGGGGAATCAGCATTAGGGTCCTCCCCCACCCGCATTACCCAAGGGGGAGACACGGCGGAACCCGCGGATACAAATGCATATCCTGGGTTCTCGTCCACGGAGGAGGATACTTTGAAAGAGAGGGATCAGTTTGTTTGTGATTATGATTTGCAGTACCAGGGGGGTGTAGCGGAGTGGTCCCCCACCCGTCCTAGCGAGAAGAGGGGTTTCAGTTCAGCCCCTGGTACCTCCAGTCCCCCCAGTCCTTTTATTTTGGAATATCCCATAGCGCCAGCTCCCCGGAGGCAAACACCCCCAAGTCAGGCAACCGGGGGGAGTCCGCCCACCACAGTCTCTAGAACTCCCGGGCAGGCAACCGGGGGTGGCGTGGCCACGAGGGCCTCTTCGTCGGTCCCGAGATTCGTACTGGGGGGAACCCCAAGCTCCGCAAACGGTAGGCAGGGTTTCACTTCCCAACTGTTCATTCCATTCCCGTCCCCCAATGCAAGGTTACCACAGACCCCACACCGAGCCATTAATGAGTCCCCCCTTTCCGTTGCAGGACAGGACTCCACAGAACCAGGCTCCCTGGTTTTAAGTCAAGCGGCCGCTCGCCCCCGGCGCACGCGCGGCAAGCCACAATGGTTGAGGGACTTCGTCCCATCCTAGGGGGGAGGGATGTTATGTATGTACAATGTTGCTTTAAGAAATGTATGAATGTAACCTGACCACAATCACAATGTAGCCCAGCTGTTAAAGGAACGCGAGTAAGCTGCCCATAGAGGGCAGCTGCGAGCGTTCAACTCACATGGTTCTCATTCCTCAAATCACCGGCAGCCGCGGGAACTTTCCCGCACCAGCAAACTATCATGGACAAGAGGGGCGTGACTCATACGACATCACGCAGGTAGCGGCCAATAAGCTACCGTGCAACCAGATTCAAATGTATTGTACTACTGTATATAATGTGATGTACCTCCGCCATTACCACATGTTCATCCTGATCATCAACCAATAAACCTGTGTTAGTCCTTACTGCGACTCCTTCCTTGTCTTCCGTGCAAGACACTAAATAAACAGAAGAGGAAATGCTGTAGGTTAAGGATGTATGTAGGGATGCTTAGCCCTGAGATGCTCAGCCAATAGAAAAGATCCTTCTCAGCTTGAGATACTAGAGAGCAGCTCCCAAAGTAGCTAATATTAGGTAGGCGAACCAACAGCCTGCCTTGATGTGGGGTGATACAGCTTCCCGTCTTCTCTCAGGGATATGTTAAATTTAGCTAAATGTGGCTTATAAACACCTCAGCAGTCAGAACAAGGCTTACATTTTCCAGAATCCCTCAGCCTGTCTGGCCAGTGGCTAACTGAGGCACTTTGGGATTTGGTAGCCCAAAAAATAAAGCTCCACAGCTCAGTCAGCAGTGTAGACCAGGCTGGGGAATGTGTAGCTCTCTAGGCATTGGACTTTAACTCCATGATGCTTCACCATTAGTTGTATGGCTAGGTAAGATAAGTGTTGTAGTCTAACATCAGACAGATCATACATTCCCCATTCCTGGTATAAACAATATAGAGCTAGATGGACCATATTCATAAGTAGCTTTCGAAGCTCCTAAGTAACACAAGAGGGCTTGACATGATGGTATCCCTTTGTTTTCCTATCTTTTCCCCTTTGGAATTTGGATCAACTTTTTTATACCCCCTTAAACTGGTTAAAACTGAGAGCCTGTCCATACAGGCATAAAGATTGGGTTGTTTTCAGTTTAAACCAAATTATGGCCTCCCCACATGTTTTGACTGAGAGTGAGCAGTCCCACCATTGTGCTCTTGTTGTTGTTGTTGTACAGGTCCAGGCTACAAGGTTTATGTTGGCACAATTTGGAGCATTCCTAATTAATAATAATAATAATAATAATAATAATAATAATAATAATAATAATAATAATAATAATAATAATAATAATAATAATAATAATAATAATAATAATAATAATAATAATAATAATAATAATAATGTTTTATTTATATCCCACTTCCCTCAATCCAATGGATGACTCGAAGCAGCTTACAAGACATTTAAAGATACAATAATGAAATACAAAATTCAGAAATACAGCATGACAATATAATCAAAACTATAATCTAAAGATACAGAATAACAGAACCAAAAATACACTATAGCAAAAACTAATAAAGCAATACAAAATTTCCAAAATATTGCATCAACATAACATCCCAATCAACAAAGTCCTCAGATGACGGAGCTGTTGAAGCCACGTCAGTCGCCTCACCACAAGGTCAGTCTCTCCTCCCCTCCACTGCTCACATCTGGCCGCAATGGGACAGTCCTCAGCCGCGTACCCACATCCCCAGACACCAGCGTCCAGGGCAGCGGCGTGACTTTTCATGGCCCCGGCCATGATGGGGAACAGCTGGGCTTTGCTCCCACCTGCTGTGACCGGCAGAGCCACGGGAGGGAGCCGAAGGCGCTGGTGTCCGGGGAGGTGGGTGGCTTTTAACAGCCCCGGCCGTGATGAGGAACAGCTGGGCTTTGCTCCCACCTCCTGGGCTTCGCTCCCACCTTGCTATCAACCCCCTTCTATCAAGTTAGTGGAATCTGCTGTTCCTCTGAAGTCCAAGTTCATTATTAAACTGTTTCTTCAATACCAGTTCTGCAGAAGAAGCAAATTCTTTGTCTACTTGTGACTGGTTTTGGCATTTTTGATTCCTGAAGTATTCCTCTTGATCCCAAAGCAAATATTCATGCAGCAGATAAAGAGTGTATTGCTTCTTTTTTCTAGGAGACCTTATTTCTTTCCTTTCTGCCTCCCGGCCCAGGACTCCTCCACCTCTTGACCCTGGTGAGTGAAGAAGAAGAAGAAGAAGAGGAGGAGGAGGAGGAGGAGGAGGACCCAAAGCACGCCTGAGGAGGGTGGGAAGGGCCCCTAAGGAAGCTCTCTGATTTCGGGAGGCGAGGTGGTGCTGTAGGAATCTTTCATTTTTATCCTGTTCTGTATTCCATGCAGATTATAAATTTGTATCAAAATAGAGCTGTGGTCGTGGATAACGCTGTGGTGAAATTATTTTTGTTCTAGCTGCCATCTGCAGCAAAGCAATTACACTTATATACTGCCCCAAAGTGCTTAGTGCACTCTCTAGGTGGTTCACAAGTTAATTAGCATTTTGCCCCCAACTGCCAACATGCTGGGTACTCATTTTACCGACCTTGGAAGGATGGGTCAACCTTGATCCTGGTCAGGATCAAACTCACAGCTTTTTGGTTGCAGTACAGCAGTTTAACTACTGTGCCACCAGAGCTCATGGGTTGCTTCATGCAGTGTTTGTTAGTGTATAGGTATTCCCCTAAAACTGCAAAACCACAGCAAGCCGCTAACAAGTCTCCCTCTCCCATTACAGGACAAGGGTCCAGGGAACAAGGAAGCGGGAGCGGCCCCCGGGTGGGCCAACCCACATCGCGGCCCAAACGCGAGTGCAATAAACCATCTTGGCTAAGAGACTTCATCTCATCCTAGGGGGGAGGGGTGTTGTGTCCTAAAGCCTGTACCTTTAAACAATGTACCTATCCATGTGTATCCAATGTAACCTTTTCTATGTGTAACATTGTAACCCCCAGCTGAATCACTGTAACCTTAATAGGACGCGAGCTAGTGACCACTAGATGGCAATAGCGAGCGTCCAAGCTCATTGGTCCAAGACTCACCTAGAACAACAGCGCGGGAAGATTCCCGCCACTACCTTCACCTGGACAAGAAGGGCGTGACCTGCAATGACGTCATGCAGCCTGTAGCCAATAGGCTATCAAGGAGCCACATTCAAATGTATAGCCACTGTATATATTGAGCTGTTCGCCCGCCATTACCTCATGTTCCCTCTGACCAGCATGTAATAAAGTTGTGTTAAGCCAGCTCTTCGGCTGTCCTGGTGTTTTTGGTCCCATACACTAAATTTTCTAAATTGTTAATCATCCAGAATAACTGGTTGGTTAGTTTGGTTGTATAGAATTCAGTCAATCAATCAAGTGGCTTGAGGCAGTGTAAAAGATAAAGGAGAAGCCTAATCTATTTTCACTCATTCTACTATTTTAAAATGTTTTAAAAATCATGCTGATGCATTACTATTCTAAATGAGAAACATTGGTAATAGATGTTTTGCTATATCACTTACTTTTAACAAAAACAAACAAGGAAAACCGCTGTAGCCCACAGAACTACAGAAATAGGAAGAAGGCCATGGTGGGCATCAGCAGGTTCGCACCAGTACGTGTGTACTGGTAGTAAAAATGGCTGGCCCCACCCACCTCCTCCTAGAAGAGGCTTCGGAGGGGGATGGCTACATTTCCCTCTTCATCAAAGGCTTTTCCTGGGCACCGTTTCACCACAAAGTGCATCCCCAGCCTCTCCCGAGTGGTTGGGGAGGCACTTCGGGGTGAAACGGAGCACAGGAAAAGCTTTGGGTGAAGGGGGAAATGGATTCGGAGGGGGCTCTTTGCTATAGAGCTATGAAAGTAGAAGCCTGGAGTGGCTGGGGAGGCACTTTGGGGTGAAACAGAGCATAGCTGTCAAGTATCCCTTATTGGCCGGGAAAACCCCTTATTTTACCCTCTTTCCTGCCGTCATCCCTTATTAATTAGGCTGCAATGCCCTATTGCCACCATTGGAGGGCAGCACAGGATAAGCATAGTTGTCAAGTATCCCTTATTTGCCAGGAAATTTCCCTTATTTCCAAAGCCAAAACTTGACAGGTATGAAACAGAGTCCTGGGAAAGCCTTGGACATGGGGGAAATGGGAAGCGGAAGGAGAATGCCATTAATAAAAAAAAAGACTAATCAGAACAATCTGAAGATCTGTCTGGACCCTTCTCATGGGAGAAAAAAAATGTTGCTTAATGTGAATGGAAGGATCGTTCAAGTGAGATATAAAATAGCGCTCACTAAAGAACCTTTTAAGTGTGATCTACTTCAGCCACCGCAGTCCCTGTGAACTAAATCACTTCAAATTATCCAGTCTGGACAGGTCGTGACATCCTTGCCTCAAGAAATATAGGGATTTTAAACTTGACTGCTTAGGGGACCCCTAGGAACGCTCTCAGCAACCTAAATATCCCAAGATTGTTGGGGGAAGTATTAGCATAGTTACATTAGTTAAAAACTGATATAATCAGACTTTCAGACTTTCCACTCACCGCAGGCTTTCTCAAGGTCTGCTGTTTCAAAGCCCATCTCAAATAAACACAGTAGAAGTCTCTTTTGTAGACAGAAGATGAAAAAACCCTGGACGCATTAACTATACAGGTAGTGGAGAAAGACAAGCTGTGGGAGATAAGGAAACATCTCTCTTGTTTGGACTTTCAGGAAGCAGAAAGCTAATGAGGCTGAAAGTTTCCATCAATAACCTGCTATTGCCGTGGGAAAGGTGTGTGTGTCTGCATGCATATAATGAAACATTCATGTTTTCCATGCACGTGGCAGAGTTATACAAGTATTTTCATGCAATAAATTCTTCATTTTATTGTTTTGATGGGCAAAGTGGAGGGTAGAGCAAAAGAGGCAGGGTTAATGTTTCTGCAGGAATCTTTCATTTAAAAAAAAGGAATTCCTGTTTGCATTTGCCAAAAACACTTCCCTTAGCCGTTTATTCAGAAGTTTTCTTCTACATGAACATTTGGGCTCCTTCCCCCCACCTCATTTTAAAAAAAAGAAGTGCAAAAGAATCCATAAATCTTTTCATGGCTGAGGAAGTCAATAAAGAAAGGTGCCAGAGGGAAACCCAAGATACACATACAAGGTGGCCTGTAAGTCCCTACCCATCCTCTCCGTGGGCATGCGCCCCACCCCTCTGCCCAGAGGTCCAATAGGAGCGCTTCCTCCCTCCTCTAGAAGAGCCCTACTCTCTTTGTGGCCGGGTAGGGACTTACAGGACACCCTGTACAACATCTGTGGCCGTGTGGCCCAGTCCTTGCACCAGAAGGAAGAGAATGATTGGCCCCA
Source organism: Bradypodion pumilum (assembly GCA_035047305.1). Classification (NCBI taxonomy): domain Eukaryota; kingdom Metazoa; phylum Chordata; class Lepidosauria; order Squamata; family Chamaeleonidae; genus Bradypodion; species Bradypodion pumilum. The sequence continues at coordinate 175,723,914 of JAWDJD010000002.1, read as the reverse complement.
TCCTCTTTCGGCTGGTAGTTCTGGTTCACCACTAAAAAGCCAGCAGACACTGTAAATCAGCCCAAAGCTCCCTGAATTTCTCGACAGTTCAGATGCCAAAGAAGCCTTATGAGCAGATGGAGGTGGGCCTTTCTCTTAGGGACACATTTCCAAACATGGCAACGTATCTCAAAAAAAAAAGAGGGCACAATAGAACAGTGGGTTGTGTACAAATGCATATGTGAATTTATATGCACAGGTGTATAATTAGAAATTATTTATTATTTTATTTATTTTATTAGATTTATATCCCACCCTCTTGCCCTAGGGCAACTCAGGGCAGCACACTTACACATAAAAACTATAAAATCTTCTTTAAAAGCTTCTATAAGACCAATTTAAAACCATCTCACAATTAAATGACCCTCCCTTCCCACCCCAACAGTAAAAAGGGATATATGCTTCTAGCAGAGCCAATGAGCAGGAGTCAGCACCCCGTCGGCCCCCCCATACTTGGTCTGCCAGCCAGGTTTTGAGCCCTTTCCTAAAGGGCAGCAATTCTGTCTGTAGCCATAGGTCTGCCAGTAGGAGGTTCCATAGGGTTGGGGGGACTCGGAGAAGGCCCTTCTCCTTGTACTAGAGAGGCGGGCCCCTCTAGCCGATGGGACACTGAGAGAGCCCCTCCGGTTCTCCCTGGTGGGGCAGGCAGACTCCTGTGGGGCGATGTGGTCTCTTAGATAACCTGGCCCACTACCATGCTTTAGTGTAAGGGACCAAAGACAATGAAACAGCCGAAGGGTTGGCTTAACACAGGTTTATTGCATGATGATCCGGAGGAACATGTGGTAATGGCGGATGGTTAGCTCAATATATACAGCTGGCTATACATTTGAATGTGGCTCGTCGACAGACTATTGGTTGCTGCCTGCGTGACGTCGTAGAAGGTCACGCCCTTCTTGACCAGGTGAAGAGGTGGCGGGGAATCTTCCCGCGCTGCTGAACCAGGTGAATCTGAGCCATGAGAGCTGGACGCTCGCTACTGCCCTCTGGTGGTCACTAGCTCGCGTCCCCTTATCAGGTTTACATTGATACAGCTGATGGTTATAATGTTGCACACAGAAAGGTTACATTGATAACACATGGTAAAGGTACATTGTTAAAGGCACAGCTTTACAGAACACAACATCCCTCCCCCCTAGGATGAGACGAAGTCTCTCAGCCAAGATGGCTTGTTGCATGTGCGTTTGGGCCGTGACGAGGGCTGCCCCCCCCGGGGGCATTATTGCTTCTTTGTTCCCTGGTCCCTTGTCCTGAAATGGGAGAGGGAGACTTGTTAGTGGCTTGCCGCTGTCTGGCGGCCTTAGGGGAAGGGAAAAACTCCATGGTGGGCAGACCGGGGGCAGTCGGGACTAACGAAAAACCCCTCTTCTCGCTTGGATGGGTGGGGGACCACTCCGAAAAAAAACCCCGGTTCTGGAAACTAAAATCTAACTTAGTAGGGGTATCCGCATTTGTGGGGACCTTCCGCGAGATATGTATGGGGTCGGGTTCCTCCTCCTCGGAAAGATCCCCCAGGGTATCTACGAGGATATCCTCCTCCCCCCTTGGTGGGGGCCCGCGGTCCCCCTTCCCTCCCCCTTGGGCTGAACGGGTGGGGGAGAACCCTAACGCTGACTTTTTCTCTGCTTGGTCTGTGCCCTGCTCATCGGAGACCCTGCGTCGGAGCTGGTCCGCGTGCCGCCTCCACAGGAGCCCTGTGTTGGTTTCCACGCGGTACGACACGGGGCCGGTTTGTTCCACAACTACGCCCGGCACCCAGGCTGGGCCCGCGCCGGCGTAATTCCTGCAATGCATGGGGGCGCCTACACTGAAACTCTTTGTGGCCTCTAGCCCGATGTTCCTTCCTTTGTCCTCCACCCTCGTGGGGTCTAGCCTAGTAAGGATGGTGGTCAGTTTCCTACGCATTAAGAGCTCTGCGGGGGAGTATCCTGACGCCAAAGGGGTCACCCTGTACCCTAGCAGAAACTGACAGACTTGTAGGTTCAGATCCCCGGGGCCCATGCGCCGCAACGCGTCCTTCGTGGTGCAGACGAGGCGCTCTACTTGGCCATTGGTGGCTGGGTGAAACGGGGCGGAGGTGATATGCTGAACGGCGTTAATCTCCATGAATGCCCTAAACTCGGAGGACGTGAAACAACTAGCATTGTCGCTAATTAACGAGTCAGGTATGCCGAACGTGGAAAAGAGCCTCCGCAAATGCCTAATGGTCTGGGCCGAGGAGGTGCTCGTGACTGGGATAACCTCCAACCATTTGGAGAAAGCGTCCACTACAAGAAGGAACAGGGTGCCTCTGAACGGGCCCGCGAAATCAACGTGCACCCGGGACCACGGCCCCTTAGCCGCGTCCCATTCCCTGTGGGGAAGGCGGGCCTCCTCCGGTCTGGAGCATTGGCAACTTTCACAAGTGCCGACCATGTGCTCAATGTCGGCGTCCAGCTGGGGCCACCAGAAGTAACTCCGGGCCAGCGCCTTAGATCGCACGATGCCGGGGTGGCTGACGTGCAGCAGCTTGAGCACCCGCGGCCGAAGGGAAGTGGGGATCACCACCCGCTGCCCCCACAAGAGGCACCCCCTCTCTAGGGACAGTTCTAACTTTTTCCTGAAAAATGGAGCGAACTCCTCCGCTGGGGAGGACGCGGGCCACCCTTTCTGCACCCAGGAGCTTACCGCCGCTAACGTCTTGTCCTTCTCTGTCGCTTTGGCAATGTCGGTGGGCACTACGGGGGGCGAATCCAGTACCTCTATCATGAGAACCTGATGGTCCCGCTCTCCCTTGCTCACCTGGCTGGGCGTTAGGGGGAGGGGAGACCTAGATAGAGCGTCCGCATGGCTGATCTCTTTCCCGGGCCGGTAGACCAACGCGTGCTGATACGCGTTGAGAAAAATGGCCCACCTGAGCATCCTTGGAGACAGGATCTGTGGGGTGGGCTTATCTGCGGTAAAAATGCCTAGCAGGGGCTTGTGGTCTGTTACAATGGTGAAGGGGCGGCCGTACAGAAAATCGTGAAATTTTTTCGTCCCCGCGACTATTGCTAGTGCCTCCCTGTCTGTCTGTGCGTAGTTTTTCTCCGCTTGGGACAGGGACCTGGAGTAAAATGCTATCGGGGCCTCCCTTCTGTTCTCCAACACGTGGCACAGCACCGCCCCCACCCCCACTGGAGATGCATCACAGGTCAGGACTACTGGGCGTTTGGGGTTGAAGTGGGTCAGTATGGCATCGGACGCTAATAGGCTTTTTAGCTCACTAAATGCCCTCTCCTGGTCCTCGCCCCACTTCCATGCCTGGTCTTTCTTTAGCAGTTTGTGTAGCGGTTCAGCCACCGCTGCCTTCCGGGGGAGGAAGGAGTGGTAAAAGTTGAGCAGCCCTAGGAACAACTGCAGCTCGGGCTTGGAGGTGGGGCGGGGGGCTTTCTTAATGGCTGCCACCTTGGACTTGGATGGTTTGATTCCCTCAGGAGTCACACAAAACCCTAGGAACTCAACCTCGGTGGCGAAGAAGACGCATTTGTCCTTTCGCAGTCTCAGCCCCGCCTTTTCGAATATTGTCAGGACCTTCCCCAACCTCTTGGCCAATTCAACCCGACTCCCCCCTGTTATTAACACGTCATCAAAATAAGGCAACACCCCCTCCAGCCCCTTCAGGAGGCGTTCCACGAGTGACTGGAAAATTCCAGGCGCCGAATTCACACCGAACTGGAGGCGCGTCACCTGGAACGCCCCCTTATGGGTGACTATGGTCTGCGCAGCAGCTGCGGCAGGGGACACCATAAGCTGCTGGTAGGCCTGTGCTAAGTCGAGCTTAGCGAAACACTTTCCCCCGTGTAACCTGGCCAGCAGATGGCTGACTACCGGCACCGGATATGCATTCGGGCGGATCGCCTTGTTGATGGTGCACTTGTAGTCGGCGCATATGCGGACCTCCCCATTGGCCTTTAGTGCGGTTACAATTGGAGTTTCCCACTCCGCAGAATCTACAGGCACAAGGATCCCCTGGCCCACCAACTTGTCCAGTTCCGCCTCTATCTTGTCCTTAAGTGCGAACGGCACCCTGCGTGGTTTAGGGCGAATTGGGCGGACCTCCGGGTCCAGGTCGAAAGTCACTGGGGGGCCCTTGAATTTCCCCAGTCCTTTTTTGAAAACTTCGGGGTGCGCCTCGCACACCTCCTGAATTGGATCAGTCCCAACGGCGTGCATCCCAACGGCGTGCACCCCCCCCCAATAAACAACCCCAGGGGCTGGAACCATTGAGTCCCGAGGAGGCTGCAATCTCCCCCTTTGAGCACGACTAGGGGAAGGGACGCGGCATGCTCCTTGAATTTGACCTGAAATTCTCCAACCCCCAACACTGGAATACTGTTCCCTTGCACGTCCCGTAGTGTGGACCTCAATGCTTTGAGCTTGGGTCGCTTGTGGGGGGCAATTCCCAAAAACTCCCTCTGGGAAATGATTGAATATGAGGACCCCGAGTCAATTTCCATCCTAATGGGAACCCCTTGGACTAGTACCTCAACAAAGTAGCGGGGGTGTCCTGTAGACACGCTGAACACTGGGGCGTCGTCCTCACAGCCGTCGGAGATGCGGCCCACGCCGTCCTGCTTCCGCGTGGCCTGGGCGCCGTCCTTGGGTCTCGTTGGGCGGTATTGTCCCGCGGAACGGTCTGCGGAGCTCCTCCGGGTTTCGCGCTTCTTCCTGCACACCTTGGCGATGTGCCCGCGGCGGCCACAGTTGTGGCACTCGGCCTTCCGGAAGGGGCACTTTACGCGGTCGTGGGCCGCTCCACAGCCGTCGCATCGCCGGCTCTCCTTCCGGACCCTCCTGACGTCCTCGTCGTCGCTGCTCTCTGTGGACGACCTCGAAGTTCGCCGGGCCGCCTGTACCGGAGCCTCTGCCTTGCTCGACTTCGGCTGCCAGTCCTGGAGTTCTTGGACCTTTGTAGATTCTGCGGCCTGGGCCGCTCTGACGACCTCCTGCAACGTGGGAGGCGGCTCTTGGTTCATTAATGTGCGCTGGGTCTCGGCGTCGTTCAGGCCGCACAGCACAGAGTCTCGGAGGGTGATTTCGGCATTCTCCCATTTGCACGGGCCAGCCGCCAGCCGCAGGGCCGCCACGAATGCGGCGACCGTCTCCCCGGGCGCTTGGACTCGCCTCCAGAACACACTCTGAGCGGGAAACATCGCCGTGGCGGGCCGGACGTGCTCACGCAGCATCTGCATGAGTTCCTTGGCCTTGGATTCGCTCACCCTCCTCGGTGCAATCAGGTCCACCAAGGTCCTTTTGGTTTCTTGTCCGAGCATCCTGGTGAAGATGGCCCTTTTCTTTGCCTCTTCCGTGACTTCGGACTCGATCAGTGCTGCCTGGAAGTCCATCTCGAATATCTCCCAGTCGCCCGGTTTCCTGATTTCGAAACCGGCGCATGTCTTGGTCCCGTGGGCTGCCATATCCCACCTTCGTCGCCAATTTAGTGTAAGGGACCAAAGACAATGAAACAGCCGAAAGGTTGGCTTAACACAGGTTTATTGCATGATGATCCGGAGGAACATGTGGTAATGGCGGATGAGTAGCTCAATATATACAGCTGGCTATACATTTGAATGTGGCTCGTCGACAGACTATTGGTTGCTGCCTGCGTGACGTCGTAGAAGGTCACGCCCTTCTTGACCAGGTGAAGAGGTCGCGGGGAATCTTCCCGCGCTGCTGAATCAGGTGAATCTGAACCATGAGAGCTGGACGCTCGCTACTGCCCTCTGGTGGTCACTAGCTCGCGTCCCCTTATCAGGTTTACATTGATACAGCTGATGGTTATAATGTTGCACACGGAAAGGTTACATTGATAACACATGGTAAAGGTACATTGTTAAAGGCACAGCTTTACAGAACACAACATCCCTCCCCCCCTAGGATGAGACGAAGTCTCTCAGCCAAGATGGCTTGTTGCATGTGCGTTTGGGCCGTGACGAGGGCTGCCCCCCCGGGGGCGTTATTGCTTCTTTGTTCCCTGGTCCCTTGTCCTGAAATGGGAGAGGGAGACTTGTTAGTGGCTTGCCGCTGTCTGGCGGCCTTAGGGGAAGGGAAAAACTCCATGGTGGGCAGACCGGGGGCAGTCGGGACTAACGAAAAACCCCTCTTCTCGCTTGGACGGGTGGGGGACCACTCCGAAAAAACCCCCCGGTTCTGGAAACTAAAATCTAACTTAGTAGGGGTATCCGCATTTGTGGGGACCTTCCGCGAGATATGTATGGGGTCGGGTTCCTCCTCCTTGGAAAGATCCCCCAGGGTATCTACGAGGATATCCTCCTCCCCCCTTGGTGGGGGCCCGCGGTCCCCCTTCCCTCCCCCTTGGGCTGAACGGGTGGGGGAGAACCATAACGCTGACTTTTTCTCTGCTTGGTCTGTGCCCTGCTCATCGGAGACCCTGCGTCGGAGCTGGTCCGTGTGCCGCCTCCACAGGAGCCCTGTGTTGGTTTCCACGCGGTACGACACGGGGCCGGTTTGTTCCACAACTACGCCCGGCACCCAGGCTGGGCCCGCGCCGGCGTAATTCCTGCAATGCACGGGGGCGCCTACACTGAAACTCTTTGTGGCCTCTAGCCCGATGTTCCTTCCTTTGTCCTCCACCCTCGTGGGGTCTAGCCTAGTAAGGATGGTGGTCAGTTTCCTACGCATTAAGAGCTCTGCGGGGGAGTATCCTGATGCCAAAGGGGTCACCCTGTACCCTAGCAGAAACTGACAGACTTGTAGGTTCAGATCCCCGGTGCCCATGTGCCACAACGCGTCCTTCGTGGTGTGGACGAGGCGCTCTACTTGGCCTTTGGTGGCTGGGTGAAACGGGGCGGAGGTGATATGCCGAACGGCGTTAATCTCCATGAATGCCCTAAACTCGGAGGACGTGAAACAACTAGCATTGTCGCTAATTAACGTGTCAGGTATGCCGAACGTGGAAAAGAGCCTCCGCAAATGCCTAATGGTCTGGGCCGAGGAGGTGCTCGTGACTGGGATAACCTCCAACCATTTGGAGAAAGCGTCCACTACAAGAAGGAACAGGGTGCCTCTGAACGGGCCCGCGAAATCAACGTGCACCCGGGACCACGGCCCCTTAGCCGCGTCCCATTCCCTGTGGGGAAGGCGGGCCTCCTCCGGTCTGGAGCATTGGCAACTTTCACAAGTGCCGACCATGTGCTCAATGTCGGCGTCCAGCTGGGGCCACCAGAAGTAACTCCGGGCCAGCGCCTTAGATCGCACGATGCCGGGGTGGCTGACGTGCAGCAGCTTGAGCACCCGCGGCCGAAGGGAAGTGGGGATCACCACCCGCTGCCCCCACAAGAGGCACCCCCTCTCTAAGGACAGTTCTAACTTTTTCCTGAAAAATGGAGCGAACTCCTCCGCTGGGGAGGACGCGGGCCACCCTTTCTGCACCCAGGAGCTTACCGCCGCTAACGTCTTGTCCTTCTCTGTCGCTTTGGCAATGTCGGCGGGCACTACGGGGGGCAAATCCAGTACCTCTATCATGAGAACCTGATGGTCCCGCTCTCCCTTGCTCACCTGGCTGGGTGTTAGGGGAAGGGGAGACCTAGATAGAGTGTCCGCATGGCTGATCTCTTTCCCGGGCCGGTAGACCAACGCGTGCTGATACGCGTTGAGAAAAATGGCCCACCTGAGCATCCTTGGAGACAGGATCTGTGGGGTGGGCTTATCTGCGGTAAAAATGCCTAGCAGGGGCTTGTGGTCTGTTACAATGGTGAAGGGGCGGCCGTACAGAAAATCGTGAATTTTTTTCGTCCCCGCGACTATTGCTAGTGCCTCCCTGTCTGTCTGTGCGTAGTTTCTCTCCGCTTGGGACAGGGACCTGGAGTAAAATGCTATCGGGGCCTCCCTTCCATTCTCCAACACGTGGCACAGCACCGCCCCCACCCCCACTGGAGATGCATCACAGGTCAGTACTACTGGGCGTTTGGGGTTAAAGTGGGTCAGTATGGCATCGGACGCTAATAGGCTTTTTAGCTCACTAAATGCCCTCTCCTGGTCCTCGCCCCACTTCCATGCCTGGTCTTTCTTTAGCAGTTTGTGTAGCGGTTCAGCCACCGCTGCCAACTTTAAAGCCAACTTTAAAGGTCATTACCAACACCTTGAATTGCACCCAGAGACAAACTGGTAACCAGTGCAGCTCCCGAAGCAGAGGTGAGGCATGGACATAGCACCCACACCCCATCACTACCCGGGATGCCGTATTCTGGACCAGCTGCAGCCTCCAAATGGTCATCAAGGGCAGCCCCATGTAGAGCGTATTACAATAATCAAGTCTGGAGGTAACCAGCGCATGTGTGACCATGCGCAAGGAATCCCTATCCAGGAGCGGGCGCTACTGGTGAATTACATGCAGTTGTGCAAAGGCCCTTCTGGCCACGGCCGCCACTTGTTCTTCTAGAAGCAGACGCACGTCCAGGAGAACCCCCAAGTTGCGCTCTGGGTCTGTCTGGGGCAAGGTAGCCCCACCCAAATTATTCTGAAAATAATAACTTAAATAGAATTACAGTACATCTTACTTGAAGTGAGTAAGGAGGACTGTGGACAGGTAGCCTGTGTGTTCCTGCTGAATCTGCTGTCCAGGTGGAGCTAACTGTGGATGGGTAGCTTCAAGGTCTCTAATTGCCCTCATTATAGCTCTTTTGTTTTAAATTGCAGGGTTAACAACCTTTCACACAGAGCAGTGAGGGTGAATCTTGGCACTCCAGCTGTTCTTGAATTTCAGTTCCCAGAAGCCCTGATCAGCAGGAGTGCTGATTTGGGTTTCTGGTAATTGAAGTCCAAGAACACCTGGAGTGCCAAGGTTTACCATCACTGACATAGAGGATGCCTTAAAATGGGAGACTGTCCTCTCTAAAAGAGGATTCACAGCCACCTTCTGTGATTCTTTTTAGGTGGATAAGTTAGAGTTCCAGGTTGAATGAGAAATGACAGCCACCTTGACACTTCAGGAACCATGAAGAGATTCACCAATGCTCAGCTCTACTAGAGCTCATGTTCTGGTAGCATAAATGTTGTGTGTAGGCCTGCTTAATCCAACATCCTGCTTGCCAGCCACAGTAGGCAAGGAGGTCCTCTGAGATGACCACCAGCAGGTCACAAAGGCAACCAGGAAGTAGATTTCAGAGACATTTTGCCTGTGGAAGCCCCATATCATCATGATTAACAGCACTCAAGCATACCTGTCAAGTTTTGGGAAATGTCTGTCAAATAAGGGAAATTTCCCGGCCAAAACGGGAAACTGGACAGCTATGCTTATCCTGTGCTGGCCTCCAGTCTCATTCCAGACTAATTGCAGTCTAACTAATACGGGATGACGGCAGGCAAGAGTGTAAAATATGGGGGTTTGACAGAAATTTCCCGAAACTTGACAGGTATGCACTCAAGACAAATGTTTCCTTCTGCCGAGGGCTCAGGCTTGGCTTGGCTTCTTCCTTCTAAAGAATTAGAGAGAATATGAGCTGACTTTGTTTCTCCATTCTTACTTTTGAAACCATAAGATCCAGATGCCTGGATCTTCTCTTGCATAAGGAAGGGATGTTATAGGTAAACATCCTGGGGTTATTTCATTTTTAAAAATGAGTATGTTAAATTAGTTTACATGTATCCAAGTGTATGAAGCCAGTGGAGAGTAGTCTGAGGGCTCAGAGCCACAGGAGTGTGTAATGGGCAGGCATCTTCCCACAGTGTGGCTGTAGAGATACACCGTGATAATGACTATGAGTGGATTAAATGGGCACAATACACCCGGCTCTGACAGTTGTGTAATTTTGCCTGAAGAGCCTCAACCAAAGGGCTATTTGAGCTTGCAAAGAGCCGAGGTACTTGATGGTTCTGAAATAATAACGACAAGTGTGTATTCATGTGCTCACAGAGTATTTTACCAGGGGGAGGAGGCTCAGTTAGACTTCACACACATTTGAAGGTGGGCTGTCCCTTCCATTAGGCAGAAGGAAGAAATCACCACCTTTGGTGGCAAATCCTGGGAGGGATATGGAAGAAGGCTTTTCTCTCCCTCCCGTGATTCCCACAGAGAGACCTCTGGGGCACACAGCCTGTCACAGTTCCATAAACTGGGCTCTCTCCTCAGGTGGGGTGGAAGTCGTTCTCCTCTTACCGGTACCAAAGTAAATTTCAGCTGTCTATCCAGGCAGTATCTACACATAGAAGGCATGTGTGTGTGTTTGGGGGAGCAATGTTGGAGAAGGAGGAATATCTTGTTGTTTGCCTCAAGCAGGAAAATATCTTGGGTTGGTCCTGATCTGAGAAAAACAAAAAAATTATTTCAAGACGAAAGCATATGGTTTCCGGGCACACATATAAATTAGTTTCATACGTCAGTGAGTAATGTTTTCTCTGCTGTGTGCAGTGGAGAAATTATGTTCTCTCTCACCCTCAGTACCCTCTGCTGCAAAGGAAGAGGCAGGCACAGCTGGCTTCTTTCCCTCTGGAAAATCAATGTCACCCTGCCCTTTGTTATCTTAACTAATTCGTAGCAGGATAATGGTTGAATGATCGAGAAGTACAAGGATACATTACTGTACTGGCCTTTTCCGTTTTCCATTTCCAAAATCCACCCTTCCTTCTTGCAACTGTGGCCTGAGCCACTGGTGCTCAGATTACAAACTGGCACAATGACAAACTAAAACTTTAAAAAGTTACTTTTTTAGATGGTAGCTACCCCTGACCATGATGACAGGTGGATTCTGGGAACTGAAGTCTCAAAAAGAAACATTTCAAGAATTAAAATGACTCCTCAATAATTCACATACTGCAAGGCTGTCAGTGGAGATTGGAGGGTCTTGTGATCATGCCATGGGAATGATCTGCATCTGACAAGGAAACACAGAAGCAGGACCAGAGGGCACTCAATGGATGTTGTTCAGGGTATGAGAGTGTTTAGAACAGGGGTTCCCAATCTACAGCCCATTTGGTTTACTGGAACCAAGACAATAGAAGCAGCCGAAGTCTGGCTTAACACATCTTTATTGGCACACCGGTAGACTAAACATGTGGTAATGACAGAGGTACAGCTCCTTTTATATTGCAACAATACATTTGAACATGGTTACATGGTAGCATATTGGCTGCTACCTGCGTGACGTCATTTTGAGTCACACCCTTCTTCTCCAGAAGTTCCTTGCGCAGGAAGGTTCCTGCGGCTGACGGTAATTGGGGAATTTGTACCATGTGAGCTGAACACTTGCAGCTGCCCTCTATGGGCAGCTAACTCATGTTCCATTAACAGCTGAGATACATTGTGATCATTGTTAGGTTACATTCGGACATTGCAATGGCTACATTCATTCTTAAAGTGATACAGTTTCATACACAACACTCCTCCCTCCTAGGATGGGACAAAGTCCCTCAACCATTGTGGCTTCCCGCAAGTGCACTTGGGGATGAACGACTACTTGGCTGAGCTCAGGGGAACTAGAGGCTCCGAGTTCCACAAACTCTCATCCTGCAATGGAAAGGGAGGACTCATTAGTTGTCTGGCGGGGACTCTGTGGCAACCTTGTGTTTGGAGAGGGAAACGGGAGATATAACTGGGATGTGAATCCCTGCCTGTCGCTCGTGGCACCTGGCGACCCCCCCCCAGCATGAATCTAGGAACCAATGAGGAGACCCTTGCTGTCTCGCCCTGGTTTCTTGTGCCTGCAACTGGCGAACCTGTACTCCCCCCTGCTGCCTGGGTCGGGGGTCTTGATGATGGGGTGAACTCTAGAACAAAAGGACTGGGAGGACTAGAAATACCAGGGGCTGAACTAAACCCCTCTTCTCGCTCGGATGGATGGGGGACCACTCCGCAACACCCCCTGGTATGGCAACATAAAATTAAACTCATGAGATGACTCCTCATTCCTCTCTTCCAAAGTATCCTCCTCCCCGTGTGAGAATCTAGGATATGCATTTGTATTTGGGGGAATCCCCGTGTCTCCCCCTTGGGCTAAACGGGTGGGGGAGAACCCTAACATTGATTCTCTTTCACTGGTAACTCGCCATCTGAGTTGGTCAGCGTGCCTTCTCCATAGCAGACCTGTACTGGTTTCAAGCCTGTATGACACTGGCCCCGTTTGTTCAATAACCACTCCTGGCACCCATGTTGGTCCCGAGGTTGCGTAATTCCTACAATGAACCGGGTCCCCTACCGCAAAACTTTTGGAGCTCTCTATCTCTATATTTCTTCCCTCATCCTCCACCCTGGTCGGATCCAACCGATCAAAAAGTGTTACCGGCTTCCTCCACATGAGGAGCTCAGCTGGAGAAAGTCCTGAAGCCAGGGGAGTTGCCCTATAACAAATGAGGAATTGGCACAGCTGGAGGTTCAATTCACCGGGACCCATGCACTGCAGTGTGTCTTTTGTAGTTCGCACTTGGCGCTCTACCTGACCATTTGTGGCGGGGTGAAACGGGGCAGAGGTAATGTGCTGAATGTCATTCCTCTCGATGAATGCCTTGAATTCCGCAGACGTGAAAGTACTGGCGTTATCGCTCACAAGTACGTCCGGCAGGCCAAAGCAGCTGAACACCTTGCACAATTGTTTAATGGTTGCAGCAGATGAGGTGTTGGACATAGGAAAGGCCACTAGCCATTTGGAATATGAGTCTACTATCAGCAGAAAAAGGGAACTCCGGAAAGGGCCAGCGAAGTCGATGTGAACCCGGGACCATAGCCCGCAGGCCGTGTCCCATTCCCTGTGGGGTAGCCGGGACTCTTCGAGGGTGAGAGCTCTGGCAACTCTCGCACATGCCCACCAAATGCTCTATATCCGCGTCTATCTGGGGCCACCAGAAATAGCTCCTGGCCAAGGCTTTGGAGCGCACTATTCCCGGGTGGCTGGTGTGGAGTAGCCTGAGCACCTTTGCCCGTAACTTCTCTGGGATGACCACCCGTTGGCCCCAGAGGAGGCAGCCCCTTTCAATGGAAAGCTCTACCCTGCGTCTAAAAAACGGTTTGAATTCCTCCTCAGGGGGAGTTGTGGGCCACCATTTTCTAACCGAGGAACTGACTTGGGATAGGGCTTTGTCGGCTGCTGTGGCTTTGGAGAGGTCTGTGGGAATGATGGGGGGGTGAGTCGAGAGACTCGATCAGCAGGACCTGGTGATCCTGCTCCACCTCGCATTTGGGGTCTCCTAATTGAGGGAGGGGAGATCAAGACAACGCATCTGCATGGGGGATCTCCTCCCCTGGGCGGTGAACCAGTTCATACTGGTAGGCATTGAGGAAAATTGCCCAACGCAGCATTCTGGGGGACAGGATTTGTAGGGTGGGCTTGTCTGTGGTAAAAATCCCCAAAAGGGGCTTGTGATCAGTCACAATTGTGAACTGGCGGCCGTACAGGAAATCGTGGAACTTCTTTGTTCCCGCGATTATAGCAATAGCCTCTCTATCTGTTTGCATGTAATTGCGCTCCGCCTTTGAGAGTGACCTGGAATAGAAGGCAACTGGGGCTTCCCGCCCGTTTTCTAACACGTGGCACAGTACAGCCCCCACCCCCACTGGTGATGCATCACAGACCAAGGTTACAAGTTTCCTTGGATCAAAATGGGTCAGAACGGCGTCTGAGGACAAGAGCCCCTTGAGCTCCTTGAATGCTTTCTTTTGCCTCTCCCCCCACCGCCAAACCGTGTCTTTCTTTAGCAACCCGTGCAGTGGCTCTGCAACCGATGCCTTCCTTGGCAAGAAGGAATGGTAAAAATTCAGGAGCCCTAAAAATGACTGCAGCTCTGGTTTCGCGGTGGGGCAAGGTGCGTTTTGCACAGCTTCGACTTTGGACTCGGATGGCTTGATACCCTCTGGGGTTATTTTGAACCCGAGAAACTCAACCTCCCTCGCAAAGAACACACATTTATCCCTTCTCAACCTCAGTCCCGCTTTCTCGAATACAGTTAGGAACTTGTCCAGCCTTTTCGCTAGTTCCGATTCGCTTCCCGCTGTTATCAAAACATCATCAAAATATGAGAGCATGCCTGGAAACCGCTTTAAAAGGCGTTCTACAAGGGCCTGAAAGAGTCCAGGGACCGAGTTCACACCGAACTGTAGGCACGTTACCTTGAATGCCCCCTTGTGCATGACGATGGTTTGCGCAGTGGCAGCAGCTGGGGTTACAGTGAGCTGCTGGTACGCCTGCGCCAAGTCTAACTTTGCGAAACACTTACCCCCGTGTAAAGTGGCTAGTAAGTGGCTAACTACCGACACCGGGTAAGCATTTGGCCAAATGGCCTTGTTAATTGTACATTTGTAAGCGCAAATCCTAACCTCCCCGTTGGATTTTAAAGCTGTAACAATCGGAGTTTCCCACTCTGCAGAATCCACTGGAACCAAAATCCCCTGCCCCACCAATTTGTCCAATTCCGCCTCAATCTTGTCCGTGAGGGCGAAGGGGACTCTTCTTGGCTTGAGTCGTATGGGCCGGATTTCTGGGTCCAAGTCAAATGAGACCGGGGCCCCTCTGTATGTCCCGAGCCCCTTTTTAAAAACTGCCGGGTGCACATCGCACACATCCCGAATTGGGTCAGTCTCGATGGCGTTTATGCCGGACAGTTCAATTCCCAGGGGAGCAAACCACTGGGTTCCCAAAAGGCAACAGGACCCCTCCTTGAAAACTACTAGGGACAGTTTTTCTGTGAACCTTTTAAACTTCACCGTGAAGTTTCCCACCCCCAACACCCGGATCCCATAACCCTGCACGTCCCGTAAGTTCGATTTCATGGCCCGCAACTTGGGCCACGCATTTGGGGGAATGTGCAGGAACTCCTTCTGGGAAAGGATGGAGTAGGACGACCCTGAGTCTATTTCCATCCTAATCAGAACCCCTTGTATCAGTACCTCTACAAAGAAGCGCCGGTGCTCCAGGCCCACACGGTTTACGGCCACCGCGTCGTTGTCGGCTGAGACCTTTCCAATTCTGGCCGCCTTGCATTGGGGTATTTGAGGATGTCTCGACGAACCCTTGTCCTCCGCTTGCCGGCGCCTGCAGACCCTGGCGATGTGACCTCTCCGCCCGCAGTAGTGGCACTCAGCTTTCCGGAATGGGCACCTCTTTCGGTCGTGAGATGCCCCGCAGCCATCGCAACGGTGGTTTCCTTTCTCGCTGGCTCGGCTCCTTTCTCCTTGTCTCTTGACTCTCTGCACGTCATTGTCCTCACTGGAGCAGGAGCCCGCAGTCGCGGACGACTCCTTGGAAGTTGGTGGAGTGCCGGTGGAAGGCTGGGGGGCCTGCCAGGCCCCTTGTGCCGAAGTCCACTGAGCCGCTTGTACTAGTGACTTGGCCCCCTCAGGTGCGGCCCCTCAAGACTTGAAGACTTTGACCCCGCTCCTCGCCGCCTCAGCCACCTGGGCCTCTCGCAGTGCCTCGTTGAACGTGAGGCGATGGTCGCAGGTCATTAATTTCCTCTGGACCTCCTCATCCCTTAGGCCGCACAGCATGCAGTCTCGAAGGGCTATGTCCAGGTCCTCCCATTGGCAATGGACGGCTGCCAGCCTGAGGGCCGCCACATAGGCAGACACGGATTCTCCCGGGCACTGGTCTCGCCTGTGGAACGCGACCCAGGCCAGAAAAATGGAGATGGGAGGCTGGAAGTGTTCCCTCAACGTTGTGAGGATGCGGTCAATGGGTACCGCGTTGACCCTCCGGGGAGCTAGCAGGTTCATCAGGATGCGCAGCGTGGCCAGCCCAACCTGGGCTAGGAAATGCGACCACATCTTCCCTTCGTCGTTGATGCCTGCAGCATCCATCGCATGCCAGAACTGGCACTCGTACAGCTCCCATTGCTCAGGATCGCTGATGTCGAATTGGTGTGGCTTGATCTTGGGATACGCCATATCCCATCCTCGTCACCAATTTGGTGTACTGGAACCAAGACAATAGAAGCAGCCGAAGTCTGGCTTAACACATCTTTATTGGCACACTGGTAGACTGAACATGTGGTAATGGCGGAGGTACAGCTCCTTTTACATTGCAACAATACATTTGAACATGGTTACACGGTAGTGTATTGGCTGCAACCTGCGTGACATCATTCTGAGTCATGCCCTTCTTCTCCAGAAGTTCCTTGCGCAGGAAGGTTCCCGCGGCTGATGGTAATTGGGGAATTTGTACCATGTGAGCTGAACGCTCGCAGCTGCCCTCTATGGGCAGCTAGCTCACGTTCCATTAACAGCTGAGATACATTGTGATCATTGTTAGGTTACATTCGGACATTGCAGTTGCTACATTCATTCTTAAAGTGATACAGTTTCATACACAACATCCCATGAGCTGGATCCGGCCCCCAGGCCAAATTTATCTGCCCCCCAGGCTGAATTGCCGCCAATGCCAGAAGTGCCCCGACATCACTGGAAATGCCAAAATCACCACCTTTTCACACTGAAACAATGCATAAACATGGAGGGCCCCCTTAAAAATGGTGCAAAAATGTTTCCCCTCACCCCCTCCTCCAAGGGACGTGGCAGAGGTGGGAAAAACGCCTGGAAATGCAGGAAGAACCATGTGACCAGCCCTTCAGTTGACTGAGGGGCATAGTCAGACTTCTGGCAGGAAAAGGTTGGAAACCTCTGGCTTAGAATAATGGTGCATTTAGAAAGGAGCATATTACACTTACAAATTCTCCAGAAAGTAGCTAGTTTTTTAAAAATACTCTATACTTTCCTCCTTTGCATTAAAGATGGCTAGCTTAAGTTACTTCAAAACAGAAAATAACCCGAACATTGAAAGGACCATGGGTCTGTGATCAAAGAAAATCTTCTGTTCCTGTTGTCTCAAGATCTCAAACAAGGACACAGCAGGAGCCAACTTTGGAACAATTTGGGGCGGGGAGGGGGCTTCTTGATGAGTCCACACCTCTCTAACGATGAAGGAAAGTAGAAGGTTATGGCCCTTGTGTTAAGTGAATGTCCTGTTTGTCCTATATAGAGTACAGAAGGAAATTTGTCCTCTCTATAAGACAAACAGGACAATCATTGCACAAAAGAATTAATGGATATAAATCAGACATCAGGAATGGCAACACAGAGAAACCCATCTCAAACCATTTCAACCTACCTGGACACACTATTCAAGACTTGAAAGTTGTGATTCTGGAACAGAGGAATTACAAGACTAGGATCCAGAGAAAGACAGCAGAAATAAAAATACTGTACATCCATCTGCTGGACACCCATCACAAAGGTTTGAATATTAGCCAAGGGTTTCTGGGACATTATCATATTTGATACACATTGTTATATGCTGCTATATATGTTGTATATTATATTTTATTATACTTTACCCCTTCACAAACTTTCCTGTAAAATTCTCTTTCACTACATAGACTGTCCCACAGAACAAAGGATGTGCTCACACAGTAACACAAAGGTTAAACTCATTAGCAAATGTTCATTGCTATTTGATTGTTTTGTATCTTCCCAATTTTGCAATTGAAAAAGTATTTTCCCACTCTCCCCACATTTGCACTTTAAAAAAAAAAAGGGGGGGGGTTTACAGCTAATCTGAATAACAACCAGAGATCATCTGCCATTACCAATTGTATGAAGCCACTATGATTTGTATGCTAATTTGTTATGCTAACCAATCACTCTGTACCTGATGTGTATGAATTGATGCCATGAAGCCTCACTCCCATGTCTGATGAAGTGGACTTGATCAATGAAAGCTCACATTGAAATATAACAGTCTTTAAAGTGCTGCACTATTTTTGTTTTGTTTTGTTTATTCTCTGATATGCCTGAAACACAGACTAACACAGCTACTATTCCAATAAATTTAACTAATGATGGCGATCATTCTTTAGCAAACATCTAAACTGCATGTTGGTATGGGATGAGCTCATCAGCATTGGAGAGGGAGG
Source organism: Bradypodion pumilum (assembly GCA_035047305.1). Classification (NCBI taxonomy): domain Eukaryota; kingdom Metazoa; phylum Chordata; class Lepidosauria; order Squamata; family Chamaeleonidae; genus Bradypodion; species Bradypodion pumilum. Next base: position 175,706,001 of record JAWDJD010000002.1, on the reverse strand, counting down.
GGGGTGGAGAGAGAGAGAGAGAGAGAGAGAGAGAGCAATTCCTGCATAAAATAGATTGGGTTTCTGTTGTGTCCAAAGCTGAAGTCTAGTTTAAAAGACAAACTGCACCAAAGCGGAAGAAGCAGATGCGCACCATTTCTAAAGGCGTGAATTTCAAATAGCTGTTAAAGCGGGAAATGTTGAACTTTGCTTGTCCTCCGGAAGCCTGCCTAAATGTATCTTCTTTTGTATCGGTCAAATCACTGTGTATATAGAGGCCACCCCTGTACATAGTCCCCAGTCTGGTTTCTGAGCTGAATAAAGAATGACTGTTGTTAACCCAATCCTGCTGGTAAGATTACTAATTGCGCCGGACTCAACAGTTTCCACGAGTGAAAAAACAACGGCACTCACTTCATACAGTACAAATAAAATACTAAGCTATCACGCTGTTGGGGCAAAGTGTTCTTTTATCTGCAGTTTCTCATCCCACCCTGCACAATCACCTCTGATGATCCTAATTTCTGTGCGTTCACCACCATGATCACCATGATGCCACCACGTTAAGAAATGGATTTTGGTGCCCTTGGGCAAAGCCTCACTTGCTCCATTCTAATTAAAGCTCTACTTCCAGCCTATTAAACCTCTTTAAAAAAAAGTCCCCAGCACAGATGTGAGTATTCACATAGAGTGATGCAACTATGACCGCGCTCCACATGGCTTGGCAAACACCACCCTTTAAACCAAAGAAAGTGAGTGGAACCTTCAATGTGAAGCAACACTGTGGCTGTCATAACACATGTCATCACTACAGTGTAAGTCACACTGAGTCAACGGTGGGGTCAACAATCAATTTGGGTGAAAAAAGGGTAAACCCCAATGTAGACCTGGCCACAGGAGAATTAAAGATGGGTAAAGACCCAAGCTGCTGTAGCTTTACACACTTTGCACAGCTTTGTTTGTACATTGGTGGAGTTAAATTGTCTCTGGTGAAAGATTTGCTATTGCTCAGGAGGGATAATATTGCAACAGGATGAAATACACTTTTTGCTTTAATGAGTGGTTTGATCACAGTAGTCTCTAGCAGAGAAAACGCCTAGCTGGGAAATGTTCTGTGCAACAAAAATGACAAGCGTGTCATGCTATAGCAATCTTGTGGCTTTCTTTACACAGTAATCATGTCTATGCAAAGTGTCCCGGCTCACGGAAGTTTTTGTTGCTACTCCATCACAGCTTTTTATTTGTTTTTTGTTTTTTGGGGGTGTGGGTGTGTGCATTACTGTTATAGAGATGGCTTGATAACATTTAGAGATATCTAGAAAATGTGGCTCAAATTGGCTGAAGGTCATTAACTGATGAATGAAGCATTACTACTCTTATGTGTAGTTGTTTACACAGCTTGGATTCATGGATTTCTGACTTCCGCCAAGTCATAGTCTAAGACCTTTTCTATACTGCCACTTTTAAAATTACATTTTTAATTGCTTGTTTACTTCAATCAATCAATCAATCAATCAATCAATCAATCAATCAATCAATCAATCAATCACTTTATTACAATCTACAACAGGCACAGTAAAATGAAAGGTAAAATTTTAAAAGTTTAAATGCTTAGAATGTATTCAAAATATATTACTTTAAAAACATATCCAGGTGAAATTTTAAAAATTTAAATGCTTAAAATGTAGTTAAAATATATTACAGTAAAACCTCGCATAAAGAGCGCCTCGCTTAGTGTTAAGTATGTTAACTGTGTTTTCTGACAGTAGCAGAATGTATCTTTTCTCAAGTATCTATTCTTATGCAAATAAGTGGATCGAAAATGTGCACACTCTGTTAGCCAATGGGCTTGTTGTATTATTGTTACTGTTACTGTTTACAGTGTATATAAGTCTGAGTTTTGCCCTAACCAAACTGTGTTCAAACCCCACTAATAAAGAGCTGAATTTCACTACTTCACTCGTCTGCTTCTTCATTCTCTGAACACTAAACTGGCGACAAGGATGGGATGGCGTCCCCACACAGCAACAACATCGGCCCATTTGACCCAGCGCGTCCAAAGAAATGGGCAACATACGAATGCCGATTCCACCATGCACTGGCCTCGCAGAAGATCACCGACGAAGACCAGAAGCGCTCCTGTTTCCTCGCTCAGTGCGGTTCTGAAATGCTTGAGCTGGCAACCCACCTCGTTCTCCCAAAGGACGTGGATGTGGTGCCGATTGCAGAAATCATGTCCGCACTAAGGAAACACCTGCAGCCAGAGGTCTCGATCTTCCTGGCCAGGGTGGCCTTCCACAAAAGGAGCAGCGACCTGGGGAGTCCATTGCAGACTACGCCACCACTCTGCGCTTTACTGCCATCCCATGCAAGTGGGACAACATCGAAGAAGCACTCCGGGACTGTCTGCTGGCCAGCATGAGGGACAAAGATGCTCAATGTCGCCTCATGATCAGGAAGATGCTAACTTTCAAGGCTGTCCTAGCGTCTGAGGCCGCACGGTCCGGCATCAAGCTTTTCCAGCATCACCACTCCACCACCAGTGCCACCGACTCAGTTGTGCAAGCTCAGCAAAATTCATCTTCATCCTCCTCAGCATCACCTGGTTCCACCTCTTCATTGGAGTCCAGCGATGCAGAGGGAGAAGTCCGAGCGGTCCAACAAAAGCACCGAGAGCACCGTGACGATCGGGAGAAGAAATTCCTTTGCAAGTGTGATGGCTGCGGAGCCCGGCATGACCGCAGGAAGTGCCCCTTCCGCACCGCAGAATGCCACAACTGTGGGCGATGAGGGCACATTGCTAAAGTATGCCGACAGCGAAAGCAAAGAACTCCAGCACCTGAGTCCAAGAAGAGTCATCACCACAAAACGTCCATCGCCAAAGTGTCACCAGAGCCTGAGCCGTGCCAAGTGGGCATTGTCAGCGAGCATTTCTTCGCAGACATGTTTGGCACTGGAGCCATTGCCAGGAGAAAGCGTTCCTAGAACTTAAAAGGCTGTTGTCTTCGGATACTGCATTAACTCATTTTGATCCTAACAAGGAAGTTGTACTTGTGTGTGATGCATCCCCTGTGGGGGTGGGAGCTGTGTTATGCCATGTACTAAATGACGGGAGGGAAGCCCCCGTAGCATTCTATTCCCGTTCACTCTCAAAGCTTGAGATATTTTTTTTAAAAAAATTATTTTTTATTGAGATTTTTTTAAAACAAATACAAATAAAACACAAAAAAGAAATGCAATACATAATACACAAAATACCTAAAAATACAAACTAACAATAAAACATCATAGAGAAATAAGTATTGCCTATCCTAATAAACTTTCCTCTAACGTAATACTTTAAAAACTTTAATTCCACACTTAAAAATACATTCTCTTATTTTTAACATACTAGTTGTGAATACACTTCTACTAATCCTTCTTACTACTATTACTTATTTACTAATGCTACTAATTCATGCTCCATTTAGTTCAATTTACTAATAATACAGATAGGATACAAAAACTAAAACAAAATATACATAATTAACACCCCGTGTTTATTTACATTGCCCTGGAGAATTCAAAATAACTCATTAATTTACCTCCAAAACCTACTTTGTTCGGGTACAGGCCTATTTCTCTCAACACCCCTAAGTGAATGAACCACAAAAGGTTTCCATGTATTCCAAAATCTGTTCTCTCTCTTATTACCCTTCTTTTCTTTTATTTCCCATGTTCATTTATCGTTCAATGCTAAGTTCCACATTTCTTTATACCACTCCTCCGTCTGTATAATTATATCATTTTTCCAATTCCTAGCAATACATTGTCTACCTGTTGTGAGCATTATTTCAAGTAATTCTTTCTCATTCTTATTCAAGTTAGTAAATTCAACATTTGTCAGCATAGTGGTATCTGATCCCAGATTGATTCTCTTTCCCATTATTTCACCAATCTCTTTTTCAATTCTTTTCCAAAATTCCTTTACCACATTACAACTCCACCACATATGTTCATAAGTTCCTATTGTATCTTTGCATCTCCAACATATATTATCCTTTTTATTATCCATTTGATGTAACCTCACTAGGGTAAGATACCACCTCCATAACATTTTATAATTATGCTCCTTAATTCTAACCGACATAGTTCTCATTATCCTTTTTTCCCATTTTTTTCCTCCATACATCTTTTTCTATCTTTATATTCATTTCTTGATCCCATCTTAATTTCATATCCTCCTGTGGATCACCCACCTTGTTTAATAACATATACAGTTTACTAACTAAACCCTTAATATTTCTTTCTCCCTTTCTAAGTTTTAAAATCAAATCCTCAAATTCAGTCTTTTCTCTATCCCCATCAAAGTCCCTCATAAGTTTCCTATTTCACTTATTTACCCTCATCATCTGAAACCAATTCAATTTTAATTGTTCAAACAAATTTGTCTTTCTCCCATTATTCCTACAGATCTGTAACCAGTCTTTCACCAGGAAAACTTCATTTCTGTCCAATATTTCCTTTACCTCATTATCTATTTTTATCGGAAAACTTGCCGTGTCTGTCAAATCCAAAATTGGAGAGATGTTCGGGGCCAAATCCTTCTTTACCTTTTTCCACACGTTCATTAATCCTTTCATCATAGAATTTTTAGTTACTGGCTTTCCCACATTACCTCCTTAAAAAACCATTTTGCCTATATTACTATAGTCCCTCATCTCAATTTCTTCCCAAATCATTTTTTCCCTAGCCAAGATCTTCACAACATTCTTAATTTGAAAGTCACGGTAATATACCATCAAGTTCGGCATTCCTAAACCAACCTCTTTCTGAGGTAGGTACCATAATTTTTTTGGTAACCTAGACCTCTTTCCCCCATTACAAAAATTATTTATCAATTTTTGGAACTCCATAATTTCCTTATCCTTCAATTGAATTGCTAATGCGTCAAATAGAAAATTTATTCTAGGTAACAACATCATTTTGCTAAGTGCAATTCTCCCGAACCATGACAGCTTCAGCTTTTGAAATTTTTGTATTTTAAGCTTAAGTTCATTTTTCAAACTGTCATAATTCAATCTTTTAAGATCATCCAATCTATTTGATATATCTATACCCAAACATTTCAGCTTATTTTTAATTTGAATGTTGCTCATTCCCTTTATCTTCTTCCGGTCCTCTTCTCCCATATTACAAAGCATCATTTCTGATTTATCCCAATTTATCCTCAGCCCCGTAATGTCCTCAAAATCCTTTAATTGTGTTCTAATTCTGTTCATTACTTTCTCAGGGTGTTCCATAATTATCAATGTATCGTCCGCATATATGCTTATTTTATTTCCCATAATCCCTTCTATTTTCCCATCCTCTCTTATAGCTTTTGCCAAAATCTCCATTGCCATAATGAACAATATAGGGCACAAAGGACAACCTTGTCTCGTACCTGCCTCTAATTTTACCTCATCAGTAACCTCATCATTCACTCTAACATTAGCTTTGCCTTTCTGATATAATTGATCTATTACCCTTCTAAATTTATCTCCAAATCCATAACTTTTTATTATTTCCTTATTTGAAATCCATTGTAAAGAGTCAAATGCCTTAAAAATATCTAAAGAGGTTAAACCCACTTTTTCTTTCGTTTGACTCACAGTGTCAATTAAATCTAATACTCTTCTAGTCAACTCTGCCATATGTCTCCCTTTCAGAAAACCCACTTGATCCATATTTATATAGTTACCCATAAAACTATTTAACCGCTTAGCCATGATTGCTGTGAAGATCTTAGCATCTTGGTTTATAAGCGAAATCGGTCTGTAAGATTCTACTTTTTCTAAATTCTTTCCAGGTTTTGGCAACAGTACAATTGTGGTCCTATACCATGAAGTCGGAATTTGCTCACCATCTAATATATAATTGTATAATCTAACCAACTTTGGTACTACTATATCTTTAAATTCCTTGTAGAAATCAGCAGGTAATCCATCCTCCCCTGGAGCTATTCCCAATTTTAAACCCGCAATTACCTCTTTTACTTCCTTCTCTAACACTAGCTCTTCCATTCTGTCTCTATGTTCCTGCTTTATTCCACTAATTATCTGTTTCTCTAATTGCTTTTTAAGCTTCTCTACATCTATTTCCTTCTTTGCATATAAAGCTTGATAAAATTATTTTACAATTTTACATTTATCTCTGGTCTTATTACATCTTATCCTTTGATTGTCCATCAAGACTCCAATTTCCCTATTTTCTTTTTTATCATTTACTGCTTTTGCTAATAGTTTAGAATTTTTATTACTATATTCAAAATATTCTCTCTTCAGATAAATCAAATCTCTTTTTACTTTTTCTATGTCTTTACCTACCATTTCAGCCTTTAACCTTTGTAAATTAACAAATACCCTCCTGTCCTTCGTCTGAATGTTCCTCCTGTAACCGCTTTATCTCATTTTCAGTTTTATCCTGTGCTAATTTATGTTTTTTATATTTATTACTTACCATCTTAATACACTCCCCTCTAAAAACCAACTTCATGGCATCCCAGACCATGTTAAAATTTACCTCATCGTTATCATTCCATTGCCAATTTTCCATCCAACTCTCCATAATTTGTTCTTTACACTTTTGATCTTTAAATAAATTAACATCATAACGCCATTTCCTTATCTTTCTACTTTCTTTTTGTAAGCTCAATTCTAAAATAACCTTAGCATGGTCTGACTCCTTAAAAATTCCAACTTCAGTCTCCTCCTTAAGATGGCGACCAAGTAACACACTTATCCGGGAGCTCGCGCTATTCAATGTGGATGTTAAAGTGAAATTAGAAATAAATGAGGCTAAAATGTTTCTGAAACTTACCTGAGGGAGGTTTACAAGCTTGCCTTTCTCGTGACCTGAAATTGGAATTTTTGTAGTTGGTGGTCGGAGTTCGGGAGGCACATCAGAAGGACAAGCGGCAAAAGCCGCAGTCGCCCTGCAGCTGTGTGGCGAACGGGACTGCTGAGAGCACCGGGATTCACGAGAAGGAAACGCAACGTATTTGAGTTAAACGAACATTAAAAGTAGTGGAAGAGGCGGCGGATGGAGAATGGGGGAAGCAAGTGGAGCAACGGACAGCTAATGTAAGTGTCGAGGCACTTGAAAGCAGAGTGGACAGAGTGGACAGAGGAGAGAAGGGGCTTAATGGCGGTTGTTGTGGGGAAAAGCAAAACTGAAGAAGGAAGGGGCTCCCCCCCTCCAGAAGCCGCAGCTGGGCTCAAGAGTATATTGGTGTCTTTATAATTTCCTCCCCAGATGCAAGTATTTTGAATTTTTTTTAAAACTTGTTGGGAGCATCATCTTTGGGATTTCCTTCCCATTTTTGTGGGACTGCGATGGAGTGAGTGGGATTGACTCTTGCCTTTGCTGAAGGTCCTTTTTCTCTCTTTTCTCTCTTTTTTCTTTTTTTTGTTGGAGAGTTGGCAACAGTTCAAGTGGTTTCCAAGGGATTTATCTTCTTGTGCTATTTTTTGGATACAAAGTTTTTAGCCTGTCTGGCAGCTTGGAGGGATTCAATTGGCTACATTTTATTTGGATCAAATTCTATTTGGATTACAATGAGGATCATACAAGGGAGGCTGGAGAATATAAAGGATTTACTGTGATTTTATAGTGGTGGATCTTTCCATTGGTTTATACAATAGCTTGGCAATTGGAATACAGCATGCAAAGAGTGGCATTTGACTGAGCTACAACGTGTTTGAAGAAATCGGGGGTTTATTCTTGGCTTTCTAAGCTCGTTGTACAGGAGCACTGGAACAGCTCCAAGGGGAGAGGTCAGCCCGAGCAAAGAGTGTTGCAGCTTTGAAACTTTTATTCGATGTCACAATGGATAAAATTACAAGAAGAAAAGAGAAGGAGGAGGAGATTGTGGTGAAACCTAAGAAAAAAGGCAAATCAGTAGCTGCGGAGGCCACTGCATCATCATCATCATCAGCATCTCCTGAACCAACAGCATTTGATCAGACTCAAATAATGGTTGAATTGGGTAAATTGTTTCAGAAATTTGAAAAAATGGAGGAGGCAAGGGTGAAGGATAAAAATGAAAATTTTGGGGAAACAAGATAAATTGGCTACAATGTTTATGGATTTTTCTTAAAAAGTTGAATTAAATATTCATAAGATAGAGGGTAATGTTAAATTGATGCAAAATGATTTGAAATTGGTGAAAGGGGAAATGAAAGGGATACGTGAAGAGGTCAAGGAAAATAAGATGAAAATGGAGGTGCATGAAAAAAAGATAGATGTCACGGAAGAATTGATGAGAAAACAGAATATTGTGATTCGTCATTTGTTGGAAAGGACGCCAGACCAACTAAAAGATAGAATTGTTGATTGGTTAAACAATTTGAAAATGGGGAAATATTTTGTCAAGGAGGACATTGTAAGTGCTTACAGAGTGGGTCCAAGAAGGGAGCAAAGGGTTCACAGGAATGTTTTGGTTAAATTTGCAAATTGAGGAGATAAGCTGAAGGTAATGGCCTTTTTAAAACAAGCCAGTTCTGGCGCCCTGAAAATTGATGGAAGTGATGTGGAGGTATACAATGACATTTCTATTAAGGAACGTGGTTGGAGATATAAGATGAAACCGGTAACAAAAATTTTGATGAAAAAAGGGATAAAATACAATTGGCGGTTTCCACAGCAGTTAAGATTCTTCTATGACAGAAAAATGCAGGTAATTGATGAAAGGACAGATGCACTGGAGTATTTGTCTCTGTTGGATTTGACCAAGCTGGGTTCAAATGAATGAATGGAGTTAAGGAAGGAATTGTTGGATTCGGGAGGGATAAAAAGGGATTATGGTGGGGCAGATGAGGGTGGCACAGCAGGAGGAGAACGATCAGGTGGAGCAATGGAGGATTGGTCTTTGATCATGGTGGAGGAAGAGTCAAGCAAGGGGTAGAAGGGAAGGGACAGAAAGCAGGAAAAAAATTTTTTTAGGAGAAGATGCGTTCATAAACTTGTTTTAAAATGTGGGGGCGCGCTTGAGCTTCAGTCATTACGCACATCTTACACGTCCCCCACTCCCCTCTTTGAAATACGAAGGCAACTTTTTTTAAGGAAAAAGTGGGGAGGGTGGTAATGAGTGTTTTTTGTTTTGTTTTTTGTCTTAAGTTTTGTTTTAAATATGTAGGGTTTGTAGGTAACACGCCTAATGGAGAGCTTGAAATAGGTGAAAGGGGGTGTCAATTTGTAACTGAGGGGTATTAAAGTTTTGTCGTGGAATGTAAAAGGTACAGGATCTTTGTTGAAGAGGAAGAGAGTGCAATTAGCTTTGAGGAAGGACATAGTCTTTTTACAGGAAACTCATCAAAAATCTCAAGATACGAATAATTTTTTTCTGGGTTGGATGCAACATTATGAAATGTCATATGGCACATCAAAAGCAAGAGGAGTTGCAATTCTGATTTCGGCTAGATTGGGGTTTGAGATAATAAATAGTATTTCAGTCCCAGAAGGTAGATACTTGATAATAAAAGGGAAAATAGACGAAGAGGAAGTAACATTGGTGAATATATATGCCCCAAATGAGCATCAGGCTGAATTTTTGGAAAAAATGTGCAAAATTTTGGTATCTGAAAAAGCAGCAAAGATGATAGTGGCCAGTGATTTCAACCTAGTAAGATCTAATATGGATTGTACGAATATAGCAAGATGTGGAAAAGGTATTACAGGGCGGATTTTGGATAACTGGCTGCCTTAAGTTTGAAAGATTCATGGAGGGAGATCAAGGGGCAAGAAAGGGTATATTCTTACTTTTCACAAGTTCATAATTCATATTCCAGAATAGATTACATATTTGTAACTGAAAATATGGTTAAAAATATGGAGCTTGAGAAAAATTACGCTCAGACAGACAGGGAGGTGTTGGCAATCATGGCTGGCACTAAGAAATTCCATGATTACCTTTACAGAAGACCTTTTACCATCATAACTGACCACAAGCCCCTCATTGGAATTTTTGTGAAGGAGAAGCCCATGCCTCAAATTCTGTCCCCAAGGATGTTGCATTGGGCAATTTTCCTAAATGCATATGATTTTACTTTGGTGCACAGGCCCAGCAAGAACATCAGCCACGCTGATGCCCTGTCACGTTCTCCACTGCCAGGGGTCAGGGAAGCCGATTGCGAGATTGAAAGCGACCACCAGGTCCTTATGATTGAGGCTTTCGACTCGCCCCCAGTTGTCCCCTCAGATAAGGCCAAGGCTACGGCCAAGGATGTAACATTGACTAAAGTAATGTCTTGGGTACAAAAAGGCTGGAGGCTGGCCTGTCTCTCCTCTAGCCGAGGAATTCAGAACATTCCACCGCAAGCATTTGGAACTGTCAGTGGAACAAGGTTGCCTTCTATGGGGCCAGCGGGTGGTCATTCTTGTCACTCTCAGGAAAAAGGTTTTACATCTACCTCACACAAGTCACCCGGGAATTGTCTGTTCCAAAGCCCTTGCTTGTAGCTACTTTTGGTGGCCTCAACTGGACCAAGACATAGAACAAATGGTCGGCACTTGTGCCAGTTGTCAATCCTCTCGCCCAGAGCAATCCCACCTTCCCTCTCAGGAATGGGATTCTGCTCGGGGCCCGTGGTCCAGGTTGCACATAGATTTTGCAGGCCCATTTAAAGGTGGCCTATTTTTGTTGGTTGTGGATTCATTCTCTAAGTGGCTGGAAGTGATTAGGGTTCCTAATACCAGTTCAGCCACCACGATAATGCACCTAAGAAGGCTGTTTGCAGCATTTGGACTTCCACATGTGCTGGTGTCTGACAACGCATCCACGTTCACATCTGCAGAATTCCAATCCTTCATGGAAAGGAATGCAATTAAGCACATCACTGCCGCCCATTCCACCCAGCCACCAATGGCCAGGTAGAGTGGCAGGTGCACACAACTAAAGATGCACTTCGGCATATGGGTGAAGGGGATTTGGAGCTCTAGTTATGCCAGTTTCTTTTCACATATAGGCTCATCCCCCTGATGAATTGCTCCAGTGAAGGAAACTGTCATCCTTGCTGGATAGATTGGATCCCTCTAGGGTAGAGGACAAAGGCACAAATATAGCAATCCAACACCAGAAGGGTTTCTCATCCAGAGACCCTGTACATTGCCGCAATTATGCAGCTGGTGGCCCTACGTGGGTGCCTGGGTTTGTGATTGATCAAACTGGTCCTGTTTCTTACAGAATTGAAACAGCCACTGGTCTGATCTGGAGGAGGCACGCGGATCAATTGAGACCCAGAGTACTGGACCCACAAGACGAATACAGACACTCAACGCTAGGGTTGGCCCCCACCCGTTTAAACCCAGGAGGCAGAGGTAATAGTCAGCAGCCAGCCAACATTGACCCAGAAGTGTCTTCTAGGAACCAATTTTAAGGGGAATTTGTGGAATGCTCCCCTATTCCGGCCAGGTGTACCCCTACACTGTTCCAGCCTAGCACTCTGGATTCCTTTATTGATGATGACCAATTTTGTTTGGAGTCGCCCTCCACTCTTAGTACACACAAGAGGGACCCTGAGTTGTCTTATTCATCCACAGAATTAGATTTTGGTTTTGAGCGATCCCCTGCTCCTCCATATGACAAGTGGGGCTTTAATTTGGGTTTACTATCCTCCCCCTCTAGTCAATCCCTCACTCCAGTCGGGTCGCCCATCCTACAAGCCCCTGAGCCGGCTCAGCCAAGCGTCTGACCCAGAAGGGAAACTAGACTGCCATCCTGGTTAAAGGATTTTGGTTTTACCTAGGGGGAAAGAATGTTATGTATGTTAACTATGTTTTCTGACAGGAGCGGAATGTATCTTTTCTCATGTATCTATTCTTATGCAAATAAGTGGATCGAAAATGTGCACACTCTGTTAGCCAATGGGCTTGTTGTATTATTGTTACCGTTACTGTTTATAGTGTATATAAGTCTGAATTTTCCCCCATCCAAACTGTGTTCAAACCCCACTAATAAAGAGCTGAATTGCACTACTTCACTCGTCTGCTTCTTCATTCCCTGAACACTAAACTTAGAGACTAACTCGCTGAAAGAGCAGAATTTTCTCTGAATGGTCACCTCACTTAACAACTAAAACCAAACAAAAACTCACTTATCAACTAAACCCTGCCAGAAGCAACAATTGGTCACCTACAATAGTGTTTCGCTTAAAGACAAACTCGCTTAAAGAGCAATGCTGTGGAACGCATTATGCTCTTTAAGCGAGATTTTTTTTGTTGAAAATCAAATATTAATTGTTAACATTAAACTGAAATTAAGCTTAAGTAATGTTTTAAAACCCAATACAGTACTTTAAATCAATTAAAACAGAAACAGCATGATTTTTAAAAAATGTTGCATCCCCTTCTAAAAACTCGAGGGCCTCTATAGCTTAAAAACCATTTTAGAAAGGAAAGTTTTTGCCAGATAGTAAAAAGACTGTAAGCAGAGAGCACTCTAACCTCATGTGGGAAGGAACTCAATGGACCAGAAACAACTACCACACATGTTGTTGTTGTTGCTGCTGCTGCTGCTGCTGTTGTTATTGTTATCATTATCATTATTATCGTTATTATCGTTGTTATCATTATCGTTATTGTTATTGTTATCGTTGTCATTGTTGTCGTTGTCATTGTTGTCATTGTTGTCGTTGTTGTTGTTGTTATTATTATTATTATTATTATTATTATTATTGTTATTATTATTATTATTATTATTATTATTATTATTATTATTATTATTATTATTATTATTATTATTATTATTATTATTATTATTATTATTGGCTTGTATGCTGCCCACTTGCAGATTCAACTCAGGGCGGCTAACAACAATATCACATCCAATACAATACAATATAAAACAAGATACAATTAGCATAATTGCGTGCATACATTATATGGATTATGTAATTGTGTGCATACATTATATGGATTTTGCTTATGTGTACTTAACTGTGTGCTTATGTAATTGCTCAAATATCGAAATGTTTTGTTTCTGATAAATGCTTGATTGTATGGTGTAACCTCTACTTTGTATGATTCCCCTTATCCACGTGATGAGCTGCAACTAACTCCTCTTTGTGTCCCCTTATCAGTGGCATGCTGGGGTATCGAGCAATGTCCCACTCCACCCCAGCAATGTCCACCCCCTGCAGGCAGAATTTTATTTTTATTTTCTTAACCAAAAGATGGAAAGGGAGAAGCCAAGCCAGTGCTGCACAGGGCTTAACTCAAGGGGAAGCAGGGGCGGGGTGGCGACACCGGCACGATGGGCACCTTCCTCCTGCCTTGTCTCTGGCCATTATGCATGTTCCCATCATCCTTCCTGGGGAATCGAACCCTGATCTTCTGCTTACAAGGCAAAATTTCAACCTCTAAGTCACGGTGGCTCCATAACCAATGGAGCTGCTTTGGGCAATCTTATAACAGAGAACTCTATGTTAACCAGAGAGGATATCATTGCTTTTCAAATCCAAGCTGTAGAAGCCCTAAATGAGAATCAAACTCTGTCTCAGGTGAGGCTCTTTGTTTGGAGAAAGGATGCAACATGGAGCAGTAATTTATTATTATTATTATTATTATTATTATTATTATTATTATTATTATTATTATTATTATTATTATTATTATTATTATTATTATTATTATTATTATTATTATTATTATTATTATTATTATTATTATTATTATTATTATTATTATTATTATTATTATTATTATTATTATTATTATTATTATTATTATTATTATTATTAAAATGTAAGTCCTAAGCAGGAATCAAACTCCATACCTTTTGGTCATAGTCAAAACACTAACCACTTATCCACTAAGGATTTCTCTTTAAACCTGATTTTTTCAAAGCAATGATATCCTCTCTGGTTAATATAGAGTTTTCTGTTATAAGATTACCAAAAGCAGTTCTGTTGATAATGGAGCCACTGTGGCCTAGAGGTTGCAATTTTGCCTTGTAAGCAGGAGGTTGTCAGTTTGAATCCCCAGAGGGGATTGAAATTAAAAGGTAAGTGGGAACATATATAATTTTTTAGAGTTAGACACCCTAATCACTTCCTGTCCAGCACCCTTTTAGGGAAGCCAGCACGCCCCTTATTCTTCATGTATAAATACACCTAGTCCCTAATCTGAGTGGGGCTTCTTCCGGTAAGTAATCTCTTTGTTTCTTCATTTCTGTTCCGATTGTTGTGGAGGGAGGATGTGCTGGTGAGTTGTCTGGTTTTCTTTCTTCTGGGGTTTTTATTTGTTTTGCTTTTGTGGTGGTGGGCTGGGAGGTGTTTCTGTTTGTTCTTTTTTGTTTTGGTTTAGTTTTAGGTTGGTTTAATTGGTTTGTTATTTCTGGTTTTGTTTAATTTTTGTGATTTCGTTGTTGTTTATTTGTTTTTTTAAATTTTTTAAAATTTTTATTAATTTAAAAAAAAACATATTATGACAATACAAAGAAAATAATAAGCAAAAAGAAAAAGATTTCACAGTACACTACCAATACATTAATAATAATAAATACATTAAGAAAAAGAAAGGGGAGAAAAAAGAAAGAAAAAGAAAGAAAAAAGAACAAAAATAGCATCATATAAATTCATTCTATTTTAATTTTAAACATTATAAATTATCATTCAATAAGATCTTATTCAGTCTTACACTCTTTTACTCTATACTCCTATACATTTTTAACCATTCTTATCTCTACCATATTGTTCAATGTAACATATTTATTGCTTCTATATCTTGTTACAAAGTCAATATATATTATATAACACTATCATCTAAGAAATCACATACAAGTTTACAATAATCACCCAGTGTATTTACATCATCAGGAGTTTGCGGGATATCACATTTATTTTATCGGTTCCAAAAACTTATTTGATCAGGTACAAAACTTCTCCTTTCTTCCTTCTTCAATGCATATTCCACAAATGGTTGCCAAATTTTCCAAAATCTATTTTCTTTAACTTTACCTTTATACATGTTTATCTCCCATGTTAATTTGTCATTCAATGCAAGATCCCACATCTCCTTATACCATTCTTCTATTTTTAAATTTCCATCTTATTTCTATTTTCTTGCAATGCACTGTCATCCCATTGTCAACATTATGGAAAGTAACTCTTTCTCATACTTGTTTAAATTCAAATTTTCCACTTCCATTAACAACACTGTACTTGACTCCAATTTAATGCAACACCCCATAACAACCCCAATTTCTTTCTTGATTTCCCCCAAAAAACCATTTACCACATTAAATTCCCACCACATATGTTCATATGTTCCTAGGGAGTTTTTGCATCTCCAACACATTTTACTTTTAGTATTATCCATTTGATTTAATTTTATTGGGGTCAAGTACCATTTCCACAACAATTTATAATTATGCTCTTTTATTCTAACAGACATAGTTCTCATAATTCTTTTTTCCCATTTATTTTTCCAATTCCTTTCTGTGATCTTTATGTTGAGATCCTGTTCCCATTTTAACTTCAATGCTTCTTGCGGATTACCTTCTTTATTTAATATTTTATATATTTTGCTAACTATACCCTTAATTCCTACTTCCCCTTTTCTTAACTTTGACATCAATTCCTCAAATTCAGTTTTGCCTCTTTTTAAACTAATTTCTCTCAAATATTTACCATTCCATTTATTCAGAAGTACTATTTGAAACCAATTCAAATTCAACTGTGCATAAATTTCTGCTTTCTTCTCTTTATTTTTATAGGCTCGTATCCAGTCCCTCAGCAGGAAAACATTATTTCTTACCATTACTTCTTCCACCCTTTTATTTATTTTTATTGGAAACTTTTTAATGTCTTCTATTTCTATTATTGGGGATATATCTGGACTTAAATCTTTTTTGACCTTATTCCATGTTTTCAGCATCGTCTTCATCATTTTATTTTTAACAATTATTTTTCTCATCTTATTTCCTAGGAATACCTCTTTACCAGTTTGATTTAACTCCCTCATTTCAAGTTCTTCTCATACTGTCTCTTCCCTCATTAATATCTTCATAATACTTTTGATTTGAAACGCTCTATAATAATTTTTCAAATTAGGTAATCCCACTCCCCCCTCTTTCTGAGATAAGTACCAAAGAGTTTTAGCAATTCCAGGTCTATTTCCGCCATTACAATTGTTATTAATCATAATTTGAAACTCCTTAACTTCCTTATCGTTTAACTGAATTGGTAAGGCATCAAATAAAAAATTAATTTTAGGTAATTACATCATTTTACATATGGCAATCCTGCCAAACCAAGATAATTTTATCTTTTTAAATTTTTCTATTTTATCTTTCATCTCCTTTTTATATTTTTCATAATTCAGTTTCTTAAGGTCTTCAGATTTATTTGAAATATTTATCCCTAAGTATTTCAAACTATTCTTAACTTGTAAGTTAAATTCCTCTTTAATCTTCTCCTGGACTTCCTTATCTATGTTACAAACAATCATTTCAGATTTATCCCAATTTATTCTTAACCCTGTCATCATTTCAAATTCCTTAAGATGTCCTTGTATTCTTTCTAATGCCCTTCTAGGATGTTTCACTGTTACCAAGGTATCATCAGCATAGAGACTTATCTTGTTTTTTGATATTCCTTCTATATTTCGATCCTCTCTTATTGCATTTGCCAGCAACTCCATTGCCATTACAAATAAAATAGGGGACAATGGACAACCCTGACTGGTTCCTGCTTCTAAATTTATTTCTTCTGTAATTTCATCATTCACCCTCACCCTGGCAGATCCATATTGATATAATTGACATTGTTCTTCTAAATTTATCTCCAAACTCATAACTTTTAATTAATTCATTAATTGTTGTCCATTGCAATGAATCAAATGCTTTGAATATATCTAAAGATAATATTCCAACCTTCTCTTTTGTTTGGCCCACCATATCTATTAAATCCAGCACTCTCCTTATCAAATCCGTCATATGTCTTCCTTTCAAGAAGCCTGCTTGATCCCTATTTAAATACTCACCGATGAAACTATTCAATCTATTTGCCAATATAGCAGTAAAAATCTTGGCGTCTTGATTTATCAATGAGATGGGTCTATATGACTCCACCCTTTCTGGATCCTTTCCAGGTTTTGGCAGTAAAACAATTATAGATCTGTACCATGAAGTCGGTATATGACCTCCATCTAGTATATAATTAAACAATTTCATTAATCTTGGAATTATAATATCTTTAAAGTTTTTATAAAACTCAGCTGAAAGCCCATCTTACCCTGGCGATTTATCCTTCTTCAAGTTGGCTATTATATCTTTTATTTCCTTCCCTGAAATTCGCTCTTCCATTTTATTTTTATGTTCTTGTCTTATCTTTTTTTGCAATTGCTTCTCCAATTGTTCCCTCAAACTTTGTACATTTATATCCTTTTTTGTATACAATTCCTGATAAAAGTCCTTAACTACCTTAATTTTATCTTTTATCTTATTACATCTCAATCCATTTTTATTTATCAAAATTCCTATTTCTCTCTTATTTCTCTTTTCTTTTGCGGCTCTAGCTAATAATTTTGAACTTCTATTACTATATTCAAAATATTCCCTTTTAAAATACATTTTAAAAAATTAACTTTCTGTATATCTTTATCTATCAATTCGGTCTTTAATCTTTGCATCCTGTCAAAATCCGATTTTTTATTCGTCCTTGCATGTTCCTCCTGTAAATATTTATTCTCCTCCAATTCTTCACTTTTATCTTTATTTTGTTTATTTTTAATACTAGCCAACTTAGTACATTCCCCTCTAAAAACCGACTTCATAGCATCCCACACCATATTGTAACTAACCTCTCCTGTATCATTCCAATCCCAGCTTTCATTCCATTTTTAATTATCTGCTCCTTATCTTTAAAGTCTTGAAACAATTTATCATCATATCTCCAATTTTTCCTACTCTTACCTTCCCTTTCAATCTTTAATTCTACCCAATATTTTGCATGTTCCAACTCCTTAAATATTCCTACTTCAGCATCCTCTAGGTTTCTGACCATATTTTCAGAAACAAATATATAGTCAATTCTAGAGTACGTATTATAGACCTGTGAAAAAAAGGTATACAATCTTTCTAATCCTCTATATTCTCTCCAAGTATCTTTCAGATCTAAACGTTTCATCCAATTATCTAAGGTTCCAGCTTTAACCTCTCTTCCAACTCTAGCTATATTTGTACAATCCACGTTTGCCCTAATTAAATTAAAATCACCTGCTACAATCATTTTCAATGTTCTCTCCTTTTCCAATATGCCATACACTTTATCTAAAAATTCTTCCTGATGTACATTTGGCGCATATATATTTGCCAATATTATTTCCTCATCATCGATCTTTCCTTTTACTATTAAATATCTGATATCTGGATCAGAAATAGTATTTGTCATCTCAAAGCCCAATCTCCTTGATATCAAGACCGCCACACCCCTTGCTTTAGAAGTACCATATGACTCTTCATAATACTGTATCCATCCTAGAAAAAGCCTGTTTGTTTCTTTTGATTTTTGATGAGTTTCCTGGAGAAAGACTAGCTCTGGCCTGTCTTTCCTCAAAGCTGATTGCAATCCTCTCCTCTTCACTTGGCAGCCTGTACCTTTCACATTCCATGTTAATACTTTAAAATTCCTCATATCATGTTCCAATGAACCTTCTATTGTGATCTCCACAAACTCCTATAAGTTCAATACCATTCCCCAAACATGTTCTAGAAAAAGAATTAACATCCAAACACAAAAAACATTCAAAGTGGCCCTTGATGATCAAAGGGGGGAGGGGGGAATGTGTAGGCAATGCATAACAACTATTGCTCTAGCGCTATATCTACTGTTATTATCAATTTAAAACTATAAAAAATTCTCCTTTCTTTTATATCATCAAATTTACTCTTAAATTTGGTTCATCTCACCCACCTTCTGCTACTATCTGTACTTCCAGTTCCACATCTGTTCCTCCTGCCACCCCCCTCTCAGAAACACCTGCATGCTCTCTTCGAATACCACCTGATTCCATCAAGACCTTCCTTAATCCTCTCCACTCTCGAGATGACACCTTAGCCAAACCTATCTGACACAAATAGTCTAAACAATCCATTTCACCATCCATTGTATGCATCTTTTTATCATAGAAAAATCGAAGCTGTTGAGGAAATTTCCAGTGGTAATCAATTGCTCGCTCTCTGAGAAGTTTTGTCAGTGGTTTCATCTTATAATGCCACACCCATTCCTCAACAGATATGTCAGTATATACCTCAACATCACATCCATCAATTTTCAAAATGCCAGACCTAGCCTGCTTTACAAAAGCCATCACCTTTAATTTATCTGCCCTATTTGCAAATTTGACCAGAACATTTCTATGGATCTTTTTACCTCTTCTTGCTCCCAATCTGAAACAACTTGCAATATCTTCATTTACAAAAAATTTCCCCATGTTCAAATTATTCAGCCAATCAATTATTCTTTCTTTCAGCTTGTCTGGCGTTTTTTTCCATCAAATTACATATCACCACGTTCTGTTTTCTCATCACCTCTTCAACCATATCCAATTTTCCCCCTAGGTTTCCACTTTTAATTTAACTTCCTTTTGTTCCTCATGTAACCCTCTCATGTCATCCTGCATCAATTTCATATCTTTTTGCACCACATTCAAAACTTTATCCATCCTCTTATAATTAGCTTCAACCTTTGTAGATAAATTGGTTAACTGTGAAACAAGCTTTTTATGACACCCCATTAACTCTTCCTTATCTTTCACTCTCACATCCTTCATTTCACGAAAACCCTTTGCATTTGCATCCTCCATCTTATCAATTTTTTTCATCAATTTCCCCAACTCCACCATTATTTGTATTTGATCAATTGTTTCTGAATCTGCCACTTCTGCTGATGCTGTTTCAGTAGCTGCAGATTTATCCTTCTTCTCATCTTTCTTCTCTTCCCTTCTTGGATCTGGCTTTTTAGGTCTAACCACCTCCTCCTCCTTTCTCTTCTCCATTTTTTCTATTAGATCTTCAAACAATGAACTCAAGAGGTGTACTGTTTTCCGGCCTCCAAACTCCTCCTCCCAAGCAAATTCCAGCTTCTTCCCCAGACTTGAAATATTTAGCTGAATCCAAGCACAGCTCCAAAAATCCTCTACTCATGTTGTAATCCAAACTGTAACAATATCTGTTTTTTCACTGTAATCCAAACTGCAAGATTGTATCCCACGGGGGGGAAAAGAGAATTTTTTTTCTTTTCACAGATCAAAACAGCTATATATCCCAATGAGAGGAGAGGAAGTAAAAGCAAATATCCAAAAAAAAAAGAGAAGCCCAGCAGAAAATGAATGGCTAAATTAAAAACTTGGAGGCGCTCTATTAAATCCAATCAAAGGCAACGATATCCTTATAAAGCAAAAATTAATATTCCCTTCAGTATCCGGGTGTGACGATCATAAAAAAAATGAGAATTAAAAAAAAACCAATGGATCCGGACAGTTATAGCAAAAATATTCACTCTTTATATTCCCCACTGTGGCAGCAGTGTAGAAATTCAAAAAAAGAAGAAAAAGAAAAGAAATAACATCTTAACAATGGAGGGAGAAATTTAAAAGTAAAAAAACTCTTACTATGGAAGAAAAGCCCTATAACTGCTACAAAGTAGCGCAACAATGTTACAGTCTCCGGGAGCCTCCGAAGCTGATCTCCTCCCCCTCTTCCTCACAAACAGTCTTAAACCATCCAAATATCCTCAATTCTTTGTACTTCATCTTCTTTCTTACTTTCCTTCACCTTCCTCTCCACGGTCTCAGACCATTTTCAACAACAACCACCTCTTCCTTTGCTTTCTCGGCAGCATTCAACAACTTTTTTTAACTTTCAATTTCTTCTCCACCACCATTAACCGTCCCGATCTCTCTCACACACTCTCTCACTTTCCTCCCTCCTTCCACACTTGCCTTCCCTTCTCCGGTGTCACTCGCCATCTCACCCCTCAGAGAGCCCGTTAAAAACTGTATCTCATTTCGCGACCTTCTCCACTCTTTTCCTTTTAATTTTTCTCAATTCCGCTGGCCTACCTTCTCGGCTGTCCCGCCCACTCGTGACCTGGCTCGCTCAGTCACAGCTTTCACCGCTAGCCTTACCAGCCTCTGGCACTCCATGGACTTCGACCTCCGTATCAAGACAACCCAAACAAAGAAGCTTTTCAAAGAGAAGGACTCATCTGTCGCATTCCAACGAGTTTTTCTACCGCTTTTTCACTTTTAATCTCGTTCAATACCACTTTCAATGGCGCGAGCTATGGAAATGTGTGCTAACCCTTCACCATCTTAAGCCATGCCCCATTGTTGTTTATTTGTGTTATTTGTGGTTGTTGTGTTGTTAGAGTTAGGTATTTTCATGTTGTAGTTAGGTGTTTTGTATGTGCTTTTGTGGTATTTTGGATGTTTTTGTTTGTGTATTTTGTGGTTTATTTTTTTTCGTTAGGTAGGTCGGGGGAGAAGGAGGCAGAGAAGAGCTTTCTCTGCCTAACGATGGTTCTCTCTTTTCTGTCTCCTTTTTCTCCCGGCTTACCTAACCGGAGATCGGCAGGCAGCAATCCATAAGGGGTGGGGCTCTTCCTTGCAGATTGCTGGCTGTTGTTTTTGTATTCGGAAGTACAAAGGCATCAGCCAGTCATCCGCCAGGGAGGGTGCTTCCCCTGATGAACTGCTGCCTGTTTTGGGGTTTTTCCCCCCACCCCGGCTCAACTTTACTTGAGGTTGGTGGTGGTCTCGCTGTGTCTTTGGCGAGGTAGCGTGGAGGAGAGGGAGTCCCTCTTCTCCCCATTGCTCTGGGAAAGAAGGACAGTGGGTGTCTCACGGCGTTTTTTTGGCTTTTTAATTTGCATGGCTGTGAGGCGCTGAGTCTGCCTCACTTGCGCTCCCATTGCTTTTTGTAAGTTTATTTTTCATGCGCCGGCTTTCTCAGCATTCTGCATGCTCAAGGCACGCAGGACGCTGGGACATGTAGTTTTGAGTTTGTGGTTTGTGTTCATGCAGCGTTATTTTTCTGCGGCTTGATTTCAATTGGCCGCAATGCATTTCCCAATGTTCTTTTTGCTTGTGCCTCTCAGCCTGATTGGCTGTGGCGCGGCGCAAAGAACATTGGGAATTGAAGTCCTTTTTCTTTGTTTGCATTCGTGGGGCTCTTGCCCCACTGGCGCATTTCTCAACCCTGCAGTAACCTCCGGACCGGGTTCGGGTGAGTGCAGGAGGCTCGGTACGGGATAGTGTGGCCAGGTGCGGGAGCCTTTGTCACAATCCAATGGTTAACGCTTGGATTTATAGGTATAGATGTGTCAGCATAATGAAAAAATGTCAAAGTACCTAAACAAATATACAGTAAAACCCTGACTTACAAATGCCCTAAGCTGCATAAAATTCGACTTACACAATGATTTTGTGCTAAAACCATGTCCCGATTTGCATAAATCTCAGACAACAAGATATATGGCTCCTTGCTACCATGTTAAAAGTAGGGATTGTGACACTAGGATGTAGAGGTCACACTAATATTTTTATCTCTAGCACATTTTTGTTCAGTCAAGGTGTCCCAGCCTTTTACTGCCAGCAAAAGATGTCAGTCTAACCTTTTCCCCAGTCTATCTGTGAGGCTTTTTGAGCTGTAAAACAATAAGGTTCAAGCAATAAAAGAAGGGGAAAAAACAAGGTTAGGTGATATTTCACAGAACCTCCCAGACACTTTTGTGAATGACTATGATGTCAAATGACTGATATATAACTGTTAACACAGTTATAATTCCATCTGGTTGGAGGGACATAAAACTGTCATAAAGTCACTATGAGATTGGTAAACTTCTTTGGTTGATAGACATAATGCACAATGTCTGAAGAATTCTTCCTAGTAGAGTCAGATAATTCCTAAACTGTCATCCCACACAGTGTGGAAGAACTGTAGATGGAATTGTGGTGAGAAATATAACAACCCTGTGCCCTTCCCCAAGAAAATAATAGGATAATAAGAGTTCCAGCTCTGCTAGGCCTGCAGGGGTCACCTTTTAGCCTAGGGTGTTGTGTCCCACAGTGGCAGCCAGCAAGCAGACATTCCCTGGAAGACAACAGGTCAGGTCAGACACAGGAAGAGTTTTCTTGGGTTTTGTGGCTTACCAACCAAGAGCTAGAGGTACAGTGTTAATGAATGTGCATGTTCCAATTTGCCCTCTGCTTGACAGAGAGATCCAGTCTCCATGCAATATTTTCCCTTGCAACAGAGACAGCCAACTTAACGGGCTTCCAGATGTTGAACTGCAGCTCTAATCACATCACATCATTGGCTTTTCTAGGCAGTGCTGCTGGAAGTTTCAGTCCAACAACTCTGGGAGTGGCCACTTACTGCTGGATTTCAGTTCTTGTGTCATAGATTTGAAATAGAGCGCATAGAAATGCATAGAGGGTACTGCTCATGCATACTGGGCATCATCTCCCTCCCTCCCAGAAAGACACCAGCATGGGCCTTTACAATCCTATATCAACTTACTTATCTGGTTATTTGGTTGATCTGTGTTTCACATGTCAGGTTGACGTGGATCAAAGCATCGTTTTCCACTGTTTTAGATCCCATGCCAGTCTCATCAAGGGTCTCGAGAACTTTTGCCCTGAACTGGTCTTCCCATCTGGTTGCTGGCCTTCCTAGTGGTCGTTTTATGTCAAGTGGTATCCATTCTGTGATAACTTTTGTCCACCTGCCATCTTTGAAGTGGCACACATGCCCAGCCCACCAATGTCTTCAAACTCAATTAACATTGATGCTTGTTTTGCACCTGATTTTTTATGCAGTTCTTCATTTGATATTCAGTCATCCCATTGAATGCATAGCATCCTTTGCTTGATTGCTCTTTGTGTTGCATCAATTTTTTAATGTCAGCTTTTGTAGGTGCCCATGTTTCACTGTCTTATAACAAAGCAGGCAGAATGGTGGTGTTGATGAGTTCAGCCTGTAATTTTCTCATTTTTGCTTCACTAAGCACATCCTTTATGTTGTTAAAAGCTGCCCATGCTGCTTACCTTCTCAAAATTTTTTTTGTTAGATCATGCCTTAGGTTAACCTCTTGCCCAAGGAATACATATGGATCAACTTCTTCTACTATTTTGTTTCCACATCTTATATCTATGGCATTTGTGGAGGCACTCCATATATATTTTATTTTTGACATATTGTTCTTCAGCCTGATCTTTCAACTTTCTGTGTCTAATTTTTCAAGCATATTCTGTGCCTCTTCTACTGATTCCAATATTAACACTATATCATCAGCAAAGTGAAGATGGGATAAGTACTCGCAGCTTATACGAATTACGCATTGCTGATTCTAAAGCAGCAGTAAACAACTTTGGCCTGATCGCATCATTCTGACCAATTCCTCTTTTTATAGGACTCTTTATAGGTTTCTGAAATAAAGTGATTTGTGTTGTACATCCCTTATACACTTCTTTGAGAAGACTGATATAGTGTGGATTGATTCCTTGTTCAGAGAGAGCTTGCAGCACTGTGTTGGTTTCAACAGAGTCAAAGGCCTTCTCATAATCCATGAAGGTGACAACCAATGGCAATTTAGACTCTCTTTGTCACTCTATTAACTGATTGATAGTGTGCAGATGATCCATGGTACTGTGTCCTCACCTGAAACCCACCTTTTCTCTTGGCTGACCCTCATCCAGCTGTCATGCAGCTATGTCAACAGGTTAAAAAAAAGGGGGGAGGGTTTTAAGAAGTTTGACCTCTCACCTCAGCCCATGCCCCGAATAGATTCACCATCCAATCATGTTGACCTCTGCTTGCATTTAGAGTTGACTAGCGTTTTGCAGCCCAGCAGAGGTGTGTGTGTGTGTGTGTGTGTGTGTGTGTGTGTGAGAGAGAGAGAGAGAGAGAGAGAGAGAGAAGCAGTCCAGCAGAGAGGTGTGTATGTGTGTGAGAGGGAGAGAGGGGGAGAAAGAGGGGGGAGGGGAGAAAGAGGAGCCAGCCAGTGAGGAGGAAGCTGCATCCTGGTGAGTAGGGGTGAGGGTGAGGGTTCCCCCCTTCCCTTCCTGGGGTGTTTGGGGGGGGAGCAGGGAAGGTTGGATTCGGAATTTTTCCATATTCCCCTTTCCCTGCTGTGGGGGTGGGGGGTGGGAAGCCTTTCCCCCCATTAATTGTTTCGAAGAACCTTTGAAACAGTTAATTGGGAAAAAACAAAGGCAGTAGGCAGCTATTCGTGAGGGGAGGCGCTCTCCCTGAGAAGTGTTGCCTGCTGCTTCCCCCTGCCCTCAACATACCTTGAGGCCGGGGGGGAGCAGGGACGGTGGGATTCAGAGGCAGTAGGCAGCTATTCATGAGGGGAGGCGCTCTTCCAGGGAGAGTGTCTCCCCTGATGAAGCATTGCCTGGTGCTCCCCCCACCCTCCGCCACCTTCAACTTACCTTGAGGCCAGCAACGTCTTCGTCGCATCTTCGCCGGGGTAGCGTGGAGGAGGGGGAGTCCCTCTTCTCCTCGTTTCTCTGGGGAAGAAGGCCGGCAGTGGTCTCACTGTGGATTTGGCGGGACTGGGGATGCAAGGCTGGCAAAGCGCTGCATCCGCCTTTGGCGGCCTTGCGCTCCCGCTGCATGAGGCAGGCGGTTTTTTTCACTTGCGGCGCTTTCCCGGCCTCCTTTGCGCTCACGTCCCTCAGCCTGATTGGCTGAGGGGTGGCATGGTACAGAGGATGCTGGGAACTGTAGTTCCATTTTTCTGGTCATGTTTGTGGGGCGGTTGCCCCACTCGCAACTGGCGGACCCTTGCGGTGACCCTCACAGGATGGTAAGGTAAGTGTAGGCGGTTCGGTTCAGGATGGTTGGGCCGGGTGTGGGTGTGCATGCTGGACACTAACAACTGGGGTCCCTCCTTATAGGTAAAGATACGCATAGGGGATCCTCTGTAAGATAGAAACAAAGTGACAATTTACTTTGTGAGCTACCTAAGAAAGAGCCTCCTTGAAGATTGTGGTATTTTTGAACCACAATTGGGCATGCTGCATGCAACAGCAATCTCGTTGTGCCGACTAATCTTTCTCACTCTAGTTCAGGTGGAAGGAACTATGGAATGAATTCTCCAAAAGATAGTTTTGTTTTCCAGTTTAAAGTCTGTCCTAGACACGGAAGAAGAAGCCACCTAAGATCTTGACCTTCAGCATCTGGCAATTAGGGTTCATGACTTATTTTTCTTGAGAATTTTTCAGATTCAGCGTAGCACTGCCCGCAAAAGCACACACATTGTTGAAATAGGCTTAATTTGCTTCTAAATACTGTATAGACATGCATCTAACATTATTACCGTCTGCGTGACTAACATAAAATTGTCTCTCTAGAGAAGTGGACCATCAAAACGTATTTATGTGCACTGAGCCACAGTGCCAGTGACACTGTAAACACTTTATAAATATTGTAAACTAGCTGATTACCTGGCTTTGCTTGGGTTTTTCATTTCTTTAACGTAGGCCAGCCTTTCCCTCTTATAATCTTCGTGGGTTGTATGTGGGCCATTCCTGCTTCCCTTCCTCCGTCTCTCTCTTCCCTCACCCATCCCGCTTCTCCATCGACGGTCACTTGCCGCCCTTATCCTTTCCATACATGTGTCCGGCCACCTGGTGAGAGAGCGGCATGCAGCCATTGAGGAGCCCTCGGACCTTCCCTCCCTCCTCAGCTTCATCCACCGTGGCCTCCGCCTCCGCTGTGGAGGCTGGGTGGCCATTTCTGGAGGGGGCTGGCCTCCTCCACGGCTCCCGTGCCCTCCCAGCCCTTTCAAGGCCCTCCGTCACCACCGCTGTGCTGGCCCGACCAGGCCCCCCATTTGCCTTCCACCTACTGTGAAAACTACAGTTGAGCTCAAAGGGTTACAGCTGAGCTAGTCAGATGATGTCACAATCTCAACCTACCTGGGACTATGGCATCAGCTCAATTACATCACTGGGAAACACACACATTGTATAGATCAATTGATTCCCAATTTGGGGGGCCACACCCCCCATGGCGTTTGTGACCCCCACAGTGCTGATCTTTCCAGTCCAAGGTACGTATGTGCCAAATTTTAGTGGGATTGGTCCAGGGGTGTGGGAGCCTTTGGAGCACATACAAGACCACACCTCTGTTTTATAGATATATATTTTGATGCTTTACCTTCTAATTGGGAGCAGATTGCTTTGTTACAATAGCTATATATGACTTCCCCCATCAATCCACCCAAGTGGGAATATTGACTATCTTAAAATTGTACAAGGAACAGATATTTTAGGAAATTGAAATTTTAAAGAAATATTTGTAGTGGTGCTTAGGAACGTGCCTTTTCATTTGTTTCATCGACTCCCATGGAATGAACCCTTTTGTTAACCAAAGTAGAACATACAAAGCTAACCACGCAATCATAGAATAACAACAGGCAGGCTTAGATCGTGCCTCAGTAAGGAACTCACTACCTATCCTTCAGCAGAGCAATATTTATCAGCTAGCTACCTGCAGTACATGAATATCCTATTGGCCTACCCTTTAAGGTTGTTCTGTAATGTCTTGCTAAGAATTCAGGAGACATTGTGGAAAATGTATAAAAGACTTGTAATTAGAGTGCACCCCACCACCACCACCACCACCACCACACAAAACACTTGTCATTACAGTTCTGGGTAGATGCTGTGATGTTTCTATTTGGTGAATTGTTCTCTTTGATGTGTCTATGCAGTGACAACTTTGGGATAATTATCACCCATAAATGGTGCACAGAAGTCTATGGAAGGCTTGATGGAAACAGTGTGTTCCACTGGTAATTCCTTCCTTTCTCTCAAAGAAGCAAACTCCTACGGAGGCTTGACTTGGTCCCGTATATCAGTCTGCATGGAAGAGAAATTGATTCACAGTCATTTTCACTAACACCCATACCTGTCAACTTTTGGATTTGAAAATAAGGCAAATTTTGGCCACACCCCTCTGTGGGTGTGGCCAAGTCCATGTGCAAGGCCAAAAATAGCCATGTGACTTGCTGGGCTCTAGTCATGCCTGCCACATGGCCATGAAAATGTCTGCAAACACAGACAGCACTGGCTCTTTGGCTGTAAATGGAGATGAGCACTGCACCCTAGAGTTGGATACGACTGGCAGATTTTACTTTCTTAGGATCAAAGATTTGATGCTTGGGAAACAAGCTATGAGAAACCTGGGGAACATAGTGAAAAGTAGAGGCATCACCTTGCAAACAAAAAATTGCATAGTCAAAGCAATGGTATTCCCGGTGGTAATGTATGGGTGTGAGAGCTGGACCATTAGGAAAGCTGAGCGCAGAAAAATAGATGCCTTTGAAATGTAGTGTTAGAAATAGGTCGATCCTAGAAGAAATCAACCCTGACTGCTCATTAAAGGTCCCTTTCGAGCAAGGGAAACCTTTACCTTTAGCATATAGTGATCAAGCACTTCCACCCCCCACCCCCCTCCCAAGTTACCTCTAGAACAGAAACGGAACACACACACCCTATCTCTCTAATATAGTGTAGGAATCTCTGACAGTGATGACTGTGATGGCGAACCTTGGCACTCTAGAAACAACTGTCTTTCGAGCAAGGGAAACCTTTACCTTTAGCTTATAGTGATCAAGCACTCCCCCCCCACCCCCCACCCCCTCCCAAGTTAACTCTAGAACTCTAGAAACGGACAGAGGCAGGGGGCAGAAACAGCTCAATAAAGCATGAGAGTGAGAGAGAAGTCTCTGCCCCCAGACCAAGAGCTGATTTGCCCCTGCATATATGAAATATTGCTCACCTCTAGAGTAGACTCCCGTCCCTCCCAGCATGAAACGAAGCTGCCATATTGGCCATGTGACTGGCAGGAAAATGAAAGAGAAACTAACTACAGAATGCCCCCCCCCCACTTCTCTCTCTCCCCCCTTCCACAAGCGAAAAGGCACACAGCGACCTCTGGTGGCCAGAAAAAAATACTGCAGCTTTGCCTGTGAGGGCTCCGGTCAGGATATTTGTTTTTTAAAAATAAGGGAAAATATGGGAAAATCAATAAAACGGGAGGGAGCGGGAAGAGTGGTAAAAATAAGGGGTTTCCCCAGGTAAAATGGGACGGTTGACAGGTATGCTAATGCCTGCTGCTGCTTCCATGTCTAGGCAAGATGTGAAACTGCCAAAATGAAGCCACGTTTTGGTGAGTTCATTCTGCAGTTCCTTTCGCTTGATCTAGTGTGAGAAAGATCAGCCAGCAATACAAGGTTGCCATTACCAGGATATGCCCGATTGTGGTTAAAAAAATACCATAATCTTCGAGGAGGCTCTTTCTGTGTACCCCAACTACACCTGCTGATAAACTATGGCATGTAAAAACTAACTAGGAAACTAATTTAATCATCTTTAAATCCTTCATGCAAGACAAAGAACCCAAGACTGTTATACTGCAACTCCTATTATTCCTAAATGACTAGAGCTAGTGGCATTTACTATGTAACCACATCTGAAGGGTCACATATTCTCCTCTACACGCATCTAACATTATTATTGTCTGTGTGACTAACATACAATTGTCTCTCTAGAAAAGTAGACCTTCAAAATGTACTTCTGTGCATGGTAGAGGAATAGACCAGGAAGATCATAGGTTTGAGGTATTTACACCTGAAAAGGTGGTTAGAAAGTATCCTGCAGATATCCTGTCTTTTTCTCTTTAGTTTTCTGTGGTAAGCAAAAAGATAGGGTATGTGGCTAAATAAGGGAAAAGACAAATGGATTATATATGAGGAAGAAATTATTGAATTGTCCCATAAATTTTTCTGAATGAGGCAGGGTAAGGAGAAAAGCTTTGACTGAAACCACTCTACCATCACATATAAATGAAATATAAAACAAAAATAACACTGCAAATCTAAACATGCCTACTCAGGTATTAGTTGTCAAATGGGATTACTCTCAGGTGGTAAAATTCAAAGGGTGTGGGATACTTGGCTTTCTCAATGCTGTATGACTACAATTCTCATCAGTCAACACATGATATTGCAAGGCAATGAATAGTATACACAAGTGATGGGAATTGTTTAGGGGTTTGGGGCTACTTTCCTCAGAATCCCATACCTAGCAAGTTTTTTTGGTAGAGTACTCCCCAATCGATCAATCAATCAATCAATCAATCAATCAATCAATCAATCAATCAATCAATCAATCAATCAACCAATTCAAACCTTTCCCATGCTGGATATCCCTGAACTTTCCAAAGTGATGGTTCAATGGCACTGAGAAGCAATCTGGCAAATGAGGACTGGCGGTCCAAAAACAGATCAGTCTATGCCAAAGCAATGTGTTGCTTCGTCCGTAGAGCAGGCCCAAGGTCAACAGCTTTATAGGACAGGTGGAATTGCATCGTTTTTAGGACTCTATGTGTCATCTTAATCCAACCGAGCAGTTGGCTGCAACACCATCATCTTGCCATCTGCACAGGTGACACTGAACATCCAGCAAAAAACAAGCCAGCAGCTTCTTACTTTCACATGTTTTTGTAGTGCTACAGAGCAACTCATTCCCCTGTTAGCACCCATGGTTAGAATCCTCCTGACTATAGACATATTAATATGTACACATGGAGTGTAACACATTCACCCCTCAGTTCTGTTCAGTTTTCTCTCCTGGACAATTATTGTTGGAAAAGCTTAAGGTTCACGATGCAGTTCGCTTCACCTTGCCATAAAAATGCAAGATTTTATTTTTATTTTATTTTATTTTATTTGATTTTCATGCTTATATGCCACCCACTCAGGCAACCCTACTCAGGGCGGCTCACATAGCAGTTAAACAAAATACACAATAAATACGTAATCACAAATATCAAACTAAACACAAAAGGCTAAAAGCATAAAAATATAAAAACATAAAAACCACTGATATGGTCACTGTCCCTTGGCACTTGTTTCTCAGATATATGTGCCAAAGGCAGTGCAATTTCTTTATGATTTTCATGACTGTTCTGTTGTACTGAGCTGTTTTCAGATACTATCTGATATTCTAAAGATACTGTATACTGATTTGTGGTCACCAAAGTGTGTGCGTATGCTCTTCTTTCTACACAAAGAAACAAAAATGGAATTGGTCTTGATCACAAAAAAGAAGAAGAGTAGGATCAGAGCAAAAGCTTGAGACCAGCAACAACTCCTGCTTGCATTCTCCAGCCACTGATAAGGAGAAGCATGCTGCCTGTGAATCTTGGAGGCAGCTTATATCCATTATGACAAGCAGCCAATGGTAGCCATCTCCTCTGTGAGTTTGTCTTGTCCTTTCCAAATCTGTCCAGGTTGGTGACCAGCACTATGCCTTGTGATAGCAAATTCCATAGTTCACCAAATGTTGCTCCTCCTCACCACAGGAAGGGCTATTTTCTCCACAATATTTTGAAGTTTCTTGTCAGGGGTAAGGAGAGGATCATGTAACGTCTATCGTGCTTCTTGGGCAAAACCGATTGCTTTTGTCTCCCCTCTTGCGGTGAGCATTGGTTTGATGGAATCCTTATTTCCTTTGCCAGTTGGGACACTGTGTAATAAATCATGACAGGAAACAGTCTCAAATGAGAAATGTTGTACCACAGTCTCTCTGTGGTCTCCCGAAGGAAAAGTATTATGTACCAAGAGAAGAGACTGGGCTCTAAAGAGACAATATCCTTGCGGTTGAGATACTGGCTTTGCAATTCTCTTCCTGGAGCTGCTGCACAAGGAAGGCAAGCGACAGCTTTTCCTCACCCTTAGGCGAGCAGCACCAGGGCTACTGGACCCTAAGGAAGCCTGGGGTTGATACAGATATGAGACAGGCCGCCCGACAAGTACAATTTTAAATTAAAACCTAAATGCTCTAAACTATGTTAAAACTGATAATTGTTTCATATCTTGGAATGTATTTTATCAAATGCCAATGTGTAAAAACTATCTATTTCCTGAAGCAGACCATTTCTCAACACAGAAGGGCACTAGTATTCTGTAGCTGGATTTTGTAGCTGAGTACATGATTGAATGTGATAACTAAAATAAAGAAGTTACATTTTTCTTATGTTTAATAAAGAGTTCCCCATTCTGATAGTTCCTGCCCCTTCACATGTTTTGCACACTCACTACATATCCCAGTTTCCACAGACATCACTGAACCCAGCTTGCTGCTGGCTGGACCTATTGGCGGGAGAGACGGTGCATTCAGTGAACCAGGGAGGTTCTAGAAGGAATATTATGTGTAAAAGTATTGGGTTTTCCTTATAAAAATGGCTATATTTTATTGAAACTTAACATGCCTGGGTTTGTCTTCCTGTCTCAGGAGGGGACAATCAAGGAAACAAGGAAACAATGCAGTTAGTCACACCTGGCTGGGAGAAGCCAACAGAAACAATGGAAGCCATTTAGGCACATCAAGACTACAATGGAGTGGGCTCAGCTCTGGAGTTAATCCAATCGCAGTGAAAGGAGACCACTGCTGATCTGCTATTTCCTACAAATAAAGTAACTGCCTTCCTGAAACGTCTTCATGGGAAGACCATGTATGCAGTGGTGGGCATCAGCAGGTTCGCACCAGTTCGCCAGGACTGGTAGCAGAAATTCTGGCTGGCCATGCCCATCCAAATATTGAAATAAAGTAGTCCTAATTCAGGTGCAACAGATGGGTTTCCCCCTGGCCACACCCACCATACCACGCCCACAGTGTGGTAGTAAATTTTTTGGGAGCCCACTACTGCATGTATAGATTGTATTTCTGTCTCCTGCTGACTCCTCTTGAGATAAGCCACACCCAGCTCCTCCCTCTAATGGCGGCTCCCATGTCTGCCATATGGCTGGCCACACCTCCTGCTCTCCCATGTGATCAACTCTGCCAAGGGTTGCCATACATCCCAGAAAACTGGGATTGTCCCGGATTCAAGGTCAGAAAAATTATCCCAGCCAGTTCAATAAAAATCATGCTAAAGTCCCGGATTTTTAAAACTTACTGATTGTGTATTATAACACCATTAAAATAAATTCAAACTCTCACCATCAGAGAAGCAATTTCCTGCCACATTGTAACGTCCTTGCCTCACACCACTGCCTGATAAGTGTGACCAGTGTGTTTCCTGGAACTGAGGACGTTAAGAGTTGACTGTGACGCGACTTCTCAGAAGTACAACAGATTATCTTACAGTAAGAATTTATTGTTGTAAAAAAATCATTTATGTACAGTATTGATATATTTAATGTGAAAGTGTTTTATAGCTGTAATTATATTATGTTTGTTTTTTAAAAGGTTATCTTGTAGATAATCTGCCCATTTTTGTCAAATATACTTCTGTCCCGGTTTTGTGGGAGAAAATTATGGCAACCCTATGCTTACTCCCTTTCTATGTGGACCCTTCCTAGGAGAATCAAGTGTGGGGGGCAGACCTACTCCCCTCCCATGTGATATTCTGGGCCAATGGGGTGTGAGCAAGTGTCCCACTCCCCTACTCATGCTTAAAATAAACTATTTTGCTACCCTCGTGGCTGGATCGCTGTCCTTCTGATCCAGCCCTGTGACTGCAGATTTCCATGATATTAAGGTCATATGTTATGGGATGTTTTACTTTGCTTCACAGTTCTTTGTTTGTCTATCCTATGTTTTATTTTTACTCTTTGCAATCGTTCTTTTGTCTTGTCTTTACTGGTCTCATTCAATCCTCTGCCAGAGATATCCTGATTGAAATAAAATGTAATTGTTACTGAAATGTTTTCTTCTCCTACAGTTTACTTATATATGCTCCAGGATAAAGGGTACACCTTCCATCATGGGTGTTTCCTTATTTTGGCTTGCAAACTATGCACTCACTTACTGTGGGTGCTGCAATTTTGGGGTTCTCGGGTAATTACAGGTAATGGGATGCTCCCATCCAAAGGGGGCACCCCCCAGAATTTCAGGTAACAAATGTGATGTCAAAGTTTATTGGTCTTATATTACCTGAATCTTTGCACATGGTTCTATGTAAGCAAATGTTGTTCTGAGATGCCTATTTAGATTTGCTCAAATTCTGTACAGCTTATATTTAATTTAATTTAATTTTTAGATTTCTATGCCGCCCACTCAGGTGAACCTGACTCAGGGCGGCTACAGCAAATTAAAAAGATATAAAAACAAATTAAAAACCCCACGTCACCCACCTACCAACCCACCCTCCTACCCCCACCCTATTCATAAAAAGAATAAAAGGGATACAGGCAATACAGAGAAAGGGACACTCTTGATTTAATTTGAAACGAGCCAACATGCCCAAAACAGAGCCTATCTTCGTAGGGAGGGAAACCGAAGAATTAAGCCAGATAGAAATAACCAGGGAGGAGGTCCTTGCATGTCTTGTTAAACTAAACACTAACAAATCACCAGGACCAGATGGCATCCATCCATGAGTTCTCAGGGAACTTAAAGATGAAATTGCTGATCTCCTAGCCAAAATATATAATATTTCCCTCAAATCAGGCTTTGTGCCTGATGACTGGAAGATAGTGAATGTAACAACAATTTTCAAAAAAGGATCCAGGGGTGATCCAGGAAATTACCGACCTGTCAGTTTGACATGTGTCCCAGGTAAAGTGATGGAAACCATCCTAAAAGATAGAATTAATAGGCACATAGAAGAGAAGGCACTGCTAAAGGAGAGCCAACATGGCTTTTGCAAGGGCAAATCATGCCTCACTAACCTGTTGGAATTTTTTGAGAGTATCAACAAGCATGTGGATAAGGGGGATCCAGTTGACATTGTTTATCTGGACTTTCAGAAGGCTTTTGACAAGGTCCCACACCAAAGGCTCTTGAATAAACTTACCAGTCATGGAATAAAGGGACAGGTCTTGTCCTGGATCAGCAACTGGCTAAGGGACAGGAAACAGAGGGTAGCACTAAATGGACACTTCTCCAAGTGGAGGGAAGTAAAGAGTGAGGTCCCCCAAGGTTCAGTACTGGGACCCCTGCTTTTCAGCCTCTTCATAAATGATCTAGAGATAGGAGTAAATAGCAAGGTAGCCAAATTTGCTGACGACACTAAATTATACAGGGTAGTGAAAACTGTGAGAGATTGTGAGGAGCTCCAGAGGGATCTCTTGACACTGGGGGAGTGGGCAAAACAGTGGCAAATGAGCTTCAACATTAGTAAGTGCAGAGTGATGTATGTTGGGACAAAAAAAACCAATTACATTTAAAAACTGATGGGTTCTGAACTCTCTGCGACAAACCAGGAAAGGGACCTTGGTGTCCTGGTGGACAGCTCAATGAAAGTGTCAACCCAGTGTGCCTCAGTAGTGAAAAAAGCAAACTCAATGCTAGGGATCATTAGGAAGGGTATAGAAAATAAGTCAGCAAGTGTCATTTTGCCTCTTTATAAATCTATGGTGAGGCCCCATCTGGAATACTCTGTACAGTTCTGGTCGCCATATCTCCAGAAGGATATTATGGAGTTGGAAAAAGTGCAGAGGAGGGCAACCAAAATGATTAGGGGACTGGAACACCTTCCTTACCATCTGAGGCTGCAATGGTTGGACCTTTTCACTCTTGAACGACGGCGTCTAAGAGGTGACCTGATTGAAGTTTATAAAATCATGCACGGTGTGGACAAAGTAGATAAGGAAAAATTGTTTTTCCTATTGCATAACACTAGAATAGGGGACACTCCATGAAACTTTTGGGTACTAGTTCTCAAACAAATAAGAGAAAGTACTTTTTCACCCAGAGGATTACTGGTCTATGGAACTCCCTGCCAGAAGAAGTGGTGACAGCTGTCAGTCTTGACAGCTTTAAGAAAGGATTAGACAAGTTCATGGAGGACAAGGGTATCAATGGCTATAATTATGGATACTTAAGGACAACCTCCAGGTTGGAGAGATAGGCAGGATATCTCTCAATGCCATTTCCAGGGAATCCTAAGCAGGTGAAGGCATCTCCTTGGGAATACCCTGAAGGAAATGGTGAGCCACTGTGTGAGACAGAATACTGGACTGGATGGGCTGTGGCCTGTTCCAACAAGGCTGTTCTTATGTTCTTATGTTAACAGGCTGGGGCTGTATTCCCATTAAGGCCCCACACCTACCCCACCAGCCAGATTTTCAAACCTTTCCTGAAGGGCAGCAATTCTGTCTGTAACCTTAATTCTACTGTCAGGAGGTTCCAGAGGGCTGGAGCAAACACGGAGACGGCCCTTCTTCTTGTGCTAGAGAGGCGGGCCCCTCTAGCTGATGGAACAACTAAGGAGCCCCTCCGGTCTGCTCTGGTTGGACGGGCTGACACTCTTGGGGTGATGCGGTAGGTATCCTGGCCCACTGCCATATAGGGCATTAAAGGTCAAAACCAGCACTTTGAATTGCACCTGGAGGCAAACTGGTAACCAGTGCAGCTCCCGAAGTAGTGGGAAGGCACGGGCGGGCATAACGTCCACACACCATTACCACCCAGGCAGCCGCATTCTGGACCAGTTGTAGCCTCTGAACGGTCGTCAAGGGCAGCCCCATGTAGAGCACATTACAGTAATCTAGTCTGGAGGTGACCAGAGCATGAGTGACCATGAGCAAGGAGTCCCGGTCCAGGAGTGGGCACAACTGACAAATTACTCAAAGTTGAGCAAATGCCCTCCTGGCCAAGGCCACCACTTGCTCTTCAAGCAGCAGTTGTGAGTCCAGGAGGACCCCCAAGTTGCACACCAGGTCTGACTGGGGCAAGATAGCCCCATCCAGAACCAAATATGGTAGCTCCCGGGATAGCACGGGCCCCCATCCATAGCCACTCAGTCTTGCTGGGATTCAGTTGTAGCCCATTGGCCCCCATCCAGACCCCGATTGCCTCCAGGCCTCCAGGCAGGACTTTGACAGCATCACTGGGATCACCACGGGCCAAGATGTCCAACTGAGTGTCATCCGTGTACTGATGGATAATGAAAAGACCACACCTTCTGGTTAGCTCCCACATGAACAGAAGATTTGTTTCACTCTAACACAGCCACAGCAGTGTATGCTGCAACTATACACGTCTATTGTTCAGCAGCAACCACAGCGTCACTGGTGTGACATTTCATGTGACCAAGTAACGAGCCAAAAGGATGGTTATGAAGCAACCTTTCAGAGACACATGACGTGACTGGTCCTGTACTCAGAATGAAATCAAGAGCGGGCAGGTCAAGGGCCCAACATCAAGTAAAGCAGACTTCTTTAGCCTGACACCCTGTAAATGTATTGAGCCACAATTTCAAAATTCACTTCTGGCATTAGGGTGTTAGCTGTAGGGATGTGCCAATTTTTCCCTTTTAAAATTGCAAATCCCAGAGTTTTCTATTCTGGCAGTCTCACATAATGGTCTAAATGAGGTTTATGTGGTACAAAGGCTGAAGCTGGAAGATTTTGTGGCCTAGCATACCGTTCAAAAAGAAAGCTGCACTCCTGCTTGCTGTGAACTTCCTTTTGAATAGGAAGCTAGGCCTATGCTAGCTTAGGTTTTTCGTATGGATGAGCCACATATAGGTTCTGTAGGTATCGATTGGTTCATCAGGTGGGACTCCAGGAATGGAAAATTCCAGGATTTGTAGTCTCTGGAAAGGAAAGGAAAAAAGAAAGGAAAGGAAGGAAGTTAAGGAATGAAAGAAGGAAGGAAGGAAAGGAAGGAAGGAAGGAAGGATGAATGAATGAATAAATGAATGAATGAATGAATGAATGAATGAATGAATGAATGAATGAATGAATGAATGGAACATCCCTAATGGGAGTTATAGGACAGAAAGTTGGACACTTGGTGGCTGAAAGAGTTCACCATTGATCAGAACCTGCCACAGTGGTTGTACTGTGTTGCGGCCAACTTGTGTACCCAGTGACTTGCTCACCAGGCCTCTCCCATTTGGGTAGTGGTGTTGCCTGATCCCCTATAAAAAATACCAGGGTAACTCAGCCAACCCCCGAAGCTCATACTGCATAAACAAGATATACTCATATTGAGCTTGTCTGTGAAGACACCTTTGGACTAGCTACCAGCTGATTTTCTGCCTTTTGAATTATAAATTCTATACATTTTTTCTCTGTCTCCTTCTCCTAGCAAACCAACACGGCAAGCCTGGGCAACTTGCCTTCTGCATTTCTCGTTCCAATGATTTTCCCCTGGCAGCTGTATCTGTAATTTTCTATCTTTAGTTTTTTATTTCAAGCTATGGTTGTAGCGTTGCCTACTCAATGATCTCCCTGGATTCCTAGAGAGAGAGAAGGTTGGAATTAGAAACTTAAATTAGTTATTCAAGCTGTGCAAGCTAACTCTATACATCACAAAATACCAGCTCAGCTCTTTTAAGGAAAGACTAGCACTATTAAACAATGAATAAATCATAACCTTTGATGTAGAATTGCATCCTTGCTGCTGTTTGTTGAGCAGCTCTGCTAACAAGCAGACAAACTCATTGACCTCAGAAACTCGTCATCAAGTTCAAACATGAATGCATGTCTATTGCAATCATTCCCAATTTGACTGTCACAAAAAAGGAGTCAAATCGTTATGCTTCAGGCAGGCTTCACGTGAGCCATCATTTGGGAGTGCAGGATTCTCACACTTCTCCTGTCCAAAACTATTCCCTTGAATGCTGCTGGGCATGAGAGAGGAATTCATAGAATCACCTCCTATTCTACTGAACAGGGCAGGATCTGCACAGGCATGCTGTAGTCACTGCTTTGGATCTGGTCCTTTGTCACATGACTTGTTGTGTATGTAACTTTAATTATTGCTGTAACGTTGTGTAATTGTTATTATGGGATCAGGGTGATCCTCCATTTTGTCTTCTTCTTGGTACTGAACTATCGCGGGACTTGCATTCCCGCCCTTTCTAACTAGACACATGAAGTCTTCACTCAGGTCCGGTAACCCCACAATCACCCCACTCCTCTCCTAACCAATCATATTGTTTCCTGCCCAAATGTATCCATTGTACAGTGTATATAAAGAGCTGTTGCACCATTGCTGTTCATGTTTGGTTTGCTTACAATAAAGTTGTGTTTGGCCCTTTCATGCTGGCTGCTTCTCTTCAATTCCCGAACATCAAATTGGCGACGAAGGTGGGATAATGGCTTCCCACAAATCTTCTGTTGATCTCTTTGATGTGGCCATGCTGGAGAGATGAAACCTTTACCAACGCCAGTTCCGCCATGCCATGGTGGCCTAGGGCATTGTAGACGAGGATCAGAAGAGGTCCTGTTTCCTCTCCGAGTGCGGCCTGGCCATCCTAGAACTCACCATCCACCTGGTGCTGCCCCAGGACATCGATGCGGTTCCCTTCACGGACATCCTTGTGGCTCTCTGGAACCACTTCCAGCCCAAGGTATCCATCTTCCCGGCCCGGGTGGCATTCCACAGGCAAAACCAATGCCCTGGGGAATCCGTCGCAGACTACGCCACTGTGCTGAGGTTGGCTGCTGCCCCATGTCAGTGGGACAACTTGGAAGAGGTGCTCCATGACCGCCTACTCACTGGCCTGAGGGATGAAGAGATGCAATGCCAACTCATGACCAGGGACATCCTAACATTCAAGTCGGTCCTTTGAGAGGCATTGGCGTCCGAGGCAAATCTTTCAAGCAATGGCCTGTCACCTCCAGAGGTTTGGAGTCTGCTGTGCAGGCCCACCGCTGCTTGTTGCCCCACTCATCTGCATCTTCTGCATCGCCAGTGTCCACATCCATGTCGGGTACCGGGTCCAGCGATGAGAAAGGCGAGGTCCGGAAGGTCCGGAAAAGGAAGACGGACAAGCACACCATCAAGAGGGCCCAGCGGAGGTGTGATGGCTGTGGAGGAAGGCACAGCCGCCAAAAGTGTCCCTTCAAATCCGCTGACTGCCACCATTGTGAAGACGGGGCCACATCGCAAAGGTCTGCCGGCAGCGCCAGAAGCAGTCTCCAGACCAGTTCGACTGACAGAGGTGAAAGGGAGCATCCATTTCCAAGATTTCTGCTGTGGAGCTGCTCATCAGCTGTGTCTCCAGCGGGTCCCATCGCTTCTTTGCGGAGGTCCAGCTGCAAGGCATTCCAGCCAGGATGGAGGTGGATTTGGGTATGTCCTATTCCATCTTGCCCCAGAAGGAGTTCCTTTGATTTTCACCCCCCCCCCCAGTTTGCGCCCAAAGTTGCGGGCCTTCAAGACGTCCCTCTGGGACGTGTAGGGTTGCCAGATCCCATTTCTGAGGGTGGGGGATTTTGCCGTTATGTTCAAGAACATTGCAACAAGACTACCTCTCATAGTGGTCAAACAGGGCACAAACTGTTTACTTGGGGTGCAATGGTTTGAACCACTCAGCATTAGACTTTCCGGCATCAATGCCATCCAAGCTGACCCAGTGCAGGATGTTTGTAATGTGCACCCGGCTGTCTTCAGAAAGGTACTTGGAAACTACATAGGGCCCCCCATTCCTTTCGACCTTGACCCGGCCATGCGTCCGATTTGCCTCAAGCCTCACTGTGTGCCGTTCGCACTAAAGGACAAGATCGAGGCTGAGCTGGACAAGCTCGTGGGTCAGGGCATATTGGTTTCCGTGGACTCCGCAGAATGGGAGATGCCAATAGTAACTGCTATAAAATCTAATGGGGAGGTCAGGATTTGTGCTGATTATAAATGTATGATTAGCAAGGCCATCAGGCCTAATGCATATCCAGTGCCGGTAGTGAGCCACTTATTGGCTGCTTTACATGGGGGAAAGTGCTTTGCCAAGTTGGATTTGGCACAAGTCTATCAGCAGGTTTCAGTTACGCCCGCTGCTGCTGTGGCTCAGACAATCATTATGCACAAGGGAGGCTTTAAGGTGACTCGCCTACAGTTTGGGGTGAATGTAGCCCCCAGCATTTTTCAATCGCTGGTTGAACATCTGTTAAAGGGTCTCCTTTGGGTCCTCCCCTACTTTGATGATGTGCTAATCACTGCGGGGAGTGAATCTGAGCTTGCAAAAAGGTTGGATTGGGTATTGCAGGTTTTTGAGAATGCTGGGTTACTTCTTAGAAAAGACAAATGTGTTTTCCATGCAAGGGAAGTGGAGTTCCTGGGGTTTAAGGTAACTCCTGGGGAAATTAAGCCCTCCAATTCTAAGGTTGCTGCTGTACACAACGCTCCTGACCAACCGCCAAGCCTGAGTTGCAATCGTTTCTGGGCCTGATTAACTTTTATCACTCCTTCCTGCCCAAGAAGGCATCAGTAGCAGAGCCGCTGCATCGCTTACTTTAAAAAGATGCAGTTGGGCAGTGGGGGCAAAGTCAGGAACGAGCGTTCTGTAAGTTAAAAGAGCTTCTGTCTTCCGAAGCAGTCTCAACTCACTTTGATCCTAAGAAACCTGTGGTCCTTGTGTGTGATGCTTCACCAGTAGGGGTGGGGGCTGTCCTATGTCACTCTCTCGAAAATGGGAAGGAAGCCCTGGTTGCATTCTAT
The DNA here is from genome assembly GCA_035047305.1 of Bradypodion pumilum. NCBI lineage: Eukaryota > Metazoa > Chordata > Lepidosauria > Squamata > Chamaeleonidae > Bradypodion > Bradypodion pumilum. Next base: position 175,664,586 of record JAWDJD010000002.1, on the reverse strand, counting down.
TCAAGATCCCTATCAAAAGCTGAATGCAACTATGCCCAGACTGACAGGGAAGTTCTGGCAATAGTTGCTGAGATGAAGAAGTTCCATGATTTCTTGTATGGCAGGGAATTGACTATCGTGACTGACCATAAACCGTTGTTAGGGATTTTTGTTACTACAAAGCCCACTCCACAGATATTGTCCCCCCACATGTAACGTTGGGCTATTTTCCTACCCTATTTGCCTACCCTGATTCACCTCCCGGGAAGGACATCAGCCACGCTTATGCGCTTTCAAGGTCTCCCTTGCCAGACCTGGGGGAACCCGACTGTGAGGTCGAGCAAGATCATCAGGTGCTGATGATTGAATCTCTCGATTCACCACCGATTGTACCTACAGACATAGCCAAGGCGTCCACAAAAGACAAACTTCTGTCACAGGTGATTTCTTGGGTCAGGAAAAGGTGGCCACAAACTCCTCCTGCTGAGGAGTTCAAAGTGTTCTTTAGGAAAAGGTTTGAGCTTTCGCTCGAAAGAGGTTGCCTACTGTGGGGCCAAAGGGTGGTCATTCCTGTGGTGTTATGCTCCAAGCTACTTCACATTAGCCACCCAGGAATTGTATGCTCCAAGGCTCTGGCTCGGAGCTATTTTTGGTGGCCCCAAGTAGACCAAGACATTGAACAATTGATGGGCACCTGCCAAAGTTGCCAGTGTTCTCGACCTGAAGAGTCCCGACTTCCCTCCCAGGAATGGGACACTGCCCATGGACCCTGGTCACGAATACACAGTGATTTCGCTGGTCCATTCCGATGCACATTCTTTTTATTGGTGGTCGACTCATTTTTGAAATGGTTGGAGGTTATTCCTGTGCCCAGTACCTCCTCAGCTGTCACCATTAAACAGCTTCAGAAGCTGTTCAGTTGTTTTGGACTTTTGGACGTGCTCGTGTCCGACAATGCCACAACGTTCACCTCATCCGAATTCCAGGCATTCCTGGAGAGGAATGCTATTCGGCCTATAACGTCTGCCCCGTTCCACCCTGCCATCAATGGTCAGGTGGAACGTCAGGTCCGCACTACAAAAGAGGCTCTTCGCCACATGGGTCAGGGGGACATTGATTTGCAGCTTTGCCAATTCCTCCTTTGCTATTGGACAACTCCCCTGGCCTCAGGGCTATCTCCAGCCGAGCTCTTAATGTGCAGGAGACCGGTCTCTCTGTTCGACCGGTTGGATCCTTCCAGGGTGGAGGATAGGGGTGTTAATGTGGAAATTCCACACAAAAAGGTCTTCTCAGCTGGAGATCCAGTGCACTGTTGGAACTATGTGGCCACAGGACCAGCATGGGTTCCAGGGGTTGTGGTGGAACAAACGGGACCAGTGTTCTACCACGTCAAAACAGGTACTGGTTTGCTATGGTGGCGCCACACTGACCAGCTCAGACATAGGGTTATAGAGTTTCAAGAGGTACAAGGTGATACTACTCAGGGCTATTCCACATTAGGGTCCTCCCCCACCTGCTTATCCCAAGGGGGAGATGAGGAAGATGGTTCGGCAATTTAATTTAATTTAATAGTCATATTTATATATGCTGCCCGCTCAGGTAGAACCTGACTCAGGGCGGCATTACAACAAGTTCTAAAAACACATAAAAACATTTTAAAAGCCCATATCCCACCCACTTCAAAAGACCCATATCCCACCCACCCATCTTACCCACTATAAAAAAGAAGAGAGAGTTCTTAATTGTTTACATAAGCCTGCAGGCGAGGACCATGTTCCCATTAGGGCCCCACACCTGCCCTGCCAGCCAGGTCTTCAATCCTTTCCTGAAGGGCAGCAAATCTCTTTGAAGTCTTAGATCTGTTGGCAGGAGGTTCCATAGGGTTGGTGCAGACACGGAGAAGGCCCTCCTTCAGATGCTGGATAGATGTGCACCCCTAGTTGATGGCACTATTAGTGAGCCCCCCTCGTAATGCCCATCTTTCTAATTCAAGCCAGCCACAGTTCCTTTGGAGGTCGACAGTGAGTCGGGAATGTGGTAATTTGCCTCCTGAGTTACAAGATCGGGGGGGGGGATTTCCCGAGTGTTCCCCCACTTGTCCAAGCAAAAAGCGGGGATTTGATAAATCTCCTGAGACCCCTCCATCCTCCTATGTTCGAGTCTACCTCTACTCCCACCCAGAAGAGGCAAGTTTTTGTTCAGTCACCCCCTACTCAAAGTTCTCAAAGGAGGGACTTTTTGTTGAGTTTTCCCCCCTCTGAGTCACGTTTTAATTTTGAGCGATCCCCTGCTCCATCTAAATGGGGTTATGATTTAGTTTGCCCCCTCCCTGGTTCCAACTCAGAGTTGGGACAGTGCTCCCAAAATGCTAATAGCTTTAACAGAAACCCCAGTGCCGGGTATCATTCAATGGAACCAAGTCTCCCTAGGTCTACAGAACCCAGTCAAGTGTCAGTCCAGCCGAAAAGAGTCTGTGGGCCCCCACAATGGTTAAGGGACTTCGTCCCATCCTAGGGGAGAGGGATGTTGTGTATGTAACTTTAATTATTGCTGTAACGTTGTGTAATTGTTATTATGGGATCAGGGTGATCCTCCATTTTGTCTTCTTCTTGGTACTGAACTATCGCGGGACTTGCATTCCCGCCCTTTCTAACTAGACACACGAAGTCTTCACTCAGGTCCGGTAACACCACAATCACTCCACTCCTCTCCTAACCAATCATATTGTTTCCCGCCCAAATGTATCCATTTTACAGTGTTTATAAAGAGCTGTTGCACCATTGCTGTTCATGTTCGGTTTGCTTACAATAAAGCTGTGTTTAGCCCTTTCATGCTGGCTGCTTCTCTTCAATTCCCAAACATTAAATTACTATAGTTTATATCATTTTATTCTATAGTCAGCAGTAATTTTGTTTGCATAAAAGACTATGCAAACCAGAGGCCTGTTGCATTTAGTTTCTGCAAAGAGCCAGCCTCTTTTTGAAATCTGACTATTGCGATGAAGCCTCAGTTCTATTAGCTATGGGGAAAAATTAGGATCTGCTTCATAGGATTGTTTTCCCTTTATATAATAAATATATAATATATATGTTAAACATACTTGTTTAAATGTTTATTATAGAGCCCCAGTGGTGCAGTGAGTTAAACTGCTGTACGGCAGCCAAAAGGTTGTGAGTTCGATCCTGATGGGGAAAAGGTAGATTTAGCCTGCCATCCTTCCAAGGTCGGTAAAATGAGGACCCAGCATGTTGGGGCAAAACTTCTAGTGCACTAAGCACTATGGGGCGGTATATAAATGTCATTGCTATTGCTATAAATGTTCTTTATATAAATGTCTTCCCTCGACACCTGATGGGGTAAAAGAGGAAGCAAAGAAGAATATAAATGTCTAATTATTTCTGCAAGCTGTAGAGGTCCTTTGACCTCTCATGACCTCCCCCCCGCACCTTCCCCCCTTCCTTTGGATGTTTTAAACAGAAAGTCTGCAATCCAGCGCCTTCATACCCTTCTGCCCTAGCCAGCTGAATCAAGGGGCTAAAGATGCATTAAAAAGTTTTTATGCTCCCAGGCACTTGGCCACCCCTCAAGGGGAGATCACGTTCCAGTCCACTAACCAGCCCTATCGTTAGGCAGAGTGAGGCACCAGCTTCAGGTAGATTTATTTGTTTGTCTACCACCCAACTAGTACAGACGCACTACTCTGGGTGGTTCACTTTATAAAAATAAAGTCCGCCCACCCACGTCACCCCATCAGTGATACACAAATGAACAAACAAGACAAAGCTAAATAAAAACCTACAAGAAAATGTGCGAGCAACATTTCTGGCCTTGGGAAAGCATGGAGAATGGTTAGTCATTTATTATGGCTGTCTTCCTGCTCCCAGGAGAGATGAGACAAGTTCGTGAGACTTTTCTACTCTGGCGCCAAAATAAAATTACCAGTGCCTTAACATCAGGAGCAGAGAGAGTGCCATTTACTAACCTGCTTTGCTGTTATTGTGCTCTCAAGGGACCTTCATCTGAGAGTTAATACGTGGCAGGATTTTCTCTTGTCATCTAATGCCATCTAGTGAAGCTTTTAGGGAACTGCAATGCACATCTTCAAGTGCTGTATCTGATTTTGAATATTGGCTTTCATTATGGTGATCCGCCATGAAGACTGTACTGGAAACAATATAACACAGTGACCTTCCATTTGCCTTCCACATCGCAGCGTGACACCCGTACCACTGATCTAGTTCTATGAGTCACTTTCTGGTTCTGAGCCCTTTTGGCACACAAAGTCCTCCTCAGCCCCAGGACAGTATTGATGAAGCTGTTGCCCTCCATCAAGAAGGATTCAAGTGGGATTTAATCCACTTGGGGACCATCACCCTTCCCTGTGGACTTCAGCACCCATTAGTCCTCAGGCTTGTCAGGTTAGTTAACCGCCGCCTAATGATTGGCACTGACTTGCTGGCAGTTTGGTCTACTCCAGGGATTCTCTACCTGTGGCTCACAGGCTGGATGCACCATTTCATATTTTATAGGCCCCACCATCACCATCCTCCATCTCACCAGGAAGTGCCATGTGGTGGAGGAAGGGCAAAATGGCTGTCCCCCTGAAGCTGTCTGAGGTAGCGTGACACAGCCCCCAGCTTTAAAAGGTTGAGAACTCCTGGTCTACTCTATTACCATAGCAGGATAACCCTTCTTCGTGTTATTTTACTGTTATTGCATCACAACATTTCTTTCCCAAGCCAGCTGACTACTGAACAGTTGTAGTGCTAGAACAGTAGGGATTAGTGGGCAAAAACAGCTTCAGCTTGTGGGGAATCTTGCCTGGAGGGAAGCAGCAGCAGCTGTGTGGCTCGGGCGGCTACAAGACCGCCACCGCCACTGGACACTCCCTTGGCCGGCCGGCCTGGAGGGAAGCAGCAGCAGCTGTGCAGCTCGGGTGGCTGCAAGGCCGCTGCCACCACCACTGCCATCATCGGACGCTGTGTTTTTGTATTGTTTAATTATCCCAGTTATTATTAAGTCTTTTTGTATTGTGATAATTTGATATTTTGCCATTGTAATTGTGATATTATTATTTTTTGAAATGTTTCTGAAATGTTTTTTGATACCAGTGGCTCAAGTAGGTAAGACGCTGACTAGGAAGCGGAAGGTCAGCAGTTCGATTCCCGAGTACTGCAGGACGGAATGAGCTCCTGTCTTCGTCCCAGCTCCTGCCAACCTAGCAGTTCGAAAGCAAGAAATTGCAAGTAGATAAATAGGGACCACTTTGGTGGGAAGGTAACAGCGTTCCGTGCACCCCGGTGTCTAGTCATGCCTGCCACATGACCACGGAAACGTCTGCAGAAGCAGACAGTGCTGGGCTCTTCGGCTTGGAAACAGAGATGAGCACTGCACCCTAGAGTTGGATACGACTAGCTTTCGAGCAAGGGAAACCTTTACCTTTACTAATTGTGATACTTTGTTTCTTTTTTAGCCACCCAGATTCGCTTTGCAAGTCGGGCGGCATACAAGTTGAACAATTAAATTAAATTAAATTAATATGCACGGACACATGTGTACACACAGAAGAATACAGAAATAAGTGCAAAATAAACAACTGCTGCTAGATGTTTTAAAATAAACCAGCTTTTAGCAAGAAAGTGTTCCCCTCAGTTGTTCGTCCTTTATTCCTCGGTATTTGAATTAATTCAGAACCTGGCAAAACCAACAGAAATGTAGGACTTTTATAAATCTAGATGCATCTTCAGAATGTTTGGTGTTTGCAGATTGATACGCAGTAGGCAGCAGTTACGGGACCAAACACATCTTTATTGCAAGGTATGCAATCTGAACATGAGGTAATGGCAGAGGCGCAGCTCCTTTTATATAGGGTTGTACATTTGAATCTAGCCACACAGTTCCCCATTGGTTCCTGTATTCGTGGCGTCATGGTGACGCCCCTCCTTCTTTACCTGGTTTACCTGTAGCGGGAATGTTTCCCATGGTAGGCTGTGATTGGATGATTAATACCATGTGGACGCGAGTCACTGCCATCTAGTGGCAGGTGAATCGCGTTCCATCCAGCTGACTTACATTAAGTTACATTGTATTCAATTGAGGTTACATTCTTTCATTCTTCCTGTTATAGTTTCTCTTAAAGGCTTATACTTCCATACACAACATTCCTCCCCCCTAGGATGGGACGAAGTCCCTCAGCCAATGTGGCTTTCCGCAATTTTGCTTGGGTCGGGCGGCTGTCTGCCCGAGGTCAGGGGTACTAGGGGTCCTGTGTTCCGCAGTTCCTCATCCTGTTATGGAATACTGAACTAGACAAAATCACATTCCATACGCTAAGACAGATTTAGGAGTTTTATTTGGCCAAACAGATTCAGGAACGCCTTACCAAGCTAATAATCCCTGAATGAATATACATTTTCAGAGCCATCTTTTTATAGCATAAAATTTGGAAATTTCTACACATTACATCACTATGGGATAAGCCAAAATTATTAATTAACCTTCTGACATTTTCATTCATATCAGGTCAGAACATTCAGAATATTTGTTCATGTCATGTAAGGAAAATATCATGTCTCATGTCACATCATGTCATGTCACACAAATATTATTTACGGTTCCCTGTCAGTTGTACAAACTGTGCTGAGCTTGTGGACACAAGGCCTTCTGTTTACTTTAGCCTCATCATCAGTTCTATATGATAGGTCAATCTGATCTGTTTAACTTTACAGAGTACTGAGAAAATAATTTTTACTTTTTAAACCAGAATTAATATTAGAATTCTTTCACCCCTATTTCATTCCCTCCTGATTTCTTGAAAATTATTAAAGTTTAATAACTTTTTCACATTCTATTGCAATAAATAAACATTTCTATCATGTTGATTGCAGATTCCTCAGGCTTCGGCTGGGCGTTGAAAAGACCGCCTCCAGTTTGGGTCTTTAGCCAAGCTGCCGTCTTCTCTCTTGCATTGATTATTTAAGCAAAATCTATGCATTTCAATCTTACCAGGGTCTTAAACTGTAAGAGAAAGGATACTACCAACAGTATATAGTTCAATGATCCATCTTATCAATGTTTAACTATAGACCAAACTTGCCGTACTTTGATTCACATATTGATTTCTACTGCAGTGACTGAATTAATAATTACCTAACTTCCATTTCCTTCTATGTGGGCCAGATCTGGCCTTCTCTATGTGTTTAGGACAGAAATTCAAATGGGGAAATAGGATACTTTGTACAGAAGGGAGTTCTCATATCATGCATTGTCATTGGCTAAAACCTGGACTTATTGATTTACTTTCATACAATTCCGCAATGCTTTCAACAATCCCACTTGCTTTCTCAACCTCTTCCTATCTATGGATTAAATGAACAAGGATGATTCCACTAAGCCTCCCTGCTTTAAGTAAGCATTCCCTTACTGGCTTTTTATTTTATTTTCGTGTACTTCAGATGTTTTATATTTTCAAATTCTCAAATTCTTTAATCAAATACAACTCCTGTGTTTGTTTTGGCTGTTTAAACATAGCTGTTTTTCGCTTTGCTTCTGCCCTTTTGTTCCTTTTTGCCAACTGTGCCTTCTGTTTTCTGATTAATTGCAAGGGATCTAGGCATTTTGGGGAGCTTTGATCAGTCTTTGATTACTAACCCATAAATGTCCCTTATTTTCCAAATCATCTGGAGGGCATGGCCAGTATGTACTTGTACATCTGCAGAAAAAGTAAGCTGGTTATTCTGCCACTTCTGCTAGAACTTTTAACACTTATTTCTGCGTACTTTCACATACTGCCTGAAAAAGTTGGGACAAACCTAGTAGCCTTAAAGCTTGGGGCTGACTAGGGATTCAAAATCTTGGGGTTAGCTATCAAGTGCTCAGCTGTTTTTTCTTTTCTTTTTCTTTTTCTGGGATTTCCCAAATTCCTCTGGTTTCTTCAATCATCCCATTCCATCCCAGCCAATTCATCATGTTCTTTTTGTCTGTATCCATAACTTCCTCTGCCAAATGGGTGTATTTTTCTCATTCCTCTCTCGGGGCAATTCCTCTGCCAATGGCCCTCTTGTTTGCAGTAAGCACACTGATTGTTGCCTCTTCCCAAAGCAAGGGCGATCATCTCAGCTCTTTTATATTCTCTCTTTTTCTCCTTCTTCTCTTCCTCCTCCTCCCTATTAAAGTAGACCTCCCTCGCAATTTGCACCAGTTCGCTTGTGTTCTTTCCCAATGCTCCTTCCAGCTTTTGTAATTTCTTTCTTACATCTGGTGCACTCTGAGTAATGAATCTCTCATTTAACATCTGGCGATTTTCAGGATCTTCCATATTTATCCCTGTGTTCACTTTATATGCCTCAATTAACCTGGCTAAGAAACTTTCAGGGGATTCTTCTTTCTCTTGAATTATATTAGCAGGGTTGCTAAAATTGACAGGACCTTTTGCTGCTTCCTTTAAGCTTTCCAAAATCAAATATCTGTACTGTTGAAGACTTGTCCTGTGTGTTGGATCATTAGGATTCCAATTTGGGTTTTGTTCAGCAGCTGCTGCCATACGCACTACAGTCTGATTTGCGTCTGGGAAATTTCTACGGAGTATCTTGTCTTTTGCCAGTTTTAATTTTTGCTTATCTTCCATATTAAGGAGCGTATTTATTATTTGCTGCATATCACTCCACGTGGGGTTATGTGTTTGGACTATGGTTCCAATTAGTTTAATCACCTCATTCGGCTTGGTACTAAAAGGTCCATAATGCTGTTTCCAATTTAACAAGTCTGTTGTGGTAAATGGTACATATTGGAAGATTGACTGATTTACTGGTTCATCATCTTCCCTCATATGGCTAATTATCATCTCCCTCAGTGGGGCCATCATTTCCTTTCCTCCTTTGGTTACTGGTGAGAAATATGCTGTTGCTGCTGTGTTTGGAGGAGGTTCTCTATCCATATTATTGTTGTAGGGAGAAGGTTGGCTGTAACTTTTAAATTTTTCTTCTCCCTGTTAAATTACATCTTTCAAGATTTCAGTTACTTTTCTTAGTTTTTCTGTGGTTGGGGAAGTCTCACTTCTGTCTGGGGTCTGAAAACTTCCTGCAGAGTGACTGCTTCCTGCATTTGCTAATGCAAGGTCTGGATAAATATGTGAAACTTGGCCATCTTGTGGCGCTGATTTTGGCATGACATAAGGTGGAGGTCTTTGAAACAGAATTTCATCTTTTCAATTTCTGCTTAAAATTTTCAATCTTCCTTCTGTCTGCCATTCTATTTCTGGGGTATTGGGTGTTCTAACCACTTTCATTCCTATTTTAGATTTCTTATATTTGGATTTCTTTTCCTTCATTAAATATGCTTTTACATATTCAGCCTGGCATTTCCGTAGCCGGGGGGGGGGGGTGTCACGGCTTTCTGCATTACAGCTTGCCATGCTGATATGTAGGGATACTGATCCCATTGTTTATTCTGCATTATCCTTTGAAACACTCTATTTATAAGACCCAAATCTAAGGAGCCTTCCGGAGGCCACCCTACTTGGAAACTGGGCCATTCATATTCGCAAAACTTTCTTAACTCAAATTTTGTTAAAGGGGGTTCATGTTTCTCTGGTGTAAATACCTCAAAGTTGTCTAGGAAACACCCATAGTGGCATTCTTGGAACACTACTACCACCACCCATTCTAAACTAAACACTACCACCGGCCTGGGGCACCTGAAAAATCAAGGGCTACCGTCAGGGAATACAATGGTTTAACCACCCACACATAATATGTATATAAAATCTCACACACAAAAATCAGGTTCGCCGCCCTGATTTTTCCAGGAACACTGGGTTACCGCCCGTGGTTCATTAAGGACTTAGGAATCACCATCCCGTCCCCTTGAAGGTGATCAGGCTTCACTTCCACTCCTCAAATGAGTGGGCACACATAAGTATACTTCTACAGTTTCATACAGTTTCATACAATTTTATACTTGCCTGCAGGCTTTTGAAAATCCACCTTCTAGAGTTCTCCATCTGTCTTAGCCTTCCGGATCCTTGACTGGTCTGTTTCTTCTGAAAGTTACTTGCCGCCTCTTCACTGATTTCCTAGAGTAGATCAAAGGTCTACTATGCCGGCATTTTAGGTTATCCCTGGAGAGGCGCCATTTTATCCCATCAGGAACAGCCATCTAGAGTGACAATGGCACCTGCTGTTTGTCAAGTCAGTCCCCGGCAGAGTTCGCCAAAAATGTTATGGAATACTGAACTAGACAAAATCACATTCCACACGCTAAGACAGATTTAGGAGTTTTATTTGGCCAAACAGATTCAGGAATGTTTTACCAAGCTAATAATCCCTGAATGAATATACATTTTCAGAGCCATCTTTTTATAGCATAAAATTTGGAAATTTCTACACATTACATCACTATGAGATAAGCCAAAATTATTAATTAACCTTCTGACATTTTCATTTATATCAGGTCAGAACATTCAGAATATTTGTTCATGTCATGTAAGGAAAATATCATGTCTCATGTCACATCATGTCATGTCACACAAATATTATTTACGGTTCCCTGTCAGTTGTACAAACTGTGCTGAGCTTGTGGACACAAGGCCTTCTGTTTACTTTAGCCTCGTCATCAGTTCTATATGATAGGTCAATCTGATCTGTTTAACTTTACAGAGTACTGAGAAAATAATTTTTACTTTTTAAACCAGAATTAATATTAGAATTCTTTCACCCCTATTTCAATCTTGCAATGGGAAGATGAGGAGACTCGTTAGCGGACTCAACGGAAGGATGGCTCACTCTCCGGGAGCTGGGGGTGAATTCCAAATTAATGGGACCGGGGGTACCTGGGGCTAAATCAAAACCCCGCTTCTCGCTCGGACGGGTGGGGGACCACTCTGCAAACATCCCCCCCCCGGTCTGTTAAATCAAAATCAAAGTCACCTGGCACCTCAGACTCTTCCCCTCCTGACAAACACGCATTCTTGTGGGAGGGATCGATACTGCTCCCCCCCCCCTTGGAAGAAGGTTCTCTGTGTCTCTTTGGAGATTTCCTGATGGTAACTGCCCTGTTTCTCCCCCTTGGAATGAGTGGGTGGGGAAGGACTCTAACGTTGATTCATCATCTTCCTGGGTATCCATGACCCTGCGCCTGAGTTGGTTGGCGTGACGCCACCATACTAACCCCGTATTCGTTTCCGCCTTATATGATACCGGACCCGTCTGCTCAAGTACAACCCCCAGCACCCATTTTGGTCTGGTCGCATAATTTCTACAGTACACAGTATCTCCTTCTGAAAAACCCTTTGAGTGCTCAATGCCTATATTTCTCCCCCTATCCTCCACCCTGGCTGGATCCAGGCAGTCGAGGAGCATGACTGGTCTCCATCACATCAGGAGCTCCGCCGGTGAGCGTCCGGATGTGAGGGGGGTTACCATATAGCAGAGTAGGAATTGGCACAATTGTAGGTTGAGATCCCCTGGACCCATTCGCCAAAGTGCCTCTTTAGTTGTCCACACTTGGCGCTCGACTTGCCTGTTTGTTGCAGGGTGAAACGGGGCTGAGATAATGTGCCAAATTGCGTTCCTCTCTAGGAACGCCTGGAATTTGACAGAGGTGAAGGAACTGGCATTGTCAGTGACAAGTAAGTCGGGCAACCCGAAACAACTAAATAGGTTCCGCAACCGCTTGATGGAGGTGTTGGTCATTGGGAAAACCTCCAACCATTTTGAGAATGAGTCGACCACCAGGAGGAAGTAAGATCCCATGAACGGCCCCGCAAAGTCTCTGTGAGGAAGTCGGGACTCTTCAGGTCGGGAGCTCTGGCAACTTTCACAAGTGCCTACCATGTGTTCAATGTCCGTGTCTATTTGGGGCCACCAGAAATAGCTTCTGGCCAGAGCTTTTGAGCGCACAATCCCTGGGTGACTTACGTGGAGTAACTTAAGTATCTTTGAACGCATTACTTTGGGGATAACTACCCTCTCCCCCCAGAGAGGGGGCCACCCCTTTTTTACCCAGGAGCTAACTAGAGAAAGGACCTTGTCCTTTGCTGTCGCCTTGGCGAGGTCTGGGGGCACGATTGGTGCTGAGTCGAGAGACTCAATCAGTAGCACCTGGTGATCCTGTTCCACCTCACATTCAGGCTCCCCTAGTGTGGGCAGGGATGAACGCGAGAGTGCATCCGCATGGCTAATTTCCTTCCCCAGGCGGTGCGCAAGTGTGAACTGATACGCGTTGAGGAATATTGCCCACCGGAGCATTCTGGGGGACAAGATTTGGGGTGTGGGTTTGCCCATGGTGAATATGCCCAATAACGGCTTGTGATCCGTTATGATCATGAATGGCCGGCCCTATAGGAAGTCATGGAACTTCTTTGTCCCAGCAATTATGGCCAGGGCCTCCCTGTCAGTTTGTGCGTAGTTGCACTCTGCCTTGGAGCGGGACCTAGAGTAGAAGGCTACTGGGGCTTCCTGCCCATTCCCGAGCACGTGGCACAGTACTGCACCCACCCCCACTGGTGACGCATCGCACACCAATACTACGGGTTTTTTGGGGTTGAAGTGCATGAGGATTGCCTCTGAGGAGAGGAGCTGCTTGAGTTCTTTGAACGCCTTCTCCTGACTGTCACCCCACCGCCAAACTGTGTCTTTCTTTAACTGCCGGTGTAATGGCTCCGCTACGGACGCCTTCCCCAGCAGAAATGAATGGTAGAAGTTTAGAAGTCCTAGGAAGGACTGTAATTCCGGTTTCGCGGTGGGGCGGGGCATTCCTAACAGCCGCAACCTTTGTATCTGAGGGCTTAACACCTTCTGGGGTTATCCTAAGCCCAAGGAAATCCACCTCCCTTGCCTGGAACACACATTTGTCTCGCCTAAGTCTCAAACCCGCTTTCTCGAATACCGTCAGAACTCGATCCAATCTCTTGGCTAGCTCCGCCTCGCTCCCCGCAGTTATCAATACATCATCAAAATAGGGGAGGACCCAAGGGAGCCCTTTGAGGAGGCGTTCCACAAGAGATTGGAATATCCCTAGGGCTGAATTTACGCCGAACTGAAGGCGAGTTACCTTAACTGCCCCCTTGTGCGTGACTATTGTTTGGGCAGCTGCAGTAGCCGGCGAGACTGTGAGCTGCTGGTATGCCTGTGCCAAGTCTAGTTTGGCGAAACATTTACCCCCATGTAAAGTGGTGAGCAAATGGCTAACAACCGGCACTGGATATGCATTAGGGTGAATGGCCTTGTTAATGGTGCATTTGTAGTCCGCACAAATCCTGACCTCCCCATTTGCTTTTAACGCCATATCAATTGCCATTTCCCATTCTGCAGAGTCCACTGGCACCAATATCCCCTGACCCACCAGTTTGTCCAATTCCACCTCAATCTTGTCTTTGAGGGCGAATGGTACTCGGCGAGGCTTGAGCCTGATGGGTCGGACCTCAGGGTCCAGGTCGAACAAGACTGGGGGCCCCTTATACCTCCCGAGCCCCTTCTCAAAAACTGATGGATGTGCGTCACACACATCCCGCACTGGATCAGAGTCTATGGCGTGAATGCCGAACAGTCCGATGCCTAAAGGAGCAAACCACTGACTCCCCAGGAGGCAACTCATTCCTCATTTAAGGACCACGAGGGGCAGCTTCTCCCTAAAACCCTTGAACCTCACCTGGCAATCCCCCACCCCCAAAACCGAGATTTGGTTCCCCTGTATGTCCCGTAATGTGGTTTTTAAAGTCTTAAGTTTTGGGCGCTCATTTGGGGGTATGCGCAAAAATTCTTTATGTGAAATGATGGAATACGATGACCCTGAGTCCACCTCCATCCGAACAGGGACCCCCTGTAACAGTACCTCCACAAAGAAACGTTGGTGAGTTGACACATGTCCCACAATGGCCTCATCTTCACTGATCCGTCTGATGTCTCCACTTCGACGCGGCCGCTCAGTCGGCTCCTGGTCTCCGCCTTTTTGCCATCTGCAGACCCTGGCGATGTGGCCCCGCCGTCCACAGTGGTGGCACTTGGCTTTCCGGAACGGGCATTTCTTCCTGTTGTGGGTGCCCCCACACCCATCGCACCGTCGGTTCCCGCCGGCGGTGTCTCGCTTGCCGGCCTGCCATCTCCGGACCTTTTGGACGTCCGACTCCCCATAACTTTCACTGCAGTCCGATGAGGACGTGGCGGCAGCTGCCGCAGCTCCTGGTTCCCATCCTTTGTGCGACGAGCAGCTGTAAACCGGAGCCCTGGGCGTTGAGTGTCCTGAAGTGGGGGTCTTGGTCCTGCACGACCGCACCCCGTCTTTGACCGATTCAGCGGCCCGGGCAGCCCTCAGTACCTGCTCAAAGGTAATATCCTCTTCTCGGGCCAGGAGCCTTCTCTGGGCCTCCTCATCTCGCAACCTGAGGAACAGTCGGTCCCGCAAGGCCTTGATGAGGGATGCGCCCCACCGGCATGGGATGGTAGCCACCCGCAGGGCTGCAACAAACTCGGCCACGGACTCTCCGGCCCGCTGGTCGTGCTGGTGGAACGCCAGCCTCGCTGGGAAGACCGACATCTTGGGGCGGAAATGTCCCCTTAATGCTGCGAGGATTTCTGTGAGAGGTACCGATCAGAGTGGCTTCAGCATCAGGAGGTTCTTCGCCAGCTCCAGGGTCGGCAGCCCACACTGAGCCAGCAGGCAGGCTTCTCCCTTTGCTTCGTTATCAACGCCCTCAGCATCCATAACATACAGGAACTGTTCTTCGTAGAAGTCCCATGTCTCTGGCTTTGAGGTGTCGAACGGGGCGAGGGTGATCTGGGATGCCATTATCCCACCTTTGTCACCAATTTGATGTTTGCAGATTGATACGCAGTAGGCAGCAGTTACAGGACCAAACACATCTTTATTGCAAGGTATGCAATCTGAACATGAGGTAATGGCGGAGGCGCAGCTCCTTTTATACAGGGTTGTACATTTGAATCTGGCCACACGGTTCCCCATTGGTTCCTGTATTCATGACGTCATGGTGACGCCCCTCCTTCTTTACCTGGTTTACCTGTGGTGGGAATGTTTCCCGCGGTAGGCTGTGATTGGATGATTAATACCATGTGGACGCGAGTCACTGCCATCTAGTGGCAGGTGAATCGTGTTCCATCCAGCTGACTTACATTGAGTTACATTGTATTCAATTGAGGTTACATTCTTTCATTCTTCCTGTTATAGTTTCTCTTAAAGGCATATACTTTCATACACAACAGAATGACAAACAATCCTATCCGTCTTTAGCGCATAGCAGTCCAGAGATGGGCAGCATGTTAATTGTTGCATACCTATTTTTGCAGTTCCATAGAGTAGAATGAGCTTCTCTTTCCCACGTGTGAGGCGAAGGCTTCTACTTTCTCTAACATTTCAGATAGTGTTTTTAGCCTGTTACCCTTATTTCATTTCATTTCATGTTTAATTTATATACCGCTTTACTCTACCCAATGGGTGACTCAAAGCAATTTACACGGGTAATACAAGTATATATATGGATTCATACAATCAGTAACACAATGATGCAATACAGCAAAAATACAGCAAAAATTCAATAATACAGTATATCAACCACAAATGCAACAATTTAATACAATTACTATTACAATTACGAGAATCAAGTATAAAATTACAAATCATGGGTGAAAAGCTACCATTTCCTGGTCCCATCACGAGCATTTTCTTGGGTAGTCTTGCCATACAATCTGGCCAGATTATCCTGCTATGGTAATAGAGTAGACCATACTGCCAGGGACTCAACGCCAAGTGTCAGGCGGCAGTTAACTAACCTGACAACCCTGAGGACTAACGACCTTGGGTGCAAAAGTCCACAGGGGAGGGTGATGGTCCCCACGTGGATTAAATCCCACTTCAATTTGTCTTGATGGAGGGCAGCAGCTTCATCAATCCTAGCCTGGGGCTGGTGAGGACTTTGTGTGCTAAAGGGCTCAGGACCAGAAAGTGACTCGCGGAACTCGATCATGCTGCAATGCGGAAGGCAAATTAAAGGCCACTGCATTATAGTCTCAGAACAGTCTTCATGGCTGATCGTCATGACTATCGCCTATATTTGGATTTGGATACAGCAGAAGAAGTCTTGCCATAACCAGGACTTTCCTATCACTGTGAGTGTGGTCCACAAAATTTCAAAAGCACAGAGCCTCCAGTTTCAATTGCCACAGCCAATGTGGCCAAAGAACCAGCATGATAGACTGGTCATAAAATCAGACTGAGAGATCCAGGATCAAGCCCCTCTGAGCTATGAAACTCATTGAGTATATCTTGGGCCAGTAATTTTCATTTTCAGCCTACCTCACAGGGTCATAGAATCATAGAATAAACAAGTTGGAATGGGCCTTTTAGGTCATCGAGTCTTTAGTGTATGGGACCAAAGACACCAGGACAGCCGAAGAGCTGGCTTAACACAACTTTATTACATGCTGGTCAGAGGGAACATGCGGTAATGGCGGACGAACAGCTCAATATATACAGTGGCTATACATTTGAATGTGGCTCCTTGATAGCCTATTGGCTACAGGCTGCGTGATGTCATTGCAGGTCACGCCCTTCTTGTCCAGGTGAAGGTAGTGGCGGGAATCTGCCCGCGCTGTTGTTCTAGGTGAGTCTTGGACCAATGAGCTTGGACGCTCGCTATTGCCATCTAGTGGTCACTAGCTCGCGTCCTATTAAGGTTACAGTGGTGCAGCTGGAGGTTACAATGTTACACATAGAAAAGGTTACATTGGATACACATGGATAGGTACATTGTTTAAAGGCACAAGCTTTAGAACACAACACCCCTCCCCCCTAGGATGAGACGAAGTCTCTCAGCCAAGATGGTTTATTGCACTCGCGTTTGTGCCGCGATGTGGGTTGGCCCACCCGGGGGCCGCTCCCGCCTCCTTGTTCCCTGGACCCTTGTCCTGTACTGGGAGAGGGAGACTTGTTAGAGGTTTGCTGCGGTTTCGCAGCTTTGAGGGGAGAGGTGGATTCTGTTGTGGGTGAACCGGGGGCACCAGGGGCTAACGAAAAACCCCTCTTCTCGCTTGGATGGGTGGGGGACCACTCCGAACCCCCCCCCCGGTTCTGAAACTCAAAATTAAACTCTGTTAGGGGATCCCGCAGGGTATCTACGAGGACAAATTCCTTCTCCTCCCCCCTTGGTGGGGACTCTGGACCCCCCTCTCCTCCCCCTTGGGCTAAACGGGTGGGGGAGAACCCTAACGCTGAATTTATGTCTGTACTGCCGGAGCCCTGACTTCCCGGGACCCTGTTCCGGAGCTGGTCCGCTGCCGCCACCAAAGTAGACCTGTGTTGGTCTCCACGCGGTACGAAACGGGACCGGTTCGTTCCACGACCACCCCCGGCACCCAGGCTGGCCCCGCGCTGGCGTAGTTTCTGCAATGTACTGGGGCACCCACGCCGAAACTCTTGGTGGCTTCTAACCCTATGTTCCTCCCCTTGTCCTCTACTCTCGTGGGGTCTAATCTAGTGAGTATGGTGGTCAGCTTCCTGCGCATTAAAAGCTCTGCAGGGGAGTAGCCTGACGCTAGCGGGGTCACCCTGTACCCTAGCAGAAACTGACACACTTGCAGGTTGAGGTCCCTGGGGCCCATGCGCCGCAGCGCGTCCTTCGTGGTGCGTACGAGGCGCTCCACTTGGCCATTGGTGGCCGGATGGAAAGGGGCGGAGGTGATGTGCCGGATGGCGTTAATCTCTGTGAATGCCCTGAACTCAGCGGACGTGAAGCAACTAGCGTTATCGCTAATTAGAGTGTCGGGTATGCCGAACGTGGAAAAAATTATCCGCAAATGCTTAATTGTTGCGGCCGAGGAGGTGCTTGTGACTGGGACGACCTCCAACCACTTAGAGAAAGCGTCCACAACAAGGAGAAACAGAGTTCCTCGGAACCGGCCCGCGAAATCTATGTGTATCCGGGACCACGGGCCCTTAGCCGCGTCCCACTCCCTGTGGGGAAGACGGGCCTCCTCTGGCCTGGAGCATTGGCAACTCTCACAAGTGCCGACCATGTGCTCGATGTCGGCGTCCAACTGGGGCCACCAAAAGTAGCTTCGGGCCAGCGCTTTGGAGCGCACAATTCCGGGGTGGCTGACGTGCAGCAGTTTAAGCACCCGCGGCCGAAGGGATGTGGGAATCACCACCCGCTGCCCCCACAAGAGACACCCCCTCTCTAGGGACAGCTCCAACTTTTTCCTGAAAAATGGGGCGAACTCCTCCGCTGGGGAGGACGCCGGCCACCCTTTCTGTACCCAGGAGCTAACTGCTGCTAATGTCCTGTCCTTCCCTGTCGCTTTGGCGATGTCGGCGGGTACTACGGGGGGCGAATCCAGCACCTCTATCATGAGAACCTGATGGTCTCGCTTCCCCTTGCTCACCTGGCTGGGCGTCAGGGGGAGGGGGGACCTCGATAGAGCGTCCGCATGGCTGATCTCTCTCCCGGGCCGGTAGACCAACGCGTGCTGGTACACGTTGAGAAAAATAGCCCACCGGAGCATCCTCGGGGACAGGATCTGTGGCGTGGGCTTATCTGCGGTGAAAATGCCTAGTAGGGGCTTGTGGTCAGTCACGATGGTGAAGGGGCGGCCATACAGAAAATCGTGAAATTTTTTGGTCCCTGCAACTATCGCCAGCGCTTCCCTATCTGTCTGGGCGTAGTTTCTCCCCGCTTGGGACAGGGACCTGGAGTAAAATGCTATAGGGGCCTCCCTCCCGTTTTCCAACACGTGGCATAACACTGCCCCCACCCCCACCGGGGAAGCATCACAGACCAGAACCACCGGCCTTTTGGGGTCGAAATGGGTTAGGACGGCGTCAGACGCCAGGAGTTGTTTCAATTCCGTGAATGCCCTCTCCTGGTCATCGCCCCACTTCCATGCCGCCTCTTTCTTGAGCAACCTGTGAAGCGGCTCAGCCACCGCAGCCTTCCGTGGAAGGAAGGAGTGGTAGAAATTCAAGAGCCCTAGGAATGACTGCAACTCGGGCTTGGATGTGGGGCGAGGGGCTTTCTTAATGGCGGCCACCTTGGACGTGGACGGTTTGATCCCCTCGGGTGTTACCCGGAACCCTAAGAACTCAACCTCCTTCACGAAGAAAACGCATTTGTCCTTTCGCAACCTCAACCCCGCCTGTTCGAATGCCGCCAGGACTTTGTTTAGCCTTTCAGCCAACTCGACCTCACTCCCCCCCGTTATCAATACGTCATCAAAATATGGCAAAACGCCGTCCAGCCCTTTGAGGAGGCGTTCCACGAGCGACTGGAAAATTCCAGGCGCCGAGTTCACGCCGAATTGGAGGCGCGTCACCTGGAACGCCCCCTTATGCGTGACTATAGTCTGTGCAGCAGCTGCGGCAGGGGTTACCATGAGTTGCTGATAGGCCTGTGCCAGGTCGAGCTTAGCGAAACACTTTCCCCCATGTAACCTGGCTAGCAAATGGCTGACCACCGGCACCGGATATGCATTAGGGCGGATTGCCTTATTAATGGTGCACTTATAATCGGCGCAAATGCGAACCTCCCCATTGGCCTTCAATGCTGTGACAATTGGAGTTTCCCACTCCGCGGAATCAACAGGAACAAGAATCCCCTGGCCCACTAATTTGTCCAGTTCCGCCTCTATTTTGTCCTTGAGTGCAAAAGGCACTCTGCGCGGTTTAAGTCTTATTGGGCGGACCTCCGGGTCCAGGTCGAACGTTACTGGGGGTCCATTGAATTTCCCAAGTCCCTTCTTGAAGACTTCGGGGTGCGCATCGCACACCTCCTGTATTGGGTCAGGCCCAACGGCGTGCACCCCCCCAATGAACAGACCCAGGGGCTGAAACCATTGAGTCCCGAGGAGGCTGCAATTACCCCCCTTAAGAACGACTAGGGGGAGTTCCGCGGCGTGCCGCTTGTACCAAATCTGGAAATTCCCAACCCCGAACTCTGGGATACTGTTCCCTTGCACGTCCCGAAGCGTGGACCTCAACGCTTTGAGCTTGGGCCGTACGCGGGGGGCAATTCTCAAAAACTCCCTCTGGGAAATGATGGAGTAAGAGGAGCCAGAGTCAATCTCCATCCTAACAGGGGCCCCTTGCACCAGTACCTCAACAAAGTAACGGGGGTGTCCCACGGACACGCTGAAAACCGGGGCGGCGGCGCCGCTGTCGTCGGAGATGCGGCCCACGCCGTCCTGCTTCCTCGTGGGCCGGGCGCCATCCTTTGGTCTCGTCGAGCGGTCTGGCCTCGCTGGGCGGTCAGGCGAGCTCCTCCGGTCCCTCGCTGGGCGGTTGGGTGAGCTCCTCCGGTCCTTGCGCCGTTGTCTGCAGACTTTGGCTATGTGCCCGCGTCGCCCGCAGTTGTGGCACTCCGCTTTTCTGAACGGGCACCTGGTACGGTCGTGAGCTGCCCCGCAGCCATCGCACCGCCGGCCCTCCTTCTGGACCCTCCGGACGTCCTCGTCGTCGCTGCTTTCGGCGGACGATTTCGAAATTCGCCGGGCTGCGTGCACCGAACTCTCTGTTTTGTCGGCCTTCGGCCGCCAGTCCTGGAGCTCTTGGACCCCGGACTTCGTGGCTTCCGCGGCCTGTGCCGCTTTCAGGACCTCCTGCAACGTGGGGGGCGGCTCCTGATTCATTAGCGTGCGCTGAATCTCGGCATCCTTCAGGCCGCATAGCACGCAGTCCCTGAGGGTGACTTCCAAATTCTCCCATTTGCATGGGCCGGCAGCCAGACGCAGGGCCGCTACGAAAGCGGCGACCGACTCGCCAGGCGCTTGGACTCGCCTCCAAAACGCGCTCCGAGCGGGAAACATCGCTACCGAGGGCCGGAAATGGTCTCTCAGCACCATCAGGAGCTCTTTTGCCTTGAATTCAGCCACCTTTTTGGGTGCGATGAGGTCAATCAGTACTCTCTTTCCGTCGTGCCCGAGCATTCTGGTGAGGATGGCTCTCTCCTTTGCCTCGTCCATCACCTCGAACTCCACCAGCGCGCCTTGGAAGTCCATTTCGAAGAGTTCCCAATCTTGCGGTTTCTTGATGTCGAAACCGGCGTATGTCTTGGTCACGTGGGCAGCCATGATTCCACCTTCGTCGCCAATTTAGTGTATGGGACCAAAGAAACCAGGACAGCCAAAGAGCTGGCTTAACACAACTTTATTACATGCTGGTCAGAGGGAACATGCGGTAATGGCGGACGAACAGCTCAATATATACAGTGGCTATACATTTGAATGTGGCTCCTTGATAGCCTATTGGCTACAGGCTGCATGACGTCATTGCAGGTCACGCCCTTCTTGTCCAGGTGAAGGTAGTGGCAGGAATCTTCCCGCGCTGTTGTTCTAGGTGAGTCTTGGACCAATGAGCTTGGACGCTCGCTATTGCCATCTAGTGGTCACTAGCTCGCGTCCTATTAAGGTTACAGTGGTGCAGCTGGAGGTTACAATGTTACACATAGAAAAGGTTACATTGGATACACATGGATAGGTACATTGTTTAAAGGCACAAGCTTTAGAACACAACAGAGTCCAATCCCTTGTTCAATGCAAAAATCCAAATCAAAGCAGATACCAGTATAACAAATGGTTGTCCAATTCTCTCTTGAATGCCTCCAGTGTTCGGAGTGTTGTTGGGAAGATAATGGAAATGAGAACCACAAACCGTCCCATCTCACTCCACTCTTTCATCCTGCCCCCATCTCCAAATCCAATGGGAACAGTATTTGGCAATTCCCTATTTTCTTGCTTAACCAGAACTATTTGCCCTTTGTTCCTAGAAGATTGCCACCAAAATGGCATCTGAGTAACAGTGCCTCCCAACGAATGAGTGTTTACAGGCTGGATCATCAGGTCTTGGCAAACCTTTATCATCACTACCACTTACAAAAAAGGCAGCACTTTGAAGAACAGGTTAGGTACTTCCCACTGTTGATTACACTGCACAACAACAATTTAGCTACTGGGAATAACACATGTGGTTTACATGATATAGAGTGTGCTAATTCCAAATCTGAACTCAGAATTTGCCTATTATGTAAAGATTTTAAGGCATGCTATAGCTGTTCAAATGGTCAGTAATTGGGTAATGTATTTTTACATAGGGACATCATAACAGTTGCAGCTACTATTATGCCTGCTGTTGCCTCAGCTGAATCATGTCCCCTGGTTGCAGTGGCTGGGCATGTCTGGGCAAGTCAGTGAGCTGATGTCAGAAATAGGTATATAAGGCAAGATGGACCAAGGGCTTGTCTCTAGCGCAAAACCATCTTAATGGATAGTACAGCTAGGCCATAGTGATTCTGTTTTGAGCTAAAGAGGAGTACGCACAGCTGTGTTAAACCAGACAATTTTTGCTACATTTGTGGCAAGTATACCCCGCATGATCAATGCAAGAGGGTAAGATTTGCTAACTTAAAAGTCTGATGTCCTAGGCAGAATCGGACTTCAGATTTGGATTTAGTGCACTTGATTTAGTATAAGACACATGGATTAGACCAAGTAGCAGACAATATATTTTTTTTGTGATGCAGTGAAGAGAGTGCTTTAGCACTCTGAGGTGGTACATAAGCAGCTGCATTTGCATTTATTAATTTAGTTAGCCTCAGATCTTGTAGTTTGTACCATCCTACCTGGTGAACAACTCCTAACAGAAACATTACCCACCTGTGAGTTTTAGAGGTTCATCATACTTTTAGTGTATGAGAGTCAAGACACAAAGCACAGCCAACGGCTGGGTTAACTCAGGTTTATTGCATGGTGGACAGAGGGAACATGAGGTAATGGCGGACGAACAGCTCTATATATAAGGCAGTAACGTATTTGAATGTGGCTCCACGGTAGCCCGTTGGCTACTGGTCCGCGTGACGTCATGGCTGGTCACGCCCTTCTTGTCCAGGTGTAGGTAGCGGCGGGAAACTTCCCGCGCCGCGGTCTTTGATGGGTTTGAACCAAGAGAGCTTGGACGCTCGCTGCTGCCAGCTGGTGGTCATCAGCTCGCGTCCTATTACAGGGTTTATGTGATACAGCTGAAGGTTACATTGTTACTCATTGGCAAGGTTACATTGTTTCAGATACATTGATATCACATGTAGGAGGATACACTATTAGGACACAACACTCCTCCCCCCTAGGATGAGACGAAGTCTCTCAGCCAAGATGGCTTATTTCGAACACGCTGGGGTCTCGGCGCGGGCTGCCCTGCCCCGGCTTCGCTCCCTCCTCCTTGCTCCCTGGCTTCCTGCCCTGCAATCGGAGAGGATGACTTGTTAGTGGTGTGCCGCGGCTCTGCGGCTTTGTTGGGAGGTGTGTGCTTTGTTTGGGAGGAACCGGGGGCACTGGGGG
This sequence comes from Bradypodion pumilum, assembly GCA_035047305.1. Classification (NCBI taxonomy): domain Eukaryota; kingdom Metazoa; phylum Chordata; class Lepidosauria; order Squamata; family Chamaeleonidae; genus Bradypodion; species Bradypodion pumilum. The sequence continues at coordinate 175,641,280 of JAWDJD010000002.1, read as the reverse complement.
CTAACGAAAAACCCCTCTTCTCGCTTGGACGGGTGGGGGAACACTCCGAAAAACCCCCCCGGCTCGCAAAATCAAAATCAAAATCGGATTCGGGGGAAGCGGCAGCGGCGGCCGCACACTCCTTTTCCCTCCCCCCGGGCTCGGATAGAACTGGGGTATCAAAAGGATATGAGTCGGGCTCGCCGCTTTCCCCCCTGTCTCCCCCTTGGGCTAAACGGGTGGGGGAGAACCCTATCGCTGAATCCTGTCGCTGTGCTCCACTGGTCGGTCCCTCACTCACTCGGTGCCTCAGTTGGTCAGCGTGCCTCCTCCAGAGGAGGCCGGTGCTAGTTTCCACCCGATAGGACACTGGCCCCGTCTGTTCTATTATCGTCCCTGGCACCCAGGCTGGGCCTGCGTTGGCATAGTTCCTGCAATGTACAGGATCGCCTATACCGAAACCTTTCGAGACCGCTAACCCTATGTTCTTCCCTTTGTCCTCGACCCTCGACGGGTCTAGCCTGGACAAAAGTGTGGTCAGTTTCCTCCGCATCAGCAGCTCGGCCGGCGAATAACCAGACGCTAAGGGGGTCACTCTGTACGCTAATAGAAATTGACAAACCTGGTGATGTAGATCTCCCGAGCCCATGCGCCGCAACGCATCTTTTGTGGTGCGCACTAACCGTTCCACTTGGCCATTCGTGGCCGGGTGAAACGGCGCGGATGTGACATGGCGAATTGCATTTGCCTCCATGAATGCCGCGAACTCAGCGGACGTGAAACAACTGGCGTTGTCGCTGACCAAAGTGTCGGGTAAACCGAACGTGGAAAAGACCCTCCTTAGCTGGCGAATGGTAGTGGCGGAGGATGTGCTCTTTACCGGAATGACCTCCAGCCACTTAGAGTATGCATCCACCACCAGGAGAAACATGGTACCCCGGAATGGGCCAGCAAAATCTACGTGCACCCTGGACCACGGTCCCCTCGCTGCGTCCCATTCCCTATGTGGTAGGCGGGCCACCTCCGGTCGAGAACATTGACATGCTTCACAAGTGCCAACCATCTGCTCTATGTCGGCGTCCAGCTGGGGCCACCAGAAGTAACTCCGGGCCAACGCCTTGGAACGGACGATCCCCGGGTGGCTGACGTGCAACAGTTTTAGCACCTTCGGCCGTAGGGACGTAGGAACCACCACCCGTTGGCCCCACAACAGGCACCCCCTCTCTAAAGACAACTCCACTCGCTTCCGGAAGAATGGGTCGAATTCCGTGCCTGGGGATGATGCCGGCCACCCCTTCTGTACCCACGAGCATACCTTCTCTAGTGTTCTATCCTTTCCGGTCGCCCTGGCAATGTCGGCCGGTACTAACGGGGGTGACTCTAAAACCTCTATTAGCAATACCTGGCGGTCTCTTCTTACTCCTGCCTTCTGGTCGTCCGACAATGGTAACGGCGACCGTGAGAGCGCGTCTGCATGGCTGATTTCCTTCCCTGGCCGGTATTCTAATTCATGTTGATATGCGTTAAGAAAAATAGCCCACCGCAGCATCCTCGGGGACAGGATCTGTGGCGTGGGCTTATTTGCAGTGAAGATCCCTAACAGGGGCTTGTGATCAGTAACGATCTTGAACGGCCGACCATACAGAAAATCGTGAAATTTCTTGGTTCCCGCTACTATCGCTAGTGCCTCCCTATCGGTCTGTGCGTAATTCCGCTCTGCTTGGGACAGGGACCTTGAGTAAAAGGCTATCGGGGCCTCCCTTCCGTCGCCTAACACGTGGCAAAGCACCGCCCCCACCCCCACCGGGGATGCATCGCAGACCAAAACTATGGGCCGTTTGGGGTCGAAATGAGTCAGGATGGCCTCGGATGTGAGGAGTTGCTTTAACTCTGAGAACGCTCTTTCTTGCTCGTCACCCCACAGCCATTTTTCCTCTTTTTTAAGCAGCCGATGAAGCGGCTCGGCAACAGACGCCTTCCGTGGAAGGAAGGTATGGTAAAAATTGAGAAGCCCCAGAAATGACTGAAGCTCGGTTTTGGAAGTGGGGCGAGGGGCTTTCTTAATGGCGGCTACCTTAGATTTGGACGGCCTAATTCCCTCGGGCGTGACACGGAACCCTAAAAACTCAACCTCTGTTTCATAAAATACACATTTGTCTTTTCTCAGTCGCAGCCCCGCTTTCTCGAACACGGCCAGGACCTTATCCAATCTGTGGGCCAGTTCAGCCTTACTCCCCCCCGTTATCAACACGTCATCAAAATATGGCAACACCCCCTCCAGCCCCTTCAGGAGGCGTTCCACTAGTGACTGAAAAATGCCAGGTGCCGAGTTCACGCCGAACTGTAACCTCGACACCTGGAACGCCCCCTTATGTGTGACTATTGTTTGTGCCGCCGCTGTGGCGGGGGTTACTGGGAGTTGCTGGTAGGCCTGTGCTAAATCGAGTTTAGCGAAACACTTTCCCCCATTCAGCCTGGCCAGAAGGTGGCTGACCACTGGCACCGGGTATGCATTAGGGCGGATTGCCTTATTAATGGTACACTTATAATCAGCGCAAATGCGCACCTCCCCGTTAGCCTTCAGTGCTGTTACAATTGGAGTCTCCCACTCCGCGGAATCCACAGGAACGAGAATTCCTTGACCCACCAGTTTGTCCAGTTCCGCCTCTATTTTGTCCTTAAGCGCGAACGGTACCCTGCGCGGTTTAAGTCTTATCGGGCGGACCTCCGGGTCTAAGTCGAAGGCTACAGGGGGTCCCTTGAACTTTCCCAGTCCACTTTTAAAAACGGCGGGGTGTGCATCACATACTGCTTGTATTGGGTCCTCGCCTACGGCATGCACCCCCCCTATGAACAGGCCTAAGGGCTGAAACCACTGTGTTCCGAGGAGGCTACAACTCCCCCCTTTTAGCACCACTAGGGGAAGTTCCGCAGAATGTCTCTTAAAGCGAACCCGGAACGTTCCGACCCCCAACACTGGAATGCTGTTCCCCTGAACGTCCCGTAGTGTGGCCCTCAACGCTTTAAGTTTGGGCCGCACGTGGGGGTCGATTTTCAAGAACTCTCTCTGGGAAATTATAGAATAGGAGGACCCCGAGTCAACTTCCATCCTAATAGGGGTCCCTTGTACTAGTACCTCAACAAAGTAATGGGGCTGTCCCGCAGACACGTTGAACACAGGAGCGTCGCCCTCGCTGTCGTCCGAGATGCGGCCCACGCCGTCCTGCTTCCTCGTGGCCCGGGCGCCATCTTTGGGCCTCGCTGGACGGTCCGGTCTGGCTGAACGGTCTTGCGAATGTCTCCGGCCCTCTTTCCATTTCCTGCACGCCTTGGCGATGTGCCCCCGACGTCCGCAGTTGAAGCACTCGGCTTTCCTGAATGGGCACTTCACGCGCTCATGGGCCGCTCCGCAACCATCGCAGCGGCGCCCGCCTCTCCGGACCTTCTGGACCTCCTCGCCATCGCTACTCTCTGACGACGATTTCAAGGCCGGTCGGGTTGCATGCACCGACTGACTGGACTTCCCGTGCGATGAGTTTTCCGCCTTGCCGGCCCTCGGACGCCACTCACGCCACTTGTGCATCTCGTCTACTCCAGCATTCGTGGACTCCGCGGCTTCCGCGGCCTCTACAACCTCTTCCAGTGTGGGTGGTGGCTCCCTGTTCATCAAGCTGCGCTGTACTTCCTTGTCCTTCAGGCCACACAGCACTCCGTCCCTGAGGGCCATCTCTAGGATGTGGTCCCATTTGCAGGGGGCGGCGGCTACCCTCATAGCCGTTACGAAGGCTTCTACCGACTCGTCCGGCGCTTGAACTCGCCTCCAAAACGCACTCCGAGCGGGAAACATTGCCCTCGAGGGTCGGAAACGCTCACGCAGCATTTTCATGATGTCACCGGCTTTGAAATCGCTCATCTTCTTTGGTGCAAGGATGCCCACCAGCGTCCGCTTGGTTTCCATCCCAAGCATGCGAGTGAGGATGGCCCTCTTCCTTTCCTCGTCGTCTTCTTTGACTTTGTGCTCCACCAATGCCGCCTGGAAGTCCATCTCAAAGAGCTCCCAGTCCTGCGGTTTGGTGATGTTGAACCCGCTCTGTGTCCTGGCTCCGTGGGGATCCATTATCCCACCTTCGTCGCCAATTTAGTGTATGAGAGTCAAGACACAAAGCACAGCCAACGGCTGGGTTAACTCAGGTTTATTGCATGGTGGACAGAGGGAACATGAGGTAATGGCGGACGAACAGCTCTATATATAAGGCAGTAAGGTATTTGAATGTGGCTCCACGGTAGCCCGTTGGCTACTGGTCCGCGTGACGTCATGGCTGGTCACGCCCTTCTTGTCCAGGTGTAGGTAGCGGCGGGAAACTTCCCGCGCCGCGGTCTTTGATGGGTTTGAACCAAGAGAGCTTGGACGCTCGCTGCTGCCAGCTGGTGGTCATCAGCTCGCGTCCTATTACAGGGTTTATGTGATACAGCTGAAGGTTACATTGTTACTCATTGGCAAGGTTACATTGTTTCAGATACATTGATATCACATGTAGGAGGATACACTATTAGGACACAACAATACTTCAGGACCAACACAACAAGTTTTGTTTTTTATTTAGTTTACCAAGAACTTTAGCCTATTTACAAGGAATGTAGTACAGACAATACTGAGAAATGTTTATATATTACTTTTGTCCAAAATCTTCAGTGTGTGTCCAATAGCCTTTCCTTTTGGAATTTTACCCACCCATACACCTCACAGTACTATTACAACCTGCTCATGAAATTCCTATCAATTTTGCAACAAGAGTTTGAATGGCATGTAAGACTATTTGAGAAAGGGAGTTCCAAGTGGGTACTGAATCCCTTTACTGCCTGAGACAAATCCCGAAGTAAAATTAGCTGGTACACTATTCAGAAACCCACAAAGTTATTTTGGCACCTGAGGGAGAAATTTAATTGTGTGTTTCCGTGGTGGTGGAAAACACAAGAATAGCAGGCAGGTAATGATGAAGGTTGCCTCCATGCAAGGTGTATATGTTGTGTCCTTTATATTGCTAGGCAGCACAGGGTCTGATGGCAGAATCCATATAGTCAGACACCTCATCAGCAATAATACATTGCTTATTTAATGAGCTAAGAAAATAAATTATCTGTCAGGCTCAACAGTGTAAGAAACATATACAGTACCTGTATTGTGTGGAATAGTAAGCGTGATTAAAAGGTCTCGACTGAAAAAGATACAATGTGACTATGATGGATTGTAGCTGAAACAGCAACAATTTGACTAGATAACTGAGTAAATGTTAAGGGAAATCCTAACCTATTATGCCAGGGGTTCCCAACCTATGGCCAACGGCACATTTCATGTGGCCCGCCACCTCCACCTGCGGAAGTGGACATATTTATGACAGCTGTAAAACACACCTGTTCATGCATAAACACGATTATGTCAGCCATAAATGCACCCACGGCTGCCATAAATGCAGAAGTGGGCGCATTTACTTCCACTTCCAGTGACGTGGTCCGGCCCACTCAGCTGTCCAGGGGGGCGTGGTCAGACCCACAGCATAAAAAAGTTTGGGAACACTTGTATTAAGAAAGTGCACAATTGGCTTTAAGGACCTCCTAGTGCATCCTCCCCCTAGCATAATTTACGAGTAAAAGCTGCAGACATTGGGCAGACTAGTTAGTTATTCTTGGATTAGCTCCCAATCTACACTCTTGGGCTAAAGTTTGTGATGTTTGGGCTCAAACCTTTTATGCCACTTTTGATGTCAAATTTGTGTATAAGAGTATACACTTATTTCTCACAAGTACATAACTCATATTCCAGAATAGATTATATATTTGTAACAGAGACCATGATTAGATATGTGGAGGAGGTAGAAGTTGGGATTTTTAAGGAATCAGATCATGCGAAAGTGTTGGTAGAAATGAAAATAGAGGGTACAAGGAAAATGAGAAGGAACTGGAGGTATGATTCCAAATTGTTTAAAGACCATAAATGTAAGGAACAAATTATTGAGAGCTGGAAGGATAGTTGGTACTGGAATGATACTGATGAGGTAAACTTCAATATGGTTTGGGATGCCATTTATTTATTTATTTATTTATTTATTATTTATTTAAATTTATATCCCGCTCCACTCAACCCACGGCTGACTCAGAGCGGCTAACAACATATTAAGATAATACTGTTACAATAAAGTGATGCAAAACACAATAATTAATCAGTACAATTACAGAAAAACAATAATCACAATAACACAATATCAACCCTCCAACCCTCCAATAGCAAACATCAAGACAAAAGGGAGGGGGAAAAAAACCTCTTTTCAGAAGCCCCACATGTCCAGGTACAACAAGGCCACCACAAAAATAATCAAAGTCAAAACTACCCGCCCTAGTCAACCTCCAAGATGAACAAAGGGCCGGGAGGGCACGATGCTTCACAGCAGCAGCGTCTTCGGAGCCTCCCGGGCCACGGAAGGCTCCCTTTATCTCCCCGCCGATGGTGGGGGTAGAGAGGGCGTGGCTGCGGCGGCATCTTCTGAGCCTCCCGGGCCACGGAAGGCTCCCTTTATCTCCCCACCAATGGTGGGGGTGGGGAGGGCGCGGCTGCGGCTGCATCTTCGGAGCCTGCCGGGCCACGGAAGGCTCCCATGAAGTCGGTATTTAGAGGGGAGTGTATCAAGCTGGCTAGTATCAGATATAGAAAATTTAAGGTGTTACAAGATAATATTGAAAATGAGATAAAGCAGTTACAGGAGGAACATGCAAGGACAAATAATAAGGAGGTTTTTGACAACATGCAAAGATTGAAAGCTGAATTGGTAGAAAAAGACATAGAAAAGGTGAAAAGAGATTTGGTATACTTAGAAAGGGAATATTTTGAATATAGTAATAAAAACTCAAAACTATTAGCAAGGGCTGCTGAAGAAAAGAGGGGGAAAAGGAAATTGGGGTTTTGATTAATAAAGAAGGAATAAGATGTAATAAGACTAGAGATAAATGCAAAATTGTTAAGGATTTTTATCAGACTCTATATGTGAAAAAACAGATAGATGTTGAGCATACCTGTCAACCATCCCGATTTGGCCAGGAAAACCCCGTAATTTGACATTGATTAACGTCATAACCCGCCCTGCGCTGCCAAAACCCCGTAATTTGGCAGTGGGGGAAACGTTTTCCACACATGCGTGGAAGTGCTATGCCACTTGCGCAGCCCCTACGCAAGCAGTGTAGCGCTTCCGCACATGCATGGAAGGGTTTTACCCCTTCCACGCATGCGCTGAAGCGCTATGCCGCTTGCGTAGGGGCTGCGCAAGTGGCGTAGCGCTTCCACGCATGTGTGGAAGGGGTAAAACCCTTCCACGCATGCGTGGAAAGCGACCTGCACACAAGCGATGTGCGCAGGTCCCGTTTTTCCGGAGCCGCGGGTTGACAGGTATGATGTGGAGAAGTTAAGGAAACAATTGGAGATACAAACAGATAATAAGATAAAACAGGAGCATAGAAATAGAATGGAAGAACGGATAACAGAAAAGGAAATAAAAGAGGTAATAGCCAGTTTGAAAATGGATAAAGCACCTGGGGAAGACGGATTATCTGCTGAGTTTTATAAGGAGTTTAAAGATATAGTGGTGCCAAAATTAGCAAAATTATATAATTACATATTGGAAGGTGGGCAAATTCCGACTTCATGGTATAGGACCATAATTGTATTACAGTATTGCCGAAACCTGGAAAGGATCCGGAAAAAGTTGAATCCTACAGACCAATTTCATTGATAAATCAGGATGCTAAGATCTTTACAGCGATACTGGCAAACAGGCTTAACAACTTTATGGGCAATTATATAAATGTGGATCAAGTGAGCTTTCTGAAAGGGAGACATATGACAGATTTGACAAGAAGAGTAATAGACTTAATTGATGTTGTGAGACAAACAAAAGAAAAAGTCGGATTATTATCTTTGGATATTTTTAAGGCATTTGATTCGTTACAATGGGAGTCAATTAAGGAGATAATTAAATGTTATGGATTTGGTGATAAATTTAGAAATATAATTGAGCAATTATATCATCAAGGTATAGCTACTGTTAGAGTAAATGATGAGGTCACAGAAGAGGTGAAATTAGAAGCTGGTACAAGACAGGGTTGCCCACTATCCCCAATTTTGTTCATTATGGTTATGGAGATGTTGGCAAAGGCTATAAGATGAAGAAATCGAGGTGGTTACGGGAAATAAGATAAGTCTATATGCAGACGACACTTTGATAATTGCTAAACATCCTGGGAAGCATTAAGTAGAATACAAGGGCAGTTAAAGGATTTTGATGACATTACAGGCTTGAAAATAAACTGGGATAAATCGGAAATGATATTGTGTAATATGGGAAGGGAAGAACAACAGAAGATAAAAGGAATGGGTAATTTACAAATTAAAGATAGCTTGAAATATTTGGGGATAAATATTTCAAACAAGTTTGAAGAGTTTAAGAGATTAAATTATGGAAGATTGAAAACAGAATTTAAAACTAAAATACAATGTTTTCAAAAGTTGAAATTGTCTTGGTTTGGAAGAATCGCACTCAGTAAAATGATGTTATTACCTAGAATTAATTTTTTATTTGATGCTCTTTCAATTCAATTGAAGGATAAGGAAATTAAGGAGTTTCCAAAAATGATTAATAATTTTTGCAATGGAGGAAAGAGACCTAGACTCGTGAAAAAAAATTGGTATATGCCCCAGAAGGAAGGAGGATTAGGAATGCCAAATTTGATGGTACATTATCGAGCCTTTCAAATTAAGAATGTGGTAAAGATCTTAGCTAGGGAAAAAGTAATTTGGGAAGAAATAGAGATGAAGGATTATAATCATATAGGAAAAATGGTCTTTTTAGGTGGTAATATGGGGAAGGTGGTAACTAAGAATACTATGATGAAGACATTAATGGGAATATGGAAAAAAGTAAATAAGGAGTTGGCTCCAGATACTTCTTCTATTACTGAATTGGAAGATATTGCAAATTTTCCGATAAAAAATGATAAAAGTGTTAAAGAAGTATTGGGTAAGAACGAAGATTTCCTGTTGAAAGACTGGATACGGACCTGTAAGGAGAGTGAGAGAAAAACAGACTTGTATGGGCAAATGAAACTGAATTGGTTTCAGAGAGTGTTGACAAATAAGTGGAACAATAAGTATATGAGAGAATCTGGGTTAGAAAGAGAGAGGATAGAGTTTGAGGAAATGATTGTAAGAATAAGAAAGGGAGAAAGAGGTATTAAAGGGGTGGTAAGCAAATTATACACACTATTAAATAAGGAAGGTAATCCACAGGAGGAGCTGAAAACAAGTTGGGAGCAAGATCTAAATATAAAGATAGAAGATGATACTTGGAAAAATAAATGGGAAAAAAGAATAATGAGAACTATGTCAGTCAGAATAAAAGAACATAATTACAAAATGTTGTGGAAGTGGTATTTGACCCCAGTGAGGTTACATCAGATTGATAATAAGAAAGATAAAATGTGATGGTGGTGCAATGATGCAATGGGAACATGTGAACATATGTGGTGGAGTTGTAATGTGGTAAAAGAATTTTGGGGGGAAATTGAGAATGAGATTGGTGAAATTATGGGTAAGAAAATTAAACTGGGGTCAAGTATCACTATGTTGACAGATGTGGAAAGTATAAATTTAAACAAGGATAAAAAAGAGTTACTAGAAATAATGCTGACAATGGGTAGGCAATGTATTGCTAGAAATTGGAAAAGTGAGATGAATATAAAGATTGAAGAATGGTATAAAGAAATGTGGGATTTAGCATTGAATGATAAGTTAACATGGGAGATAAATAAGAAAAAGGGTATCATTAAAGAAAATAGATTTTGGAACATTTGGCAGGTTTTTGTGGAATACTCATTTAGAGGAGAAGAAAGGAATAGACCTGTACCAGATCAAAGGAGTTTTTGGATTTAAATCAGTAAGATACTCCGTGGTCTCCAGGACATTGTAAAAAGCACTGGGTGTCAATATTTTCTTTTTTTATTGAAACATGTAATGTAATGTATATTTGATTGGTTGATTTAGTAGATATATTAAATTAGGAAGATTAAGAATGGAGTTGGAGTTAGGATATAGGGTTACTGAATGTGTAAAAACAGAAGTCAGAAACTAACTACTAAGTCACAGTTAAAATATAGTTTAAATGATTAATTTGTTATAAGTTTTTTTCGTTTTTTTTGTTTTTTTCTCATTGGTTTGTTTTTACAAAATTAGGTTCAATAATGTATTAATACAAACAGATAAAATTTGCTTGCTTCTTTTTATATGTATGTATTGCTGTGTTTTTTTATTGTATTCTTGTGTAAAAAAATTAACCCAAAAAAAGTTATTTCGGTACCTGAGGGAGAAATTTAATTGTGTTTCCGGTATGGTGGTGGTGGTGGAATCAGATCATCAGTCAGGTCAAGGAATATCAGAATTGTTTTTAAGGGGAAAAACACAAGAATAGCAGGCAGGTAATGATGAAGGTTGCCTCCTTGCAAGGTGTATATGTTGTGTCCTTTATATTGCTAGGCAGCACAGGGTCTGATGGCAGAATCCATGTAGTCAGACACCTCATCAGCAATGATACATTGCTTATTTAATAAGCTAAGAAAATAAATTATCTGTCATCTAAGGCTCAATATTGTAAGAAACATATGCAGTTACCTGTATTGTGTGAAATAGTAAGAGTGATTAAAAGGTCTCGACTGAAAAAGCTACAATGTGACTATGATGGATTGTAGCTGAAACAGCAACAATTTGACTAGATAAACTAGTAAATGTTAAGGGAAATCCTAACCTATTATGCCAGGGGTTCCCAACCTATGGCCCACGGCACATTTCATGTGGCCCGCCACCTCCACCTGCGGAAGTGGACATATTTATGACAGCCGTAAAATGCACCTGTTCATGCATAAATACGATTATGTAAGCCATAAATGCACCCACGGCTGCCATAAATGCAGAAGTGGGCGCATTTACTTCCGCTTCCAGGGACGTGGTCTGGCCCGCTCAGCTGTCCAGGGGTGTGTGGTCAGGCCCACAGCATAAAAAGTTTGGGAACACTTGTATTAAGAAAGTGCACAATTGGCTTTAAGGACCTCCTAGTGCATCCTCCCCCTAGCATAATTTACGAGTAAAAGCTGCAGACATTGGGCAGACTAGTTAGTTATTCTTGGATTAGCTCCCAATCTACACTCTTGGGCTAAAGTTTGTGATGTTTGGGCTCAAACCTTTTATGCCACTTTTGATGTCAAATTTGTACCCATTTATTCTTTGGCATAGAGATGATACTGTTTGTCCTAAACGGATTGCAGAGGGGCATTGTTGGCAAAGGACAGCTTACATTACTGAAAGCTCTGATGTTATGGATGACTGTTGTGTACTGAATGTAGTGTGTTGAATGTATTTGTAACCACACGAATGGGTACAGGTAACACTGTAACCTTCTGTATGAGGACGCGAGCTAGTGGCCACCGGGGGCAATAGCGAGCGCCCAGCTCTCATGGTTCACATTACTCAAATGCCTTCAGCCGCGCGGGAAAGATTCCCGTGCTCACCTCACCTGGACAAGAAAGGCGTGACCAAGGATGACGTCACTTGGACAGCAGCCAATGCCTGTCGAAGAGCCAGATTCAATTAGATAGCCACCGTATAAAAAGAGCTGTTTGTCCGCCATTACCACATGTTCGTACTGTACTCTATGCAATAAAGATGTGTTAGGCTAGCTTACAGCCGTTTCCATTGTCTTGATTCCCAATCACTAAATTGGCGACGAAGGTGGGATCATGGATTCCCACGGGGACAAGACAGTATCACAGAAGCCAGTTTTCGACGTGACCCATCCCGAGCGATGGGACTGGTTTGAAATGCATTTCAAGAGTACGGTGGCGTATGCGGGCATCACCGACGCTGGGAAGAAGAAGGGTCTTCTCATCACGATGCTCGGGTTCCACGCCGTGCAAGCACTGATGGATCTGGTGGCACCACGAGAGGTGGACCAGGTTTCGGTGACAGAAATTCTGGGGGTTCTGCGGAATCATTTCAAGCCCAAGGTATCCTTCTTCTCTGCCAGGGCCATTTTCGCGAGGAGGGACCAAAAGCCGGGTGAGTCAATATCCGAGTATGCAGCGGCCCTCCGCGTTTTGGCGACCCCATGCGAATGGCGGGAAATTCTAGACGTGGCCCTAAGGGACAGGATGCTCTGCGGGATGAGAGACGGGGAGACCCAGAGGAAACTCATGAACCGAGGCCACGACCTCACTTTTAAAGAGGTACTACAAGAGGCTCTAGCAGCTGAATCCACGTGGGCCGGGTACAAGCTTCTCAAGGCAAAGCCCCCACCAGTCGAGGCAGCTGCATCCGCCATCCAGGCGGCCTGGAGGGCGACCCCTGCCCCACACTCGCCCACATCCTCAGAGGCTTCTGCCATCCCAGACTCCAGCGAAGATGAGGGGGTCCGGAAGGTCAGGAAAGGGCTGAGCGAGAGGAAGGGGAAGGGGGGGCGGCGCTGCGATGGGTGCAGAGCGTCCCACGAGAGGAGCAAATGTCCATTCCGGAAAGCTGAGTGCCACAACTGTGGGCGGAAGGGCCACATCGCCAGGGTCTGCAAGCAACGGCGGGAAGAGAGTAAGCGCGCCTCGAGCAGCCGGGATGGCGTCGGCAGAGTCGGCGATGGCGGCGGCGACCCAGAGGGGAACCACGTGTGCCTGCGAGTGCACGCGGAAGACGACGTGGCCGTCCACAGCGTGCCTCTAGGGCAACCACGTTTTTATGCTGAGGTACTGTTGCAAGGGGTCCCTGTTAAGATGGAGATAGACTCGGGGTCTGTTTACTCCCTCATTTCCCATAAGGAATTTTTGCGGATTCCCCCCAAGGAGCGACCCAAACTCAAGGAGATGGGGGCGAACTTAAAAGATGTGCAGGGAAATGCGATCCCAGTATTGGGGATTGGGGACTTTGAGACACGGTACAAGGGACTCCGAAGGAAACTCCCCCTGGTAGTTCTAAAAAATGGGGGGTGTAATCTCTTGGGGACACAATGGTTCAAACCCCTGGACATCTTCATAGGCGGCGTCCATGCCATTGGGGGGAATGAGATTCAGGCAGTGTGCAACGCACACGCAGAGGTATTCAAGAAGGGACTCGGGAAGTACAAGGGGCCCCCAGTTTCCTTCGACCTGGACCCGGAGGTCCACCCAATGAGACTAAAACCACGTCGGGTTCCATTCGCCCTCAAGGACAAAATCGAGGCGGAACTGGACAAATTAGTGGGGCAAGGGATTTTAGTGCCGGTGGACTCTGCAGAGTGGGAGACTCCTATTGTTACAGTATTGAAAGCAAATGGGGAAGTGCGAATTTGCGCTGACTACAAGTGTACAATTAACAAGGCGATCCGCCCTAATGCCTATCCGGTGCCGGTAGTTAGCCATCTACTGGCCACTTTACATGGGGGAAAAGTTTTTGCTAAACTAGATCTGGCGCAGGCGTACCAGCAGCTTCCAGTAACCCCAGCCACAGCTGCTGCACAGACCATTGTAACTCACAAGGGGGCATTCAAGGTGACGCGCCTACAGTTTGGCGTGAACTCGGCGCCGGGGTTGTTTCAGTCTCTTGTGGAACGTTTGTTAAAGAAGTTACCGGGGGTCTTGCCATTTTTCGATGACATATTGATATCTGGGGAGAGCGAAGCAGAACTGGCCCAGAGACTAGATAAGGTCCTCACAGCCTTCGAATCCGCGGGGTTGAGGTTGCGGAGGGACAAATGTGTGTTTCTGGCCAGGGAGGTGGAGTTTCTGGGGTTCCACATAACTTCTGAGGGGGTGAAACCCGCTGAGTCCAAAGTCTCAGCCATTCGAAATGCTCCTTGCCCCACCGCGAAACTGGAGCTGCAGTCTTTCCTGGGGCTGCTGAATTTTTACCATTCCTTCCTGCCCAGGAAAGCGACGATTGCAGAGCCCCTGCATGGGCTGCTGAAGAAGGATGTGGTTTGGCGGTGGGGGGAGAAGCAGGAGCGGGCTTTCAGGGAACTCAAGCAACTCCTTTCCTCGGAGGCTATTCTGACCCATTTCGACCCAAAGAAGCCGGTAGTCTTGGTCTGCGACGCCTCGCCAGTGGGGGTGGGGGCGGTCCTGTGCCACGTGTAAGAGGGGGGGGGCGAGAAGCCCCAGTTGCATTCTACTCGAGATCATTGTCCAAGGCAGAACGAAATTACGCCCAAACAGATAGGGAGGCTCTTGCCATTGTTGCGGGCACAAAGAAGTTCCATGATTTTCTGTATGGTCGCCCATTCACCATTGTCACCGATCACAAGCCGCTGTTGGGTATCTTCACCTCAGACAAGCCCACTCCACAGATCCTCTCCCCCAGGATGCTTAGGTGGGCGATTTTTCTGAATGCATACAGGGGGGCGTTAGAGTACCGTCCCGGGAAAGAGATAAGCCACGCGGACGCCCTCTCAAGGTCTCCTCTTCCCCACCTGGGGGACCCAAAGTGTGAGGTAGAACAGGATAGCCAAGTCCTCCTCATTGAAGCCCTAGATGCACCCCCCATTTTGCCCAAGGAAATTGCTGCCGAAACGGCCAAGGATAAAACGTTAGCCCTTGTGAGATCCTGGGTACAGAAGGGGTGGCCCGCAGCTCCCCCCGCAGACGAGTTTGTGGCATTTTTCAGGAAGAGGGTTGAGTTGTCCGCAGAAAGGGGGTGTCTGTTGTGGGGGGAGAGGGTGGTGGTCCCACAGGCATTAAGAGCAAGGGTGCTACGGCTTTTACATATCAGCCACCCAGGGATTGTGCGCTCTAAGGCGCTGGCCAGAAGCTACTTCTGGTGGCCTCAGCTAGACGCAGACATTGAACACATGGTGAACACCTGCGAAAGTTGCCAGAGCTCTCGGCCTGAGGAGTCCCGCCTTCCACACAGAGAATGGGACACAGCTAGGGGACCGTGGTCCCGCCTCCACATAGACTTCGCAGGGCCATTCAGGGGTTCATTTTTTCTACTTGTGGTGGACGCATACTCCAAGTGGTTGGAGGTAATTCCAATGCGCAACACCTCATCAGCGGGGACTATAAAACAGCTGCGCAAACTGATATGCACGTTCGGGATGCCTGACGTCATAATTAGTGACAATGCGAGTTGTTTCGCGTCAGCCGAGTTCCAGGCGTTCTTAGAGTCCAACGCCATTCGGCACATTACCTCAGCCCCATTTCACCCTGCAACAAATGGCCAGGCGGAACGTCTGGTGCGCACAATGAAGGAAGGGCTGCGGCGCATGGGTCCCGGGGATCTGGACCGGCAGCTCTGCCAGTTTCTGTTGGCATACCGAGTAACGCCATTGGCGTCGGGATACTCTCCCACGGAACTCCTCATGAAGAGGAAGTTACACTCATTATTAACTAGATTGGATCCCACCCCGGTCGAGGATAGAGGAAGAAATATTGAGCACAGCCCCACCAAAAATTTCCAGATAGGAGAGCCTGTTCATTGCAGAAACTACGCCACCACTGGGCCAGCATGGGTGCCGGGGGTAGTCATTAATCAAACAGGACCAATCTCATTCTGTGTCGAGACCAACACGGGTCTCCTCTGGAGAAGGCACGCTGACCAACTTAGGCACCGAGTGATTGGGGGGCCGGACAGAGGGGATCATCAGCAACGCTCAGCGTTAGGGTTCTCCTCCACCCGTTTAGACCAAGGGGGAGAAAACGTAGGGCAACAGTCCCAAACAGGGGGGGGGGGAAGCTTAGGGTCAAACTCATATCCTTTTCATACGCCAGCTCTATCCAGTCCCTTGAAAGAGAGGAACGAGTTTGCCCCTGTAGTTCTACCCAGCCCCTCGAAGGAGGGAAATGAGTTTGCCACTGTTGCCCCTGAATTAGATTTTGAGTTATCAAACTGGGGGGGTTTTTCGGAGTGTTCCCCCACCCGTCCAAGCGAAGAGCGGGGTTTTTCTTTAGCCCCTAGTGCCCCCGGTTTGTCCACATCCACGTCGGGAACCCTTCCTCCCCCTTCTCCTGGCCATCCCAAGGCGGCAAGCCCGCGGCAAGTCACTAACGAGTCATCCTCTCCAATTGCAGGACAAGAACCAGGAGGACACAGACGAGGGGGCATGGCCGAGTCAAGCATAACGGCCGCACGGCCAAAACGCACATGCAGGAAACCAGTTTGGTTAAGGGACTTTGTCCCATCTTAGGGGGGAGGGATGTTGTGTACTGAATGTAGTGTGTTGAATGTATTTGTAACCACACGAATGGGTACAGGTAACACTGTAACCTTCTGTATGAGGACGCGAGCTAGTGGCCACCGGGGGCAATAGCGAGCGCCCAGCTCTCATGGTTCACATTACTCAAATGCCTTCAGCCGCGCGGGAAAGATTCCCGCGCTCACCTCACCTGGACAAGAAAGGCGTGACCAAGGACGACGTCACTTGGACAGCAGCCAATGCCTGTCGAAGAGCCAGATTCAATTAGATAGCCACCGTATAAAAAGAGCTGTTTGTCCGCCATTACCACATGTTCGTACTGTACTCTATGCAATAAAGATGTGTTAGGCTAGCTTACAGCCGTTTCCATTGTCTTGATTCCCAATCACTAAAATGACTTTGCCTGGAATCATAATTGATCAGAGTAGATGTTGGGACACCTCAAGATGGCATCTAGATTTTTTGCCTCTGTCTCTGAGTTTTGTGATCTGCTGTGCCTGACTCAATTGCTGATGAAGATCAGTATACCAGCACACCGCTTCCATCTTGTTAAGGTCACATAAAGACTTCCACATCCTGTCTCCCACTGTGTTCAGGCTGATATGATCAACTGAGACATAATTTGCTGTACCACATTAGATGAATGGAGGGTGTTGCCATTCAAAAGCCTCAAAAACAATTCTAACATTGTCTTCAAAGAGGCAGAGAAAGAAGGAGCTGTTATTGTCATAAATGTCACTAGTTATCCAAAACCACATTTTATATGAACAGATTCAAACAGACAAATAATGCGATTCTGTTAGAGAGATGCTGACGAATCGGCCCAATAACTCCAGAGACTACTATTGTCCTTTAACAGTTTTTATTTCCACTGCCCACATGATGGTCAGTGGTCATCTCAAGGGTCAGTAAGGGTAATAAGGAAGGTGGGAAAGGTTAGGGTCCTTTAATAGGGTTGGTGATGTCACCGGATCATGGGTTATAGGGCAACAGTATCATGACACAGTAGAGCATTGCATTATGGTATAAGGAGATCATAAGTGTGTGATATTATATCTGACAAAACCCCTTCTAATTCAGACACTTCGATCACATATGACAATAGTCAACATATGACAATAGTCATTCATTCACTCTCTCAGACATAGCCTTTTGAACAAGTGATTGTGTTGTGCCAATGGAAGTGGTTTGGTGAAAATATGTCAGCAACTTGATCTTTGGTGTCACAATGAACTAGATCTATGAAACCTCTTTTTGAAGGTTTTCTCATGTGTCTGTATTTGATGTCTATATGCCTGGATCTTTTTCCTATTGCCTCAGCCTCTGATATGTTTATTGCTGCTGTGTTATCTTCATGAACTATGATGGGTAGACTTGGTCTTCCCCAAACATTGGAGATTACTTCATTGAACCAGATTAGATCATCTGTCGCGCTGGACACGCAGACATATCCTGCTTCTGCAGTGGATGTGGATACTAAATCTTGTTTTCCTGTGCACTAGTATATAGGGCTGCTGTTCAGGAGCACTAGGTAACCTGAAGTGCTCTTCCTTGATTTTGAGTCACCTGCCCAGTCAGCATCGGCGTAGCACGAGAGTGTGATTTCTTTCGTCATTTGGGGTGTGAGCAACAGTTTTGTGTCGATGGTGCCTTTGAGGTATCTCAGTAACCTCTTGACTGCTGTCCAGTGGTGGACCTTGGGGTTGTTCGAGTGTCTAGAGAGAAGATTCACTGCTAACATGATGTCTGGCCTGGTCCACGAGGCGATGTACAGTAGTGACCCGATAGTAGACCTGTAGAGGTGATTGTCTCCAAATAGTTCCCCTTCTTTGTGTGCGTTCTTGAGGAAATCAGTGTGCATGGGTGTCCCACAGGGGTGAGCATCTGACATGTTACATCTCTCAAGGAATTCGAGTACCTTTTCTCTCTGGGAGATTGCAAAAACCCCTTGTACCCTTGAGATTTGTACCCCCAGGTACGTGCTTATCTCTCCAAGGCTCTTCAGTGAGAAGTGTTTCCGTAGGTCCTGAGCAAAACTGTCACATTTTGATTTGTCCTTCCTGAAGTACAGTAAGTCATCAACGTAAACCAGTAACTTCTCTGTCTCCCCCTGTGATTTCCTAACAAACACGCATCTGTCGTCTTCATTGGGGAAGAAGTCCAGTCTCTCCAGAACTTCAGATAAACATTCATACCATCTTTTACCTGACTGTTTTAGCCCGTACAAACTCTTGTTTAGCAGCCAGGTTTCTCCATTTTTATACCCGACACCTGGCGGTGCCTTGACGTATAGTTCCTTGTCTAGTTCCGCATGTAGTAAGCTGTCTGCACGTCGAATTGGTATACTTGTTCCCCCAGGATAGATGCCATCACCAGGGCTGCCTTTACACTCTCTGCCTTGACGGTAGGGGAGTATGTTTCATCGTAGTCATCCGGGTATCTCTGGGAGAAACCTTGTGCCACTAGTCTGGCCTTGTACAGTTTCTGGCTGTCTTTCAGCTGTTTGATTCTGAATACCCATTTTGTCCCTATTGCCTTCTGATTCTCCGGGACTTGTGCAGGTGTGTACACATTGAGGGCTGTGAGGCTCTCCATCTCCTTTTCCATCACCCTCTTCCATCTGCCCTGTTTTCCAAGTGGTAACTTGATTATGTCATGGTAATTGATAGGTGTTTCGGCGTGGGGGTCTATGCCCATTACATAATCCTCCAGTCCCTTCGGGGTCTGGTTCTTGGTTGACTTGGTTGACCTCCTGGGTGTCCCCCCTTGTGGGTTTGGCAAATCAGCATCCTCAAAGTCTATAGGACTCCGTCGTGATCGCTGTTTCTCAACCCCGTCATGTGTTGTTTCTTCTCGCTCTTTGGGCCTTGGATCCGCTGATGATGCCTCTGCTTCTTCTTATCTGTGCATACTCATCAGGACTTCGTTCGCATGTATCCTGCTCCAGTTTGCATGTTTGTGGAATGTGGCCGGTCTGGATACCACTAGCTTGAGGTTGCTGTCCAGGAATCGGTATGCCTTTGAGCCTGGTTCATACCCCAGGAATCTTAATTTCCTTGTCATTCTTTCTCCCTTTTTTCTCAACTGTTTTGGTATGTGCACATCCACGAATACCCCAAAAACATGAAGGTGCGCCAGCTTGGGCTTCCGGTTGTACATGGCTTTGTAGGGTGTTTTTCCAACAATGCTGGACCACAGTCTATTCAGCGTGTAGTTCGAGTACAACAGTGCTTCTCCCCAGTAGAAGTTCAGGCCTGCATCTTCAATTGCACACCTGATCATGGTGTGGAGTACTCATTTCTTCTTTCGGCGACTCTGTTTTGGAACGCAGAGAATGGTGCAGTCTTGAAAGCAGCATCCCCTTCTCGATCACCCAGTCTTTAAACTTCTTGGATAGAAATTCCGATCCACGGTCCGTCATTAGTTGCTTTATGTTGATGTTGTGTTGGGTTTGTACCCTTTTATAGAACTCCTTGAATTTGCTCTTGAGAGTGTATATGAAGCCGTATCTGCTGAAGTCATCCACTATTGTCAGGAAAAATCTCTTTTGGCCCAGAGACTTCTTTAATGGCCCTACCAAGTCAAGATGGACTAACTGGAATGGGTGATCTTCCCTTCTGGTGGACATCTTCGGTCGTGGCTCAACCCTTGATTTGGAACTTTTGCACACGGAGCGTTCCAGGTAGTTTTCGCAATTCTTGACCTTCAGCCCCTCCGAGCATTCCAGCATCTTCTTGACTATTGGAAAACCTATGTGTCCTAGTTTTCTATGCAGTAGATGAGCGCATTTGTCATGTGTGGGTCTCCCTATTGAGATGCAGGTCGCTACCTGCTTTGCGTCTGTGGCCCCTTCAATTTCAGTAGAACCATGGGGATTGTCTTCCTCCCCTTCTGAACTTGTGTCCTCAGTCTCTTCGGGGATGCTTGAGTTATTTTCTTGTGCTACCTCTTCGTCGTTACCCTCGAGTAGCCGAATCATGTCCCTGGCTTCAGTCACTTTCTTAGCTAGGAAGTATGACAGACCCCTATAGTTTCCACGTTTCCTATTTTCTATCCTCTTCTCCTGATGGATGCTTTACCGTTTTCGAATATTATTGTCAGTTCTGGGTCTTTGGTAAGTCTGTTGGCCGCAAGGACGTTGTATGGAATGCCGGGGACAAAGAGGACATCCTTGACGTCACCAATTTTGGGAATGTTCACACTGCCCCTGCTGGCTACCCTTTCGTGCTCCTGGTTGGCAACCTTGACCCTGAAAGAATCCTCCTTGAATGAACTGAATATTTCTCTGTGGCATGATGTGTGAGTGCTGGCCCCAGAGTCAATCAGCCAGCATTGTCCATGACCATTTGTGGACCAGTCTGCGTTGTGGTGTCGGACTCCATTGCTATGCTTTACCATGCTTATGGAGTCTGGCTTACATTTCCCTGGTTCAGTTTGTGTTCTGAGTTCTCTCCCGGGGCTGGGCGACCTCAACTGCCTGTCATCACTGTCTCTGTCACTTCCATATATATGTGGGTGTCTGTCCTGTGCTTCATGCCTTGGCACTGGGGTGCTGTCGCGATGTGCCCTATCGGTGAGCGTGGCTGGTTGCTGATTCCTCTGTCCTTGTTGGATATGGGGCAGTCCCTTCTGAGATGCCTGCTGGACCCGCAAGTATAGCACGCTGGGGGCGGGTTTGGTCGCTCTGTGAAGTTTACCCTTTTGGATGGTCTATCAGGTTTACCTGTGGCGGGAATATTTCCCATGGCTGGCTGTAATTGGTTAACTTGTATCATGTGTGTAGATCGCTATCAGCTGCCTCTCGATACCATCTAGAGGCAGCGGTAGCTCGTTGTAACTGTTGCAATACATTCGGTTATATTATTACATTCCATCTTAAAGGCATAGTATTCTATACATAACACCAGCTTCCCTCACTCAAAAGTGAGATAATTAAAAACAGGAATAAAACAGATTAGCATCCCCCCATTAAAAACCCATCTTAAAACCAACTAAAAGTCCCAAAACCACCCAGAACACTTAAAAACAGTCGGGACAAGAACCAGTCTAGGCTAAATAAGCCAGCGGGACTGGGAAACTGATGCATCCATGCTCCATGCCCGCTGGCATAGCGGTGTTTTCAGTTGTCTTCTGAAGGGGAGCAACTCCGTCTGGAGGCATAGTTCAAGTGGCAAGAGGTTCCAAAGGGCCGGGGCTGACACGGAAAAGGTCCTCCTCTGGGTCCCTGCCAGGTGGGCTTCTTTTGCTGAAGGGACCGCAACCGAGCCCCTCCAGTCTGCCCTCGTAGGACGGGTGGTATTCCACCTAGGGGTGGTGCGGTCTCTTAGGTAACCTGGACTACTGCCATGAAGGGCTTTAAAGGTCAAAACCAGCACCTTGAATTGCACCCAGAGGCACACCGGCAACCAGTGCAGCTCCCGGAGCAGTGGTGAGGCACGAGCATAACGCCCCCGCCCCATCACAACACGGGCAACTGCATTCTGGACCAGCTGAAGCCTCCAAATGGTTGTCAAGGGCAGCCCCATGTAGAGCGCATTACAATAATCCAATTTGGAGGTGACCAGGGCATGAGTGACTGTGAGCAAGGACTGGAAGATGACACAAATCTGTGCAAAGGCCCTCCTGGCCGCGGCTGCCACCTGCTCCTCGAGCAGTAGCCACGAGTATAGGAGGACCCCCAGATTACGCACCGGGTCTGTCTGAGGCAAAACAGCACCATCCAGGACCAAAGCTGGTAACTCCAAGGATAACATGGGGCCCTGAACCCACAGCCACTCAGTCTTGCCAGGATTCAGCTGATGCCCGTTGTCCCCCATCCAGACCTGAACAGCCTCCAGACACCTGGTTAGGACTTTGACTATATCACTCGGGTCCCCACAGGCCGAGATGTATAGCTGGGTATCATCAGCATACTGATGATACCTTACCCCGTGGGAACGAATGATCTCAATTGTATGTTATATTCTCTGAATTGTATTTTGTAATTTGTAATTTTGAAAATGTGTAATTGTTGTGATATGTTGTGAAGCCGCCCTGAGTCGGCCTGGTGCTGAGTAGCGCGGGGTACAAATTAAATTGATTGATTGAGTTTTGGTATATTGTCCAATTACTCTTTGTTCTAACTGCATTGCTAAACAACATTCTTCTAGCCTTAGCTTACAAATGCAATACAAACTACAAGCACGGCTTCGCATACATTTGAATGATTTAATGTCACTTTTTTATTATTAATGAGATATGACAGGGTTGCCTTTTGAACTGCCCAGAGAGTCTTCAAAAAAGTGCTATGGGGCAGCAAAGGTCAAGGTCTTCCTTGCTCGAAAGCCAGTCGTGTCCAACTCTAGGGGTGGTGCTCATCTCTGTTTACAGCCAAAGAGCCAGCACTGTCATGTGCCGCAGCACACCTTCCCACCAAAGCAGTACCTATCTATCTACTTGCAATTTCTTGCAATTGCTAAAGGTGGAAGGCAGCAAGAAAAGAAGACCCAATGTATAATAATAATAATAATAATAATAATAATAATAATAATAATAATAATAATAATAATAATAATAATAATAATAATAATAATAATAATCTGTAAACCGCTTTGAGTTCCCTTAGGGGAAGTAAAGCGGTATAGAAATTTAATAATAATAATAATAATAATAATAATAATAATAATAATAATAATAATAATAATAATAATAATAATAATAATAATAATAATAATAATAATAATAATAATAATAATAATAATTATTATTCATGGCTGCAGTCACCATCTGCAGTGATCTTAGATCGTAAGAAGGCAAAGTCTGTTACGTGAGATGGACTGACTTGCTAAAGGAAACCACAGGCTTGAGGATATATCGGAGCAGAGCAGGGCTGTTAGGGCAGGCAGGGCATTTGAGAGACCCCTCCCCTCCCTCAATCAGTCCCTACCGCGGGTGGCCACTTGAGGGCGCGCGGCAGCAGCAAGGGTCACCTGATGACGGCGCAATGCGAGGCCGTAACTCCGCCCCTTTTCCGCCCTGGCCCGCATGCGCCCTGGGCATGGGCACAAAGCCGGAAGGGAGGGGCCGCGTAGAACTACGGGGGGCGTGGCTCTCCGTTTGGAACGCGGCCTCATTGTGATGTGACGCTCTCTGCTGAAAGGTGCCGTAGCGTCGCGACGGGGGAGGGGGCGGAGGGAGGGGCAGGGTCGCCCTGAGCCCTTCCTTCCTGGGTGGTCGTCCGACGACGTCTTCGTTTTAAGCAGGTGCGACGACTCGGGGTCACGTGGTGGCAGGGTCGGACTCGGAACGCGGGGAGGAGGGGGGGGTGGATTGTAAGAGGGGGACCCGCTGGCTTCTTCGATGCCTTGCTAGAGATAGAGATCTCTCCGCCCTCCCTCCCGCCCACCATCAACTTTGGGGAGGAGGAGAAGGAGGGGCGGGGGGGGGGTGAATTGCACCTGCCGTCTCTTTTGCACACAACAGTCTTGTGTAAGGTAGGTTAGTGGGGAAGGGCAGGAGGACACGGCTTAAGGGAAATGTCTGCTCTCCCCCCGGAAACCACGCAGGGATCGGCGGCGGTGGGGAATTGGGACGGGGATCTCTCTCGTGGGGATCCCGACCTCTTTCGACCCTTTCTTAATATACCCGGGGGGTGGGGGTGGTCCCCAGCTATATACAGGTGGAACTCGGAACACTAGAATAGCGTGCATTTAAATGTTCGTTCAGTTCGGTAATGCAACTGAAAAGGTGAAACCAATATATGAGATAGATTCTTTGCACGCAAAGCGAGATAGTTCAAGCCTTACTTCGTTATAATATTGATGCTTAGGGTTTACAGCTTATGAAAACCCCAACCCCACAATCTCATGTACCCCATAATCTCATGTACGCTGTACGCCATGATCATCGCAATTATAACGAAATAAGGCATGACATCTCTCGCTTTGCATGTAGTGAGTCTATCTCATAGATTGGTTTCACCTTTTAAGTGAAAGGAAATTTGCACAATATTTCACAAAATGTGAAATTTGCACAATATTCTAATTTTCCAAGTTTCACCTGTGTATAGTTTAGCTCAAGACTTCTCTAAGCAGTGCCAGGTCCGGTGGGTTCCCACTTTCTTTTCTCCTCAAATCTTTCTTTTCTTCATTTGTCTCATTGGACTGTCAGCAGATCACAGCTCCCCCCTCCATTTGACGGTGCATATTATTATTATTATTATTATTATTATTATTATTATTATTATTATTATTATTATTATTATTATTATTATTATTATTATTATTATTATTATTATTATTATTATTATTATTATTATTATTATTATTGTGCTTATATGCCACTTTACTTGTCTACTGACAACTCAAAGCAGTTTACAGAGCAATCCAATAAATACAAACAAAACATAAGGGGGAGGGGGAAGGGGAAAATACAACACACAGAGATACAGTGCAAAATACAATAATAATGAAAATCACAATAATATCAAATCACAATCAATAATACAAATCACAGAACAATAATACAATTAGTTGTTCGACTTACAATTATAAGATAGCAATTAACAGTACAATTCGCAGCTGCCTCGCAGTGGTCCATGAGGTCGCAAGGCCAAGTCTGTGAATCCACATGAATGGGTTTACTGCACGTACACACAGTAAGCCCATTTGTGTGGATTCACAGGGACTTGGGCTTCTGGGAATTGAAGTCCAAGAACAGCTGGAGTGTCATGGTTCGCCCGAGGCATTGGGGGATCGGTTGGGCTACTAATTTGGGCTACTAATTAATTTCAATTAATTTCCAGTGCTGTTATTTCCCAAACCCTGTTTTGGGAGCAATTTACCGGTGTGCCATGAGACACAAAGTTAGGGACACAGAAACAGCCTCCTCAAAGATTGTATTTTTGAAGTCTGTGCAAACACATCAGAGAGTAAACAAAACAAAGCTACAAAAAGCATTGTGGCACCTTAACAGGAGTTTAGTCTTTTTGAACCACCATTGGGGGTACCCTGGGCAATGTCAACCTTGTTGTGCCGGCTAATCTCTCTCACACTAGGTCAGGCGAAAGGAACTATGGAATGAATTCACCAAATGGTGGCTTCATTTTGGCAGTTTAAAGTCTGATCTAGACACTAAGGAAGTCCTTATCCCCAAAAAGAGGCTACCCGGTTGCATTGGGAATATGCTTCCTTGCTCAGGCCTTGCACCGCATCAATCGGTCTTTTCTGGCTGAGAAGATCACCACCTTTTCTGCCATAGCTGCTTAAGGGAGCCTCTTTGATGCCACTGACAGAAAGGCTTTGTAGAGGAAAAACTAGTAGGCAATAAGTACCTTGGTTAGGATCAGCTGTACTCAGCACGAGATATACAGGCTTTGACACTTTGTAGAGCTCTTAAATCAAGCTAAGAGGTGTGGTGGAAGAAAAAAGGAAGCTTGTAACACCAGTAACTAGGGCTCCTGCAGAAAATCAAAGATGAGCTCCTGTCAGAAAAAGAGGGATAGCCTCAAAATAAAAGCTTTTTTCAAAAGTAAGCATGAAATGTAAAACTGTAGGGACAGAGGGTTTTATTCATATCTGTGGCGCCCATATTCGGATTATGGCAGGCCCTTCAGTATGAGGTTACCTGACTTCCTTCCTCTCCTAACAATTTTGACATCGTGTTTAGGCTGCGTTGTGGAGAATCAAGCTTTTTGGTGTGGATTACTCTAGACCCTGATTTATGTTGCAGATCTGTGGCCCAGAATGGTGAAGTGTTATGGCTTTGACACACGCTGCATGCATGTGCTGAGGACATCTGCCTGTCCCACTAGAGCGGACCCGAGGGGCTCTTTAAAGATACCAACTGCTGGAGAGGCTCACCTCTCTGGCACTAGAGGAAGAGCCTTTTCGGTATCCGCTCCGGCCCTATGGAACCTCCTGCCAGTAAAACTGCATCTCCAGACGGAGTTGCTGCCCTTCAGGAAAGAGCTGAAAACCTGGCTGGTGGGGCAGGTATGGGGAGGTGGAGGGGGGTGACCACTACCCGCCACTGGCTCATTTAGAGCAGGATCACTCAGGTTTTTTTTAGTTTTTATCTAGATGTTCTTTTTTGTGTTCTAGGAATTTTTTGAGGGTTTTTTATTGTTTAATGTTGGGGATTTTATGTACGCCGCCCCGCGTCGCATGTCGATTAGGGGTGGCTATACAAATTGAACGAAATTAAATAAATAAATAAATAAATAAAATGGAGAGACCACACACACACACAAAAGAAGCTTTATACCAGTGGTGGCAAACCTTTTAGAGACTGGGTGCCCAAACTGCAACCCAAAACCACTTATTTATTGCAAAGTGCCAACACAACAACAGGGGAGAAAGGAAATGCTCCCATTGGGCTGCTGAGCAGAGGGGTGGGGTGAACTCTGTGCTGAGGGGAGGGAGGAAGCATTCCTATTGGGCTGCTGGGCAGAATAAACTCTGTGCTGGGGTGACTGCACGGGTGCCCACAGACGGCTCCGAGTGCCACCATTGGCACATGTGCCATAGGTTCTCCACCACTGCTATATACTGTCAATTTTTATAATAAAATACTAATACTTATCGGAAATTGGATATCAGCGTCTGAGCACCCTTCCTCCAGGACTGCACTCTGCGGCTTGTGATTTTATTTACCTCTGGATTTGACCTCAGAATGAATATGTTGTGGCCAGATCTGATTTCTTATCCAGGAAGGACTTGGTGCGCTAGTGGAAATGGTTAAAAAGCACCCCAAGCCACCTGGGAGTTGCAGAGAGGCAACTCTGGGTCCTAGATGTTTCCTCACCTCCTTAGAGTCGTTAAGTGCCACCCCATCCAAGATAGCCTAGATCAGCGGTGGCCAACCTTGGCACTCCATGTATTCTTGGGCTTCAATTCCCAGAAGTCCAAGTCAGCACACCAGCTGATCAGGAATTGAAGTCCAAGAACACCTGGAGTGCCAAGGTTGGCCATTGCTGGCCTAGATACATATTCTGAATGAATGGGATCCCTTCCACCAGTGACAGAAGGCCATTGTGTCTCTTTCTGTGCGAACCTTTGCACTCTTGCTAACCTAACCCATTAAGGCGGTGTCTTGGAGGGAACCGGGCAGTAGAACTAGACAACTCTTATGTTTGACGGAGTGAACTTGATCCACAAAAGCTAATACGGTTATTAAAATACAGGAGTTAGTCTTTAAGGTGCCACAATGGTTTCTGTTGTTATTTTGTTTACTCTCTGATATGCTTCACAGACTAACATGGCTACCACTTCAAAAATAGACAACTTATGCTGTTCTTGCTCTTCTTAGATAGCCATAATGTTTTATTTAAGGGTGGAGCCGTTTTCCATGGCTAGATAATTTTTTTGTAAGATAAGACTTACAAAAGACTAGTTTGTGTTGACCCCAAAGTTCTTTCTCGGGGCAAAATGATGTGCCTTGACTTGAGTGCAAAAATATTAGGCCAGCTTTTCTTTTCTTGTTCGATGTACCATATATGTTGCCTGTCTGAGAGCATCGCCTTTTGAAATGAATAAATGGGGATAAACAGGGGTGAAGAGGAAATCTTTTCAGTGTTACATTTTGTTCTCCTTCCACCCTTGCTTGCAGGGCTCTTCCCAGCTCTTCCCATGGGGTCGGCACAGTCACTGGGTGTGCATTGTTCCTCCTCCAGGCAACAGAACGGGGAGGAGGAGGAAGAAGAAGATGATTTGCTTGACAACAAGGATCGGGAGGAAGACATTGCCAGGTTCCCCTATGTGGAATTCACTGGGCAAAACAGCATCACCTGTCCTTCCTGTCAAGGCACCGGATGCATCCCCACAGGTGCCTCTTTTCGTCTCTTCCCATCTTTATCAGGCCTGGTTAAGGGCAATGGGAACAGACTCCCATCTCCAATGCATGATGTGCGTTCCTACCTTGACTTGGCTGGAATTGTGTGTGTAAAGTAATTTCCTTCCTAATTTGTGATGGGTGGCTGTTGTTCTCCTTCCTGATGTGGAGGCTGATCTATTAAAGTGGGCCTGTAGACTCCTGCTCCAGTTCAGGACAGGATTGCCTTCAGGTGCCCCTTTTGTCTTGTCATCACAAACTAGCTTGTCCTGTTTGATTTCTATCTGCACTTTTTGTGCTCTCCGTCCAGGGCTACTGTTTTTGCAGTGCAGGTACGTTTCCATTGTGAATTGGGATTGAACCAAAATAACTGGCTTTGTTTAAGACACTTAACAATAACGAGAAACAAATAGCTTCCTTTCTGTTCACCTGCAGACGGGAAAAGAGACTAAACTTTCAGGTTTTTAAAAAAATTGTTGCTGACTGGCAGTGCAGCAGTGGTGTTTTGAAATGGTTTTAAAAACTTTCTAAGCATCAGTAAAGTAAGCACATCATTAGTTAGCATCGATTAGAAAGAAATGAAAAACTTCCTCTGCTGTTCCCTCTGCAGCTGAGTGGCAAGGAAGCTTTCAGTTTCTTAGGAAAGTTAGGAGCCTTAAGCAAAGCATGGAGGAAGAGACAAGAGGGGGGTTTGTTTGTTTTTTCTTTCTCTTTAAAGGCAAAGAAGATTGGTCTAGAGTTGGGTGGGGAACCTGTGGCCTTGAGGCCGCATGTGGTCTTCTAGGTCCTTAAGTGGGGCCGTGGTTTTTATTTTTATTTTTTTGAAATTATTAAGTATTTATTTATTTAGAATTCATATTGCCACCCCATCCCAAAGACTCTGGGCGGCGTACAGATATTAAAACCATCACAATTTTAAAATCACAATTAAGCCCCCATTAAAAACAACTACAAATCATTCCATACCCTCCCACCAGTTTAAAAAGAGGGAGAGAGCGTTCTTAAATCAGCCTTCAGGCTGGGGCCACAGCACTGCCAGTGCCCCACACCTGCTCTGCCAGCCAGGTTTTTAAACCTTTCCTAAAGGGCAGCAACTCCATCTGGAGACGCAACTCGGTTGGCAAGAGGTTCCATAGAGCCAGAGCGGACACTGAAAAGGCCCTCCTTCTAGTGCTAGAGAGGTGTGTGTGAGACACACCTCTCTAGCAGATGGAACAATGAGAGAGCCTCTCCGGTCCGCTCTGGTGGGACGACAGATGTTCTTGGGGTGATGCGGTCTCTTAAGTATCCTGGCCCACTGCCATGTAGGCCGTTAAAGGTAATAACCAGTACATAGTACCTGTAGTTATATTTTACAAGATAATGTACTTTTTAAAAGTATATTTAATTACAGTTTCTTGAACGTGGCCTTATTTGATTACAGCTAATCTAACGTGGCCTTCCAACAGGAAAAGGTTCCCCACCCCGGTCTAGATCCCACTAAGGAGGGTTGCTGTGTGGTTAGTCTCCGCCTCAAAGCCACTCTCTTAAACACAATCATTCTTGACTATATAATTGGGTTGTCTCATCACAGCCTTGGTTTCTTCCCAAGTGAACTTTCTGAAGGAGAGAAAGTTCACACCAACACTGACCAAAAACCTACTAGTATGGAGCTAACCAGAGGTCTTATGACAAGCCTCACAACCAAAATGTGAGCACACCTTTTCGCTTTCGTTCCATAACAACTCTTGTTCTGAGGCTTAACTTGTCCTGGTACTGGATGACGGTTATAGCCGTCATGACTAGTCCGTGCATATCTCTGCACAACAGTATTTGACATGAGTAGCCTCCTCGTCCTCTTTATCACCATTATTATTTTGCTTTTTTCTAGACCACGTTAATGAGTTGGTGGCTCTGATACCATACCATGACCAGAGGTTAAAGCCTCAGAGGACGTAAGTACAAAATGGAATCAAAACTCGCTATCTGTATATTTTTTTTAGAGATGAGAAGAGGTCGATAGCCTGGCCAAAGAGACTTATTACATTTGCCTTGTTATTTGAGATGCTTTGTCTGAGCAGAAGAAATTTGAATTTTAACCAGAAGTCTTCCCTGACTTTGTCAGAGAACTAACATCATTAGTTTTAAACGAATCCTGGCATTATATTAAAAAAAAGAACCCAAATTTGTTTTGCAAATACGTTTCATTCGCAATACAACTTTTTTATTTGCAACTTTCAAAAACATGTATTAATATATTTCACATTGGTGGAACCCCCACATAGGAGAAGTACATAGCCCTCAGAGACTCGCCTCAATTTGATTATTGTTGAAGCAGGATTTATCTTCATATTTCAAATACAATTGAAGAATACCTGTGTTAACTTTCATGTATTGAAAGGTCCTTTAAAAGGAATCTTTTGGTCTTTCTAAAGCAGGAGTTCTCAGCCTTTTTAAGCCGGGGCCCAGGTCACGCTCCCTCAGACAGCTTTGGAGACCGGACAGCCATTTTGCCCTTCCTCCACCACATGGCACTTCCTGGTGTGGTGGAGGCAGTGGGGGGGCCACATGAAATGGCACCACGGGCCGCATCTTGCCCCCGGGCCACAGGTTGAGAATCCCTGTTCTAAAGATTGACAAGTTGTGGCTGAAGACGTTCTTGTAAAATAGGGGAGCATCTATGCTAAACAGTTGGGATTGGCTAGATAACCACTTTTGCAGCCTTGATCCAGTCCTGTGGAACCCTGAGGTTCACAGTTTATTACGGTGCTGTGAGGCCTCCACCCATTTGTCTCAAAAGAAGCGAAAATGATGTAGTTTGAAGATTGTACTTATTGTCAAGTATTTGGGACAGAAAGACACTCTTCCAGGGCCTTATTTGTCAGCAACATTAAAATTGCCTTGAGTAAGTTACTGTGAGTTTGGTGAGTAATTAGGGCAAAATAAAAATATTTCAAAAGAAACATAATGAGCAGAAATGCAGTTAGTGTGAGGAGTAGATGTTTGGTGCTACTTTGTAAAGTTATTTTAAGTTTAATATATTTTAGAGGCATTTTGACAGGGATTTCTCAAGTTTGATGCCATTCTTCATATAAAACACCCAAATTTGCTACGCGAGCAGGAACCGAGCCAAGTAGTGTTATAGCTAAGGTATTATTACTACATAGATCCACCTCCGCCAGTGGCATCCACGCAGACAAAGTACTGCTGTACTTATAAAAGCTTCTACATGACTCAGAACCCTAAACAATTAAAGTTCTGCAGATGTTTGCTCTATAAAGGTGGATACCCTGGAGAGGGGGTTTAGCTGGGTGGTGACATCACATCAGGGGTGGTTATCAGTGATGGGCAGCAAAAAAAATTCCTACCACACTGTGGGCGTGGCCATGTGTCTGGGTAGGTGTGGCCTGTTGGCCATGTGACTGCTCTTCACTATAGAGCTATGAAAATAGAAGCCTCTTCTATTTTCATCACTATAGTGAACCTCTGAAGCCATTTCCCCCTTCGTTCAAGGCTTTTCTGGGGCTCTGTTTCACCCCAAAGTGCCTCCTCAACCACTCCGGAGTGGTTGGGGATACGCTTTGGGGTGAAATGGAGCCCAGGAAAAGCCTTTGATGAAGGGGGAAATGGAGCCAGCCCCCTCCGAAGCTTCTTCGAGGAGGAGGAGGTGGGCGGGGCCAGCCATTTTTGCTAACGGTACGCACATACTGGTGCGAACCTGCTGATGCCCACTACTGGTGGTTACCTTGTCCTTGTCTATGTGGTGAGTTTCCACCCTTGTTTTACTTTGGTGTCTGTCAGAGTTGTCTCTCTTAGCAGGAGCTGAGCAGGGAAGGGACACTGCCTTGATGTTGGGTCTTGTATTCTGCAGGAAACTGTACGTCTTGGTGTCGGTGATGCTCTGCCTCCTGGCGTCGGGGTTGGTGGTCTTCTTTCTCTTCCCACATTCGGTCCTGGTGGATGACAACGGCATCAAAGTGGTGACGGTCTGGTTTGATGAGAAAAACTCCCTGGTTGTCCTCGCCATCACGGTAACGCCCGTGCAGATCTATATCTCTGTGTGCGGCAGCTGGACTTGCCAGGTTGGGGGCCATTCAACAATTATGTGACCCATTTTTGGAGGGAAATCGACCCCCCCCCCCCGTAGTCCGACTGTAATTTTCGCTTCAAACCACCCTCCCTTTAAAATTACGTAATCTAGAGCTTTTGTATCAAAACTCTAATTTTTAGAGCTTTTCACTATTGGTGCCTAATGCAGAACGTATCGGTGAGGATTCAATAATCTCAAATCTGATCAAAATTCCCAGAGATCATTTTTAAACCTAAAAAAGCGCCATGTTTCAAAACCCCAACAACTCCAAATGGATTACATAATCTTTGACCTGACCCCCCGCCCCAATGTAATTTTCCGTAATTCATATGGCAGACCCCCCCCCTTTCGAGGATCACGTAATTGTTGAATGACCCCTTGGC
Organism: Bradypodion pumilum; assembly: GCA_035047305.1. Taxonomy (NCBI): domain Eukaryota; kingdom Metazoa; phylum Chordata; class Lepidosauria; order Squamata; family Chamaeleonidae; genus Bradypodion; species Bradypodion pumilum. The sequence continues at coordinate 175,608,800 of JAWDJD010000002.1, read as the reverse complement.
AGTGATAAGAGTCTCTCTGTGTTGAGCACTTCTCGTTCTTGTCTCTTCTTTGCAGGCCACTCTCCGGATCAAAAATTCCAATTTCTACTCAGTCGCAGTCACTAGCCTGGCTAGCCAAGTCCAGTATATGAATACAGTGGTGGGGACGCAGCAGATAAACAATGTCACCCACATCCAGCCGTTGAGTGACCAACTGGTACAAGCAGCCTTCTAATATGGGGAATGGTGGGAGGAAAGGCTATTTTTGAACAGAGACGGATCCCTGTCATGATGGTTGATTCCTTGTATCTTGTATCGTTCTAGGTGAATTTCACAGTGAAGGCTGAAATGGGCGGACCTTTTTCTTACGTCTAGTAAGGACTTTTCTACATTTGGACCATAGTTAGGCTCTGTAACATTTGCCTCAGGGAAAGCTGCAGTTTCTCTCCTTTTGTGCTAGAGGACGAGGTAGTTCCTTTGTAGGAGCTGAGCACATTTTTTGTAAAGGAATTCCCAGTGCAATGCTAGGTTTCAGGCTTTGGAGAATCACGCCAAGCACCAGACTGAGCAGTATCATTGGGTGCATCCTTTGGTATTTTCCAATGGTATACTAATGTCAAGGACTAAGTGGCTAAGACGCTGACTAAGAGGTGGAAGGTCAGCAGTTCGATTCCTGAGTACTACAGGACGGGAGGAGCTCCCGTCTTTGTCCCAGCTCCTGCCAACCTAGCAGTTCGAAAACAAGAAATTGCAAGTAGATAAATAGGGACCACTTTGGTTGGAGGGCAAATAGCGCCTGCCACATGACCACGGAAATGTCTGCAGAAGTAGACAGAGCTGGCTCTTTGGCTTTGAAACAGAGATGAGCACTGAACCCTAGAGTCGGATACAACTGGCTTTCGAGCAAGGGAAACCTTTACCTTTACTATACTAATGTCACACCATTTTTATAGCTACTACTGGTGACATTTGGATTCAAAATGTTGGTTGCAAAGTCAGTGATGTATATAATAATATATTTATTTCACATCATCCTCAAAGAAAACATCTTTATGAAGAGTTCTGTTCTCTTAGCTTTCCCTCAGAATTCTAGTTGGTGTGTTTCAGACCCCTAAGAGATAAAAATGATTTCTTTATTTTTTTTTTGCTGGTGTGGGTCTGGTAACTTCCTTCTGGCCTCCCCATCGCTAGTTCAGATGACTTCTTAGCTGATTGTTAACTACAGTTTTCAGAATGTGGGTAATTCGATTCCAGTTGCTTCAGGGCAAGCCATTTTTGAGCAATGCCACTAGCAAAGTGGAAGGTACAGCTCTGGAGTAAGGCCTTAAGATAAGGAGCTTTCCCACAAACGGCTGGGGAGCCATGGTTGGACGGTGCCAGGCTAGGGCTGCAGGGTAATGTTTCATAGCCCCTCCTGACTGAATCTGTTATTCCTAAATTACATAACTGCACACTCAAGGCGGTTCTTAAGATAATTAGCATTTTGCCCCAAACACGCTGGGGCCTCATTTTACCGATCTTGGAAGGATGGATGGCTGAGTCAACTTTGAGACCTGTCAGGATCAAACTCGCAATGTTCTGGCTGCAGTACAGCAGTTTAACCACTGCACCACTGGGGCTCTTCTATTGAGCAATGGGTGGGTGTGCAACACATGGTCCATGAGTTGCATGCAGTTGTTCCCACCCATTTGGCAGATAATGGAGCCCCCACCTCTTCAGCCTGTTAAATTTTTTTGTTATTTATTTATGTATTCAATTTGTATAGCCGCCCCAATCAACATGCGACTCTGGGCAGCGTTCGTAAAATCCCCAGCATTTATAGAAACCCTTAAAATTCCTAAAAACACTGAAAAACTACCTCCCACCCACACCAATTAAAAATCTAGTTATTTTTTGCTTTCCATGAAGCTGTTGGGGCTGCATATGATGAGTGTGCATTGAAAGATTAGCCTCTGGTTCCACTAGAGTTGCTCACTGCCTTTTTACATGGAGCTTGGATTTTGAACCACTACATGGATATACTTAAAATGCTGGGAAGGCCAATAATTTGAGATAAAGGGCAGACCTCCCAGCATATCTGAGCTGAAGTGCACGAAGAAAAGCCTTTGGGACTGGAGATCACATATCAAGGGAGAAGGGATCTTGGTGACAATGTTAGTAAAGTTTGAAAAACACTTCATGTGGGGAAGGCAGTTTTGCAAAATGATTAACTTGGAAGACCTCTATATCAAGGTGTGCTTTTCCCTCCTTGTAATTATTTGACGTTTCTTGACAACCTGTTTCTTTGTCTTGATCTCTCCTAGCTTTTTTTGCACACTGCCCAAGATCAGAGTACATAACATTGTGATTTTCATGAGGTATGTATCTCTTTGGTTGTGACCGTCCCTCAGGGACTGACAAGAGTTCTGAAAGCTGTCTGTGGGTCAGATTTTTAAAATGATATATACCCACCTTTTAAGCACTGAGTGACTTTTATGAAGAGCTTGGTAGGGAGTGTTCCATTCTCAGTGGGATGCATGATGTAAGTAAGAGCAAGGAACTGTAAGTTAAGTTTCTGTGACCTGTGCTAAAAGAAAATTGACATTCTTTACTAGCTGATTGTTGTCTGGAATTCGGAAAAAAGATGAATTCTGTGACCTGCGTAAATAGCGCAAATATTACATTGGCACTGTTTTGCAAGTGTGGCATGAATTCTGCAAGTGGGTTTTTTTTTCATTTGTTTTTCCTCCCCCAGTCCTGGAAATAGGGTGGGCAATTTGGGTGCCAACATAAACGAGGCTGGATTTTTGTTAAAAGGACAGACAACAAAACCAAACCTACATCCCAGTGTCCCTAATCCATACATGTCAAGTATCCTGTATTGGATCGGAAATCCCGTATTTCACCCCTCTTTCCCGCCCCTTTCCGTGGCCACCTCGTATTTGAATGGCCAGAAAAGGGGTTACTGCTCATGGGCGCCCATCAGAGGAAGCGGTGCGCATGCACGAAGGGGTTACTGCAGCAGTGCGCATGCACACCACTGCAGTAACCCTTTCGGCATGCGCACCCGTCAGACACAGCGATGCTTCCCACTTTTTCACCGCCGCAACTTGACAGGTATGCCCTAATCAGGAGCATGATTGCATTGTCTGTGGTCTCTTCTTGAACTTTTTCCTTTTGCCTTCAGGACTTCAGTGAAGATCTCCTACATTGGCCATATAACTCAGAGTTCCTTGGAGACATATCATTACGTGGACTGTGGTGCGAATTTCACAACTGTCCCATCTGTTCCATGGCCACCCAATCTAGAGGATACAGCATGAATCAGCGAGTGTGTTTTCAGCAAGGATGAGAAGTCAAGTTCTGCTGCTGCTTAGGAATAGGACTACTTTTGAAGAGATGGCCTTTTGGTTTGGGGAAGAGGACGTGTGACGTTTGTTGCACCCGTTACAAAATGGAAAGTATGAATGTAGCCCATAGAGACCGTCGGACTGTGCCTAGACACTGCTTGAAGAGAATCTGCTTAGTTTTTCCAGACAACAGCTTCTCCCCCATTGTGTAACATCTGCCTTTAGCTTTTGGCCTGATTGGATCCTTCTGTTTCTTTTTGAGATGTCGAGAGTTCTTGGCTTCTGCTTAAAATTAGGCAAGGACATCCTCTGGTCGGTGGTTTGTCCCTTGTATTTCTAAATTAAGAAGGAAAGGCACCCAGTTTCCAGATGTGGGAGAGGAAGCAAATCTGCAGTTTATTTCTTATTTCTGGCTCTATGTTTTTTACTTACTGTCAAAAAACACAACTCTTATTTGGAGTCTCTCGGGTGTAGAAGTGGGCAACTCCAAATTTTATTGGGTTGGGATTCCTCAAAAACAATAGCCAATACAGCCAGTGAAGAAGGATAATGTGTGTGATCTAATGCCTTGAGGACCACAGGTTTCCTGCCACTGGTCCAGTGAGAGCCCCAGGAAATAACTAGATTTTGCAATACTGTAGTTACAACCCTGGTCTGGGTAGAGATTTCAAGAAATGTTAGTTTTCTCTCCCCCCCCCCCAATGAATGTTGTTTAAACTACCTTTTACTGTATCAACTCTTAAGTACCCCATTCTGAAGGTCATGCTACATAAGTATTTCAACACTGAAGCTCCCCCCCCCCCGTGGTGGGCATCAAAAAAATTCCTACAATGTGGGCATGGCCATGTGGCTGGGTGGGCATGGCCTGTTGGCCATGTGACTGCTCTTCGCTATAGAGCTATGAAAATAGAAGCCTCTTCTATTTTCATAGCTCTATAGCGAAGAGCCCCCTCTGAAGCCATTTCCCCATCGTCCAAGGCTTTTCCAGGGCTCTGTTTCACCCCAAGGTGCCTCCCCAGCCAATCCGAAGTGGCTGGGGATGTGCTTTGGGGTGAAACGGAGCCCAGGAATTGCCTTTGATGAAGGGGGAAATGGAGCCACCCCCTCCAAAGCCTCTTCTAGGAGGAGGAGGTGGTGGGCAGGGCCAGTTATTTTTACTACCAGTACACATGTACTGGTGCGAACTTGCTGATGCCCACCACTGTCCCCTCCCCCCTCTGTGGTTGATTTGAGGGTCCTAAAAGGGCTATAGCCTTCTGATTTCAGCATTAGGGTAGCCCAGGGTTCCTCAAACTTGGCTCTCCTGATGTTCTCACACTTCAGATCCCAGAAGCCCTGAGCAGCAGGTGTGCTGACTTGGGCTTCTGGTAATTGAAGTCTGAGAACACCTGGAGAGCCAAGTTTGAGGAACCCTGGCGATAGCCCATATGCCAGGGATTCTCAGTCTGCGACCTGGGAGCCGGATGCAGCCCACGGCACCATTTCATGTGGCCCTCCACCACACAAGGAAGTGCCATGTGGTGGAGGAAGGGCAAAATGGCTGTCCAGTCCTTGAAGCTGTCTGAGGGAGCGTGACCCGGCCCCTGGTTTAAAAAGGTTGAGAACTGCTATATCCAAATGTGCAACTCAAATCTTTGTACATCCTGATCCTCCAAGCTGGACCAGTTTCACTGGTCTGTATTGGAATAGAGGAGCTTGATTTGCATGTGTGTACACACACACACAAACACTTCCTTTCCAGTATGAACATGTATTTGCCATTTGTTCTTTTTTAGTGTTTATAAAGATGAGTAATTTGGGTCTGTCTATTATCAGACTACAGCTCCCATCAGCCATTATTTCCTATGGTTTCTAGAACTGATGGTATTTGTATTCTAGCAGTGTCTGGAAGGGTACAGTTGCCCTTGTTTCATTTTTTGTTGTTGGTGTCTCTTTGTCTGTCTCAAGGGTCAGGGTGGGATAATTTCCCGGATGAATCGAGGAAATAAAATTTGGAGGCTAGAGAAAGTCTCTTATGGCTTTCTGATAAATAATGATTAATCCTCTTAATATTTTTCAGGTTTGAGTTACAGCAGTTCATTTCCCCCCTCTAAAGGTCTTCATGGTGGTAGCCAATGTACTGCAGTATTTTTGTCCTTGGAAAGACTTAGAAACTTATTTAAACTTGATTTTTAAACTCTATTTTTGGATATTTAAATGATGATGGAAGTTAATATTTGTTTAGCATTTGTACTTTTTTTGTTTGGGAACATCTTAAAGATAATAAACCTTAAATTTATCCTTTGAATTCAAGGTGTTAATTTTTCACCAAAAGCTGTATGTTAAAATATTATTTTCTCTACGTTTGAAGAGGAATTTACAGAGGATCTGGGTAGAGCACACTTTCCATTTTCAAACTCCATTCTAACAAATTATTGATTCGTAGAATCCAGAATATGGGCTACCTTCATGTACTGTAGACATGCCTCATTAAATACATCTTGAGAAGCCAGTGGCCTCTTTACATCCAGCCTGACCCACTAATTTCATGCCATTGATTCCATCTTAATGGCACCTTTTTTTTGAAGACCCTAGTCCTAAATGGAAGACTATGGGACAGTTCTGACTATTCAGAATGTGAATCATGCTCACCTCTATGGAGATAAACTGGGTTCTGAAGCTGAATCTGAAGGATTTTTTTTTTAAAAAAACTTTTTTTTTTTGCTGGTAACAATACTTGCATAATTACTGTGTAATTTTTATGGACTATTGAATAGATGTAATCATTTTGGATTTCCCTCTCCCTGAATGTCTCACTTCTCAAAGAAATATGAATGATAAATACTGTTTTGCAAGGGTTACTTTACTATTGTCTGGCTGGACATCCCACTTCTTAGGAGGAAACATGTCTATTGTGAGGGTCTCTCTTGCCCCTATCTGGTACTGTACCTGTAAGTTGCAGCCATTTCTTGTTGAAGATAAGACATTCAAGTTGGAGACATTTCTTCTTGATTCAGTATTCTATGATGTTCTACTAGTTTGTGTCACTGCAACTGAGGAATTGACAATCCTTTGCAGAAACCTGAACAAGTTTGCATATGAAATAATGTGCTGGTACAGTAAAACCCTGACTTACATATGCCTCGAGTTACATAAAATTCAACTTAATGGTACATAATGATTTTGTGCTAAAACCATGTCCCGATTTACACGATTTCCTATGGGTTTGCTTCAAGTTACATAAAGATTCTTTTTCCTATGGGTTTGCTTTGAGTTAGATAAAAATTCTTTTTCCTATGGGTTTGCTTTGATTTACATAAAAATTTCATTTTTCCTATGGGTTTGCTTTGTGTTACATAAAAATTGATTTAAGCAAAAGCCTACAGAATGGACTTTTTTGTAAGTAGGGGTTTTACTGTATTGCATTCTGTATCTCAAGTGTGGCATTTACGCTGACTCTGAGCTGTTAATATGGAAGAGCGGAGCCACAGATCCCTATCACACAAATGTTGTTAATTGCTCTGATGGCTTAACCCACTCTGGATGTAGGTACGTCACAAAGGCCACCCAGGCAACCACAAAACAGCCATGTTGTTGCTTCAAGTTGATTCTAGGTGGGAGTCATAGATGCAGTGGTGGTAAGGTTTTGTTTGAGAGCAGTCTCAGAGAAATGTATCGCCACCACCTCTTGAGAAACACCCCTTCCCATGGTGGTGCAACTAATGTTTGCCTTGAAGTCAATTCGGAGTCTGATCAAACCATTTCTGTTTGCTCAGGACTCTTAATTTGGTCAATCTGTTTTTACTGTATAGTATGGACTGCAGTGGCTTAGTTGTTAAGATGCTGAACTTAGAGACTGGAAGGTTGGCAGGCCAGCAATTCGAGACTTGAGTGCAGCATGACAGAGTGAACTCCCGTCTCTGTCCCTGCTCCTGCCAACCTAGCAGTTTGAAAGCAAAAAATTGCAAGTAGGTAAGTAGGTACCGCTTTGGCAGGCTGTAAACAGAAAAGAGCAACAAACCTAGAGTCGGATAAAACTGGCTTTCGAGTAAGGGAGACCTTTACCTAAATGTCAGATATGTGTCTGGCCTTAGATCTTCCCTGTACAGTAGAACCTCGGATAACATCCAAACTCCATTCCACAAGTTTGGACTTTATCCGATTTTGGACTTTATCCAAATCAAATGGGTGATGAATCGGATAACGTCCAAAAAAATGGACGTTATCTGAGGTTCTTTTACCAAATATCTTGGATAACGTCCATTTTTAAGAGGTTTTCGACTTTATGTGATGCATCATATGTGCATGAAAACCGCGACTTTATCTGAGGTACCACTGTATCTCCTATCAACCTACTTTTCAGTTGGCCTTCAACAGATCCTCCTTTGTCTGCTCCTCCCTGTTTGAACCTGGTGAAAAAACGAGAGTAGCTCTCTACCCATCTAAATTCTTTGCAGCAATCACAAGAGAAGGAATCACCAGTCATTGTTATTTCATCTTCTTACATTGTCACATACTTACAAGTTACAATCCAAGAGATTACAACAGCTGCACGGGGGCCAATGGTATCAGCTCTTGCACTTCTGCATTCCCTCCCCCCACCCCACCCCACTGGTCACACTTTTTCCTGGAGGCAACCGAGTCCCAAGGTGTCAACACACGCTGCCCGACCATTGTGCTGAACTGCCAACCCAACCAGCATAAATTACATTCAGTCTTCCAAGAATCAATGTGGATGCCCACCACATTCCCCCAACACCTTTCCATTTTGGGCAGGGGTTCTCAACCTTTTCAAGCCAAGGGCCGGGTCACGCTCCCTCAGACAGCTTCGCGGGCCGGATGCCCATTTTGCCCTGCCTGCCACACATGGTGTTTCTGGGTGTGGCGGAAGCAGCGGGGACCCACATGAAATGGTGTCACAGGCCGCATCCGCCCCCTGGACTGTAGGTTGAGAAACCCTGCTCTAGGGCCACAGGTTCTAGTTGTCAAGGCAGGAAGTCTTGCCGAGGCCACTTTTCTGTTGTGTCAAGTCAGGCTTTATTCTCACAACAGAGCAGAAGCTCTCGCCTCGACCGACACAAAGCCCCCCCCCCCTTGCCTCCACTGAGTGGCGTGAGGGGGGGGGGAGATAGACAAGATCTCGTGCAACATGATTGCCAATACATTCAGAAGGATAGGGAAGGGTAATGTAGCCTAGGTGGGTGCCTGTCTGCCCTTGTGCCCAACTCTTAGTAGGGATAGAGCAGGGCCAAGGACTACAATTAGTGATGCGCTGCAAAAAAAATTTACTACCCCCACCCTGGGTGTGGCTAACTCTGGGTGTGGTTAACTCTGTGGGCCACGCCCACTTGGCCAGCCATACCAAGGGGAGGTATGGGCGTGGCCAGCCAAGTGGGCACGGCCTGGGGGAATTTCCGCTACCGGTGCCCGTGCACCTGTGGGCACCGGGAGCAGCGCATCACTGACTACAATGGTTGGCCCCGGACTCATCCAGATCTGCTGGCCAGAAGGGGAAGAGGGCACTCGCTACGTTACCCTAATCACAGAGTCAAAGTAAAGCCTTGAGACCACATCACTCGCCACAACCACACCGAGGCCTCTGCCGCAATAGCGGGAAGACAGGAGGCCTGTAAACACTTGTACCAGGAGAGCTGCCAAATCAGAAAGAGAGAGAGAGAGGTTGAATTAATCAGTCCAACTCTTTCTTGAGAGAGAGAAAGAGGAGTTTACCCCCACCCCCACCCCGTTCTCAAATAAAACAATAAATTAAAAACAGTAGTAGTAGTAGTAGTTAAAAAGGGCATTATATCCCCAAGGGATGGATGAAGGGGCTTTTTACAAATTATCCTTTCTTCTTCAAAGGATGTGTTTTTAAAAGCTAGGGGCCTCTCTCTGTTGCTTGTTAAAGACACTCACTCTTTGCTTGGGCTGGGCTCTCCTTCGCCAAAGGAGCTGCGTAGGGTCTCAGATTCCCAGCCCCATAGCTGTCAAGTATCCCTTATTGGCCGGGAAAACCCCCTATTTTACCCTCTTTCCCGCCGTCATCCCTTATTAATTAGACTGCAAAGCCCTATTGCCGCCATTGGAGGGCAGCACAGGATAAGCATAGCTGTCAAGTATCCCTTATTTGCCGGGAAATTTCCCTTATTACCAAACCGAAAACTTGACAGGTGTGCCCAGCCCTCTCCCTCATTGCCTACGTTTGTGTCTGGTCCCTCATCTTTAGCTGCACCTTTGAACTAACTGGCAAGGGTGAAAGCTCTCTTCAGAAGAAGGAGGGAGATACCCTTGGGCCTGACAAGAGAGTGAGAGACATATATATGTATTTATTTCAGTGCAAAGCCCAGGAGCCTGAGGAAAAGTGGCATAAAAAAGAAAGAAGGGAGGGGGGGTGTTCAGTGCAGTTTGAATAACGTGGGTGGCATGGTTCCTGCCAGCTTAGGATGGGGGCGATCCTGAGGCTGCCTGAAGGCAAGGCAAGGCAATCCGCTTGGATCAAACAGCCCAGGAACACCACCTGGCTGATTTTGGGGGCCTAGAACGCACCTTGTGTCCAATGGCCTGTGTGCACTGAGCTCTGAATAAAAATCTCCTCCTCCTCGGAATAAAACCAAAATGCTCTAGGCATAAAAAGAGGGAGCTTGTTCCACTTCCTTAGGAAAAACTGGAGCTCTCCCCCCACCCCCCACCCGGTTTCCTACAGGGATACGCCTGGCTTTCCTCTACATCAGGGGTGCCCAAACTATGGTCTGCAGGCTGGATCTGGCCCCTGACACCAATTAACCCGGCCTGCACCGCCCTTGTTGCTCTCGTACAGGTGCGTTTTACTTCTGCTTCTGGGAGCGACGAGGGCTGTGTGGGCCAGATGATTTGGCATCAGGGACCGGATCCGGCCTGGAGACCATAGTTTGGGCACCCTTGGTTTAAGCAGAGAAAATGGCAGCTTAAAATCTATCTCATCCTGTTGCAAAAACAGATTGCAAGGCGCGTTTTACTTGTGTTTCCGGTGGGAGGAGCCACGTGACTGGCTGGCCGCTGAACCGCGTGACCTGCCCGCGGAACCATGTGACCGGCCCACGGCCTGAAAAGTTTGGGCACTCCTACTCTCATCTTTTGCACGCAACTGGGAAGAAAACCCAACCAGTGACAGGAGATCAGAAACAGAGCTTGAATGCCGGATACTACCCAACCTAGCTATAGAGCGTACATTCTTCCCATGTTGCTTTGCTTCCACCCCATGCCCTGTTGGCGGGGAGAAGACCAGCTCGGTAGCCCCTTCTAGTGTCCCCACAAGCCCAGCTGCATTCAGTAACCTCAGGACTCTGAACCCAGACCCACTGAGGCCAGATGATGGTTGTCTCGAGGGGAAAGGGCTTTCCCATAAGCTCTCAGACCTTATGTCCCATCATGCTCTGTGGCACCATCCAAACACACTCTTCCCTTGCTCTTTTGAAACTCGGCTCCCCCTGTCGCATCTGTCAGGCCCACTTCAAGTTGGTTCACAGAGGCTCAAGTCACTGACCACTTCAATAACACTGATTTACATTCCACTTTCAAAGCTTGTTTCAAACACACAAAGAAAGAAGGGGGAAACTGACCCCCCCACGTAAACTGCTTTCTTGAAGTCTCCTTAGTGAGGAAGACGACAAAACAGTCCGGGAGGCAAACTCCCCTCCATCTTCACTCCACAGCTGCGGGATGCATTGCTGTTGGGTCCCTCGCAGGGCTCTTCCGCTGCCTGCCAGAGGAGATGGCTGGTGCTGGCAAGAGGCAGAGCTGAGAGCCTTGGAGGCAGTCCCTGCGGGCAGCTGCCTGTGCCAAGCAAGGCCAGTCAAAGGAGGAGGGCAACGGCCACCACCCAGCACGTAAGCACGAAGTCTTGACCCAAGCTTCTTGATGTTTGGGTCCTGGTGCCAGAGGGGAGTGGTGGTATGTGTGTGTGTGTGTGGGGGGGGTCGTCTCAGCCCCTGTACCCCCGCTGGCACCACATGGATGGGAAGAGGCTCCCTCTGGCATGCTACACCAGGGCAGTTCGGGCCTCCGTCCTCCCTACGCTGGCGCTGCTGCTCTTCCGACGCAGGCCCGGGGTGCCAAGCGTGCTGTAGCCTTCATTCGGGCAACCGTGTTGCAAAAGGATGTCGATGCATTCCTGGCTCCCAGACCGGCGGGCGTAGAAGAGTGCCGTGTGTCCCACGGCATCACGGGCCTTCACATCAGCACCATACTGTCGGGGGCGGGGAGGGGGGGCAAGAGGATGGTTGAGTAGCATTAGATAAAGGTCAAAGTCACCCTTGCTTGAAAGTCAGTCATGTCCAACTCTAGGGCTCGGGTCCTCATCTCCATTTACAACCAAACGTCAGGCATAACTAGGCATTGGAGAACATGGAACACTGTTATCTTTTCTGCCCAAGCGGTACCTACTTGCCAGTTCTTGCTTTCGTTTAAGGTTGGCAGGAGCTGAGACAGAGACTGAGGAGCTTAATCCATCACACAATACTGTACTTTGGTCTTGAACTGCTGAACTGCTGACCTTCCGGTCGTCAAGTCTAGCGTCTTAACTACTAAGCCACCAGCATTAGAAATGTCAAGCGAGTTTAATGAGCAGCATTAGCAATGTCAAAAATCTGCTTCTTCATCTTTAGACTCACAAACAGGCTCTTCTGGACAGCTGGAAAGTTTAGCACTTCTGTGAGGAAGCAGATAAGGCGGCACTCCTCGGCTGTCCTTGAGAGGGTTTGTTACATGATTATTAATTTAGTGTTATGTAAACTGTCCAGGAGGGACTACAGTCAGCAAGTCAGCAGTCCAAGAGCCAAGTGTTGCACAATGAAGTGAGCTCCCAGCTCTGTCCCAGCTTCTGCCAACCTAGTATACTGTAGTTTGAAAAACAAGAAATTGCAAGTAGCTAAGAAGGTACTGCTTTGGTGGGAAAGGTAACATCATCCTGTGCACTCCGACATCTAGTCTTGCCTGCCACATGGCCATGGAAACGTCTGGAGACACAGACAGCGCTGGCTTAGGTGAGCAGTATACAAATGTATTGAAATAAATGCAATCAGATATCCGCTGCTCCTTCGCAGTCATGGGGAGAGGCTGCTTTCCCCACAAACCTTTCTTTCTCCCCAGCCCTTTTCATTTCCCCCTAAAATCCATAATGGCTGGTGATGAGAATGCCTTCTAATCCCAGTCCCTGGGACAACAGCCTGCCGCTGATTTTCTGTGACCCTGGCTCGCTCGGAGAGCGAGAGAGACAACATGCTCTGTATGCATGTTAATTCTGCAAACATTCAGCTTTGATCACGAGGGCCTGGAGTGATTAACGAATTATCACTTCCCATGGCAGAGCAGCCTGGCAGTTCATTTTGCCGCGGAGAGCCAACCATGAGAGTCAACCCTAATCCAAGGAGTTCTGCCTCTTTTTAACCAAAAGAACCCTCTGCCTTAAACATTTTTACCCCAAGCGCATCAGAGAGCTAAAAAGGAACCCCCCTTTCACCCTTGGCTTCCCCGTGCACCACCTTTCCATTCCCGAGAGAACTACCTACTTACCCACACCAGAAGCTGGGTGATGACCACATGTGACAGGTCACAGGCCACGTGCAGGACTGTGCGCCGGTCCTTGTCACCGGTGGGGGCGTTGATCTGTTCCTTGGAACTGTGGGCTAGCAACAGCAGCACAGCATACAAGTCTTGCTCCAGCACTGCCTGGAAAAGCTGGGCCCCCAAAGCTAGTTCAGAGCTGGGCAGGGGTGCCAGGAAGAGCCGCTGCTCGTATTTGGCTCGGATCCAAGACTCCCGCTCTTCTCTGGGAAGACAGACAGAGACAGACAGCCCTTCTTACTCGTCATGGTGGTTTTATGGAACCCACAGGTTCAGAAACCAGTAAAGACAAGTCATCAAAGAAGTATAACAGGGGCCACTGGTTGACATGATTGTGGACATCTGTTGCTGGATTAGAAGGATTTTAAAGTCTGATTCACCCAGCAGGGTTCTCTTTAATCACCAATCATACAAGCAACGGAAGAGCAAATGCACGCTTAGCAAGAAAAGTCTAAAGGAAGAGCAAAATCCATGGCAAGGTATACCTAGAGCTTAAGGTGCTTTTATTTTATGTCTTGCTAAATACAATTACAGGATTTAATCATCAAAGTGATAGCTCCCCTGGTGGCTTAGTGGTTAAGACGCCGAGCTTGGAGCCTGGAAGGGTGGGTTTCGATACTCGAGGACTGCACTTGGGGACATGAAAGGAGCCTCATTTCGGCATCCTCTGAGCGGAGTTTCTCCAAGCAAAAATCCTTTCAACCTAGCATAATTTCTGGCACGAAATAATTATTATCGACAAAAGGCACCATCCAGCTGAAGGGTTAGTGCTTTCAAGATACCACTGGTTCCAAGTTGGAAAAAACACATCAAACTACTTAATGTCTCCATTGCCTCTGTTGGGAAATCAATGGGATTTAAATATGTACATCATGCCCTTAACTGGTACTTTAACAAAGCAAATAATACAAGTTTACTTGGAGGATTGCTGGGCTGCATTCATTTCAACAGGCCTAAGTCCCTGAGGTTACATACTGGGCTGTAGAGTCTTAGCCCCCCCCCCCCCACCACCACCACCACCACCACCACCGGGCTGCATCGGCAACTACGCAGTCATAATGTCACAACGTGCACCCACCGTGATGATTCACACGTAGGTTTCCGGCGTCCTTGTGTGCACTTCTCCCAGACGCTGTTGGCTGTCTCATTGCCAATGGAGGTGAGCACCAGCGTGAGCTCCAGGGGCCAATCGTCCAAGTCAAGGGAACGCACCCGGGAGAGGTGAGTGCCCAGATTCCGATGGATGCCTGAGCACTCGATGCAGATCAGTGCCCCCAAGTTCAGGCTGGCCCAGGTCGGGTCTGGAGCAAAGACATTAAGTCAATCTGAAATAAAGGAGGATTTGACCCTCGCTCTCGAACAGAGATATGGCGGTCAATTAGTAGGTGCAGTATTTGTAGCCACACAAAATGCAGATGACTGGTGGTGGGGGGGGGGAAATCTGTATCAACAAACCAATGTGGTTCCTACATTTCTGTGTAATCTTTGAATTATTTTTCTTGTGATTATACTGTAGCTTCTTTCCAGACATTGGGGTAAACCTCTCTTTTTTTTTAAAAAAAAAGAAATGTACTACAGTAATTAAAATTGATTGGCTTTAGAGGATATGAAGGCAGCGGAGTAACCAGTAAACACCACAATGATTAAAATAAGTGCAGGAGAAGTAGTTGTTGGAAGTCATTGGTGGGGGGGAGGAGATATGAAATGTTTTTGTCCTGGGTTAAAAATTGATGTTAATATGTTTTTTATGTGACAATCTTAACCTATAAATCCAAGGGTTAACCGTTGGAACTGGCTATAGGTTGCTATGCCTCGCCCTACTTGCCTGCACTCACCCTTCGTGCACATGGCCAATCTGGGTACGCAGGTCAACGAAGGATTGAAAAAACCGGCAGTGGGGCAACAGCCCCACAAACGCGAAGAAAGGAAAACAACTTCACTTCCCAACATTCCTTGCGCCGCACCGCGCCAGAGCCAATCAGGCTGAGAGGCTCTCGCACGGGGCAGCGTTCGGAAACGCGCCGCAGCCAATCAAAATAAAACCATTTTAAAAAAACGCAGCACAAACAGAAAGCACCAACCCATTACTACAAGCCCCAGCGTCCTGCGCGCCATGAGCACGCAGGACGCTGAGGAAAACGGCGCCCGAAAAATTAAAAAGAAAAACAACTCACTGCGTCACAGCCAAGCACACACCAGCCGGCTTTCTATCCCTCACCCACGGCGCCTGAAGGACCCGACTGGAGTTTCCCCTTTAATATCAGTGGGTGGGGGTTGCGATCCCCCTCTCCGCTGCCTACCCTAGGGTTGGGAGGTTTGTGGGAACAAAAGGGGAATGTTTCCCAAACCCTTCTGGACTCAGGACACCAGGGAGAGGGGATCGATTCCGACCCCCCTCCTTAAAAAAACTCAGTCTTTTCTACTCTTTAAAAACGGAGTTGTTTTAAGGAGGGGGGGAGGGAATCGATCCATTGTGCCTGGTCTACTGGGTCCAGAAGAGTTGGGGGGACATACCTCTTTTGTCCCCACAAACCTCCCAACCCCAGGGGAGCAAGCGGAGAGGGGGGTCGCAAGCCCCACCCACTGATATTAAAGGGGAAACCCCGATCTACTTTCACAACTACACACAAAAAAGCACCATAAAACAATAAAGCGACCCTCCCCACCATCTAACCCACCCTTACTAACCCCCAACGACCATGCCCCCTCCCCACCACCTAGCCCACCCTTCCTAACCCCCAACGACCATGCCCCCCTCCCCACCACCTAGCCCACCCTTCCAAACCCCCAATGACCACGTACCTTCCCCATCACCAAATAAATAATTTTTTAAAAATTACTAAAAACACTCAAACACAGCCAAAAATACACAAAAACAAAAACACCAAAAACAATACGAAGTAAACAAAGACACAATCAAAAACAAAACAAACAGACAAAAAATACAAACTCCAAACCCCCCTCCCCCCCCGCCCACACATACACACAAAAGAAAGAAAACAAGCAAACTTACCAAAACATGTGCTACCTCCACCAGGACTGGAAAAGAAATGAATACAGAAAGACCCTACTTACCAGAAGAAGCTCCACCCAGAGACCAGGAGAGAAACAAAAGTCAAAATACAATAACCCCTACCAGCACCACCTGCTGGCCACAATAGTAAAAACAATTCAAAAACACACAACAGCCCCAAACAAAACACAAATTCACAATTTTACACAAAAGGTCACACCCAAAAAAACAAGTAAAAAATTTACACTAAACACACTTTCACACAAATCACAAAGATATGTCAATAAAATACAATAGAAACTTTAAAAAATCCTGTGCTGAGTTATTATATCATACTTTCTTCTTTTATTAATCCTCAAAAAAACCAAAAAAAGCAGATCACAGTTAATAACAGCCAAGCCAAACAAATTTAACATAAATAAACATTTAAAAAATTAAAATTACAGACTAAGCATTTTTAAAAAAAAAACAACACAATTTAACCTTCCAACACAATGTAACACTATTGCAAAAAAAAAAAAAATTGGCTCATTTTTAATTAAAAAACACGGGGGGGAAAAGCCCGGCAACGCCGGGCAACCCTTGCTAGTTACTAATAAAGTATTCATTTAAAAAATTGTCAACATCTTCTCACTTCTGTCCCCACCCCCACCCACCCCTTTATGTTTCCTAAATGTAGCCCATAACTCTCTGAAGGGAAACCACATCCCTTCTTTGTTTTGGTAACTGCCTAGCACTTGAGATAAGTCTTAAACAAACACAGCTATATTCTTTGGCTGTCCATAAAGCAGGTGCAGGGAATCTCCAGAAGTTTGAAGGCCCCACATGCCCATTTCTGGATTTTGCAGGGTTGCATCTGACCCACTGTGTCCTCAAATGCCCAATTTAAAAATAATAATGGAAGGGTCGTGGAAGCCCCTCAAAACATGGCAAAGTTGCCTCCAACCCCCATAAGATGGAGGCAAAAACTTTATTCAGTTCAAATATCTTCTTGAATGCTTGGGGCTCACCTCTGGAATAAAGGATTGATCAAATCTATTCAGCAGCATTCCCGTATGTGGTCCTGAAACTACTCTATAGACCTGTGATGGCGAACCTTGGCACTCCAGATGTTCTTGGACTTCAATTCCCAGAAGCCCAAGACCCCATGAATCCGCACAAATGGGTTTACAGTACTGCGATTCATCCGGCCCACGCCACCCTCGTCCCTCCTGGAAGCTGAAGTAAAATGTGCCCGTATGGGCGCATTTTACTTCCGCTTCCAGGTGTGACAAGGGTGGCGTGGGCCAGATGAATCGCAGTAAACCCATTCGTGCAGATTCATGGGGGCTTGGGCTTCTGGGAATTCAAGTCCAAGAACATCTGGAGTGCCAAGGTTCACCATCGCGGCTATAGACCGCTCTACAGAGCCCTGTTGTGTAGGGGGAAGAAATACTTACTATGCGCTTCACAGTCAACACACAAGGAATTGCCTTTGGCATTACGGATGGCTTGGATTGCCACGGCTTCACTCTGACTGTCCATCCGAGCCTGTACAGGTGACAGGAGAAACTAGGAAGCATGTCGTTGTACTAACCTTGCCCCATTCCTTAAGGCCAAGTACCTAGAAAATTTTTCCTCTCTCCTCAAGGAGGGGTCACAAAGACGAGTCAGATCAGCTATCTCTTTTCAATCCTGCTTCAAAACCCATGTGAGATTTTTATTTTGCATCTTAGGATCAATTCATGGCCATAAACAAGGGTTGCTATTAGGAGGGAGGGTGGATAGAGAGCGATGGTGGAAAGCAGGTCGCAAAGCAGACTTTCCTCTGTGATGGCATGCCTTGCACAGAGAGGCCTGCTGAGAAATATCCTGATACATCTTCTTCAAAGGTACACAGCTCTTCCCTTCCAACCATGGGACTGGATTCTGCTCTTTCCATTATCTGTTGAGCGATTTACTGATATTCATTCTCTTGTCTTTTTACACATAATTCCATGAGTTGCCCTGGCAGTTTTGCATTTCACAGAATGCTGATCATAGCTTCCAAATGACGGCCATGTGCTTTGCACTGAGATTTGATATACCAGTATCTACAGTAGATGGAGGATCATACAGTTGCATGCATCTTTGTAGCAGACAAAACAAAAGCCTGCCCATGGGAACATCGCAGGCTGCCTTTATACTGAGCCACACACTGGCTCGACACAGGTTGGCAGTGGCTCTCCAGGTTTCCAAGTAGACCTTTTTCTCCAGCCCTACCTGGAGGTGCTGGGAATTAAACCTGGGAATTCCTATGTGGGATTGAACATCCTTTGCTATTGAGCGATGCCCCCTCCTTGCTGCTCATATGAATAGAATTGTTAGCCACACACACACAACTCCTTTGATTTTATTTATTTATTTATTTATTTATTTATTAATCACATTTGTATATGCCGCCCACTCAGGCAGAACCCGACTCAGGGCGGCATATACAAATGTGATTAATGTGACATATTTTACTATAAACTTTCATGCACTTTGATGGTGCTGTGAATATAATAGTCTTTACTACTGCTAAACAGCCTCAGGCTAGCGGAAGAACCTATTCAAATGTTAACTTCCTGGAACAGCCTGTCTCCACATACAGTGCCTGGGCTCAGGCTTGGATGGAGGCAGATGGTTCTGTAAGTCTGAAGCAGAAACCTTCTTCTGCATAGGGGTCACTGGCTGTCATCTGCAATGCACAAAAGAACTGCCTAATTTCTGTGCAAGCTAGATTTTTTTTAAAAAAAGTATTTTAAAAAAATAGGGCAATGCATGAACAAGTAAAGCAAAAAAAGGCAATCACACTTTAAATGCATGTACCACAAATGTTGGATGGCCTTGCTGAAACACAACTAATGGCTATGCCAGCATTTGGCTCCATGGCATAGCATAGCATGCAAGGGCTGCCTATATAATGAGGTAAAGGGATTTATATGCATATTGAAATCATCATAATCTACACCACGGGTGACCAAACTATGGCCCATGGGCCGGATTTGACCCCCAAAACCAGTTCATCCGGCCCACGCCACCCTCATCACTCCCAGAAGTGGAAGTAAAATGTGCCCATATGGATGTGTTTTACTTCCACTTCTGGGAGCGACGAGGGTGGCACGGGCTGGATGAATTGGCGTTGGGGGCCAGCTCTGGCCTGTGGGCCATAGTTTGGGCACCCTGGTCTAAGCAGAGAAAATGGCATCTGTTGCAAGACATTGCAAGGCATGTTTTACTTCCACTAGAAGGAACCATGTGACTGGCCCACGGTCCAAAAAGTTTGGGCACCCCTGATCTACACGGATAGCCAAGATAGGCTTTAATGGCTACGGGGTCAAATGGGAGGGCAAAGAGGCTCAATACCTTGTTCTTGCTGCTCTCACAGCACTGCAGGCTAGCCAAGATCTGGCTCTCGATGGCTTGGACCCAGGAGTCCCTCTCCTCAAAGCTGCTGGCCTCAAAGTGCCAGGTCTGCCCTGTGCTTGAGACGATGATGAACTCAAAATTCTCCTCCTCTGTGGGTGAGAAAAAGCAAGCTCAGGCAGAACAGCAAGCGAGGTTGGAGTCACCCTCCACCCAATGCTGGGGACACCCCCCCCCTCGTGTTCATCTGGGCAGGGGCAGTTCACAAATCAAGGGGTGAGTAGAATACCAGTTTGCTGAAGAACAGTTCTGCAGGGCCGTCCCCCCCCCCCAATATGGGTCTTGCATTGGCTAACTCATTAATCCTATAAGGAGAAGCTGAGAGTATGTTATGAGCTCACTACCTTTCCTGGGAAAGGAAATCCATTATGGTAAATATCTAAATGTGGGGCATTGCATATATTCTAAGGCATTTGCTATGCCAAGATTATTTACATCACACTTTTAGCTTCCAGTTCTGCACACTCATACCGAAATGGTCTAAGGCAAGTTGCTAATTTTTCATATCACAGATAGTGGGCTGAGACCGAGGTATGTGTAGAAAGCCATGCAATGGGTCCAGGGCAGAGGTGGGTCTTGAACTCAGATATCCTCACTTCCACCCCTGCTTTAATTATAGCTGGAATCTTTGGCTCCTTGAGAACCAGCCAAGATGGCAGTCCTAAACAATGGGAAGCTGGAAACAGCTAATCCAGCATGCTAGTGCCATTTCCCCAGGGCCATTTTGTCCTAGCAGTGATGGCAAACCTTGGCACTCCGGCTGTTCTCGAACTTCGATTCCCAGAAGCCCTGATCAGCAGGAGTGCTGACTTGGGCTTCTGGTAATTGTAGCCCAAGAATAACTGGAGTGCCAAGGTTTGCCATCACAGGCCCAGGCCAAGACACCATAGTCTTATTTCTCTTCTCTGCTGAACAATTTGATCAGAGAATGAAGAGGCTTGTGGGTATACACAACCACAGGAAGGGAAGCAGCCATGTCCACACTTCAGGAACATCACAAGTCAACAGAAATAACTGCATTTAACTTCCTTGGGGTTCTTGAAGCTTGGAGGAGACTGGGGTTTGAAGGGAAGGATCCTTTGGGTTAGAGTCATGGCAGGGACTACTTTGGACATCCCATAGCTTGGCACTGCCAGACACACACACACACACCAAGAGCTTAAGCACTGTTTCTTTTTTGGCCTACAACTCCCAGGAACCCATCAGCCAGCACAGCTAAAGATCAAGCTGGCTAGATGATTGTGGAAAAGGTAGCCCCCAAAAGTAAAATTTCAAAGCTCTGGCTTCTTTCAAAGAGGTGGAGATGGAATTTATGGGTGGCAACATTTGCTACATGTTCATTCCTGTTTGTCCTCACCACTGCCTTTCTTGTACGGTTCATTGAATAATGTATAATACTTTAGTCAGGGAGATGATAGTGGGAGAGAAGTTAAGAGGACATTCTGTATTATGTGAAACAAGGGCAGGAGGGGGAAGTGGTTAGCATGAGACTAGCAGTGACAGGATTAACATGAAAACTTCCATGTGATGACAAAGCTCAGTGGATGACATTGAGCCTGTCATGCTGTGGGTCTGGGGAATAATATTGGGGGTGAAGTCCTGAATTCTGCCTGAATTCTTTGGACTAAGGAGGGAACAAAAATGTAATAAATAAATACTATGAAAGTTTTTTTTAACCTATTGCCTGCCCTATTGTCTTGCAGAATGTTAAAGCAAATGTGTTAACATTAGAGTAGGTTAACAACTAAAAGCACCTAAGAAACAAACAGACTTTAAAAGGGAATGGATGAATCTGTCAATTTTGTTTTATGAGTTTCTGATTTTTCCAACTTTAAATTCATTTGGTCTTATTGCTAAAACAGTTTGGAATTTTTTTTAAAAACACACACATGTTTATAAGTTTTCATGGACTTTTCTCTTAATATACATCTTGTATGTGACATTTTGCTGAATATATAATTTTTTTTCTGTTGCAGTTTCCCCAAATACAATACACATCTGTACATTATTTTCACAACTGGATATTTTTGTTTGCATTTCTCTAACAGGAAAACTGCATCTTTTAAAAAACACCAGCAAATAGCAGAAGGTGTGCCCTGTGATTTAACTTGCACATTGGTTTAGGAAGTTGAATAGGTAGTTTTGTCAAATGAATCTGACTCCTATCCATCAATCTGACATTATCAAAACTCATTATCAGGTTAGATGAAAGGACAAAATGACAAGGTGATTAAAGGACACATGCCAAAACGTCCTAATGGAGGTCATGGTTTCTTCCTTCCTTGGCCTTCAGGGCTCTCCTTTCTGCATTGATTTGTCTACCACGGGGGTGGGTGGGTTGAGGGCATCTATTCCAGGGTATTCTGTTAATATGTGTGAGGTGCTGGCCTCTTGCCACTCATTGTTCACTGGCTCATTTTGAGCGTACAGGGGATGGGAACCCACTCAACAGCCCTCCTGGCTTGAACAGTGCTGGGAAAAGACTCCCTGAGTCAAAGGATTTCTCTGCCACCCATCAATCTATTTCTCTCTGTGACTGGGAGACCCAACAAGGCATGTGAGAGGGAGACCTCCACCCACTTCTCAAGGCATACATTTCAGGACAGATTTCCCAAATGAGGAATCACTAATACTTTTCAGGGAATACCAGGGTCCCCTAGAATACAGCTTGAGGAATACCAACGTCAAGGATTTCTGAGAGCCCCACCATCTTTATGCACCCCATGTGAGGACAGACGAACATTTCATGCTCCCTTTGTGGCCAGAGAACAGAACAGGATGGTAGTTCTCTTGGTCAGAAGGGAAGCATTAGAGGGAGAGACATTTATGCAGGCCACATGTCACAAGGTAAGCACAGTCGCATGCAACAGGCACCCATGGCACAAGAAGAGCCCACGCCTGCCACCGCCGCTCATTACCTGTTTTATAAATATTTCTTAAACTACCAAAGGTTTTTAATTTCCACATTTTACGCTTGGCTGCAGAGGGTCCGGAGGGGAAGCAGGAAGCGAGAGGCAGAGAAAGAGAAAAGGGAGGAAAAGAAGAAAGGGGGAGAAAGTTCAGAGGAGGAGGAAATAATAATAATTAAAATAAAACAGAGGCTATCAGAACCCACAGACCCAGGAAACAGGGTGGCAGTGGAGGTGGTGGATGCGTGAAGCGTGGCAAAGGGCAGTGGGGTGGGGTGGTGGTGGTGGAGAAAGCTGTGAGAGCAGTGGCAACCCCTTGGTGGCCAAGGGGGCAAACAGTGAAGCCTTATTCAGGGTGGATAGAAATGAAAGGCTACGCAACACAACCAAAACATATTGTAGGGCCATGATGGTGAACCTTGGCACTCCAGATACTCTTGGACTTCAATTCCCAGAAGCCCCTGTGAATCCACACGAATGGGTTTACTGCGATTCATCTGGCCCATGCCGCCCTCGTCGCTCCTGGAAGCGGAAGTAAAACGGCCCGTATGGGCGCATTTTACTTCCACTTCCAGGAGTGACGAGGGTGGCGTGGGCTGGATAAATCGCAGTATTTATTTATTTTCTCAAATTTCAATTGCCGCCCAACTCGGCAAATGACTCTGGGTAGTAAACCCATTCGTGTGGATTCGCGGGGGCTTCTGGGAATTGAAGTCCAAGAACATGTGGAGTGCCAAGGTTCGCCATCATGGGTGTAGGGAGTTTGACTGAGCAGCCCAAATGGACTCAGCATGTGTCCACACCCTCTCCCTTGGCTGAATTTAGCTTGAAACTGGGCAGGGTTCAAAGCATGGGGGCATTTGCGGAAGCCTCTGATCACCCCTCATCTTCACCCCATCTGGAAGTGAGGCAGACGTTCACATGTTCAAAGCAATAGCGTGTCGCAGGGACTGGACGTACCAAATCTGTTCATGGCATTTCTGTGCCTGGGAGATCTGATCTAGTCCACTTCAGATCTCCCAAAAATAAAAATAGGGCTGGAAGCTCACGCTGCTTTCTTTGCTCATAAGTGAAGATATCTGCTATGAATAAGGGAAAGTCAATCTAACGTCCAGGTGAGGTGAGCATGGGGAAAGCACCCTCATGCCACCAACATGCTTCGTGCCCTACCTATGTTTCAGGCTGTAATGCCTCAATAGGGCTTTTGCCTTTCAATCAGGGTGAGAGTAGGTCAACGGGGGAGGGAGGAAGGGAGCATCTCTTAAGCCAAAGCATTCTCTTTCTGGGATCTTCTCCCTTCCTGAGTGCTTTCAGAAAATGCATTTTCGTCTTTTATAGCAGGTCTGCTTTGAAAACCAGGTAGCTGATAAATGCCATGGGGGAACTGTCCAGAAGCCACATAAATCAAGAAAGCCACAGGACCCAGTGACTATATGTCATTTCCGCTACCATTTCTCTGAAGATGAGCTGCTGTACAACACAAGCGGGGGACTACTGTTGTGCTTGTGTCCTATTTATCTTCCATGCACCTGGATGAGAGGTAGACAGATCGGACCCAGAAGGTAAAATCCATTAAGGGAGAACCCCAGTGCAAGCCCCACTGAAAGAAAAGAGAATTTCTACAACTCATCTGAATATTGAAAGGATTGTGCTGGACCAAGCGAAAAAGACTTGTTGGGGGTTTCTGCCTCCAATCTGCCTACCACTTCCCATTACTAACAATAAGTAGTGTAGCATTCGGTTCCCAGAATTGCTGGCCAGATAGTTCTGTTAGGTCAGCAAGCAGGACACAAATACAACAGGAATCTCCTGCTTGTATTTTACAACAACGGATATTCAGAGGTAATGCTGACTCTCTCTCTCTGATGACAGAAATAATTCATAGCCCTCCTGACTAGTAGCCACAGATAGCCATACTCTTCGTGAACAAACTCCTACTTAATTCAATATTTTTGAAGTGGTAGCCATGTTAGTCTGTGCAAATATATCAGAGAGTAAACAAAAACAAAACAACAACATAAAATACATGGTATCAATTTATATATGTGTGCCCCTGACCTGATGCATACAAATTGATGCCATGAATTCTCATTCTTATGTTTGACAAAGTGGACTTGATCCACAAAAGCTCACATTTAAATACAGGAGTTAATCTTTAAGGTACCACAACCTTTTTGTTCGTTTGGTTTGCTTACTCTACTTATTTTGTTTTGTTTACTCTATTTATTTTATGCAAAAGAGTTGATGGACATAAATCAGACATCTGGAATGGCAACACAGAGAAACCTGTTTAAAACCATTTCAATCTACCTGGACACTCTATCCAAGACCTGAAGACTCATTAGCAAACGTTCAATTAGCAAATGTTGCTGGGAGTAAGAACTCACTGGGAGTAAGATGTTTTGAGAACATTTAGAGCTAATCCGAATAACAACTAGATCATCTGCTACTGCCAGCTGCAGGAAGCTGTATTGATTTGCATACTTATCTGCCATGTTGATCAATTACTCTATGCATCTATATATGGTGTATATAAATTAATTCCTTGACATCTCACTCCTATGTCTGATGTAGTGGACTTGATCCACGAAAGCTCACATTAAAAATATAGCAGTTAGTCTTTAAAGTGCCGCAACTTTTTTTGTTTTGTTTTCTGATATGCCTGAATCACAGACTAACACGGCTACTATTCCAAAAAAAAAAAAAATCTACTTATTTCAGTAAGCCTTTCTCCATCTGACTAGTGGAAGGAAGGTGATGTTTACAATTTTCTTTTCAGGCACAACCACTGTCAAGGCTATTCTCAGTAACAGCCAATTTTATATTCAATAATACCCACCGTTTATACATTCTGCCCACTCCTTTCTTATGAAGGCAACATCTACAGAAGAGCTGTACAAACTATAGTCCAAACGTGCTCTTAGAACCCTAACAGCCTCATACAATTACTCAAAAAAAAAAAAAAAGGCCCCTTGACTTTTGTGTTGGGGGGGGGGCAATTTTGACATTTTGGAGGACCTCCATGGGCTGTTTTAGGACTAGGGTCCTCTCCCCCCAATAAATAAATAAATAAATATTGAACTTATTGTTGACTTTTCTGATTCTGGGGGGAAATTCCTTGATACAAAACAACAGGGGAGATAATCTGGGGAAATAAACCACTATAGGTAAAGGTTTCCCTTGCTCTAAAGCCAGTTGTATCTGACTCTAGGGTGCAGTGCTCATCTCTGTTTCAAAGCCAAAGAGCCAGCGCTGTCTGCTTCTGCAGACATTTCCGTGGTCATGTGGCAGGCATGTTTAGAGACCGGAGCACACGGAATGCTGTTTACCTTCCCACCGAAGTGGTCTTTATTTATCTATTAGCAATTTCTTGCAAGTCTCTGGTTGGCAAGAGCTGGGACAAAGACAGGAGCTCATTCTGTCCTGCAGTACTCGGGAATCGAATTGCTGACCTTCCGCCTCCCAGTCAGCATCTTAGCCACTGTAGTCTTAAACCTCTATACCCATCAGATAGTATAAGGGAACTTTCTTGGGGTTTTTTTAAATGGGTTTGAGGGATGAAAGAGTTGCTTCCCAAAAGTCCATGTTGGATCTGTACTGCCAATGGATGTCTAGGAAGTTGCTCTAGGAAGTTGGTCATGCTTCATCCTGCAGCAGATATGATCTTCCCCAATTTTGTGCTGGGTTGAACAAGATTCTCACTCCCCCCCCCCCCAGCAGTTCTGGCAAATAATGCCCAAAGAAGTTGAGAATGGAAGCAGGCATCTTCTACATAAGATAAGGCAAACTGTGATCCTTCAGATGTTGTTAGACTATAAATCCCACCAGTTCTGTCCAGTGGAGAATACTGGAATCTGCAATCCGAAAACATCTGGAGGGCCACAGATTGCTCAGCCCTGTTCTCCATGGGAGAAAAGGGAATACAGGCTGAGTCCTACTTACACTATCCCAGTTTTCTAAACTGTGACTGGGGACACAGGAGTCATCCATTCATATCCAGTTATTCAGACAGCCCTTCTATGATAATCTGCATTAAAATCAGATCCTCTCATGTGAAGGCAAAGTCATTTCGCAAAATAGATGGGGCCATTCAGTCCCTAGCAATGTAATGGCTTACTTCAAATGATAATTTGGACTTCGTACACAGACATACCCAACATATTCAGCATAACATGGTCTTAAAGCTTTCTGTTATTAGTTGCATGAACCAGCCTTCATTGCCACACCTGGGAACATAGCTTTTGGGAAGGATATCTGTCAAATCTTAATATTAACACCCCCACACACAATTTCATCTGTTGAGCAGTCAATTCAACACACTTTTTAGAAAGCTGCTGCAAATTTCTCTCAACATACTCTCCTAGAGTCTTTCCCACATTCTGGAGAGGGCCAACCGAGGACTTCTCAAAGCCCATTTATCCATGGTCCATTCAGGAAATAACCCCCTCCCTCCCCAAACAATGTACCTCAACATTAACAAATGCTGCTGTTGGCAACTGCCTCTTACCTTCTGCCTGGCCTGCTGACCCCTCAGTTTTTGAAGGTGTTGAGAGCTTCTTCCGCCGATGTTTCTTTCTGTCAATCATAGGGGAAGGAGGGGGGTCTTTGCCACTGCTACTGGGACTTGACAGCCCTTCTGCAGCCATCGCCACCTCTGTAGAAATGTGTGGGAGAAACAGGTCACACAGGGAGCAGCTACTTCTGCTTCCTTGGGCCTTAAGGGGCCGAGCATTTCAAGGCCTCCTCTCTGCTGCTGTGTGCTTTGACATCCATGATGAGCTTACCAGCTTTAGAAGAGGACACAGAGCGCTGTAGGCGCTCAGGTTTGCCCAAGAGCTTCATTGCTGGCTCTGTTGGAAGATTCAGCAGTCCTGGACTGGGGCCAGCTGTGTAGGAAAAAAAGGAAGAACTTAGCACAGGAGTTCTCAATTTTTTAAAGATGAGGGTCAGGTCAGACTCCCTCAGAAAGCTTCGGGGGCCAAATGACCATTTTGCCCTTTCTCCACCATATGACACTTCCGGGTGTGGTGGAGGCGGTGGGTGTGGGGGCACATGAAATGGTGCAATGGGCAGCATCTGGCCCACAGGCAGCAGGTTGAGGATCCCTAATATAGCATGTTGCTCTGACTCAGAATATTGGTATACGGTAAAAACCCCGAGTTACGGAAAAAATCGGTTCCATAGCCTGTTTCGTAAGTTGATTTTTTTCGTAACTCGAGGCATCCCCATAAGGGGAGCTGCGGGGTGAACTGGAGCCCAAGAGGAAAGGCGTAACAGCTTCGTAGCCGATCTGCTCTTCCTCTTGTGCTCCAATTCACCCCCAATTCACCCAGAGGGCTGGGACTGAGTTGCATGGGTGAACTGAAGCCAAGAGGAAGAGCAGATCGGCTACGAAGCCATTCCTGGTGGACCTGGCGGAGAGAGCAGAGGCAGCGGCAGAAACAGTTACTGGTTCTACTGTATATCCTTTCATATTTTTAAGTCCTCTTTGAGCTTTTTATGATGCTATATCAATCTTTTTTACTGTATTCTTTTTTGGGGGGGTTGGGATTATAGTTGTGCCTTTAGAATTTTTGTTTTAAAGAAACTCTTATCCATTTTGAGCTCTTTTTCTTGTTAGGATCTCTTGTTATGTAACCTTATATATCACAGTTCTGATTTTATTAAAATTCACTTTCTTAAAATCCAGGGTATAGGTGCAGCTGCATTCTTACTATCTTTTCATCTACCAAAACACATATATTGGTTAGAATCAAGTCAGGGATAGCTAATCCACTAGTTTTTCCCCTCCACGTTTTGTAAAACAAAATTATCAGCAAGAGAAAGCCAAAAAAAAATTCTTGGAAGGGCCATATTTGGCAGAATTTGCCTCCCAACTGATATCAGAATAATTCAAATTTCCCATTATGACTAAGATGTGTCTCTTGCAAAGTCAAAACTGTATAACAAGAAATGTAATGTTTAAACACTGCAATACATGGTATGAGCAAACTGAAGTGGACTGGAATTAAATCATATAATTGCATTTTCAATTAGATAATTGCAAAGTGTTTTGATCTGGAAATTACAAACTCAGAACAAATGGTGTGGCTCTATTAGCGTGGCAAGACTTAGCACGCACAATTAATGGTTATAAATATGACTGAGTACTGTACTTTCAAACAGATATTATAGAAGTTCTGCCAATGTAACCACCACTATCTATGTTTCAATTGCAAATGCTGAGGAAGAAAGGACTGAAGGATTTTGCACGAGCATGCATGGAAAATCTAATCACATTCCAAAACCATACATTCTGAAATTATGGGGAATCTGGAGTGCAGAATTAAAAAAAAAGCAGAACCAAACATCTTTGAAAATTTTGGCTAATGAGTCAGAAATCAAGAATGGGCACAAATCACAGAACTCTATGAAGCTGACTATTTGCTTAGTACAAACACATGTTTCAGGCAATCTAAGCAAAAAATATATAAATGGAATTCACTGGATGATCAATACAGAAATCTAACAGATTATACAGTTAAGGCATAAGATGGACAACCTCTATTCTACCTGCAAAAGCAAGATCAGGAATTAACTAAGGGACAAACTATTACTTGTTAATATTTAAAATTAGAGTAAAGTTGGAGAAGACATGAAAACAATAACTATAAAAATACAATTTAAATAACATTCTTAATGATTTAAGGACCATGTAAAGTTCTTTGCACTACTAAGTTCAGTTGACTATGGAACAGAAAAAATGCAGTATGAAACCAAAGACATTAATACTATTCTGATAGCCAAAAGAAAATAAAAGCCTTGAAGGATGACTAATGAAATACTTCAGATTGTTAAGCATAGATAAAAGGAAAAGTGAAAGATGACAAAAACAAGTTCAGAAACCTAAATACAAAATTTCCATGAGTTGTCCATAGAGACAAAGAGAATAATCTTTGGAAATAAATAAGAGAACAAAAGAAAGAGATAAAATAAGAAATCTTTCTGATGAAAGTCAAGTAATCTAAAACCTATATTAGAAGAGCTCGAAAACCAGCAGCGGGATATTTTAATCTTATTTGGATAAAATTAAAATGTTGGGACAAAATATAGTGAGTAAGTTCTAAATCAAATCAAGTCTGACCCTCACTAGAAGCTATAAAGGTAACAGGCTAAAACTGAACCCTGATAAGATGGAGGTTTTTAGTGTTTGAGGGGCCGTTTGCCCGACTAGGAGGCCTGGTCCCTACCCTGGGTGGAACTACTCTTGCCCCTAGGGACTGGGTTCACAACCTGGGGGTCATTATGGACCTATTACTCTCCTTAGAACAACAAATAGCGGTGGTGCCAAAAGCTACTTTTCCCCAGCTCTGGCAGATTGCGCAGTTACGCTCCTACTTGGACAGACACTCTCTCAAAGCCCTGACCCATTGGTAATCTCACAGATTGACTACTGTAATGCTCTCTACGTGGGGCTGCCCTTGTGGGGCTGCTGGTGGACAACAACATACTGTGTGAATATGGAGAGAACCAGAATCTGGCTCATTTGCTGGCATACCTATCAAGCGCGGCTCCGGACAATATAGGATCTACGCAGAACGCTTTTGCGCAGAACCCTTCTATGCATGCGTAGAAGGGTTCTGCACATGCGTAAAGGGTTCTGTGCAGAAAGGGATGCACAGTAACTACTTTCCCCTGCCGTCAAATTATGGGATGGCAGCGGCTCTGGGCGGGAAAGTAGAAAAAGAGGTGTTGAATTATGGGAAATCCCGGCTAATACAGGATACTTGACAGGTATGTTTGCTGGTCTGCTGATCACTACCAGAAAGAAGTACAGATGAAGATTTAATTTTAGCCAATGATAAAGCTAAGAAAGTGGCTTCATTATGGCAGTCCAAAGTTTGATCTGGACACAAAGGAAAAAATAAGAGAAGGAAAACAGGCCCTTCTTTTAATGTGTGACTGGGACTTTAATCTCCACAAGCAAAGGGACATCTATAATTGGTTCCTTCTAGAGGTCACTATTGGATTATGCCATGCTGAATTTTCTACCCTTTGGGCAGGAGGGAAGAGATGGCTCTCTAGGTTTGTGAATCAAACTTGAATGTTTACTTTCTTGAGCAAATGCACCAATTCAAATTGACACCACTAGGAATTTCTATGCAAAATTTGATTCATTTAATAAGTTAAGTAAATTGCCCAGAGCTAAAATATATCTGATTTAATTCGATTTCCGTTCTCTCAGATTGCAGAGTGAGGTAACATCCCCCCGCTCCCCCGGGCCAGGAAATGCAAACACGCAGCACAATTCATTAGCTTCCACTGTTGAGAAGAAAAAGCCACCAAGGTGCTCTTCTTTGGAAATGGTGTGCCTAACTGCAAGACAACATAGCTTGTGGCACACCAGCCATGTACGGGGGCTAAACAGGGTGGGAATGGAGAGTCAGGAATTCAACCTGGTTGCCTCACCTATGGTAAAAACTGAGTCCAGGGAATAAAGCAGAAAACTAGCTTTTACAAAAGCTAGTTCAGAGGTACAAATGCCTCCCATAGATAGTTACAGAACGCAAGTTGCATCAGGCCCAGTCTGGCCCGGCCACAAGCCTAAGGTGAGCAGCCGCTTGAGGCAGTGAGCACAGCAAAAATCTCACCCACCAACTTTGGGGCTCTCTACTGCTCTGGACTGCAGTGGCTTAAGTGGTTAAGATGCTGGATGCAATAACTGGAAGGTCGGAGTTCGATTTCCGAGTACAGTAATACCTCATACAAAGTTCGCTTCGTACAACATCGAATTCATACAACATCGCCTAATTTCTTGAAAAAAGTTACCTCATACAAAGTCGCTCGACTTTGTATGAGGCATTCGGTTTTTCCCAGGTTGCATTGTGCCTGGGCAGTATAAAAGACAGGACACATGCGTGCATTGCTCTTGTGGGTTTTGTACAAGTGTTGTGTTCTGTAAAGCTGTGCCTTTAACAATGTACCTAGCCATGTGGTAACAATGTAACCTTTCTGTGTGCAACATTATAACCTTCAGCTGTATCAATGTAAACCTGATAAGGGGACGCGAGCTAGTGACCACTAGATGGCAATAGCGAGCGTCCAGCTCTCATGGCTCAGATTCACCTGGATCAGCAGCGCGGGAAGATTCCCGCCACCTCTTCACCTGGACAAGAAGGGCGTGACCTTCTATGACGTCACGCAGGCAGCAACCAATAGTCTGTCGACGAGCCACATTCAAATGTATAGCCAGCTGTATATATTGAGCTACCCATCCGCCATTACCACATGTTCCTCCGGATCATCATGCAATAAACCTGTGTTAAGCCAACCCTTCGGCTGTTTCGTTGTCTTTGGTCCCTTACACTAAATTGGCAACGAAGGTGGGATCATGGCAGCCCACGGGACCAAGACATGCACCGGTTTCGAAATCAGGAAACCGGGCGACTGGGAGATCTTCGAAATGGACTTCCAGGCAGCACTGATTGAGGCCGAAGTCACGGAAGAGGCAAAGAAAAGGGCCATCTTCACCAGGATGCTCGGACAAGAAACCAAAAGGACCTTGGTGGACCTGATCGCACCGAGAAGGGTGAGCGAATTCAAGGCCAAGGAACTCATGCAGATGCTGCGTGAGCACGTCCAGCCCGCCACGGCGATGTTTCCTGCTCGGAGTGCGTTCTGGAGGCGAGTCCAAGCGCCCGGGGAGACGGTCGCCGCATTCGTGGCGGCCCTGCGGCTGGCGGCCGACCCGTGCAAATGGGAGAATGTCGAAATCACCCTCCGGGACTGTGTGCTGTGCGGCCTGAACGACGCCGAAACCCAGCGCACATTAATGAACCAAGAGCCGCCTCCCACGTTGCAGGAGGTCATCAGAGCGGCACAGGCCGCGGAAGCTACAAAGGCTGGGGTACAAGAACTCCAGGACTGGCGGCCGAGGTCGAGCAAGGCAGAGACTCCGGTGCATGCAGCACGGCGAGCTTCGAGGTCGTCCGCAGAGAGCAGCGACGACGAGGACGTCCGGAGGGTCCGGAAAGAGAGCCGGCGGTGTGACGGCTGTGGAGCGGCCCACGACCGCGTAAAATGCCCGTTTCGGAAGGCCGAGTGTCACAACTGCGGCTGCCGCGGGCACATCGCCAAGGTGTGCAGGAAGAGGCGCGAGACCCGGAGAAGCTCGGCAGACCGTTCCGCGGGACAAGACCGCTCAACGAGACCCAAGGACGGCGCTCAGGCCACGCGGAAGCAGGACGGCGTGGGCCGCATCTCCGACGGCAGCGAGGACGACGCCCCAGTATTCAGCGTGTCCGCAGGACACCCCCGCTACTTTGTTGAGGTACTAGTTCAAGGGGTTCCCATTAGAATGGAAATTGACTCGGGGTCCTCATATTCAATCATTTCCCAGAGGGAGTTTTTGAGAATTGCCCCCCACAGGCGACCCAAGCTCAAAGCGTTGAGGTCCACACTACGGGACGTGCAAGGGAACAGCATTCCAGTGTTGGGGGTTGGAGAATTTCAGGTTAAATTCAAGAAGCACGCCGTGTCTCTCCCGCTAGTCGTGCTTAAAGGGGGAGATTGCAGCCTCCTCGGGACTCAATGGTTTCAGCCCCTGGGTTTGTTTATTGGGGGGGTGCACGCCGTTGGAATGCACGCCGTTGGGACTGACCCGATTCAGGAGGTGTGCGAGGCGCACCCCGAAGTTTTCAAAAAAGGACTGGGGAAATTCAAGGGGCACCCAGTGACATTCGACCTAGACCCGGAGGTCCGCCCAATTCGACTCAAACCACGCCGGGTGCCGTTCGCACTCAAGGACAAGATAGAGGCGGAACTGGACAAATTGGTGGGCCAGGGAATCCTTGTGCCTGTTGATTCTGTGGAGTGGGAAACTCCAATTGTAACCGCACTAAAGGCCAATGGGGAGGTCCGCATATGCGCCGATTACAAGTGCACCATCAACAAGGCGATCCGCCCGAATGCGTATCCGGTGCCGGTAGTCAGCCATCTACTGGCCAGGTTACACGGGGGAAGTGTTTCGCTAAGCTCGACTTAGCACAGGCCTACCAGCAGCTTACGGTGTCCCCTGCCGCAGCTGCTGCGCAGAACATAGTCACCCATAAGGGGGCGTTCCAGGTGACGCGCCTTCAGTTCGGCGTAAATTCGGCGCCTGGAATTTTCCAGTCACTCGTGGAACGCCGCCTGAAGGGGCTAGAGGGGGTGTTGCCTTATTTTGATGACGTGTTAATAACGGGGGGGGGGGGGAGTCGGGTCGAATTGGCCAAGAGGTTGGGGAAGGTCCTGACAATATTCGAAAAAGCGGGGTTGAGACTGCGAAAGGACAAATGCGTCTTCTTCGCGACCGAGGTTGAGTTCCTAGGGTTTTGTGTGACTCCTGAGGGGATAAAACCATCCAAATCCAAGGTGGCCGCCATTAAGAAAGCCCCCCGCCCCACCTCCAAGCCCGAGCTGCAGTCGTTCCTAGGGCTGCTCAA
This sequence comes from Bradypodion pumilum, assembly GCA_035047305.1. Classification (NCBI taxonomy): domain Eukaryota; kingdom Metazoa; phylum Chordata; class Lepidosauria; order Squamata; family Chamaeleonidae; genus Bradypodion; species Bradypodion pumilum. Next base: position 175,575,103 of record JAWDJD010000002.1, on the reverse strand, counting down.
CTTTTACCACTCCTTCCTTCCCCGGAAGGCAGCAGTGGCTGAACCGCTACACAAACTGCTAAAAAAAGACCAGACATGGAGGTGGGGCGATGACCAAGAAAGGGCATTTAGTGAACTAAAGAGTCTCCTAGCGTCTGATGCCATACTGACCCATTTCAACCCCAAACACCCGGTAGTCCTGACCTGTGATGCATCCCCGGTGGGGGTGGGGGCGGTGCTGTGCCACGTGCTGGAAGACGGAAGGGAGGCTCCGATAGCATTTTACTCCAGGTCCCTGTCCCAAGCGGAGAGAAATTACGCACAGACAGACGGGGAGGCACTAGCGATAGTTGCGGGGACGAAAAAATTTCACGATTTTCTGTATGGCCGCCCCTTCACCATTGTAATGGACCACAAACCCCTGCTAGGCATTTTTACCGCAGATAAGCCCACGCCACAGATCCTGTCCCCGAGGATGCTCAGGTGGGCTATTTTTCTCAATGCATACCAGCACGCGTTGGTCTACCGGCCCGGGAAGGAGATCAGCCATGCGGACGCTCTATCAAGGTCTCCCCTCCCCCTGACGCCCAGCCAGGTGAGCAAGGGGGAGCGAGACCATCAGGTTCTTATGATAGAGGTGCTGGATTCGCCCCCCGTAGTGCCCGCCGACATTGCCAAAGCGACAGAGAAGGACAAGACGTTGGCGGCAGTTAGCTCCTGGGTGCAGAAAGGGTGGCCGGCGTCCTCCCCAGCGGAGGAGTTCGCCCCATTTTTCAGGAAAAAGTTAGAGCTGTCCCTAGAGAGGGGGTGCCTCTTGTGGGGGCAGCGGGTGGTGATTCCCACTTCCCTTCGGCCGCGGGTGCTCAAACTGCTGCACGTCAGCCACCCCGGCATCGTGCGATCCAAAGCGCTGGCCCGGAGCTACTTCTGGTGGCCCCAGTTGGACGCCGACATCGAGCACATGGTCAGCACTTGTGAAAGTTGCCAATGCTCCAGACCAGAGGAGGCCCGCCTTCCCCACAGGGAGTGGGACGCGGCTAAGGGGCCGTGGTCCCGGGTGCACATTGATTTCGCGGGCCCATTCAGAGGCACCCTGTTTCTTCTTGTCGTGGACGCCTTCTCCAAGTGGTTGGAGGTTATCCCAGTCACGAGCACCTCCTCGGCCCAGACCATTAAGCATTTGCGGAGGCTCTTTTCCACGTTCGGCATACCCGACACATTAATTAGCGACAACGCTAGTTGTTTCACGTCCTCCGAGTTTAGGGCATTCATGGAGATTAACGCCGTTCGGCATATCACCTCCGCCCCGTTTCACCCAGCCACCAATGGTCAAGTGGAGCGCCTCGTCCGCACCACGAAGGACGCGTTGCGGCGCATGGGCCCCGGGGATCTGAACCTACAAGTGTGTCAGTTTCTGCTAGGGTACAGGGTGACCCCGTTGGCGTCAGGATACTCCCCCGCAGAGCTCTTAATGCATAGGAAACTGACCACCATCCTTACTAGGCTAGACCCCACGAGGGTAGAGGACAAGGGAAGGAACATTGGGCTAGAGGCCACAAAGAGTTTCAGTGTAGGCGCCCCCGTGCATTGCAGGAATTACGCCAGCACGGGCCCAGGCTGGGTACCGGGCGTAGTGGTGGAGCAAACCGGCCCCGTGTCGTACCGCGTGGAAACCAGCACAGGGCTACTGTGGAGGCGGCACGCGGACCAGCTCCGACGCAGGGTCCCCGATGAGCGGGGCGCAGACCGAACAGAGAAAAAATCAGCGTTAGGGTTCTCCCCCACCCGTTCAGCCCAAGGGGGAGGGAAAGGGGGCCGCGGGTCCCCACCAAGGGGGGAGGGGGAAAGGGGGGATGTTCCCATAGATATCCTGGGGGATCTTTCAGAGGAGGAGGAACCTGACCCCATACATATCTCGCGGAATTCCCCCACAAATGCGGGTACCCCAACTGAGTTAGAATTTGATTTTCAGAACCGGGGGAGTTTTTCGGAGTGGTCCCCCACCCGTCCAAGCGAGAAGAGGGGTTTTTCGTTAGCCCCGATCACCCCCGGTCTGCCCACAATGGAGTTTTTCCCTTCCCCTAAGGCCGCCAAACCGCGGCAAGCCACTAACGAGTCTCCCTCTCCCATTACAGGACAAGGGACCAGGGAACAAAGAAGCAGTAGCGCCCCCGGGGGGGGTCAGCCCTCATCACGGCCCAAACGCACGTGCAATAAGCCATCTTGGCTGAGAGACTTCGTCTCATCCTAGGGGGGAGGGATGTTGTGTTCTGTAAAGCTGTGCCTTTAACAATGTACCTAGCCATGTGGTAACAATGTAACCTTTCTGTGTGCAACATTATAACCTTCAGCTGTATCAATGTAAACCTGATAAGGGGACGCGAGCTAGTGACCACTAGATGGCAATAGCGAGCGTCCAGCTCTCATGGCTCAGATTCACCTCGATCAGCAGCGCGGGAAGATTCCCGCCACCTCTTCACCTGGACAAGAAGGGCGTGACCTTCTACGACGTCACGCAGGCAGCAACCAATAGTCTGTCGACAAGCCACATTCAAATGTATAGCCAGCTGTATATATTGAGCTACCCATCCGCCATTACCACATGTTCCTCCGGATCATCATGCAATAAACCTGTGTTAAGCCAACCCTTTGGCTGTTTCGTTGTCTTTGGTCCCTTACACTAAAACAAGGCAAAGAGTGTTTAGGAGTGGTTTTGAGCGTGATTTTGGATTTTTTTGAATTTTTCATCAGAATTTTTAGAAGCATTCTTGGGATTTTTGCAGCATTCTTCAGGTTCTTGGACAATCAGGGTTGTTTGACATGTTTTTGTAATGTATTTAGCCTTTAGACAATGTTTTCTTAAAGTTTTGTCAGTTTCCTGTCTGTTTCCTTGACTTTGCCCTGAAGTCTGTGCTGTTACAGTGCAATATATCTATATGGAAATGACGTACGAGGCATCGCAGCAAGGATTTGAACGTTGTATGAGGCATCGCGGCTAGGATTTTGCATGCCTCATACAAAATCCAAATCCGTATAAAGTCCAAACTTGTGGAATCAAGTTTGGACGTTGTATGAGGTATCACTGTATTGCACAACAGAGTGAGCTTCCATCTCTGTACCAGCTCCTGCCAACCTAGCAGTTCGAAAGCAAGAAATTATAAGTACATAAATAGGTACTATTTCGGTGGGAAAGTGTTGTGTTCTAATGGTTTTACCTTCCACAATGTATCTGAACCAGTGTAACCTTGCCTATAGCAACAATGTAACCTTCAGCTGCATCATATGAACCCTGTAAGAGGACGCGAGCTAATGACCACCAGCTGGCAGCAGCGAGCGTCCAAGCTCCCTTGGTCCAAACTCATCAAAGGCAACAGCGCGGGAAGCTTTCCCGCCATCACCTACACCTGGACAAGAAGGGCGTGACCCGCAATGACGTCACGCAGACAGTAGCCAATGGGCTACCATGGAACCACGTTCAAATGTATTACTACTGTATATAAGGAGCTATCGATCCGCCATTACCTCATGTTCCCTCTGTCCACGATGCAATAAACCTGAGTTAACCCAGCCCGAGGCTGTGTCCTGTGTCTTGGTTTGCATACACCAAATTGGCGACGAGGATGGGATAATGGATCCCCACGGAACAGCCAGGGCACAGAGCGGGTTCAACATCACCAAACCGCAAGACTGGGAGCTGCTTGAGATGGACTTCCAGGCGGCACTGGTGGAACTCAAAGTCAAAGGAGACGACGAGGAGAGGAAGAGGGCCATCCTCACCAGAATGCTCGGGATGGAAACCAAGCGGACGCTGGTGGGCATCATCGCTCCGAAGAAGGTGAGCGAATTTAAGGCGGACGACATCATGAAGCTGCTGCGAGAGCGCTTCAGTCCTTCGAGGGCAATGTTTCCCGCTCGGAGCGCGTTTTGGAGGCGAGTCCAAGCGCCGGACGAGTCGGTTGAGACATTCGTGGCCGCCATGAGGATAGCCGCCGCCCCCTGCAAATGGGACAACATCCTAGAGATGGCCCTCAGGGACGGCGTGCTGTGTGGCCTGAAAGACAAGGAGGTACAGCGCAGCTTGATGAACAAGGAGCCGCCACCCACGCTGGCAGAGGTCGTAGAGGCCGCGGAAGCCGCAGAGTCCACGAATGCTGGAGTGGACGAGATGCACCAGTGGCGTGAGTGGCGTCCTAGAGCCGGCAAGGCGGCAAATTCGGTGCACGGGAAGTCCGGACAGGCGGTGCACGCAACTCGACGGGCCTCAAAGTCGTCTACGGAAGGCAGCGACGGCGAGGAGGTCCAGAAGGTCCGAAAGGGTGGTCGACGCTGCGATGGTTGCGGAGCGGCCCATGAGCGCGCGAGATGCCCATTCAGGAAGGCCGAGTGTTACACCTGCGGCCGTCGGGGGCACATCGCCAAGGCATGCAGAAAACGGAAGGAGGGCCGGAGGCAGTCACAAGACCGTTCGGCCAGACCGGACCGTCCAGCGAGGCCCAAAGATGGCGCCCAGACCACGAGGAAGCAGGATGGCGTGGGCCGCGTCTCGGACGACAGCGAGGACGACGCCCCAGTGTTCAGCGTGTCCGCGGGACAGTCCCATTACTTCGTTGAGGTACTAGTACAAGGGGCCCCTATTAGGATGGAAATTGACTCGGGGTCCTCCTATTCTATAATTCCCCAGAAAGAGTTCTTGAGAATCGACCCCAACGTGCGGCCCAAACTTAAAACGTTGAGGTCCACGCTACGAGACGTACAGGGAAACAGCATTCCGGTGCTGGGGGTCGGGAAATTTCGGGTCAATTTTAAGAGACATTCTGCGGAACTGCCCCTAGTTGTCCTTAAGGGGGGAAGTTGTAGCCTCCTAGGGACGCAGTGGTTTCAGCCTTTAGGTTTGTTCATAGGGGGAGTGCATACAGTGGGGGTGGACCCAATACAAGCGGTTTGCGATGCGCATCCCGCCGTTTTTAAGAAAGGACTCGGAAAGTTCAAGGGACCCCCTGTAGCCTTCGACCTAGACCCGGAGGTCCGCCCGATAAGACTCAAACCGCGCAGGGTACCGTTCGCACTCAAGGACAAGATAGAGGCGGAACTGGACAAACTGGTGGGCCAGGGGATTCTTATTCCTGTTGATTCCGCGGAGTGGGAAACTCCAATTGTAACGGCTCTAAAGGCTAACGGGGAGGTGCGCATTTGCGCTGATTATAAGTGTACAATTAACAAGGCGATCCGCCCTAATGCATACCCGGTGCCGGTGATCAGCCACCTTTTGGCCAGGCTAAATGGGGGAAAGTGTTTCGCTAAACTCGATTTGGCACAAGCCTATCAGCAACTCCCAGTGACCCCCGCCACGGCCGCGGCACAAACGATAGTGACACATAAAGGGGCGTTCCAGGTGTCGCGTTTACAGTTCGGCGTGAACTCGGCACCCGGCCTTTTTCAGTCGCTTGTGGAACGCCTCCTGAAGGGACTGGAGGGGGTGTTGCCTTATTTTGATGACGTGTTGATAACAGGGGGGAGTGAGGCTGAACTGGCAAAGAGATTGGACAAAGTACTAACCGTGTTCGAGAAAGCGGGGCTGAGACTAAGGAAGGACAAATGTGTTTTTTTTGAAACTGAGGTCGAGTTTTTAGGGTTCCGGATCACACCCGAGGGGATTAAGCCGTCTAAATCCAAAGTAGCAGCCATAAAGAAGGCCCCTCGCCCCACATCCAAAACCGAGCTACAGTCTTTCCTGGGGCTCCTCAATTTTTACCATACATTCCTCCCGCGGAAGGCGTCCGTGGCCGAACCGCTCCATCGGTTACTTAAAAAGGAGGAGACATGGATGTGGGGTGACGAGCACGAGAGGGCGTTCAAAGAACTAAAGCAACTCTTAACATCTGAGGCAATCCTGACGCATTTCGACCCCAAACGGCCGGTGGTCCTAGTCTGTGATGCATCCCCGGTGGGGGTGGGGGCGGTGCTTTGCCACGTGTTGGATGACGGAAGGGAGGCCCCGGTAGCGTTTTATTCAAGGTCCCTGTCCCAAGCAGAGCGCAATTACGCACAAACCGACAGGGAGGCATTAGCAATAGTAGCGGGAACCAAAAAATTTCACGATTTTTTGTATGGCCGCCCGTTCAAAATCGTGACTGATCACAAGCCACTGTTAGGGATTTTCACGGAAAGCAAGCCCACGCTGCAGATCCTGTCCCCGAGAATGCTGCGATGGGCTATTTTTCTCAACGCATACCAACATGAGTTGGAGTACCGGCCCGGAAAGGAGATCAGCCATGCCGATGCACTGTCGAGATCTCCTTTGCCCTTGTCGGACGACCAAAAGGCGAGAGTAGAAAGAGACCGCCAGGTGTTGCTAATTGAGGTCTTAGACGCACCCCCAATAGTACCAGCCGACATTGCTAGGGCGACAGGCAAGGACAGAACGCTAGAGAAAGTTAGTTCATGGGTACAGAAGGGGTGGCCGGCATCGTCCCCAAGCACAGAATTCGACCCATTTTTTTGGAAAAAGCTAGAGTTGTCCCTAGAGAGGGGGTGCCTGTTGTGGGGCCAACGGGTGGTGGTCCCTACGTCCCTGCGGCCGAGGGTGCTCGAACTGCTGCACGTCAGCCACCCGGGCATAGTTCGTTCAAAGGCGCTGGCCCGGAGTTACTTCTGGTGGCCACAGCTGGATGCGGACATTGAGCACATGGTCGGCACTTGTGAGGCATGCCAGGGATCCCGACCAGAGGCGGCCCGTCTTCCGCATAGGGAATGGGACACAGCAAGGGGGCCATGGTCCAGAGTGCACGTAGATTTCGCTGGCCCTTTCCAAGGAACCATGTTTCTCCTGGTGGTGGATGCATTCTCCAAGTGGCTGGAGGTTATCCCAGTAAAGAGCACGTCCTCCGCCACGACAATTAGCCAGCTAAGGAGAGTCTTTTCCACGTTCGGTTTACCCGATACTTTAGTCAGCGATAACGCTAGTTGTTTCACCTCCACTGAGTTCGGGGCATTCATGGAGGCAAACGCCATTCGGCATGTCACATCCGCGCCTTTTCACCCGGCCACGAATGGCCAAGTGGAACGGCTGGTGCGTACAACAAAGGATGCGCTGCGGCGCATGGGCCCGGGGGACCTGAATCACCAAGTGTGCCAATTCCTCTTAGCGTATAGGGTGACCCCCTTAGCGTCAGGCTACTCGCCGGCAGAGCTCTTGATGCGGCGAAAACTGACCACGATCCTGTCCAGGCTAGACCCGACGAGAGTCGAGGATAAAGGGAAAAACATAGGGTTGGCAGTCTCGAAAAGTTTCGCCGCCGGCGACCCTGTTCACTGCAGGAACTATTCCAGCGCAGGGCCAGCCTGGGTACCAGGGACGGTTGTAGAACAGACGGGGCCAGTGTCGTACCGAGTCGAGACTAACACCGGCCTCCTCTGGAGGAGGCACGCAGACCAACTGAGGCACCGAGTGAGTAGGCCAGTCAGTGGGGCTCAGCAACAGGATTCAGCGTTAGGGTTCTCCCCCACCAGCTTAACCCAAGGGGGAGACAGCAGCGGACAACAGTCCCAAGCAAGGGGGGAAGGCAGAAGCAGCGGCCCCGACTCATACCCTTTTGATACACCAGTCCTATCAGAGGCCGGGGAAGGGGGAGAGGAGTTCGCGACCGCTGCCCCCGAATGTAATTTTGATTTTGATTTTGCGAGCCGGGGGGGTTTTCAGGAGTGTTCCCCCACCCATCCAAGCGAGAAGAGGGGTTTTTCGTTAGCCCCCAGTGCCCCCGGTTCCTCCCTAAGAAAGAGCACACCTTCCAACAACGCCGCAGAGCCGCGGCAAGCCACTAACGAGTCTCCCTCTCCAATTACAGGACAGGAAACCAGGGGACAAAGAGAAGGTAGCAAACCCGGGGAAAGGCAGCCCGCATCGAGACCCCAGCGTGTTCGAAATAAGCCATCTTGGCTGAGAGACTTTGTCTCCTAGGGGGGGGGAGTGTGTTAAGTGGGGGCTCGAGACTTTGTCTCGTCCTAGGGGGGAGGGGTGTTGTGTTCTAATGGTTTTACCTTCCACAATGTATCTGAACCAGTGTAACCTTGCCTATAGCAACAATGTAACCTTCAGCTGCATCATATGAACCCTGTAAGAGGACGCGAGCTAATGACCACCAGCTGGCAGCAGCGAGCGTCCAAGCTCCCTTGGTCCAAACTCATCAAAGGCAACAGCGCGGGAAGCTTTCCCGCCATCACCTACACCTGGACAAGAAGGGCGTGACCCGCAATGACGTCACGCAGACAGTAGCCAATGGGCTACCATGGAACCACGTTCAAATGTATTACTACTGTATATAAGGAGCTATCGATCCGCCATTACCTCATGTTCCCTCTGTCCACGATGCAATAAACCTGAGTTAACCCAGCCCGAGGCTGTGTCCTGTGTCTTGGTTTGCATACACCAAAGAAAGTAAACAGCATTCCATGCACTCCAGTGTTGAGACGTGCCTGCAATGAGTCTACAGAAACGTCTGCAGACACAGACAGCACAGGCTCTTTGGCTATAAACAGGATGAGGGGCCATTCAACAATTACGTGATCCTTTTTCTGGGGAAAATCAACACCTTCCCCCCTATGTAATCCAACCATAATTTTCGCTTTGACCCCCTCCCTCCCTTTAAAATCATGTGATCTGAACCAAATAGTACTGTATTTTGCACCACCAACCAGGGGAAATGGGCAGGCAGGCCAATTGCACTGAAGCAGGAAGCGATGCTCTAGCCTAGCCTCTTGCTTTCTCTGCAACCAGGAAGCATGGCTTTCCCCCTCCATTTTCACCGCATGGAGCAAGGAACAAAGGTAAATAAAACCCTTTCTTTTTATGCACAGGTTTGGTTTCCCACTGTTGGTTAGAAACAGCTCCAAATGGATTACGTAATTTTGACCTGACCCCCTCCCCCCTGACCCCATGTAATTTTTCTGTAATTCAGATGGCAGACCCCCTCCCCCCTTTGAGGATCATGTAATTGTTGAATGGCCCCTGAGCACTGAACCCTAGAGTCGGATATGACTGGCTTTCAAGCAAGGGCGACCTTTACTTTTACCTTACTGCTCTGGAGCCTTAGCACTGCTTTACACAAACTCTATGTCACAGTGATTGGAGGGGAAGAGTGAGAGGGGTTGTTTTTCTCAAAATAATATGATTAACGCAAAACAGCCAGAATCCTGCTGAGACTTTACTCTATAGCAGTGGTTCCCAATGTGGAGCACACACCCCACAGAGTGACTTCAATTCCCTGAAGCCTACGTCAGTACATTGGCTCATCAGTGCTTTGGGGAATTGTTATGCATGATAACTATGTACTAACTGTCAAACCTATTCAAACCGCCATGTTCCTGCGCTTTCTAGCTGTCAAGCAGCGTCCCTGTTTGTCAGCTACGAAATCTCGCCAGACAGCATAGTCTCGCGAGATTTCAGGAGGCGCGCGATTCGTATTCTGATAGGCGCACGATGTATCTTTTATATGCAAATAAGTGGATTGAAATGTGTGCACACCTTGTTAGCCAATTGGCATTGTTTATTATTGTTACTGTAACTGTTTGTACTGTATATAAGTCCGAGTTTTGCCCCATCCAAACTGTGTTCAAACCCCACCCATAAAGAGCTGTATTTCACTTCTTAATGCGAGTTGTCATCATTCCTTCAACACCAAAGGAATTGACTTAGGCTTCTGGGAACTGAAGTCCCAAAACCAAAGGCTGAGAAACATTGCTTGATAGCAAATTACTTCCCGAACTGCTGCTTCTTGAGAGGCCTCAGAGCCAGGTCCTTTCTTCTGGGTCAGGGGGGTGGGTGAGTTTGCAGGTGCCAACTACAGAGTCCTCTCCTTCCTCTTCCTCTAGCTGGGGCAGTAAGGTGGTGGATGCAACACTGGCGGGGCTCGGCAGGGCTCGGTTTTCTTCCTATTTCAAGTGGTTTCTGTTGCTCCTGAGCTGAGCTGTAGACCATAAAGTTGCAATAAGTCTCCTTTAAAGAAAGGGGAGGGGGGAATGTGGTAGACTGCCACAGGTGGCTGGCATTCTGCTGGGACCCAAACGGCAGGGTCCTGTGTGACCCATCTAACCTGCCCATTACTTCTTCCTTAGAAATAACTTGCCATTAACTGGCACACAACTTGAGGTCTTCTTTATTCGTGTCAGAAGCACCACCAGCATATAATAACATACAAAGCTAAAATTAATATATATAAAACAAAAAGGAATTAAAAGGGCTAGATAACATCTACCCAATATCTGGCTACAGCAACAGCATTGCCTCTTGTCAACATAAGGTCCTCCTCCGTGCACGCTGACAGGCACCGTGTGCATTGTATCATATGGAAGCTAGTTTGTTCTTCTCTGCATTCACACAGGCTGTCATCTACAGGGAAACGCCACTTTCTCAGATTAGCCCTTGATCATACCTGTCAAGTTTTGGATTTGGAAATAAGGGAAATTTCCCGGCAAATACGCGATACTTGACAGCTATGCTTATCCTCTGCTGCCCTCCAATGGCGGCAATAGGGCATTGCAGTCTAATTAATAAGGGATGATGGCGGGAAAGAGGGTAAAATAAGGGGTTTTTCTGGCCAATAAGGGATACTTGACAGCTATGCTCTTGATCATCCTACCTTGTCTGTTTAAGCTTTCTATGCATGCCATGGTTGTTCTGGGCCAGGCGGTAGAGAAGAGAATTGTGTGGTTCTGCCCAGTTGTCTGGAAGCTCCTTGCTTGGCTTCCAAAGTTCTAGGGAGATCTGTGGAGGCTGGTTGTTTAGGGGGGGCAGAAGTTATGAGGAAACTGTGCCTTGATTTCAGTCTTTGCTTTGGTGGTTGGTGATCAAATAGCAGGTGTGTTTCTGAGGATCTTACATTTACCCACTCTTTCTGAGCAGCACTTTCTCGGTGAAATTTTGGTGGAGGGGTGCCAGCTAAGTAATGCACTTTTTGTATTGGGGTTGGTTTTAGGCATCTTGTGACAAATCTCACTGTTTCATTTAGGGCCACATCCACCTGCTTTGATCTGCACCACACTGAACTAGCATACTCTCCTGCAGAGTAACATAAAGCTAGCCCAGAAGTTCTTAATGTGTGTGGTTGGGCACCCTAACTTGTGCCTGTTATTTTCCTCAAAATATTGTTCCTGGCAAAAACCTTCTGTTTGGTATTTAGGCAGTGGGTCTTGAAGGTGAGAGTTCGATCCAGGGTAACTCACGGGTATCTGGGAGTATTGTAGTGTTCGAGCCTGGCCAAGTCACCTGCATGCCACACAGTTTTTCGGATGAAAAGCACAGAGTTGAGTTTTTAGACAGTTTGTCTTCAGTTGGTTATCCCTATAACTTTTCCAGGGTTTCCTAGATACTCAGTACTCAAAGTAATCAACCATTTCCTTTTTCTAGGGGTGTTTTGGGACTGTGCAGCTTGCCCAAAGACATGCAGGTTGGCTCTTCTTCTACATGGCACAGTAGCGAGCTGAACTTTGGTACCCAAGACACTGAGTTTCCAGCCTGCTTTTACATTAATAATCTATCTGAAATCCAGTAATATAAACTTACACTGTGGAAGGCTGATAATGTATCAGTTGTATTTAAAAATTTTTTAAAACATTTCTGATTCAAATTTTAGAGAAGTGGGTTGGAGGAATCAGTAGGAAGGAGTCTTTAATTCTGAAAATCACCTTGAAATTCTGTCAAGGAGTCTAGACCAGGGGTTCTCAACCTAAGGCCAGTGGCCTGGATCTGGCCCAAGGCATCATTTAATGTCACTCCCACCCCTCCAAGAGCATTTAAGAAACAAAATGGCTGCCCCTTTGGAGCTGTTGGGGCAAAATGGCCACCCCTTCATGCAGGCATGTCAAAATGGACATCCGGTCCTCGAAGCTGACTGAGAGAGCATGACCTGGCTCCTAGCTTGAAAAGGTTGGGAACCCCTAGTCTAGACTACATGGAGACCTTGGGCCAGTCACCTTCCTTTAGTCCAACCAAGACAAGAAGATGTTTGTGTGGGTACTATGAGGATAAAGAACATATCTGGGCTCCACACTGAATTCCCCAGCAGAAGTTTGGGATTAAAAACATTAAATCATAATTATTTTAAATCATTTAAGATTCAAGTCACTGGATTTACAGACAGGATACAACATGATACACTGGACTCACAGACATGATACAACATGATACAACATAGCACCGTAACGTGCTGAAGCAAGTGCCATTCTGATGGCAATAGCACCAAAGTGCCAAGAGACGAACTAGATCTAGACACACAAAAAAAACAACTTGCTCTCCTGTGAGGATCATTCAGGTGTACGTTTATCAGGAACTGACCAACTAGAATAGCTACACTTCAAATTCTGCTGAAGACTCTATTCATTACAAGGATATGAGCTCTGATTAGGAAACTACTGACAACCATCAGCAGACAATGTACGTTGGTGGCATGAATGAAGGCATGCAAATGAGAAATATGGAGAAAACTATAAAAGCATGCAGTATAATGAAACTGAATAAGCATTGCAGATAAGACAAACACATTTAAAAAAAATTCTTAAATCTCTGAACACAACATAAACCTCAGTATTCTTTAGCATTATTGGAGCACTGTGATTTTTTTTACTATATTATTATTATTTAAAAAAAAATTTTTTTTTGGGGGGGGGAGAAAACTGACGAGTCATTTTGCTCTTACTGAGCCAGCCGATGGCCAAAACAGGTATGATATGGGAAATATTCTTGGGCAGTCACCAAAGATCCCATCCTCAATTTCACTTACTCCCAGTGGTGGGCATCAGCAGGTTTGCACCAGTACACACGTACAGTATTAAAAATGGTTGGCCCTGCCCACCTCCCTGCTCCGTCCACCTCTCCGCCAGGCCCACCTACTCCTCCTCCTAGAAGAGGGGGGGCTGGCTCCATTTCCCCCTTCATCAAAGGCTTTTTCTGACTTCCGTTTCTCCCCAAAGCACATCCCCAGCCACTCCGGAGTGGTTGGGGAGGCACTTCGGGGTGAAACAGAGCCCTGGAAAAGCCTTGGATGAGGGGGAAATGGCTTCAGAGGTTTGCTATAGAGTGTTGAAAATAGAAGAGGCTTCTATTTTCATAGCTCTATAGCGAAGAGCAGTCACATGGCCAACAGGCCATACCCACCCAGTCACATGGCCACACCCACAATGTGGAAAAAAATTTTATGCCCACCATTGCCTACTCCCCATTCTGCCTTCAACTTCTCCTAGTTTCAGCACAGGGAAATGATATAATGCGCAGAAAGAGAAGTGAACCCTACAAGTATGACATAAAACATGTTTACGTTATAAAACACCCTCAGGTCTTCTTTTACTCCTAACAGACCAGCTTTATCTTAGAAGCTACTGCAAAACAAATTCAATAACATAGGCAAGCAATCAGAAGGTGGAGAGGGCAGTAGTATTTATGGCAGAGGAATTACCACCTCCTAAATCCCATTCTGTCTGGCCAGGTTGTCCTGCTATGGTAAAAGAGTAGACCATACTGCCAGTGACTCAATGTCAATTGTCAGGCAGTGGTTAACTAATCCGACAACCCTGAGGACTAACGGCCTTGGGTGGTGAAGTCCACAGGGAAGGATGATGGTCTCCACGTGGATTAAATCCCACTTGAATCCATCTTGATGGAGGGCAGCAGCTTCATCAATATTGGCCTGGGGCTGATGAGGACTTTGTGTGCCAGAAGGGCTCAGGACCAGAATGTGACTTGCAGAACTGGATCAGTGGTATGGATGCCATGCTAAGATGTGGAAGGCAAATGGAAGGCCACTGCATTATAGGGTTCCCAGGGGAATCTTCATGGCTGATTGTCATGGTGAGAGCTAATATTCAGAATCAGATACAGCATTTGAAGAAGAAATCCCATTTAAGTTCACACTAGCCAAGGAAAAACAAAACAGAACAAAAGCCTTCTCATTGGGGAAATAGACCAGCCCCAAGGCTAACATAGTACAATTCAGTAGGTTGCCCAAAAAGTGAAGGTTTTTTTTTTAAAAAAACCCACTTTGGTGTATGGGACCAAAGACAACCGGACAACCGAAGGGTTGGTTTAACACAGGTTTATTGCATGAGGTTCCAGTGAAGCATGAGGTAATGGCGGTGATACATCTCAATATATACAGTAGCTCTCTACATTTGAATCTTGTAGCACGGTAGCTGATTGGCTGCTACCGGCGTGGCCTCGCCCAGGCACGCCTCTTTCTTCTGCTGCTGAATGCGGGGAAGGTTTTCCCGCGGCTGTCCGTGATTGAGCAATGTGAACCATGTGAGGCTGAACGCTCGCAGCTGCCCTCTATGGGCTGTCTGCTCGCGTTCCTTTACAGCTGGTATCGTTTGTATCTGGAGTGGTTACATTCTTGCCTTTACAGTATAATGAACATGCATACATACATACATAACATCCCTCCCCCCTAGGATGGGACGAAGTCCCGCAACCATTGTGGCTTGCCGCACGTGCGCTTGGGACGCGCTTGCGTCTGACCTAGTACTGGAGAGCCTGTGATCCCTGACTCCGCGGGTGCTTGTCCTGCAACAGGAAACGGGGATTCGTTAGTGGCTCTGTGGGGCGTCCGTGCCTGCCTCGCGCCCGGGGATGGGAAGGGAATGAATAGTTGGGAGGTGAACCCCTGCCTGTTGCTCTCTGACCCTGGGGACCCTCCATTTGTGAATCGCGGAACCGATGAGGTCGCCCTTGTGGTTCGGCTACCTTCTGATCCCTGCTTGGGGGACCTTGAGACTGTGGTGGGCGGACTCGCTGATGCCTCCCGTCTTGGGGGTGTCGGTCTCCGGGAAAATGGCGCTATATCGCATTCTAACTCACAGGGGCTACTGGGACTGGAGGTACCAGGGGCTGAACTGAAACCCCTCTTTTCGCTAGGACGGGTGGGGGACCACTCCGCTAACTCCCCCTGGTACTGTAAATCAACGTCTAAACTTCTATGGGCATCTGTGTTTCGGGGAAACTCCCACGGGGTATGTGTGTGGTCGGGGCTCTTCCATTTTTTCGGGGACTCCCGCAAAAGATTTCTGTGGATCGATTCCCTTTCCTCCCCCCTTGGTGGGGACCCATGCTCCCCTTTTCCTCCCCCTTGGGCTAAGCGGGTGGGGGAGTACCCTAACGCTGATTCGATGCTATTCTCGTCTTCGTCCTGCTCTCCGGGGACCCTGCGCCTGAGTTGGTCCACGTGTCGCCTCCACAGGAAGCCTGTACTGGTCTCTACGCGGTATGAGACAGGGCCGGTTTGTTCTACTACGGTGCCCGGCACCCAGGCTGGCCCCGCGCTGGCGTAGTTCCTGCAATGCACCGGGGCGCCTACGCTGAAACTCTTTGTGGGTTCCACCCCTATGTTCCGCCCTTTGTCCTCTACTCTCGTGGGGTCTAGCTTGGAGATTCCCGTGGCCAGCTTCCTGCGCATCAACAGCTCTGCGGGGGAGTACCCTGACGCTAATGGGGTGACCCTGTATCTTAGCAGGAATTGGCACAATTTCAGGTCGAGGTCTCCGGGGCCCATGCGCAGCAGCGCGTCTTTCGTGGTGCGCACGAGGCGCTCTACTTGGCCGTTGGTGGCCGGGTGAAAGGGGGCAGAGGTGACGTGCCGAATGGCGTTTCGCTCCAAGAATGCCCCGAACTCGGCGGACGTGAAACAGCTAGCGTTATCGCTGACGAGGGTGTCGGGTAAACCGAACGTGGAGAAGACCCTCCTTAACTGTTTGATTGTTGTGGCCGAGGAGGTGCTTGAGACTGGAATGACCTCCAACCACTTGGAGAACGCGTCCACCACGAGGAGGAAAAGCGTTCCCCTGAACAGGCCAGCAAAGTCTACATGTACCCGGGACCAGGGCCCCCTTGCCGTGTCCCACTCCCTAGGTGGCGAGCGAGCCTCTTCTGGCCTTGAGCTTTGGCACGCTTCGCAAGTGCCGACCATGTGTTCGATGTCGGCGTCTAGCTGGGGCCACCAAAAGTAACTGCGGGCCAGCGCCTTTGAGCGGACGATCCCCGGGTGGCTGACGTGCAGCAGTTTAAGCACCCTCGGCCGGAGAGGCGTGGGGATCACTACCCGCTGTCCCCACAAAAGGCAACCCCTCTCTAGGGACAACTCTAGTTTCTTTTTGAAAAATGTGTCGAATTCCGCTGCTGGGGAAGACACGGGCCACCCTTTCTGTACCCAGGAGCAGACTGTGGCCAGCGTTTTGTCCTTGCCTGTCGCTTTGGCGATGTCGGCCGGTACTACTGGAGGGGAGTCTAGAACCTCTATCATTAAGACCTGATGGTCCCTCTCTACTTCGCCCACGTGGCAGCAATCCCGGGGAATGGGGGACCTCGACAGGGCGTCGGCATGGCTGATCTCCTTCCCGGGCCGGTATACCAACGCGTGCTGATACGCGTTGAGAAAAATGGCCCACCTGAGCATTCTCGGGGACAGGATTTGGGGTGTGGGCTTATCTGCGGTGAAAATGCCTAACAAAGGCTTATGGTCAGTCACTATGGTGAAGGGGCGGCCGTACACAAAATCATGAAATTTCTTGGTCCCCGCAATTATTGCTAGTGCTTCTCTGTCTGTCTGAGCATAGTTTCTCTCCGCTTGGGACAAGGACCTAGAGTAGAACGCTATCGGGGCCTCCCTACCGTTCTCCAGCACGTGGCATAACACCGCCCCCACCCCCACCGGGGATGCATCGCATATCAGGACCACTGGGCGTTTGGGATTGAAGTGGGTCAGTACGGCATCTGATGCCAGGAGTCGCTTCAGGTCATTGAAAGCCTTCTCCTGGTCGTCGCCCCACTTCCATGCCTCGTCCTTTTTTAACAATTTGTGTAGCGGTTCTGCCACGGCTGCCTTCCGCGGGAGGAAGGAGTGGTAGAAGTTGAGCAGTCCGAGGAACGACTGCAACTCGGGCTTGGAGGTGGGGCGAGGGGCCTTCTTGATGGCGGCTACCTTGGATTGGGCTGGCCTTATTCCCTCGGGAGTGACACGGAACCCTAGGAACTCAACCTCTGTAGCGAAGAAGACGCATTTGTCTTTCCGCAACCGCAACCCCGCCTTTTCGAATATTGTCAGGACCTTTCCCAACCTTGTTGCTAATTCGGCCCGGCTCCCCCCTGTAATCAATACGTCATCAAAGTAGGGTAACACCCCCTCTAACCCCTTCAGGAGGCGTTCCACAAGTGACTGGAAGATCCCAGGCGCCGAATTCACGCCGAATTGGAGGCGCGATACCTGGAACGCCCCTTTGTGGGTGACTATGGTCTGTGCAGCAGCTGCGGCGGGGGTCACCGGGAGTTGCTGGTAGGCTTGGGCCAGGTCGAGTTTAGCGAAACACCTCCCCCCGTGTAACCTGGCCAACAAGTGGCTGACTACCGGCACCGGATACGCATTAGGGCGGATCGCCTTATTGATGGTGCACTTGTAATCAGCGCATATGCGGACCTCCCCGTTGGCCTTGAGCGCTGTTACAATTGGAGTTTCCCACTCCGCAGAATCAACAGGAACAAGAATCCCCTGGCCCACCAATTTGTCCAACTCCGCCTCTATTTTGTCCTTTAGTGTGAAAGGCACTCTGCGCGGTTTGAGTCTGATTGGACGTACTCCAGGGTCCAGGTCGAAAGTCACTGGGGGGCCCTTGAATTTCCCGAGCCCCTTTTTAAAAACCTCGGGGTGCGCGTCGCACACGCTCTGTATTGGATCAGTCCCGGCGGCGTGTGCTCCCACGGCGTGCACCCCCCCAATGAACAACCCCAGGGGCTGGAACCATTGAGTCCCGAGGAGGCTGCATTTACCTCCCTTGAGGACGACTAGGGGAAGCGTTGCGGTGTGCTTTTTAAACTGGACCCGGAACTTCCCAACCCCCAACACTGGGATGCGGTTCCCTTGCACGTCCTTCAGTGTGGCCCTCAACGCCTTGAGCTTGGGCCGCATGCGGGGGGCGATTTTCATGAACTCCCCCTGGGAAATAATGGAGTATGAAGAACCCGAGTCCACCTCCATTCTAACAGGGGCCCCTTGTATTACTACCTCAACGAAGTAACGGGGGTGCTCCGTGGAAACGCTGCAAACCGGCGCGTCGTCCTCGCTGTCGTCGGAGATGCGCCCTACTCCGTCCCGCGTCCTCGTGGTCCGGGTGCCGTCCTTTGGCCTCGTGGTACGGTCCTGCCTCGCCGAGCGGTCTGGAGAACTCCTGGTGGCCTCGCGCCGTTTCCGGCAGACCTTGGCGATGTGCCCGCGCCGGCCGCAGTTGTGGCACTCAGCCTTGCGGAATGGGCATTTGGCGCGGGCGTGGGCGGCGCCGCAGCCGTCGCAGCGCCGGCCCTCTCTCTGGACCCTCCGGACGTCCTCGTCGTCGCCGCTCTCCGCAGACGAGTTCGAAACTCGCCGGGCCGCGCGCACCAAGCTCTCTGCCTTGGCGGGCTTCGGGCGCCAGTCCTGAAGCTCGTGCACCCCGGCAGTAGTGGCCTCCGCGGCCTGTGCCGTGTCGAGGACTTGTTGCCACGTGGGAGGCGGCTCCCTTTTCATCAGCGCGCGCTGAGTCTCTGTGTCCCTCAGACCGCAGAGCAGGCAGTCTCGGAGGGTGATGTCGGGGAGCTCCCACTTGCATGGGCCGGCGGCCAACCGCAGGGCCGCGGCGAACTCATCGACCGATTCCCCGGGTGCCTGGACTCGCCTCCAGAACGCGCTCCGAGCGGGGAACATCGCTATTGCTGGCCGGAGATGGGCGCGCAACGCCGCCAGGAGCTCTGTAGCTTTGAGGTCGCTCACCTTCCTCGGCGCGATCAGGTCCACCAAGGTCCTCTTGGTCTCGTGTCCGAGCATGCGGACGAAAATGGCCCTCTTTTTGGCCTCATCGGAGACTTCGAGCTCCACCAGCGCTGCGTTGAAGTCTATCTCAAACAGCTCCAAGTCTCCCGGCTTCTTGATCTCGTAGCCGGCGCATGTCTTGGTCCCGTGGGCAGCCATATCCCACCTTCGTCGCCAATTTGGTGTATGGGACCAAAGACAACCGGACAACCGAAGGGTTGGTTTAACACAGGTTTATTGCATGAGGTTCCAGTGAAGCATGAGGTAATGGCGGTGATACATCTCAATATATACAGTAGCTCTCTACATTTGAATCTTGTAGCACGGTAGCTGATTGGCTGCTACCGGCGTGGCCTCGCCCAGGCACGCCTCTTTCTTCTGCTGCTGAATGCGGGGAAGGTTTTCCCGCGGCTGTCCGTGATTGAGCAATGTGAACCATGTGAGGCTGAACGCTTGCAGCTGCCCTCTATGGGCTGTCTGCTCGCGTTCCTTTACAGCTGGTATCGTTTGTATCTGGAGTGGTTACATTCTTGCCTTTACAGTATAATGAACATGCATACATACATACATAACACCCACTATATTTTTGGCTCCTCTAACACAACCCTAGAATGCCTCCACCTTGCTTTGCTCATACCAGTATCGTAGAGGAAAAGATAAATACACATCTGTCAAAATCTGGCAACCAAGCCCAAGGCTTTTAAGTGACAGGAGATCTCATCACAGCCTTCCTGTGGGCCACCTGTTTTGTCCTGGACAGAGTCACTTACTGCTGGTGTCCCCGACTCCAACGGTGCTCACATCTTTAACCAAACCATTGATGCTGGAGGAAGCACTGCAGGCTGAAATGGCTCTCGGCGGCCGTTTACCAGGCACCTTGACGGTGGTCCGGAGTAAGTCCATTTCTTTCCCATGAGTACTATGGATGTAATCCTGGAAAGGCATGAGAAACAGGCAAGGGAAGACTTAGGCACTCCATAACCATGCCTTGTTTACCCTAGTTTCCTTACAGTGCAATCAGGCGGAGTTTTAGAGTGCTCATTGGAGCAGGGACAGCACCATCTGGTTCACTCTATTTGCCAGTGACTGGATGATGTACTGCAGATGGTGAACCACCACCACCACCTACAACCCTTCTCCACAAGCCTTGACTGGATCCTTTTTGGTCCAGTGGCAGAGCTGCTCTTTGTCTTAGGATCAGGCTGGAGCAATCAGGACTGGATGGAAGGGTCGTTCCAAAGGATCTCTTTTAAGATCGCACACTGGAAGAGACTATTATACTGCACAACAACACATGTGATTTACATGATACTATTGAGTGTGCTGATTCCAAATCTGAACTCAGAATTTGCCTATCACGTACAGATTCTAATACGTGCTATAGTCGTTCACATGATTGGTAATTGGGTAATGTATTTTTATATGGGAACATTATAACGTAACTACCACTATACCTGCTGCTGTCTCTTGGTGGCATGCATGTTCCAGCAGCAGCTAGGCATGTCTGGGCAAATCAGTGAGCTGATGTCAGAAATAGGTATATAAGGCGAGATGGACAAAGGACTTGTCTCTAGTGCAAAACCATCTTATTGGATAGTACAGCTAGGCCATAATGAGTCTGTTTTGAGCTAAAGATGAGGTGGTGCAGTTGTGTTAATAAACCAGACAATTTTGCTACATTTATGCCAAATATACCCTGCGTGATCAATGCAAGAACCTAACCAATATTCTAACTTAAGATCTTGACGCCCTAGGCAGAATCGGACTTCAGATTTGGATTCAGCGCACTCGATTTAGTATAGGACACATGGATCAGACCAAGTAGCAGACAATATTTATCATTTTGTGATGCAGTGTTACTGGTGCAATCTGGTGTGATCTTTATATCCGTGTCTGATTGCACCCTAAGTATAAATTACTAGCAATTTTATTTATTTGCATCTTTGCAAGCAAAGATGATTTAGAATCTGCTTTCCTTACAGAGCTTAGAGAAAGGGTTTTTTTTTGTGTGTGACTGATCCCTGTTTTATAAGTCCTCTTACTGCATGCAGAAAGAAAGAGATAGGAAGTAAACCAGACCATGAAAGGTTCTAGCTGTGATTGTTGCTTGTAGAGGTTCCAAGGCTGCATTATGTAATAAGCCTACGCAGACAATAGCTTTGCTCTTGCTGTGCCTTCGTAACCAAGGTATAAAAATAAAACCCAGAAGGGTACTGCTGGGGAGAAATTTTTGGTCTTCCCTCGAGGAACCTATTTGCGGCTGCCTCACAAGAGAGTAGAGAAAGGTTTCATTACTACCTCTTGAAATTATTTTTCCTAGTTTCAACATTGCTGTTGATTTTTGAACATTTCCTAGAAGGACTCTACTGGCTAATATTGGGTATTACAGTCCAAAAATAACTCAACATGTCCTGCCTTTCCTACATTTGCTTGCAAAAAACGAGATGACAACAATGCAAGCGATGGGATGTTTTAAGATTGTTAGAGAAGGAGCTGAGTGTTAGAGAATCTTTTAGACCCGTAGTTCTCAACCTTTTAAAGCCGGGGCCCGGGTCATGCTCCCTTAAACAGCTTTGGGGGCTGGACAGTTATTTTGCCCTAAATCCACCACATGGCACTTCCTGGTGTGGTGGACGTGGTGGGCGGGCCACATGAAATGGTGATGTGGGCCACATTTGGCCTACAGGTTGAGAATCCTTGTTTTAGACCTTTAAATTTAATTGGATTACCAGTCCCATCAACCCTAGGTAACAATGGTGAAGGAATAACAACATCTGATGGGTTTCATGGTTTCCTTCGTCATGTTATATGGACATAAGAACATAAGAACAGCCTTGCTGGAACAGGACACAGCCCATCCAGTCCAGCATTCTGTCTCACACAGTGGCTCACCATTTGTTTCAGGGTATTCCCAAGGAGATGCCTTCACCTGCTTAGGATTCCCTGGAAATGGCATTGAGAGATATCCTGCCTATCTCTCCAACCCGGAGGTTGTCCTTAGGTATCCATAATTATAGCCATTGATACCCTTGTCCTCCATGAACTTGTCTAATCCTTTCTTAAAGCTGTCAAGACTGACAGCTGACACCACTTCTTCTGGCAGGGAGTTCCATCTCTAACAATCTTAAAAAAGTACTTTCTTTTACTTGTTTGAGAACTAGTACCCAAAGGTTTCATGGAGTGCCCCCTAGTTCTAGTGTTGTGCGATAGGGAAAACAGTTTTTCCTTATCTACTTTGTCCACACCGTGCATGATTTTATAAACTTCAATCAAGTCACTTCTTAGACGCCATCGTTCAAGAATGAAGAGGCCCAACCGTTGCAGCCTCAGATGGTAAGGAATGTGTTCCAGTCCCCTAATCATTCTGGTTGCCTTCCGCTGCACTTTTTCCAGGTCCATAATATCCTTCTGGAGGTATGGCGACCAGAACTGTACATAGTATTCCAGATGGGGCCTCACCATAGATTTATAAAGAGGCAAAATGACACTTGCTGACTTATTTTCTATACCCTTCCTAATGATCCCTAGCATTGAGTTTGCTTTTTTCACTGCTGAGGCACACTGGGTTGATACCTTCATTGAGCTGTCCACCAGGACACCAAGGTCCCTTTCCTGGTTTGTCGCAGAGAGTTCAGACCCATTCAGTTTATAAATGTAACTGGGTTGTTTTTTTTTTTTGCCCCAACATGCATCACTCTGCACTTACTAGTGTTGAAGCTCATTTGCCACTGTTTTGCCCACTCCCCCAGTGTCAAGAGATCCCTCTGGAGCTCCTCACAACCTCTCACAGTTTTCACTACCCTGTATAATTTAGTGTCATCAGCAAATTTGGCTACCTTGCTATTTACTCCTACTTCTAGATCATTTATGAAGAGGTTGAAAAGCAGGGGCCCCAGTACTGAACCTTGGGGGACCCCACTCTTTACTTCCCTCCACTTGGAGAAGTGTCCATTTAGTGCTTCTCTCTGCTTCCTGTCCCTTAGCCAGTTGCTGATCCAGGACAAGACCTGTCCCTTTATTCCATGACTGGTAAGTTTATTCAAGAGCCTTTGGTGCGGGAGCTTGTCAAAAGCCTTCTGTAAGTCCAGATAAACAATGTCAACTGGATCCCCCTTATCCACATGCTTGTTGACACTCTCAAAAAATTCCAACAGATTAGTGAGGCATGATTTGCCCTTGCAAAAGCCATGTTGGCTCTCCTTTAGCAGCACCTTCTCTTCTATGTGCCTATTAATTCTACCTTTTAGGATGGTTTCCATCACTTTACCTGGGACACATGTCAAACTGACCGGTCAGTAATTTCCTGGATCACCCCTGGATCCTTTTTTGAAAATTGGTGTTACATTCGCTACCTTCCAGTCATCAGGCACAAAGCCTGATTTGAGGGAAATATTATATATTTTGGCTAGGAGATCAGCAATTTCATCTTTAAGTTCCCTGAGAACTCGTGGATGGATGCCATCTGGTCCTGGTGATTTGTTAGCATTTAGTTTAACAAGGGGACTGCAGTGGCTCAAGTGCCTAAGACACTGACTGGGAGGCGGAAGGTCAGCGGTTCGATTCTCGAGTACTGCAGGATGGAATGAGCTCCCGTCTTTGTCCCAGCTCCTGCCAATCTAGCAGTTCGAAAGCAAGACATTGCAAGTAGATAAATAGGGACCACTTTGGCGGGAAGGAAACAGCACTCTGTGTGTTTCGGTATCTAGTCATGCCTGCCACATGACTACGGAAACGTTTGCAGCAGCAGACAGTCCTGGCTCTTCGGCTTTGAAACAGAGATGAGCACTGCACCCTAGAGTCGAATACGACTGGCTTTCGAGCAAGGGGAACCTTCACCTTTACCTAGTTTAACAAGACCTGCAAGGACCTCCTCCCTGGTTATTTCTATCTGGCTTAATTCTTCGGTTTCCCTCCCTACGAAGATAGGCTCTGTTTTGGGCATGAGGTCTCTGTCTTCTTCAGTGAATACTGAAGCAATATTCTGGATATTTGAAGGAGTGTCTCTCCCTATATATATAAATGCCTGCCTCTGCACTAAGATCTCCTGGGACTGCCCTCCTCCGTGTCCCATCATTGAGAACAGTTCCTTATTTGGAGACATGAGGAATGGCTTTATCTGCAGCAGCACAACTGTGGGATGCCCTCCGCTCAGAAGCTCAATCAGGACCAACAATGGCATCATTTGGGTAGCAAGCCAAGAAATATTGATTGATTGATTGACTGATTCATTGATTGGGACTGAGGATCACGGCCTACATAGGTTTTAGTCTAATGTTTTAAATATTTTAAAAATGTTTTAAATTTTGCTCTTTGATCTTAACATTCTTTTGAATATACTGTATTATGTTTTAAAATCATTTTCATAGAGCTATGCAATCTGCCCTGAGAGCCTGTCTTTAAATCAATATACATGTAGGATAACAGTTTTTATACACTGGACAAATGATTTCTCAGAACCAGGTTCTTTTCTCCCTCCAGATGTGGCTATCCTGGCTGGGGAAGTCAGCACATCTGGAGGGCAAACATGTTGCAGATACATGACAATGAGCATTAGCCTCAATAGAATGAACAGTGAAGACTACGGAAACCCAATGCTACTGCCACAACCATTGGTTCACCACATGACAGAAGAGTGGCATAAACTTGGGAGGTTTCTAATATCCTCTGGTCAAAAAAATCAACGAGCGCCTCAGTTAACGTCCGTTAGTCCAGAAAGAGAAAGTATGAGTTGAGGCTTTGGGACGCGAAAGACATACCATTAATATATCACATTCTAGCATTCCTAAGGTATTTTGGAGTATAATTATTTCTAATCGTGCTTTACACCTGAATATTTATTCAGCTTTGTATTGATGATGTTTAGTGTAACAATATGTATTTCTTGATATAAGATTTAATCTATTGTTTTGTCTTTATATAATTTCACAGACAGTTTGGATATGCTTCTGATTAAGAGTGTTTTTTGAAAAGTTCAATTACCAGATAAACTTTGAGATGATGGATTTGTGAGATGATTGATTTGTATTACTAACAATTTCAGAACCAGAAATCTTGGATATATACTATTGAGAACTGAAATGTTAGATTTTTGTTTTATTAATTACTTCAGAAGAGTGAAGAAGAATTATTATTTTTTTGTTTTATAACAGCTTTTAGAGATTTTTATTTTTTTATTTTTTGAGATATATTTCTGAGTGTTTTGGAGACACTCATAGAGAACAACATAGTACATTTTCATTACAAACAAATCTTTTTGCCTCAAACAGTTTTTTTAATTGTGTTTTTTTGATACATTCTCTCTAAAGCAGGGGTGGCTAAACTACGGCCTTTGGGTCGGAACTGGCCCCCAATGCGAAGTGGAAGTAAAACTTCCACTTTCGGGAGCAACGAGGGCGGCATGGGCCGGAGAATTTGTGTCAGGGGCTGGACCTGGCACGCAGGCTGTAGTTTGGGCACCCCTGGTTTAAGCAGAGAAAATGGCAGTTTAAAATCTATCTCAACCTGTTGCAAAAACAGTTTGCAAGGCACGTTTTACTTCCGCTTCCGGTGGGAGGAACCATGTGACCGGCCCGCTGAACCACATGACTGGCCCATGGCCTGAAAAGTTTGGGCATCCCTGTTCTAAAGGTTCTGCATCCAAAAAACTACATTTCTTTCTTCTTCTATGAAGCATCAAACCAGATGACCCAGGGACACATATCACATGCTGTTCTGCAGGTGGTGAACTTACATTAATGCTGGGATGATAGAAGAGAAGGCCGTTGCTGGACAGAGTCACATATTTCTTCTTCCACTCCTTGTTCAAAGAGTTGCCACTTCGTTTCAGCAAGAAGCTCTAGAGACAGAGGGCAATGCAGGGTTCATTAGGATGCAGTTACGGATTGTCTTCAGAAAGCACAGCAGCTGGTTTGGGCCATTACAAAAGGGCAGCAAATTGTTTTATATTTATGAACATTAATGCTAGATGAGATTGCTTGTGCCATTCTCTCAAATAACTCGGCCGGCCTTGATTAGTATACATCTTGAGCTGGGATTTTTGTGCCGGCAGAGGAACCGTTTACTGATCTGCCCCAGGCAGCAAAACGTCTTGGGACAGCCTTGGCCCAAAAGCTATAGGAACTGAGAAAACAGGGACTGTGCAAAGCCTGCAGATTCACCTGCTTGATGGGTATGGCTCGCCCACTTCCAGTGTTGTCACCTCTGCTGTCCAAGCTCCGCTTCTCTGCATCACTCCCTCTGCGATTCTACAGAGACATATACACGGTCCATCATTCTGTGTACAAAACCTGTGTTTCCCCCATTCTGTAACATTCCTTATTGTAAAGGGACTGAAGGACAGCAGAAGATACTTTGATAGATAGATAGATAGATAGATAGATAGATAGATAGATAGATAGATAGATAGATAGATAGATAGATAGATGGATAGATAGATGGATAGATAGATGGATAGATAGATAGATAGATAGATAGATAGATAGATAGATAGATAGATAGATAGATAGATAGATAGATGGATGGATGGATGGATGGATGGATGGATGGATGGATGGATGGATGGATGGATGGATGGATGGATGCATGAGAGAGACAAGCAAAGACACCATGCCTTCAGTACAAGGCTAGTATTTCCTGCTCTTAACACGTACCAAAAATTGCTGGTACAGATCTAACCAAGGTGCCTTGCGGCTGTTGTGGTTTATTCTCCGGCCCCGTGGTAGTGGAAGACCCCTTCTGTCAGGGCAGAGACCATCCATCCCCTCAGCTTCCTCTCCCCCAACTTGGATGGACTCCCAAAGAACTCACAGCAAAAAGGCTTGTCCGCCGCTTGGTCCCACGATGCAAGGAGCTTGGCGTGCCGATGAGAGCTACGGCCTCGCCACGCAGCTCCCGGTGGCTAATGTTGGGGGTGGATGGCAGAGATGAGGAGTAGTCACTTGTGTGTCCACCGTTGCTTGCCTAAAAGGAAAAATCCAGGGAGACTCAGGCAAGCCCCTTCACCAAAGAAAAGGTACAGGCATAACAAGTGATGGGGTGCTAAAGTTGTTCACTGCCTAGATAGACTCAAAACTGTAAACAGAGTGTGGAGTGTGGCTTGAAATTATATGTCACAAGGTGGTGGTGATGGTGATAGTAGTGGTGGTGGTGGGGACACACCAAAAACATAGTATGCATAGAAAACTAGAAGAAGACTCTCTTTTCTTCATTTCTAGTTTTCCATGTCCAAGGGGTGGTTTGCTTGTTTTTAACATAGGGTCATTCAATCATGTGACCTCACGTCTCCAGTCTTGACTACATCACACCTCATTTTTCTCATTTGGAGACCAGGCCTCAGCTTGTCTTGATGAGCTGTAAGAAGGGAAGAGAAGGACTGTGGTGGATTAATGGTCAAGATGCTGAGCTTGACAACTAGAAGGCCAGCATTGAGCGCCTGTCTCCGTCTCAGCTCCTGCCAACCTATCAATCCGAAAGCAAGAAATTGCAAGTCGATAAAACGGGTGCCACTATGGTGGGAAAGGTAACAGCATTCCGTGTACTCCGACATCTAGTCGTGCCTGCCACATGACCATGGAAACATCTGCAGACACTGGCAGCGCTGAATCTTTGGCTGTAAACAAAGATGACCATCGCCCCCTAGAGTCAGATACGACTGGCTTTTGAGCAAAGGCAACCTTTACCTAAGATGGGGAGACACTAATAACCGATCATGAACCAGGCAAGAGGAAATGGGAAAAGCCCAGTCTCTGTGGGATGGAAGGAATCCTGCTCTGCCTCCGCAGGAGCACCTAGTAGCCACTGCTGTCACAATCCAATTTGTGTCATCAGCCTGAGTGGGAACAAACTTCTGCGACAGTGAGAACCATTCCATCTTTTATGTGAAGTACACAGTAATTTCTCCTCTCCTCTGCTGCCACCACATGCAGAAGCCCGACACTACAGTATATATATGGCTGCACAGCAAATACACTGCTACAGCTTCTTTCAATTTGGCTCTTTAGATGGATATTCCACAGAATCATCCAGTGGTGGGCATCAAAAAAAATTCCTACCACACTGTGGCCGTGGCCATGTGACTGCTCTTTGCTATAGAGCTATGAAAACAGAAGCCTCTTCTATTTTCATCACTCTATAGCGAACCTCTGAAGTAATTTCCTCCTTTTGTCCAAGGCTTTTCCTGGGCTCCGTTTCACCCTGAAGCGCCTCCCCAGCCACTCTGGAGTGGCTGGGGATGTGCTTTAAGGTGAAATGGAGCCCAGGAAAAGCCTTTTATGAAGGGGGAAATTGAGCCAGCCCCCTCAGAAGCCTCTTCTAGGAGGAGTAGGAGGTGGGTAGGGTAGGGAAGTGGGCAGGGCCAGACATTTTTACTACCAGTACGCGTGTACTGGTGCGAACCTGCTGATGCCCACCACTGGAATCATCCCAGTCCAACAGTTCACCCACACTGCAACTCCTGCAGTTTGTGCTTATTCTTCCCATCTGCCAACAGATGAGCAAAAGCAAAATGTAGCAAATGAAGGACTCTGTGGGCAAGTGGACAGCATGGGCTGAATGTACTTTATTTACGGTAGCAAACTACGACAGGGAACCTGAGGCACTTTGGTGCAAAATCCTAGACTTTACACAAATTTACCCCTCACCACCAAACTTTGGCATTAGAGCAACCAACTTCTGTTTGCAAAACTGTGACCATCTGCCCCTCCATGCAGCTGTACCCTATGATATGATTGATTTACTCAAAGACGATTTTGCAATGCCACAGAGCACGCCACAGCTAACCTCCAAGTTTTTGCATCAACAAGTGGACCTCTGAAGTGCCTGTGCTGCTATCATGCTTCATGATAGGAAGGAATAGGTTAATGCAGCAGGCTGATCATAATGCTCCCCATTCCAGCTTCTGTAATAGTGCTACATGGAGAGTTTAGAACAGGAGTCTGCAACCTATAACCCGTGGGCTGGATCCAGCCTGTGGCACCAAATATTCAAGCCCCCAACCTTCTTATTTATTTATTTCTTAGATTTGTATCACCGCCCCATTCGCCGGGGCAACTCTGGGCGGCTTACAACACATAGTACAAACCCAACATAAAAACAACCCCATTGAAATAATCATAAAAAGTCTCAGGTTAAAATCACTAAAACCTTAAAAAGTCCTCTACCTCCAATTCCCCATTAAAGCTAGCTAGAACTAGGGTAAGGAAGCTAAAAAAAACCACCCCGGACAGCTCTTGGTTGATACCAATGGGTATCACCAGCAGCACCCCAGCACCACACCAGCAGCACCCCACACCTGGTGAGCTAACCATGTTTTTAGTCCTTTTCTAAAACGGTAATAGCTCTGTCTGGAGGTGCAACTCAATTGGTAAGAGGTTTCTCAGGACCGAAGCAGATACGGAGAAGGGTCTTCTTTTAGTGTCAGAGAGACGAGCCTCTCTGGCAGATGGAACCCTTAGGGAGCCCCTCCAATCTTCTCTGGTGGGGCGGGCCAATGTCTTTGGGATGATGCGGTCTCTTAAGTACCCGGAGGCACACTTGCAGGCAATGCAGCTCCCACAGTAGCGGAGAGGTGCGGGTATAACGACCACACCCCATCACCATGCGGGCAGCCACATTCTGCACCACTTGCAGCCTCTAAATGGTCATCAAGGGCAGCTCCATGTAGAACACATTACAATAGTCTAGTCTGGAGGTGACCCGGGTGTGTGTGACCATAAGCAGGGAGTCCCGGTCCAGAAGTGGACGTAACTGGCGGATTACGCGAAGTTGCACAAATGCCCACATCATCTTTGGCCCCCTCCTCTGGCCCAGACAGTCAGGGGAGGGAAGAGGAGCCCAGCTGAGCCTCATCTCTGCAGCGAGGCTTGAAAAAGCCACCGCCAGTGCACCAGAGATGCCCGCACCATCTTTGGCCCCCTCCTCTGGCCCGGACAGTCAGGGGAGGGAAGAGCTGCCCAGCTGAGCCTCGTCTCTGCAGCGAAGCTTGAAAAAGCCACCACAAGCGCACCAGAGATGCCCACACCACCCTCGGCCCCCTCCTCTGGCCCAGACAGTCAGGGGAGGGAAGAGGAGCCCAGCTGAGCCTCTCCCCTTGGCCTGCCGGGCGGGGAATATAAAGGACCGTGATTCCACCATCGGCTCCCTCCCCCGCCCTGCCCGGCAGAGGGAGGTGGGAACGCAGCTGACTGGCATTGCCACGGCGGGACTTTTCCACCAAAGTCGTACCACCAGAGTTGCCGGTCCATTTCCTGGCCTTAAAGGCCGGGTCGTCCTCTTCTTTGGCTCCATCAGGGACGTGCAAGCCATGGGGTTCTGTTTTGGGGATGTTGGTGGCTGAGGGATTGTGTAATTAATTTTGCTATGTTAGAACTTAAATGTTTTTTTGAGACTGATATCTTTTCTTTTCTGATTTCATTAGTGTATTGTATCATTATTGTATTGTTGTTCGATTCATGACTTATGTATCCATGCTCTGATTACTGTATTTATGATGTATTTTTGCCTGATTGCTTTACTTTTGTTACTGTGTTTCAGGGTTTGCTGATACTCTGTTTATATGCTGTTTTTTAATAGGAATTGTGTTTATTACATTTTTGTTCTGATTGTATGATATTTATTTTTATTGACATTTTGTATGTTTATTATATTTTGTTTTGTTGTATCTAATTATGTTGGAAGCCGCCCTGAGTCGGCCTACAAGCTGATTAGGGTGGGGTACAAATTAAAAATTGAATTGAATTGAATTGAATTGAATTGCCCTTCTGGCCATGACTGCCAGCTGCTCATCGTAGTTGTGAGTCCAGGAGGACCCCCAAGTTACGAACCGGGTCTGTCTGAGGCAAGGAAGCCCCAAATTGAAAGAACTTTGCTTCAGCAGCCACCCCCGCCGCCGCTGCCGCCGCTGGTGGAATCAGCCACAGACTTATTTATGGCTGCGTAAATGCATTTACGACAGTTGTAAATGAGTCTGTGGCCATTGTAAATGCGTTTACTACAGCTGTGAGTCTGCAGCCGTTGTAAATGTATTTACGACAGCTGCAGGTGCATTTTATGGCACCAGTCCAGCCCGCTCAGCTGTCTGAGAGGACATGGCCCAACCCATGACTGAAAAATGTTGAGAATCTCTGGTTTAGAATCTCTAGAGCCGTGATGGAGAACCTTGGCACTCCAGATGTTCTTGGACTTTAATTCCCAGTGTACGGGTGCATTTTACTTCCGCTTCCAGGAGCGACGAGGGCGGTGCGGCATGGGCCGGATGAATCACAGCAAACCCATTTGTGTGGATTCATGGGGGCTTGGGTTTCTGGGAATTGAAGTACAAGAACATCTGGAGTGCCAAGGTTCATCATCACAGCTCTAGACAGAGAGTGGGTTGCCTTTACACCTCAAGTTCCCTATGCTGTTTACTTCCAAACACCAGGATAGCTCTGCAGTGGAGCTAGGAAAAGGAGGGTGTGTGTGCTTGTGTATGAAGCAAATTCCACCTACCGGAGTGGAGACAGCAGAATGGCTGGGTGTGCTGGGCAAAGATTTGCAAGATGCGAGGAGCTGCTGTTGTTTCTTCATGTTCACAATCTTCTGAGCAACTAGAGTGGGGAGAGTGAAAAGGCCATATAAATGTTATGTGGCTGCCCAGACCCTCTCTCCCGTCCCCTGCAAAGGTGCACTGGATTTTGGCCAGAACTTGATTAAGTCCCACTACAGACGTGGCTATGGATTCATATAAACTCCACAATTATTACTCCCTCACTCAGAAGAACCCTGTTAAGCTCTCTTTAGATTGGTGTGCCCAAACCTTTCAGGCTTTGGGCCGGTCACATGGTTCAGTGGGCTGGCCACATGGTTCCTCCCACCAGAAGTGCAACAGGTATGTTTTGCAACAGGATGAGATAGATTTTAGGCTGTCATTTTCTCTGCTTAAACTACAGCCCATGGGCCGGATCTGGCCCCCAACACCAATTCATCCAGCCCACATCACCCTTGTTGCTCCCGGAAGTGGAAGTAAAACATACTGGCACATTTTACTTCCTCTTCTGGAAGCGACAAGGGCGGTACTGGCAAAATGAATTGACGTCAGGGCTGGATCTGGCCTGGGCTTGGGCACCCCTTCTTTAGATACACATTGAGCAGTGTCTAGTCCTTTCCCAGAGGGGAAAGTGAGCAGCATGGCTGTGTGGGTAGTGATCATCACATGAATCCTTCCCTCACCTACGGTGATCCAGTGTTGGAGACACATGATTACTCTCACTCACATGGCCACAAGTGCTCCCAACCAGTACACAATCACTTGATGCAAGTAAATCCTGCTATGACTTGGCACGTGGAGGAAGTGGAGCAAATAAATCCTCCAAATAAATATTAAATATCAGAGACTCTCTTACAACAGCTTCTTCAAGCCTCGAAAACAGAAATACTCCAGGCATAAGTTGATCTCTTTTATAGAACAGTATAAGTTGATCTCTTTTACAGATCCCTGTGATAGCCACTGCTGAAGATACAGAGCACATATACAGAAGCTCATTTCCAGAAAACACTGAAGGCCTTATTGTTGTCTACCTGTCCCTCTGGTCACTACCACCCAATGTACAGCCTTGCTGGCATGCAGTTTCACTCCTATATAAAAGGACACAGACATGAGCACACTTTCACTTCTATTTCTTTATTATGTATCTACTGAATCAAATTATACCGTTCCTGTGTCCCAGAGTGCTACATCCAATTAAAACAAAACACTGAAAGCTAGGAACATAAAATAATGACAAAATTAGCATCAATTCACAAAGCCAATGTGAACACACACAAAAGGTTTTAATGAAGATGAATTTCACATGCATTGGATACATACACGTATAACCATTCCCAATAAAGTACGGCTGGATGGCTAGATACACATACATACAGGTAAAACTTGAAAAATTAGAATATTGTGCAAATGTTCATTCAGTTTAGTAATGCAACTTAAAAGGTGAAAAAAAATGAGATAGACTCATTACATGCAAAGCGAGATAGTTCAAGCCTTACTTTGTTATAATATTGATGCTTATGGCTTACAGTTTATGACCCCCCCCCCGCTGTACGCCATGATCATCACAATTATAACAAATAAGGCATGGCATCTCTCGCTTTGCATGTAGTGAGTCTATCTCATATATTTGTTTCACCTTTTAAGTGAAATGAATGAACATTTGCACGATAGTCTAATTTTCCGAGTTTCACCTGTATGTACGTACGTACGTGAGTAAAAGGAAAAGGGTTAACCTTTAGTCAGTCAAAAACACTCTGTTAACACTCAATTGAAAAGTGAGAGACAACACGAAGAGGAATTTTAATCCTATGCAACCGGAACTTTATGGCTTTGGAGCTAGCCATCCGACAACTTCTTGGTGTAAACTGGGAAACAACCAATATGTATTTAATATCAAAGAAGGAGATGGAAAAGGGCAAGTGGCCTGACAGAGAGTAGTTTGTTTATTTCTTCAGGCAATGCTTTCTGGAAGAACTACATCAAAGGGAGATTAAGGGTCATTCAGCTGAAAAGTCTATTTACAGATAAAAAGAAATTCTCTGAAAAAGGAGAGTGGTCTTTAATAATGCCTCTTCATGGAGACAGGATGTGTCCAGGCATCTGTCTTATGGACATAATAGGACAGGAATGTCTCCTTCCCTCCCCAGTCAAGTAAGAGGGCTTACTTTGGAGTAAGTTTAGATAAGGAAAGATAGAGGTTTTTGTGTTTTTTAAAAAAATTCAGTGTGTGCTTGCTTTGCCGATTCCATTTGTATGGTATTGTAGAGGTTTTCCTGATTTTACTTGTGTTTATTCATATCTTGTTCATTTGTGAAGATACAGTGGTACCTCGTATAAAGTCCAATTTGGATAAAGTCCGATTCGGATAAAGTCGCGTTTTTTATGCACACGTGATGCATCGCATAAAGTCCAAAACTGCGAGGATGTTCACAGCACGATCGCTGTGTCTATTGACAAACCATGGTCATAAATCATGGGTGATCGTTCTCCTGCCTCATCTGTTTATGCCGTAACTTAGATGCCTGGTGCCTAGGCCCGGGCCCCCAGCTTGGGCCTCTGATACCATTACTCAAGGCTGTCAAGCCCTCCCTACTATACCCAGGGATGGCACGTAGTTACCTAACTAACACGCAGCTGTTTAACCAATCAGTAAGGTGTGCACGAGGCAGGCACGCTGATATTTAGCCAATTATGTAACCTTATGTTATCGCAGGTAACCAATAAGGATATATTGCATACTCTTCTCTGGAATGTCTTTGTCCTGTTATTCCTAATAAACTCCGTCCGGGCTATCTTTGCCCTATGCCTCTTCATGAATCAAGCCTCCGTTGTCTCCTTGATCCCCAAACACTTCATCTGGTGGGAGGAACCATGTGGCCAGCCCACTGAACCATGTGACCGGCCCAAAGCCTGAAAGGTTTGGGCACACCAATCTAAAGAGAGCTTAACAGGGTTCTTCTGAGTGAGGGAGTAATAATTGTGGAGTTTATATGAATCCATAGCCACGTCTGTAGTGGGACTTAATCAAGTTCTGGCCCATGGGCTGTAGTTTAAGCAGAGAAAATGACAGCCTAAAATCTATCTCATCCTGTTGCAAAACATACCTATTGCACTTCTGGTGGGAGGAACCATGTGGCCAGCCCACTGAACCATGTGACCGGCCCAAAGCCTGAAAGGTTCATCTGGCGACCCGCAACGTGATTGCTGGATCCCAACTCCCCAACTCACTGGCTGGAATAGCCCCCTGGTGCACCTCAGCCTTCAGGCTCCCTCAGCTTTCTAGCTCCCGATTGTGAGTAGGGGGGGGGGACTTTCTTTAGGGCAAAAGACCCATGCAAAGGAATTGCAGAAAATCATCAAGGAGAGTGGATGTCCAGACATCACGCTTAATAGTCTTGAAGACTTCATTAAGGAAGTCGAATGCCAATGTCCTTGGTACCCAGAAATTGGATCACTCAAACGGGATGATTGGCAACGAATTGGAACAATTTTATTGGAAGAACCTAGGGCAGCGGTTCACCATTTATTGATTTGGCAAAGAATTAACGAGGCAGTCAGGAAATTAGTACCAGCAGAGGCATCCCTGACCAATCCTCTGACTCATCCACCCGAGGACCCACCACCTCCTTATCCAAAAGTGCTGCCCGCTATTTTACCACCTACGGCACCATTGGTGCCGCCCATCCCGAGCCTGGTTCCCCAGGCGCCGCCTGCCTACCCTGGCGGTGTGATGGGAAATGTTCACTCCGCTATACATCGAGCCAAGAGCGGTGGGGTTTTGTCCCTGGAGGAGGTGGAAGAGTGGCAAGTGCTTTTCCCATTACGGTTGAGGTGGGGGTGGGGGCAGATGGGAATCCAGAGGAACGTATCCATTGGCAAGCTCTGTCATATACAATAATTAGGAAACTTAATAAAGCTGTTAGAGAGGCTGGTGTCCGATCAAATTTTGTGCAAGGGTTGCTTGAGGGAATTGGGAATGGGTACACGATGCTGCCCCAAGACTGGAAGGATTTGTTTCGAATGATTTTGACTGCTTCACAGTATGTTGTTTGGGATAGTGAATTCCGGTGGCGGCTGGTACGCCACAAAACACCCCTGAGCAGATTTACGGAGCAGGTGCATTTGCTACCCTCCAACAGCAGATGCAACTCCCTCGGGAGTCTTTCCACCGCACCTTTATGTGCGTCATGAGAGCCTTTAAAAGGGTCCCCGTTTCTGGGAAACCCACACGCTCCTTTACTTCCACACGGCAGCAGCCCGCTGAACCCTACTCACAGTTCATTGATAGATTGAAGGAAGCCATACAAAGACAGATAGACAACCCTGATGCCCAGGGAGAACTCCTGAAATGGCTGGCTTTTGAGCAGGCCAATGCCGATTGCAAGAAGATTTTGCAAAATGTCATTCACTGCCCTGAGTATAGTTTAGCTGACATGATTCAAGCCTGTATGGAGGTGGGCACTCAAACACATGCAATGGCCCTTCTGGCTGGAGCGCTTCGTGCCGGAAACAAGCCCACTGGCAATTGTTTCAACTGTCAGAAACCGGGCCACTTCAAGAAAGACTGTCATGCCCCCGGAGGGGGAGCGCATAAGGGAGGTGGAAAGGATGTCAGGCGCCCCAGCAAGAAGTGTCCCCGGTGTGGCAAAGGCTACCATTGGGCTAGCCAGTGCAGAGTCAACCCCTCACCACAGGGAAACTAGATACCGGGCCCTCCCCGGGCCCCGGAAAAATAAAGGGGACATGGGTCGATCAGCGCAAGGCTGCTACTGCTGGCAGCGCTGATCTCGATCTCGTTAACACACCGGACATGACAACTGTGTTGCCTGGGGAGCTTATCCTGATGCCTGCCGACCTTACTGGCCCCTTGCCAAAAGGGACCTTTGGTTTGGTATTGCCACGTTCATCAGCGGGCAAACATAGCATCATGATAGTTCCTGGCGTGATAGACGCAGACTACACAGGCATCATTTATGTACAATTTTGGAGTCACCTCCCATTGCAACTGCGCAGGGGGGACTCCTGGGCACAATTGATCATTGTTTCTTATGAGACCCCAGGGGGAGCGGAGCCCACCCTTCGCAGAGGGGAGTTTGGTTCCACCCGTGCCGGGGCCGATGGAGACACCTATCATCCACAGGTTGCCACCCTTCGAGAGCAGATAGGACAACAGAAGCCGACCCGTAAGTATTGGGTAAACGGTAAGTTGTTGGAGGGATTGTTGGATACGGGGGCGGATGTCTCTGTGATAGCCGCTGGTCACTGGGATCCCTTGTGGCCAACCGAAACTGCTCCCTCAGTTTGGGGCATCGGTGGTAGCCAGGCCTCCCGGAAAAGTGCTCAGTGGTTATCTATCAGTCTCCAACCTGGCGGGCCTGAGATTGCTCGCATCAAGCCCTGTGTTTTACAAATTGATCTCAACTTGTGGGGGAGGGATTTGCTGGCGCAAGTTGGCACCACCCTCATAACTCATGAATAGCCATCAACATTGTGCTCTTCCACTCACGTGGAAGACCGATCAGGCCATGTGGGTGGAGCAATGGCCACTTCCGCAGGAGAAGTTGACTGCGCTTAAGCAGCTCGTTCAGGAACAACTGGACGCGGGTCACATTGAACCGACCAGTAGTCCGTTCAATACCCCGGTATTTGTCATCAAAAAGAAGTCCGGGAAGTGGCGGTTGCTCCATGACCTGCGGGAGATTAATAAGATAATCGAGCCGATGGGCTCGCTCCAGTGTGGAACCCCGAACCCAAATTTGATACCCCATGATTATGAGATGGCTGTCATTGACCTCAAGGATTGTTTTTATACCATTCCCCTTCAGGAAAAGGACCGGAAGTATTTTGCTTTCACGGTCCTGGTGTTGAATAACTCCCAGCCCACAGTCCGGTACCATTGGAAGGTATTGCCAATGGGAATGCTCAATAGCCCCACCATGTGTCAGTTTTATGTAAATGCAGCTCTCATGCCGTACAGAAAGGCTTACCCTAATTTGATCATATATCATTACATGGATGACATCTTGGTGGCCGGGACCTCCCTCCCAGAGGGGTGGCTCCCTCGCCTTCAGGAGACTCTGAGCCTTTATGGCCTAATAATCGCCCAGGAAAAGGTTCAGTTAGCCGAACCTTTCTCCTATCTTGGGCACCACATGATGGCTGCGTACTCTATGCCAGCATTGCCGCGGATTGAAATTCCGCCTACTGTCAGTTATGTCACCCTGCAGCAGATACTTGGAGCTGTCAATTGGCTCCGCCCTTATTTTAAGCTTACCACCGCTGCGCTCAGCCCCCTCTTTGACGCTCTTAAAGTGGGGAAGAATCCTGGAGATCTGATCACCCTTACTGCCCCGCAACGGGAGGTCCTTTCCATGGTTAACTCTGCCATGGCCAAGGTCTGTGTTGATAGGGCTGAGCCAAATTGCCCCCCCCCAGCTCCTTTACTTGGGAGATGTGAAACAATTATATGCTGTCATACATCAGGAGCCTTCAGATGGGAAAATTCGTATTTTAGAGTGGTTGTATCTTTCACACACCACAAAAAATACCATTACACCCTTTTTGAGCATGCTGGCACAGGTCGTCTCTAGAGGTCGCCGCCGCTGTCTCGCCCTGTTTGCCCTGGATCCCATGGAGATTGTGGTTCCCGTTCCCCTCGCATTTTGGGAAGCGGGACTGCGCTCTTCTACCGAGCTGCAACTTGCTATGGCAGATTTTACCGGCCAGGTAGTGTACCACTCTCCTAAGGATCCTCGGCTCCAGGTTGCTCAGCATATACCTTTGAAGCTTTTCCACCTCCTCTCTCCCACTCCCCTTTTGCCGGCTCTCACTGTCTTCACTGATGGTAGCCCGAGCCATGGGGTGGTTGCCTGGCAGGAGCAGGGGACATGGAAAAGTCAATTTACGCTGCTGCAGCGCTCGCCACAGCACGCAGAGCTTGCGGCGGTTGTCCTTGCCTTTAGTCTGTTTCAGGATCAGGCTGTTAACTTGATCTCTGATAGCCTGTATGTCACCAGTGTCGTGTCCAACATTGTGGGAAGTTATGTGTCACCTACAGTATATAGCAACAGCTGTCACTGTTCCTGTCTCTACAAATGCTGCTCCAACGGAGAACAGTACCCTTTTTCATTGCACACATTCGTAGTCATCAGCCATTCCCCGGCCCCTTGACCGAAGGGAATGACCGTGCAGATGGCGCATTACGTGCCATGTATTGTTCTCCCATTGAAAGCCATACTTTGCATCATCAGAATGCCAAAGCTCTTGCTAAAGAGTTTAACATTCCCCTTGTGGATGCAAGGGCCATAATTCAGCAGTGTCCACAATGTTCACAACAGCCCCAGAATCCTGCTGCAGGAGTAAATCCTCACGGTCTGGGTGCTAACCAGCTTTGGCAGATGGATGTTACCCATTTTGCGCCTTTTGCACCATGGAAATATTTACATGTTTGTGTTGACACCTACTCTGGCTATATCTGGGTCACGACCCAGAAGGGAGAAAAGGTCAAACATGTTTGCAATCACCTTGTCCGCTGCTTCGTGGTCATGGGAAAAACTGACCGTTTGAAGACCGATAACGGCCCCGCCTATTGTTCTACTGCCCTAGCGGAGTTTTGTACCCGCTGGCAGATTGTCCACACATTCGGCATCCCTTATAATTCTCAGGGACAGGCCGTGGTCGAACAGGCCAATAGAACACTGAAGGATGCACTGGATCGCCAAAAAAAGAAAGGGGGAACTGTCCCCCTCTCCCTTCCGGAAAAGGAGGAGTGGCTTGCTAGTGTACTGTTTACTCTAAACCACCTTAACTTGTCTCAATTTAATTCTCAATTTTTATCCAGGGCTCAGTGTCAGTACCGCCAGCTTGAGGTTCTGCCTGCCCCCCAGGTCCAGTACAGACGCCTGCCGGACCCGGAGTGGAAAGGGCCTGTTCCCCTCATAACCTGGGGAAGGGGCTACGCCGCCGTGTCTACGCCAGAAGGTCCTCTTTGGGTCCCTACCCGGTTTGTTCGACCGTGGAAACATGGCATGGCATCAGGGTCTCAGCAACCCCATTCCAAACTTCAACCTTCACCTGCATGAGCTCCCGGAGGGGAGACGGAACCGAGGGGGAAGGCGAAGGGGGCAAAACCCGCCGATAACCTGGGGCCAGGTGAAAGCATTGTCGGATGAAGCCCAGTCCGTGCTGGACGAGATCCGGGTGGAAAAGACTCCTGAGAACTTTGTTGTTGCTATCATAGCTTGTCTAAATGCTAATTCTATAATGATTCTTTGTTGCTACATGCTTCTCTTTCCAGGGGCGCTTGCCGTCCAAGGTGAGCTGTCCCAACGCTTTGAGTATAACCTGTGGTATGAGCTTGCCCGCATTTCTAATCAAACTGAGTTTTGCCTTAAGCAAAGCGTTGACTCCTATCACCTGTTAAGCACCTGTCTCATTCCCATTTGCTACACTCCCCAAAACATCAGTAGGTCAGTGTTGGGTTACGATATGGCCGACTTTAATGACAAGGTCAAAAACAAATATGCTCTTAGCCCCCTTTGGGGAAAGGCAACCAAAAGGCTGCCCCTTGATGCCCTGTCTCTCTATACTCCTATTGTAGCTGTTAGTAATGCTAGTAAATGTGCCAGGGTTGTGAACTGTACTCAACATAAGTCAAAGCCTCGCTGTTTCCAGCCCGGTCGCGGTCTTAATTGCACCGGGAGAGAAACAGAGGACCTTCAGTTTAACTTTCAGCACATTCTGTTGCCTTCTGGGTGGTTCTGGACCTGTGGGTCACGAACTTGGAACTATATTCCTGCTAACCTCTCTAAAACCACTTGTTGCCTTAGTCGTATGATTGTTGCTTTGCCCAACCGCACTACACTGGTCCGTCAGCGTCCCGCCTGCAAACGCATCACCCGGGGTACTGCCGCTGAGCAGTTACCCTCTGATTGCGATAGCACTGTTAAGGTGCTTTCCCAGGCCGAGTACACATCCTTGGCCATCAGTCTTGTTGGCGTGCCTGGCCTGGCAGCCGGGAATGCAAGGCAGCTTGGAAAGCTTGCTTGTGCATTTGTAAAAGCCGTTAATCACACTTCCCAAGCTATTAGCCTCCTGAACAGGGAGCAATTTCAGCTTCGCAACGCCATTTTAGATAACCGCACCGCGATCGATTATTTGCTGATGT
Source organism: Bradypodion pumilum (assembly GCA_035047305.1). Lineage (NCBI taxonomy): Eukaryota > Metazoa > Chordata > Lepidosauria > Squamata > Chamaeleonidae > Bradypodion > Bradypodion pumilum. Next base: position 175,534,623 of record JAWDJD010000002.1, on the reverse strand, counting down.
TGCATCATCAGGGTTGTGAGTCTGTGCGTAATATGTGTTGCTTTAACTTATCCGATAATTCTAATAAGGTACAAAACCAATTGGATTCTCTAACCAAAATTGTTTCTGATATTAAGCAAAATCCTCCGCCTTCGTGGTGGAGCACTCTTTGGTCCTGGCTTCCCAACGGAGCTTGGGTACGGACCATTCTGCAGTATGGTTTAATTATTCTTGCCATTCTGATAACTGCCTGTTGCTTTATTCAATGCATACCTTCGTTGCTAGCCACCTGCCTGCAAGGATTTCGCTTGCCGCCTCGTGCACGCAAGGACCAAATTTATTATGCTTATAAGCTTCTTAAAAACAGAAGGGGGGAGATGCGAGGATGTTCACAGCACGATCGCTGTGTCTATTGGCAAACCATGGTCATAAATCGTGGGTGATCGTTCTCCTGCCTCATCTGTTTATGCCGTAACTTAGATGCCTGGTGCCTAGGCCTGGGCCCCCAGCTTGGGCCTCTGATACCATTACTCAAGGCTGTCAAGCCCTCCCTACTATACCCAGGGATGGCACGTAGTTACCTAACTAACACGCAGCTGTTTAACCAATCAGTAAGGTGTGCACGAGGCAGGCACGCTGATATTTAGCCAATTATGTAACCTTATGTTATCGCAGGTAACCAATAAGGATATATTGCATACTCTTCTCTGGAATGTCTTTGTCCTGTTATTCCTAAAAAAACTCCGTCCGGGCTATCTTTGCCCTATGCCTCTTCATGAATCAAGCCTCCGTTGTCTCCTTGATCCCCAAACACTTCACAAAACCACTAAAAATGGACGTTATTCAAGGTATTTGGTATAGGAACCTTGGATCAAGTCCATTTTTGGACGTTATCTGATGCATCGTCCATTTGATTCGGATAAAGTCCAAAATCGGATAAAGTCCAAACTTGTGGAACGGAGTTTGGACTTTATCCAAGGTTCTACTGTATAGTGTTTTTTTTTTGTTTTCTTTCTTTCTTTTTAACAAAACATATAAAATCCATTTTAGTGTATGGAACTGGATTTTGTCACTCAAAAGGGGAATTTGGTATTCTTTCTAGTCTTTAACCTCTGGCTGCAGTCTTCCAGGAATGAATATTTTTGCTTTATTACGGAAAAGAGGAGTGGTACCAGCTTTTTCCTCAACAATTTTAATCCCCCCGCCCCCGCTGCTGCCACCTGCGTACAGTCTCTGAACATTCCTCCCAGTCCAGGGTAAGGAGCACAAAGAGGCAGAAAACATATTGGCAGTGCCAGGCAGCGGTGGATTTTGTCAGCACATAGGTACCTACACACCTCTCTCCCTTGCAAGCTCCATCATGCTTTTAACCAGGGGTGCCCAAACTATGGCCAATGGGCCTGGTCTGTCCCCGATGCAAAATCATCCGGGCCGTGACATCCTCGCTGTTCCCGGAAGTAAAACGTGCCTGCACATGTGCAGAACGATGCCTAAATGCACCCGCGGCTGTCGCAAACGCATTTATGACAGCCGCAGGTGCATTTACGGCAGTGATTTACTTCTGCTTCTGGTGGGAGGAACCAAATGACTGGCCCGATCAGCTGTCCAGTGGCATGTTCAGGCCCACAACCTGAAAAGTTTGGCCGCCCCTGCTTTTAACCAAAGCATGTATAAAGGAATAGCGAGCATAGAGCCTTTCATCAAACAGGATCAGCCTGAACCCCCTGCCATCCCTCTCTAGGACAGTCAGTGTTCAGGCACAATGAGAGCTGTAGCTCAAAGCATCTACAGAGCCATCTATTCTATGGTGTACAAACAAAAAAAAAATTATGTGCATATACAGCCATCATGTACATACTTTCTTCCCCCAGCAAATGTGCCATCTACACAACTAAGGGAGAACTCTGTTTATTTACCACCAGATTTGTCTGGAAACATGACCTCCATGAGCTCTAAAGAAACATGGCACTTTCTCCTTCCTACCAATAAAAATATACCTCAGGAAAATATTCACCTTCACTGAAGACCCGATCAACATTGAGTCCATAAGTGGCACATGTCTCATAGTAAAGGCAGCGGCGCATTTCTGTACACAGAGCCCGGGCTCGAGAATCCTCAATCACACGGGGGTTGCTGGCGCTGATTTTATCTGAAGAGATAGGGGAGGGGGGGGGAGAAGAGAATCAGACCTGTCTCCACTTCACAGTTGGACAGAGTTGGGCATCAGAGTAATCTTTATTAAAAGTAAACTGCATAACACAACTTATAAGTATTATTACTTTGTCCTGACTGTGTTATCTCCATGCAGCCATCAGTTCATCCATACAAAAGCACTGTTTCATCATCTACATCCAGTGTTTCCCAACCTTTGGTTTTTCAACTTCAATTCCCAGAAGCCTAAGTCAATTCCCCAAAGCACTGATCAGCCAAAGTACAGTGGAACCTCATACAACAATCGCCCCATATAGCAATGAAATCGCATAACAATTAGGTTTTGGGGGGAAATGGCGTCCCGCATAACAATTTTCCCTATGGAAAAATAATCATACAACAATTTTTCAATGGGAAAAACCACTTAGCAAAAATAAATAAATCATTGTACGATGCATCCCATAGGGGAAATAGCTATATGATGCATGTATCGTATAGAAATTGTTTTGTACAACAACGAGCCCCATGGAACAGATTAAAATCGTTGTACGCGGTACTACTGTACTTGACTTAGGCTTCTGGGAAGTTCCCCTGTGGGGTGTGTGTCTCACATTGGGAGCCACTGCTCTAGTTCCTTTCAACAAGCAAAGCTTGGGAATCCTGGAAACAGGAACTGGGCTGATATTTTTACAGCTTTTAAAAAAAAAAACCTTTCTTCTAAAAAGTGTCCTCAAGTTGATTCCAACTTATAATGATCTTTCTTAGGGTCTTTTAGACATAAGAGTACACAGAAATGGTTTACTGATCCCTTCTTCTTAGTATGCGATGGAATCTGTTCAGTTTTCCAAGGCCAAACAGGCCGGCTGTTCTCCCAGGAATCAATGACAGAAGAGGAATTCCCAACTCCTGACTTTGAAGCCAGGGGCGCCAGCTCATGTAACTTTGTCTCAATCTGGTACATTTCCTTCTTCATTGCGGCTCTGCATGTTCACAATTTATGTCTAAGCTGACGGATATTTCAGCATTTGGTGTTCTCTCTTTTCTTTGGCATTGCTTGGATCCTGACCTAAGCTGGCCTCTTTATTCTGCTGCAGCTCTCTACATTGGCACTTTAAGCTCAGCCACACAGGTGCTTAGATACTGTCTACATAGGTATGCACACATTGATTGGGTCAACCTACCCCACACTAACTCATTTTGAGACCTCCCCCACCTCCCCCACCTGTTAGGGGCTTGGCTAAATTGCCCTACTACATTTTCTTCCATGCTGGATAAAACAGAGCAAGGCCACTTAACAGCCGATTAGCAATTAGCTGTAAAGTGACTTACCCCTACCACCACCACCCCCTTTAAGCCTGATCAACTGCAAAGGGCCACTGCAGCCCCATCAGAGTAGCAAAATGCTGTCTTCCCTTGACTTCACATGGCTTTTAAAAAGCTGCTCTATACCAGTCCAAGAGGGCCGGTGTAGACAAACACTTAGTAACAATCAGTGGTAGCATTAAAAAAAATCCTACCACACTGTGGGCATGGCCATGTGACTGGGTGGGTGTGGCCTGTTGGCCATGTGACTGATCTTCGCAATAGAGCTATGAAAATAGAAGCTTCTTCTATTTTCATTACTCTATAGCGAACCTCTGAAGCCATTTGCCCCTTCTTCAAGGCTTTTCCTGGGTTCCGTTTCACCCCAAAGCACTCCGGAGTGGCTGGGGATGTGCTTTGGGGTGAAACAGAGCCCAGGAAAAGCCTTGGAGAAGGAGGGAATTACTTCAGAGGTTCGCTATAGAGTGAGGCTTATATTTTCATAGGTCTATAGTGAAGAGCCCCCTCCAAAGCCATTTCCCCCTTCGTCCAAGGCTTTTCCTGGGCTCTGTTTCACCCCAAAGTGCCTCCCCAACCACTCCAAAGTAGCTGGGGATGCGCTTTGAGGTGAAACGGAGCCCAGGGAAAGCTTTGGACGAAGGGGGAAATGGAGCCAGCCCCCTCCGAAGCCACTTCTAGGAGAAGGAGGAGGGAGGTGGGGCAGGCCAGCCATTCTTACTACCGGTACGCACGTACTGGCCTGATCCGGCTCATGCCCATCACTGGTAACAATACCTTGGTCTGTAATTAATGTGGCTTCTATGCAACTAATTTGGCTGGATCTGCCTCGTGCTTGCCCTGACCCATGGATGGAATCCAGCAAAGTCTTAACTAAAAGTATCATCTCGGCTCCACTCCAGTGTCTGGCACATGCCAGGATTCTAGGTCACTGCTTAAAAGCCAAGCGATATCCTGAACAGCAAGGGAATTCCCAGCTCAAAGTGAGTCCTCTGGCTCTGCCAACACAGAACCACCAGGTGATCATGTATGTGTGTATCCCACATCATGCATTTGTGGGAATCCATACTAGGTTTTCTTTGCTGAAGGACAAGCTTGACACTATGGGTGATGCCTGAGAAAAAGCTGAACACCCCCCGTCCCCACACACACACATGATTGGAGAAGGATTTCAGTGGTTAAAAAAAGAAATCTTTATAGCATCTATAGCTTCATATAATCTGAGGAAAGTGCAACAATTGCATAAAAATATGAAATAATTGCAAATTTGTGAGAGGTTCCCACTGTTTAGGACACCTTTGTTCAGAATTTAATAAAGCACTTCTTTATTTAGCAAAAAGTTATCCAGTTACCTCTCTTCATTTCTGGGGACTTCTGAGCCCATGACTCTACATATACTACATATACTAACAGTAAACCATTGAAAGGATTAGTGGAAGGTGTCAACAGAGCTTTCAGAAATCATCTATCCAGGTGACTTATTCATATAGAGCCAAAGTATATGCTTTCTCCCCTGATAGTCACTTTACCACTAACCAGCTAAAAGACAAGTTTTATCTTTTTTCTAATTTCTTAGATGACCTACATCAAACTCCACATTTACATTTCAGATTCAAATCAAGTAACTTTTTGGATGCAATAATTAATGGAGGCTAAAACTTTACAATGCACTCAGAATAGGAATGAACAGGAACAATGTAAAAATCGTACATTACTTTGGTTACTCAAAATGTCAGCACAAAAAAAGGGGCTGACAGCAGACTGATTGAAGGTAAAGGAGAATGCATAGGCATTGCAAGGGCCACTGAAGATTTTGCTGACCTTTCCCCCTTCTGCTCTGTAGCCTCTGGTTGGTCCCAACACCTCAAAACCATCACCCCACCTTGACATCCCACGGTGCCAGCCGTGCCCCCTTAGAGTAAATTCTCTGTAGGTTATGTCTGCTTTCTCACTCACCCTGAGTGCCCACGAGTGCGAGTGCCATGTCTGAAACCGCACGGTAGTTTGTGAGAAGCCCATAATATTGAGACAGCTCTTGGAAACTGGCTTCATTCTCCAGACTGAAGACAAAGATGACGGCATCTGCCCAGTTGGCAAACTACAAGGAAGAAAATTAACGAGAGATAGAGAGGGACATTAGCAATAGTGTGGTTAACTCATTTGGGATTAGTTTAGAGTGGAATCAAGAGCATTAGAAGATGATCCAGCTTTGAGTTGCTGTCCCAGCTTTGTGAATATAAACATCTAAGAACTCCATGCCAGACCCTTGATTCAGGTTTTCCACAACTGGCCTTCCATAGCCCTGCTTAGCATCAGATTTGACACAATGGAGCACATACAAAATGGGGGTAATTTCTGGTTTCAAATAAGGAATGTATACGTGGAAGGGGGCCAGAGTCCTCCCTCTCTACCCTTCTCCTTCTACTCCAATTGCCCAAGGAATTTTTACCCACCTTGGTTTACTTATCAAGAGTTGGGCTGAGATGGGAATTCTTGGGGCAGCCCCTAAATTGGGTGCCATTTTCTGTATAAAAACAGAAACACACCCATAATCCTAACTTTTTATATGAATGAGCTAGATAAATGAGTAGCAGAATTGGCTTAATTAGTCTATCTTGCAGATGAGACCGTTTCTTCTCTTAAATCACGTGTCTGGTGCAAGTTCAGAATATAATATTATCGTTATTTTGTTATTATTGTTAGTATGGTTTGTGCTTATTTATGCAATAAGAAGGTCATGGATAAATATAATAAGTTTATTGAAATATATACATAGATTCATAAGTGGTTATATATTACAAGTGATGCATATAAAATGAGTATATATCTGATAAATGATGAATGGGTTAAAATGGGATAAGTTTAAAATGGAGAGCATTATAAGATTTACTTTTATTATATATGTATTTCTGTTTGTTTATTTCTTTGTTTTTTCATTTATGTAGCGTATTCATTTAGGTATTGTTTAGTATTTTAGTATTTGTATTGCATGAAATGTATTGTACTTTGTTATTCTTTTCGTTTTGTTATTTTTCTTTGTTTTTCTTTTCATTTTTTGAAAAATTAATAAAAAAAAGAATATAATAGCCTTTTATACAGAGCTATCACTGCCTTTCATGGGTGTTGGTTTCCTGTCTCTGCATTTATTTATTTAAATAAAACTTCATACTCCTCAAGGGCCATTCAACAATTATGTGATCCATTGGGGGGGGGAATTGACCCCCTCCCCCTATGTAATCCAACTGTAATTTTTGCTTCGACCCCCTCCTCCCTTTAAAATTACATAATCTAGAGCTTTTTATTGAAACTCTAATTTTTAGAGCTTTTCACTATTGGTGCCTAATGCACAACAGACACCCCCCATCCCCATTTAATTTTTCCATAATTCAGATGGCAGACCCCCTCCCCCCTTCAAGGATCACATAATTGTTGAATGGCCCCTCATCTGGGATATTTTTCCACTATGGATGGTATACAATAATACAAAGAACGAATAACTGAATAACAGGTGAGGAGGATTAAGTCATGCTCCACAAGAACTAGGGTAGGGCTTTTCTACATAGCTTGGCTGGAGCAAACTAGATTGGGATAAAAATGGTCAGATGGCATCCAGTATGCCATTCGATGTGATCATCTCATCCAAATAGCATAGGAAACCCTAAATAACCCTATTTTGTGCTTGGCAGTAGCCTTTGTTTATATTAGGAAATGGCTTATAGCCACTTTAGGGTCTTGACAAATTAATCACTTCCTTGACTCCATGGAGGGGTTGAGGAAGTGGGGGGGGGAGTGTACATATGACAGAGAATATTCACTACATCACTTTAAGCACAACATCTCCTCCCAGTGGTTTTAATTTGTTTTTTCCCCAGGATCTAGTGGAGAGCCTGCCTGCAGCAAAATTGGGCAGGCTCTTGGCTGGACTTTAAAAAGCAAAACAAATAAAAGCTTCTGGGAGGAAGTGCTCCATTTAAAGCGATGCAGTGAATATTTGCTGTCAAATATACACTTAATCCCACCCTCCCCGCCCCACTTCCTCAGCCCTTCCATGACTCAAGAAAGTGATTAATTTGCCAATATCCTAAAATGTCTGTCTTAAGCCAATTCATCGTACTGTATTGGCAAAAGGCTTGCTCTTGGTCTGTTCCCAGCGATTAGGCAAAACAGACCAAAGCAGAGCAATCCTACTTGCACCAAAAAGTAGAAGCTTCCGACAGAGGCCAGAAAGGTGCAGGTGAAAATGATCTGGGGATGGTTTAGTTCACTCCTGTAATTATGTCATGCAATCTCTCTGAAAAAAGAGCAACCAAATCTATTCCTGCAGTGGCTGGAACTGCGAGCCAAACATCTGTCTGGTCACACCCTTATTAAAAGAGAAGAGAGTCTGTGACTGATGAGAGTTTCTCAAGGGTGAGATACTGAAGGCACAATCACAAACAACTTCTACGAGGGGAAAAACACTAGGAAATACCTACAGAAACTCAGGCAGGTACATAAGGAGCCTTCACACAAGCTAAGATTTAAAAGGGGAATGCACAGTAAATAGAAAAAGAGCATTTCTCAGCAAGGAAGAGTGCAAATCAATAGTCAACAACTGCAGAAAAAGACTAGGATTTCAAAGATCAAAATAAGCTCAGACTTGCAAGAGAGACTTTAAAAAAGGGGTCCTCCCCCCCCCAGCTGTGTTTGAAGCAAAGAGAACAACAAGGAAATGACAGGTCCATTGAGTGGAAGGGATGAATAAATACTCATGGCAACAAAGAAAAGGCTGAACTACCAAACACTTCTTTTGCCTTGGCTTTTCCCTAAAGGTAAACAGAGCTCAACCAAGTGCAGGCAGAATTAAGAACGAAAGGTGAGGGCTGCTGTCCAAGATAAGTAAACGAATACACTATATTCACAGCATTCCTCTTATCTACCAAGCTAGTGATTCTATTTAAAAATGAGATAAGAGTAGTCTAGAATAACTTGTTATTGAGAAACCTGTGCTGGGTTTCAAAAATCGCAATATTCTTTTCTGTGCTCACAGACCAACTGAATCTGGCTACAGCAAATGAATGCAAATGTCCTGGCCCAGAGGAACACCAGCCTAGATGTAATTTTGGAGTCCCCCCATCCCAATCTTTGAGAATTCTTAGAGAACACAAGAGGTCCCTAGAGGCAAGTAAATATTATCCCATTGTCAAAAATGGGAGGAAAAGATGATATAGGAAACTATGGAGATTTCAACTTGACATCAATGCTAAGAAATGATTAATAAAGCTCAGTTTATCTGTAAGCATTTAGGGAATAATCTTGAGATTTCTAAGGTTTCTTATGTGCTGGCTCACCAAAGATTCCCTGTTATTCCAGAAATAAATAGAAAACCGTATGATACAGGGGTCTGTCCTGGGCCCAATACTGTTGCTTATCTTTATAAATGCCTGGGGATGGGGAGACAATGTTCACTGAAGCTGTGGATAATGCCAAACTAATATTTTGGAGAACAGAACAAAGATTAAAATCTTTACCTATAAGAATGGGATGTGGCCGTGTGTGTCCGGAATGCGTGTCCGCACACATCCACCGAATCCCATAATGCGCCGTGTACACTTACCTTACCTCCCAAAGATCAACCCCACAAGGGTCCGGAAGCCGAGAGTGGGGCCAGCACCCCACGATTGGGGGGAAAAATTACGACACCCAGCATCCTCTGCGCTGTGGCACGCCTCAGCCAATCAGGCATGAGGATGCAAGTGCAGAGGAGGCGGGACAGCCAGCACGCATGGCAGAGAAAAATGGCTGTCTCGCGTGCCTTTCCCCCCTCATCAGCTGCATCACTGGAGTTCGCCCGGCAGGTCAGCTGGGGAAAAAGGAGGCGGGGAGGAGAGACCCGAAACACGAAGGGTCTCTCCTAACAAGCCGCCACACCGCCCCCGCACCACCCCCACCCCTGCCGAGGAAGAAGGAGGCTGAGAGAAGAGACCAGCAACACGAAGGTAAATAGATGGGGCAGCAGCGGTGGAAACAGTGGCGGCGGTGGAGAGGCGGCTTTGTGTTGCGGGTCTCTCCTCACCGCCTCCTTCTCCCCTGGCCGAACTGCCGAGCGAACTCCGCTGGGGGTGGTGGGGAAGCGGCTTTGCGTGAGTGTGATGTGTTGGGAATGTTGAGTCGGATGTGGTGTGTGTGGTTGTATTGTGTGGTGTGTGTGTGTGTGTGGTGTGTGTATGGGGCTATATTGTGTGGGTGTGTCCTGTGTGGGTGTGTGTTGTGTCAATGTGTGTTGTGTGGGTTTGCTGTGTCGTGTGCAATGTGTGTGGCTGTGGTGGGTGTGGGTTGTGTGTCGAGCATGTGTTATGTGTGGGAGTAGGTGTTTTGTGTGGGGGTGTCGTGTGTGTTGTGTCATGTGTGCATGTTGTGATTGTGTGTACTGTGTGTTTGGGAAAAACCACCTTCCCTGACGGATCCCTGCCACCAGCACACAATTCTAACCTGCCCGGCAAGGCCGGGCAAAAAATACTACTGACCTAAATAGAGAACAGGTAGAAGAGAAGCAAAATGAGTTTCAACAGAGACAAATGTAATACCTCATTTAGGTAGAGAAAACCAGGTGGGAAAGTTTAAGACAGGGGTGGCCAAACTTTTCAGGCCACGCGTCAGTCACATGGTTGAGTGGGCTGGTCACGTGGTTCCTTCCACTGGAAGTGGAAGTAAAACACACATGCACATAACACTACCATAAATGCATCAGCAGCTGTCATAAATGCATTTATGTCACGGGTGCATTTACAGCAGCATTTTGTGCATGAGCGGGCACATTTGACTTCCAGTTTTGGGAGCGGTATGGGTCGGATTTGGCCAGTGGGCCATAGTTTGGGCACTCCTAGTTTAAGACATGGCCACAAAGCCTAAAAAAGTATCCAGGGATGTTAGTGGAGGACAAGCTAAGTGTGAACCGTGTAATGTAAGAATTTTTTAAAAAGCAAATGCAATATTGACATTTGCATTGACAGACTCTTTCTTTATTCATATCAATGCACTGTAGAATTTAAAATTATGGATGTATACAAAAGACAGGTAAAATTCAAAACAAATTTAAAACAATTAGATTATTTTTCACCAGAAACAGGTTACTTCTATAACATCATCTTGATCTTTTACTAGATTTTTTTGGTACATGTAATGGGAGAGAAATTGAATGCACATAAATGCCGCATTGATTGAATTTCTCCACATTCACAGAAAATGAGTCTTGTATTCAGGTAGCCACGTTTTACTTGATTCTCCTTCGATCTACCTACTTCACTTTGAAGTCTATTAAGTGACATTCAGATCGTCCAGCCAGAATCTTGTACTGGTGGGAGACAATCTTTGGCATTCATCCATCTGGTCGGGTTTCGACAGTGCAGAAAGGAGCATATAAAGAGTGACTGCTGCCTCTACCATAGTTTCCAGAATCTGTCTCCAGTGGATTAAGACAGACCATTGTTTTGACTCAGAACAACAACATGCATGTTTTTGCAAAAGTAGTTGGGGATGTGTGCAGCCTCTCCTTTTGGTTCACTGTCAAGGGGGCAGAAAGCTTGGTAGCAAAAAGGGCCACCTATGTGCACTTCCATGACTACTGGACTGATTTATATTCAGAGAGTGGAGAAAGAGTGAAAGAGCACTACCTTGGCATCTGGAGGCCCTGCTTCCTCCCGAATCAACAAGAGGTGGCTTTGCGCATCAACTACCACTTCCTTCTTGAACTGACCTCCTGCAAATTAGAAAAGGACAAAGTAAGGGTCAAACCCGAAGATACATTCAGCATGCATTTAGAAGAGGCAAAATACCTAAGCAGTGAAATACACCTATATATGTTTCAAATATGCGCTGATCCTTCATTTTGTATCTTGCATTTACCACATTTTTTAAATGTCTGATCACTGGAAGATAAACCAAAGTTTAATTTACAAATAAGATTCCTGAGATGCATATCTGGGATGAACCTGTGCTAATCGCAGGGCATATGCAGTCCCCTAAATGTCCAGTTCAACCAGCAGTACACAGGCAGGATAACTCTAAAACGATTGAGAGGGAACTAGTGGCTCAGGAAGAAAATTGCAGGCAAGGTTGTAGCACAGATGCACCATCAGAGCTTAGTGGGTAGGCTGCTTACTTTGTTTGCAAATTCAGTCCCTGGCGTCTCTAGTAAAAAGTATCCTTGCAGAGGTTACAAATGATCCTGGGATCCTGGTCAGCCACTACTGATCAGAGTATACCAAGCAGGCTAGATCTAGGAATGGCCTGATCTGATCTAATGTAGGTGCCCATGTTGCATGCCCACTCAAAATGAACAGGTCTCTTCTGTTTGTTCCAATTTGTCATTTCCTGCATTTCCTGCATTCCTAAACCTTGTAAGGAAAGGGAGGTTTCTGCAAGGGATTAGGAATGGAAAAGGGAAGGGATTAGGGAAGGAGGACACCTCACCCTCTGTAGGTTCCAGGCCCAAATAGGAACCAGTCAAGTAGCGATGGACGAGGGATGACTTCCCACTCTTTATGGTCCCAAGGACGCCCTGCAGAAATGAACAAACAGTTGTCACTGATGGATGGAATGCCACCCCATTCTGCTCTTGGCTCTTAGGAAGCCCCAGAAACCTGTTGTCCTCACAATTGTTCTTACATGCCATCAAGTCACCTCTGATCCACAGCGACCCTACGAATGAGTGACTCCCAAAATGTCCTGACAATAAATAGCCCTGGCTCAGTGTTGGGCTCAAGCAGGTTCGGACAGGTTCGGGAGAACCAGTAGTAAAACTGGCTGGCCCTGCCCACTGCCCTGTCACGCCACACCACGCCATGCCATGCCACACCCACCTCCTCCTCTCACCCCACTCCAGACACAACTCCAACATCCTTGCTGCTGGGTCCGGGCACCCGGAGTGGGTTGAGGCTGAGCCAGCAGTTACTCTGCTGCAATTGCTCTTTAAAGGAAAATTAGAGCATTGAAGTGTAATTGCTAACTAATGGTCTGACGAAGTACACTCGATTCACAAAAGCTCACATTAAAATACAGTAACCACACCCACCCAGTCACCTGGCCATGCCCACAGAGTTGTCCACACCCACAGAGTTGGCCATGTCCACAGTGTGATAGTAAATTTTTTTTGAAGCCCACAACTGCCCTGGCTCAATTCTTGCAAATTCGAAGCCACAGTGTAATCCATTTCATCTATGCCTCTATGAGAGGGCCAGCCATATGTCCCCCTGCAAGCTGTCCACCTTGCTCATGGATCCTTTGCCAGACCATTTAGAGGCCATGTGTGCAGGGCAGCCTGGACCCAAGTGGTGGTCCATGGGTGGGCAAAGGAAGACAGTGCAACAGTGGCCCCAGGTGGAGAGCACAAATGCAACTGGTGGCGAGGCGGGCACATGCATGGCTAGTCAGGAGAAGGGAGGGAAAAGGAGGGAAGGAAGAAGAGTGGAAGAAAGCTCTCGAGCAGGGGTGCCCAAACTTTCCGGGCCATGGGCTGGTCACGTGGTTTAGCGGGCCAGTCAAGTGGTTCCTCCCACCGGAAGCGGAAGTAAAACACGCCTTGCAATCTGTTTTGCAACAAGATGAGATAGATTTTAAGATGCCATTTTCTCTGCTTAAAACAAGAGTGCCCAACCTATGGCCTACAGGCTGGATCTGGACCATGGGCCATAGTTTGGGCATCCCTGCTCTAGAGGAGCTCCTGCCCATCTTCTGCACTTTAGGCATTGTGGAGCAGCCCTCGGTGTCATCATAATTTGAGGACAATTTGCCTCCAAGGAACTTGCAGTGTAAGGAATAGATGTGTAATATCAAGAACTGCATCCAATATAAAAATAATTGACAAAGGTTAGTAGATACCTACCAGTCGCAGCTCGGGGACAGAGCGGCCTAGAGTCCATTCCTGGCTGTTCGCAATGGCCTCTGAGGATAGAGAGCATGACAGACAGATTAATGATAATAAGGAAATTATCCTTATAATAAGGATAATACATGCCTCATAGAATTCTACCACTCCTTCTTTCACTGGCAGGCCATTAGGGTTGTATCCAACTTTCAGATGGCTGAAGCTAGAAAACAGTAAAGTGTCTGTAGTACCAGGGCCCCATGGTAAATTTACACCTGGGAATCTGTTGGCTCACATCCCACCCTTTTTTTAGCCACCAGGCTTCCACCTGATGAGACTCAAGGCAAGCTCTTTTTCTTCATTAAACAACACACAGAGCTTAACACACACACACAAACCCAATCAGACCCCTCTCCTGAGTTTTCTGAGGAGCCCTATTGTAGTCACAGCTGGGGTAATGCGTGGGAATACAGAGAAGAGAGGCAAAGATGAGCCTGTCCCCATTGCATCCCATCCACTGTTGTGTGGGGATAATTCTCATCATCCTTCAGTTCTCTCATGCACAACAGCTGATTCTTTGTGTTCCCTAGGGGTAGGGGGTGGCGGCAGGAGGAACAGGGATGGCAGCTGCAAATATACAGTGCTACACTTCCAGGGTCCCCAAGACAAGTAGTGCAGCAGTGAAATGCCTCACTTGAGGCATAAAAAGCCAGTTAACAATAAAATCTGAGTAGCCTGGAATCAAGGAAGTAAGGCTAGATGCAGGTGTTTTTGCTGGTGTCCTGAAAAAGTCATTGGGGGGCCAGGGCCAGGATATTTCATTCTCTTCAGCATTGGTACCCAATATTAGCTCACACACTCCAAGGCACCCAGAGGATAGGGGTGCTTAGCTGCAGGTTGTCGGTTTTGTCGGTTTTGTGCAGCAGAGAACTGGTGATGGAGGGAGCTAAACAGCAGTAGGCATGCGAGTGGAAAGAAGAGATACTATAGATAGGAAATAAAAAACTACAGACAGCTGTCTTAATCAAGACCATCCTTAGTCCTGATTCTGTTTCCCTTAAATATTCTAACAAAGAGAGTACCTTTGAACCTGTATAGAGTTCTTCATTAGGAGCCTCCTCTTCAGCCCTGTGGTTACTATACTGGGTTTAGAAGCCTAGAGGCCAGTCAATATACTAGGCCTGTGACGGTGAACCTTGGCACTCCAGATGTTCTTGAATTTCAATTCCCAGAAGCACAATCACCCTGTGAATCCACATGAATGGGTTTACTGCTATTCATCCAGCTCATGCTGCCCTCGTTGCTCCCAGAAGAAGTAAAACGCACCCATACAAGGGTAGCACAGGCCGGATGAATCGCAGTAAACCCATTTGTGTGAATTCACAGGGTACTTGGCCTTCTGGTAATTGAATTTCAAGAACATCTGGAGTGCCAAGGTTTGCCATCATGGTACTAGGCCCATGATGGTGAACCTTGGCACTCCAGGTGTTCTTGGACTTCAATTCCCAGAAGCCCAGGACAGCACTCCTGCTGATCAGGGCTTCTGGGTACTGAAGTTCAAGAATACCTGGAGTGCCAAGGTTCACCATCACTGAACAAGGCAAATGCCAACTCCCATACCCCTCTTTTTCAAAGAAGCCAAGGACAGGACAAACGTAAAGGGGGCTCACTTATATGTCTCTCCGTACCAAATAATGTTTTCTGTATATAGTTCAGATGCAATGCAATGCACCTGCGTCATCTTCCAATGATCACTATACACACACACTGCACAATGCACCTGCGTCATCTTCCAATGATCACTATACACACACACTGCACAACTGAACATTCACACATCCTTTCATTTTTGTACATCCACATAATAGCAAGAAGCCAGCAGCAGGTTACCATCTCCATTATGGTACAATACATGGAAGATGCTAAATAGGCTGAGAACTGGAGTGACAAGATGCAAAACAAACCTAAAGAGGTGAGGCCACATTGACAATGGTGAACAATGTGAATGTGGTGAGAGACAAGACTTTGAACATTTGCTAATCTGCGGCAACTTGCCTGAACCGTGTGATAGTGAGGATTTGTTTGAAGCAAATGACAAGGCTATTCAAAATGCTGAATGTTGGAAAAGTAGAGTGTAAATATATACTGGCAGTTTATGTATGCACACATTTTTAGAGGACTAGTGTTTCTTTTTTTAATTGTGCTGGTTTTTAATTTTAGTGCTACGGACATCAATAAATAAATAAAATAATAGCACAAAGGAGCTACTGAAGTGGGAGAATGCTCTAGTCACAGTGCTGCAGCTGTCCTGCATCTCCATGTAGTGTAATGTATTCCAAACACTTTGTGTTGCAATGGGAAGAAATTACAGCAGATTATTCCACTTGGGGGAAATCCTCTTCCTTGTACCTAAGTTTACTGAAAATAAGAAAGCCTTCAGGAAGGAGGGCCGAAGATATCACCATTTTTGTTAATTAACACTTCCAGTGTGTTGATCCAGCAGGGACAGCCTGTGTTGAAACACAGAATAAGACTGTTGTGTATTAAGGCACAATTGCAAGTTGCGCGGGCAGCTCCTTGCAAGGAGAAAATGGCGGCTTCCTGCCATCCAAATTAGGAGCTAAAGTTGGCGTGAAATCTCCTGCTCAGGGCGTGCTCATTATGCTAATCAGAGTTCTGTGATTGGTTACAGTTTTGGATCCTGTTTCTCATTGGTTAATACATATATATCATGTTATGATTGGTTAGTTGTGATTGTCTGGTGGGCCGCTACTTTGTATCAAGGAGCCACCACTGGGGAGACACTATATAAACCCCACGGGTAAACAAGGGTGGGGCTGGACCGGATCTATACTACCCATTACTGTACAGATAGCCAGCATAGTGCTAAGCCTGGGACTCCTCCACACGCTATCACTTCTAGTGTAGCTTAGGCATTGCCTCTTCTATGGCAGATTCTGGGGGGACTGATTTCATGGGAATTCGTATAGCCATCTCACCTTGTAAGCGTAACCTGAAAGACTATTAAATAAACTCCCGTTGTTCTGTTCATCGTTGCCTGGACTATTGCTTATAAGGGCCGGACATGACAAAGACACAGCAAGGTAGCTACAGTACATCTCTGGTTGTGACCACATCCTTCTGTGGAAGTCTCCCTGGAGCTGGAGTGCGGCTGCTATGCTCACAGAACACCCTCTCTGAGGGTGCTGGGACCCATTGGGAAAACCAGCGGTTTTATGGTTTTCTGAGCAAGCTGGCAGTTGTGAGAATCAATTCTGGAGCTGCTACAGGGATAAGGATGTAAGGGTGGACTGAAAAGATTAATGTTGAAATAAGTCAGCATTTCTAATTTGACCAATCACAGATAGCTTGTAAAATATTAAATTAAAAACTGATTTGGCATTTAAATGTGGAATTTCCCTCAAAGTTTAAAATGTACCACTGCATGCCAACAGTATTACAACTGTTGAATTACTGACATATGTTAATACAGTTGTACATTACCTACTAAATGTTCAGACAAAATGTCAAATTTCAATTACTGTCACATGGCACAGAAATGATGTTGAAATCAGATTTCACACATTTGGTAAATATTCAGCAAACATTCAAACACTTGAAGTATATCCAATGTGTGAATTTGCAAAGGAGAACATGCAGTTCCAGATGGATTTCATTTATAACAGTAATATACAAATGCTTACCAGTACAGCAGACCTGGCTCAGAGGAAGGGTTCAATTCCCCTGTGGTGCCTATGAGTAGAGCCAGCCGTGTAGCCCTGAGCAAGCTGCACAGTCCCAAACTGCCCCCAGAAGAAGGGAAGGGTAAATAAATTTTGAGTACTCCCTGCCTATAAAATCTTGATGGCCAAAAAGAAGGAGCAAAACCACTCAAAAGTAATAATATTGTAACTTGGTAGAGTTCTTAAAGTTGTTTAATTCATAAATTCAAAATCGTTTTCTTGTAGACAAAACTGAAACAGGTTAGCATCACCAAAGGAACTGTTTTAATCCAAAAGTAAATATCTTCAATAATACACTGTCTTTCCTTGCAATTGTGGAAAATCTTGATGGCATACAATTATTATTTATTACTAGTACCATTAGTCACCTGTTAACAGCTTATATAATGATGAGGAAAATATAATTAACTATATACACCTAATCAGAGATGTAAGGAAGTAAGGGTGTGGGGATGTGCTTAAAATTCCCGTCATCACTTGGCAAGATGTTAATAAATAACTAGGTAATTAAGTGGCAGTTAAATTCATATGAAGAGGAAGGGTAAAATTAGGAGTGTGCCATACTGCAGTCCAAAGAAAGGTAACATTTTTGATGCTCTGGTTAAGAATGCTGGATCAGCATCTAACTTCTGTCAGTCTACAGAATCTGGGCAAACCTCTGTTGACAGCAGCTATAGCAAAATCCAACTTTACAGCATATGTACCCAATGATTACATTCCCTGTGTGGCCTGGCACAAACAGATTACTGTAAATGTTGTTTTACAGTGACTGGACAGCTTAGGCAATTTTGAAGTACAGTAAAACCCTGACTTACAAATGCCTCGAGTTACATAAAATTTGACATACATAATGATTTTGTGCTAAAACCATGTCCCAATGTACACAATTTCCTATGGGTTTGCTTCGAGTTTCATAAAAAACCGATTTAAGCAAAAGCCTACGGAATGGACTTTTTCGTAAGTAGGAGTTTTACTGTAACTCCACCCACCCCAAGCATTTACATTTCTTCACTGGAGCTAATAATTCTAGTGAAATATTGTTGTTGTTGTTGTTGTTGTTCAGTCGCACAGTCAATTCCGATCCTTTGTGACCCTATGGACCATTTTCCTCCAGGCACCTCTGTCCTCCACCATTCTCCTCAGCCCGCCCAGCTCTGTGCCCATTGTGTCCACAATACCATCTAGC
Source organism: Bradypodion pumilum (assembly GCA_035047305.1). Classification (NCBI taxonomy): domain Eukaryota; kingdom Metazoa; phylum Chordata; class Lepidosauria; order Squamata; family Chamaeleonidae; genus Bradypodion; species Bradypodion pumilum. The sequence goes on along the minus strand of JAWDJD010000002.1, from coordinate 175,516,400 downwards.
CATCTCATCTTTGGATGCCCCCTTCTTCACTTGCCCTCCACCTTTCCCAGCATCAAGGCCTTCTCAAGTGAGTCCTCCCTTCTCATTTGATGTCCAAAGTACTTTAGCTTCGTCTTTACTATTTGTCCCTCCAATGAACAGTCAGGGTTGATTTCTTCTAATATTGAGCTATTTGTTCTCTTTGCTGTCCAGGGGACTCTCAGGACTCTCCCCCAACACCACATCTCAAAGGCGTCTATTGTTCTGCACTCAGCTTTCCTAATGGTCCAGCTCTCAAACCCATACATTACCACCGGAAATACCATTGCTTTGACTATGCAAATTTTTGTTTTCAAGGTGATGTCTCTGCTTTTCACTATATTCCCCAGGTTTCTCATTGCTAATATTAAAACAATATAAGACAGGTTCCTATCATCTGAAATCTATTATTTCTCTAGGATTTTGAAAGATTCTTTTGTTGATTATATTGATAGCTACTGTGTGGGCCTCACATTGGTGCAATAAATATTTTTAACAAAACACACAAATAAAACTGCAGTCTTTTCCCATCCTGCTGTGATCACAAAAACAGTTTCAGGTAGCCGCCTCTCTCTTTTCCCTAGGAAACCACATAGCTTTGTTGCAAGAATAAGTGTTTTTCAGTGATACTTAAAAGAAAATGCTTTTTGCTATCAATATCAGGTCTCCCCCCCCTCCCCTCCCGAAAAACAGTCAGTTTTCTCCTTCTGGAACTTCCCTCCTGTTTTGAGTCCTTGCTTTAAGCCTCTCAAAGAGAACAGCCCTTGTCACATCACACAGCTGAGAATCAGGGGCAACTACACAAAAGCACAGGTAACGCCTTTTCCCACTCTCTGTGTGTGTGTGCTCGTGTGCGAGCGCGCAGGCATGTATGTGATACTATGGAACTGTTGCTTAGCAATGGCAGACTGCGCATCACCAAGGTAACAAGAGAGAAAAGGGACAACCCATGCTGGCTTTTTGCTACAGGCCCCTTGAATGTCTGTACAATTGCCCACTTTGAACTAACGCCCTTCATTCACCTGATCACCAGTCTATTTCCCCCTCGTACATATCACTGCTGCCATTTCCCCCACCGACTTTTCGAGTTAGGGTCCTTGTGCTTCTTTTTAAAAAATCCACATAACTCACAAGAATTCAACAGGTGCAACTGTGCCCAGAATAAACATGCAACAGAGAAACCTGCACCCATTGTACTTCTGCCTGATATGAGCATTCGAAGCACCGAAGTCCTGCCAAACATCTGAGATCTATCCGACAGTACACCACAGTTAGCCAAATTTTCTCCTCTTTCAGTTGTATGCAACTGTTGTCAATATTCCATCCATCAGTGTACAAACATAATTCCCACATTTCTGAACAATAACCCACTGCTTCTGCCGCTTCTGTAGCTGGAGGGAAGATGAGTACTAAGCACCAAAACCACTTAACTGTAACACTGGAAAGGCTCAAAGAGGACATTTAACCTGACCCCTTGCCAATCCAGGAAAATTTCTAAAACAGCCAAGCCTATTGCATGCCATCAAAAGGTTTCATCTGAGCCAACAAATGTTTCACATAAACAGCATTTGTTAAATTATTTCAGTGGAAAACATATAGATCCATGATGGAGAACCTTGGCAGTCCAGATGTTCTTGGACTTCAATTCTCAGAAGCCCCTATGAATCCACATGAATGGGTTTACTGTGATTCATCCGGCTCACACTGTCCTCATCGCTCCCGGAAGTGGAAGTAAAATGCGCCCATACAGGCGCGTTTTACTTCCGCTTCCGGGAGCAACGAGGGCAGCATGGGCTGGATGAATCACAGTAAACCCATTTGTGTGGATTTACAGGTGCTTGGGCTTCTGGGAATTGAAGTCCAAGAACATCTGGACTGCCAAGGTTCACCATCACAGATATAGATGTTAAAAGCAATAAGGGAGCGAAAGTCTTGAGGAAGCTGGTAGTTTCTATGCACGTTAAGTAGAGAGCAGGGTTTATGCTTCTTTGACCTGGGTTACTTCTCTATTCTCTTTGGGGAACTGGGACTTCCCTCTACCCTAAAGAGCCTTCTGGAGAAGAATTCAAAGAGTTAGTCTTAGTTGGCTTGCTTGAGCGAGAGAGTGTATGTGTCTAAGTAGCCCAGCAGCCACATACAGTTTCATGAGCAACCTACACGAAAATACTTGAGCACATTGGCTAGGACTTTGGGGATGTCCCCTGCTCCAGTTCTCAGAGTTTGTAAAAAGATTATTAATAGGAACATGGCTGCATCCTTGCTCTCTACCCTCCTCCTTCCCTTTAGATGATATCTGCTTTTACACAGTGAACTTTACCTATACATTTCTTTTGGCTTGCCTCAGTGCATCAGCTGTTAGCTAATGAGGGAAATGTTGCTTGTGCATTTGTTTGTTTTATGTGCTTTGTTTATAGGCTACCTTTCTCCCCATGGGGGACTAAACTAAGAATGAGGTGAAGGTGGTACTCTGGATGAGTAGCATCTCTGTCATCTTTTTCTCTGGAAAGTGTACCAAAAGCATTTTCTGAGTCCAATACGGAGGAGGTGGACGGCTCATATTCCACAAGGAAGGCAAAGTACCTGACCCTAAGCAGAGAACTATAGCTCCCTGTGAGAAGTGATGCCATCGTCTGTCCAAGCCGCTGTAACCCTAAATCACTAGCACCCAACTTGGTCAAAATTGCTGTACCATCTTTTATGGCTTCAAAACTATCCATCACCTGGGCAGGGTTGGGAGAAGAAATTTTTGATGGTTGAGGGAAAAGACAAGTCTCATTTTCCTCAGTTCCCCACAGATTAACTGAATGTACAGGGGTAGGGGACCTGGCACACCCTGCTCTCCCCAGAGTTTGGAGATGCTACTTTCTGACTACAGTTCTCAGCATCCTGTGGTAATTGGGAATTATATTCTCAAAAGCAAGGCCTTTGGCATTGTTTTCTAACACACCGCAAATACTTTGTGCTCCCCTCCAGTATATATCAGCATAGGTGGATACCTAATTGTAGGGCCAGCCCCACCTGCCTAATGATAGGGCCACCCTGCCTAACAGTAGGGCTAGCCCTGCAACATTTGCCCTCTTTTGTTTTGAGGACGAACAATGGCAGCTGATAACTCTTCTCCAATTATTTTTCCCCCTTCTGTGTCTTGACCAGATGTGAAACTGTCAAAATGAAGTCACCTTTTGGTGAGTTCATCCTGCAGTTCCTTTCCCCTGGCCTGGTGTGAGAAAGATTAGCCAGCAACACAAGGGTATGCCTGATTGTGGTTTAGAAAAACCACAATCTTTGAGAACAATCTTTTTGTTTACTCCCTCTCTTCAGTGATGAGCAACTCCTTCTATACCCTTCCTTTTTGTCCCAAAATAACTCCTCTTTCTGGCACTATTTTCCATTTCATTTCACCTTGAACATGCCTGGCTTGTTTCTTCTTCCTTTGTTGGTGGATACTTTTAAAGCATCATTGCTTCTGGCCAATGCATTAAATAAATTTACCTTTCTATACCAAACTGTGGGTTGGGGCTAATACTGCTATGTCCTGAGGGGCAAGGTAAGGGCTGGTAGTTTAAGCTCAATGCAGCAACAGGACATCTAAGGTGGGAGGGAAGGAACACCTACTAAACACACAGGGTGAATTGCTGGTCCCAAATCCAAGCATAATTCTCTTGTAAAGAAGAGTTCTGGTGACAGACCTGAATCTCTCCTTTAAATAAATGCCTGGGGCTGACAGCGTTCTCTTATCTGAGGTGGTTATATAAGTAAAGGAACAGGCAGCAGGCATGGAAAGCTGGCCACCCCCTCCATCATCATCCCACAAAATGACAGCAGTTTCACTCTCTGGACTGATATTTCAAGACTTGGGCTCAAAGGCTATGAGATAAGACGTTAGGACAACCTGCAGCCACCTCACAAGGCAGAGCTGGTGATGTTCCTTCTTCATTGACTGGAAAAGGAAGAGTGTCTATTGGTTAGCATGCAAAGGGACATAAGCCTGAAGATACCCAAGAGATGTTGTCTATTCTGCCATGTGAGGAAGCATTTCCTTCTTCTCCACCCATCCAGGGAAGGAACAATTGCTCTTCTCTGCAGAAACTTCTATCTGAAGTTAACATCAAAGAATTGACGGACCTTTTAAACACCATTTATGACACAGGGATCCTTCCGAGCGATTGGTTGCTAACAACCTTTGTTGTACTGCCGAAGAAACTAAACACAAAGTCTTGTGATGAGTACAGAACAATTAGCCTCATGAGTCATGCTCTTAAGGTCTTCTTGAAAATCATCCATAGTAGAATTTATAAGAAGTGTGAAGAAAGCACAGGTGAAACACAATTTGGCTTCCAGAATTCTATGGTACCAGAGAGGCACTTTTTACGATGCAGGTCCTTATACAAAGATGTAGAGACATGAGATGTGATGTAAATGCATGTTTTATAGATTATGCTAAAGCCTTTGACAGATGCCAGCATGAGAAGATGATCACAGCACTGAAGAAAATAGGTGTAGATGATAAAGAAATCAGAATCATCACCAACCTTTACTGGAATCTGACAGCTCAAGTCAGAATTGAAGAGCAGCTGACGGAGCAGGTTTATCAGATTTAAACATTGGCATTAAAGTTAATGGGGAATACCTGAATAACATCCAATATGCTGATGACACAGAGTTATTGGCCATAAACCTTGCAGATCTTCAGCTGATACTGGATCAAGTTAGAGCTTCAAGTGCAGAATATGGTTTGGATCTCAACACCAAGAAGATGAAATATCTGGTTATAAGCTGAACACCAACTCAAGGCAAGCTAATGGCAGGAACACAAGAAATCGAAAGAGTGGATAAAATTGTCTATTTGGGGAGTATGTTAAATGAAAATTGAGATTCTGAGGTAGAGATTAAAATACGAATAGAAAAAGCAAGATCCACCTTCATAAAAATGTGACACTTATTATGCAGTAGAGACCTAACCCTCGCTACAAAGATCCGAATAGTGAGATGTTACGTATTCCAAGTGTTGCTATATGGAGTTGAAGCTTGGAAATTGACTAAAGCATATGAAGCTTTTGAAATGTGTATCTACAGATACCTGCTAAGGATATCATGGGTTGATCATGTGACTAATGTAGGAGTGTTGTGCCAGATGGATAAAGAAAAGAACTCTTTAAGACCATTAAACAAAGAAAGCTCCAATACCTTGGCCATATCATGAGGAACAACATAAAATACAGAATAATCCAACTCGCTCTGCGAGGAAAGATCCCTGGGAAGAGAGGCTCTGGACATAGACAGACTTCATGGCTGAAGAACTGAGAGACTGGTGTGGAATGTCCTTGGAAGAACTGTTCTGAGGAGTTAAGAACAGGAAGACTATTGCCATGATGATAGCCAATATCCGGAATGGATACGGCACCTGAAGAGGAAGAAGAAGAAGTAGAGCTTTTGCTCTCTTACAGAGGTTAGAAACAACATACAGTATTAGAATTAACACACCAGTGCCACATTTGTTACTTTTCCCTTAGACTAGAGCCAGTAAAAGAACAGTCTGGTAATCTAATATCAACAGGAGTTTTACTTGTTGAAAAGTTTAATTTTGACGCCCCCTCTGTAGAATACACATCATAAGTAGCCACCCTTGTCCCTCTAGGTCTGCAGTGGCAAACCTTGGCACTCCAGCTGTTCTTGAACTTCAATTCCCAAAAGCCATGATCAGCAGGTATACTGAAGGTATACTTCTGGCAACTGAAGTCCAAGAACAGCTAAAGTGCCAAGGTTTGCCACCAGGGCTCTAGGTGGAATTGCATTACAGCAACCAACAGCTGCACATGGGATAGGCTGGGAGACTCAGTTTGACTTTTGGCAGTGTAGATTGTTTACTAGAATACAGAAGCTTTGAGGGGCCATCCAAATAATCTGGCTGCACCTTGCACAGAGGCTGCTGTGGGTCAGTTTTCCCTCAATTTTAATTTGCCCATGGGAAACTGAGGATAGTAACTCACTCCCCTCCCATGTGTTGGATAGTTATGTTGAACAGACCTAGGTATGACTGGAAAGAGTCACTATGGCCTCAGTAGCCACCTATGAGATAGGCAGGCTCTGAGCTAGTCTTTAATCTTATAATTCCAGGTAAGGCTTCTTATACTGCAATGCTAAAAATAGATACCTGAAATGAGTCTGTCAGCTTTATACAGAAGTAATGGTTCTTTAGCTTTTAGTTCCTCCTGTTCTTAAACTTTAATTCTTAAAAGTCCATTAAAAACATTAGACATTCCTTGCCATTTTAACAAAGACTTTGATGCATTATGTATCTAAGTAAAGCTATTTAGCATAGACTAGCAGGGGTGTCTGGCTTTGCCTGGGCGGGTTTTTTTTGGGGTGTGTGTGTCTGTCCTACCTCCCGGGATTGAGTTGGAGCGTGGCATCCATCCACACACCCTCTCCCACACACACATCCATTCTCTCTCTCTCTCTCTCTCTCACACACACACACACACTCTCTCGCTCTTTATTCCTCCTCAGCGCATGTGCACGCACACACACAGTCACACACACAGAGCAGTGACGTACTCTGACTCTGCTCTCTCTCCCTCTCTCTCTCCCACTCTCAGATACTCTCTCTGTCTCTCCCCTTGTCTCTCTGTCTCTGTCTCTCTGTCTCTCTCTGTCTCTCTCTCTCTCTCACACACACACACACAGACACACACACCATCCCTGGCCTGTGTCTCCAGAAAATGGACTGCTTCCGGAAGCGCCATCCATTGCCTGGAGATGCAGGCCACGCTGGCAGGAGACGTGCGGTAGCGCCGGGCTGGGCTTTATGGATGCCCCCTCCGTGTGCTGGCTAGTCACCCCCCATGCCCCCCATTGCTTGCTTCACCTGTGGGGTATCCTCCTCCGTGCAGCCCAGCTCCGTCTTCCACATGACTGCTGCAGCATGGCCAGTGTCTCCAGGCAACGGCCGGCGCTTCCGGAGGTGCGGTCATTGCCTGGAGATGCTGGCCACGCTGCCGGGAGAGGCGCGGAAGCCCCGGACTGGGCTGCATGGAGCCTGGCTAGCCCCCCCCCCCGCGCCCCTAAGGAACCGGCCAACACCCCCCCCACACACACACTCGATGGCTGCATTACCTATGGGGCATCCTCCTCTATGGAGCCCAGTCCAGTGCTTCCACCTCGCCTTCCGCCTGTGAGGGTGTCTGTGTCATGGATCGGGCACCGGCGTTCTCTCAGACTAGGCGCCTGAAACCCCAGTACATGTGTGGTTCTCTGCATCAGGCATGGGCTGAGCGGAGTGCTCCGGTCGGCCCATGCCTTCTGGAGAAGCCAAGGCAGAAGGCCCACCTGCCCTTCTCCAGAAGGCGACTGACGTAGGGGCACCCCATTCGGCCAATGCCTGCCAGAGAAGCCAAGGCCCTTATCAGACAGGCATTGGCCGAATGGGGTGCCCCTAGCACTCCGTTCGGCCCATGCTTGCCAGAGAAGCCAAGGCCCTTCTACAGCAGGCATGGGCTGAACGCAGCTGTCCGCCTGCCATCCTCCGGCCAAAATGGCATCCAGCCAGTGGAGCCTCCCAACCGGGGAGGCGGTAATATGCATGCGCCAAATCCGCACAGGCACAAAAGCCTGCCAGGAGTTCCAGCGGCTGCCACATGGAAACTCCGGGCAGGCTTCTGTGCTTGCGCGGATTCTGGCACATTCGTATTACCACCTCCTTGCTATTTCATGCTGCTGCTGGTGAGGGGGGGCCTTTGTGGCCAGTTTTTGGGGTGAAAGACCCCGAAATGGTCTGCCAGTCTCTCACGCCAGCCACCCCAGAAGTATGAAGTAGGTGGGGGCACCGTTTCCAGGGCTCGGGGTGCAGGCATCGCACTGTGTATTGGTAACATACAGCGTGACACCTTGATTTTAGCTATATAGATTTATTACTTTAGAGAGGAAAATATAGGTGTTTTTCTGATAGGTGAGGAAAAATCACACACTTGTCAGTGTTTTTAGGAATTTTAAGGGTTTTTATATTTAAACGTTGGGGATTTTGTGTACGCCGCCCAAAGTTGCATGTCATTGGGGCTGCTATACAAATTGAATAAATAGAAATAAATAAATAAATAAATAATACAGGATTATTATTTCTGTTAACATGTTAATAACATTAATTTAGCATGCTATCCCCCAATTTTAAACAATGAAAAACGTTTATTATTAAATGATTTTCAGATTTATCTTTCCAAACATTGCTCCCTTAGGCCCTTATCACACTCACAAGCAATTCACTGATGACTCCTAGAAATTCAAACTACCGGAAAAGTGGGTACTCCATACACAAAAGCCCAAGGACATTTTCATGCCTGAGGTCTGGCTGACAACCACAACTGAAGGGAAAAATACACCTCCAAAATTAAACAACTGGCAGTTGCAAACCTTCAATGACACACAGCAAAACTGGTGTCAATGCTGGTGTGTACATGCTCCACATCTTAGCAGGGGTCTCCACCGAAACATCTCTCTCAAGAGGCCCATCACTTTTCACTTGGCTCCTCCAAGTAAGTGTTAGTAGGAAGAGGAGCAGCAGCCACCTCTGTTTACCTCCCCATCTCTCTCTGACCAGACTGGTTCAATGAATTGGCATTGGGGGCCAGATCTGGCCCACAGTACATAGTTTGGGCACCCCTGGTTTAGGGAGAGAAAATGGCAGCCTAAAATCTATCTCATCCTGTTGCAAAACATATATGTGGCAAAACAGATTGCAAGGCATGTTTTACTTCCACGTCCGGTGGGAGGAACCATGTGACTGGCCCACTGAACCATGTGACCGGCACCCCTGACCTAAACAGACACAGCAAATGAATAGGCAGGTGGAGGTGGTGCTATCAGAGGAGGTTCTCTGCAGGGCATCTTCTCATCCCAAAGCCTCTCCAAAGCCCAGCTTGGTCCTGCTGCCCCTCAGAAATCTCCCATTCAAGGCAGACATGACTTGTAGTTATCAAAAGCACCCGTTGCTTGGAGTTGCATGTCAGATCGGAACTGGCTTTTCTTCCCCACTCCTGTGGTCAGGGGTGGGGAGGGGGACCATAGATTTGATGCATTTTCTCTCTCTGAGAAAGAGAAAAGTGTCCAAAGCCCACAGAGCTATTTTACTGATGAGTAGCAGCACAGCTGGGTGAGGTGCAAATTGCCAATTTAATCACACACACACCTCCTGCTGCCAACCACATGTAAAAGGACCTAGCTGTGGAAACTGAGAGACCAGATTTTTGGAGAAATACAGGGGAAATGGTCTAAACCACAAACCCTAAACCAATTTCAACACAGTAACCATATAAACAGTTGTAATAAACCCTACTGCCTCTGTAACTTCTCTCTTTATGCAGATTTGAAATATCCTTTTGCTCCTGTGGGAATAACTGCCCTTTCAGCTGCTTCTGGGCTCCTTTAGGCCATCATAAATGAAATTGTCAGTTTTAAGACAGCAAAGAGAGCCAGCAGCACCTGTAAATTAAATACAGTGGAACCTCATACAACAATCACCCCGTATAGCAACGAAATTGCATAACAATTAGGTTTTTGGGAAAATGGCACCCTGCATAACAATTTTCCCTATGGAAAAAAGTACAACAATTTTTCAATGGGAAAAACCACTTAGCAAAAAAAAATCATTGTACAATGCATCCCATAGGGAAATCGCTATACAATGCATACATCATATAACAATTGTTTCATACAACAATGAGCCCCATGGAACAGATTAAAATTGTTGTATGCGGTACCACTGTAGCTGAAAGTAGACCTATAACAATGGTCATGCAGAGAAAGCTTAATAAAATAGGCATGCTGTATGGTGCAGGACATTTGCCCCAGTCCTCTACAGGTTGCTAGGCAGCTTTGTCAGAGACACACAATGACAGCTCCCCATCACATATTGCATCACAATATAAGAACATCACAAAAGTCTTGTTGAACCACAAGGACAATCTATCTATATCTTTAAAAGAGAGGAGCGTTCTTGTATGTGCTGAATACAAATCCGCACCCCTGCGCCAATCACACTGTAACGTGGCACACACATACCTTGGGTGTGCTGGATGGTCACTGTGGGGGACATGAGACCCATGGAGGGCATACACCCCCCAAATTGATCTGTTTCCCAATGATCTGTTTCTCAATGAGCTGGCTGATGTCACCAGACAGGTGACATCACCTGGGATTGTGACATCATTTGCCTTTCCCTCTGAACTCAGCTGTAGTTTTCACAGGAGGTGGAAGGCAAATGGACATGCGAGATCAGCACTGTGGAGGTCACAAGATGCAAAGGGGGGGCACCATTGGTAAGGGTGAGGGCGGTAAGTGACCGTCGATGGAGAAGCGGGATGGGTGAGGGAAGATGGAGGGAGGGAGGCAAGAGTGACCCACATACATAACTATATGTACCCAAGCGAAGCTGGATAAACAGCTAATCTGGTAATAATAATTTCATGTCAGAAAGTATTCTGGGTTGAAAGGATTTTTGCGGGAGAAACTCTGCTCAGGGAAGGCCTAAATAAGGCTCCTTTCATGTCTCCAAGAGCTGGGACAGAGACAGGCACTCAATCCGTCATCCAGTACCCGAGTTTTGAACTGCTGACTTGCTGACCTTCCAGCTAACAAGGTGAGCTTCTTAACCACTGAGCCACTGCAGCCCCATAATAAATCTGTGTCAGAAATTATTCTGGTCTGAAAGGATTTTTGCGGAAGAAACTCCGCTCAGGGAATGCCTAAATGAGGCTTCTTTCATGTCCTCAAGAGCTGGGACAGAGACAGGTGCTCAATCCGTTATGCAATACCCGGGTCTCAAACTGCCGACTTGCCAGCTAACAAGGCTAGCTTCATTCTCAATGGTGACTGATCAAAGAATCTTAGAAAGAGCAACACTCTCTTAGTGGTTAGACAGCTAGTAACAGTAACTGGTACTCAGTGATATATTGCTTCAGAACCTGGAAGCTCCATTTAGCTATCATGTTTTTCCTTAACCCATGTTCTTTCTTCAAAGAACCAATCTCTCAGTTTCCACAACTAGACCCTCTTACAAGGGCTAAGGAAAAACATGACAGTTTCTACAGCTAGGCCCTCAACATTTCCCTAGTTCCTTTAAAGCCAGAAGCTATTACCACATGTTAGAGAAGAAACTTCTATAAGCTAGCTACATGTGCTATCTAAATAAGTGCTTTCTTCTGTCCATCCTGAATTGATGGCTTCTTTCATTGGTACACCCAATTTACTTTTGTTTCCCATCTGTAGGGGGTTATTTTGAGGAGTAATGAAGGCACTGCGGTGGCTCAAGTGGTTAAGACGCTGAACTTGCTGACTGGAAGGTCAGAGTTCAATTCCCAGGTACTGCATGATGGAGTGAGCTCCCATTTCTATCCCAGCTCCTGCCAACCTAGCAGTTCAAAAGGAAGAAATTGCAAGTAGATAAATAGGAACCACTTTGTTGAAAAGGTAAACAGTGTTCCGTGCACTCTGGTGTTGAGGCAAGCCTGCCACATGTCCACGGAAACTTCTGCAGACTTCTATATCTATAAAACAGAGGTGTGGGTTTGTATGTGCTCTAAAGGAACGCACACCCCAGGACCAATGTTATTGAAATTTGGCACATACATACCTTGGGTGTGCGAGATCAGCACTGTAGAGGTCACAAAACCCATTTGGGGGTTAATGCCCCCCAACGTGGGATGCAAAGGGGACATCCCCCTGACAGGAGAAAAAGCAATGGAACAACAATACTGCGCACGCACACCACAATGAGACAGCAGTACTGCGCACATGCACCACAGCCTCCTTACTTCCTTGAAAGAAAAAAAAACCTGAGCAATGCCGGGTAATCGGCTAGTCTGTACCTAGAAGGAAAGGATGTGGCTGTGCGTGTGTGGAATGCGTGTCCACACATGTGCAGCCTATCCCGTAATGCGCCGTTCACACTTACCTTACTTTCCGGACATCATTGCCGCAAGGGTCCAGGAGCCAAGAGTGGGGCCAATACACCACGAACGCGGAAAAATAAAAAACTACGAGTCCCAGTGTCCTCCGCGCCATGGCACACCTCAGCCAATCAAGCAGGAGGACATGAGTGCGGAGGAGGAGGGACAGCGAGCATGTGCGAAAGACAAAAATGGCTGACGCGTAGAGAGAGAGACAGGAGAGACGGGGCCAGGGGCGCGCGTAGACCGAATGGAGAGAAAGCCCGTTGGCACTACGTTTGGCCTTCCCGGGAGGCCAGGGTTGAAAATGGTGCTCTGTACTGCCCTCGCCAACCCAGGTATGTTTGTGTGTGTGGGAAGCACAGCTGCCTTTTACCCCCACCTACCGGGGGAAGCAAGCCACTTCCCTGAGAGGCGAGGGCAGAGAATGGCGCTCCATTCCACCCTCGTCACACGGAGGGAAGCGAGCGCCTACCTCGGGGGGCGGGGACCAAAAGCATGGCTGCCTTCAGGCCCTGCCTACTGGGGGAAGCAATCCACTTCCCCAGGAGGCCAGGGCAGAGAAAAGCACTCAGTTCCACCCTCGCCTTCTGGAGGGAAGCAAGCAGCAACCCCGGGGGGTGGAGGCCAAAAGCACGGCTGCCTTTGGCCCCCGCCTACTGGGGGAAGCAAGCCACTTCCCCGGGAGGCCAGGGCATTGAACGGCGCTCCGTTCTGCCCTCACCTCCTGGAGTGAAGCGAGCACCTACCGCAGGGGGTGTGGGCCAAAAAGAGGGCCCAAGTGACCTGACCGGTGAAGCCGGGTGGCCCATGCTAGTAGGCTATAAACAGAGATGAACACTGAACCCTAGAGTCAGATACTTTGTGTTTTAAGTGCTTTTATAATTAAAAAAAACAACCTAAAAAAGTAATATTAAAGGATGATTCATGAAACAAGGAAGAAAAGGAGAAGCTTATACCATTTGTCGTCAGGTCATTTTTGAGATATGACTATCCTAACAAAACTCTTAAGGTATGTGAGATGTTCACATATTAGTGAGAATCCATAGCTAATTAGGGACTTGAACACAGGTCCCCTGAGTCCTTATTCAGCAAAAAATACCAACTTACTTCTATTGTTATAAACCACTCTCAGGCTTGTTCCTGCACCTTTAACATCACTACAACATACCTTATTTACTTACAAGGGAGCAACACAAATGGTAAGTGTTTATCTGAATGTGCAAACATCAGAGATCTGTAGCAAGATTATTTTGACACTAGCACTTTAATTTTCAGTGGTTTCCCTAATACAGAATTAAGACTTTTCCCACATTGGTCATATGCAAAAGGCAGAACTGCATACCACACATAGGCTACTCTTACTCCTACTTAGTAAAATAATGCAAATCCTAACATCCCATTACATCCTAGATAAAGAGGTCTAATTTCTCCCATCAGAATACAAAAACCAAACAAAAGCATCTGGGGTCAAGAGTGAAACAAAGAGACATTCGGGCGTGTCCAGGATGGCTCAGGTTTCCAAGCTTAGAAATAATTCCAGTCCTGCTAATTTCCATAGATCATGCAAAATATTTCAGCTCCTGTTTTCTCTCATAACCAGGTCAGAACAAAGTTATGCCAGTGCTAGTCTCATATGGAGTCAGACCAGAGCTGGTACACATTGTCAGGAGGCAGAAAGAAGGACTTTTGGTTCTTTATTCATGTCAGATGTACCAAAAGCATATAATAACATACAAAGCTAAAATTAACACACTAAAAATAAAATAGCTTTTAAAAGGACTAGATGACATCTGCCCAATATCGGGCCAAATCAACAGCATTTCCTTTTGCCAACATAAGATCCTCCATAGTGCACGTTGAGGGGCACCATATGCATTGTATCATATTGGAAATAGTTTTTACTTCTCTGCATTCTCACAGGCTGTCATCTACAGGGAAATCCCACTTTCTCAGATTAGCCCGTGCAGGGGTAGGAAGATCAGGGGAGTTTTGGTATCCAACATAATCCATTTTTACTCATAAACCTTCCAACACTTACAGTAGAACTCATGGTAATGTTCCCACAGAAAGAAATTCTTAATCATAAAAAAGGAAACAGGTAGCAATAAAATAGGTAAAGTAGACTGATTTACATACATCTGATTCATTTCATAATAGATTGTGGCTGGAGAATTTTGATTACTTTTATGCAGAATTCTTACCTCACATCTTTCAGAGGGGGGGGATAACCCTCAGAAAGCTTTGAACACAAAACAAATTTGGGGACTCTCTCACTGAAATCCAAGCCATATCTGTTCCAGCCATCTCCTACACAGCAGGGCATAATGAGAGCAGGAGTTAAGCAATACTGGGAGCAGGGGAAAAAATCAAATATGAAAACCCAGAATTCCTAAACAGGAAGGTGCTGGAGTTCACACTTGCCAAGGAACCCCATTTCCTGCTCAGAGGACCTCTGAATGACTAATTTCTAGATGATGAGAGGCACACGGAAAGCAACCTTACTGTGCTCACAGGTATGGCTCATTTACACTTCTTCCTTCGCCCACTCTGGGCTATGGAAAAGAGGTGCTAAGGCGACATCATGATTCCAATTAAGCACCAACAGATTTGCTGGTTGGACCCATCCAAGACCCAGCAGTTGTTAATCTCTGCTCTCTGATTCGCTTAGTCACCAAGGAAAAGAGCACATGATGCCACCCTGAGCCAGGGGACTTGGTGGGCATGTCCTGGTTGATTATGTACAATGATTAGAGCCGACAGCTGCTAGTTGCCAGTTGTAAAAGCTCAGAAGTGTGATCTAGTGCTAGGGCACCCAAAACAAAGTGCATTTCTAATAAATCCACCACCACCCCTCCCTGCTTTCCTTTCTTCCCTTCAACTGAGCTCCCTGCACACAAATTCTCTGGGGCTGGTGGCTTTTTGAAATGTCAATCAGCAAGGATCAAAGGGAAAGCTGAAGAAGTCATTTTACACCCTTATAATTCCTCCTGATTAACACATCTGCTCAGACAGAGGTTTGTGGCGGGGAAGAGAGAAAAAGAGATGGAATCGGAACATCAAAAGCTGCCTGGCACAGCTGTTTAGGGGATTCTTTTCCTACAACAGATCTAAGTGCTAGCTGAGGAATGGAGGAGTGGGAAAGAGACGTGTGCCACAGCTAATGCTGCAGCTGGGGTTCAGACACCCAGACTCTCTCTCCAAACATGCAGTTTATGGACCTTACAAAGACATGGAAATCAACAAGAGCTTGTCCTGCTCTATAGCTCACTGTTGGAACAAATGAAATTACAGTTAAAAATATTTTTGACTAAGTAACAATGTTTTTGTATTTGCTTCTTCTTTCATGGGGACTAATCTGTCCCTGATTGGTCTAGTATTGAAGTCTATTGTTTATTTATCTATATCTATAAAACAGAGGTGTGGTCTTGTATGTGCTCCAAAGGCTCCCACACTCCTGGACCAATCCCACTGAAATTTGGCACATACGTACCTTGGGTTGGAGAGATCAGCACTGCAGGGGTCACAAGTCCCATGGGGGGGTGTATGCCCTCCAAATTGGAAAGCAATTGATCTATACAATGTGTGTGTTTCTTAGTGATGTAATTGAGCTGTTGTCATAGTTCCAGGTAGGTTGAGATTGTGACATCATCTAACTAGCTCAGCTGTAGTTTTCACAGTAGGTGGAAGGAAAATGGGTGGGGGGGCTGGTCGGGCTGGAACTGCAGTGGTGACGGAGGCCCTTGACAGGGCTGGGAAGGTGTGGGAGCCATGGAGGTGGCCGGCCCACCTCCAGAAAAGGCCACCCAGCCTCTGCGGCAGAGGTAGAGGCCACGGTGGGTGAAGCCGAGAAGGGAGGGAAGGTCCAAGGGCTCCTCAATGGCTGCGTGCCACTCTCTCACCAGGTGGCCAGACACATGTATGGGAAGGATAAGGGTGGTAAGTGACCATCGACAGAGAAGCGGGATGGGTGAGGGAAGAGAGAGACGGAGGAAGGGAGGCAGGGTTGACCCACATACACCCCATGAGATTTCCAAAAGGAAAAGGCTGGCCTACGTTAAAGAAACAAAAAACCCGAGTGAAGCCGGGTAATCAGCAAGTTTGAAATAATGATGAATTGTTGAAGGTATATATGTTTTCTTGATGTGCTTATTCCCCAGATCGCATGTGTCAATTTGTCAGTGTTGGGAAGTGGCTTATTAAGCAAGCCTCTTCTGGATATTTGCAATTAAATCACTTCCCCTGTTCAGCAGAGAGCAGGGGAAGTAATTTTTTTATGTTTAAGCATATCGCTTATGCGATATGTTAGTTATTTTAAAAATTCAAAATATTTTCTTTTCCTTACTGGTTGAGACACCTTTCAAGGCAAAGATTTTTTTTTAAAAAATAATCATCAGCAGCAATAGGAAACAAAATCACTCCCCCTTCCCTCTACCAAGTAGGAATAGTGATTAATTTGCCAACATTTGAAAGTGGCTTGCTTTTTAAGCCACTTTCTGATCTTAGCTGATCTTAGATTGTTTTGATCAAGCCCCACAGTTCAAAGCTAGCTTGCTCCTGGGTGGTCCTGTAGCTGCACCCAGGGTTAAATACGGGAGGAAGAGGATAGACAGGCAGCTCCCTACTTAATGCAGCACCTTGTGACAAAAACAAACAAACCCCTACTGTTTGTCCAAGCATAATGTGTGAAATTGTCCTGGCGGTCCCATTTTTGTCCAGAACCTAACATTACCAGACAAGGGAAAACACAACCACCTCTACCTAATGCTATTCTTGCTTATTTGACACCTTTAATTTACAAAAAGTTCTACCACTTTTACTGCATGGTCCCCAAAGAATCTATAAGGTAGAGCAGAGTTTTTCAACCTTGGGCCCCCAGGTGTTCTTGGACTTCAGTTCCCAGAAGCCCAAGTCAGCACACCTGCTCATTGAGGCTTCTGGTAATTGAAGTCCAAGAACATCTGGGGGCCCAAGGTTGATAAACCCTGAGGTTAGATCAGTGATGGCAAACCTTGGCACTCCAGATGTTCTTGAATTTCAATTCCCAGAAGCCCTGATCAACAGGAGTGCTGGCTTGAGCTTCTGAGAATTGAAGTTCAAGAACACAAGGAGTGCCAAGGTGCACCGTCACTGAGTTAGATTATTTATTTATATTTTACCAATGAGAAAGGGATAAAGATATAAAGAGGTTCAAAGCCACAGAAATCCATACCAGACTTGAAGCCAGATGTCTCAAACCTAGAGTTTCCAGGTGCTTAATGGCCATCCATCCCCTGGGTTCAATGACTCTCTGGCAAGAGGCTGGTGACATCATAGTAGATCATAGTGAGGCAGGTTTGTGACATAACAAGGCACACATTTCTGCCTCACTGTGTAAGTTGTTCTTTCTTTATTCGTGTCAAATGCACCACCAGCATATAATAACATACAAAGCTAAAATTAACACATCTAAAAACAAGGTAGAATTAAAAAGGGCTAGATGACATCTGCCCAATATTGGGCCACTTCAACAGCATTTCCTCTTGCCAACATAAGGTCCTCCTCAGTGCACATTGAGGGACATTGTGTGCATTGTATCATATAGGAGATAATTTTTACTTCTCCGCATTCACATAGGCTGTCATCTACAGGAAAACCCCACTTTCTCAGATTAGCCCTTGATCTTCGTACACCAGCATGCAGTTTATTTAAAGCTTTCCACACAGGCCATGGTTGTTCTTGGCCAGGCAGTAGAGAGTCATGTGGTTCTGCCCAGATATTTGGTAGCTCCTTGCTTCCCTTCCAAAGTTGTAAGGCAGTCTCTGGGGGCTGGTAGTTCAGAGGGGCAGACGTTGTGTAAGTTATGATGTTGTTGCTTTAACTACAGAAAAGGGAAACCAAATGATCAAGTAATTGGAACAACAACAAAAACAAAACACTTGGGGCCAGGAAAAAGTGAGTAACGAGAAAGAGGTTTACAAAATTATGTGTAATGTGGAGAGAAACTTCATAACAAGATTACCCCCCCCCCCCCACACACACACACACACTGATAAATACTACTAGCTGATTACCCGGCTTCGCTTGGGTTTTTCATTTCTTTAACGTAGGCCAGCCTTTTGCTCTTGGAAACCTCGTGGGGTGTATTTGGGTCAATCCTGCCTTCCATCCTCCGTCTCTCTCTTCCCTCACCCGTCCTGCTTCTCTGTCGATGGTTACTTACCGCCCTTATCTTTCCCATACATGTGTCCGGCCACCTGGTGAGAGAGCGGCATACAGCAGTTGAGGAGCCCTCGGACCTTCCCTCCCTCCTCGGCTTCGCCCACCATAGCTGCCACCTCCACCCGCGAAGGCTGGGTGGCCATTTCTGGAAGGCCCCCGGCCTCCTCCGTGGCTCCTGTGCCCTCCCAGCCCTCTCAAGGGCCTCCATCGCCACCACAGTGCCGGCCCGACCAGGCCCTCCCATTTGCCTTCCACCTACTGTAAAAACTACAGCTGAGCAAAGAGGGATACAGCTGATCTAGCCAGATGATGTCACAATCTCAACCTACCTGGAACTATGACATCAGCTCAATTACATTACTGGGAAACACACACATTGTATAGATCAATTGCTTCCCAATTTGGAGGGCGTACACCCCCCATGGGACTTGTGACCCCTGCAGTGCTGATCGCTCCAACCCAGGGTACGTATGTGCCAAATTTCAGTGGGATTGGTCCAGGAGTGTGGGAGCCTTTGGAGCACATACAAGACCATACCTCTGTTTTATAGATATAGATAAATAAACAATAGACTTCAACACTAGACCAATGCAGTGCTGATCTCGCCAGCCCAATGTATGTATCTGCCAAATTTCAGCGACATTGGTCCAGGGGTGTAGGTGGAGCACATACAAGACCACACCTCTGTTTTATAGATATAGATAAAACCTAGAGTCATCAAGTGAAACTGAAATAGTGGTAGGTTCAGGACAAGTAACAAAATACTCCCTCTCTAAAGAAAGACACAACCTTGAGTCTGCCAGAGCTGAGCAGGGTTGTTGAGGGCAGGACATCTTGGAGACCCCTCATTCCCAGGGTAGCATAAGTCAGAGGTGACTTGATGGTACATGACAGCAACAACAACTGCTTCATGTAGCTAAGCAGTGGAATTTGCTGTCCTTTGGACAGCTTTCAAAGAGGATTAGACAAATTCACAGGAAAATTATCTATTCATGTCTACTAATCAAGGTGACGATGTATCACCTCCACTACCAGATATATAACATACAGTGCATTGTCAGTGGCCTTGATGTGATGCATTAGAAATAAATAGACCTGTAGAAGAGATTGATGTTACTCTAATTACAAACGGGGGTGGGGGTCAGTCTAAATGGCTTGAACAGCTTTCTGGATGTACTGGCAAGACAAACTCCCAATAAATGTGAATGACACTTTCAAGAGAGGGTAACCAAACAGGCGGGTAGAACTGCTCTGCTTGTTAGAAGAGCTGAATTACTTTATTTTCTGCATTAGAGAGGGAATCAACACTCCTCGCAAGAATGAGCAACTACAGACATGACAGCTACTTTGCTGAGAATAGAAGTTTGATGGCTGCTTACAAAAGGCAATAGATAGAAAAACAGGCAATTTTTAGCTCTGGAGGCAGATGCGTGCAGAACATGCCTCTTCCTCCACTACTGGAATAAGCCGACTTTTGTGTTGTTGTTCATGTAGACAGAGGTTATATGGTTGGGTTTTTTGTTTTACATCTCTCTAACTTATTTACCAAATCAAAATTCTGCCTCTCGTATTTTATGTACATTTATTTTGTTGAAAACCCACAGACATGTTCTGAAGCTGCTGCCAACAGAATGGAAAAGTGAGTAAGAATTGTGAAAGATCAGCAGTATGACGCCTATAGATTTTGATGTAGAGGTCCTCATTGAGTAGGAATTCTAAAGTAACAATGTGGTGTGAGGGACAGGAGGCTAATACCCCTAGTCTACTGGTCCCAGTTTGAATCAGGGTCAGGGTCATGCAAATATACACTATGGCTTTAAAAGTGAGGTACTGTATATAGCTGCACACCACACGTATCACATGGCATTCTGAAGAACAATAGAAAGTGTCACATTAATCATGGATTAAGCAAAAATCAAAATTCTAAACACCAAAATAAATTTTTTCTTTTTGCAACCTTCATAAATTAAACCAGGCCATTTGCTTATTTGGCATTATATATGCAGGTTCTAGGGCTCCTGAGGAAATACCACTCAGCTCCTTTTTTTTTTTGCCTTTAAAGATTTGGTCACATTCATTTATTTCAAAATTTCTACCATGCTTCAGGGCCAAACCAAAACATATCCCAAAGTGGCATATGCACAATCCCTTTCTTTAATCTTATACAGTGGTACCTCGGATAAAGTCCGACTCAGATAAAGTCTGATTCGGATAAAGTCATGGTTTTCATGCACATGTAATGCATCGCATAAAATCCCAAACCGCTAAAAATGGACGTTATCCAATGTATTTGGTATAGGAACCTTGGATAAAGTCAATTTTTGAATGTTATCCGATGCATCGCCCATTTGATTCGGATAAAGTCCAAAATCGGATAAAGTCCAAACTTGTGGAATGGAGTTTGGACTTTATCCAAGGTTTTACTGTAATCTAAAGGACATGACACAGAAGAAAAAAAGATAGAGAGGTAAAAGGAAGAAAGCACCAGTCCATAAAGAAAAAAAAAAGCAGTTCAGATAATGACCAGCTAGAATGGAAACTAAGTGTTTCTATCCAAAGTTTCATAAACTGTCTACACACAGTGTCCAGCTACCATTTGCAGCCAAAATGTTAGACTCTAATAAACACTAAAATGTTGTAAATCTCTAATTCAATACCTTGTATCATGCTTTTGTAGTCTGAATGCTGAAGCCACATAGCCTTCTCCGGAGAAACCATTATAATTGAGATGACAAGACAAGGTTTGGTTACGGAAACTGAACTACGGGGTTGGTATGACCTCTGAACTAACAAGTGACAGTTTGCAACCAGAATCCAAAAGAGTGATTTGTAATGAATCTCCAAACCATGGTTCACACCATACCTGTCAAGTGACCGTACTGGCCAGGGAATCCCGTATTTTACTCCTCTTTCCCTCTCTGTCCCACTGTCATCCCGAATTTGGAGCGGCCAGAGTTTTTTTATTTTTTACTGTGCATGTGCACCATCAGAGGTGGAGGTGCGCATGCGTGAGGGGTTTCTGTGCATGCATGAGGGGTTTCTGTGCATACATGAGGGGTTACTGTGTATGCGTGAATGGGTTACTGCACATGCGTATCCATCAGAGGCGTGCATGCACAAGGGGTTTCTGCGCATGCACGCCCATCAGAGGCAGCGGTGCTTCCCATATTTTCTCAACCACATCCTGACAGGTATAGTTCACACGGATTATGGTTTTGCATTAGATACAAGGCAGTCAACCAGTTACATGTAGTTGCTCTCCTTCCACTAAGTCCCTACAACAGATAAATGGGTGGAGTGAAGAGAGAGAAAAAGAAAACTCTATGTGTGGGGCAGAGGAAACACTCGGGGGGCAGACAAGCAATTTTAAACTAGGAGTTGCCTATATACTGCAAAGCTCAAAATTAAGTTCAGACTAATACAGGTGACAGAGTGAAGGCTCTGTAGTTTCTTTGACAGTATTAATTCTGAAGCACTGCAGATCAGCAGAGCTCACTTGCATAACTTAGCTGTCGGATCTGCATAATCATCATTCCAGCTGTTGTACAATTCCAGGAACAGTAAAGCTACTGGTTTGTACAAGATACCTGCTGTCCCATCCCTGATATTAAAGGCACGCTTGCCCTGCTGCCTGCCATGTCAGACACCAGAAGTCAGAGCATAGATAAGACAGAACAACAATCAACCTCTGTAAAGCAGGATTGCAATTCTGTAGAAAATGGCGGCATGGCAAGCTCACCATGCTATCAGCCCTGCATGCTTTTAGCACGACTCTGTCTGAATCATAGAAAAGCGACTGCAGCAGGCATTCTGTTGGCTAGCACCCTTGACAGCAACAATTCCTCAATCCCTCAAATAGTTTTTCAGTGTGGAGGTGTACAGAATGTGAAAATCTTTCAGCCTTGTTGGCAAGATCAACAGGTGAGTCGTA
Organism: Bradypodion pumilum; assembly: GCA_035047305.1. NCBI lineage: Eukaryota > Metazoa > Chordata > Lepidosauria > Squamata > Chamaeleonidae > Bradypodion > Bradypodion pumilum. The sequence goes on along the minus strand of JAWDJD010000002.1, from coordinate 175,494,311 downwards.
ACTAGAACAAGACCACTGACTGGGTAGGGATTTAGTGAGTCAATTTCTTTCTCAGTTTCAGTGACTCAATTTACCTCCTTTACTGGTGACTTACTTTTGGATTTTAGCCATGGTATTTCTCTAAAATCCAACAACACCTTCTTATCCTTGCATCACGCTGGGCTGCAAGAGTTTTCATACATTGTCTTTAATGTTGTTCATTTAAACACCAGTTTAACTAACCACTAGAATCCCCCCACCCCACCCCAAAACTATAGTCCATTTGTGTACTCCCCCAATTGTGTACATTTTAACCATTTACATTCACTCTCCCCTGCTTGCTCTATTTCTCTGAAATGTTCCATAAACTTCACAGATCCGCACAATTTTGAAGCAAGGGTGCCTTTCTTGTTTCAAATGCCAATGTAATATATGAAAGCTACATCAAGGTTATTAGCAGCTTTTTTATTTACATAGCAGAAGGCTGGCTATTTAACACCAAATAGGACTGTTTTACTTCTACACACAGGAATAGCAAATAGGAGTGTGGTGTTTTGTTTTGTGCTTCCTAGAGATAGGTTAGCTATTGCTTTTAAAATTAGCACATTCTGTCTTTTTGTGTAAGCAGCAGTAGTAAACCTTATACAGTATATGTATTTTAAAAACCTGACATGTCACAATGTTTCTTTTAAACATTTATTGAATACTACATGTTTTGTTTAAATTTGTAGTAACATTTTATAGCTCTTTTGTAGCTCTGTGAAAATGTTACATTTTTATCTTTATTTACAATTGCCCTTAAGAATGGAAACAATATCATCCAAAACTTGTAGGGTTCACATTTCTCTCTCTTGGCTTTTTTGTTTTTCTCATAATGAGCCCTCAGTAACTCAAAATGGCTCTGTGCCACTTCCTTAACCATTTTTTTGGTGGCAATTTGTTCAGCCAACAACTGGTTTGCTTGCATATACTGTACAGGTGAAACTCGGAAAATTAGAATATCGTGCAAATGTTCATGCATTTCACTTATAAGGTGAAACAAATATATGAGACAGACTCACTACATGCAAAGCAAGAGATGTCATGCCTTAATCCGTTATAATTGTGATGATCATGGCGTTCAGTGTACATGAGATTATGTGATGATTATGGGGTACATGAGACTGGAGGTTAGGGTTTTCATAAGCTGTAAGCAATAAGCATCAATATTATAACAAAGTAAGGCTTGAACTATCTCACTTTGCATGTAATGAGTCTATCTCATATATTTGTTTCACCTTTTGTTGCATTACTGAACTGAATGAACATTTGCACGATATTCTAATTTTCCGAGTTTCACCTGTATTATTTTTTTTTGCATACACCATGCAGCTGGTTCACATTGCAAATTATGTGCCACACTTACCGGGGTCACAGACAAATCCCTTCAGTGCTTTTGGATCGCTCATCCTTTTCACATCACTGTGCCGGTGCTAGTTTTGGAGAAGGTACAGCTGCACCAACATTTACTTCTCGACCCCAATCTAAACACATGTATAGACCAGGGCTCAACACCCTAGATTCCTCCACGAGGTATCAAAAACTTTGATGACTGCCCCCATATTATTTCCTCTATTCAACAGACTGTCTCATCTGTTTAGGCAAAGTAAAGATAAGAGTATTCAACTCTAGGGTTCAGTGCTCACCTCTATTTATAGCCAAAGAGCCAACACTATCTGCGTCTGAAGACGTTTCCGGGGACATGTGGCAGGCATGCCTCAACACCAGAGTGCACGGAATGCTGTTTACTCTCCCACTGAAGTGGTCCCTATTTATCTACTTGCAATTTCTTGCTTTCGAACTGCTAGGTTGGCAGGAGCTGGGACAGAGATGGGTGCTCAAACCGTCATGCAGTACCTGGGAATCGAACTCCGACCTTCCAGTCAGCGAGTTCAGTGTCTTAACCACTTGAGCCACTGCAGTCCCTTTATTCACTGTAGTCATGTTTAGTAAAGGTAAAGGTTGCCCTTGCTCAAAAGCCAATCGAGGGTTCAGTGTTCATCTCTATTTATCAAGTTTTGGATTTGAAAATAAGGGAAATTTCCCAGACAAAACAGGATACTTGACAGCTATGCTTATCCTGCGCAGCCCTTCAGTGGTGGCATTAGGGCATTGCAGTCTTCCTAATACGGGAGGACGCCGGGAAAGGTAAAATACGGGAGGTTCCCGGCCAATACGGAACACTTGACAGATAGCTAACGAGCCAGTACTGTCTATGTCTGCAGACATTCCTGTGGACACGTGGCAGGCATGGAACGCTACTAGTCATCTATTTCTCTAAGGACAAATTCAGCAGCCATTTCCCACATCTATATCTCACCCAAAATGGGAACCTCAGTAATGGCTTAATTCACTGATCTATGGGGCAAGGGAAATAACCCCTAATCCTTGAGTGAAGCCTGTGATAGAAGGAGCCAATGCCCCTGAGTCTCTTCTATGGTACAGTATTTAGACTAGTATTTAGTCAAGATGGTCTTGGTGATGCAGATCTCAGCTTAGCCGTGGACCCGATCTATGCTAATATCTTACTTCATTTTGATAAATAACACATGGTGGTTTCACATCTTTCTGCTATGTGATCTTTTTAAAATTATTTTTAACAGAAGTAAAAAATACAAAATTCAAAAACAGAACACTCTGATACAATAGTAAAATTATGTAAAAGGGGGGAAAGAATAAAAATGACAAACAACAACAATTTAAAAGCTACTAATATGTGCACCCATCACCAACAGGACATTAATATTTTAACAAATACTGTAATATAAACAAGAGTCTCACTTGCTTATTCTTATCCTCTATTTCCAAAAACTTAAATATCCATAAGCTGGTTTTATCCCTTTAGTTTTAACAAAGACATAATCAATAAAATCTCCCCATATCTCTATAAAATTATTTTTCCTTGTTGTACCTTTCTTTAAGTTTAATTCACAAGTCAATGTGTCATTTACAGCAATGTTCCATAATTCTTTGTACCAATCTTCCCATAGTGCTGTGTGATCTATGGCTCTTGCCACATAAAAAAAAAGGTACAACTGTTTTCTAAAGGTGACCCCTGATGTTGGCTATTCTGTTGACCCACATCTTACTAGCTTAAATGATAAGTTAACATGGGAATTAAATTATAAAAAAGGGTTTAATTAGTGAAAACAATTTTGGGAATATGTGGAGACTCTTTTTGAATTATACGTTGACTGAACGTAAAGTCGGCAGGCCAGCACCAGATCAACTGAGATTTTGGATATACAGTGGTACCTCATACAATGATTTTAATCCGTTCCATGGGGCTTGTTGTTGTACAAAACAATTGCTATATGATACATGCATCATATAGCGATTTTCCCTATGGGATGCATCGCACAACATTTTTTTTTGCTAAGTGGTTTTTCCCATTGAAAAATTGTTGTATGATTTTTTTCCCATAGGGAAAATTGTTATGTGGGATGCCATTTCCCTCCCCCCCCCAACCTAATTGTTATGTGATGTCATTGCTATACGGGGTAATTGTTGTATGAGGTTCCACTGTAATATGAGAAGGCTGTGGAGGACGGCAATCACCAATGCACTGTAAATATCACAGGGGCTTTTTATTATTATTATTATTATTATTATTATTATTATTATTATTATTATTATTATTATTATTATTATTATTATTATTATTATTATTATTATTATTATTATCTTTTTTCTTTTGTGTTCAAGATAGTATTAACTTCATGGAATGACAAAGAGTGTAGTTTATAGATAATAGAAAGTTTGTTACAAATATAATAAATATGAACTGAAACACACACACACACACACATAAACATTTTATGAAGTTTAAATTAGATGAATAAATTACAAAAATGATAATGTAATGAATATATTTTATTATTATTACTATTATTGTTATTATCAGTATTATTATTGTCTTTTGTATTTTTTTGTTTTTGTATCATATGTTAAATGTTTTTCTTTTGATTATTATTTTGTTGTTTATTGTAAAATGAATAAAAAGAAAAAAGAACTTCAGATAGGAAATGAATCCCTATTACAATGGTGGCCTGCCAATGCGCCACAAAAAAATCCTTTCCCAAGGGTTGCCCTGTGATCCACCCATATCATTTCCAGAGAACAGTCCCCGTTTAAGAAACACAGCAAAAGAAATTGACTCTCTTTCAACCACTCTACGCTCTCCAGGGTCCTGAAAAAAAAAACCCTACATATTCAGTTCAATACTGTATACAGTACAGTACTGTATGTATTCTAGCTGTATGTACTGCATTTGTAACTGATGGGCAAGATTTAAGGTAGGGTGTTGTTGTTGTTGTTTTTACTGTTGCAGAATATTCCAAGAATTCTGTGATGTACAGAGGACTAGGGCTCTTTCCCCCGCTGGTTTACATTTGGTTATCTGCTGCTTTTTGGCCTTTTCTGTTTCATTCCCCCTTCCCTTCCACTCTGTCTGAATAGCAAAGTGATACTGGACTTATTATTGCTTCCAGAATCTATTTCTCAAGCCCCCTCCAAGGTCAAAATGCAAATCAGAGCCACAATAAGGAAATCACCTTAAATCACTAAGCATAACTGTGGTTTGTTTTACATGCGAATTTTTCATACCCGGATTGAATTATTTTCTCCAAACAACAGCAGGCAATTTAAGGAACATTGGCAAAGATACCAAGGGGGTGAAACTACCCAATCTACATGCTGGTATTCTATAGGAGTTTATGTGAAAGAATCATCAACTTTTCAGATGTTTTGGATTTCAGCTACTAAGAGCTCTTGCCAGCCAGTCCAATGGGAGTTATAGTGCAAAATACCTCAAAATCAACATGTTCCCTATCTTTGTTCTATGAGGTCTGTATGGAGTGCCTGAAATTGTATACCTTAGGGCAGGGGTTCCCAACCTTTTCAGCCTGGGGGCTGGGTCATGATCTCTCAGTCAGCTTTGAGGGCCGGATGGCCATTTTGCACTGCCTGCACGATGGAGGTGGCCATTTTGTTCCAACAGCTTCAAAGGGATGGCCATTTTGTTTCTTGAATGCCCTTGGAGAGGTGGGAGGCCACATGAAATGGTGTCATGGGCTGGATCTGGCCCACAGGTCTTAGTTTGGGAACCCCTGCCTTAGGGTCTTCTTTGTTTTCCGTTAATGGTTCAGCCATGTGGACATTAGGGCACAAACTCTGCTGCAATCAGCTGGACTTACTTCTGGGTAAACATGTTCAAGACTGTGCTGTCACAATAGGATTACTATCATCCTAGCAGGCTTCCTACTGTGCAGGCATGCAATTACGAACAAGATGATATTAAAAGCAAAAAACAGAGGAAGCAAGCATTAGTCGCTAATATCCCTCAGAATGACAACAGGGACTGCACTGATGGCATTCAGCATTTTCTTTCTTGCCAGCTCCGGAACTGGGCAAGCCTTTAGCACAGTGAAGGGGCCAAATGTAACATACTGAGACTAACTAGGTTGTTATTTTGGCATTAGATTGGTTCAAAATACCCACAAAAGGAAGGAAGGAAATAATGTGTCTATCACCTTGAATTTATGTGTCTCATAGAGTACTAAATATATAAAAAAAGAAAAGACCAGTATTAGTAAGCCACCTGCATTACCAACAAGAGTTGGCCTCTTACAATGGCACTGAGCTTCAAAAATCTGAAGCAGCTAAGAACTGTCTCTTTCTGTGGAGGGTTCCAAACCTGGTTTTAGATGAGGAACAAAGAGGGGAACTTTAAATCTAAGATCCCCTGAAACAGAGCATTAGTGTAGACTTGAAACCCTTTTCAGAATCAAAAGAGCTAGCATAGTGCAGTAGCTGAATTCCAGGAAGCTCCAGTTCCCTGTCTCACTATAGCAGTGGTGGCACACCTATGGCATGCGTGCCAGACATTGGCACTCTAAGCACTGTCTGTTGGCATCCATGTGGATGCCCCAGCACAAAGTTTGCCCACCCCTCTTACCAGCAGCCCAATGGAAGCGCTTCCTCCCTCCCCTGTTGCCATGTTGGCACTTTGTGATAAATAAGTGGGGTTGGGTTCCAGTTTGGGCACTCAGTCTCTAAAAGGGTCACCACCACTGCACTATAGCCATAAGATCAAAAGGCAAACAATCATCCTTCCAGTCTTAGCATCCCCACCCCACATCTGCAAAACAGGGACACTGGTCTCCCAAGGAGGCAGACATTTTGTAAAGGACATCTTCAGTAATGAATATGGTTCTGTTTAGAAGGAGAAATACAATGTTGTTAAAATTTGTTTTATTATATAATTTATTATTTATTTTATTGAATGTGGAAAAACCTGCCCACCTCTGCTGGAGGAAGATTACTGCATAACTTGGGTGGCCTTCTGAAAAGGACCTGCATTCAAGCTGCCTTTTCTTGACAATGAAAACATCCTGTGAAATGTGCACGCATGCATGCATACACACACTCCACTGCTATCAGCCAGAGATTTCTGTTGTACCTTTACCTGAATTATATTCTTTGCACACATGTCTCAGAGAGAACTACACTCTCCTTTTGTCACAACACTGATACTTCAGATCAGCCTTGCAAAAATTTCTAGAAATTTTGCCAGGACTCCTCTCCTGCACAAAGATCCTTTGAAAGGGCAAAAGTGCACGATCAGCACTCTAGTGTATTTCAGCTTACAACTCTTAACTACCCATAACTATGACTTGGGAAAGGTATTTTGACCTTTCAAAAAAGGGAAGAAAACACAGAACAGAATATGAGAAACACAAAACAAAGGTGTCGTGGAAATGGAGGCATAGTAATCTGAGAAAGCTCAGTGAAAGTAGAAATAGGTCTCTAGGAAGGGCTGAATTTGGCCCTAAAGGAGTAGTTCAACATCTGGAAGGCTGCAAATTCCCCACCATTATTCTGCTTTTTATGAAACCTGGGGCTTCCACATCTGGAGAACAGCCTGCTGGGAAATGTTCTATGAGGACCATTGGCTGAAAGGCAACAAGAGAAGCTGACAGCGAAGCGAGAGGGATAGACATGTGCGTGGGAGGTCCCTTTCATCAGGTACCCTGTCCCACAGGGGCATGTTGATGTAAACAAGGACTCTGTGTACACAGAACAGCGGATGTTTACCTCCCATGAAGAGCAGCGGGGTGGCAGAGAGACCTTCGAAGGTACAATGGGTGAGTGACTGATGCCTCGCTTCAGAGCTGAAAAGTAACTGTCAGCTCCTGCAGTCTGAGTCACCAGCAAGGCAGCTCATTAAAATGTCAAGTCCTGCCAAACTCCAACGCTGTAAATGGAAGTGAGTGCAGCAAGAAATGGTGGAGAAGGCCAAGGCGCAGGGCAGCGGCGGGGGGTAGAGGGGCTGGGCTGGGGTGGGGAGTAATCTACCAGCATTGTTTCATCCCCTATGTATCATTAACTCATTTTTTAAAAAGCTGCTAAAAGGACTGAGTGGGAGTCTGAACATGATGGAGCCCTTTGTATAAGAAAGAGGAAACAACAAAGAAAGGTTGCCCTAATAGGTTTAAAAGGAAAACAATGGAGAGGAAAAACCACCCAAAGCAATCTTTGCTTCCTGCTTCTGCCCACTGACTTTGGGCGAGTGCATTGCTCTTTCTCCACTGCCTCTTCTGCTTCACTGTCACATCCTCTCCTTGTCAGGGAGTCAACTAGTAAGTGGAAGTCAAATATGTTCTGCCTTTCTTATTCTGTGAAAAGTTCCCAAGGGTCCCACTGTGAGAAGATTGCAAATGGCAATCATAAGAACATAGGAAGTGCCCCGCTGGATTGTCCGAAAGACCCAGTTAGTCCTGCGTCCTATTGCTACAACAGCCAACCAGTTGGCCATAGGAAGCCCATGATATGAGGCAATAAACAAACAAACAAACGATTAGAGAATTGGGCTTAGGAGGTCCAGGTTAGAGTCAAGCTTTTCTTCTTTCTGCAATGTTTTATGAAGTTTTGCAATGGTTGTAGTTTATTATGCTGTGATTTATGATTTATAAGTTACCGTGATTTATTTGCTGTTACTCCATTGTATTTTACTGTGTAATATGTGTATATGTAATATGTACTACTAGCTGATTACCCGGACTTGCTTAGGTTTTTTTCCTTAATGGAAGCATAGTTTCCTCAGCGTCGTCATCTCCAACCCGTAAATTTTAAGCTCTGTCAAGCTGCGGTCTCCTTTCACTGTAGGAGGGTGAGGTTTTAATTTACCAGCCAGACAAAACCTAAATTTTACGGGCCTGAGACGCCGCCGCTGAAGAATGCTTTACCGCTGGCATGTCCCGGTGGTAAATTCAAACCAATGTCAAGCCGCGTCTTCCTTCCTTTAGTGAAAGGCTTGACAGAACTTTAAGTTTACAGGCCAGAGTTTACGGGCCAGAGACGACAACGCTAATCGCGGCCACAGCTTTCTTTAGCGTCAGCATGTCCTGGCGGAAACTTCAAACCATTTTCAAACCGCGTCCTCCTTCCTTCAGCGAAAGGAGGCCGCGGCTTGACAGAATTTTAAGTTTATGGGTCGGGGATGCTGCCAGGTGGAAAATTTGAACCGCTATCAAGACGGGTCCTCCTGCCTTTAGTGGAAGGAGGATGCGGCTTGATAGAATTTTAAGTTTACAAGCCGGAGACACCGCCGGGTGGAAAATGCAAACCGCTGTCAAGCCGCATCCTCCTTCCTTCATTCTTTACTTGTAAACGTGGCGCTCTGTGGCCTTTGTAACTTTTATGTTGTACTATCAAGAATGCCTGGAAACCATCCTGTCATTAAGTTCTCCTCAAGGAAAAGCACGGCTGTGTTGCCTGTGTTGGGATCTTAGTGGTTAAGATGCTGAGCTTGGAGAATGGAAGGTCAGGCTTCGATACCTGAGGGCTGCACTTGGGGACATGAAAGGAACCTTATTTGGGTGTCCCCTAAATGGAGTTTCTCCAGCAAAAATCCTTTCAACCCAGAGTAATCTCTGACACAAAATCATTATACAGTATATCACAACTATTATGTTTACAATCATGAGTATGTTTATCTTTTAGTATGTTTTCAAACATGCAGCTGCAACGAAGCATTGTCTAGCACACTGAAATGGACACTCAACACTCATCATGCGGTAGCCCAACATATCTGTTTCAGGAGTTGTCAAGAAACATCCAAAGGGCCACAGACGAGGGGCAACAGGTCTGTCATGGAGCTGTATAAATGAAGAGTGAGCCGTAAAACATTGTTCTATGATTTCTCCGCAGTGTGTAGGAGGCAGCAGGGAACAAAGCCTGATGAAGAAAAACCTCCTTCCTTCCCCACATGCTGGCCTTCCCTTCCACACTGCAGCCTCAGTGGCCATACTAGGTAAAAACAAAAAAGACACATGTAGACACTCCCTGCAATACTGCCAGAAATATATCTACTGTGTAGTCCTGCCCTCTATGTAGGGCATCCCCATGATGGGCAAAATGAGAATCACAGCTGGAGTATTCATTCCACGAGTCCAAGGTGCTCATGAGCAGAAAAGCCAATCAGCAAAGCTAAGACCTTTGCTATCCTCTTGGTGAAAGGTTCATTTCAATCCTGGCCTTTCTCTCAAGAAACCTGGGAGTGATTTTCTTCTCATTTTCTCCTGTCAACAGGAGAACGCATATCCCAAGCAAACCCAGTGAGCTTAACAGCTGAGCCATGACCAAAAACTGTGTTTTCTCAGTCCTAGTCTGACAGTATAACTGCTGTGCTGGCTCCTCAATTTAACTGCCTACCTGTGCGCTTGTCCTCCTGGTGAACCTCTTTTAAAAGACCCAGGAGGGCTCATAAAACTGATTCAATCAGTATCCAGCAGGGCTGCTGAAGGAGGTTTTCTGATGTTGCAAGAGTCAACTCCTAACAAAGACAACTGCAGGGCAATTCGTTGCTTTTTCCTGTCACCAGAGCAGAGTTTAGCTGGAACAATTCATAGGCACATGAGTACCTGCACAGAATGCATTCCCATTCAGAGGAAATAGAAGGAGCCTCCCTGAAGAGTGGAAAAAATTACAAGTACAGTAAAACCCCTACTTATGCAAAAAGTCCATTCCATAGGCTTTTACTTAAATCGTTTTTTATGTAACTCAAAACAACCCCATAGGAAAAATTATTCTTTTAAGTAACTCGAAGCAAACCCATAGGAAAAATGAAATTTTTATGTAAATCAAAGCAAACCCATAAAGAAATGGATTTTTACATAACTCAAAGCAAACCCATAGGAAAAATGATTTTTATGTACCTCGAAGCAAACCCATAGGAAATCGTGTTATGTAAATTGGGACATTTTTGTAAATCGGGACATGGTTTTAGCACAAAATCATTATGTAAGTCAAATTTTAATGTAACTCAAGGCATTTGTAAGTCAGGGTTTTACTTCAGGCACCCCCTGAGCAACAGTGTGGAAACAGCTACTCCTTCCTATCCAGAACCATTGCACTGTACATTTGTTGATAAACAAAATTACCCAATGGTTCTTCTTATGACCACAAGTGACAATAACGTCTATCAATATAGATGATATTTCTTCATCTAAAGAGGAACTCTTGGCTTCACATTGCCACAATCAGAAATGTGATATTCTTTGTGGCCAAGAAAATCAAAAGTGCCTGGGATGGGTCTAGTTGCCGAGAGGCCCCACAAACAATAAGAAGTGCCATTTTTTAAAATCTAGGTGATACAGTCCTTTCAATGAACTATACAGAAGAGGACAAGGCAAAAATCTTGACTGTTGAATTGCTTGCATGTCAGGATGGATTCGATTAAAATCAAATTGAAGGAGTTTTGAAGGAGAGTTGAAAATGTTCTTTCTTCAAAGATGTACTTGTCTATTACATTTGTCCTCTACTATACTAATCTCAAGATGACATGCATGACTCTCTTTTTCACACAATCCTCATTACAGCCCTGTAACAACACTTCTATACTTGGGGAATTCCATTTATAACGATGTTCTTGCCTTGACAGTTTAGTGGGAACCTTTTGAGTTCAGCAAGCACCAGCTAATTGCTGCATTAGAAGATTCCCCCCCACACCCTTATACTGTATTATAAAAATAACCAGCTGAAGCCAAACACTTTAAAAACACAGCTCTGTGCTTTCCTCTTAAAGAAGAGAGAAGAAGAGAAGAAGCTCCTATTTAGCTGAAAAGGAAAGATTTTGGAACTTTGCCCTATCCCAAACTACATGGGCATCACTGTGGATTGAACCCTGATACAGTATTTTCTAAACATGGGACAGAACATTAAAGAAATTGGCTAGTTCAGACAAGGTTGCATATCCAGAAACAATAAGAACATAACTTGTGTCCCAATTCTGCTATGCAGCAGAACAGAACATACTAATGGCATATGATATAAATAAACATGTGTCAAACAAGTGGATGTAGCTCTTAATGAATCATGCAGAGTTATTACTGGCTGCCTGAAACCTAACCCCATTGAAAAATTCCATTACTTAGATGCCATTCTCCTTCTGGAAGTATGTCAAAAACTGCTAGCAAATAATGAACAAAATTATTTATTTATTTATTTGGATTTTTATCCCGCCCTCTTGCCCTAGGGCAACTCAGGGCAGTGGACTTACACATAAATATTATATAAATTCCTTTTAAAAATTCAATAAAAACTATTTAAAACCATCATGAATTTAAAAGACCATCCCTTCCCATCCAACAATAAAAAGGGACATATGATTTTAACAGAGCCAATGAGCAGGAGTCAGCACCCCGTCAGCCCCCCATACTTGCCCTGCAAAATAAGGTATTACAGCACCAAATCCCTAGATGAAGGCAAAAATTGAAGGAATGTTTTCTGGGCACTTCCCAGTCTCTAAATTATTACACCAGAAGAGGCCAGGCTAAACCTATGTAGAGCATAAACAAAGCACCTTATTGAATCAATGAATGCTGAAGAGTGTCTCCCACCAGGACAAGATTCTGGTGGACTACCTGGTAGTCACTAAACAAACTTTGAAACTAACTCTATTAAGGGGCCATTCAACAATTACGTGATCCTCAAAGGGGGGGAGGAGGTCTGTGTGCCAATTACAGAAAAATTATGTGGGGTCAGAGGGGGTCAGGTCAAAATTACATAATTCATTTTGAGCTGTATCTAACCAACAGTGGGAAACCAAACCTGTGCATAAAAAGAAAGGGTTTTATTTACCTTTGTGCCTTGTTCCATGTGGTGAAAATGGAGGGGGAAAGCCATGCTTCCTGGTTGCAAGGAGAGCAAGAGGCTAGGCTAGAGCATCGCTTCCTGCTTCAGTGCAATTGGCCTGCCCACCCATTTCCCCTGCAGTGCCACCACTGCTTGGTGGTGCAAAATACAGTACTATTTGGTTCAGATCACGTAATTTTAAAGGGGGGAAGGGGTCAAAGTGAAAATTACAGTTGGATTACATAAGGGGGAGGGGGTCAATTTCCCCCAGAAAAAGGATCACGTAATTGTTGAATGGCCCCTAAGTACATAATTTTAAATTGTGCAGTTCTCTGATATGAATCAAGAAAGACAAAGCAGTCTATAATTGATGCACATGCAGTCAGAATTTCAGGTTTCTTAGGCAGAAAGTACTGTATAAATGTTTGGTGGATTTACAGCTCTGGCACCTTTAATTCAGGTTTCTCTTAACAAGGTGAAACCTGGAGCTAGATTTGCAAGCAAACAGACACACAAAAGAGAGTCAGACAACAAGGGAGCTTCTAAGTTTGAAAATCTGTGAAATGGCCACATAAAAAGATCAAAAGGCAAGACCATAGAAAGGCTTGCAGCAAGAAGTTTGCAGCTAAGAGAAATCTCCTATGAACTGCAGTAATACATGGATACAAAGAACACACTTCAGGTATTTAGGAGGAATGCTCACATAACGCGTGTGTGAACACAGCCCATACTGTCTATTGTTGTGGGTTAAGTCAGTTGTCAGCTAGAATGCCAAACATGAGAGGTTCCAGTGTTGCACATGAGAGAATGAGACAGAAAGAGGATATGCAATACAGGATGGAAGGAGACACTGCCAGCAATAATTCCTACATTTCCTTCCACTATAATAATAATTCCTTGTCAGAAATTATTCTGAGTTGAAAGGATTTTTGCGGGAGAAACTCCACTCAGGGAATGCCCAAATGAGGCTCCTTTCATGTCCCCAACAGCTGGTACAGAGATGGGCGCTCAATCTGTCATGCAGTACCCGGGTTTTGAACTTCCGACTTGCTGGCCTTCCAGCTAACATGGCGAGCTTCTTAACCACTGAGCCACCGCAGCCCCTTATTTCCTTCCACTGGCACTGCTGGATAAACCCCTGCAGATAGCACTGCAGATATAGAAAAATCATTTCTTCTTCAAGGAAAGGACATTAAATATAGGATAGTGTACATGGGCACTGAAGCATCTCCCCCACTATTGCACACATGCTTGTATAAATTCCCCATTAACATTTTTTGACTACGCTCACCTTGCTATACTACAGTGGTGGCAAACCTATGGCACGCATGCCAGAGGTGGCACTTGGATATCTCTCTGTGGGCACCCATGCAATCACCCCAGCACAGAGTTTGCCCTGCCCCTCTGCTCAGCAGCCCAATGGGAGTACTTCCTCCCTCCCCCAGCACAGAGTTTGCCCCACCCCTCTGCCTAGCAGCCCAATGGGAGAGTTTCCTCCCTCCCATGTTGCTGTGTTGGCACTTTGCAATGAATAAGTGGGTTTGGGGTTGCAGTTTGGGCACTCAGTCTATAAAAAGTTCGCCACCATACTATATTCACATTCAGAACTCCTAAGTAATAGTTAAGAAAAAATGAGTTTCCCTTCACATTCTTTGAATGCATACTTGGAAAATGGGACGGGGGGATGTTTCTGATTAGGATTATGTTAAAACTGCATAAAACTGTATGAACACATCTTACTTTGACAATTGCTTATTGCCTCTTTAGGAAAAGGGCTTAACATGGAATGAATATGTGTGGTTATTAATAATACAGGAGATGATTGCCTATGTGATGTCAACACATAGCAAAAATCAGATTAGTTACATAACTATTAAGGGTGTGTTTACTATTTTTTTTTAACATCCCAACTACTAGAATTCTCCAAGAAACCCAGGCAGAATTCCAGGAGTTCCTGCTCACAGACACCTACACATACCTAGATTTCACTCATCTACAATAGATTTATCTTCCTGGCTATCTCAGGCCTAATTCCTGTTCAAAAAGTAAACTGTTCTATTGTTTACTCAGAGGATCGAGGGCTCCTAGGAAACACAAAGGCAATTTCCTTTTGGTAATTTTGGTACAGCAAGTAGGTCCCAGACAGCCTGGTTACATAGGACCTGCTCCAGGTGAAAAAAATGGAGGGGTGTGTGAGCAGGAATGGCAGAATTCTGCCTGGGGAATTTCTGGAGAATTCTGGGAGCTGGATTCCAAAATATATGAATGGCATACCTCTAATGATGACTGTAGTGTTAGCAATAGCAATGACACTTCTATACCACCCCATAGAGCTTAGTGCACTCTCTGAGTGGGTCACACGTTATTTACTATTTCTCCCCCCCCAACATGCTGGGTACTCATTTTATGGACCTCTGAAGGATGGAAGGCTGAGCCCACCTTGAACCCCATCAGGACTGAACTCATAACGTTTTGGCTGCAGTACAGCAGTTTAACCAGTTTGCCACCAGGGATCTCAGAGAGGTAACTTTTAAGGCACAATATGGTTCTGAAGCAGCTACAGAAAATAGTTTACAAATAGGGCATGGCAAGGAAGCTCCGGAAGGGAATATCAGAGGAATATATTTAGTCTTCCCCTAAAGCACTCTGTTTTCTAATACCCTCACAAGGGAACTTTCAGTGTAGCCCAACTGTTATCTGTCTGGTTAGCAGTTATTCTGGATTTAACACAGAGTTCAAACAAACTGCTTTCCCAAGCAATGGTATAAGATATTTAGGTATACAATAAAACCTCTACTTACAAAAAAAAATATGAGATATGTATGTACTCTTACATGTAGTAATATGAGCATACTGCGGAATGGAAAGCTTTAAAATTGTGACTTCAAATAATTCCAGAAAGTTCTTATTTTAAAAAAACCTGCAGCTGTTCAACCCCAACCACAAAACGCTATCCCAAGCTTGCAATTTGTGAACAGGCCAAGTTCAGAATTTCTTCAATATCTCTAGCAGAAGGAAGAGTGGCTTCTCCTCCTCAGTTGTCTCACAACTGGCAACCTCTTAGCCATGTTCTTGTGGTTCAGACCTAGCAGTAATTTTCATTCAGAAACAAAAAGGATCACTATTGGGGCTTAATCTCTGTTATTGTCGGGGTGGGTGGGTGGGTGGGTTATCAGACAGCATTGATGAGGCTGTTTTCTGCCATGTCACTGAAGACTACCATGCTTTCTGGTGTGGCATGTAAAAGTCTCTTCCCCTCCCCCCCCTCACAACATGCTACCGTGTTTATGCAGGCTAACAGTGACATGTCTGTAATTATTTCCAAATAATAGATTGGAGCTTTTTGAGGATTTATGGGAGCTCTAAGTGTCACAGACTGGCCCTTGGGAGATCCAGGTTCAAGTGGCTCGTGAACCATTGGAAGACCTAACAGGGTTCCTGCACAGCTTGAACGAGAAGGGGAGTTATCCTTTCTAAAGGGAAGACAAGATATGAAAGAACCTAATAATTAATTTAATTTAATTTAATCTTCACGCTTATATCGCCGCCCTCACGCCAGAGTGACTCTGGGCGGCTTAACAATTTAAAAGCATATAAAACATATAAAAACAGATAAAACCATCCCCCATTACACCCACCCACCTCATCCATAAAAAGAAGGGGTGTCTATTTGAGACCTCAATTATTGAGGCCACAATTTTAAATCTTTCCATTCCACAGTATGCTCATATTACTACATGTAAGGGTATATACATATCTCATAATACTTACAATTATCTCCCCCCCCCCCCCCCCACACACACACACATTACAGACAGGGAGAGATTCTGAAATAGCAACTTGCTTAATACAAATGTGGCACATTGAGACCCTGGCAAACAATCTAAATCAGGGGTTGCCGACCTTTTTCAGTTGGGGGCTGGGTCACACTCCAGACTGTTTAGAGGACTGGACTGTCCACCCCACCCCACCCCGCACTCTTTATGGCAGCCGTGGACATTTAATGAGTCCATGGCCGATTCCAACTGCAGCAGCTGTGGTGACTGGAGCGAGGGCAGGGACCGGATTATTTGGCACCATGGGCTGGATCTGGCCCACATGTTGCCTACCCCGATCTAAATAGAAGCTTCGTGAATGAGTGCCCAACCACCATACCTGTCAAGCGCAGCTCCGGAGATTACAGGACCTGCGCAGAAGGCTTTTATGCATGCGTAGAATGGACCTGCGCAGAACCGTTCTGCGCAGCTCACTTCTACGCATGCGTAGAAGGCTTTTACGCATTCATAGAAGGCTTTTACGCATGCGTAGAACGGACCTGTGCAGAACTGTTCTGTGCAGCTCACTTCTACGCATGCGTAGAAGGCTTCTACGCATCCCCTTCTGCACAGAAGCCTTCTACGCATGCGTAGAAGGGTTCTACGCATGCGTAGAAAGGACCTGTGCAGAAAGGATGCACAGTAACTCCTTTCCCCCCTGCTGCCAAATTACGGGGTAGCGGCAGCTCCGGGCAAGAAATTGAGAAAATCGGTGCGAAGATACAGAAAATCCCGGTCAATCCGGGATACTTGACAGGTATGCCAACCACAACATGGCTGCTGATATGTGATCCACTTTTGGTTCAGAAGAACCCATTTGTTTGCTCTTGCTACTGACAAGAAATATTTAACCCTCTTGTCTTTCTCAGACTGAACTCTCTCCACTGCTTAGAAACTGCACACAAAGCTCCCAAAAGCCTTAGCTGAGATCAAATTTATGTGGTAGTTTTAGATTCAGAGCTTTCGTCTTCCTCATGCCTTCTGTTCTAGTTGCTCAAAAAACAATGTTACTAATCAGACTCCTCCTTGCTTTTCAGTTCACCTTGACCAACCCTTTCCATGATCCACTCATGGGGTGGGGACTAGAGAGCAGAACACTTAAAAGCCCATTATATTTTTCTGACAGGATAAGGAAAGTTCATCACATTGAATCAATCTCAAGAAGTGAAAACTGCCCAAGGAGGCTCCCACCCAACAACGGCTAAGGAAATGAGATCTGGCAGGTCTCAATTGTGCTGCACTCACAATAGGGAGTGCCAGGCATGGTAAGACAAGACAGCAGCTGCAGCAAATTTTGGAAATTTAAGCCAGTGATGTCGCCCACTTCCTAGGACACATCAATTTAAATTCAAGCAGTTAATCCTTATTTTTATGAATTCCTATGTCTCAGTTCATATTAAAAGATGGTATCCATGTGATGGGCCTGAGGAGGAGGATACACAATGCAGCTTCCCTACAGCAGCCACGTAAGACTAGGGCTCTAACCCTTTTAAGTTTGCCTATCCTGAATCCAACCAGCCAACTAAGCATTTAGTTTCCGACAGGGAACAGCCAGGCCTGTAAATTCATAATAAACAGAAGAGCACCACTGCCACCTCTCCTCTGCTCCCAAAGCTGCAATTCAGAAATTAAAGCTAGAAAAGAAAATTCTATCTAGACTAAATCTCCAAGAACCTCCCAGCCACCATGTCTCCTTCCAGGGTAGCCAACAGATATGTCCTGCTTCTGGTCTGACTTCTACTGAGCCATCATGGCCTGAAAAAGGCCTATCTCAACTCTAGCAGGAGGTCCCAAATGATTTTTTTGAAAACAGTGAAGGATATTGGGAGCCACTGCACCCTACAGGGCAATGTATAGTTCACAGGGTGATTATTACGAAATTTATTTTATTTTTTGTTTTATCTTGGTGAGGTAGTGATTAGATATAAAAATACAGTAGAACCTCAGATAAAGTCCAAACTCCATTCCACAAGTTTGGTCTTTATCCGATTTTGGATTTTATCCGAATCAAATGGGCGATGCATCAGATAACGTCCAAAAAATGGACATTACCCGAGGTTCCTATACCAAATACCTCAGATAACATCCATTTTTAAGCGGTTTTGGACTTTATTGATGCATCATGTGTGCATGAAAACCGCTACTTTATCCAAATCGGACTTCATCCGAGGTACCACTGTAATGAATATATGCATATATATACTTATATACATATACAGAAGTTTAGGCTTGGATTGTGGATAAGATTATGTGAAGAGAACAAGAAATTTATATAATACTAGCAGAGGTTGCCCGGCGATGCCGGGCTGTTATAAACTGTGATCGGTTTTTGGGGTATTTTTGTGGATTAAAAATAGAACAAAGGATGATATAATATTTTCAAATTGTTTTATTTAACCAGATAATGTTTTAGTTTGTGGGTGTTTTTTCAATAGTTGTACCATAGGCAATAATTTAAAAAATATGAAAGTACATGTTTTTTTTACATTCATTGTTTTTAAACTGTGTTTAGATGTTTTGGGTTTTTTAGTTAAAAGTCAGCACATGATTTTATAAATCTTTTTATTTTATTTTTTTGATATATGTTTGTGATTTGTGTAAAATTGTGATTTATTGTTATGTTTTTGACTTGTTTTTACTCTTATGGCCTCTAGGTGGGGCTGTTGAGTCTTTTTGAGTTGTTTTTACTATTCTGCCCTGCAGGTGGGGCTGCTAGGGGTTTTGCTTTCATTTCACATTTTTTCTCTCCTGGCCTCTGGGTGGGGCTTCTTCCGGTAAGTAGTCTCTTTGTTTCTTCATTTCTGTTCTGGTCGTCATGGAGGAAGGACGTGCTGGTGAGTTGTCTGGTTTTCTTTCTTCTGGGGTTTTTCTTTGTTTTGCTTTCGTGGTGGTGGGCTGGGAGGTGTTTCTGTTTGTTCTTTTTTGTTTTGGTTTAGTTTTAGGTTGGTTTAATTGGTTTGATTATTTCTGGTTGTGTTTAATTTGTTTTATTTCGTTGTTGTTTATTTGTGTAATTAGTTGTTGTTTGTTTGTGTAATTTGTGGCTTTTTCATGTAGTAGTTAGGTGTTTTGTATGTGGTTTTGTGTCATTGTGGATCTTTTTGTTTGTATATTTTGTGTTTTATTTTTTGTTTATTATTTTTTTATTGATTTATTTTTGGTTTATTATTTTTAAATAATTTTGGTCTTTGTTTTTGTTGTTAACTTTAGTTTGAAGAACGGGCTGGCTGTCGGTTCCTCTTTCCCCATTGCTGCTTTGAATTTTGGTTTAGATGTAGCAATGGAGGAAAGGAGGGAGGAGGCAGTCAGCCCGTGCTTCTCTCGGGAAGGTTTGTTAGGTAGGTTGGGGAAGGAGGAGGAGGAGGCAGAGAAGAGCTTTCACTGCCTAACGATGGTTCTCTCCTCTCTGTCTCCTTTTTCTCCCAGCTTACCTAACCGGAGATCGGCAGGCAGCAATCCGTAAGGGGTGGGGCTCTTCCTTGTGGATTGCTGGCTGTTATTTTTGTATTCTGAAATACAAAGGCATTAGCTAGTCATCCACCAGGGAGGGTGCTTCCCCTGATGAAGTGCTGCCTGTTTGGGGGGGAGGGTTCCACCCCGGCTCAACTTTACTTGAGGCTAGTGGTGGTCTTGCCATGTCTTCGGCGGGGTAGCGTGGAGGAGAGGGAATCTCTCTTCTCCCCGTTGCCCTGGGAAAGAAGGATGGCGGGTGTCTCGCAGTGGCGTTTTGTGGCTTTTTATTTTGCGTGGCTGTGAGGCGCTGAGTCTGCCTGCTGGGGACTTGCGCTCTTGATGCTTTTTGTAAGTTTATTTTTCGCACACCGGCTTTCTCGCACGCAGGACACTGGGACTTGTAGTTTTGTGTTTGTGGTTTGCTTTCGTGCGGCGGTGTTTTTTCTGCGGCTCGGTTTCGATTGGCCGCGCCACATTTCCCAATGTTCCTTTTGCTCGTGCCTCTCAGCCTGATTGGCTGTGGCATGGCGCCGCGCAAAGAACGTTGGGAATTGAAGTTGTTTCCCTTTGTTCACATTCGTGGGGTTCTTGCCCCACTGGCGCATTTCTCAAACATTTGTTGATCTCCGGACCGGGTTCGGGCGAGTGCAGGAGGCTCAGTACGGGACAGTGTGGACAGGTGCGTGAGCCTTTGTCACATTCCAATGGTTTAACGCTTGGATTTATAGGTATAGATTGAATTATGAAGAGTTTTAAAAGATATTATAATGTTGAACAATGTCATAAATGAGACATGATGAAGATTACTGAGGTATGTGATAACCAAGTATTTTTATTATATATGATTGTGTTTTTTGTGTGTGTGTCTTTTATTTTCTTCTTATTTTCTTTCATATGTTGTTTCTATTTTTAAAATTTAATAAGAATTATTTTTTAAAAAAGAAGGTCCCATTTCAACTTTCTGTTAAAGGTCTATTTAGTCTTGCTATCATCCTATATTACGAGGCCATAAACCCATTAATTAATTATTGAATACATTTTTTTTAAAAAAAGATCCTGAACTTGAATTAAAAAAGAAAGAAATTCCCACAAAGTTCTTGAGAAAGGAAATTCCTTGGCACTTTGCCAAGAACATCTGGCAGCAGCATGGAGATTCTTTTTATGGGATGGGATCCACCCCACCCACTGAGCAGTTCTACCTGTGAGATTATCTCCTAGATTTCACCAGGAACTTAACCAGAAATGCAACAATTTCCTAACAGCCAATTAACATGAATGCTTCTTCAGATTAGTGGAAGACGAGTTGTGGCCCTCCACGTGTTGCTGAACTCATCATTCTTCACTATTTATTATCTATGCTGGCTCTAGGGTTGATGGCACCTGAATTCAAGGCTCATGCTGCTGTGTGTGTTTTTCGTGTCAGAGATTACTCTGGGTTGAAAGGATTCTTGCAGGGGACACCCGAATGAGGCTCCTTTCATGTCTCCCATCATGCAGCTCTCAGGGAATCTAACACCATGCTTTCGGTCTCCAAGCACAGTGCTTTTAGCCACTGAGCCACCGGGAGTTGCTCATGAATGGAATTTAGCAGAGACTAGCTTTATAGCTTCTGCATACAGTTAATAGATCAAGTGAATGGGCCAAACTGATTTTTTTTCCATTTAGAAGCATTGATTGGCACAGAACATGGCAGGAAGACTGGACTGACCACATGTCAGTCCAGTCATCTGGGTCTGGACTTGTGTCCTTCCTTTCATGCCCATCAGAGGATCTGTGTTGAGTCTGGGCTGGAATACTTCAAACGTATAGCTCAGAGGCCATCTTCTCCCTTGAGTTTAATCACTCTTTCCCGTCATGAAAGGGGCTGCGGTGGCTCAGTGGTTAAGAAGCTCACCTTGTTATCTGGAAGGCTGACATGTTGGCAGTTCAAGACCTGGATATTGCATGGCAGATTGAGCACCCGTCTCAGTCCCAGCTCTTGGGGACATGAAAAGAGCCTCATTTGAGTGCTCCCTGAGTGGAGTTTCTTCCGCAAAAATCCTTTCAACCCAGATTAATTTCTGAAACAAAATTATAATTATCAGAAATTAACATCTCTTTGAGTATTATGGTATGAACATGCCAAGGAGGAGGCATCAAGAAAAGAGCCTTGACTGCATTCACTATGGCAATCTTTTATCATTCTTTGTGGTTGCTCCACGGTCATAGCGTGTGACTCTCCTTCCGTAGGAGGATTACTTGAGTATAAACCTTAAGTTTCTCCAGAAATCTTATAAGTCATTTTTAAGGGGATGGCTCATAGAGGTGAAGTAAAACTGACACACAGAAAGTTATGAAAGTCCAGGATAGAAATGGCAATGTTCTCACATTCTCCCCACCTGGCCTTTTCATTTTCATTCCTAAAAAGGAAATGTTATTCCTCAAAAACAGAAATGAGGGTTTACTACATTTTCACTATTGCATGTCTTTAACCAGGGGTTCCCAACCTAAGGCCCTTGGGCTGGATCTGGCCCACAACACCATTTCATGTGGGCCCCCACCCCTCCAAGGACATTTGAGAAACAAAATGGCTGTCCCTTTGAAGCTGTTGGGACAGAATGGCCACCCCATCATGCAGGCAGGGCAAAATGGCTGTCCGGCCCTCGAAGATGACTCAGAGAGTGTGACCCGGCCCCTGGCTTGAAAAGGTTGAAAACTCCTGCTTTAGACTGAGCCACAAGGGCTAAGTCCTCCCAAATGAAAATAAAATGGTATACCTGCCCAGAATTAGGCTTGCCACATCCATACCTCAATCCACTTTCTGAAGATTTCTCAAGCCTCAGCCACTCCTAATTCAAATCAGGTAGTAGGAACATCAGTTGATAAGTCATGCAGTTATAAAAACCTGTTCAGTCAACATACCAAGATCCGACAGCAGTGTCAATCTGGACAGACTTGAGCTGGTAAAAAGTAAACAACTTTAAGACTGTGACTGCTCTAAGGTGGCAGAAAACCTCGCCCTGTTGCTAATCTGCATATAGGATGGAGGTAAAGCAAATGTTTGTTCAAGCCTGTGTAGTACTGGTGATTAATGCAAGAGAGGTCCTAAGCACTTCACAACATTCTCCCTCTGAGTCTGTTTGCATGTGTTCGAGGGCAATCAATTTAAAAATTGCTTGTTGCTTTAGAAAATCAGTTTTAAAACACTAAGTGGCTAGCACCTTTCTCAATATAGCATTTATCTAACCAGGTCCTACCAACCTAGCAGTTCTAAAGCAAGAAATTACAAGTAGATAAATAGGTTCCACTTTGGTGGGAAGGTAACTGCGCTCTGGTGTCTAGTCATGCCAGACACATGACCATGGAAACATCTGCAGATGCAGATAGCGCTGGCTCTTTGCCTGTAAACTGAGTTGACCACTGAACTCTAGAGTTGGATACGACTGTTTTACCAAGTCCTCCCATCCATCCCTTCATAATCTCCCTTGTCACAAAGTGTTCACCTTAAATCCACCCAACATACCCTTACAGTTATGGCACACATTCTACTTTCCATTGATTTCTGGCTACCAGATCTGTAATTGAAACAAGCTAGGCCAGGTTATCCTGCTATGGTAATAGAGTAGACCATACTCAACACCGAGCATCAAACGGCGGTTAACTAACCTGACAACCCTGAGGACTAGCGGCCTTGGCAAAATCCACAGGGAAGGGTGATGGTCCCCAAGTGGATTAAATCCCACTAGAATCCATCTTGATGAAGGGCAGCAGCTTCATAAATCCTGGCCTGGGGCTGAGGAGGACTTTGTGTGCCAAAAAGGCTAAGGGCCAGAAAGTGACTCGCAGAACTGGATCAGTGGTACGGTGGTCACACTACGATGCGGAAGGCAGATGAAAGGCCACTGCATTATATTCGCAGGACAGTCTTCATGGCTGATTGCCATGATGATCGCCAATATTCGGAATTGGATACGGCACAAGAAGAAGAAGAAATGGGATTGGCTATGTTTTTCTCCTCTGGTGCTCAGAGGAGCATGCCAACCAAGTATTCTTAGATTTGCCAAGAGCCTACTTTATCTTTTCCCTATCTTGTAAATCAAGCACTCAGGTGGGACCTCAGACAGCAAATTACAAGATGGCTTAGCTGGCACTGAGCCTGCCTGCCACTCATGCTAGATGCAAGCTGATGAGATCAACTTGGGATGGGGCCTGAATAACCATGGGGAGGGGGAGGGGGGAGATACAGTATTTCCAATCAATGGCCATCTCTCAGATGTCCAACACATGTACAGTATAGGTTTCTGGGAAGTTTTATCTTAAGAGATTGCTCCATACTTAAACTCATTTCTCAAATGTTGATCTATCTAAGGAGATGTTTGGACCTCATTGACTCATTCTGAGAAAAAGATAAATCAAAATAGTTGGGACACTGCAACAAGAGACTGAAAGTCAAAGCTCTGCATACAACATACTTAAATGGCCAAGAGAGCATTAGCAGAGATGTGATCTGGTTCACAGAACATTGTACAATGCAAAATTGTGGATGCATATGAAAATTCAAAACAAATTAAACTATTAAAATAACTCACTATTTTTGGCCAGAAGCATGGCTACTTTGGTAGCATTATCTTAGCCATTTACTAGATCTGCTTCTGTACACATCGTGGAACACAAATTGCATGTACACAAATGCTGCATTGATTGAATTCTTTCACATCACTGAAGATTTGTCCTGTGTCCAAGTAGCCCAATTCTATTTAATTACTCTATTTAATTAATCTTATCTTGTTGGGAGATGTTCTTCAGCATTCATCTATTCAAGAAGGTGTGCTGTTTTTGCTCTCCATAGGTTTAGCATGGCCTCTTCTGGTTTAATATTTAGAGATTGAAAAGTACCCAGAAAACTTTCCCTCAGATTTCGCCTTCCTCTAAGGCAGGGATAGGCAACATATGGCCTGTGGCATCAAAACAACTGGCCCATGTCCTCGTTCCAGCTGCTGCCGCTGGGATTAACCACGGACTCATTTACTGCTGTTGTAAAGGAGTCCACAGCCAATTCCAGCAGTGGCATGCAAACTGTCTTAGGGAGCATGACCCGGCCCCCAACTTTAAAAGTTTTGCAACCCCTGATCTAAGGATTTGGTGCTGTAATACCTTATTTTGTTCATTATTTTCTAGCAGCTCGCAACATATTTCCAGAGGGAGCATGCCATCTAAATAACAGAACTTTTCAATGGGGTTAGGTTTCAGACAGCCAGTAATAATCCTACATGATTCATTAAGAGCTACATCCACTTGTTTGATTTATACCATATGACATTAGTAGGTTCTGCTGCAGAGCACCATAGGGACAATTTATGTCTGAACCAACAATTTCCTAAATGTGTTATTTATGGCAGCAGCTTTCTTTCTGGTGTTTAGAAAATATTGTTTGTAATACAAGGTTCAATCCACAGTGAAGACCATATACTTTGAGGCAGGGCAAAGTTCCAAAATTTTGCCTTCACAGCTAAATAGGAGCTACCATTCTGCTTCTTTCTTTTTTAAAATAAAGGCATAGAGCTGTGTTTTTAAAGGGTTTAAGTTTCATCTGGTTGTGTTTATAATATAAGGGAAAATCTTCAAATGCAGCAATTAGCTGGTACTCGGTGAACTCAAAAGTTTTTTCTTAAACTGTCAAGGGAAGATCATCAGTATAAATGAAACTCTCCAAGTATGGAACTGTTGTTACAGGGCTGTAATGAGGATTTTGTGAGGAGGAGGAAGAGAGCCCTGCATGCCATCTTGAGTTTAGTGTAGGACAGAAATGCAATAAACAAGTACATGATTGAAGAAAGAACATTTCCAACTCTCTCCTTCAAAGCTCCTCTCCACACAGAAAGGATGTAGAATGATGGGTTTTAAAAAAAAAACACCTTACAGTCCAGCTGCCTTTGACAAACACGGATGTGATAAGAAAGTGGAAAACATGGTAGAAGGGGTGAAGAGACTGCCATAGCTGGGTTATAGCTCTACCCCATGCCCATTTTCAAAACTCATTTTATATTCCAATATTCCATACGTTCACATGTTTTAACCAATTCTCTCTAGCAGCAGCTGGGAAATTCATTAACCCATGAATCGGGCACACAGAAATAGACACATGTTAATACAATAATAATAAATGTCCATCCATAATCTGAAGCCACTGTATAGCATGTATGATTTTTCTGTTCATTTAAACATACTGAAGATGCTATTATAAAATCCTTTGTCCATACCAGCGAATAAATTGGAATTATAACAACTATATTTTCCTCTTTCAGTGTCTATTTTTCTTCCCATTTTCCCCTTACAGAAGCACTGATAATTTTCTGAACAAAATAAGTTTTAAAATGATCTAAAACTGCAATTTTTTAAAGAACATAGAATTTCTCATTGAATTTCCATTCCCCCCCCCCCCTAGTTACAGATATTGCTGCCACGTTTCTCAGGTCTGGATACCTACCATATGATTGCATTAGACTGGCCTATATCACTACTCATTCAGTTGTTATCCCGTAATGTCCATTTAAAAAAAAAGAATGACCCAAACCAAAAAAAGCCCCACAAAAATCCACATCCACAGGCAGAATACAAAACACATCTCCTTTGAAATTGCAGCTGGCATGTTCCTGATAAATGGTGCCGTTTTCCCAATGCGCGTGGCTAACCGCAGAAATGCTCACAGGCATCTCCTTCCATTCTTTGATGCTTTGTATGCCAAGTACATTACCACTCACAACCACCCTCTAGGATTTTAAATGGTGGGGTGGGGTGGGTTGGGGGGAATTATTTGACATTCATCTCGCAATTTGTTGCATCCCTTACTTAATCATCTCCCATCAAAGTGAATACAAGAAGGAAGGCTGTGTGTAGAAAGGTTTTATTTGTTCACTTCTTTTCCTTACAGGAGTATGTGGATTTAATGAAAGCAGAAAACCCAAAATCTACACCATGACATCCCATTAATCTGTAAGCGATTAAATGTAAGCAAATGTGCACATTTCATATGGACATAATTTAATTTCCTTCTTTTACTCAACGGAAAGAAAGAGGTCAATATATCATGTTGTAGCACTACCACAAAAGAAGCCAAGCCTTAGGCCATGGTCTTTCTACTAGTATCTTACTACTTGTAACTGGTGGGATTTTTACCTTGCCTTTTCTTGTTTTATAGCCATACATTTGGGAAACGCTGGTTTCAGAGATCTAGAGACATTGCCCATACATTGCCAAACCTTTATTTTACAATCGTAAAAGCTAGAGTAGAGATGGGCAATGTGTTGCTCTCCAGCTTGGCCTGTGGGCCAAATCCCCCCACAACGCCATTCTATCTGGGCTCCGCCCCCCCAAAAGCGGAAGTAAAATGTGTGTGCATGTGTGCAGAATGCACATGCGCAGAACACTGCTGTAAACAATCCGTGGGTGTTGTTTGTGACAGTCATGGGTAATTTATAGCAGCGTACTGCGCATGCACATTATACTTCTGCTTCTGGGTGGGAGGAACTACCGGTACGTGACCGGCCCATGGCCTGAAAAGTTTAGGCATCCCTGGTTTAACAGCTAGGAGTGTGTCATTTGGTTTGGTTGGTTTTTTTTACCTTTAACTCCCAGAATCCTCTGTCTGGGAGATTCACCAGACCAGAGAGACCCACACCTACAGACACTAAAATGTATCTCACTTGGGAAAAGGTCTAACTAGAAGGCTTGATGATCTAGCTTCACTGCCAAGCCTCCTGTTCAAAAAGGAAGGTAGGCCATTTTAGTGTAAGGGACCAAAGACAATGAAACAGCCGAAGGGTTGGCTTAACACAGGTTTATTGCATGATGATCCGGAGGAACATGTGGTAATGGCGGATGGGTAGCTCAATATATACAGCTGGCTATACATTTGAATGTGGCTCGTTGACAGACTATTGGTTGCTGCCTGCGTGACGTCGTGGGAGGTCACGCCCTTCTTGACCAGGTGAGGAAGTCGCGGGGAATCTTCCCGCGCTGCTGAACCAGGTGGCTATGATCCATTAGAGCTGGACGCTCGCTACTGCCCTCTGGTGGTCACTAGCTCGCGTCCCCTTATTAGGCTTACATTGATACAGGTGATGGTTATAATGTTGCACACAGAAAGGTTACATTGGTAACACATGGTAAAGGTACATTGTTAAAGGCACTGCTTTACAGAACACAACATCACTCCCCCCTAGGATGAGACGAAGTCTCTCAGCCAAGATGGCTTGTTGCATGTGCGTTTGGGCCGTGAAGAGGGCTGCCCCCCCGGGGGCGTTACTGCTTCCTTGTTCCCTGGTCCCTTGTCCTGAAAAGGGAGAGGGAGACTTGTTAGTGGCTTGCCGCTGTCTGGCGGCCTTAGGGGAAGGGAAAAACTCCATTGTGGGCAGACCGGGGGCCGTCGGGACTAACGAAAAACCCCTCTTCTCGCTTGGACGGCTGGGGGACCACTCCGAAAAACCCCCCCGGTTCTGAAAATCAAAATCTAAGTTGGTAGGGGTACCCGCGTTTGTGGGGACTTTCCGCGAGATATGTATGGGGTCGGGTTCCTCCTCCTCGGAAAGATCCCCCAGGGTATCTACGAGGATATCCTCCTCCCCCCTTGGTGGGGGCCCACGGTCCCCTTCTCTTCCCCCTTGGGCTAAACGGGTGGGGGAGAACCCTAACGCTGACTTATTTCCTGCGTGACCCGTGTCCTGCTCATCGGAGACCCTGCGTCGGAGCTGGTCTGCGTGCCGCCTCCATAGGAGCCCTGTGCTGGTTTCCACGCGGTACGACACGGGGTCGGTTTGTTCCACGACTACGCCCGGCACCCAGGCTGGGCCCATGCTGGCGTAATTCCTGCAATGCACGGGGGCGCCTATGCTGAAACTCTTTGTAACTTCCAGCCCGATGTTCCTTCCTTTGTCCTCTACCCTCGTGGGGTCTAGCCTAGTGAGGATGGTGGTCAGCTTCCTGCGCATTAAAGAGCTCTGCGGGGGAGTATCCTGACGCCAATGGGGTTACCCTGTACCCTAGCAGAAACTGACACACTTGCAGGTTCAGATCCCCTGGGCCCATGCGCCGCAACGCGTCCTTCGTGGTGCGGACGAGGCGCTCTACTTGGCCGTTGGTGGCCGGGTGAAAAGGGGCGGAGGTGATATGCCAAACGGCGTTAATCTCCATGAATGCCCTAAACTCTGAGGACGTAAAACAACTAGCGTTGTCGCTAATTAACGTGTCGGGTATGCCGAACGTGGAAAAGAGCCTCCGCAAATGCCTAATGGTCTGGGCCGAGGAGGTGCTCGTGACTGGGATAACCTCCAACCATTTGGAGAAAGCATCCACTACAAGGAGGAACAGGGTGCCTCTGAATGGGCCCGCGAAATCTACGTGCACCCGGGACCACGGCCCCTTAGCCGCGTCCCATTCCCTGTGGGGAAGGCGGGCCTCCTCTGGTCTGGAGCATTGGCAACTTTCACAAGTGCCGACCATGTGCTCGATGTCGGCGTCTAGCTGGGGCCACCAGAAGTAACTCCGGGCCAGCGCCTTGGATCGCACGATGCCGGGGTGGCTGACGTGCAGCAGCTTGAGCACCCGCGGCCGAAGGGAAGTGGGAATCACCACCCGCTGCCCCCACAAGAGGCACCCCCTCTCTAGGGACAGTTCTAGCTTTTTTCTGAAAAATGGAGCGAACTCCTCCGCTGGGGAGGATGCGGGCCATCCTTTCTGTAGCCAGGAGCTTACTGTCGCTAACGTTTTGTCTTTCTCTGTCGCTTTGGCAATGTCTGCGGGCACTACGGGGGGCGAATCCAGCACCTCTATCATGAGAACCTGATGGTCCCGCTCCCCCATGCTCACCTGGCTGGGCGTTAGGGGAAGGGGAGACCTAGATAGGGCGTCCGCATGGCTGATCTCTTTCCCGGGCCGGTAGACTAACGCGTGCTGATACGCGTTGAGAAAAATGGCCCACCTGAGCATCCTTGGGGACAGGATTTGAGGGGTGGGCCTATCCGCGGTAAAAATGCCTAGCAGGGGTTTGTGGTCCGTCACAATGGTGAAGGGGCGGCCATACAGAAAATCGTGAAATTTTTTTGTCCCCGAGACTATCGCTAATGCCTCCCTGTCCGTCTGTGCGTAGTTTCTCTCTGTTTGGGACAGGGACCTGGAGTAAAATGCTATCGGGGCCTCCCTTCCGTTCTCCAGCACGTGGCACAGCACCGCCCCCACCCCCACTGGAGATGCATCACAGATCAGAACTACTGGGCGTTTGGGGTCGAAGTGGGTCAGTATGGCATCGGACGCCAGGAGGCCTTTCAGCTCACTAAATGCCCTCTCTTGGTCAACGCCCCACTCCCATGCCTGTTCCTTCTTTAACAGCTTGTGTAGCGGCTCAGCCACTGCTGCCTTCCGGGGGAGGAAGGAGTGGTAAAAGTTGAGCAGTCCTAGGAACGACTGCAACTCGGCCTTGGAGGTGGGGCGGGGGGCTTTCTTGATGGCTGCCACCTTAGACTTGGATGGTTTTATCCCCTCAGGAGTCACACAAAACCCTAGGAACTCAACCTCGGTTGCGAAGAAGACGCATTTGTCCTTTCGCAACCTCAGCCCCGCCTTTTCGAATATCGTCAGGACCTTCCCCAACCTCTTGGCCAATTCAGCCCGACTCCCCCCCGTTATTAACACGTCATCAAAATAAGGCAACACCCCCTCCAGTCCCTTCAGGAGGCGTTCCACGAGTGACTGGAAAATTCCAGGCGCCGAATTCACGCCGAATTGGAGGCGCGTCACCTGGAACGCCCCCTTATGGGTGACTATGTTCTGCGCAGCAGCTGCGGCAGGGGACACCGTAAGCTGCTGGTAGGCCTGTGCTAAGTCGAGCTTAGCGAAACATTTCCCCCCGTGTAACCTGGCCAGCAGATGGCTGACTACCGGCACCGGATATGCATTCGGGCGGATCGCCTTGTTGATGGTGCACTTGTAGTCGGCGCATATACGGACCTCCCCATTGGCTTTCAGAGCAGTTACAATTGGAGTTTCCCACTCCGCAGAGTCTACAGGCACAAGAATCCCCTGACCCACCAATTTGTCCAGCTCCGCCTCTATCTTGTCCTTAAGTGCGAACGGCACCCGGCGTGGTTTTAGGCGAACAGGGCGGACCTCCGGGTCCAGGTCGAAAGTCACTGGGGGCCCCTTGAATTTCCCCAGTCCCATTTTGAAGACTTCGGCGTGCGCCTCGCACACCTCCTGAATTGGATCAGTCCCAACAGCGTGCATCCCCACGGCATGCACCCCCCCAATGAACAACCCCAGGGGCTGGAACCATTGAGTCCCGAGGAGGCTGCAATTTCCTCCCTTGAGCACGATCAGGGGAAGGGACGCGGTGTGCTCCTTGAATTTGACCTGAAATTCTCCAACCCCCAACACTGGAATACTGTTCCCTTGCACGTCCTGTAGTGTGGCCCTCAATGCTTTGAGCTTGGGCCGCTTTTGGGGGGCAATTCCGAAAAACTCCCTCTGGGAAATGATTGAGTATGAGGACCCCGAGTCAATTTCCATCCTAATGGGCACCCCTTGGACTAGTACCTCAACAAAGTAGCGGGGGTGTCCCGTAGACACGCTGAACACTGGGGCGTCGTCCTCGCTGCCGTCGGCGATGCGGCCCACGCCGTCCTGCTTCCGTGTGGCCTGGGCGCCGTCTTTGGGTCTCGCTGGGCGGTCTCGTCCCGCGGAACGGTCTGGGGAGCTCCTCCGGGACTCGCGCTTCTTCCTGCACACCTTGGCGATGTGCCCGCGGCGGCCGCAGTTGTGGCACTCGGCCTTCCGGAAGGGGCATTTCACGCGGTCGTGGGCCGCGCCACAGCCGTCGCATCGTCGGCTCTCCTTCCGGACCCTCTGTACGTCCTCGTCGTCGCTGCTCTCTGCGGACGACCTCGAAGTTCGGCGGGCCGCCTGTACCGGGGCCTCTGCCTTGCTCGACTTTGGCCGCCAGTCCTGAAGTTCTTGGACCCCGGCCTTCATAGCTTCGGCGGCCTGGGCCGCTCTAACGACCTCCTGCAACGTGGGAGGCGGCTCTTGGTTCATTAATGTACGCTGGGTTTCGGCATCGTTCAGGCCGCACAGCACACAGTCTCGGAGGGTGATCTCGACGTTCTCCCACTTGCACGGGCCGGCCGCCAACCGCAGGGCCGCCACGAACGCAGCGACCGTCTCCCCGGGCGCTTGGACTCGCCTCCAAAACGCACTCCGAGCGGGAAACATTGCCGTGGCGGGCCGGACGTGCTCACGCAGCAACTGCATGAGTTCCTTGGCCTTGAATTCGCTCACCCTCCTTGGTGCAATCAGGTCCACCAAGGTCCTTTTTGTTTCTTGTCCGAGCATTCTGGTGAAGATGGCCCTTTTCTTCGCCTCTTCCGTAACTTCGGACTCGATCAGTGCGGCCTGGAAGTCCATCTCGAAGATCTCCCAGTCGCCCGGCTTCCTGATTTCGAAACCGGCGCATGTCTTGGTCCCGTGGGCTGCCATATCCCACCTTCGTCGCCAATTTAGTGTAAGGGACCAAAGACAATGAAACAGCCGAAGGGTTGGCTTAACACAGGTTTATTGCATGATGATCCGGAGGAACATGTGGTAATGGCGGATGGGTAGCTCAATATATACAGCTGGCTATACATTTGAATGTGGCTCGTTGACAGACTATTGGTTGCTGCCTGCGTGACGTCGTGGGAGGTCACGCCCTTCTTGACCAGGTGAGGAAGTCGCGGGGAATCTTCCCGCGCTGCTGAACCAGGTGGCTATGATCCATTAGAGCTGGACGCTCGCTACTGCCCTCTGGTGGTCACTAGCTCGCGTCCCCTTATTAGGCTTACATTGATACAGGTGATGGTTATAATGTTGCACACAGAAAGGTTACATTGGTAACACATGGTAAAGGTACATTGTTAAAGGCACTGCTTTACAGAACACAACAGCCATGAAGTCTTCCATACCTTTTTTTCCAGGTAAGCTCCATTTAGGTTTCTGAAGGTGTGG
Organism: Bradypodion pumilum; assembly: GCA_035047305.1. Lineage (NCBI taxonomy): Eukaryota > Metazoa > Chordata > Lepidosauria > Squamata > Chamaeleonidae > Bradypodion > Bradypodion pumilum. Next base: position 175,461,879 of record JAWDJD010000002.1, on the reverse strand, counting down.
GTCTTGTCAGGTAAAACTTTCAGATGGCACATCCTTACTAACAACATCTAAAGGGGGCCATGTTCTGCAGCTATGCCTTTTTTAAAAAGCCAACTCTACACTGAGAGTCTGAGTGTTTTGTTCTTCAGTTAATACCACATTCTATTGCCATTTATTTGAGCTTGCATAGTATGGTGGTAGACATGCGCCAGATAAATTGAGCCAATGCTATTTGAACTAGCATGCCAATAAAACTGTCCAATAAATGTGGCTGGACAGTGGACTTTATTAACTTCATTCAGCAGCAGCAATAAATTGCTCACATTGAGTACAGTGGAACCTCGGTTAACAAATGGCTCGGTTAACATAAAAATCACATAACAAAAGGAAATCCATATAAAATAGTGGCTTGTTTTACGGAATTTTTTTCCAGAACTGATTAATTGGTTTTAAATGCATTTCTATGGGAAATTGCATCCAATGCATTCCTATGGAAAATTGCATTCCTATGGGAAATTCAGTTAAAGTAATTTTCACTGTAAGAAATTTCCTTGAGAACGCCTTAATTTTGTTAGCTGAGGTTCCACTGTATAGTTTAGGAATGAGCCATAGCTTACTAGCAGCCACACAGCATAATCTTCTTAGGGTGCAAAAAAGCCTTGATTTCAACTTCTGACACATTTAACAGTTGGGAAAGATCCTTGCCTGACCAGCTGCAGAACCAGTATCAGTCTAAAAGGGCAGTGGAAGGCTGGATATGGTGGTAGACTGACCATGCCCATCAGGGCAAGGTGGCCAAACAAAAAGAAGCCAAAGTTGACTGTAAACGGATCTAAGCCTATATTTGTAACACAGAGGCAGTGTTGCACTGTGGCCGGTTCTGACTGGTTCTACCAAACCGGCAGTAAAAATTCCAGGCCATTTGGCTGGTCACGCCCACCTCTCGGCCTCCCTCTCCCAGCACCACTGGAAACGCATCCCATTTGCCTCGCCCAGGGCCGAAGGTACGCTTTCATCTCCACACTTCCCTTGTGCCTTCGGCCCTGGGCGAGGCAAATGGGACGTGTTTCCAGCGGCACTGGGAGAGGGAGGTCAGCCTGCACCAGCCCACCAAGCAGCCCTTCTCACCTCCCAGCAGCGCCACCAGCAGGGACGCATTTCCGGTGTCACTGGAAAGGGGAGCCCAGCCAGTGCCAGCCCACCAACTCGCCCCGCTCACCTCCCAGCAGCGCCACTGCTCTGGGACTCCTCCATCCTCCTCCTCATCTCCGTGAGCGAAGAAAGAGAACAAGGTAGGTTTCCTTCTTTCTTTTTCTTGGGGGTGGTGGTGGTGGTGGTGGTGGTGGTGGTGGGGTTGAGGCCACACCCACAGATAGCCACACCCACAGATAGCCACATCCACCAAGTGGGTAGTAAAAATTTCCACAGTGCATCACTTCACAGGGGTATACCAGTTTGATACCATTTCAGATATTGTGTCCTCATCTGAAACAATTCTGGGATCTGTAGTTTGGTGAGGCACTGAAAATTCTCCACTGTACTTCTAGCAGAGAATTCAAAGGGTCTGACAAAATTATAAATCCTAGAATTCCACAGAATGGAGTCATGGCAGTTAAAATGGTATCAGAGTACTATCTTTGTGTGACACAGATGCATCCTAACTCATTCTGGGTTTTGTTCTATTTTTTTGCTTCCTTTCTTAGTCTTAACATCTAAGTCAGTGATGGTGAACCTTGGCACTCCAGCTGTTCTTGGACTTCCATTCCCAGAAGCTGTTGTGATCCGACCCTTGTCAGACTCTGAAGATGACCTGGATAAGGAGGCACTTCCTATGCCCAACCCAATTCTGCCTCCCCAGCCTGCACCTGAACCTGAGGATGTCTTCAACCAGGAACCTCAGCTTGCTTCTGGCCCAACTCTGACTCCTCAAGCAAATGACCTGTCTGATCAAAGATCTGACTCTGACAGCAATCAGCCCTCAGCCAAGGAACAGTGCTGAAAAGATCTGCAGCTGAGATGTAAAAAAGCCAGAGCTCATTATCAGAGGAGCTGATACCAATTAGCTGGGAGACTTCTTAAGCAAGCTTGTCTCACCAGACAAGCGACAGTACAATTTTCCTCTGTGCAAAGACCAACACCCTGCTTGACTTTGGATACCTCTTGTGACTGCGTGCCATGACCCTGACTACTCTGCCAACCCTAACAATGCCCCCGGACATCCTTTGGACTAGCCCCCGGACATCCTTTGGACTAGACACTTGCTTGAACTACCGATAACCAGACCTCGGCTTGCTCTTTGGACTTTGCTATTTGGATTATCCTTGAATAGACTGCTGCCAGAACTCTCTGTGTAACACTACTGTGCGGTGACCCTGCCTGCTGTGTAGGCCAGCACAGAATCCCAAATCTCTGTGAATCCAGAGATACGTGCAATAAACCCATTCATGTGGATTCACAGAGACTTGGGCTTCTGGGAATTGAAGTCCAAGAACACCTGGAGTGCCACAGTTCACCATCATGGATCTAAGTGAACTGAAAGACAAGTTTCCATACCGCCGTAGCCTTCCTCTACTACTATACTTCATTTGTGACAGAGATTGGCATCATCACCCTTCCCAACCACAAGTTGAGGAGGGGTGATATCCGACTTGCCTTCATGAATGGTAAACCATTCAGAGTACTCTATACCTGGAAATGCTTGGGTTCGGATTCTGTAGAAAGCAGTCCCTTGGTCTTTTCCCACCTTACATTTAAGGCACAAGCAGTACACAGTTGCACAAAAAGGCAGCAAGATAGTGACAAGTTTGAATTTGCAAGTAAGTCCAACATGTTTACTTAACAGGGTATTGGGACCCCTGGCAAATTCAGGTTTGCCTCTGTGTATGGTTTGTCACCATATCCACAGGTTCAGTATCCATGGTTTCAGTTATCCACAGGTCTAAATATCTTTACCTATAAGGAGGGACGTTATCCATTGGACTCCGGCATACACGCCCACACCCATCCATACTATCCCATACCGAGCCGCCCGCACTTGCCTTTACCCGGCACGACCATCGCCACAAGGGTCCAGCAGTCACCAGTGGGGCAAATGCCCCATGAACACAAACAAAACAACTTTAAGTCCCAGCATCCTCTGCGCCACGCCGCCCCTCAGTCAATCAGGCAGACTGGCGAGAGAAAGGAGAATGTTGGGAAAGCTGGCGCGCCCAATACAAAACGAGCCACAGAAAAAAAGCCGCCGCACAAACACAAAAGAAACAAAACTTCCAGTCCCAGCGTCCTCCATGCTGTGACCACTTCATCCAATCAGGCTGAAGCACGCAGAACACTAAAAAAGCCGGCGTGTGAAAAATAAAACAAAATAACACCTCCCGCAATGGGAACGCAAAGCCACCGCAGGCAGATGCAGCACCTCCCGTAACAGGAGCACAAGGCCGCCGCAGGCAGACGCAGCGCCTCACGGCCTCACTAACCCAAATATGCAAAAAACCACGGGACTCCCTCTCCTCCCTGCCACCCCGCCAAAGACACGGCAAGACCACCGCCGGCCTCAAGGTAAATTGAGCCAGGGTGGAAAAAAAACAAGCAGCAGGCAGCACTTTGTCAGGGGAAGCACACTCCCTGGCGAATGACTGGATGCTGCCTTTGTACTACCCACACTGCTGTTTCGACAACTAGCACGAAACAGCAGTGGAGGCAATAGAAAAGCAGCAGCCAGCAATCCGCAAGGAAGAGCACCACCCCTTACGGATCGTTGCCTGCCGACCTCCCATTAGGTAAGCCTGGGGAAAAGGAGGCCGAGAGGAGAGAACCATCGTGAAGCAGATAGCTCTTCTCTGCTTCCTTCTCCCCCGACCAACCTAACGAACCTTACCAGATGAAGAGCGAGCTGACTGCCAGCTCTTCCTTTTCCCCATCGCTGCATCGAAAACTAATTTTGAAACAGCAATGGGGAAAAGAGGAAACAACAAACAGGCCGTTCTCCACCCCACAAAACACAACAACAAAATAAAGCAGTTAACCAGAATGCCAAGCATCAAAAATAATAAAACACAAATAAATAAACAAATAATTCAAATAAAACCAGTAAACAACAAAACAATAAACAACAAACTCAACAAAAAACACCCGAAATACCAAAGGCTACTGAAAAACAATGAAAAATCACTAAAAACACCTATCTACAACATGAAAATACCTTACTCAAAAAACAATAATATCACAAATTACAAAAATAAATACAGAAAAAACAACCAGAAATATCCAAAACAATAAAAGAAATCTAAAATTCAGAAAAAATACAAACTAACAAGCAAAAACACTTTAGGGGGTTTAAGTAGAAACTCTCTACTTAAACCCCCCAGCTCAGCACCCCAAAATCAAAACAAAACAAAAATAAAATAATAAATCAAGAGCACTTGCGAAAGACGTCCTCCCTCCATGCTTCCAGAACAGAACTGAAGAAATAAATACAATCGCAGAACTCTAACTCACAGCCCCACCTAGAGGCCAGAAGAGTATAAAACACTCAAAAAATATTTTAAAAATCCAAATAAAAAATAAACAAAATAAACAAAATGAAATAAATTTAAAAACCACAAATTCAAAACACCACCACCCAAACAACCCCTAACCAAAAAAAAACACAAAAAATCTGCCCGGATGCTGCTGTCAGACTTTTTGGTAGTATTCTCAAACAACAATTATACAATTGTACAATTGGGATTGTTCAGTCTATTTCTGTCTCTTCCCGTCACTCTCCAAACAACCTGAAAGACACTCAGAGTAGAGACTGAGACGGCAGGTTGAATTTGTTCCTTCATTTCTTGGTACTGTATATCCAAGAAGCCAGCAAATATTACGATTAAACAGTGCTAATAATCCATACTTATAAATAGCAATATGTTCAGTAAAGAAGAGATGCTACACCCAATTCATTACCCACAGCTATGAGGGGTTCCATTAATCCTAGGGAAGGAGCTTGTCTGGGCACAGAAAAAGCAAAGCTGTAGAAATAATTGGCTGCTCTGACAGAAGAAACATTTCCCAAGATTTAAGAAGCAGCTGAAAAAATGTGGTTTGCTTCTTAAAACAGGATGCATCTGGACACCAAAGTTTGTTCTAGATATTTAGGCTGGACATTTCCTCAAATTTCCCAGGAGCTACCTATAGTTTCCCTGCATGATTCTGGTTACTGTAGCAGTTCCTTGGTATAATGATTAGCTAGCTGGAGAGCTCAGTGTTTTAGGTACAAAAGGAAGTTTGGTTCCTCCACTCTGCCTCCATGGAGATGATCAACCCTCTATGGCCCTCGGCAAACTGCAGAGTCCCAGGGCATCCCCAGAAGAAGGGAATGGTAAACCATTCTAAGTTTTCTACCTAGAAAATGGGGCAGTGGTGGTTCAGTGGTTAAGATGTTCACCTTGTTAGCTGGAAGGCTGCCAGCATTGGTGGGATTCAGAAGGTTCACCCCAGTTCGCCAGAACCGATAGCAGAAATCCCGGCTGGCCCCACCCATCCAAGTTTTGAAATAAAGTAGTCCTAATTCGGGCACAACGCAGGGCTTTCCCTCCATACCACGCCTACCATACCACACCCCCAGAGTAGGTAGTAAAAAAATTTGAATCCCACCACTGGCCAGCAAGCTGGCAGTTTGAGACCCAGGTGCTGCATGACGGTTTGAGCGCCCATCTCTGTCCCAGATTCTGCCAACCTAGCAGTTCAAAAGCAAGAAATTGCAAGTAGATAAATAGGAACCACTTTGGTGGGCAAAGATCTTGGGGACACAAGAGGCCCCTCATTCAGGCATCCCCTGAGCAGAGTTTCTCCAGCAAAAATCTTTCCAACCCAGAATAATTTCTGACACGAAATTATTATTATTACCTCTAGAAAGGGGTGCCATAAACCAGAATTGACTTGACAGCACAAAATTATTATTATTAGTAGTAATATGATTAATCCAACCTTGACTAGTAAAAAGGCCTATTAATGGGCAAGGTCCATTCCTCAATATGCACACACACAAGAGGTGCTTAAATAACTTCTTGTAACACCCTTGTGAAGGGTACTGCAGTGGCTCAAGTCGCTAAGACGCTGACTGGGAAGCGGAAGGTCAGCAGTTCGATTCCCGAGTACTGCAGGACGGAAGTGAGCTCCCGTCTTCATCCCAGCTCCTGCCAACCTAGCAGTTCGAAAGCAAGAAATTGCAATTAGATAAATAGGGACTACTTTGGTGGGAAGGTAACAGCGTTCCGTGCGCTCCGGTGTCTAGTCATGCCTGCCACATGACCACAGAAACGTCTGCAGAAGCAGACAGCACTGGCTCTTCGGCTTAGAAACAGAGATGAGCACTGCACCCTAGAGTCGGATACGACTGGCTTTCGAGCAAGGGAAACCTTAACACCCTTGTGAAGTGTGTGCAAAACTGTACATGAAAACCATACACTGCCAAGAATATGTATACATTTACTTCTGTTATACAGTATTTTACAGTTTTCTTAGGCAGAGAAGAGAGTGCAAGCCATGCAGAGGGGAGCCAGGCAAGCCTGCAAACAGCTTATGAACCTGAAAAGCATCTCACAGAGCCATGCCAAATTAGAGGTCCACTGATCTCTGGGGGAGCATCACTTGCCTCCGACTTTCCCCCCATTCCAGCCATGTAGCAGCAAGGGTGCGTTATCCAGCTATGGCAGTCCATCTTTCTTGGCTGCTGGGCTTCATTGAGTTCAGCAGGCCACAAATCATGCTCTTGTGTGTCAGCCATCCAGAGAGCTTCCTGAGGCATTACTTTTACTAAACAAATTTGAACACACACACACACACACACTTAAAAACAGTTGCAAAATCACAAAAGTGTCAGATGGTGGGTTTTTCGTCAGTGGTCACTACAGTGAAAGTACAGTCAAGGAACAGGAAAGTTCAGGAAAGAAGGGAATTTCACTCACCCTCAACTGTAAAAATACTCCGTGTAGTGTCGCAAACAGAGTGAGATACTATGACTCAAGAGGCTTGGGTTCGAATCTCCGCTCAACCTTGGAGACTCACAGGGGTGTGGAACTGCCAAAGTCACTCCTTAAATATCTCATTTACCTTGAAGGCACTTTTAGGTTGATGGTAAGTTGGCTTTGACTTGATGGCACATAACGAGAACAAGAGAAACAGCAGAATGTTGGGTCTTAGCAGCATTAAACTTACTGTGTTCTCTTCCCTCTCTTCTTCGAAATCACCTCGTTGCTTAGGATAGCTCTATCCTGCAAACTGAGCTTCAGCCACAGCCTGGTCTTGGCAAAATGTTCTGAGGATTCTGTTCTAAGAATTCTTCTAGTCCTCTTCCTTTGATGCTCACAAGCTTCCTTGGAATGTGAGGTGATTATTAACTCTGTTTTAAATCTCTGGTGCAGATACAGTATATGTCTACAAAGGAGCAAACCAAACTCTTGTCTACTAAGACATCCCAGGATGAAGCTCAATTAATTACAACCACACTCATCTTTCACCATTCTCTAATTACCAGAAGCCCTCTGTTGTCAAGGAGAAATGAATACAGAAATATGACCCTATAGGTCCGGGATATAATAATTATTTCGTGTCAGGAATTATTCTGGGTTGAAAGGATTTTTGTGGAAGAAACTCCACTCAGGGAATGCCCAAATAAGGCACTGCCGACTTGCCAGCCTTCCAGCTAACAAGGTGAGCTTTTTAAACACTGAGCCAGGACCTTCTTCCCAAGACCTCGCAGATTTGCCGGGGTTTCTCATGCTAAGAGCACAGTAGGAAGGTTTCTTGCCTTTAGTGATCCAAGGGGATAGGCAGGGTAATATATGCTTTTGAAAATACACCCTTTAATCTAACTTTCCAATGCAAATGACCTCTCATTTCAAAGAGCAATCAGATGAGTAGAGCCTCTAGAACAGGGGTTCTCAATGTATTAAGGTCTCCGGCCTGACCATGCCCCCCCTGGACAGCTGATTGGGCCAGTCACATGGTTCCTCCCACCCAGAATCGGAAGTAAAATGTGCCCGCACATGTGCAGAATGCAATTATGGCAGCATTTTGTGCATGCACATTTTACTTTCACTTTCTGGAGCGTAACGGGTGAGATGAATTGGCTAGGGGCTGGGGCCGGCCCACAGGCTTTAGGTTGCAAATACCTGCTCTACGAGTCTAGGGAGAAGGTCTTCCTTGCCTCCCATGATGGAGGAACACAGCAAAGGCATTTGATAAACTGAAGAGCCAACCAGGCAGCACAGCATCTTCTTCTGTAAGTACCAAACATATGGAAAAGATGTTTTTAAAAGTCATAAGGAAATGTTCAAAGAATGTGTTAATTTGGTGTTCTTCAACAACTCATGCCAATGCCCAAGAGAATGGGGAAACAGGCTTCACCTTACTGATCATAGCTTTTAATGATAGGCTCATAAAAACCATTTTTTCTTCCTTGTTAATTTGGTTATTCCCAAGATCTTAACCTATAAGAAACGGATGTGGTGGTGCATGTCCGGAATGCTTGTCTGCATCCGTGCAGCCTATCTCGTAATGAGCCGGCCACACTAACCTTGTCAAAATGGGACCATCGCTGCGAGGGTCTGGGGGCCGAGAATGAGGCCTAAGCCCCACAAAATGGGGAAAAGAACAGAAACTACAACTCCCATGGTGCCATGGGAGAAAAACGGCAGTTTAACAGCCAGGCCTGGAAACAGAATGGTGGAGAGTGCTGATTTGCATGTTGGACTGTGATTGGTTGGGAGAAAATCTAGCCAGGCCTGGAAACAGAATGTTGGAGAGAGCTGATTTGAATGTTGAGCTGCAATTGGTTGAACTTGAGAGTAAATGACTGATGGGGCAAGGTCCTGATGCGGATGGAACAAACCCTTTCCATTTAAGCCTCTACAGCTCTGGAACAAGACACTTTCAATGTACATCAATGCTGTGTGAGAGACAGGGAGTGTGTGTCTGTGTATAAGACAATGCACAAGGCAGTGGGTTCCGGATCAGTCACGTGTGTATGGGTGTGCCTGAATGAGAAAGAGAGAGAGAGACTCTGTGTGTTGGGGTGTATCAGGGTCTGAAAAACCTAAACATACAATTAGCTCTCATCCTTCCTTCCCTACCTCCAGCCGTTCTTCTTCCCTTCCTTCTTTCTTTCCCTCCCTCATTCTTACCCTCACGTCTTCCTTTCCTCCTAAATTTCCTCCTCAATACCTACCATCCCTCCCTCATCATCACGCCTGAGTGAGTCTGCCCATGTTCCTTTACTGAGAGCCAGGGGGCATCACAAATGGTGTGGGGGGAGACAGAAAGGAAAAAACCCTCCCCAAACCACCCTCACCCCATGGGTTGAGCCCCCCCCCCCAAAAAAACCGTAAGTAATAGGCACATCCCAGTAAGCCTCCATCAACACACAAATCAGTCTGCTTCTGCAGACGTTTCCATGGTCATGTGGCAGGCATGACTACACACCGGAGCACATGTAATGCTTTTTACCTTCCTAACAACATGGTCCCTATTTATCTACTTGCAATTTCTTGCTTTCGAACTGCTAGGTTGGCAGGAACTGGGAGAAAGGCGGGGGGATCATTCCGTCCTGCAATACTCAATAATCGAACTGCTCACCTTCCACATCCCAGTAAGCCTCCATCAACACAAAAATCAGTCTGCTTCTGCAGACGTTTCCATGGAGACGTGGCAGGCATGACTAGACACCGGAGCCCACGTAATGCTTTTTACCTTCCCAACAATGTGGTGCCTCTTTATCAACTTACAATTCCTTGCTTTAGAACAAAAAGGTTGACAGGAGCTGGGAGAAAGACGGGAGCTCATTCTGTCCTGCATTACTCACGAATCAAACTGCTCACCTTCCACATTCCAGTAAGCTTCCATCAACACACAGATCAGTCTGCTTCTGCAGATGTTTCTGTGGTCATGTGGCAGGCACATGTCAAACCATCTATGACCAAAAAAAACCTTCATCTGCATCCCAAATACACATACACACAAACACACAATAACCAGATAAACATATCATAAGGAGGGACATACCTTCCCACAATTTAAAAAAAATCACACACACACACACACACCACCAGGCAAGGCCGGGCAATCAGCTAGTTCTTTCTAAAGCTTAAACTTTATAGCAATAAAGACACTTAGTAGAACATTGACTGACCCACACAGGTTTACACTGTGCCTACATTTATTTTATGCTGAGTCTCATTTCAGTCTTAGCACAGTGCCTCATAGAAAAGATAGAATCACTTCTCTTCTACTAGTACACCTAGCCTTGTATTGTCTTTCCTAATGGCAACAAGTCTTGAGGAATTCTAGCCAAGGTCTTTATCACCCTCTGCTTCCTGATTAGAATGCCAGAGAATTGGATTTAGTGCCACCCATGTGCAAATCACACCTGAGCTATGGATCCATTGCTGAAGGATTTGGAAGTTCTGCAGGAGAAAAATGCAGTCAAAGGCCCTGAAATCCAGACTGTAAAAAGCTGCTAGAATACCTTTGGCAAGGTAGCAATTTTAGAAAACACAAAACCTAATGTAACGGAAGCTACTTTTCTACACAACTATAAGAAATATAAGTGATTTATTAAAAAAAGATGACAGAGAACCAAGACTGTCAAATTCTACAATCAGTAGCAAGCTCCGCATGTACAGTGGTACCTCATACAACGATTTTAATCAGTTCCACGGGGCTCGTTGTTGCACGAAACAATTGCTATACGATGCATGTATCATATAGCAATTTTCCCTATGGGATGCATCATACAATGATTTTTTTTCACTAAGTGGTTTTTTCCCATTGAAAAATTGTTGTACAATTTTTTCCATAGGGAAAATTGTTATGCCGGACTACATTTCCCCCCAAAACCTAATTGTTATAAAATTTCGTTGCTATATGGGGCAATTGTTGTGTGAGGTTCCACTGTATCCTGATTTCTGTGTACAAATACAGATACAAAAATCTACTGGAACTTTCAAACACATAGTGGTGTATCACTGGTTAGATCTATAAAGCTTGGTGTCTGGATATCTTTTAAAAATCTCATTATGTTATGTTCCTATTTCAGGACAGATTAACTTGGATGTCAAAAATTCTTCCCTTGTCAACAAAAATAAATTTTAAAAGGAGAGTAAAAGGTGACACAGTATACAAGTTCACTGACAAATACATTTGTTAGCATCTCCGCTGCCTCCTCTTCTTTAGAACTCCATGAATCTATGTGGCACCCACACACCCTAGATGAATGGATTACCACAAGGAAGTGTATAGTCTCCAACACTGTATAATATATATAAAAATGATCAACCCATTCCGGACAATACAAAATTGTTCATCTGTGCAGATGACACATGGCCGTACAAAGATCAAGCTTTGATGAGGTAGTTGGAAAACTTACTGGATCACTTGAAGAATTAGGACAGTATTACAACATCAACCATTTGAAGTTTAATCCAAGCAAGACTCAAGTGTGTGCTTCCCACCTTCGAAACCAAGAGAAAAGGGTTGAGTTGGAAGTTCGGTGGCAAAGGAATTGATTACAGCAATGTTCAGCACTGAAATACCTTGTCATGACACATGTCCAGACACTCTCTTTTAAACAGCACTGCCTGGATACCAAAGCCAAAGTTTGTATGAGGAACTACATCATCAGGAAACTCATAAACTATACATGGGGAGCTCAACCATCCATGCTGTGTACATCAGCTTTGGCCCTGAGCATCTCCGCAACAGAGTATGCTGCTCCAGTATGGAGTGCATACACACACACAAAACAAGTTGACATCGCTGTTAATGAAACTACACGTATAATGACAGGATGCCTCAAACCTACACCAGTTGAGAAAATATATTCTCTTATTGGTATCGCTCCACCTAAGATAAGGAGAGAAGTAGCAGCAAACACCAAGATAACTAAACAAGAGAATGACCCACGAAATCCCCTAAACAGATGTGCTTCAAGTCCGCCAGCTCAGATCCAGAAGGAGTTTTATAGCAAGAACAAACATTCCTAAGGGTATGAAAGAGCAAAACTCTATTAGAAGATGGAGGAAGGTGCTCAGTGAACAAGGAATAACATTAAATGAAGATATGGTTGAAGAACTCAACCTTCCCTACGTCACTTGGAGGACTCTGAACAGGCTGAGGGTTGCAGTGCCTAAATGTAAGACCAACATGCTCAAGTGGAGGCTGCTGGTAGATAATAACATGCTCTGTGAATGTGGAAAGATACAGAATCCTTCTCATTTACTTGTCTGCTGACTACGACCAGAAACATGCAGTAATGAAGACTTAATTTTGGCCGACAATAAAGCCAACAAAGTGGCTTCATTTTGGCAATCCAAAGTTTTATCTAGACATGAAAGAAGACTTACACACCCCTTATTTTGCACCAGCCCACCTGCCTTAGGAAGCAAACTATAACATCACCCAAGCTCTTATTCAGCACAGCAAAATAGAAGACCATTTGCTACAGAGACAGATTGTGTTCCTCACCTTTTCGCACTTCCTCGACACAGTCCATACCCATTTGATGTTCTATCTAAGGAATTGCTCAGATGGCCCTCTTACTAAGTCTAACCTTGGAATCAAAGCTTTCCAAAAGTGCAGGTTATCTCCTAGGCAACCTAAATCATTCTCTTTCTCTTCTTCCTCAGCACCACCGCTCTACAGGGAGTTTTGGTCACAAAATACATAATGCAACTGGAGGAAGGATGCTCTCTCTTTTTTTAAGCCATCAATAACTAACCCTGCATTGACTGTGCAGGGCCGAGGCATTTTTGCTCCTGACGGCTGCTTTTTTTCAACACACACCCACTCCTTCCAAGTCTACTTCATCAGGAGTCTAACTTGACCCTAGTGATATCTGACCTGTTGAACACAGATTAACTCCCTGTGGAAATCCCTGTTGAGGGAAGTCTCCTTAATCATGATTCAAGAGCCCTTTTGTGACGATATCATTATAATCCCCACTTCCCATGAAAGAGGCTGAGGTCATCTGAATCCTGCGCACACCCTCCTCAAAACTCCTTCCACTGCAGTGGTTCACATCTGGGACCAGAAAGCCCCCTCCTCGCCTCCCCTGACACCTTCACAGTCTCATTACCCATACTCATTGGTGGCCATCATCTACCATCACCTTGGCAACAAGGCTCGGCAGTCTGAAAGCGGTTTTTCAGGGAAACTGCAGGTTTCTCTCACAAGGTGCACCTGTCAACAGCCTCAAAGCCTCCTCCTGAAAACACAACCTATCTACTGTCTGATAGAGGTGCTGGTGATAGACGGAGCTGACCAGAGGCCACTCAAAAGAATTAGTAACAGACGAAGATAAAGTAATTTTTTTTTTTACAAAAGCAATCACACTTATATACCACCCCATAGTGCTTAGTGGTCTCTCTGGACGGTTCACAAGTTAATTAGCATTTTGCCCCCAACATGCTGGGTACTCATTTTACCAACCTTGGAAGGATGACTTTGCACCCTATATTTCCATTATAGCATCCCCAAAAGACACCCTTGTGTCCAATACCTTCTCAGTGCAACTCACCCTAATTGATTTGGGTTACAACCCCCACCCCGTCACTCCCATGCTCAAGGTTCAACCTTTAACATCCACACCTTGAGCTCAAAACTATCCCTCGCTCTCACAGAAGGGGGAGAGGGGCTTGCACACCACCATACTTACTAGGCAATTCTCCCTTGGCTAGTTCAACGCTGAGCAGCTCTTTCTGGCTGAGGGTCCAGCCAGGCCCAGGATGGGTGGGGGTGGAAGCGGGACTCTTGGTGAAGATGCCACTGATGAATTTGAGCATTTTCCGGTCCCGGGTAGAGGCTCGGCCACCCTCGCGGCCTCTCTTCAGCCCGACCGCCGCTTCTGAAGAGCAGGAACCAGAAGAGGCAAGGCTGGCTGGACCGTGGTTGAGGTCGCTATTGTCCAGGGTCTTGCTCTTGTTTTTGTGAGGGGACAGTTTGGCCCTAGAGCCCCCTCGGGGCACGGTTTCCCCACTGCCTTTGACAGACACCTTCATCCGGCCCTTGACTTCACTCTCTGGCCAGGACAGGCGGTTGGGGGTACCACCACCCTTGTGGCCCCCTTTGGTGGTCTTGGGCTCAGCCCCTATCTTGGCCCCACTGGTGGTCACTGTTTTGAAAGGCTTGTTGGTGGCCAAGCGCAGGCGCCGATTGCCAGCGGCCGGGTGAGGAGAAGAGGCTCCCGAGTGGGAAAAAGAGGAGCCCCCCACTCGGCTTACACTCATTTCCAGGGTCCCGGGCTCAGGGCCCCCCCAGCTGGCGTGACTGACCAACATCCGGCGCCCGGGGGCCGCCGCACTAGAGGAACAACTGGCAGTGGTCGGAGGAACCATCGGGTCATCTCCAGGTATTTCCAAGTCTTTCAGGCTTGCTGCCTTGAGAGGGATGGGAGCCATTTCTGGTTTGGGAGGTGGCACCGGAGGAAGAACTGGAACCATAATGGCCTTGGGTTTGGGGGCCACAGCAGGAGCAGCTGGAATGACGGTTACCTCAGCCTTGGCCAATGCAGAAGCGACCTTTGGTTTGGCAGCAGCTGGTGAGAAGATGGCAGCCAGAGGCATCTCAGGTTTTGGAGGGATTGTTGGTGCTATGGAGGGGATCGCTGGCTCAGGTTTGGGGGCCAGCACTGGGGCAGCGTTGAAGACCGTGGGCACAGGCTTGAAAGGCCCGGTGGGTTCTGGTTTAGGGGGCAAAGGAGGGGCAAAAAAGGGTGCCCCTGCCGGCTCAGATCGGGAGGCGAGCAGGGCCTCAGGTTTGGGGGGCACCACCGGTGCCACAGGTGGCCCTGTTGGCTCAGGTTTGGGGAGCACAGCTGGGGGGACCGAAGACCCCAACCCTTCAGGTTTGGGGGCAATGGGTGGCGGCGTGTCGGGGCTCCCCGGAGTCTTGGCCTTTGGGGCTGCTGCTGCAGGGCCCACCTTGGGATCCCAAGGCCTGGCTTGGCCCAGGGGTGACGTCCAGACGGGGCCCGCTCGCCCAGCGGCTGCACCATCTGGAGAGGGGCTGCCAGGCGAGAGCTGCAGCGGGTAATCCTGGGCACTGGCGCTGTTGGTGCTGATCCAGAGGGCATCCTGGCGGTGGAAGATCCGCTCGGGGCGCTTGAGCTTGGCCTCCTCAGGGCCCTTCAGCCCGGGGGGCTGTGCCCCCGCCGGCGCGGGAGGAGGGGAAGGGCTGGAAGCTGGGCAGGGACCCCCTCCTCCTCTTCCTCCTCCTCCTCCTCCTCCGGGGCTGCCGGGATCCCGGGGGCTTCCATCGCCGGCCCCCGCTGCCTTTTCCTCCGCTCCTCCCGGCGACGGGGGCTGGACGGCGGCCTCGAGCTGCTGCTGGACCGACTCGAGCTTGACGAGGGTGAGGGAGATCAGATAGGTCGTCCGGCGCTGCAGGGTCGCCCCTCTGCTCATGGGTGCCGGCGAAGAGGGGCGGCGGGGGCGCCCCCACCGCTAGCCACCATCGGCCGGGCGGCGCCTTCCCCGGGCGCTGCTGCTGTCGCGGCTACTGTCACTGCCGTCGCTGCTGCTGCTGCTGCTGCTGCTGCTGCTGCCACTGTGGCCGCCACCGCCCCCTCGGGATGGCACCGGATGCCCTCCCTTGCTCTGCCCATGCACAAAGGGCAACGGCGACGCCTGTGCCCGGAGGGGGGGAGGGGGCGCCGCCGACTCGTCGAGGGTGCCCAGAGACTCTTCTTACCTGCGGCCGCCGCGTCTGCTGCCGCCGCTCCTCCTCCTCCTCCTCTGCAGCCCGGCTGCCAGTGAGAAGAAGGTGAGCATCTTCCGACGCCCACCCTGCCGGAGCCGGCACCAACGCCGCGCGATGACAGAGGGCGAAGGACGGCTGCTGTGCCCAAGGCAGGCGAGCCGGAGCAGGGGCGGGAAAAGATGGTGGGGGTGGGGGGGGAGAGAAGAGGGAGGGAGAAGATCTTGCTCGCTCGCTCTCTCGAGGCGTCTCCCGGTAGACTCCGCCACCCGTCGGTTCCCTTTGGCGGCGCTGCGGGCACCCGAGGGGAGGGGAGGGGGGCTGGGGGCCCTCCCTGGATTCCCTCTGGATCGGGTCTTCCGGAACCGGCGAATAGTTGGCCCTCCTTTGGCACCCTGTGCCCGAAAGCCGCCTCGGGGGCCGCCCCCTCCACTCCACCGGTTTGTCTGGGCTGCCAGGCTGGGGGTGGGTGGGTGTGCTTCAATCCTCCCCCCTCCACACCGTTTCTCCCTCCCTCCCTCCCTCCCTTCCTCCCAGTCTTTCTCCTTTCCTTGTGTCTTCTACGTTTGCATCGCCTTTGGGGGGCGGAGATTTTTTTTGGAGGGGGCTCTGTGTGTGTGTGTGTGTGAGAGAGAGAGAGAAGCAGTTTCTGTCTTCTCAAAACGACTCGATCCTTGGGGGGGGGGCTCTATGCCCAGAAGCCCTGCGGACCTGCGGATACCAAGGTGGTGGTGGGGGCGCCTGCAAGAGCCCCCTGGGCGTGTTGGGCGCAGCAGGGATCGCTGATGGACCCGAGGGACAGAACGAAGGGAAAGGAGACGGCAGCGACCTCTAGCGTTCGCCCGTGTAACGCACACTAGCCCAGTCGAGGAGCGCAGAAAACCCGGACTGGATCGCGTGTCGGAGGGACCTTCCAGCCCCGGGGTGGGGTGGGGTGGTGGGGCGCTCGCCGGGCACTCGGCGCGGGACAGGCGAGTCTCAACTTGGCACAGCCCAGCCCACGGGGAGCCTCAGCCGCCCTTCCGGGACTCTCCAGATTTTATCCAGGAAGGGGGCGCCTAGGCTGCGATGCATACGGGGACCCCCCCTGGGATGTCCGGGTGGATCAGCCTCTCATAGCCTAGGGTTCTCGGTCGGCTGCGAACAGCTGGAGAGGGCTGACATCTGGCAGCTCAGCGTGTCAGGTTGCCTCTGGGCTCCGATCTCTCTGCCCTCCCCTGCAATGGGATCATTTGATGCCACATGTCCTTTCAATGATTGTGGGAAGGGGTGGGTCTTTTTAGACATGGGGTGGTTTTATAAAGAGTTTTTATTGTAGCTTTTAATGGGGTTTTATATTGTAATGTTTTTATATGATGTACACCGCCCTGAGTTGCCCTGGAGCAAGAGGGCAGAATATAAATCTAAATAAATAAATAAATAAAACCATCGGGGTAATTAGAGGAGAAAAGCCTGCTCGGTGCGTTACAGGTGGTGATGTTGGCCACCTTCTGGCTTCCCCAAGAACAACGACTGGGGGGGTTTCAGTGGCCCTTGGGTCTCTTTACAGCACTTGCGTTTCTCAACTGGCGCCCCGTGGGCCGGATGCGGCCCACAGCACCATTTCATGTGGTCAGGTGCTCCCCACCGACTCCACAACACCAGGAAAGGCCATGGGGTGGAGATAGGGCAAAATGGCTGTCCGGCCCCCAAAGCTGTCTGAGAGAGCGTGACCCGGCCACTTCCAACTCGGTGCTCATCTTCGGGGCTCATCTATGGCTCATCAGCCAAAGAGCCAGTGTAGCCTGCATCTGTAGTCATTTCCATGGTCATGTGGCAGGCATGACTAGACACCAGAGCTCACAGAACGCTGTTACCTTCCCACCGAAGTGGTACCTATTTATTTTCTTGCAATTTCTTGCTTTTTGAATTGCTAGGTTCAAACTGCTGTCCTGCCAACCTTCCAGTCGTCAAGTTCACCATTTTAACCACTAAACCGCTGCAGTCCCTTTGGGTGGTATAGGGTCTATTAAAATATAAAATACTGTCCTGGCAAGATGTTGAGCTGTTAATCGAACTACTAGGCCATGTTTGAAACCTAATTGCAATCTAAGGTATGCCAATATGTCTTTTTAGAGAACACTCAGAATTCCAGGGAAATTATAGGAGATATCACTTTTTAAAAACACATACAAATGTCCACACCTCTAATCACAACGGTGCTGAGCATCTGGACAGAGCATCTGACTACCTGTCTTCAAATCTCCACTTGACTGTAAAATCCACTGAGAGTTGACAATGACAAAGCTCTCTTTAAATGTATTTCATACCTTGAAAACATTGCTAAGGACACTATATGATGATGGATGTGACCTGATGACACTTAGTGTCATCTCAACACTTATAGTTTGCTTCCTGACAATGTTCCTAAGCAGGTTGTTCCAAACCACATTTAGAAAAAGAGATAGGAAAGAGAATAATAAGAAATACAGCATTCCATGTGTACATGATAATAGTAGTACTGTATTTGAAAAACAGCACACTAAACTATGCTCTTAGCTATGAAACAACAACAAAGTCAGCAAAAAATGCATCCCTAATTCATTGGCAGTACAGTCATATTAGGGTAATGTTTTCTCAAATCTACACATTCTCAGCTGATTTCTAGGCTATGTTCAAGTGCAGGCCTTAAACTTAAAATAAATTGTTGGATTGGCATCCTCAGCAGATAAATTTATCCAGAAGTACAAAATAGCAAGGACAGGACTTCCTTAGTTGATGGCACCCTCTCTGTGGAATATTCTTGCCAGGAAAAGTCAGCCAACAGTTGTTTTGATGCAGTTCTGAGACTCCCTTTTAATGTAAACTATTTTCCCTCTAATGCTGGTTTTATGCTATTTTGGCTCAAGTGGTTAAGATGCTGACCTCGCTGACTGGAAGGTCAGGGTTCGATACCTGAGTACTGCATGAGGGAGTGAGCTTCTGTTTCTGTCCCAGCTCCTGTCAACCTAGCAGTTTGAAAGCAAGAAATTACAAGTAGATAAATAGGAACCACTTCGGTGGGAAGGTAAACAGCATTCCATGCACTCCAGTGTCTAGTCATAGCTGCCACATGTCCATGGAAACATCTGCAGACACAGACAGCACTGGCTCTTCAGCTATAAACAGAGATGAGCACTGAATCCTAGAGTCGGATATGACTGGCTTTCAAGCAAGGGTGACCTTCACATCAGACATGCTACTCTCCATATAACATTGGTGTGTTTTTAGGCTTTTCTATTTCATTATTAAAATTGACTTCCAGATGGTCCAGCCAGGACAAGATTTTGAATTAACCATCTGGAAGTCACTTAATAGACTTCAAAGTGAAGTAGGAAGATCAAAGAATAATCAAGTAAAATAGGGCTACTGGATGCAGGACACATTTTCTGTGAATATGAAGAAATTCAATTAATGCAGTATTTATGTGTATGCAATTTAGGTCCCATCATGTGTACAAAGGAAGATCTAATAAATGGCCAAGATAACATGACTGAAGAAGCCCACTTCTGGTCAGAAATCGTCTAATCACTTTAATTTCTTTGAATTTTATTTATATTTTATATGTCTATAGTTTTAAACTGTGCAAGTGCTTTGATATGAATAAATTGTATTATAAATCCCCTCACTTGGAATTTGTTTCAAAGATGGAGTAATCTATACCTATAAATCTGTGCATTAACCGTTGGAATATGACAAAGGATGTTGCACCAGGCCCCACTAGCCCCGACCGAGCCTCCGTGCACTCGCCCGACCAGGGTTCGCAGGTAACTGTTGGGTTGAATTTGGCGCCATTGGGGCAGAAGCCCCCCGGCCGCAAACAAAAAGAAAGGACTCCATTTCCCAACGTTCCTTGCGCTGCACCACAGCCAATCAGGCTGAGAGGTGTGAGCATAAGGAACGTTCGGAAACGTGCCTCGGCCAATCAAAATGAAGCCGCAGGGGGAAAAACGCTGCACAAATGGTAAATACAAACCCAAAACTACAAGCCCCAGCATCCTGCGCACCATGAGCGTGCAGAACGCTGAGGAAGCCGGCGCGCGAAAAATAAAAATAAAAAACACACTGGGAGCGCAAGTCCACCGCAGGCGGATGCAGCACCTCAAAGCCACACAAACACCCGCCGGCCTTCTTGCACAGAGCAATGGGGAGGAGAGGGACTCCCTCTCCTCCACGCTACCCCGCCGAAGACACGGCGAGACCACCACCAGCCTCAACAAAAGTTGAGCCGGGGTGGAAAAAAACCACAACAACAGAGGAAGTTCAAGGGGGGGGGGAAGGTATTGATGCCTTCGCGCGCGCCCCCTTGAAAGCAAAACAATTCCTCCAGAAAGGAAAGGCACCGGATGGCGCTCTGCCCAGTACCTTTACTTTCCGAGTAAGTGTTTCGCGTTCAAGGGAGGGAAAAGGCATCATTGCTTACCCCCCTTGAAAGCAAAACAATTCCTCCTCTGTAGCATGGGGGTGGGGAAAGAGGATACCCCTCTCTTTCCCCACCCCCACCCATGCTTCGGCGAGGCAACGGGGAAAAACTATGTTTTCCTGCGCAGCCTCAGAGGCCTGCTCAAGCCAGCCCGTAGCTTGGGGGGAGGGGATACCCCCCTCTCCCGCCCCCAAACCCAGGCTACGGCAAGGCACTGGCCAGCCCCCTGTAAAAAAATACATATAAATAAATAAAAGAATCCCCACCCCAATGCAAGGATTTAACGTGGCCTGGCCAGCAAGGCAAGGTCACGTTAAACCCTCCCAACCCCCCCCCACACACACACACACACATTGAACCCATTTCCAGGTAAGCAAAGACAGCGGACGGCGCTCCGCCCGCTGATTTTACTTACCCCAAAAATAAAACACAAAAATCAGAATCAAAAACATTCGAAAATAATCAAAATCAAACCCAAAATCAAGAACAAGACAGAACACACAGAACCCCCCCAAATAATAATAATAATAATAATAATAATAATAATAATAATAATAATAATAATAATAATAATAATAATAATAATAATAATAATAATAATAATAATAATAATAATAATAATAATAATAATAATAATAATAAAATAAACCAAAACAAACCCCCAGAGAAATTAAACCAGAGAACTCACCCCCACGTCCTCATTCCATGACGTCTGGAAATGAAATGAGTAAAGAAAGAGACTAATTACCGGAAGAAGCGACAAGAGGCCAGTAGAGAAAAACAGTCAAAGCAAAAGAAAACCTGAACAGCACCACCCAGAGGCCACAGGAGAAGAAACAGTCAAAAATATTCACATAAATGATTCACACATTTCTAAAATCCTGTGTTCAGTTTTCACTCAACAAAAAAAACACAACATTTCAAAACATTTTAAAAATATTAAATTTGAAAAAACATATACTTACACATTTTTAAATTTTTTATCCAAAGTACAACTATTAAAAAAAATTCACATAGTAAAACATTATTTGGTTTTTAAAAAATAATTGTAAAAAATTATATCATCCTTTCCTACTTTTTTTAATCCAAAAAAACAAACCAAAAAAAGCTGATCACAGTTTTTTAACAGCCCATGCATATAAATAAACATTTTAAAAATCACAAAACCTTTCAACACCATTTAAAACAGCCCGGCACCATTTGTTCAAAAAAAGAAAATCAAACCCTTTACTATCCAACACAATTTAAAAACAGCCCGGCACTGCCGGGCATAATCTGCTAGTAAATAATAATTCCATGTCAGAAATTATTCTGGGTTGAAAGGATTTTTGCGGAAGAAAATCCACTCAGGGAACACCCAAATGAGGCTCCTTTCATGACCCCAAGAGCTGGGACAGAGACAGGCGCTCAGTCGGTCATGGAGTACCTGGGTTTTGAACTGCCAACTTGCCAGCCTTCCAGTTAACAAGGCGAGCTTCTTAACCACTGAGCCACTGCAGTAGAAGTCTTCCCTATGACATAAATGAATAAATGATGTTGTCATTGCCGGTGTCCAAAGGAGGAAGTGGCTGATCGTGAAGCAGTAGTAGGCATAGATTATTTGCAAATGTTTCCTGACTCCCAGGTAAGGGAAAGGTTTCTCTTGCTCGAAAGCCAGTCGTATCCGATTCTAGGGTTCAGTGCTCATCTCTGTTTCAAAGCTGAATTGCCAGCGCTGTTTGCTTCTGTAGGCATTTCCGTGGTCATGTGGCAAGCATGACAAGACACCGGAGCGCATGGAATGCTGTTACCTTCCAACCGAAGTGGTCCCTATTTATCTACTTGCAATTTCTTGCTTTCAAACTGCTAGGTTGGCAGGAGCTGGGACAAAGATGGGAGTTCATTCCGTCCTGCAGTACTCGGGAATCGAACTGCTGACCTTCCACCTCCCATTCAGTGGGTTGTTCAATGGGTCCCAGTCATAGCAAGCAACCTTTCCTGGTGCCTCTTATGTTTTCAGAACAAGTGCCAAGCTGGAGTCCATCTCACGTTCACCTCTCAACAGTGCCCACATTACACACAGATACACATCTTCTCAAGGGCTTCTGAATGTGCCAGTCCAGCCAGTCTTCTGACGTCGCCAGCAATTAATGCTAATAGCACCTAAATACCCTAATTGATGGCACCAATGGAAATGATTCATCTTCAAAAAGCAGCAAGCTCCCCAATGCTCTGCACAGGCTGCTTCCTCTTCAAAGTGCTGAGGAAGCAATTCTAGCCAACTATACTTGCATCACAGACATATAATAGCTGCCATTCTCTATCTAAGTAGCAAGCTCCCATGCTGGCTTGAAAGGGAGGCTTCATTTCATATGCGTGTACCTATATGCATACATTTGCTACCACTGCAAGTTTCCTGCTGCCTTTAGACACAGCACTGCAAAATAAGTGGAAGATTTTCCATTAATTTGGTCTAAACCATCTTGTCTCCCCACTTAGGAAATTAATGTACACACAGAAAAAACGAGCATAGGTCTGATGATGCATCTCTAGTACTAACTATGTCAGCAGAATTCCAGAGGTCAGTCTTCTTCCATGTCTAGGCCAGATGTGAAACTGCCAAAATGAAGCTACCTTTCAGTGAGTTCATTTTGCCTGACCTAGTGCCAGGGTATGCCCGATTGTGGTTCAAAAATACCACAATCTTCGAGGAGGCTTTTTCTGTGTATCCCCGGAGGTCAGTTAAACAATAGCCATGTACAAATGGAGACAGAGAACGCCCCGTGCACCCAAGTTGTACATCAAGGCACATGGATGAATAACTGGGTTGGCCAGTCTGCACCAGAGACCAGTCAATTGCAACAGAAATCTCTATGCTTTATGTTTGCAGAGCTGCAGAACTGATATTATCCTCAGGTTGCCTCTGTCCTTTCTGTATAATTACACATCAAGTAGCAGCAGCAATTACACTTATATATCACCCCATAGCACTTAGAGCACTCACCGGGTGGTTCACAATATAATTAGCATTTTTGCCCCCAACATGCTGAGTACAGTACTTGCTTTTACCGACCTCAGAAGAATGAAAGGCCGATCCAACCTTGTGACCACCAGGATTGAACTCCCATTGTGAGCAGTTTTTTGCTGCATACTGCAGTGTAACCACCATGCCATGAGGGCTCTTACAAAGTACAGTGGTACCTCATACAACGATTTTAATCCATTCCACGGGGGCCGTTGTTGTATGAAACAATTGCTATACGATGCATTCATCATATAGCGATTTTCCCTATGGGATGCATCGTACAACAATTTCCCCCCGCTAAGTGGTTTTTCCCACTGAAAAATTATTGTACGATTTTTTTCCATAGGGAAAATTTTTATGTGTGATGCCATCCCCCCCCCAAAAAAAACCTGATTGTTATACGATTTTGTTGCTATATGGGGTGATTGTATGAGGTTCCATTGTATTCTACTTTATAAGAGCTACCTCCAGCCTCCCACCACTCTTCCACCCATACTATACCATTATAACTTGCCACAGTTAACAAAATCATGTATGGAGTCTCCTCTTAATGGATGGTTTAGAAAAGCAATTTATCATATGTCCACCAAAGAGTCTGAACAGCATCTACAGGTAGTGGAATTGCCTCCAAATCCCCTTTCAGAATAGGGTTAAGTCTGGCAACTATAACCAATTTAATAAGCTTCAATTGCCTGATGGGAAGCAGTTGTGCCTAGGTGTTTTGAAACTCTTAAATAAGGGTACTTGCTGACTTAGATGGCCTTAAAGGGTCGGGAGAATATTCAAATCCATGATGGAGGTCCTATGATGGCTGTGAGCTATGATACCTCAACAGAACCTCTATGCGTCGGGGCAGTGCAATTCTGAATACTTGTTGCCCAGAGTCAAATGATGGGAAATGTGGCTTGGTCTCCTCACCTCAGTAACATCCCACAGGGAACAAAGGGAGTTTTTTCAGTGCCATCTAAACCTGCCTGGTTCACTGCCTGCCTTCATAATAGATCTGGCTGTTTACTTCAGCCCAAATTGGAAAACTCATCCTCCTGCTCTGTACTGCTTGCTCATTTGTCAGGCCTTGGTCCAGAGAAGCCCCACCTGATCAAGCAGTTCCCAGCGATGTTGTGCTGATGTGGACTTGGTATAAGGAGGATGACCACCACTCGCAAACAGGAGGTCAGAATTGTTATTGATAATGCATTGCTGTACATCCAGGCAGCCTAATCAGGCTTCCATCTTCTGCCAGGAAATAAATAAATCGGCAGGCAGGCAGGGCAAATTCAGGAACATCGATGTTCACTCCCTCCGTCCCTTGAGAGAGGAGGTCAGAGGGACTCTTGGGCAAACCAGACTTCCACACCCCACATGGTCACCCTGTACTTTTGGAAATCCCAGTCAACACACTGAACAGGATAAATGTTCAATATAAACTAGATTGTGACTAGTATATTCAGCAGCACGTGTTTTGTTAGAAGCCAGATTTTTCACAAGCACATAGCGTACTTACAAGAACCTTTCAAAAATCCAGTCTGCAGTTTACAGATGGGACAATAAAGTACAAAATCAGAAACACTCTTTTCTTATTTTCAACCTTTGTTAAGACTAAATGAATGAATGAATATATAAATAAATAAGTAAATGCTACAAAGGGCTGCCTGCCACTTCTGTTTTATACTGGATATTTCCATAACTCCTATCCTTGTCAAATCCAATTGCTCCTTTCTGAGTCAGAAGAGCTAACAGAAATATGTCATAGACTTTTTAAAAATCCCTTCATTTTGTTGTTATAGCAACCAAAATCCTGAAAACGTAGGGAAACAGCAGGGATAATTAAAGTGGTGAAATCAACATTAATCAGAATAGTAGAATGTACCTTGATTCAGGATCATCAAAAGAAAAACCTTGTATGTTTACCAAAAGATGGTAAAAAATCTCGTCTCCCCCCCACCCACCCAAAAAAGACAAAAATGGGTTCATTTGATAGACCAGACAGAACAACTGTAGGGAATTGCATTCTTTAAACTGTAAAAGAAGGGGGGGCTGAGGAAAACAGAAGTGAGGAGTTACCGGTAGCAGGAAAATTGGTCACAAACTCCAGAGGTTTCAAAATAAAAAGACTTTTTTAACAGAACTCAGAGCAACTACATCAAGTTGGACATTTGGTTCGCTCTTCTTTCACTGTAAACATACTGGCTTATAACTAGACTCTCTGGTTCTAAACGTGGAGGGAAAGGACCCATTTATAGCAAAAAAATGCCTTTTGAATCTACTGTTTCTATAAGTCAAGACTGATTTAATTATACCTACTGATGGTCCATCACAATAATTCTAATGAAAGAAGGACAAGTTGCATGATTTCGGCTCTCTGGTCCACTCAGGGACAAACAACATTTATCTTCTTGCTTAGATAATGTCAGATGTAATATCAAACTGCTATGAACTACATGTACCACAATGTATTGCCATGTGACATCACCCTGACCTCTCCTAATCCTATTAAAGGACCCCAGCTTTCCTGCTCCTCATTCCCTTGCTGACCCTACTGACCACCACTGACCGCCATGTGGCCAATGGAAATAAAGACTTTAAAATACAGCTAACGGCTCTGGAGTTATTGGACTGAAACATCAGAAAAAACTCTCTAACAAAGGGTAGCAGAGGATGGTTTGTACTTAATTAACTCCAACAATTAAAAATGACCAGAGGGAAAGCCTGGAACAAAGCGGCGGGGGAAACGATGAACGCCAGCCCGGCCGGGGCCAACCAAACGCCCAATGCACCCGGAGAAGCCACCGGAGAAGCGGATCCGGTGGCAAGGGACACTCTGGACCAGACAGCGCTGAAGCGGACTCAAATGGTCAGCCAGAGACCAAGTCCAGGGGGCAACACCCAACCAGAGCAGCACAATCACAGTAACTGTACCGATCGAGGCCATCGGATGAGCGAGAGGACAAACTATTTCTGTGGCAGACTTACTGGCTATGATGCAGAGTGAGGACAGATCCCCCATCCTCAGGGCGGTAAGCTCTACCCCGGGAACCTCAATGGCGGGAATCCTCAACACCACGCCGGTTTTGAATCTAGCCAACATGGCCGACCAACCACAAGTGGCAGCTCTAGATTCAAACCCAGTGGCGGGAAACCCAGTTGACCCGGCCAGAAACAGAGAACAAGATGACTGCTCGAGAGAGCAAACCACGCGAAGGAGGGACACAGCCCCAAGACAGCAGGAGGGAGCAGATCACCCAACCCTAGGCCCATGGGTGAATACAGCCCCCATTTCCCGAGAACTGCAGTGACAGAGGGAATCCCTAATCCCATGGCAAACGTCCAGGCAGGACATCACACGAACTGAGGGAGGCACAGGCACCTTCAGGGGGGGGGACTCTTCCCCCCGGTAAGGCACCAACAAAAACACAAGCACCCATGAGGGGAATGTGACACCGAGAACGCCCACCGGGAACTGCATGCTCAAGGGGAAAAATCGACCACCCACCAGGAGACATGCACCTGCAAGGAACGAAAGGCAGGAACTCACCGCGACTCATCCAGGAATGAAGGGGACCCAGAGGAAGGCTCCGTTCCTGAGCAGCTCATCTCCAGTGACGTAGTCCGATGACGACACGATGATGACTGCCGCAGCATCACCACGAGCCATCCATCTCCAGTGACAAAGAAGCGAACACTCCAGCAAGGCCCCGATCCAGACAAGCAGGAGCCCCAGAGCAGAGATCCCCTCACCACCACGACCAGCGCAGACTGAAGTTCGCGCAGCCACAGAATCATCTGAGAGCTCCTCCTACAGCACAGAAGAGGAAGAAGACGGAGAACGACCAACAAGCTCCCCCTCTGGCAAGGAAGAAGAAATACAAGGGACACTAGCAAGAACCAGACAAAGAAGACAGGCAATCTCCCCCTTCAGGTCCAAGAAAAAAGGACAGGCAGGAATTTCAAAACTGACAGATTGCATACCAGCCCCATATTGTCAATTTCAAGACAGACCAGGGCATGAGAGCATCTCAAACAATGGCCACGTCAGCCAACAGAGTTTGCTGCCAAACCATTTTCCAGTGCTTTGCATAACTGGAAGGAACCTCTTAAACTGGGCTCAACAATTTCAGGTGATCTTAATGAGGGAGGGGGCACAGTACCTGATCCAAAATCCACCAAAAACGCCATGGTCTCTAGAGGTGGACAAGCTGCATCACAAGGTATTTTGTTTGTTGTTGGGGTCCATTGATCCTGCTATTTCCGGCAGCATCCCACATGGGTTGACCATCTCTGAGGTATGGGGGAGGTTGTGTGATATGTTCTACTGCGGGAACAGAAGTACAACCAGCTTGCTGCTAAGAGAGTTGTACGCATTTAAACTCTGGGAGGGGACCCCCATGAGTGAACACTTGATGAAATTCAACAATATGAGGTCTGACCTCATAAGGAGGGGGGTGCATAAGGAGGGGGGATGTCACAGAAGAGTCTTTGGTCAGCGTCATCTACAACTCTCTTGACTCAAGCTGGGACAACTTCCTGACCCAATTGGATAATATGAACAGTGACAATGTTACCCTTGAATTCTTAACTAGAAAACTCATCCGAAGACAACCTTAGAAGGGATAGGGCCCACACACGTAAGGAAAACAGGCCATTCAAGAAGGTCAATTTCACTGAAAGGGTGGGTTTGCCACCTGGGTGTTACAACTGTGGGTCTAGTAGACACCTTAGGAGGGACTGCCCCAAACCTGTCAAGGAGAGGAGGGCCACAGGGCACACTTACCCCCATGACAAAACGCAATGCAAGGATGCACCAAAGCCAAGGTATGGGTCACAGGATAGGCCCCCACATAAACAAGGGAGTGATAGGGACAGGGATACAAGGCAATGGAGATCACCCAGCCCCGGCAGAAAGCTCAAGACACATGGAGAACCAGACAGGGATAAATCAGACTCCATCAATGGAGTCAGGCACAACAAGGCAAGTGAACACACAGCTGAACACAGGCGATGCTGGTTAATAGACCCCGGTGCCACCAGCCACACATCATGCCACAGGGAAATATTCAACTCATTCACAAAGGACTCATTCGGGGTCAAGGTTGCCAACCAAGAATATGCAAATGTAGCCGGGAGGGGAAGTGTCTACATCCCAGAGATAGGGGAAGTCAAGAACATCCTTTACATCCCAGGAATTCCTTACAATGTGTTAGCTGCCACCAAACTCTCCAAGGTTCTAGGCCTACTGATAACCTTCGAGGATGGGAAAGACTTCATCAACAGAAGGGGAGAGAGAGTAGAGAACGTGGAAGTCATTGGGGTATGCCTTACTTCCTAGCCAGTGAAGAGAATTACAAGCCGGCCATGATTGGGCTACTCAGTGACGATGACCACCAAGGGGCCCAAGAAGATGTCCCAGGTACAACCCAGGAGCCCGAAGAGGACGAAACAGGTGCTGCTGAGGAACCTCAGGATACACATCCAGAAGGGGAATAGAACAACCCTCATGGCACCACCAAAAATGAAGGGGTCATGGGTGGAGAGCAAGGGACACCCCACATTTCCATAGGAAAGCCTGCACACGACAAATTTGCACACCTGTTACACAGGAAACTGGGACACATAGGTTTCCCAATAGTCAAGAAGATGTTGGAATGCTCTGAAGGACTAAAGGTCAAGAGCTACAAGAAATACCTGGAGTGCTCTGTGTGTAAGAGCTCCAAATCCAAGGTCAACCCATGACCGAAGACATCCACAAGGAGATCAGACCATCAATTCCAACTAGTGCATCTTGACCTAGTCAGGCCACTCAAAAGCTCCCTAGGCCAGAAAAGGTTCTTCCTGACAATAGTCGATGTCTTCAGCAGGTACGGACTCATTTAAACCCTCAGAAGCAAGGATGAGACTTTCACCAACTTCAAGGAATTCTACAAAAGAGTACAGACACAACACAATATTGATGTGAAGGAACTGATGACTTGACCGAGGCTCAGAGATCCTGTCCAAGGAATTTGTAGACTGGAAAATCGATAAGGGGATGGTACATTACAAGACTGCGTCATTCTCTACATTCAAAAATGGGGTTGCCGAACAGAGAAACGGAGTACTCCAAACCATGATCAGATGCACAATTAAAGATGCAGGCCTGAACTTCTCATACTGTGGGGAGGCACTGTTGTACTCCAACTACACGATGAACAGACTATGGTCCAGCGTCATAGGGAAGACGCCCTACAAAGCCATGTACAATCAGAAACCCAAACTATCCCACCTCCACATTTTTGGTGTCTTTGCTGATGTACATATACCCAAGCAGCTGAGAAAAAAGGGTGAAAAGGTATCAAGGAGACTGATGTTCTTGGGGTACGAACCAGGTTCAAAGGCCTATCATTTCCTGGACCACAACCTGAAGATAGTGGTATCCAGGTCAGCCACTTTTCATGAACACGCCAACTGGAGCAAGATACATGCAAATGAAATCTTGACCAAGAGGCCTGGCCAGGGGAGGGCCGGAGCACCATGTGCCAACCCGGAACACGACAAGCTAGGTGGTACATCACATGACCAGGCTGAAAGGCAGTGGTCAGACTGGGGAGCAGCAGATGCTGAGGACAGTGAACCGCCAAGACCATCCAAAGTTGGACCCAGGAGGTCAACAAGGTCAACCAAGAACAGAACCCACAGAGAACTGGAGGACTTCATGATGAGCATAGACTTCTGCCCCGAAGCACCCACCAGTTACAATGACATAGCCAAGTTGCCACAAGATGAGCAAGACAAATGGAAAAGAGCCATGGAAAAGGAAATGGAGAGTCTCAAGATTCTTAAGATATACACCCCTACATGAGTCCTGGACAGTCAGAAGACAGTAGGAACAAGATGGGTCTTCAAAATCAAGTATCTGGAGGACAACCAAAAACTGTA
This sequence comes from Bradypodion pumilum, assembly GCA_035047305.1. NCBI lineage: Eukaryota > Metazoa > Chordata > Lepidosauria > Squamata > Chamaeleonidae > Bradypodion > Bradypodion pumilum. Next base: position 175,431,814 of record JAWDJD010000002.1, on the reverse strand, counting down.
CAAGGCCAGACTGGTGGCTCAGGGTTTCTCCAAGAGATACCCGGACGACTACGACGATACCTATTCCCCAACTGTAAAGTCAGAAAATGTCAAAGCTGCCCTGGTGATGGCATCGGTGTTGGGGGAACAAGTATATCAGTTCGGCGTACAGACTGCCTACCTACATGCCCCACTAGATAAGGAGCTATATGTCAAGGCACCACCCGGTTTTGGACATAGCGAAGGGGAAACCTGGCTACTCAACAAAAGTCTATATGGACTCAAACAATCCGGCAATCTAGAGCATTAGGACAATTAGGTTTCCTTGCCACCAAAGCTGACAGATGTGTATTCATAAGAAAACCACAGGAGGAAGTAGAGAAATTATTAGTCTATGTTGATGATCTGTTATATTTTGGAAGGAAAAAGTCCAAATGCGACGACTTTGCCAAAGGCCTGCAGAAACAATTCTCCCTCAAGTGCATGGGGGTAATAGACAAATACCTGGGGGTACAAATCTCCAGAATACAGAATGGGTTTGCCATCTCTCAGAAAGTGAAGATAGTCGAGTTAATTGAAAAATGCAACATGTTGGAAAACGCCCATGAGCACAGACTTCCTTAAAACCACCCACGATGAGGCGGAACCATTTGAAGATAATAACCTCTACAGGTCAACCATAGGGTCACTATTGTACATTGCTAATTGGACCAGGCCAGACATCACCCTGGCAGTGAACCTTCTCTCCAGACATTCAAGCGCCCCGAAGGTCCATCACTGGACGGCAATCAAGAGGCTCCTAAGATACCTTAAGGGCACTATAGACGCAAAATTACTACTCACCCCTCAAATGACCGATGAACTCAAACTCTCATGTTATGCAGATGCAGACTGGGCCAGAGACATAAAGACCAGGAGAAGCACATCAGGATATCTGATACTCGTGAACAATTGTCCCATATACTGGCATGCCGGCAAGCAGAGCCTAATCTCCACGTCCACAGCAGAGGTGGAATACGTCTGTGTGTCAAATGTCGCAAATGTCGCAAGCTAATCTCCACTATATGGGTGGAGCCCAGTCTTCCCATCATTATTCATGAGGATAACCAGGCAGCTGTAGACATATCAAACGCTGAATCTTTGGGGCAAAAATCTAGGCATATAGATATCAAATACTAGCATGTAAGGGAGATGGTAGGGAAGGGGTTCATAGACCTGGTTCACTGTGACACCAAGGAACAGATTGCAGATATCCTGACCAAACCACTCCCACTAGCACAACATAGCTACTTATTCAAAAGGTTAGGCCGAAATGAATAAAGGTGCTCTCATGTAAGATATGTTCATTGCGTGTGATATTAGAAGGGGTTTTGTCAGATGTAATATCAAACTGCTATGAACTACATGTACCACAATGAATTGCCATGTGACATCACCCTGACCTCACCTAACCCTATTAAAGGACCCCAGCTTTCCCATTCCTCATTCCCTTGCTGACCCTACTGACCACCACTGACCGCCATGTGGCCAGTGGAAATAAAGATTTTAAAATACAGCTAATGGCTCTGGAGTTATTGGACCGAACCATCAGAAAAAACTCTCTAACAGATAAACTCTAGGTTGCAGAGGAACACTAAGGAAAAAGTTTCCTATATTGTACCTGTTCCCCGTAACCATCACCTCATAGAACTGGGCTGCTCCAGAGAGAGCATTTGTTCTATCCTTCCTTCTTATCACTTGGTGCCAAAGAAGCTTGGAGTTTACCAGAATTCACATTCAAATGTCTCCTAAAGCCCACTTTTAAGAAAGTGGTTTCTCTTTGTAAAAATGAGTTTTAAAACTTTAAGAAATAGTTGGGCAATTTCTTCCTTAGAGTTTCTCTGCTGGGGTGTTCATTTGTTTGCTTGTTCTTGAGTGTTAATTGAAAGTTTCCAGCCAAAGGCTCTCAGGACATCAGGTTCAAATAAGAAGTGCAATAATCAGCACTCTGTCCCCAGGGCACATAACAACACTACAACTAACTAACTAACTAACTAACTAAAGCCCGTTTTCAGGAGGTATGAAAAGGAGTGGGAAGTCATGAGGGAAAGCACTGCATGAAATATAACAATATCACTGTACAGATGACAGGAAACCTTTCAACAATATCACTGTAGTTTGAAAAGCTTTAAAAAAACACTAGATGGTTTGAGCCCCTCATTATTCTCATCTGGTATGAAATTTTAATTTTCTGGTCTAAATAATGGACTGAAAACGAGTGTAGCTTCAGAGTAATTGAGCAACCTTCAAAAAAAGGAGAGAGTAAAATCTAGCCATTAACTACTGGCAATTAATTATGACTGTACCAAGCCTTTAAAGTTCAACCAACTATCAGCTGACAGCAAAAGGCTATGTTTTCAAAGGAGTCATTCCTCATTGCAGAAAACTGCAAACATGAGTGGGTGGGATAGGAGGTCCAAAGGTGTACTTATAAGGTCAAACATCCCAAATGATACCGTCTGAGGAAAAATACAAATTGGCCCCTTTTCCCTTCCATACAGAGAGTCTGACTGGCTTGGTAGTTGAAGTCTACCTCACCATTGGTCACAAGAAAGGACTTCCTACCACTCTTGATGGCAGCAGGACAGTTTTAAGAGCAGTGATGCACTGTAAAAAAAATACTACCAACTCAGTGGGTGTGGCTATCTGTGGGCATGGCTATCTGTGGGCGTGGCCTCAACCCACCCACCCACCCCCAAAAAAAGGAAAAAAGAAAGACAAGGAAACCTACCTTGCTCTCTTGCTTCACGGAGATGAGGAGGAGGAGTCCCAGAACATTGGCATTGCTGGGAGGTGAGCGGGGCGAGTAGGTGGGCTGGCGCTTACTGGCCTCCCCCATCCCAGTGCCGGCAGAAATCCATCCCTGCTGGCGGCACTACTGGGAGGTGAGCAGGGCGAGTTGGTGGGCTGGCGCTGGCTGGCCTCCCCCTCCCAGCACCACCAGAAATGCATCCCATTTGCCTCGCCCAGGGCCAAAGGTGCGAGGGAAGTGTGGAGATGAAAGCGCAACTACAGCCTTGGGCGAGGCAAATGGGACATGTTTCCAGCGGCGCTGGAAGTCGGAGGCCAAGAGGTGGGTGTGGCCTGGAATTTCTACTACCAGTTCACCAGAACCAGTGAGAACCTGCCACAGTACCTCACTGTTTAAGAGGTACAGGATAGCACACATACACAGCACTGTCCTCTAAGAGAGCAAAAAAGTCAAGGAGAAGCAGGCAGTATTTGGCCTCTCAGCTTTTTTCATCAAAGGCAGATGACTTACTCTGCCTAAGGGTAGGGTCAGCCTCACAGGTTCCTACAAATATCCAGAGGATAGCAAAACTGTTTATAGTACAGTATCTCCTGCTGAATTCCTGTGGCTTACATGTAACACAAATCATTGTTCATCCCTTGGCCAGAACTCATTCCTGTTTTATAGGCCATTTAATCATATTGCAACAAGTACACTCATGTTTGCTTGCTATAGTAGAAATAAAGGCTATAGACTTAAACCATACACTTTAAACTAGTCTAACTGCTGTTCCCTCTCCAGTCCTTAAGGAAAGCGGGAAATTGTCATACCATGTGAATGGGCTGATGATTTCCATAAGGTAATTCTTGGCTCTCTCACAAAAAACAAAACATACCCTATTCCACAAACAATAGCCATAGAATATGAAACAGACTTTAGTGGAGAAGGGTGAGGCATCATCAATATGCTGATAATACCCAATTGTATATCTCAGCCCATGGGAACCTGAGTGATGCACTTGAAGTCCTAACCAGGTACCTGGAGGCTGTAAGGAGGCTTCAGCTGAATCCTGGCAAGACTGAGTGGCTGTGGGTTCGGGGCCCTGCGTTATCCCGGGAGTTACCATCTTTGGTGCTGGATGGGACTTCTTTGCCCCAAACAGACCTGGTGCGTAATTTGGCGGTCCTCCTGGACTCGCGACTCCTGCTCGAGTAGCAGGTGGCAGTCGTGGCCAGCAGGGCTTTTGCACAACTTTGTGTCATCTGCCAATTACGTCCGCTCCTGGAACGGGAGTCCTTACTTTTGGCCACCCATGCTCTGGTCACCTCCAGACTGGATTATTGTAACGCGCTCTACATGGGGCTGCCCTTGACAACCATCCGGAAGCTGAAGCTGGTTCAGAATATGGCTGCCCGAATGGTGATGGGGTATGGGCGTTATGCCCATGCCTTGCTGCTGCTACCTGAGCTGCACTGGCTGCCATTATGCTTCTGGTTGCAATTCAAGGTGCTGGTTTTGACCATTAAAGCCCTTCATGGTAGTGGGCCAGGATACCTAAGAGACTGCATTGCCCCAAGGTTGTCGACCTGTCCTACAAGGGTGGACCATAGGGGCTCCCTGGTGCTCCCATCAGCTAGGGAGACATGTCTCACTGGGACCAGGAGGTGAGCCTTCTCGGTATCTGCCCCGGCTCTTTGGAACCTTCTGCCACCAGAATTGCGCCTCCAGGCGGAGCTGCCTCCCTTCAGGAAGTCTTTAAAAACATGGCTTTGCCAGCAGGTGTGGGGTGCATTTAGTACCACAGCTCAGCCCCGCTGGCTTATTTAGCCCTGTCGGTGGGTTCACTCTTCTTCCGCCTAGGTGCCCCTCTTTTAAAGGAGTCAGGGATTTTTAATAAGATGTTTTAAATGTTTTAAATAGTTTTAGTACTCGGTTTTGACTGCATGGGGGATGGGTTTTTAACCAATGCCGTGAGCCATCTTGGGTCGCCTAGGCGAGAAAGGTGGCCATACAAATCCAGAAAATAAAATAAATAAATAATAGATGTCAAAACACCAAGTAGAGATAATAAGGGTAGGATAAGAGTGCTAGATGTCTAAAATTAGCTGTGTCCTCAAGCCAATGGCAGAAGCTTAGACTTCACTGTTGCCTGTGGTACAGTTCCTAAATTATTTCTCTGCATCCTTGAGCCCTACAGGCAAAATAAATAAATAAATAAAAGGGATGGACTTCCCACATGTTGTGTACTGCAGCCACCAGCCTTTGTCATCTTTGGTTAAGCTGGATGAGACAGGTGGAAGTTGCAGTTCAACAACATTTGCAAGGGCACAATTTGCTCCTTGAGGATTAGTAGCTCCAACCATCTACGCCTATTAAGAAAGCATCTTCCAGTTGCCAGTGGACACTGAGTATGCTGCATCTTGGTAATAGCTCATTGGATCTCAAAATGAAGGCTGATACCCAATTAGAGAGTCATGAAGAGGAAGGAGCAAGGCTTTGAGACATTTTCATGAACTAAATTATATTTATCAGCTGAAACACATCTCACAGTAAGAGAAATCATCTGGAATTGAGGATTTCTTAACAAAACCTTTTTTAATTCAACATAATTTTCATTTGTTGTCAGAGTTTAATTTTATATTATTATTATTATTATTTTGGTTATGGTTGCTGACATTAAGAGTAGGTAGAATGATAGTAAAAGAGATATAGGAAGGCATGAGAGTTTCTCAAAATTAAAACATGTTTATGATACTGAGTTAAGGAACTACTGGAGTAACTGCTTGGAATTAATCTTCCTCCCCCAACAAATAGGTACAACCAGATTATATTCCAATTATAACTTAATAAAGGAACTTTTGCTTTTTATTATTATTATTATTATTATTATTATTATTATTATTATTATTATTATTATTATTATTATTATTATTATTATTATTATTATTATTATTATTATTATTAATAATAATAATAATAATAATAATAATAATAATAATAATAATAATAATAATAATAATAATAATAATAATAATAATAATAATAATAATAATAATAATAATAATAATAATAATAATAATATCCTGCTTCACTCAGCCCGAAGGTGACTTGAAGCGGCAAGCAACAGTAACAACAACAATACAATAAGTATACAATATACAAAATAAATAAATACTCAATGGTACAAAAATAATACATTACAATATAATCAATGCAATATATCAATAATAGGAGCAAAAAGCAAAGAATACAATATAAAATACAAAAATACAATACAATCCATATAATCAGTATCACAAGCATCAAGAGGCAATTTTTCTTGGTAATGTAATTATAACCTATTTTATTACATTTGTAGTTATGGGATGCAACTACAGTACATAGTGGTGGAGGACTTGATTATTTGAGTGCAGGCTTACATGCTTCCTTGTACTGCTGCATTTTGCTCTAGTGTGGGAAACCAGGCAAAAACAAAGTGGAAGAGAATGTGCTTCACACCAGAGAACGAAAATGTATAGCACTTGGGTTTTAAAAGAACTGAAAAGTAACAATTTACTTTTTAAAATGCAAAGGTAGCAGTAACTACTTTTCCAAGACTAAGAATGATAAAACTGACCATTCAGAACTATAACAGTAACTAATTACTTTTAGAAGTTAATGTTCAAGCCCTGGCTGGAACACTACCCAACTCAACGTTAGTTCTCTATTTTTAGGTAAAGGTAAAGGTAAAGGTAAAGGTAAAGGTAAAGGTAAAGGTAAAGGTAAAGGTAAAGGTAAAGGTAAAGGTAAAGGTAAAGGTAAAGGTAAAGGTAAAGGTAAAGGTAAAGGTAAAGGTAAAGGTAAAGGTTTCCCTTGCTCGAAAGCCAGTCGTTATCCCTGTTTCAAAGCCAAAGAGCCAGCGTTGTCTGCTTCTGCAGACGTTTCCGAGGCCATGTGGCAGCCATGACTAAACACCAGAGTGCACGGAATGCTGTTACTTTCTTTAGTGTATGGGACCAAAGACAACCGGACAACCGAAGGGTTGGTTTAACACAGGTTTATTGCATGGTGTTCCAGTGAAGCATGAGGTAATGGCGGTGATACATCTCAATATATACAGTAGCCCTCTACATTTGAATCTTGTAGCACGGTAGCTCATTGGCTGCTACCGGCGTGGCCTCACCCAGGCACGCCTCTTTTCCTGCTGCTGAATGCAGATCTTTCTTCTGCTGCTGAATGCGGGGAAGGTTTTCCCGCGGCTGTCCGTGATTGAGCAATGTGAACCATGTGAGACTGAACGCTCGCAGCTGCCCTCTATGGGCTGTCTGCTCGCGTTCCTTTACAGCTGAGATCGTTTGTATTTGGAGTGGTTACATTCTTGCCTTTACAGTACAATGAACATGCACACATACATACATAACATCCCTCCCCCCTAGGATGGGACGAAGTCCCGCAACCATTGTGGCTTGCCGCACGTGCGCTTGGGGCGTGCCTGCGTCTGACCTAGTACTGGAGAGCCTGTGATCCCTGACTCCGCGGGTGCTTGTCCTGCAACGGGAAACGGGGATTCGTTAGTGGCTCTGTGGGGCGTCCGTGCCTGCCTTGCCCCCGGGGATGGGAATGGAATGAACAGTTGGGAGGTGAACCCCTGCCTGTTGCTCTCGGACCCCGGGGACCCTCCTATTGTGAACCGCGGAACCGATGAGGTCGCCCTTGTGGTTCTGCTACCTTCTGATCCCCGCTCGGGGGACCTTGAGACTGTGGTGGGCGGACTCGCTGCTGCCTCCCGTCTTGGGGGTGTCGGTCTCCGGGAAATGGGCGCTATATTGCATTCTAACTCACAGGGGCTACTGGGACTGGAAGTACCAGGGGCTGAACTGAAACCCCTCTTTTCGCTAGGACGGGTGGGGGACCACTCCGCTAACTCCCCCTGGTACTGTAAATCAACGTCTAAACTTCTATGGGCATCTGTGTTTCGGGGAAACTTCCAAGGGGTATGTGTGTGGTCGGGGCTCTTCCTTTCCGCCGCGGACTCCCGCAAAAGATCTCTGTGGATCGATTCCCTTTCCTCCCCCCTTGGTGGGGACCCATGTTCCCCTTTTCCTCCCCCTTGGGCTAAACGGGTGGGGGAGTACCCTAACGCTGATTCGATGCTATTTTCGTCTCCGTCCTGCTCTCTGGGGACCCTGCGCCTGAGTTGGTCCACGTGTCGCCTCCACAGGAAGCCTGTACTGGTCTCCACGCGGTATGAGACGGGGCCGGTTTGTGCTATTACGGTGCCCGGCACCCAGGCTGGCCCCGCGTTGGCGTAGTTCCTGCAGTGCACCGGGGTGCCTACGCTGAAACTCTTTGTGGGTTCCACCCCTATGTTCCACCCTTTGTCCTCTACTCTCGTGGGGTCTAGCTTGGAGATTCCCGTGGCCAGCTTCCTGCGCATCAACAGCTCTGCGGGGGAGTACCCTGACGCCAATGGGGTGACCCTGTACCTTAGCAGGAATTGGCACAATTTCAGGTCGAGGTCTCCGGGGCCCATGCGCAGCAGCGCGTCTTTCGTGGTGCGCACGAGGCGCTCTACTTGGCCGTTGGTGGCCGGGTGAAAGGGGGCGGAGGTGATGTGCCGAATGGCGTTGCGCTCCATGAATGCCCCGAACTCGGCGGACGTGAAACAGCTAGCGTTATCGCTGACGAGGGTGTCGGGTAAACCGAACGTGGAAAAGACCCTCCGTAATTGCTTAATTGTTGTGGCCGAGGAGGTGCTCGAGACTGGAATGACCTCCAACCACTTGGAGAACGCGTCCACTACAAGGAGGAAGAGCGTTCCCCTGAACGGGCCAGCAAAATCTACGTGTACCCGGGACCAGGGCCCCCTTGCTGCGTCCCACTCCCTATGTGGCGAGCGGGCCTCTTCTGGCCTGGAGCTTTGGCACGCTTCGCAAGTGCCGACCATGTGTTCGATGTCGGCGTCTAGCTGGGGCCACCAAAAGTAACTGCGGGCCAGTGCCTTAGAGCGGACAATCCCCGGGTGGCTGACGTGCAGCAGTCTAAGCACCCTCGGCCGGAGCGACGTGGGGATCACTACCCGCTGTCCCCACAAAAGGCAACCCCTCTCTAGGGACAACTCTAGTTTCTTTTTGAAAAATGTGTCGAATTCCGCTGCTGGGGAAGACACGGGCCACCCTTTCTGTACCCAGGAGCAAACTGTGGCCAGCGTTTTGTCCTTGCCGGTCGCTTTAGCGATGTCGGCCGGTACTACTGGAGGGGAGTCTAGGACCTCTATCATTAAGACCTGGTGGTCCCTCTCTACCTCGCCCACGTGGCAGCAATCCCGGGGAATGGGGGACCTCGACAGGGCATCCGCATGGCTGATCTCCTTCCCGGGCCGGTATACCAACGCGTGCTGATACGCGTTGAGAAAAATGGCCCACCTGAGCATTCTCGGGGACAGGATTTGGGGTGTGGGCTTATCTGCGGTGAAAATGCCTAGCAAGGGCTTATGGTCAGTCACTATGGTGAAGGGGCGGCCGTACACAAAATCATGAAATTTCTTAGTCCCCGCAATTATCGCTAGTGCTTCCCTGTCTGTCTGGGCATAGTTTCTCTCCGCTTGGGACAAGGACCTAGAGTAGAACGCTATCGGGGCCTCCCTCCCGTTCTCCAGTACGTGGCATAACACCGCCCCCACCCCCACCGGGGATGCATCGCATATCAGGACCACTGGGCGTTTGGGATTGAAGTGGGTCAGTACCACATCTGATGCCAGGAGTCGCTTCAGGTCATTGAAAGCCCTCTCCTGGTCGTCGCCCCACTTCCATGCCTCGTCCTTTTTTAACAATTTGTGTAGCGGTTCCGCTACTGCTGCCTTCCGCGGAAGGAAGGAGTGGTAAAAGTTGAGCAGTCCAAGGAACGACTGCAACTCGGGCTTGGAGGTGGGGCGAGGGGCCTTCTTGATGGCGGCCACCTTGGATTGGGATGGCCTGATTCCCTCGGGAGTAACACGGAACCCTAGGAACTCAACCTCAGTTGCGAAGAAAACGCATTTGTCTTTCCGCAACCGCAACCCCGCTTTTTCGAATATTGTCAGGACCTTTCCCAACCTCCTTGCTAATTCGGCCCGGCTCCCCCCTGTAATCAATACGTCATCAAATTAGGGTAACACCCCCTCTAACCCCTTCAGGAGGCGTTCCACGAGTGACTGGAAGATCCCGGGCGCCGAATTCACGCCGAATTGGAGGCGCGATACCTGGAACGCCCCTTTGTGGGTGACTATGGTCTGTGCGGCAGCTGTGGCGGGGGTCACCGGGAGTTGCTGGTAGGCTTGGGCCAGGTCGAGTTTAGCGAAACACCTCCCCCCGTGTAACCTGGCCAACAAGTGGCTGACTACCGGCACCGGATACGCATTAGGGCGGATCGCCTTATTGATGGTGCACTTGTAATCAGCGCATATGCGGACCTCCCCGTTGGCCTTGAGCGCTGTTACAATTGGAGTTTCCCACTCCGCAGAATCAACAGGAACAAGAATCCCCTGGCCCACCAATTTGTCCAACTCCGCCTCTATTTTGTCCTTTAGTGCGAAGGGCACTCTGCGCGGTTTAAGTCTGATTGGACGTACTCCAGGGTCCAGGTCGAAAGTCACTGGGGGGCCCTTGAATTTTCCGAGCCCCTTTTTGAAAACCTCGGGGTGCGCGTCGCACACGCTCTGTATTGGATCAGTCCCGGTGGCGTGTGCTCCCACGGCGTGCACCCCCCCAATGAACAACCCCAGGGGCTGGAACCATTGAGTCCCGAGGAGGCTGCATTTACCTCCCTTGAGGAAGACTAGGGGAAGCGTTGCGGTGTGCTTTTTGAACTGGACCTGGAACTTCCCAACCCCCAACACTGGGATGCGGTTCCCTTGCACGTCCTTCAGTGTGGCCCTCAACGCTTTGAGCTTGGGCCGCACGCGGGGGGCAATTCTCATGAACTCCCCCTGGGAAATAATAGAGTATAAAGACCCCGAGTCCACCTCCATTCTAACAGGGGCCCCTTGTATTACTACCTCAACGAAGTAACGGGGGTGCTCCGTGGAAACGCTGCAAACCGGAGCGTCATCCTCGCTGTCGTCGGAGATGCGCCCTACGCCGTCCCACGTCCTCGTGGTCCGGGTGCCGTCCTTTGGCCTCGTGGTGCGGTCCTGCCTCGCCGAGCGGTCTGGAGAACTCCTTGTGGCCTCGCGCCGTTTCCGGCAGACCTTGGCGATGTGCCCGCGCCGGCCGCAGTTGTGGCACTCGGCCTTGCGGAATGGGCATTTGGCACGGGCGTGGGCGGCGCTGCAGCCGTCGCAGCGCCGGCCCTCTCTCTGGACCCTCCGGACGTCCTCGTCGTCGCCGCTCTCCGCAGACGAGTTCGAAGCTCGCCGGGCCGCGCGCACCGAGCTCTCTGCCTTGGCGGGCTTCGGGTGCCAGTCCTGAAGCTCTTGCACCCCGGCAGTCGTGGCCTCCGCGGCCTGCGCCGTGTTGAGGACTTGTTGCCACGTGGGAGGCGGCTCCCTTTTCATCAGCGCGCGCTGAGTCTCTGTGTCCCTCAGACCGCAGAGCAGGCAGTCCCGGAGGGTGACGTCTGGAGTCTCCCACTTGCATGGGCCGGCGGCCAGCCGCAGGGCCGCGGCGAACTCAGCGACCGATTCCCCGGGCGCCTGGACTCGCCTCCAGAATGCGCTCCGAGCGGGGAACATCGCTATTGCTGGCCGGAGATGGGCGCGCAGCGCCGCCAGGAGCTCTGTGGCTTTGAGGTCGCCCACCTTCCTCGGCGCGATCAGGTCCACCAAGGTCCTCTTGGTCTCGTGTCCGAGCATGCGGACGAAAATGGCCCTCTTCTTGGCCTCATCTGAGACTTCGAGCTCCACCAGCGCTGCGTTGAAGTCTATCTCAAACAGCTCCAAGTCTCCCGGCTTCCTGATCTCGTAGCCGGCGCATGTCTTGGTCCCGTGGGCAGCCATATCCCACCTTCGTCGCCAATTTAGTGTATGGGACCAAAGACAACCGGACAACCGAAGGGTTGGTTTAACACAGGTTTATTGCATGGTGTTCCAGTGAAGCATGAGGTAATGGCGGTGATACATCTCAATATATACAGTAGCCCTCTACATTTGAATCTTGTAGCACGGTAGCTCATTGGCTGCTACCGGCGTGGCCTCGCCCAGGCACGCCTCTTTTCCTGCTGCTGAATGCAGATCTTTCTTCTGCTGCTGAATGCGGGGAAGGTTTTCCCGCGGCTGTCCGTGATTGAGCAATGTGAACCATGTGAGACTGAACGCTCGCAGCTGCCCTCTATGGGCTGTCTGCTCGCGTTCCTTTACAGCTGAGATCGTTTGTATTTGGAGTGGTTACATTCTTGCCTTTACAGTACAATGAACATGCACACATACATACATAACACTTTCCCACTGAAGTGGTCCCTATTTATCTACTTGCAATTTCTTGCTTTCGAACTGCTAGGTTGGCAGGAGCTGGGACAAAGGGGGGAGCTCATTCCATCCTGCAGTACTCGGGAATCGAACTGCTGAACCTATGCCTCCCAGTCAGCATTTTAGCCAATTGAGCCACGGCAGGAATTATAGCAATCATCCAACACTGTTCTGTAAAGCATAATAAGGACTTGATGTATTAGACATAGAAAGATGCCAAAAATATTTCTAATGATAACCCGGTATTCTGTCTGACCCTTGTCACTTCATGGGAAGACTTTACAGAGGAAATGCTGTCACTCTTATAGTCTGCACACATTTGTCTGAAACTGCAAACAGCAGCCCTTTCTTAAACATGGAAGGGAAAGATCTTGGAGTTGGGTGGGGTGGGGTCAGTAGGTGTGCCTTGTAGCTTAGAAAGCTCAAGCATCCAAGCAGCTCATACCAGCTCACAAAAAAAACCACTTGCAAACAAAATCCTGGGAGTTTGCAGAAGTCCAGCTGCTGGCATTTACTTCATTCATGCCCAAAGAAGGCATCCTCCAAATTTTGATGTCTTCCTTGGCACCAGTGCTCAGCTCTGCAGCTGAACCTGGGGGCTGTGGGACCTTTTCAAAGCAGCTCTTTGTTCCAGAGGAACCATTAGTATCAGCAGGCTGCGCGGGGGGATGTGGCAGCAAGCTTACTTCCCAATCAGTAATGTAAGCTGAGGGAAACCAAGTATGTGATTTTTAAGCCAGTTTAATCCTATTCAAAGCACTGGGTGAAAACCTCTCTTCTTTTCGGCTTGAACAAGCTATGGATCAAACTGATGAATGCCCACACAACCCCCCCCCCCCCTTGTGCCCTAGGATGAATAACATCAGGGCTGAATAGCAGTGAGGGTTCCTCTTGACAAAATGCTTTTTGATATCAGGACTCAGACATAGCGATGATGATGACGACGGCAGTGGTGGCGGCGGTGGCGGTGGTGGTGGCATCGGCGGTGGCGGTGGCGTCGGCGGTGAAAATGACGAAGACGGCAACGGCGAAGATGGCGACGAATACGATGATGACGAATATGACAATGACGACGACGATGATGATTATGAGAAGAACAAGAGCGGCTCCGAATACATTCTGAGTGTGATTCTATGACCAGTTACTAGCAGTCCATCCATATCTGGACTTAGTGGGCAGGGACACCAGATTCCTAGGGAGCCCCAACACTTCTCTGAAAACCAGCCATGCATGGCTAAGTGCCCCCTCTTCTCTGGTCATTCAAGACAGCCTCTCCCCTAGGCAGAATGACACAACTGCCTAAGACAGCAGATTCTGGATGCCACAATAGGGCAGTGATTAGTTAATCATTTGATTTGCCATTGTATTTATACTGTCAGGGGAAAGGAGCCTGTGGGATTTTCTGCCTTAGATGGCAGAATAATTTGGCAGGTTTTGGGTATTGTGCAACTCATCTTGAGGTGGGGGAGGTGGGGTATTTGCAGTTTAATTCCAGGCAGCAAAATGACTTTGGCTGGCTGTGTAAGCATACCAATTTTCAATGTGACAGTTCAGCGAAGATGTTAAAGCGTATTTATCTGTGTTGTGTCCTATGCACTCTCGTTCTTCTTACTAGTCAGCAGCAAGAAGGCATGTGAGACTGCCAGTTCTCAGAATCTCTCCAGAACAGCAAATAGGAAAAAGACCAATTTCTTGGTAAGAAACCACTTTTCCCAATATGATGCACTCTTTGGCACTCTACCCTAGAAGTCACTACTGTTTGCAATATTTGATTATATAAACACTGCTGAAGAATAATCATTATCTGCTGTCAAGTCCATCCTGACCTACCATGACCCTTTTGATTATTTCATAAGGAGGAAGTACTCAGAAGTGCTTTACCTTTGCCTTCTTCTGGGACTTCCCCAAGGTTACATAGCCTGGATTTTCTTTTGTAACGCACAGTGGAGAACCAAACTCCCAAACTCTGGCTCCAGAAACAAGTACTGAACTCATTGAGCTATGCAGGCAGCCACATAGGATATAACTACAATTAATTCTAAAATTCTCCTGTGCTTCGCCTACAATCGAGAAACCATTTGTTGCATGTAGGATGCAAAATACCACAGGTTGAGATGTCAGCATACCCGTCAAGCACGGCTCCCCAAAATATGGGAAATTACTGCGCATGTGCGGGCGTGCACACACAGAACCCATTTGTGCATGTGCAGAACACATTTTTGCATGCACAGAACATATTTGCGCATGCACAAATGGGTTCTGCGAATGCACACGTGTGCAATAACCCCTTTCTCCGTCATTCAAAATACAGGATGGTGGCAGGAAAGAGGAGGAACGAGCGCCAAAATACAGGAAATCCCGGCCAATATGGGATATTTTACAGGTATGGATGTCAGTATAGACATGTCTGCAGTGACTTAACTTGTGGCACTCCACAGCAAAAATTTACCCCAATGGACCTATGCCAGTATAATTTTCAAATCAGATTCCAACCAGGATATGAAATGCTTTCACAGGTACAATTATTATGATTTGCAGCGTAACACACATTTGGCATGAAAAGGCAGATCATCCTGACTCTGTTGAATGGAATAATACACATATGTGTAAACGTGTGCCTGTCTCCTCCTCTTGTCTCATATTTAAGTCACACTTCAGAACCGTAGTTACCTTTCAGTGGCAGACCAGGATCACAGCTGACCCATCAAAAGGCAGTAAAGAAGGGGTGATCTGGAAGGACAAGCAGTAAAGTGGAGAAGGCAGCTTAACCATTGCCTTGCCACTTGTGTTCTTTGTCCCTGTCCCCTCTCCCCTGGCCTGCCTGGCATCATGGTTCAAGAGCTGGGCTTGGGCTAAGAAGGAAGCTTTAGAGACTTTAATCCACTGTGAAATTCTCTGATAGATCTCAGGCCAGCCAAAGTTTTTCTGCCTGAGTTTTCTTCAGCCAGGTTATTGCGATCATAAAATAAAAAGAGTGTCAGGCCTCCTTGAGCTCAACCAAGGATAGGCAGAATATAGATGAAACCAATAACAATTATTTCCAGAAATTTGTTTTCTAGGTCTGCTTCTGCAGTTGACAGATGAAAATGGAGCTGAGGCAGTGCTTCAAGGGGAGAGAAATGGCCAGCAGGAAAGGGATAACATGCCTCCCAACTGTTGATCTCCTTTCCCAGTGGAGTCTCTTCCCATGGCTTTCCAGCTCAGCTGTTCTGCAGCAACTTAGGTCTGCATTTATTTATTTATTTATTAGATTTGTATCACTGCCCCATTTGCCAGGGCAACTCTGGGCAGCTTACAACACATATTTCAAACCCAACATAAAAACAACCCCATATCAATAATCATAAAAAGTCTCAGGTTAAAATTACTAAAACCTTTTAAAAATCCTTTAAAAGTCATCTACCTCCAGTTCCCTATTAAAGCTAGCTAGAACTAGGGTAAGGAAGCTTTTTTATAAATAAATAAAAAACCCACCCCGGATGGCTCTTATATCAACCGGGGGGGGGGGGGGGAAGCTGCCACACCGGCAGCACCACACACTTGGTGAGCTAGCTGTGTTTTTAGTCCTTTTCTAAAAGGCAATAGCTCTGTCTGGAGGCGCAACTCGATTGGTAAGAGGTTCCACAGGGCCGAAGCAGATACAGAGAAGGGTCTTCTTTTAGTATCAGAGAGAAGAGCCTATCTGGCAGATGAAACCCTTAGGGAGCCCCTCCAATCTGCTCTGGTGGGACAGGCCAATGTCCTTGGGGTGATGCAGTCTCTTAAGTACCCTGGTCCACTACCATGTAGGGCTTTAAAGGTCATTACCAGTACCTTGAATTGCACCCAGAGGCACACTGGCATCCAATGCAGCTCCTGCAGAAGAGGAGAGGCGCAGGCATAATGCCCACACCCCATCACTACACTGCACCAGTTGCAGCCTCCGAATGGTCATCATTTGCTAAAGAACATCTAGATTTCTCCTAGAGAACATGAGGCAACCACTGAAATGCCCTTTGGGGTTGTCTTTCTCCCTGTCAGTTTGGGACAGTAACTCACATCTTGTACATGATTTGAGAAGTCAATGCCAATATCAGAGTAATGTACACCTTTTAAAGAAATGGGTGGTGCCTGAAAGTGGGAAGCCATGATATTCTCTTGAGCCCTTAGTAAGGCTAACTCAAGATATTTGAGGAAAAGAAGCCAATAGCATTTTCCTCTCACAGAGTCAAGCTGCTTAGTTCCCATGACTACTCAAGTTGTTTTGGCTTCTTTCTCCAGCCTGGAAATTAAAACAAACACTAATTCGTTAACTAAATGTCTAACCATTAGCTGTCTGTTCATGACATTCCAAGTATCTGATCTGAAGAGAAACTAGAGTTTACTAAAGAATTCCAAGTATCCAAGGCAGTCCATCCACTCCACCTAATGGTGGAGCTGCATTGTGCTTTCTTATGTGTTTCTGAGACCTTACAAAACCAGTCTCTCTCTTTCTCTGTAGGACAAGCAAATGGACACAGAGAAAGACTAGACAGCTCACTGCATAATTATTATGGGAAAGCATTTGTGTAAAAAAAAACACCAGGCCTTTACAGAAAATAGAGGTAATGCACTGCCAGATTCCCTTTCCCAAGTATTGGTAGAGATAATGGCATCTCCCTGCCTTTAAGTCAAATACTGTATCTACATATGCTAATAAGAGATGTCTGCTCTATGTACTGTTAGGGCCAGTAGCACAGAAATATGACTGGGGGGACAGCTCTAATGAACATAGGGACTTGCAAACATTTGCCAGACATCAGAAGGAAAAGGAGCCAAAGGCTGCTCTTGGCAAGCCACTCACTTGATAGTGAGCAGAACATGCCTACTTAACCACAAAAAAATCATTGCAGAATGACTTGGTTTTGGATACACTCTGGAAAAAACATTCACAATGCCGAGCAATCACAGCTGCTTTGGACAGGGAGACATTTTCTTCCTAAAGAAACACAGCAACAGGATATTATTAGGGGATGGAAGGAGATCTCTGATGGATCAGCAAAGTGAGCGGGGCTCTCTGTTATTTTTGTGGGTATTCATCAACTTGCAGTCTCTTTCCCTCGGAACAAATACTTATTTTCTCTTTAACATAATCTCATTGCAAATTATCCCTTTAACTCTTCACTGCCCTCTATTCTAACAAACCAATAGCTTTTTCCTCTCTTAAAAAGAGCTTTAAAATTTCTAATCTAAATACAGTACACTATTTATAGCAACATGCCTCCCTTCCTCATCTCAGGAATACTGGCAAATAGAGGGAGCCAGCACAATGAAATGGGGAAATAGAAACATCACACTAACTAAGATTTAGGCATAATGATATTAAAACACAGTCTATTCTTATTTCCCCAAACCACCTACAAACTCAAAGGTCTTAATTTCTGACCATAAAATGCCTACCATAGATTTTTATATCTGTCAAGTTATGGCGATGAAAATAAGGGAAGGTTTCCTGGTGCCGGCACACACATGTACAGTAACCCATTCGCGCATGTGCAGTAGCCGTTTGCGCATGCACAGTAACCCGTTCATGCATTGCACATGCACAGAAACCCTTTGCGCATGCACAGAAACTCCTTCGTGCATGTGTGAATGCGCAGTAACCCCGTTCCTGGCCATTCCAATTACAGGATGGCGGCGGGAAAGAGGGCGAAAGATAGGTTAATTACGGGAAAACCTGGCCAAAACAGGTATGCATTTTGTGCTGTTCTTGTAGGATCTATACACATTTCAGCTCACACAAAATGAGAAGATGCACATCAATATATAACAGTTCTATTTTGCAGACTTTAAATGTTAGATTTTTCCTCTCTCTGTAGAATTTAGAATTATTTCATGAAAGTTTTGGCAGTAGGATGGGAATGAATGTGAACAGCATGATGCTAGGGGAGCACCTGCACCCATCCTTCAAAACAGAGGGAAAAGGCTGAAGGTGAACTAGGATAAGATTAAAGAAGGAAATGGATAGAACAAAGTTACTCAACTCCATGGATAGTAAAAGCCTTGATCAATAGGGTCATACATTACTATTAAAATGTAGGTTTTTTAATAGACTTTCCCTTTATGTTAATGCAGCAACAATAATAATAATGTAATAAAATTATAGTAACTAGTACATTACAAAATCCTAAATAGGATGTGTCTCAAAGCATTTTTTTAGGTTTAAAAAATGTGAAAAGGGGTCAAGTGACTATTACTCATCAGATGAGGAAGAAAGGTCAAAATGGCCACAGAAATTACTTTTTTTAAAAAACCAGCAACTTCATTATGTTCTTGAGCGAAAGTTAAAGTTAGTACAAAGAACATTATCATCAGGAAACTCACAAACTATATGTGGGGAGCTCAACCATCCATGCTGTGCACATCAGCTTTGACCCTGAGCATCTTTACAGCAAAGTATGCTGGTCCAGTATGGAGTACATCCACACATGCAAAAGAAGTTGAAATCACTATTAATGAAGCTATGTATATAGTGAAAGGATGCTTCAAACCAGGGATTCTGAACCTGTGGACCATGAGCCGAATGCAGTCCATGGTGCCATTCCATGTAGCTCCTCACCGCCTCCGCCACACCAGGAAGTGCCATGTGGTAGAAGAAGGGTAAAATGGCCATCCGGCCCCCGAAGCAGTCTGTGGGAGTGTGACACAGTCCCTGGATTAAAAAGGATGAGAACTCCTGCCTCAAACCTACACCAGTTGAGAAAATATACCCTCATGTTGTTATTGCTTCACCTAAGATAAAGAGAGAAGTAGCAGTGGATGTAGAGAGAACTAAACAAGAAAATGACTCCAACATCCTCTGAATGGATATGTGCCTAAAATCCACCGGCTCAGATCCAGGAAGAGCTTTATGTTAAGAACGAACATTCCTGAGGGTCCACAAGAGCAAAACCAAATTAGAAGATGGAGGAAGGTGCTCATTGGACAAGGATTAACATTAGAGGAGGATATGGTTGAAAAACTCAACTTCCCCTACGTCACTTTGAGGACCCTGAATAGGCTGAGGGTTGGAGTCCCTAAATGCAAGATCAACATGCTCAAGTGGAGGGGTGCTGGCAGATAACAACATGCTGTGTAAATGTGGAGAGATACAGAATCCGGCTCAATTGTTGGTCTGCCGACTACTACCAGAAATATGTATCAATGAATATTTAATTTTGGGCAGCAACATAGCCAAGAAAGTGGCTTCATTTTGGAAGTCCAAAGTTTGATCTGGACACGAAAGAAGAAGACCCCCCAAAAGGGACACATTAAATGCTTTTGGTGCAATCCCTGTCTCTAGAGAGCATTTTGCTCCTCCAAAAGAGCAAACATCTCACCTGATTGAGGCAGCACTCTCCAAATCAGCTGAGAAGTGGGGCCTTTACTACCACCACTCTATTTTATCCCATCCTCAGCATGTACTTAAACTGGGGACTGGATAAAATACAGTGGGACAAGTTGTTAAAACCCCTGAGGGAGTTTAAACATCCCCCTTTCAATTTTAAAAGTGGAGAGTTGCAAAACAAACACCTGGTATTGAGCATATGCTAATGAGTTTAACCTCTTACTATGTGAGCACATCCTGTTCTGTGGGGCATGTTGTGAAAGAGAATATTACAGTAAATTTAGTGAAGGATGTATAATTTCTGAAATGATTCACCATTGACATATAGGGAGCTGATAACTTTGGAACAAATTAGCCATAAGAACATTTCAGAGGCCAAAATGCTATTGGCATTCACATAAACTCTGTATAACTTGCCATGGCTAATTCACATTAGTTGATGAGGGGACATGTCTTGAGGTGTGTGCCCAGTCATGCACCCAACTGGACAACTGAGACGCACCCCAGCTGTGACAAGTTGCACAAATGTCACACAGAAACTAAAATGATCTTGGCCATTGCTTGGAAACACTTTTTCAATCTTGGTGTTTTTTTTACTGCAACTCCTAGAATTTTAAAAGCCAGTGTGGCAAAGCACTTCCTGTCCTGAGCAGACTGAGCACCTACCTATCTGACATACAAGATCAGGTTTGCTTTTAATACATATAAAGAGTAGTAATCTGCACAACAATAAGATAAATATTTTTTTCAGAGGCAGATCTTAATCTTTGGCACTGCCATTTTCTTTTACAGGTTGTTATTAGGAATAGGCAGATAGAAGGACTGCAAAACTGGGTATGGTGTGAGAAACCTGGCATCCTCAATTTCTATCTGTTTTTATTCATCTCCTCTCTAATATAGTTAACTTTATTGCTTTTCTGCAATACAGTATTCAGACTGAGATCCAAAGCATATTGTACATATTCCTCCTCCTCCAATTTGTGGCATATACTGGCACTGTTCTTCCAAAAATAAAGCTTCTCCTATAAATGTTACTCAAGGAAATCCAATTCTGCAAAGCTTCTTTCCAGTCTTAATTAAAAGTTAACCTTTTTAGTTCCTTCCTGTATTTTTACTTATGTCTGTTCGCATTGGAGAGGTAGCAGGAGTGTACTTTTTTGCTATATTTATTTCAAACCTCTAACTCAGGAGTACGCAACCTATAGTCCGCAGGCCAGATCTGGCCCACAGTGCCAAATAATCCAGCCCCTGCCCTTAATCCAGCCGCCACTGCCGGAATCGACCACAGATTCGTTTATGGCTATCGTAAACACGATTACGACAGCAGTAAATGGTGGGGGGACCACCAGTTCAGCCCCTTCAATTGTCTGAGGGAGCATGACCCGGCCCCCAACTTAAAAAGGTTGGCAACCCCTGATCTAACTCATTTTGAGAAAGGATTTTCAATTCTTTTTATTGTATTCTCATTATGTTTTATAAACAATATATTTTCAAGATTAAAAGTAATTTTCTGCGCTTCTTCCTCTAACCATATTAATCCTTTAGGTTGTGATGTTGTGCATCCAAAAAGATCATTATCTTCAAACTTTTATATCCAATAAGTTTGAATGCAGAAATTTTGGATTCCACACACTTATATTCAATTATGTCCAGACATATAGTTTAGTTTCCAAGAACTTATAGCCCAATGCCTTTTAGAAAATTTAGGTCTTTGGTGAGTTCCCCTTTTACTCACCTTAAGCCGCCACTTATAGGCCAATCATGGAGAGCTTCTTCTCTGCTTTCCAAACCCTCATAATTCAGTTGAATTTAAGAAGCAATTCCAGGAGAAAAATTTATTATTGATCAATATCAAAGAGGCATTTCTTGGTGTACCTTACAAAGCCTGGTACGCTTGTCGAAGTGACACACCGAACAAAGAAAAGATGTAGGCTATATACATTTTTCTCCCCTTTGAAACTAAAAATAAAAACTGTCTTGATAGTAAGTAATTAATGTTTACTCTGATCTTAAAAAGTTACAAGAATGTCCTGACACTTTTCTCCCCTCTGATTGGCTGTCTCTATCTTTGCCATAGAGCTGTAACAAAGCTGATGAATGGTTTGTGTGTTCAGACTGGTTTGTGTATTTGGGTGAGGAAAGCATCTTTGCCAACTTCTTAATTTCTTAACGACCCACAAGGTCTTACAATAAGGCTTCAAAATAAATGCTTACAAAAGGGCTTTTCTTGGTTTACTTTCCTATCTTGCTTGTAAAGTTCTAAAGCTACTGGTATTAACTACTACTAAGTAGTGAATGAACGAATATACTCTATCATTATGTGAGTGTGCTAAATAAAAGAATAAAAAATTAAAGAATAAAGGGAGTTACATATAAGGATAATATAGCTTCTTTGTGTTTAATTATATAGGCATATATAAAAACTGTCATGCGTACAAAAACTTGCTATCATGTGTATAAAAGCTTGTTACAATATTTTTGTGTTGCATAGTATCTCTTAAAGTATTACAAGCTACAATTCTATAATGTTTCATAAAGTAGATACAATGTGTTTTGAGTGTAGTACATTTCTATATAATTATAATAGATATATATTTAATAAAATGATAAAAATCAGTCCCTCATCAGTGAAATCATATTTACATTATGTTTTAATTGATTAGTAATATAATATAATCTCAAATAAGGGAAACCCATTCTTCCTAAAAAAAATAATAACCTTATACTGTACCATATTTTTATTTAATCCTTGTTTTTTTTAATCCAAATTGCAAAATTTATTAACCATATTCTTGGTTTTCTTTTAATTCAGCTTCTAGTATCCTAATGGGTAACATTCTAAATAATAAATTAATCTTAGTAAAATCTCCAGGACTTGTATCTAAGCAGATGACTGCAAGCGCGGCGCCAAAATGGCCGCCGCGCCCTTTGCGGGCCCCCCCCCCCACAGGACAGAGAATCCGGGTAGTTAGGGGCGTGGCCAGCTCCCTTATAAAAGGGGTGGCCACGAGGCAGCCGAGCTGCCATTTTACCTCAGCGACGGAGCGGAGAAGTTTTTTCCCCCCGTCGCTCTGTCGGACCCCTGTGGCTCAGGGGATTAAGATCCTGAACTCGCTGCCTGGAGGGTCGGAGTTTGATTCCTGAGCACTGCAAATGCTCTCGTGCTCCGGCTTTCCAGTCAGTGGGTGCTGAGCCCTGGATAGGGATCGTGTTGCTCTATACTCCTTGAATGGCTGGTGAGTGTACAAATAAGGCGACGGTGAGGAGGAGTTTTTTCCGTCGCTTTATTCCCTTCTGCCTCTTTGCAAGAGGCTTGAGTTGACAGCCTTTGTTCGAGGCTTCCTTTCGGCTTTCCAGCCTATTGCCTTCAGAGCGCGGGGGAGCAGAGAAGTTTGCTCCGTCGCTCACTGATTTTTCCAACTTAGGGGTGCCCAAACTTTAAGTAGGACTGCAGTGTATCCAGTGCTACAGAAGCTGACTGGGTTGTTTAAGGTCAGTGTTTCAATTTCTGCGCATGCAGGACAGGATGAGCTCCCGTGCCGTGCCGTTTTCAACCCCAGGCCGGCCCTGCGGGGGATGCGGCCCTCGGCCCACGGCGGCCCGCCAGGGACCGGGACAATTGGGGGGAGGGCCTGGTGCTGCCTCACAGCATGTTTTTGCCAATTAGGGGCTGGAATTTTGGGGCATGGCTTATTCGGGCACAGGCTCTGAATTCAGGGCCTCTGGCACACTTCCCGTCGGGCCGTCCGGCCCGCCTGGCCCACCTACTGGGGTTTACTGTGGCTGGGGGTGCCTGGTTGGCACGTTTGGCTGTACTGGAGGCATCCTTAGCAATCCAGTGGGTGGGGGGTCCTTTTCCGATCTACCGGGCCCTCCTGTCCGCCGGCTACTTCCACCGCTGTCACTCTGTAACAGGCGGCCGGCTGGGTCGGGCTTATGGAGACAGTCCAGCCTGTGCCTGCCGCTGCCTCGCAGCTCCCTGTTTGTCCGGTACAGCGATTGGAATGCGTTGGAGGTCGTCCTAGAGCTCGATTTCGGTCGCGAGCTCCGACGCCCACGGTGTGCCGGAACCCCCAGTGGGGGCGGCTCACGGGGGTGCAACTAGTGAGTATGGGGTCAAGTTGAATACGCCCACATCTCAGTCCACTTTCAGCGGGGTGGTTCAGTGCTCTTCGCCTTGCCAATTAGAGGCTAGTGGGGCATCACTTGTCATTCTATCCCAGTGCCCTTGGTTGCATTATGGCACGACCCTGGGGGTGGGATTTCTGCCCCGGGGCAGTATGTGGCACTGCATGGGCTATCCAGGTCCCGCTGCGCATGCCTGGTCTACATTTTGTACCGACAACGGCCTTCCCGATGATTGGCTAGCCACCACGCACGTCGTGGTTGGCTTATGGAAAAACAGAATTCCGTACAAGAGTGCCCCTACACCCGGAGATGAAGTGGGATGAGCCCTGTCAGAAGCTGCGGCTTCTGTACATGACCCCACGCGCACTGCGCCTAGGGAGATGTATCATTGTGGAATTGCGGTCCAGCGAGCTGCTCCAGCGCAGGCACCCCGCCAAGTGGCGGGGCAGGGGGTTACAGCCCGCCTGCTGTGCTGGACCTTCTCGGATAATGGCTCCTGCAATGGGAAGAATTGCAAATACAGACAGGAGTGTCCCACCTGTGTTGGCCCCCACGCGGCCTCTGCCTGTCCCAGGCCTAGAGGGATGCGGGGCAGAGGGTGGGGCAGACAGGGGGCTGGCAAGACTGCCGCAGATGGATCTAGTCCACCGAAGGGCTCCCTCCCCAATTAAGGTGGACGTGTTGGAGAGTTGGCTCACATTGTACCCGAAGGGAGAGGATGCGGGTTATCTCCTTCAGGGTTCTAGGCAGGGGTTCCGGATCCCTTTCATGGGTAATAGGTCCCCTCAGGATGCCCCCAGTCTTTTATCCCTTAGGGGGAGGGAGGAGGTGGCTGCTGCCAGCTTTCACAAGAGGGTCTATGCGGGCAGGGTCGTTGGACCTGTCCCTGCACCCCCGTCCTGGGGAGCATATTATTTCAATGATGCCATGCCTTTTGGCTAGTCCATGGGGGCTCGGTATTCGAGCGTTTCACCACTTTCCTAGAGTGGGCTTTTGTCCGCAGGTCAGGGTCCCGGTCTGTAGCCCATTCCCTGGATGGTTTTATTCGGGGCTGAACGGGGCTGGGACACGTATACACGTCTCCTCAACACATTTCAGACGCTAATGGAGGAACTTGGTGTCCCTTTAGCGCCCGAAAAGACCGAGGGCCCATCTCCACAGCTAGTATTCCTGGGGTGGAGAGTTACACGGTAGCGCAGGATTCTAGGTTGCAGCGGGATAAGGTGTCAAGGCTAGTGGCCCTTGTCTTGGTCTTGCTGGCCGAGCGCGTGGCATCACTGAGGGAACTTCTGGTGCTACATGGTCACCCCAGCTTTGCTGGCAGGGTCGTCGCACCGGGCAGGGCATTTGCTCTGCGCTGGTGCGACGCCATGGCGAGATTATCCAGGCCCCACCACAGGCTCAGATTTACCCGGGGTATCGGGGCAGACGTGCTTGTCTGGCCATAGGTCCAGAGGCAGTTCAACGGGGTGTCATTTTGGGGTCTGATCTCCTGGCTCCCCCTTGCTTTCAGATGCAGTCCGATACCTTAGGATTCCTGGGTTTATGGATGTACTTCCATTGGAAGTGGGCCTATGGTGGGTGGCCACCATCCTGGGCAGGCAAGGGTCGCCTGCAGGGTCTCACGTATCTGGAATGTTTACCTACCCTGGGTGCTTTGATGCTATGGGGCAAGGAGTGGGCCAACTCGGTTGTGCAATTTTGGCATGGCAACGCGGCTGTTGTCCGCATCGTCACTCCACAGATTTCCAAATCGCCCGGGGTCATGGAGCTGGTTTGTGTTATGCAACCTGCGCCTCAACGTTCCCTTCAGGGCCAGGCATGTCCCAAGGGTTGATAATGATATTACTGCTGCTTTGTCCTACCTGCAGATCTCCCGGTTCCATGCCTCGGCCCCCGGATGCGGAGGAATTTCCCTCGCCACTCCCGGACGAGAGATGGAATGTTGGCAAGTAGAGGTGAACCGGGCGATTAGCCTGTCAATAGCGCCATGCATAGTAAGGCGTATCACCACGCATTTAGTTCCTTCAGAGTATTATGTACCCGATTTCGATTGCCAGGAACCTGGCCGAGCCCAGTAACCCATGTTCTGCGGTTCATGGTTTACCTGTATGCCCAGGGCCTTGCACCACGCACCATAGCATCTCAGCTGTCGGGTTGGCTTTATGGCCAAAGTGGGAGGTTGTGTGACAGCACCAATGACTTCCGGGTGAGACATGTTTGGAGGGGTGGGTGCGCGTGCGCGGGCGTTTCCCGGGCGACCGCCACCCCATTTACCCAGGGGTTTTTTACCCAAGTGGCCCGGGGCTGGCCTGGCCTCTGTTTTGATAAATGAGGCAGCCCATTTCCTGCGGCTACTACGGTGGCCTTTTTGGAGGCGCTCCGCATCAGCGAGCTTGAGATGCTGAATAAGGCGGATGCAAGATTTTACCAGGGTTTTACCCAATTGGCCCGGGGCTGGCCTGGCCTCAGTTTTGATGAATGAGGCAGCCCACTTCATGCGGCTACAACGGTGGCCTTTTTGGAGCCCTCCGCATCGGCGAGCTTGAGATGCTGAGTAAGGCGGATGCAAGATTTCCCCAGGGTTTTCACCCAATTGGCCCGGGGCTGGCCTGGCCTCTGTTTTGGAAATGAGGCAGCCCACTTCATGCGGCTACAACGGTGGCCTTTTTGGAGCGCTCCGCGTCAGCGAACTCGTGATGCTGTCTAAGGCGGATGCAAGTGGTAGGGCACCGGAACTCGAAGATGTCTACGTAGCCAAAGACTGGGCCCAGTTGAGGATACGCTCCTCTAAAACAGATCAGCATGGCGTAGGCAGTGGTGTAAGACTGCTACGTTGTTCTTTGGCAGACATCTGTCCGGTTGGTGCCCTACAGGAATTCCTGGCACTGCGTGGCATGCACCACGGCCCGTTTTTCTGTCACCAAGATGGGTCTCCCCTTACTAAATTTCAGTTTTGGAAGGTGACAGCCAGAGCCCTCACCAGGGTGGGCCTACCAGGTGCCCGTTATGGCACACATTCGTTCCGGATTGGTGCAGCCTCTACAGCAGCTGCTTTTGGGTACTCTGGGGCTGACATACGCAGCATGGGGAGGTGGGGCTTGCAATGTTTTCAGTTTTATGTGTGCCCACTCCCGCCATGAGTACCAATCCAGTCACCTTACCGCCTTTTTTCTCAATTTTCTTACAGACCCTGGGTGTCGTATTACACCGGTGACAGTATGGCTGGTGGGCCACAGCTATGTGCGCAGGGCAGCGCGTTACGCTGCGGCGACAGAGTGGACCCCGACTGGGACTGGGTGACCACGCCAGTCTCGCAGGGCATGGTAAGCCTGGGATGTTATGGCGGGAGCTGCGGCCTTTCCTTTTTTCTGGCCTGGGTGCTGACCCGCCTGACATTCTAATCATACGCCTGGGGGGCAATGATTTGGGCCAGGTCACCGGCTTGTCGCTCAAGCATGCGATTTGCGAGGAACTCGCCTACTTGCATTATGTCTGGCCTGCCACAACCCTGGTTTGGTCGGACATTGTCCCGTGCCATTCTTACAGAGGGGGCGTTAACCTCCTGGCCCTTGACCGCGCTAGGTGCGCGGTCAATAAGGCGGTGGCGCGTTTTCTTACCACCAGGGCTTGGGGACGGGTCAGTCATCACCCCGATATTAGTCTACAAAATTATGACTTGTATGCAGGGGATGGGGTCCATCTGTCGCGAGGAGGTATGGACCTCCTGTTGGGCGATTGGCGAGCAGGCCTGTTGACCGAGCTGACGGTCTGGGGGGGGCGTCAGGTCTTCTTTGAAGCCCCTCCGTGTGGCGGGTAGCACTGGTAAGGTAAACAGTATGACCCACAAGTATCCGGCAGGTTCGCAATTGACTGGACAACACTAGACAGGAATAAATTAGTTAAACGTTGTCCGGTCAACGACGAACCAGGCGATGGGGTGATGACGATTGCTAACCAGCATGCATCACCCCTGTGATTTCACGGATACGCGTCAGAGGGTGGGGTCATGAGTTAGTTATTGACTACGGTCAATAATTTGTTTGTTGTCAACAAACAAATTGATACAAATCGATACATTGTAACCAATTGCCGTTGGCAATTTTGGGGTGGTACCTTACCAGTGTTACTTCGGCCTGCTTGCCTTAGGAATTATGATTGGTCGTTTTACCAATACAAATTTATAATTCGGACTAGGGCATTGAATCAATAAATGTGGCCCTATGCTGTTATCCACTTTCAATGTTGTCTGTGTCCGTTATTGGGGGGGTGCGCCTGCAATGCAAGCGCGGCGCCAAAATGGCCGCCGCGCCCTTTGCGGGCCCCCCCCCACAGGACAGAGAATCCGGGTAGTTAGGGGCGTGGCCAGCTCCCTTATAAAAGGGGTGGCCACGAGGCAGCCGAGCTGCCATTTTACCTCAGCGACGGAGCGGAGAAGTTTTTTCCCCTCCACCCCCTCCCTAGTTAACAGTGTGATATTATGGTCGCTTCGGGGCCGGGTGGGAATTTTTGGTTGGGACCCATATTGGCTTCCGGGTCCTGGCTTTTTTGCCCATCCCACACTGTTGCTATGGTTTGATATAGGGGTCTTTCTGTGTTCCTACGGTTGACTTTGGTCACATTGGCGGGTAGCACTGGTAAGGTAAACAGTATGACCCACAAGTATCCGGCAGGTTCGCAATTGACTGGACAACACTAGACAGGAATAAATTAGTTAAACGTTGTCCGGTCAACGACGAACCAGGCGATGGAGTGATGACGATTGCTAACCAGCATGCATCACCCCTGTGATTTCACGGATACGCGTCAGAGGGTGGGGTCATGAGTTAGTTATTGACTACGGTCAATAATTTGTTTGTTGTCAACAAACAAATTGATACAAATCGATACATTGTAACCAATTGCCGTTGGCAATTTTGGGGTGGTACCTTACCAGTGTTACTTCGGCCTGCTTGCCTTAGGAATTATGATTGGTCGTTTTACCAATACAAATTTATAATTCGGACTAGGGCATTGAATCAATAAATGTGGCCCTATGCTGTTATCCACTTTCAATGTTGTCTGTGTCCGTTATTGGGGGGGTGCGCCTGCAAATATAGGAGTGCGACTGTAACAAACTTCATCACAAATCCTCCAGTCACATTTAACAGAAAGCCATGGAAAAAACAAGAGAGCTATGGATGCCATCAGGTGTATAACCTATCATGGACATATCTATCTGAGAAAAACAGTGCTTAACACAGAAAATCAATAATTTGTCAATAATTCCTTAAATTAAAAAATCAATACAGAAAATTCTGTCTGGAGGAACTTCTTTGCAAGCAAAGGTGAAGGCACAGGTTATAGGGGAAAGTTTTCCAAAGCAAAATAAAATAAAATAAGAATTCTCAAAAGAATTTTTATTAATTAAAATACAGAAAAAGACAAAAAAAACCACCATCCCAACAACAACAACAACCTAAACAAAAATGTACATAATAAAATCAAAAGGATCCAACCTATTCATCAAAGTGGTTGGCTTTCTGTGCATGAGAATGTCAGCTGGGGACAAACCTGAGGCCAGAGGGGTAACCCAATAGGTTAAAAGGAATCGACAAATCTGTAGGTCAATATCTCCTGGCCCCATACAGAAAATCATGAAACTTTTTTGTCCCTGTAACTATGGCCAGAGCCTCACGGTCAATCTGTGCCCCCACCCCTACTGGTGATTCATCACAAACTAATACCACAGTTTTTCGGGGATCGAAATGGGTGAGGACTGCCTCAGAGGACAGCAGCTCCTTTAACTCTCTGAAAGCCTTGTCTTGGCTTTGCCCCCACCTCCAAACCGCATCTTTCTTGAGAAGACGATGCAGCGGCTCAGCTACAGATGCCTTTCTGGGCAGGAAGGAGTGGTAAAAGTTAAGCAAACCCAGGAAAGACTGCAACTCAGACTTAGAAGATGCCCGGGGGGCATTACGTACAGCAGAGACCTTAGAATCTAAGGGTTTGACCCTCTCAGGAGTTATTTTGAATCCCAGAAACTCAACCTCCCTGGCAAAGAATACACATTTCACCTTATGTAACCAGAGCCCTGCCTATTCGAACCTCTGCAAAACCCGGTCCAACATTTCTGCCAGTTTGAATTCGTCCCCCGCAGTAATTAAAACATCGTCAAAATAGGGGAGGGCCCTAGGGAGACCCTTAAGTAGACACTCTATGAGCGATTGGAATATACCGGGTGCTGCATTGACCCCGAACTGCAAATGGGTGACTTTGAAAGCCCCTCTATGACAATCGTTCGCATAACTGCAGCAGCTGGCATGACCGTTAGCTGCTGGTATGCTTGGGCTAAATCCAATTTAGCGAAACACTTCCCCCCATGTAGGGTAGCCAGAAGGTGGCTGACAACAGGGACTGGATATGCATTAGGCCGAATGGCTTTGTTGATCGTGCACTTGTAGTCTGCACAGATCCTAACCTCCCCATTTGACTTAATGGCTGTTACAATAGGAGTTTCCCATTCGGCAGAATCAACAGAAAACAGAATACCTTGACCCACAAGCTTATCAATTTCCACCTCTATCTTGTCCTTAAGAGCAAAGGGAACATGGCGAGGCTTAAGGCGGATAGGCCATACATCCAGGTCAAGTTAAAATGAGACCGGGGGGCTCACATAAGTTCCAAGTCCTCTTTTGAAAACCTCCAGGTGTGTGTTGCAAACGTCCAGCATCAGATCAGAAATCACAGCATTTATTCCAGATAGTCTTATTCCCAGCAGTTCGAACCACTGGACCCCCAGCAAACAGTTAGTTCCTTGTTTCACGACCACAAGGGGTAATTTGGTTTGAATGTTCTTGAAACGTACAGAGAAATCCCCCACCGCCAAAGTTGGAATGTGGCACCCTTGAGCATCTCAAAGGGATCTCTTCAACGCCTGCAACTTAGGGTGTGAGGTGGGGGGAATTTTTAGGAAGTCTTTTTGGGGCAAGATGGAATAAGACGTACCTGAGTCCACCTCCATACGCATTGGGACGCCCTGCAGCTCCACATTGGACACACTGCTGACTGGATCTCCTGTCAAGATCTTGGAGATGTCCGCTCTCGGTCTTCTCGGCCACTCGTCCGACGCTGGGGCTTGCCTGCTCCACTGGCGGCACACTTTGGCAATGTGCCCTTGCTTGCCGCAATGGTGGCAGTCCGCATTCCAGAATGGGCACTTTTGCCAGTCATGCCTGCTCCCACAGCCATCACACTTCTTCAGGACCCTCGGAGCATGCTTTTCCTTCTTCTTCCGGACTTTCCCAACCCCTCCATCCTCATCGCTGGACCCAGACATGGATGAAGATGGTGGCGATGCTGACAAGGAGGAGGACGATGACAATGAACAGTGGTGGGCCTGTACAGCAGACTCTGGAGCCCCGGAGATGACAGACCACTGCTTGAAGGATTTCACTCCCGACCTGGCTGCCTCGGATGCCAACTCCTCCTTCAATACAGACTTGAAGGTCAGTGTGTCACAGGTCATCAGCTTGCGTTGAGCGTCTTCATCCCAAAGTCTGGAAAGCAGGCGGTCACGGAGGGCATCCTCAATTTTCGGCCACTGGCAAGGGGCCACTGCAAGTCGTAGGGTGGCAGCATAGTCAGCCACAGACTCTCTGGGGCATGGGTCATGGCAGTGAAATGCAACCTGGGCAGGGAAAATCGAGACCCTTGGTTGGAAGTGGTTTCGCAGAGCCAACAGGATGTTGGTGAGGGGAACATCATCAATATCCCGTGGCAATAACAGGTGAATGGCCAACTCGAGGGTAGTCAGACCACATCTTGCAAGGAAACACAATCTCTTCAGATATTCCTCCATGATACTGTCAGCCGCCATGGCATGTTTGAATTGTTTTTCGTAGAGGAGCCATTTCTCTGGCGCTGTAATGTCTAAAGGGCCGATGGAATTCTTGTGGGATGCCATCCCATCCTGGTTGCCATTTTAGTGTTCCAGAAATAATGAGCAGCAGCCAGCAATATGGGCCAAACACATAACTTTATTACAGGGTTAAGAACACCCTTTTAACTGCGCCACAGCAACCTATATACAGGTGCGGAAAGATACATTTTGGTGGGCTTTAACAGGATTGGTTGAAGGAGAGTGGGGTGATCGAGGACCTGATCTCAATCACGCTTCTTGGAATAAAATGGCATAAACCCCAATCTCGCGTTACTTAGAAACTGAGGAGAACATAAAATGATGGACAAATTTCATTCAATACACAACACCCATATTATGTTTTCTGACTATAACTGTGTCAGAGTGTTAGGATGCTCAAATGAGGATCCAGTATGTGCACTGATGTGGACCTGTGTTTCCCAACCTTTGGTTCTTGCACTTCAATTACCAGGAGCCTAAGTCAATTTCCAAAAACACTGATCTGCCAATTTACTGACTTAGGCTTCTGGGAATGGAAGTCCAAGAACCAAAGGTTGGGAAACACTGGTATGGACACACCTAGCCAACCTCTTTCTCAATATGTAACTTAAATGTCAGCTATGGTAGGCATTACTCAAAATATAGGCCCTTGCACAGTGTTCAGTCTCCAATTTCCAAACCTTCATTCCAAAGGGGCAGGAGGTACAGTATATCCCCTGCTTCCTAATTTGCTCTTGCCAATACTGCTCTTCTGCAGTATTCCACAACATAGGAACATGCTGTTATTAGGAGGAGGACGTTTGAAAAACAGCATTCTTCATCACAGTAAGAGTGTAGCATCTCCATAGCGACCCACCCACATTGTTCCAGCTTTCTGCTGGATTCATCATATTTTCCCACCCCCCACTAGAGCCCAGAAAAAAGGTCCTTCCCAGAATTAGCCAATAGGTACTTGAGATGAAGGAGAAGCT
Organism: Bradypodion pumilum; assembly: GCA_035047305.1. Taxonomy (NCBI): domain Eukaryota; kingdom Metazoa; phylum Chordata; class Lepidosauria; order Squamata; family Chamaeleonidae; genus Bradypodion; species Bradypodion pumilum. The sequence goes on along the minus strand of JAWDJD010000002.1, from coordinate 175,399,300 downwards.
ACTGAAAACATATAATAAGATTCAATTGCTGAAGCCTAGGGTATCTATTGGTATCTATTTATCTACTTGCAATTTCTTGCTTTTGAACTGCTAGGTTGACAGGACCTGTGACAGAGATGGGAGCTCACTCTGTCATACAGTACTCAGGTATCAAACTCCAACCTTCCAGTCTTCAGGTTCACCCTTCCCTGTGGACTTTGGCACCCAGTAGTCAGGGTTGTCAGGTTAGTTAACCACTATTTGACACGTGACGTTGAGTCACTGGCAGTATGGTCTACTCTATTACCATAGCTTGATAACCTGGCCAGACTGGCTAGCCAGGTTAAATGCCCCAAAATGGATAAACAAGGCTCATCCCAAAACTGGTTCTTTCATAGGGAAATCTTCCCTTGGTGTCATGCTTGCAGTGGTTTATGATACATGTAAAATATCATATGTTACAGTATATGTGGAATATATTGTTTTTAGCATTTTTCGAGGTAGTTGTTTGTCTATAGCTACGATAACAACAAATTGTCCTGTGGGATCTTTAAGACAAACAGGTTTTATCTGCCCTAAGCTTTTTTGGATTATAGCTTGTAAAAGCTTCTGCCAAATAAACTTTACGGCTCTTAAAGAAGCCAATAGACTTTTTGTTGGTTTTGCTGCAGGTAAAGAGTGGGTTACAGTCCACAAAAGCTAACCTTAAATAAAACATATCAGTCTTTAAGATGCCATAAAATGTTTTATCATTTTTAGAGTCTTTTCAGGGGAATTCATTGTAATTTTAGGGCCATTTTTCAAAGTTTAAAAGTAAATGTATACCATAATGCTATGGCAACATGTCACTAATATGACACACGTACAACATCAATTTTGGATAATCTTAAATCATTATAAAGATTGAAACAGTGCCCCCTAATGTGTTAGCTAACATTTCCTAAGCTCTAGCTACGAGCTCTTGCCCTGGTGTCTCTTTGGAACAACTGTAGGTAACAAGCAGGTTGCAGAATGACTAAGCACATTTAGAGCATGTCCAGACTGCTCCTTATGGGACGGTCTGGGCTCATTCATTTTTGGGTCACTAGAGGATGGGGGAGAAGCTATATTACACTTAGACTGTTCACCTCATCCTAAAGCCTGAAGAACCCATTTGTCGGTCATGGCATGAGCCACTTCACCAAATGATTTTTCCTGCTCCTTTACAAAGGAAGGGAATATGTAAATGTTTTTCCTCCTTTACCAATCCAATATAACCCTAGATCAGCAAGAAGAGGGGGAACTATCTATTTCTCTTTTCCTTTTGATCAAAGCAATCAAAGGTAAAGGTAAAGGTTTCCCTGCTCGAAAGCCAGTCATATCCAACTCTAGGGTTCAGTGCTCATTTCCATTTCAAAGCCAAAGAGCCAGCGCTGTCTGCTTCTGCAGACGTTTCCGTGGTCATGTGGCAGGCATGACTAGACACCGGAGTGCACAAAACGCTGTTTACCTTCCCACCAAAGTGGTCCCTATTTATCTACTTGTAATGTCTTGCTTTCAAACTGCTAGGTTGGCAGGAGCTGGGACAAAGACAGGCTCTCATTCCTTCCTGCAGTACCCAGGAATCGAACTGCTGACCTGCCACCTTCCAGTCAGCGTCTTAGCCACTTAAGCCACTGCAGCGAAAAGGGTGGGCTGAAACATTTACACTTTCCTCCCTCTATAAAGTAGCACCAAAGGGCAGTGCATTAGTTAAGATCAAGGTCAAAGGCAAGTCAATTGGCTGCAGCTTCTCCTTGGAAGGCTTGTGGTCTTGCATTACTCTTTGCTTTGATTGACAGTGTTGGAGGGTGGGAGTAGGGGTTACCTCCATCCCAGTGAATTATTTTGTTTCATAGATTTATTTTTTCATATTCATGTTTCGCCATCTGCCTGGTTTCCCCCCTGCCGTCATCTTCCTGTCCCATTGGCACATTTCAGGGAAGCAGAAAATGAATCAGAGATGGGAACCAAGCCCACACAGCAGGACCTAAGAGTCAGTCAGGCAATCCAGACTCACACCTCCATCTGATGAAAAACAATTGTAGCTATCTGCTCACAAACACACATATACAAAAATATACATATAAAGCAAACTCAACATCAGCCAAGACTTGTCAGGATTGTGATTGGGATTAGAGGGACTTGAACATCTTGGGTTTTCTACCTTTGATGCCACCTCTAAACAAGGGAAGGGGGGAGAGAGCAGATGGACTACAGAATGTGCATCCAAGCCTTTTCCTTCCTTATGGCATACAAGGTATGTATTCAGCTAACCTGGGTGAAGTCAGAAGGCTAGCAAGATGCAACAAATTTGGGAGATCGGAGCTAGACTGGCAAGAGAGAAAGGGTGGATCAGAGCAGCACTGTATTCACACTGCACAAATGTGGGAGGAGATGATAGAAACTGTTCGAAACAAGTTGTGCAACTTATTTAGTGGTTAAGGCACTAGGCTTGGAGACTGGAAAGTTGGGTTTGATACCTGAGAGCTACACAATGGGGGACATGAGAGGACATGAGAGGAGACTCATTTGGGCATCACCTACAAAAATCCTTTCAACCCAGAGTAATCTCCGACACGAAAACGAATGAGCAAATCAGCTTATATTTTTCTTATTTTGCATTGTCTGTTCCAAGATAAAAAAAACCAGAGAATATGGAATTAGTTTGGCAACATAGAAGACGAGCTGAAGGGATTAGCTTCTGAGGATATATAACCTAAGACAGGCATCATACAAGAACATTGGAACCACCATCACCCATGGGATGGGGTTTTGGGGGTTGGAGGCATACTATGCTATCTACTGACAGCAGCTATGCAGATTCCTCATAGAGGTTTACATGAAAACAAAGGCACATCTGATCAGCATTGAGAACAGGTATAGACAATATGTGGCCTTTCAGAAGATGCCACCATGGAATGTTCATGAACCCTCATCTTTCACTTTGACAGGCAGGGAGTACAACATTATCTAGGAGCTGAGTCAGCAAGATGTGTCTCTCCAGACCATACCTGTCAACCGCGGCTCCGGAAAATACGGGACCTGCGCAAACGGTTCTGCGCAGGTCGCCTTCTATGCATGCATAGAAGGCTTTTACACTTGCGTAGAACCCTTCTATGCAAGCGTAAAACCCTTCTGTGCAAGCGTAAAACCCTTCTACACATGCATAGAAGGTGATCTGCGCAGAAGGGATGCGCAGTACAGTACCTCTTTTGCCCCCGCTGCCAATTCCGGGGTTTTGGCAGATGTGGGCGGGAAATGGCGCAAATCGGCGCCGAAAATCGGGAAATCCTGGCCAATCTGGGAAGGTTGACAGGTATGCTCCAGATTTGTTCCATTTGGAGCAAATGTTGGCTGGGGTTGTTGAGCTATGCTAGCTTTCACTCCAATCCACACATAGAGGGCCACAAATTACATCTCTAATTAAGAATAGGTGACTGTCCTATATAGGCAACTGTCATTCGACTGGTGTTCATCTGACTAACAACACTTCTCCAGGATCTTAGACCAAGGTACTGTATTTCATATCAGCAGTCACCTGAACCTTTTAACTAGATGTAATTGTCTGGCTGGACATCCTGCTATGGTAATGGCCATACAGCCAGCAACTCAATGCTGAGTGTTGGGTGGTAGTAAATAACCTGATTCCCTAAAGGGGCCAACAGCTACAGGCGGATGAGCCCCTTTAGGTGGGATGATGATCCCCTTCAGTGGAGGAAATGCCACTGGAAACCATTATATTGGGCCCAACAACGAAATGAGTGGAGGAGGGACTCTGATTTCTAACGGTCATAGAGGTGGAAGAGGCCATGCCAGATGAACTGGCTGTGAAGATGCTCCTTGATAATATCCTCAAGCCTGTGGCAGTCCATTGCAGTCCCAGTGTCAGATCCTGCATGTCTCATTTCATACGTGCCGCCTGAGATGGCTCCGAGATCATAGTGTGTGGGTCACTTCATGGCAATCTGGGATCCACCTTAAACAAATTCATGCCAATGGCATTTCCCCTGAAAATAATTTTCAGGGGTGTGGTGGTGGTGGTGGTATACTTAGACATGAGTAGCAGCCAACAATTAGGACTGAACTTGCGGCTTTGTCCATTGACCATAGACTATGCTTAGGTTTTCAACACATTCAGCAGGTCCAAAAGGCAATTTGTGAATAACAGGTGGTTATGCTGGCTAGATAGCTCAGTGGTTTAGGTATCAGGCTGCAGAGCAAGAGGTTGGGAGTTCGATTTCCCCCACTATCCCTCCTGAGAGAAAAGCCAGCCTGTGTAGCCTTGGACAAGCTGCACAGTTCCAGGCTATCACCAGAGGAAGGGATTTGTAAATTATTGAATACTTTCTACCTAAAAAAACCAAGGAGGGGTCACCATAAGTCAGAATTGACTTGACAACACACAAATGGATCTAGTCACCAAATAATGCCCTACCAATCTCACTCAGATGGAGTGAGGCAAACAAATCCTGCTGCTCTGCTTTACAATCTCAGGTACAGCTATTCACTTCTGGAATTTAGCAGGCAACCTGAGGTCTGGAAAATGTGTATGAATGATTTAATGCTTCATCTAAAGGGTTTTATAACCAAGGCTCCTTCCTTAGCAGAGTGGAAGGCACTATTCTATCCACGTTTTGGTTAATCAAGTCCAAAAAAGGTGCCACATAGCAGCGTTTCTAGCAAACCCTCCATCCTTCCCACATTGCTCTGTTGTCATGGCAGCAGAATGGTTGTGTTGCTATGTGGGAGAAGGCAGCAGTTGTGTAGAGCAGCAGATGCAGCAATGACTGTGGTTGTAGGAAGGGAGACAAAAGGGACGAATAGCAGAGGTGATTTGTTGGGCAGAGGTGACCGGCATGGCAAAAATACTGGGCTGATCTAGGAAGGCATTTTACACTGTGGATTTGCCTTCTGCAAGAAGGGAAATGTCATAACACACCATACTGGCAAAACAAGTATACCAACCTGGATTGGGAAAACAACTGGAGAGAGGAGGGAGGCAGAGTGGAATGGCAGCGGGTGAAAAATGGGGAACAAGAGCCCTGAGTCATAACAGCCACTTATAGAGCTGGGATGGAACATTAGAATGTGAAGGTACAAGAGAGGAAAATTACAGGCTTTAGTGTATGGGACCAAAGACGACCGGACAACCGAAGGGTTGGTTTAACACAGGTTTATTGCATTGCATGAGGTTCCAGTGAAGCATGAGGTAATGGCGGTGATACATCTCAATATATACAGTAGCTCTCTACATTTGAATCTTGTAGCACGGTAGCTGATTGGTTGCTACCGGCGTGGCCTCGCCCAGGCACGCCTCTTTCTTCAGCTGCTGAATGCAGGTCTTGCTTCAGCTGCTGAATGCAGGTCTTTCTTCAGCTGCTGAATGCAGGTCTTGCTTCAGCTGCTGAATGCAGGTCTTGCTTCAGCTGCTGAATGCGGGGAAGGTTTTCCCGCGGCTGTCCGTGATTGAGCAATGTGAACCATGTGAGAGTGAACGCTCGCAGCTGCCCTCTATAGGCTGTCTGCTCGCGTTCCTTTATAGCTGATATCGTTTGTATCTGGAGTGGTTACAATCTTGCCTTACAGTATAATGAACATGCATACATACATAACATCCTCTACGCGGTATGAGACGGGGCCGGTTTGGTCTACTACGGTGCCCGGCACCCAGGCTGGCCCCGCGCTGGCGTAATTCCTGCAGTATACTGGGGCGCCTATGCCGAAACTCTTGGTGGGTTCCACCCCTATGTTCCGCCCCTTGTCCTCTACTCTCGTGGGGTCTAGCTTGGATATCCCCGTGGCCAGCTTCCTGCGCATCAACAGCTCTGCGGGGGAGTACCCTGACGCTAAGGGGGTGACCCTGTATCTCAGCAGGAATTGGCACAATTTCAGGTCGAGGTCTCCGGGACCCATGCGCAGTAGCGCGTCTTTCGTGGTGCGCACGAGGCGCTCTACTTGGCCATTGGTGGCCGGGTGAAAGGGGGCGGAGGTGACGTGCCGAATGGCGTTGCGTTCCATGAATGCCCTGAACTCGGCGGACGTGAAACAGCTAGCGTTATCGCTGACGAGGGTGTCGGGTAAACCGAACGTGGAAAAGACCCTCCTTAACTGTTTAATGGTTGTGGTCGAGGAGGTGCTCGAGACTGGAATGACCTCCAACCACTTAGAGAACGCGTCCACCACGAGGAGGAAAAGCGTTCCCCTGAATGGGCCAGCAAAGTCTACGTGAACTCGGGACCAGGGTCCCCTCGCAGCGTCCCATTCCCTAGGTGGCGAGCGAGCCTCTTCTGGCCTTGAGCTTTGGCACGCCTCACAAGTGCCGACCATGTGTTCGATGTCGGCGTCTAACTGGGGCCACCAAAAGTAACTGCGGGCTAGTGCCTTAGAGCGTACGATCCCCGGGTGGCTGACGTGCAGCAGTTTAAGCACCCTCGGCCGGAGAGACGTGGGGATCACTACCCGCTGTCCCCACAAGAGGCAACCCCTCTCCAGGGACAACTCTAATCTCTTTTTGAAGAATGTGTCGAATTCCGCTGCTGGGGAAGACACGGGCCACCCTTTCTGCACCCAGGAGCAAACTGTGGCCAGCGCTTTGTCCTTGCCTGTCGCTTTGGCGATTTCGGCCGGTACTACTGGAGGGGAGTCTAGGACCTCTATCATTAAGACCTGGTGGTCCCTCTCTACTCCGCCCACGTGGCAGCAATCCCGGGGAATGGGGGACCTCGACAGAGCGTCGGCATGGCTTATCTCCCTCCCGGGCCGGTATACCAACGCGTGCTGATACGCGTTGAGAAAAATGGCCCATCTGAGCATTCTCGGGGACAGGATCTGGGGTGTGGGCTTGTCTGCGGTGAAGATGCCCAGCAAAGGCTTGTGGTCAGTCACTATGGTGAAGGGGCGGCCGTACACGAAATCATGAAATTTCTTGGTCCCCGCAATTATTGCTAGCGCCTCTCTGTCTGTCTGAGCATAATTCCTCTCCGCTTGGGACAGGGATCTAGAGTAGAAAGCTATCGGGGCCTCCCTACCGTTCTCCAGCACGTGGCAAAGCACCGCCCCCACCCCCACCGGGGATGCATCGCATATCAGGACCACCGGGCGTTTGGGATTGAAGTGGGTCAGTACAGCATCTGATGCCAGGAGTCGCTTCAGGTCATTGAACGCCTTTTCCTGGACGTCGCCCCACTTCCATGCCTCGTCCTTTTTTAACAATTTGTGTAGCGGTTCTGCCACGGCTGCCTTCCGCGGGAGGAAGGAGTGGTAGAAGTTGAGCAGTCCGAGGAACGACTGCAACTCGGGCTTGGAGGTGGGGCGAGGGGCCTTTTTGATGGCGGCTACCTTGGATTGGGCTGGCCTAATTCCCTCGGGAGTAACACGGAACCCTAGGAACTCAACCTCTGTAGCGAAGAAGACGCATTTGTCTTTCCGCAACCTCAACCCCGCCTTTTCGAATATTGTCAGGACCTTTCCCAACCTTGTTGCTAATTCGGCCCGGCTCCCCCCTGTAATTAATACGTCATCAAAATAGGGTAACACCCCCTCCAACCCCTTCAGGAGGCGTTCCACCAATGACTGGAAAATCCCGGGCGCCGAATTCACGCCGAATTGGAGGCGCGAAACCTGGAACGCCCCTTTGTGGGTGACTATGGTTTGTGCAGCAGCTGCGGCGGGGGTCACCGGGAGTTGCTGGTAGGCTTGGGCCAGGTCGAGTTTGGCGAAACACCTCCCCCCGTGTAACCTGGCCAATAAGTGGCTGACTACCGGCACCGGATACGCATTAGGGCGGATCGCCTTATTGATGGTGCACTTGTAATCAGCGCATATTCGGACTTCCCCGTTGGCCTTGAGCGCTGTTACAATTGGAGTTTCCCACTCCGCAGAATCAACAGGAACAAGAATCCCCTGGCCCACTAATTTGTCCAATTCCGCCTCAATTTTGTCCTTTAGTGCGAAAGGCACTCTGCGCGGTTTAAGTCTGATTGGACGCACTCCAGGGTCCAGGTCGAAAGTCACTGGGGGGCCCTTGAATCTCCCTAGCCCCTTTTTAAAAACCTCGGGGTGCGCGTCGCACACGCTCTGTATTGGATCAGTCCCGGCGGCGTGTGCTCCCACGGCGTGCACCCCCCCAATGAACAACCCCAGGGGCTGGAACCATTGAGTCCCGAGGAGGCTGCATTTACCCCCCTTGAGGACGACTAAGGGAAGCGTTGCGGTGTACTTTTTGAACTGGACCTGGAACTTCCCAACCCCCAACACTGGGATGCGGTTCCCCTGCACGTCCTTCAGTGTGGCCCTCAACGCCTTGAGCTTGGGCCGCACGCGGGGGGCAATTTTCATGAACTCCCCCTGGGAAATAATGGAGTATGAGGAACCCGAGTCCACCTCCATCCTAACAGGGGCCCCTTGTATTACTACCTCAACGAAGTAACGGGGGTGCTCCGTGGAAACGCTGCAAACCGGCGCGTCGTCCTCGCTGTCGTCGGAGACTCGCCCTACTCCGTCCCGCGTCCTCGTGGTCCGTGTGCCGTCCTTCGGCCTCGTGGTGCGGTCCTGCCTCGTGGTGGACGCGTTCTCTAAGTGGTTGGAGGTCATTCCAGTCTCGAGCACCTCCTCGACCACAACCATTAAACAGTTAAGGAGGGTCTTTTCCACGTTCGGTTTACCCGACACCCTCGTCAGCGATAACGCTAGCTGTTTCACGTCCGCCGAGTTCAGGGCATTCATGGAACGCAACGCCATTCGGCACGTCACCTCCGCCCCCTTTCACCCGGCCACCAATGGCCAAGTAGAGCGCCTCGTGCGCACCACGAAAGACGCGCTACTGCGCATGGGTCCCGGAGACCTCGACCTGAAATTGTGCCAATTCCTGCTGAGATACAGGGTCACCCCCTTAGCGTCAGGGTACTCCCCCGCAGAGCTGTTGATGCGCAGGAAGCTGGCCACGGGGATATCCAAGCTAGACCCCACGAGAGTAGAGGACAAGGGGCGGAACATAGGGGTGGAACCCACCAAGAGTTTCGGCATAGGCGCCCCAGTATACTGCAGGAATTACGCCAGCGCGGGGCCAGCCTGGGTGCCGGGCACCGTAGTAGACCAAACCGGCCCCGTCTCATACCGCGTAGAGACCAGTACAGGTTTCCTGTGGAGGCGACACGTGGACCAACTCAGGCGTAGGGTCCCCGGAGAGCAAGACGAGGATGAGGCCAGCATTGATTCAGCGTTAGGGTACTCCCCCACCCGTTTAGCCCAAGGGGGAGGAAAAGGGGAGCATGGGTCCCCACCAAGGGGGGAGGAAAGGGAATCGATCCACGGAAATCTTTTGCGGGAGTCCCTGCCAGAGAGGAGGAGCCCCGGGTTGCGGGAGTCCCCGTCAGAAAGGAGGAGCCCCAACCACACTCATACCCCGCGGAAGCCGCGGAAGTCCCCCCGAGGCTCAGAGGCCCATAGAGGTTTAGACGTTGATTTACAGTACCAGGGGGAGTTAGCGGAGTGGTCCCCCACCCGTCCTAGCGAAAAGAGGGGTTTCAGTTCAGCCCCTGGTACCTCCAGTCCCAGTAGCCCCTGTGAGTTAGAATGCAATATAGCGCCCATGTTCCGGAGACCGACACCTCCAAGACCAGAGGCATCAGCGAGTCCGCCCACCACCACAGTCTTAAGGTCCCCCGAGCAGGGATCAGAAGGTAGCCATTCCCCAAGGGCGACCTCATCGGTGCCGCGGTTCACACTGGGAGGGTCCCCGGGGTCCGAGGGCAATAGGCAGGGATTTACCTCCCAACTGTTCATCCCATTCCCTTCCCCAAGCGCAAGGCAGGCACGGACGCCCCACAGAGCCACTAACGAATCCCCGTTTCCCGTTGCAGGACAAGCGCCCGCGGAGTCAGGGATCACAGGCTCTCCAGAATTAGGGCAGGCGCAAGCACGCCCCAAGCGAACGTGCGGCAAGCCACAATGGTTGCGGGACTTCGTCCCATCCTAGGGGGGAGGGATGTTATGTATGTATGCATGTTCATTATACTGTAAGGCAAGATTGTAACCACTCCAGATACAAACGATATCAGCTATAAAGGAACGCGAGCAGACAGCCTATAGAGGGCAGCTGCGAGCGTTCACTCTCACATGGTTCACATTGCTCAATCACGGACAGCCGCGGGAAAACCTTCCCCGCATTCAGCAGCTGAAGAAAGACCTGCATTCAGCAGCTGAAGCAAGACCTGCATTCAGCAGCTGAAGAAAGACCTGCATTCAGCAGCTGAAGCAAGACCTGCATTCAGCAGCTGAAGAAAGAGGCGTGCCTGGGCGAGGCCACGCCGGTAGCAACCAATCAGCTACCGTGCTACAAGATTCAAATGTAGAGAGCTACTGTATATATTGAGATGTATCACCGCCATTACCTCATGCTTCACTGGAACCTCATGCAATGCAATAAACCTGTGTTAAACCAACCCTTCGGTTGTCCGGTCGTCTTTGGTCCCATACACTAAACAGGCGGAATCCTGGAAAGCCTCAGACAAGTCTCACAAACCCCTTTCATGGAGCCTAACAAAACATCCAGCAAAAGATTGGAAAAGCTATTCTGTTGGACCACAGCTGGGTAATAAGGCAACTGCCTATGCCCAACCTCATGTTTCTCTCTCCTCATCTGAAAGGCCTGATAAGTTTGGTGCAAGCAAGAAAGCAACTCTTGTGCTCTCACCCCAAGTGCCAAAAGGCTACGTGTATCTTCTCTGGCGCACTGTCGGTTTCATATCCTGTTCTGAGCTGGCAGGTGCTGCAGGAAGTTGCCAACAAGGAGGGCTAAGAAGTCAAAGGGTCTGAGATAGAGGATTGTTCCTCAGCCAGACAGCCACTGATGTGTCAAGACAGCTAACCCAACCCACAAGTTTCAGCAAATTTGCCACATCTGTCAAGAGTTGCTGTGCATAGAAGATAAAAGGAAATGGCTGTATGAGGAGAAAAGGTCCAAGACTACATATTTATTTATTTAATTATAATTCAAATTTCTATGCCACCCAATCAGGCGAACCCGACTCAGGGCGGCTAGAGAGTTTTACATTGGCAGCAGCACTGGCAGCAGGATTTCCACTGTTTGCGCGTGCGCGCACACACACATTCATGCATGCACATGCACATGCACACACGCACGCACGTGCAGCCGCCCTAGAATTAGCTAAAATCTACTTCATGGATGCCAACCCCCTAGAGTAGGCAATAGCTGAAATTGAGGAAACGTTCTCGAGATATCTGTCAGGCTCAAAATATACCTATAGTAGAGAGCAAAAACAACACACCTTGCTAAATGGATGAATACCAAAGACCCACCAGGTCAAGATTTTGGCTGGACCATCGGGAAGTCACTTAATAGACTCTGAAGCAAAGTAAGAAGATAAAACAAAAATCAAGTTAAATGGGGATACCTGGGTGCAGTGTGAATGTAGAGAAATTCAATACATGCAACATTTATGTGCATGAAATGTATACACTGCCACAAGTACAAAAGAAGATTTAGTAAATGGCCAAGATAATACTATTGAAGTAGCCTCACTTCTGATTAAAATTTGTCTAATTATTTTAACATTTAATTTGATTTTAATTTTACCAATACAGTATCTCATATACATCTTTCATTTTAAATTTGTGCAATAATCTGATACAAAGAAAGAAAGACTGGTTAAAATCCTATTAGAATCTCATGTGTGTGCAAGAGGAGTCACATAATTTGCCACCACTCATTGTAATAAGAGACTGCAGTGGCTTAATGGTTAAGATGCTGAACTTGACGTCAGCAGGTCAGCAATTTGAGACCCCAAGTGCTGCACAATGGAGTGAGCTCCCATCTCTGTCCCAGCTCCTGCCAACCTAGCAGTTCGAAAGCAAGAAATTGCAAGTAGATAAATAGGGACGACTTTGGTGGGAAAGTAACAGCATTCCGTGCACTCTGGTGTCTAGTCGTGCCTGTCACATGACCACGGAAACATCTGCAGATGCAGACAGTGCTGGCTCTTTGGCTATAAACAGAGATGAGCACTGCTCCCTAGGATCAGATACAACTGGCTTTTGAGCAAGGGCGACCAAATAATGATAAACTGACAAAGTGAATGGTATATGCCAGGTGTGCAATTGAGAACACTTGCTGCCTTTGATTTTTGCTAGGGAGAAAGGCATGCTAAAAATCAAATAAATAAACAAAAACTGTTGGCTGCATAGCTTACACCAGGCACCTCATCAGTAGAGAGAGAGAGAGGCCCAGGGTTTAAAGCCAACTCACGCTCAAAATGCCAACTTTCTTCTCCTTCAAGTCAGATTGTCCTGGGATTTTTGTCTCCTTGCCCCAAGGCCAAAGGCATCTTAGCAATTGCCAGAGACTGCCGCAAGCATCCTAAGACCTCTAGCATCGTGTATCCTGATCAGTGATGCACTGTAAAAAAATTGCTACCCACTCAGTGGGCGTGGCTATCTGTGGCCATGGCTATCTGTGGGCGTGGCCTCAACCCTCCCCATCCTCCAAAAAGAAACCTACCTTGCTCTCTTGCTTCGTAGCTGGCCTCCCCCTCCCAGCACCGCCGGAAATGCGTCCCTGCTGGCGGTGCTACTGGGAGGTGAGTGGGGCGGGTTGGTGGTCTGGCGCTGGCTGGCCTCTCCTTCCCAGTGCCACCGGAAACGCGTCCCTGCTGGCAGTGCTGCTGGGAGGTGAATGGGGTGAATTGGTGGGCTGGCGCTGTCCTCCCCCTCCCAGCGCTGCCAGAAACGCATCCCATTTGCCTCGCCCAGGGTCAAAGGCGCAAGGGATGTGCGGAGATGAAAGTGCGCCTTTGGCCCTGAGTGAGGCAAATGGGATGCGTTTCTGGTAGCACTGGGAGGGGGAGGCCGAGAGGTTGGCATGGCCGGCCAAATGGGCATGGTCTGGAATTTCTACTACCGGTTCGCTAGAGCCGGTGAGAACCGGCCACAGTACAACACTGATCCTGATGGACAAGAACTATCTAAACTTGTGGGTGGCGTTTTCTCCACCAGCCCCAATTCATGAATCTTTTAACAAGAAATGGCCAAAACAGAACTCTTAAAATGTAAAATAAGAACTACATTTTAACAAGTAAAATGACTAACTTTTAAAATATTGTTGTTATGTGCCATCCTTATGAAAAAGGGGAGTCCAAAATGTCCAATCCTCCACTCCTCTGCTAAGTTCCTGTGAACTCCAGTCTGTGCCTTCTTTTAGAGAGTCTATCCACCTCATATCTACCTTCCACCATTCCACCATTCCTAGCCTTGTTCTCTTTTCCATAAAATCTTGCCTTCTCATGATGAGCTCAAAGTAGGAGAGCCTCAATTCCATTCTTCCATTCCATTATTTCTGACCCCAGAGATGCTTCAGATGTGATTTGTCCTAGGCCCCACTTGTTCATCTTTCTGGCAAGCTAAGATATCAGCAAAGCTCTCCTACGTTTACCATATTTCAAAAGAGTTTATTTTCCCCCTGTCAGCTTTCTTTGCTATCCATCTTTCACACCCAACCATAGTGATTGGAAACACAATACTGTAGTGTGGATGATCTTGACACATCCTACACTGCTGCCCTTCTGAGTCTCAGTCTTCTTCTGATTTCTTGGCTGCAGTCCCCATTTGGATTGATGATTGAACCAAGATATATGAAATATTTCACTATTTCAATTTCTTCATTGTTAACATTATAATTCAGTAGTTCTTCTGTAGCTGTGATTTTTATCTTCTTAATGTTCAACTAGAGAGCTGCTTCCCCCTTCTTCTTTCATGTTCATCACAAATCATTTCAAGTCATTGCTGCTTTTAGCCAGCAAGATTAAAATGAGCCCATGTAAAATAAGAAGAATGTGAACTGTTACAATAGGATAATAGTCACTACTTATAATATAGCATCTCTTTGGGACTTTTTGTTCTGTTTTTTGGCCCTGTGTCACAATTGCCAGATGCCCCTTAGTTTCATGGAAATGTTCTTTATCCCCAGAACACAGCATTTCCACTGAGCATATGGATGGATGTGCTCTAATTCAGAACATTCTGCCTCCCTAGAATATATCAGATAACCATTTCAACTCAATAAATAATATAGGAAAGCATTTAATCAGGGCATTAATGAGAGAGAGAGAGTTATTGACTTAACTCGCTTTTTATAGATTACGGGTGAAAAACATTGATATCCCTCAAAACAAAATCAGTAACTGACAGGTGGGAAAATCCGAGTGCAAAACTACACTCAACCTCTTCATAAATGATCTAGAAGTAGGAGTAAATAGCAAGGTAGCCAAATTTGCTGACGACACTAAATTATACAGGGTAGTGAAAACTGAGAGAGATTGTGAGGAGCTCCAGAGGGATCTCTGGACACTGGGGGAGTGGGCAAAACAGTGGCAAATGAGTTTCAACACTAGTAAGTGCAGAGTGATGCATGTTGGGGCAAAAAACCTCAATTACATTTATAAACTGAATGGGTCTGAACTCTCTGCGACAAACCAGGAAAGGGACTTTCGTGTCCTGGTGGACAGCTCAATGAAGGTGTCAACCCAGTGTGCCTCAGCAGTGAAAAAAGCAAACTCAATGCTAGGGATCATTAGGAAGGGTATAGATAATAGATCAGCAAGTGTCATTTTACCTCTTTATAAATCTATGGTGAGGCCCCATCTGGAATACTGCGTACAGTTCTGGTCACCATACCTCCAGAAGGATATTATGCAGCTGGAAAAAGTGCAGAGGAGGGCAACCAGAATGATTAGGGGACTGGAACACCTTCCTTACCATCTGAGGCTGCAACGGTTGGGCCTCTTCACTCTTGAACGACAGCGTCTAAGAGGTGACCTGATTGGATAAAGTAGGTAAGGAAAAACTGTTTTCCCTATCGAACAACACTAGAACTAGGGGGCACTCCATGAAACTTTTGGATACTAGTTCTCAAACAAATACGAGAAAGCACTTTTTCACCCAGAGGATCACTGGTCTAAGGAACTCCCTGCCAGAAGAATTGAGGCTCTCCTACTTTGAGCTCATCATGAGAAGGCAAGATTTTATGAAAAAGAGAACAAGGCTAGGAATGGTGGAATGGTGGAAGGCAGATATGAGGTGGATAGACTCTCTAAAAGAAGGCACAGACTTGAGTTCACAGGAACTTAGCAGAGGAGTGGAGGATTGGACATTTTGGACTCCCCTTTTTCATAAGGATGGCACATAACAACAATATTTTAAAAGTTAGTCATTTTAGAAGAAGTGGTGACAGCTGTAAGTCTTGACAGCTTTAAGAAAGGATTAGACAAGTTCATGGAGGACAAGGGTATCAATGGCTATAATTATGAGTACCTAAGGACAACCTCCGGGTTGGAGAGATAGGCAGGATATCTCTCAATGCCATTTCCAGGGAATCCTAAGCAGGTGAAGGCATCTGCTTGGGAATACCCTGAAGCAAATGGTGAGCCACTCACTGTGTGAGACAGAATGCTGGACTGGATGGGCTGTGGCCTGTTCCAGCAAGGCTGTTCTTATGTTCTTATGTACACATTAACACACAAATGCGCATAACCTAACCCAAAGAATAATACAGCAGTTTTAGGAATCAGAACAGAATAACCCCTCCAATGTGGTTAAAAATAAACTACATTTCAGGCAGATAACGCACACCCCAGCTGTGTGTTATGTATTCCTCAGCATGTGACCTGATTTTGGACCTGACAAAACTGACACAAATGTAGGACTTTTAGCTAATCAAGACACACCCGATTTCACACCTCAGCCCACATGTCTAACCATGTTAGCGGATACTTAGCTTATAGAACCCCTAAAAAATTAACGATTATCAATGCTAGTTTGAATAGTACACAGTTATCAGTATAATTAGTTTGAATAGTACACAGCTATCAGTATAATTTCCTGCCAACCTAGCGGTTTGAAAGCAAGAAATTGCAAGTAGATAAATAGGGACCACTTTGGTGGGAAGGTAACAGTGTTCCTTGCACTCCAGGGTCTAGTCATTCCTGCCATATGACCACGGAAACAGCGCTGGCTCTTCGGCTTTGAAACAGAGATGAGCACTGAACCCTAGTAGGATACGGCTGGCTTTTGAGCAAGGGAAACCTTTGCCTTTACCTATCAATATAATTGAGGCTGCAGTGGCCTAGCAAATAAGACACTGAGCATGACGACCAGAAGGTCAGCAGTTCGAGACCCGAGTGCTGCACAATGGAATGACTGCCCATTGTCTGTCCCATCTCATGCCAAACTAGCAGTTTGAAAGCAAGAAATCACAAGTAGATAAATGGCTTTCAGCAGGAAAGGTAACCGCATTCTGTGTGCCAATTTATATGCCAAGGTAGGTGTGTCATAGCCCCAGGTAAGTCACTCGATTGTGCGATTGTGACATCATCATGATGTAATTGAGCTGGCTAATGTAACAGTCCCAGGTAGGGATGCATAGGGGACACAAAGAGAGACAGAGGAAGGGAGGCAGGAGTGACCCACACACACCCCATGAGGTTTCCATGGGAAAGGCTGGCCTGTGGTAAAAAAGAAAACCCGGGCAAGGCCGGGTAATCGGCTAGTACAATATAAGGATGAGCATTTTAGATCACCTCTGGTCCCAGGCACTTTGCCATCCTCCCACCTTCAATGGAAGATTATCACACACCCCATTTGTACCCTGAACAGCATTCCTTATTCCAAGAATGTACAGAGGCTTGCTGTGATTGGCGGCTGATGAAAAAGATACCTGCATGTTCCACCAGATGCAGTGGGGCAAACAAAGGCTTTGGTAGGTATACAGTGACTCTGATTTGAGGACCCACAAGAAGACTGGATAAATGATGTTCCACCAGCAGTAAGAAAAATACAAACAGCACTTGTTATCTTGTGGGCCAAAAACGAGGAAGGCTCCTCTCTAGACACAGGCCTTGCTCTTGGAGGGGGAAAACTTGCCTGTTTGACTTCCCCATTTTGCTGTCTCTCTCATCTGGAAATGGTATCTGAAGGAATCAGGGCCACTGGGGGCCGGAGGAGGACTGATCAAGTAACGACACGAGGCAAACGGAGCGAGATCAGATCAGTACTTTATTGGAAAAAGGCAACATCATTTATAGGGAAAAAAGCGCAACGGTGGCAAGCTGTCACCTGACAGGAAAATTACCTCACCCACGTACACGGGTTAATGGGGAATTCTTCAAAGGGAAGTTAATTAACTGGGGCAAACATGGGTTTAGGGACCTCATTGTCTTGGGGATTAGGCAGGGACAAACATGGCTTATTTGCGCCAGGGATTTCCCGAGCCGGGAGATGAACTATGCACTTAATGTTTGACAGGAGTCAGCTATCTGCTTACTTGGCCGAGTCGCAGGTCAGGTCACGGCAATTGGGTGAATCAAACCCTATATTTTATTCACCCCCCTTAATTTGGCGGCCGCAGAGCCCACGGGCTGGGAGCGTCTCTCACTGCGGTGGCCTCTGGCGGGCCGTTCCATGCCCTGTGGGGCATGGGGAAACCGCAGGTATCAGCAAGAGCTTGGAAATAGTTATTCTTTGAAGGGCCATGTGTTCTAAGGATGTATGCTGAAGAGAATTCCCTGGTTATTGAGAGACATCTCTCAGAAACTAAATAGGTGAAGGAGGTTTTTGTGTGCTGTCTGAAGTTATGACTGATACTGATGGGTCTCAAAGGTCTGTAACTTTGAGCCCTAGCAGAAGCAAAATAAATTATGGCAAATGAACAAATATATGCAAGGCATATCAGAGAATAAACAAAACCAAACAAAAACGCTGTAGCACTTTAAAGTCTAGCTGTTATATTTTAATGTGGATGAAGTCCACTTCGTCAGGCCCACAAGATGCCTGAAACACAGACTAACATAGCTACTATTCCAAAATATATATGCAAATACACTATTTATAAAGGGCATGCTCTCATTCTTAGTGGGTTGATTTGCCATTGGATTTTCATTAAAAAAAAGTGTATCCAAGAGTATCCACAGCCAACCTACCATTTAATGATAGGACTATCAGTCTCACCACAAATGGTTATTGATCTGAACATTTATATTCCACCACTTCGATTCTGTCACATCCTTGGCCTCCAGGGGCATCTTAAACAGTCATGGCTTATAACATAAAGTAAATTCACAAATATCTCTTCTACATAGACCAGGGTTTCCCAGCCTTTTCAAGCCAGAAGCCGGGTCATACTCTCTCAGTCAGTTTTGAAGGCCGGACGCCCATGTTGCCCTGCCTGCATGATGGGCGGGTGGCCATTTTGTCCCAACAGCTTCAAAGGGGCAGCCATTTTGTTTCTAAAAATGGGGTGGGGGACACATGAAATTGTGCCATGGGCTGGATCCAGCCCATGGACCTTAGGTTGGGAACCCCTGACATAGACTCAAGGAGAACCCATGGAGGAATTATTTATGTTGTAACCTTTTGATGAACAATATATAAAGCATCATATTTTTGTGAATACATTTTCTGGAGAATTTTCTCTACCGAACGGTTCCCTCTTTCTCTTCATAGACCATACCTGTCAACCCGCGGCTCCGGAAAAACGGGACCTGCGCACATCACTTGTGCACAGGTCACGTTCCACGCATGCGTGGAAAGGTTTTACTCCTTCCACAAATGCGCGGAAGCGCTACGCCGCTTGCACAGCCCTTACGCAAGCAACATAGCGCTTCCGCGCATGCGTGGAAGGGGTAAAACCCTTCCGCGCATGCGCGGAAAGCATTTCCCCGGCTGCCAAATTACGGGGTTTTGGCAGCGGGGGCCGGGTTATGATGTCAATCGACGTCAATTTACTGGGTAATCCCGGCCAAATCGGGAAGGTTGACAGGTATGTCATAGACTCAAGGAGAAACAAAAACAAAATACAGAGACAGGTTAGCTCCCAGTCCTCCCCCTGCCCCATAACTCCCAAACTATCTTGAAATTACAAAAGAGCATATTTTTCTTTTGTCTCCAGAAGGAGGGGAGGGGAGGAGTCAAAAAGGCTGACCAAGTGTTATGAAGGAAACATCAAGTTCAGACGTCTCAGAAAATTTAGTATATGAGAGTCAAGACACAAGGCACAGCCAAAGGCTGGGTTAACTCAGGTTTATTGCATGGTGGACAGAGGGAACATGAGGTAATGGCGGACGAACAGCTCTATATATATGGTAGTAACGTATTTGAATGTGGCTCCACGGTAGCCCGTTGGCTACTGGTCCGCGTGACGTCATGGCTGGTCACGCCCTTCTTGTCCAGGTGTAGGTAGCGGCGGGAAACTTCCCGCGCTGCGGTCTTTGATGGGTTTGAACCAAGAGAGCTTGGACGCTCGCTGCTGCCAGCTGGTGGTCATTAGCTCGCGTCCTATTACAGGGTTTATGTGATACAGCTGAAGGTTACATTGTTACTCATAGGCAAGGTTACATTGGTTCAGATACATTGATATCACATGTGGAAGGTTACACTATTAGAACACAACACTCCTCCCCCCTAGGATGAGACGAAGTCTCTCAGCCAAGGTGGCTTATTTCGAACACGCTGGGGTCTCGGCGCGGGCTGCCCTGCCCTGGCTTCGCTCCCTCCTCCTTGCTCCCTGGCTGCCTGCCCTGTAACGGGAGAGGATGACTTGTTAGTGGTTTGCCGCGGTTCTGCGGCTTTGTTGGAAGGTGTGTGCTTTGTTTGGGAAGAACCGGGGGCACTGGGGGCTAACGAAAAACCCCTCTTCTCGCTTGGATGGGTGGGGGAACACTCCAAAAAACCCCCCCCCGGCTAGCAAAATCAAAATCAAAATCGGCTTCGGGGGAAGCGGCAGCGGCGGCCGCACACTCCTTTTCCCTCCCCCCGGGCTCGGATAGAACTGGGGTATCAAAAGGATATGAGTCGGGCTCGCTGCTTTCCCTCCTGGCTTTGGACTGGTGTCCCTCTCTGTCTCCCCCTTGGGCTAAACGGGTGGGGGAGAACCCTATCGCTGAATCCTGTCGCTGAGCCCCACTGATCGGCCCCTCACTCACTCGGTGCCTCAGTTGGTCAGCGTGCCTCCTCCAGAGGAGGCCGGTGCTAGTTTCCACCCGATATGACACTGGCCCCGTCTGTTCTATTATCGTCCCTGGCACCCAGGCTGGGCCTGCGTTGGCATAGTTCCTGCAGTGTACAGGATCGCCTACGCCGAAACCTTTCGAGACCGCTAAACCTATGTTCTTCCCTTTGTCCTCGACCCTCGACGGGTCCAACCTGGACAACAGCGTCGTCAGTTTCCTCCGCATCAGCAGCTCAGCCGGCGAGTATCCAGACGCTAAGGGGGTCACTCTGTATGCTAATAGAAATTGACAAACTTGGTGATTTAGATCTCCCGAGCCCATGCGCCGCAGCGCATCCTTTGTGGTGCGCACCAACCGTTCCACTTGGCCATTCGTGGCCGGGTGAAACGGCGCGGATGTGACATGCCGAATTGCATTTGCCTCCATGAATGCTGCGAACTCAGCGGACGTGAAGCAACTGGCGTTATCGCTGACCAAAGTGTCGGGTAAACCGAACGTGGAAAAGACCCTCCTTAGCTGGCGAATGGTAGTGGCGGAGGACGTGCTCTTTACCGGAATGACCTCCAGCCACTTTGAGTATGCATCCACCACCAGGAGAAACATGGTTCCTCGGAACGGGCCAGCAAAATCTACGTGCACCCTGGACCACGGTCCCCTTGCTGCGTCCCATTCCCTATGCGGGAGGCGGGCCACCTCCGGTCGGGAGCACTGACATGCCTCACAAGTGCCAACCATATGCTCTATGTCGGCGTCCAGCTGGGGCCACCAGAAGTAACTCCGGGCCAACGCCTTGGAACGGACGATTCCCGGGTGGCTGACGTGCAACAGCAGGGACGTAGGAACCACCACCCGTTGGCCCCACAAAAGGCACCCCCTCTCTAAAGACAACTCTACTCGCTTTCGGAAAAATGGGTCGAATTCCGTGCCTGGGGATGACGCCGGCCACCCCTTCTGTACCCACGAGCATACTTTCTCTAGTGTTCTATCCTTTCCGGTCGCCCTGGCAACGTCGGCCGGTACTATCGGGGGTGACTCCAAGACCTCTATTAATAATACCTGGCGGTCTCTTCTTGCCCCTGCCTTCTGGTCGTCCGACAAGGGTAACGGCGACCGTGAGAGCGCGTCTGCATGGCTGATTTCCTTCCCTGGCCGGTATTCTAACTCATGTTGATATGCGTTAAGAAAAATAGCCCACCGCAGCATCCTCGGGGACAGGATCTGTGGCGTGGGCTTATTTGCAGTGAATATTCCTAACAGGGGCTTGTGATCAGTAACGACCTTGAACGGCCGACCATACAGAAAGTCGTGAAATTTCTTGGTTCCCGCTACTATCGCTAATGCCTCCCTATCGGTCTGTGCGTAATTCCGCTCTGCTTGGGACAGGGACCTTGAATAAAACGCTATCGGGGCCTCCCTTCCGTCGTTTAACACGTGGCAAAGCACCGCCCCCACCCCCACCGGGGATGCATCGCAGACTAAAACTATGGGCCGTTTGGGGTCGAAATGAGTCAGGATTGCCTCGGATGTGAGGAGTTGCTTTAACTCTGTGAACGCTCTTTCTTGCTCGTCACCCCACAGCCATTTTTCCTCTTTTTTAAGTAACCGATGGAGCGGCTCGGCAACAGACGCCTTCCGTGGAAGGAAGGTATGGTAGAAATTGAGAAGCCCCAGAAACGACTGTAGCTCGGTTTTGGAAGTGGGGCGAGGGGCTTTCTTAATGGCGGCTACCTTAGATTTGGACGGCCTAATTCCCTCGGGTGTGACACGGAACCCTAAAAACTCAACCTCTGTTTCGAAAAATACACATTTGTCTTTTCTCAGTCGCAGCCCCGCTTTTTCGAACACGGTCAGGACCTTATCCAATCTGCGAGCCAGCTCGGCCTTACTCCCCCCCGTTATCAATACGTCATCAAAATATGGCAACACCCCCTCCAGCCCCTTCAGGAGGCGTTCCACTAGCGACTGAAAAATGCCAGGTGCCGAGTTCACGCCGAACTGTAACCTCGACACCTGGAACGCACCCTTATGTGTGACTATTGTTTGTGCCGCCGCTGTGGCGGGGGTTACCGGGAGTTGCTGGTAGGCCTGTGCTAAATCGAGTTTAGCGAAACACTTTCCCCCATTTAGCCTGGCCAGAAGGTGGCTGACCACTGGCACCGGGTATGCATTAGGGCGGATTGCCTTATTAATGGTACACTTATAATCAGCGCAAATGCGCACCTCCCCGTTAGCCTTCAGTGCTGTTACAATTGGAGTCTCCCACTCCGCGGAATCCACAGGAACAAGAATCCCTTGACCCACCAGTTTGTCCAGTTCCGCCTCTATTTTGTCCTTTAGCGCGAACGGTACCCTGCGCGGTTTAAGTCTTATCGGGCGGACCTCCGGGTCTAAGTCGAAGGCTACAGGGGGTCCCTTGAACTTTCCCAGTCCACTTTTAAAAACAGCGGGGTGTGCGTCACACACCGCTTGTATTGGGTCCTCGCCTACGGCATGCACCCCCCTATGAACAGACCTAAGGGCTGAAACCACTGGGTTCCGAGGAGGCTACAACTCCCCCCTTTTAGCACCACTAGGGGAAGTTCCGCAGAATGTCTCTTAAACCGAACCCGGAATGTCCCGACCCCCAACACTGGAATGCTGTTCCCCTGTACGTCCCGTAGTGTGGCCCTCAACGCTTTAAGTTTGGGCCGCACGTGGGGGTCGATTTTCAAGAACTCTCTCTGGGGAATTATAGAATAGGAGGACCCCGAGTCAACTTCCATCCTAATGGGGGTCCCTTGTACTAGTACCTCAACAAAGTAATGGGGCTGTCCCGCAGACACGCTGAACACAGGAGCGTCGCCCTCGCTGTCGTCCGAGATGCGGCCCACGCCGTCCTGCTTCCTCGTGGCCCGGGCGCCATCTTTGGACCTCGCTGGACGGTCCGGTCTGGCTGAACTGTCTTGCGACTGTCTCCGGCCCTCTTTCCATTTCCTGCACGCCTTGGCGATGTGCCCCCGACGTCCACAGTTGAAACACTCGGCTTTTCTGAATGGGCACTTCACGCGCTCATGGGCCGCTCCGCAACCATCGCAGCGGCGCCCGCCTCTCCGGACCTTCTGGACCTCCTCGCCATCGCTGCTTTCTGAAGACGATTTCGAGGTCGGTCGGGTTGCATGCACCGACTGACCGGACTTCCCGTGCAACGAGTTTTCCGCTTTGCCGGCCCTCGGACGCCACTCACGCCACTTGTGCATCTCATCTACTCCAGCATTCGTGGATTCCGCGGCTTCCGCGGCCTCTACAACCTCTTCCAGTGTGGGTGGTGGCTCCTTGTTCATCAGGCTGCGCTGTACTTCCTTGTCCCTCAGGCCACACAGCACTCCGTCCCTGAGGGCCATCTCTAGGAAGTGGTCCCATCTGCAGGGGGCGGCGGCTACCCTCATAGCCGTTACGAAGGCTTCTACCGACTCGTCCGGCGCTTGAACTCGCCTCCAAAACGCGCTCCGAGCGGGAAACATTGCCCTCGAGGGTCGGAAACGCTCACGCAGCAGTCTCATGATGTCACCGGCTTTGAAATCGCTCATCTTCTTCGGTGCAAGAATGCCCACCAGCGTCCGCTTGGTTTCCATCCCAAGCATGCGGGTGAGGATGGCCCTCTTCCTTTCCTCGTCGTCTTCTTTGACTTTGAGTTCCACCAGTGCCGCCTGGAAGTCCATCTCAAAAAGCTCCCAGTCTTGCGGTTTGGTGATGTTGAACCCGCTCTGTGTCCTGGCTCCATGGGGATCCATAATCCCACCTTCGTCGCCAATTTAGTATATGAGAGTCAAGACACAAGGCACAGCCAAAGGCTGGGTTAACTCAGGTTTATTGCATGGTGGACAGAGGGAACATGAGGTAATGGCGGACGAACAGCTCTATATATATGGTAGTAACGTATTTGAATGTGGCTCCACGGTAGCCCGTTGGCTACTGGTCCGCGTGACGTCATGGCTGGTCACGCCCTTCTTGTCCAGGTGTAGGTAGCGGCGGGAAACTTCCCGCGCTGCGGTCTTTGATGGGTTTGAACCAAGAGAGCTTGGACGCTCGCTGCTGCCAGCTGGTGGTCATTAGCTCGCGTCCTATTACAGGGTTTATGTGATACAGCTGAAGGTTACATTGTTACTCATAGGCAAGGTTACATTGGTTCAGATACATTGATATCACATGTGGAAGGTTACACTATTAGAACACAACAGAAAAGGAGAAAAAACTTGTCAAAAGAGCAGTACACAAGGCAGGATGCTGAGTCTGGCAGGAAAACCACATTTTTTGGCAGCTGCCGTCTCTAACCTGAAGAACTGATGTTTCCCAGGGCCTTTCTTCCCTGAAGCCCCATCACTTCATGATAGCCTCACAAGCCACGTCCTGCTATTTTTACACAGAGTACCGCCACGTGCTTAAGGAGCTGTCAGAGAAAAATAGCCGTGCTTCTTTTCTTTAAACAAGCATGGAAGAAATTCCTGGAATGGTATAGAAAAGTTAAACAAGTTGTCGCCGTGGATGTTTGCCAACTTTTTAAAAAGCACACCATGCTTCTGTGAGTTGGGTAGAAAAAAATCTGGCACATGAAACTTAATTGGATGAAGCATTTTCTCAGCTCCTTGTCGGCAGGCACTTACTTGAACATCAATCTGCTGCTAAATGCACAGGACCTCGTGACCAGTCCGCGTCCTGAAAAGTTTGGGCACCCCTGTATTAGAGTTTGGCCTTTTCATCTGGCCACTGAACAAGCAGTAGCAGATGACAGCTCAAATTTAATTTGAGCTAGTGAAAAGACCCTAGAACAGTGATGACGAACCTTTTAGAGACCAAGTGCCTAAGGAGGCAGCGATGGTGCATGTGCACACACCCAAGTGATCTCACCAGTGCACCTCTGGTGACATCATATGGGTGTGTGCGCATCCATGGTGGGTGCATGTGAACATGCTTGTGTTGCTTGAGGCATGCCTGCAATGTCACCTGGGTGCATGCACAAGCCAACCCTTTGGTGGAGGGAGAGGGATGGGTGGGGAAGCAGCACTGCCATTGGCAATGGTGGTACAGGGTGGCACAGGGCTTGCCAGCGATGGCATGCATGTTGACAAAAAGGGCTCTGTGTGCCACCTCTGGCATGCATGCCATAGGTCCGCCAACACTGCCTTAGGAGGTGATAATCCCCACCCAAAAAAACCCAGTTTCAAACTATTCTTAAAACTTTAGGAGCAGGTCAGCCTAGATTGTTTCTAGTCAGATAGCAATTGTCCACTTTTGTAATCAAACTGTGGCACAACAGACTCTTGGATTCAGGAACTGATAGTTGGAATTTCAGCTGTTTTCTCTCCAAGGAAGGCACTAGATACAAATATATTTCTACATTCTTATTAATAAGCACAGGCAGGGACCTGGAGTCTATGTTTTTCAGACTACTGTCTTTTACTTTTGCTAAGGAAGGCATAAGGCCAATTAAGTTTTTATTTGAGTTCTGGTTGTGTTTCCTTGTGATTTCTGAACAGTGCAGGAGAAGCGCTTTCCCAGGGGTAAAGCATTTCTCTGGCCAAAGGCACCCTACGCTGTTAGCGAAATAGAGTCTTGCTGGTCCACTTGCCGAAAGGGCAGAGGGACTGGCGAGACTCCATTGCGCTAACAGCGCAGGGTGCCTTTGGCCGGAGAAGCGCTTTCCCAGGGGTAAAGCGCTTCTCTGGCCCTTTCGGCAAGTGGACCAGCGAGACTCCATTTTGCTAACAGAGCCGGGTGCCTTTGGCTGGAGAAGCGCTTTACCCCTGGGAATCATCATATTGGGCCCAACAGCAAAATGAGCAGAGGAGGAACTCTGATTCCCAAAGGTCATAGAGGCAGAAGAGGCCATGCCAGATGGACTGTCTGAGAAGGTATACCTTGTTAATATCCTCAAGGCTGTGGCAGTCCATTGCAGTCTTGGTGTTAAATCTTGCATGTCTCATTTTATACGTGCCGCAGGAGATGGCTCTGTGATCACAGTGTGTGGGTCACTTCATGGCAAGCTGGGATCCACTTAAACAAATTCACACCAATGGCATTTTTCCTGTTTGTCATTCTTCTTTCGATTTCCAGGAAAAAATGTATACTCAGATACGAGTAGCACCTGATGATGATGACTTATGAGATGCCTGTTACCATTTGTCTTTTCCTTCTTTTATGTAGGATCCATTTCCATCTTCAATATACTACCAGAAGGGCAAATAAGAGCACTCTTCAGGATGTTATAGGACTGCAGCTGCATTTACCGTTGGCTGATGGCTCTCTGAAGAGCTACATATTGCCCAACCAACCAGAGAGCCATTGTTCAGGGGCAGAAGATATAATTTGTATGCCCAATGTCCCAGGTTCAACCACTGCTGTCTTGAGGTAGGCTTCAGAAATATCCTTACCAGAAAGCTAACACCAGTCAATGGATAAGTAAACAGTGGACAATACTCTGACTCAACAGAGGTGCTCCATAAATGTTAAACATAGCACAGAAAATATGTGTGTATGAGTGTGCCTATGTGCATGACCCTTTTCAAGCCAAGAGCTGGGTCACGCTCCCTCAGACAACTTTGGGGGCTGGGCGGCCATTTTGCCCTGCCTGCCACGCATGGCACTTCCGGGTGTGTGTGTGGGCCACATGAAATGGTGTTGTGGGTGGCATCCAGCCCCCGGGCCATAGGTTGAGAACCCCTGGTGTAGACACTAGACTCCTGTGCATCTTGTTTGCCTGAGGAGCATGTAAATGATAAGTGCTCCTCACAGTCAACTGTAGGAGGGATCTCTGCTGTCAGCACCATTCATTGCCAGCACAAAGCTAACCATTTATGACTGGATATAGAGGCAAAGGGGCTTCCCCCAGTGCTGCTGTCAGGAAAGGGCATTCCTTATAGCCCGCTAACTGCTGCTGCTACTCAACAAATACATTGCAAGCTGCTGAGGATCAGTGAAGGACATCTCATTGTCTCCCCCAAGAATGGAAAATGACAGCAGAGGCAAATGAAGGCAGCTGAATGGCTCTGTTGAGGCCTGCACTTTTCACTTGCTATTTCAGGCTCAGTTACACAGAGACATGGGTGTGGGGTTGGCGTGGGATCTATTGAATTCATTCAACTCCCTGCAGTCATTTTGAGAATCCTTTGCTTAAGCTTTAATTCTGTCAAAAGGAGAAGTGGCCTGACCTCATGTGGGTGCCTCTGTGGGATTGTTTTCAATGCTTTCACATGCGTCTGGGACTTAAGTGCAAAGGATGAGTGTAATCAAATGCACAGGAGGACATGGCTCCTAGACCTTGCCTCGTTTTGTAGAGATGGGCATCACCCAGGTGCCATTCTATGGCTCCTGCAGAAATCCCTCAAACATACACAAACATATGAATTGTAACTCTTAAAAACAGAAGAGTCTTCCTATGCCTCCAAATTTCTGACCATCAAAGTACATTTACTCTTACTTAAATCTGAAGACTCTGTTTACCTTTTATATCTGAAAATGACTACTTTGGGAGAGTGCAGGGGTCAAATTATACATTACAGACAACACACAATGAAAGCATCTGCTTGTCACAGTCAGAGTTTTTCGCCACTCTCTCACCTGAAAATCATCTTACTTTCCTCAGTTTTGGTCTCCTGGCTTTCTTTGCAAGTCTAATTTCTCAGCCAGAATCATGCCACTGGAATGCTAACACAATTTGTAATGTACTCTCTCATCCTCAAAATAATAATTCCCCACCCTCTTTGAAGCTCATTAGTGGGTCTTGCATCTTCCTTATTGGAATGAGTCAAGCCCGGATGCAAAGAGTCAACAGGCATGTCCTCCCCTTGAGAGAGGTTGGTTTTATACACCTGCACAGTTAAGAGTGGCTACCATATTGAAACAAGCCTACCGAATCTGCTCAGCTATATTAGGAGCACACCCGGGAATAGGGAGTCATTCTTAATAAACAATCCTGCAAAGGAGGCAGCATTTTCTATTATGACAGATAGCTGGGTCAGAGAGGAATTTTACTGTGACACTTGATTATACTGCATGTAGGACTGAAACTAGGACTAGATAAGATCCATAGGAAAGTTTCCACTCAGCCACAGTGCTCTCTTACTCACCTTCAGCCAGTTGTTACCTCTCACATTAGTCTACCTCACAGGGATGTGAGAAATATCCCAGATGGGCGGTAGAAAAATGTAATAAATAAATAAATTAACGTGAGGACAATACAGTTTACTTGCACTCTTTGAAGGGAAGGTGGGCTCTGCATGTAGTGAATAGCCCTTTTCCTTCCATCCCCATGTCTTGTATGTTCCTTCTATATGTGTCCATACAATACTTTACTTAGAACTCCCAGTGATGCACTGCAAAAATTTTACTACCTACTCTGTGGGCTGGCCAAATCTGTGGTTGGGGCCAAATTTGTGGTCATGGCCAAACATCCTACATTATGGGCTATGGAGGTGGACGTGGCCAACCAAGTGGGCATGACCTGGGGGAATTTCCGCTACCAGTTCTGCAGAACCTGACCGAACCTGCTGCAGTGCATCACTGACTCATTCCCTCAAGACAGCTGGATTAACATGGAGGAACACAGCAGATAATGAGGAACTATAAAAGGTGTAAAACCTTCCCACAGGGATGGGGAAAGGAAATTAAAAAGTCACCTAACAGAAATTGCTAGAGAATTATACACATTCAATGCATAATTAAATCTTTGAATGGTTTTTAATATTATTTTGACAAAAGCTTCCAAGAACTTTTCACAAGCAACTATCCAAGAACTTTCCAGGGGGATCTGTCCCACTGCTCAACATATTTCACAGTTCCAAAGGCTTTTCATGTTGTTTAACCTATTTTCATATTATGCCAGACACTATTTAATGCCATTGTCTCACAAAATGTAGCTAATATCCACAAGTGGCTAAGACGCTGAATGGGAAGCGGAAGGTCAGCAGTTCGATTCCCAAGTACTGCAGGACGGAATAAGCTCCCATCGTCTGTCCCAGCTACTGCCAACCTAGCAGTTCGAAAGCAAAAAATTGCAAGTAGATAAATAGGGACCTCGTTGGTGAGAAGGTAACAGCGTTCCGTGCACTCCGGTGTCTAATCATGCTTGCCACATGACCACGGAAATGTCTACAGAAGCTGACAGTACTGGCTCTTCGGCTTTGAAACAGAGATGAGCACTGAACCCTAGAGTCGGATACAATAGGCTTTCGAGCAAGGGAAACCTCTACCTTTATAATTAAGACCAAAAATATATCAAGGTTGCTTTAAGTAGGGGTGTACATTGTCTTTCCCCAAAAATGTACAAGCAAACTGAACAAGGCTGTAGCCAGGGGAGCAGGGAAGGTGGAAACCCTCCTGAGCTAACAGCCCGCCCCCCAAACCCACCCCGGGATGCCAATGTTATATATGTGAGTGTGACACTGTTGCCCCTCCTGAAATTTTGGTGGAGCAAAAAAAACAAAAGCATTGATCAGGTGGAACTGTCTCTCCAGAGACTCCTTGTGTGAGTCATGTATCAAGATTAGTAGTGAAGAAAGAGAAAAACAACAGCCGAGGAAGATGCTGAATTGGTGGTGAAAGAGAAGGAGAGTATGTCCTTTAGCTGAGACATGAACCTTATTTGCCTTTCCTACTGCTATATCATTGATTGGATCAGGGGTTCGCAACCTATGGCCCGTGGGCCAGACTCGGCATGCAGTGGTAAATCTTCTGGCCTGCAGTGACAACCCCAGAACAGAAGCATTTACAACAGCCACCCACACATGCAGAAACACGCTCATCGCGGTTTATGGCAGAGGGAACCCACGTGTCTGGCCTGCTCAGCTGTCTGAGCGGGCATGGTCCAGCCCATGGCATTGGAAAGGTTGAGAACCCCTAGATTAGATTGTTGAAATTAGGACTGTGACCACTAAACCACCAATTTCAGATACTGGAAAGGTAAGCAGGAAGAGAAACAACAGTAAATGTAGAGGAGGGCAGAATCCCTGGCCTTTCTCTAATCAATGGCAAAAGGGAGGGAATTAGAAATAAATCCGAGAGCCCAGATTTGCAGTGTCTGGCTGTGAGCCCTTCTGTCCTGTCTGCAACATTCAGTCTGTGACATGGCCTTGCCATTTGCATTTCCCCAAAAATAGGAATGGAGTTTTCATGGAAGACCAGAAATGCATAAATACTGGTATGGATCAGGATCGGTTTGTAACACTTCTAGAACAGAACAAGACAGAGCCGACCATAGCTGTCAAGTATCCCGTTTTGGCCGGGTTATTGTTGTTTTTATTTTTTTATAAAACCAACGTGTTATGGGGTATATTCCTCATAACAGAGCCAGGGAGGAAGAGTGTTGGCATCCCCCAGGAAGCACCCCCTTGGCACTCCCCTTAGCACCACTGTTGCCCCTTATGGGGAACAATACAGCAAGCCAGCCCCTGCAGGCAAGCTTCAGCTCCAGTAGAAGAAATAAATACTGTAATTTTAAACCCCTTTCCCCATTCACTCCCACATCATTTCATAATATGGTGATTTCTTATGGAACTGTTTTTTACACTTATATCAGTTAATTGTCTACTGTCTTAGCCTTGTGTACCTCAATTTCATTTTTAAAAAATCTGAGTTTAAGACAGGACCACCGAAATATTGTCTTTATGTTGTATGCAAATATACTTGAAGCCGATTGGCTCCTTGTCTCTTCTCTCTCCTGGGAAAGAAGGTGTTAAAGGGAAGGACTTCTGCCATCCTAAAGAAGAACTACAGCATCAGCTCTACCAGACATGTGATTAAGATACAATTTGCATTCAACGGGACAAGCACTGGCAATGCCCCAAATATCTGGCATGAGATTTGCAATGGAGACACCTCACAGACTGTATGGAAATACTGTATTAGTCAAGCCTGACCTCCAGATAACATCTGCTGCTGTCACAGAGCAGGATGATATGTAGGTAATAACAGTGGACATAAGTAATTGCATGATCTTCACCATTTATAAACCACCTAATGCATCCTTTGCTTTAAAACTCTAGGCAATTTCCATAAGCTAAAAATAAACTTTATAATCAGAAAGTTCAGCTGCCACAACTGTCTCTGGAGACATGCACTTAGTGATAATGATGGTAAAGCAGTGCTAAAACAGACAGAAACATCCCAGCTAGTTCTTACTCATGACAGCAATTTTTCCCATGTTTTGATAGCAGAAGATGGTTATAATCCAGACTTGATGTCTACTTGTGTAGGCTATAGCCAAACAGTGTGAAATAAATCTGAATCCCTATCCCAAATACACAGCATTGGACCATAATGTGCCAATTTATGTCAGCAATCTGACTACAACACTACCATTCCACTAGAGACACCATTTAAAAAAAGCTAATTGACAGAACGTCAATAAAACATTGCATTGATTTATGTCAAACATTTGTCTAGGCATCTGACCAGGTCACTGAGGTGATAGCAAGATCACTGTCAGTCCATAGCCTGAGGGTGCAGAATCAACTATTCTTAAGACTTAACATCAGAAATAATCATCTAAATAAATAGTTTTTCTTCACTAGTTGACCAATTTCTTGTAAGCAAAGAGACCATTTTGGCTGAGCAGCTATTTGTTTCTTTGGTCTCAGAAATTGAAATAGATAATTGAATAAAACTCATGGAAGAAATAAACATGCAAAAAACAACAACAGTCAAAAAGCCTGCATATTTTTATATTTATTTTTAAGGTTAAATTCTTACCAATAAAATAGAAAATATGAAATATATAAATAACAACAATACTAAAAGAATATACAATATAAAAATACAACAAAATATATAAGCAATAGTGCACCCATCACCAGGATCAAAAATTACCAGTACAGTGGAAACTCATACAACAAAATCATAGCAATGAAATCGCAGAACAATTAGGTTTTGGGGTGGAAATGGTGTCCTACATAACAATTTTCCCTATGGGAAAAAATTGTACAACAAATTTTCAATGGAAAAAACCACTTAGTGAAAAAAAATCATTGTACGATGCATCCCATAGGGGAAATCGCTATACAATGCATGCATCGTATAGCAATTGTTTTGTGCAACAACGAGCCCCATGGAACGGGTTAAAATCATTGTGTGAGGTCCACTGTATTTATATTTCATGTTTTATCTCATTTCATGTCCTATCAAAAAAAACAACAACATAAATTCATGTGAGTGCAGTCGCCTTTTGCCCTTTATTAACACAAAATCTAAAAACTCTCCCCAAATGTCACCAAATAAATTTTCTTTTATCAATCCTTTATTTTAATAGGCCTGGAAATTATTAAAGCAGCTTAGCAACAAGCCTAAAGGCTCTACTCATGCAAACATTTCAGCAAATCAAAGAGTCCATCAAGTCCTCATTTGTGACAGATAAGAACACTGCCACTGTGGTGGCGGTATACCTGGAAACAGTGATTCTACAAGACCATTCAGCTTAAGAGAACTACAAAACTGACAAGGAAGCAAACCTGGATGACATCTGTGTAGAACAGGTAAAACATTTTTAATAGTAACCAAAAAAGTTGCTCGTTAATTTATTTACTTATTGTCTTGCCTCAGAATTCTAAGAATTTGGAGAAGGGCACAAGTGACTGCCATTTTGAATTTTGGTCAAGAACTTATAGATCTTTCCTCAATAAATATCAGGCCAATCATATTACTTTGTCATTTTACACAATATTTTTGACCATCTAATGGAAATAATGGAACAACCTTCCCCTGAAAACAGACTAGCTTTAAACCTGGGAAGAACTGTCCAGCACAAATCCTACACTTAACACAACACATTGAGCATGCTTTCAACAACTAGAAGATGACCTGAGCAGGCTTTGTTGACCTCTCAGATACCTATGACATTGTTAATCATCAAATATCACTGCAAAAACTCTATAATCTCATGGAGGATTATAAAATAATTAAAGTAATTGAAAAATTGCAGACTTTCTGTCTACATTCAAGGGCAATGCAACTGATGGAGGATTCAAGCATGATCTGCCACAGAGCAGTGTACTTCTTTTTTCTTCATCTACACCAATGAGTTCCAATAGGCACCAAAAGTTTTATTTACACTGATACTCTTGTACTTGCTATTCATTCAGATAGCTTTCAGATAGTAGAACATCTTCTATCAGGTGCATCAGAAGAATTCAGTGCATATTATGATAGACCTAAACCCAACCTGCTAAGACTCAAGTATGTGTCTTCCATTTCAGAAACAAGCAGGCATCTCAAAAGCTTCCAGTTCTCAACATTTTAAAGCCGGGTCACACTCCCTCCAACAGCTTTGGGGGCTGGATGGCCATTTTGCCCTTCCTCCACCACATGACACTTTCTGGTGTGGTGGAGGTGGTGGTGGGGGCACATGAAATGGTGCCACAGGCTGCATCCGGCCCGCAGCCTGCAGGTTGAGAATCCCTGGGTTATCTGTATGTGTGTCCAGATGAATGGTGGGTTTCTGGACAGATATACCATAAAATCTCGCATAAAGAGCACCTCGCTTAGAGATTAACTCTCTTAAAGAGCAGAATTTTATCTGAATGGTCACTTCACTTAACAACTAAAACCAACCAAAAACTCGCTTAACAACGAAATTGGGGTTCGCAATCCTCACCACCACCAGAAGTCACAATTGGTCACTTACAATGGTGTTTCACTTAAAGAGCAAACTCATTTAAAGAGCAATCCCATAATCCCTGCATTATGCTCTTTAAGAGAGGTACCACTGTACTGTATTTATTATTTGTACTGTAGTGCTTTTGACAGATCAAAGAAAAAGAAAGGTAGAATGTTTCTCCATTGCCTCAGATTAAGATAGCATCAAGGGAATTGTGAGAAATTAAAAAGTGGCTAGATCAAAAAACACAGTTTGCTTGTAAGCAAAATATTAAGGGATTCACCAAATCTCCACTGATTCAATGGGCCTCCTCTAGTAGTTTAGAACACTAAGCAAGATGATTTGGGCCATTATGTCATTGTGTTTTTGACTAATTCTGGTACCCTCTCAAAAGAGAAAGATGCCATTTAGTCTTTTGGCAATGTTGTCTTTCAGCTATAGTCTTATTATATCACAGCAAAAGCACCGTGTGTTTTGTTAGAATGGGCCAGTCAACAATTTGACTAAAGGTGCACAAATTCAGATTAACAGCATCAGGATTTTCTGATCTGGCAGCAAGATAAAAAGTCTACTCAGATATCTGCAGGAAATCACTTCTATGGTGGGTAAGGTGACTTCCTGGAACAAATACCCAGCCTCTATAGCATAACTGCCTTTACCAGCATCACAAGCATGCTGAAAAGGGCACATCAACATCCTTTAATGCACTGCAAGGGTTACCCTGAATGTTACGTGGCAAGGGAACTGATTACAGCACTGTTAAGCACCAAAATACCTCTGTGTGATGCTTGACCGGACACTCTCTTTTGAGCAGCACTGCTTGAATACCAAAATCAAAGTTAGTACAAGGAACAACATCATCAGGAAACTCACAAACTATAAATGGGGAACTCAACCATCCACACTGTGTACATCAGTTTTGGCCCTGAGTGTCTCTGCAGCAGAGTATTCTGCTCCAGTATGACATGCATCCACACATGTAAAACAAGTTGAAATTGCTATTAAAGAAGCCATGCATATAGTGACAGGATGCCTCAATCCCAGGAGAGAAGAAGCAGTGGACACTGAGAGAACTTAGTAAAAGAACGACCCTCGACGGCCTCTGAAATGATATGAGCCTCAAGTCCACCGGCTCAGATCTAGGAGGAGCTTTATGGCAAGAACAAACATTCTTGAGGGTACACAAGAGCAAAACCAAATTAGAAAATGGAAGAAGGAGCTCACTGGGCAAGGAACATCATTAAAGGAGGATATAGCTGAAGATATCAATCTCCCCTACGTCACTTGGAGGACCCTGAATAGGTTGAGGGTTGGAGTCCCTAAATGTAAGACCAACATGTTCAAGTGGGGACTGCTGGTGGACAACAACACACGGTGTGAATGTGGAGAGACACAGAGTCTGGCCCATTTACTGGTCTGCCGATTGCTGCCAGAGTCATGCACCAATGGGGACTTGGGGTTGGCCAATGACAAAGCTAAGAAAGTGGCTTCATTTTGGCAGTTCAGGGTTTGATTGGGACACAAAAGAAGAAGAAGGCACTGCAGGTGTCTTGGTTCAGAGTTCAGGCTCATAGGATGCTTCATCATAGGCATCATAGGATGCCTGAATCTGAAAAATCAATATATTACCAGTAGCCTATTTCTTTATTTTAGGGATTTAACCTCTTTTTAGGCAGATACAACATGGTCTACACCATGTTGATAATAGTTATGCCTCTTGACTTGGTCTGTTGCAGATGGGGTCAATCAATTTAGTTAATTTTTAAGAGATTTACTACAAGTCACGGAATGCAAGCGCGGCGCCAAAATGGCCGCCGCGCTCTTTGCGGGGGGCCCCCACAGGACGAAGGCATCCGGGTAGTTAGGGGCGTGGCCAGCTCCCTTATAAAAGGGGTGGCCACGAGGCAGCCGAGCTGCCATTTTGCGAAGCGACAGAGCGGAGAAATTTTTCCCTCTTACCTCCGTCGCTTTTGGCTTTTACCGGGAAGCCTTTTGGCTGCTGAATTCTCTCGTTTCGGCTTCCCATCGATTGGCTGAGAGGCCCACGAAGAAGAAGGCGGCTGCGAGCTCGGCTCGTGCGGTTCGGAGGCGCAATCTGGGTTGGAAGACCGCGGCTGCGCCTCCCCAGCAGCCACATTTGCTTGCACCCACCGGGACCGGTGGAATGGGGTCTATTCCCCCTGGCCCAGTAGGGGCTGCGGCCCTCGGCCCGCAAGCGGTGGACACCTCTCATGGTGTTGCCCATTCCGCTGGGCCTCCCTTTATAGGAGCGTAGCTCGCTCCGAGGCCTTCCAGCCTTGGGGGGTGGTCCGGTCCCCTTCCCTGGCAGGTTGCTACATCGGCCCTAACGGGCCCGGGTGTGGGGTTGTTGCCCTATTCGGGCCCCGGGGTGCAGGGACCTGTACCCATGCCTGTAGTAGGCGGGCCGGCTGGTCTTTGGCCCCATGTCAGCGTGGAAGCCTTATTGGCCCGCGTTGCGGCCCTCGAGACATCCCTGGCCCGGGCTAGCCACTCTTGGTCTCCATTTGGGGTTCGTTTCGACGCGTCGTCTGCTGGGCAGCGGCAGGCGACGGGACGGGTTGAGCTGCTTGAGGCGCGTGGCACGACCTGGGCCACTGCCTCGCAGCTCCCCATTCAACAGACCGGTGCGGGTCAGGCCCCATCGACGAGCTCGACGGCGGTTGTGAGCTCCGACGCCCCCAGTGGGCTGGAACCCCCGGTGGGGGCGGCCTACGGGGGTGCAGCATGTGAGTATGCGGTCCAAGCTAGTGCACCTACACACGTGGCCACATTGGGGGGGTTTCCAATGGCCTGGCCTCGCGCGGGTGGGGCGGCGGTCCAGCCGCTGACGCCCCACCTGGCGACAATAACTACCACTCAGGGCCCCGTGGTGGGGGGTGTTTTCTACCCTGTGGGGAATGTTTTGGGGGTGGCTGGGTTAGTACAGGCCCCCTTTCAGATGCCAGCAGTTCCTGTTGTGCCCGTGTCGGCCTTGCTGACGGCGGGGTATTCCTTACCGCTGGGTGTCCATTTGGCACAGATCACCAAAGAGAAGATCTGGCGGGGGGATTACGTGGATATCTTCTCACTCCTCAACAGAGGGCCCACCAAGGAGTAGGGGGGGGCAGGATGAGAAGGATAAGGAGCAGGCACGTCGTAGCAAGCCACCACGTACGTGGGCCGACTGGTTGCCGGCCTACCTCATATACATGGCGGTGTACCTTAGGGCCCGGCCGGATTTGGCAATTTCGATGGTCCAGTATTTGGACAACATCTACCGGGCGATGGTTAACTTTCCGTGCCCATCGTGGTTGGCTTATGACGTGTAATTCCATATGCGGATTCCCCGGCACCCCGACATTAGGTGGGTTGAGCCATGCCAGGCTGTGGCTTTTGTACATGACGCCCACGCGCCCCGCGCCCGGGGAGAGATACCATTGTGGACATGCGGTCCAGCGGGCGGCCCCAGCACAGGTCCACTGCCAGGGGGCGGGGCGGGGCGGGGGGTTTCGGCCCGCCTGCTGTGCTGGACTTTCTCGTCCAATGGTTCCTGCAATAGGAAGAATGGCAAATACAGACATTAGTGTCCCCCCTGTGCTGGCCCCCATGCGGCCTCTGGCTGTCCCAGGCCTGGAGGGATGCGGGGCAGAGGGAGGGGTGGACAGGGGGCTGGCAAGACTGCCGCGTATGGATCTAGTTCACCAAAGGGCTCCCTCCCCAATTAATGTGGACATGTTGGAGCGCTGGCTCACATTGTTCCCGAAGGGAGAGGATGCGGAGATCTCCTTCAGGGTTTTAGGCAGGGGTTACGTATCCCTTTCATGGGTGATAGGTCCCCTCAGGATGCCCCCAATCTTTATCCCTTAGGGGGAGGGAGGAGGTGGCTCCTGCCAGCAATGATAAGGAGGTCTATGCAGGCAGGGTCGTTGGCCCTGTCCCTGTGCCCCCATTCCGGGGAGCATATTATTGCACTGATGCCATGCCTTTTGGCTGTTCCAATTCGGGCTCGGCATTCGAGCGTTACTCCATCTTCCTAGAGCGGGATTTTGTTCGCAGATCAGGGTCCCGGTCTGTAGCCCATTCCCTGGATTATTTTATTCGGGGCTGAACGGGGCTGGGACACGTCCACACGTCTCCTCAACACATTTCAGACGCTAATGGAGGAACTTGGTGTCCCTTTAGCGCCCGAAAAGACCGAGGGCCCGCCTACACAGCTAGTATTCTTGGGGGTGGAGATTGACACGGTAGCACAGGCTTCTAGGTTGCAGCGGGATAAGGTGTCAAAGCTAGTGGCCCTTATCTCGGACTTGCTGGCCAAGCGCATGGCATTACCGAGGGACCTGCTGGTGCTACATGGTCACCTCAATTTCGCTGACAGGGTCGTCGCACTGGGCAGGGCATTGGCGCGGCGCTTGTGCGACGCCATGGCAGGACTATCTAGGCCCCACCATAGGGTTAGACTTACCCGGGGTATCAGGGCAGACGTGCTTGTCTTGCTACAGATCCTGAGGGATTTCAATGGGGTGTCATTTTGGGGGTCTGAGCTCCTGGCTTCCCCTTGCTTTAAGATACAGCCCGATGCCCGGGA
This sequence comes from Bradypodion pumilum, assembly GCA_035047305.1. Lineage (NCBI taxonomy): Eukaryota > Metazoa > Chordata > Lepidosauria > Squamata > Chamaeleonidae > Bradypodion > Bradypodion pumilum. The sequence goes on along the minus strand of JAWDJD010000002.1, from coordinate 175,361,076 downwards.
TCCCTGAGTTATGGGATGTACTTCAATTGGAAGTGGGCCTATGGTGGGTGGCCACCATCCTGGGCAGGCACGGGTCGCCTGCGTGGTCTCACGTATCTGGAATTTTCCCTATACTGGGTGCTTTGATGCTATGGGGCGAGGAGGAGGCCAACTCGGTTGTCCACTTTGGTGTGTGTTGTGTTCTGTAAAGCAGTGCCTTTAACAATGTACCTTTACCATGTGTTATCAATGTAACCTTTCTGTGTGCAACATTATAACCATCACCTGTATCAATGTAAGCCTAATAAGGGGACGCGAGCTAGTGACCACCAGAGGGCAGTAGCGAGCGTCCAGCTCTAATGGATCATCAGCCACCTGGTTCAGCAGCGCGGGAAGATTCCCCGCGACTTCCTCACCTGGTCAAGAAGGGCATGACCTCCTACGACGTCACGCAGGCAGCAACCAATAGTCTGTCAACGAGCCACATTCAAATGTATAGCCAGCTGTATATATTGAGCTACCCATCCGCCATTACCACATGTTCCTCCGGATCATCATGCAATAAACCTGTGTTAAGCCAACCCTTCGGCTGTTGTATTGTCTTTGGTCCCTTACACTAAATTGGCGACGAAGGTGGGATGGCAGCCCACGGGACCAAGACATGCGCCGGTTTCGAAATCAGGAAACCGGGCGACTGGGAGATCTTCGAAATGGACTTCCAGGCCGCACTGATCGAGTCCGAAGTTACGGAAGAGGCGAAGAAAAGAGCCATCTTCACCAGAATGCTCGGACAAGAAACAAAAAGGACCTTGGTGGACCTGATTGCACCGAGGAGGGTGAGCGAATTCAAGGCCAAGGAACTCATGCAGTTGCTGCGTGAGCACGTCCGGCCCGCCATGGCGATGTTTCCCGCTCGGAGTGCGTTTTGGAGGCGAGTCCAAGCGCCCGGGGAGACGGTCGCCGCGTTCGTGGCGGCCCTGCGGCTGGCGGCCGGCCCGTGCAAATGGGAGAACGTCGAAATCACCCTCCGAGACTGTGCGCTGTGCGGCCTGAACGACGCCGAAACCCAGCGCACATTAATGAACCAAGAGCCGCCTCCCACGCTGCAGGAGGTCGTCAGAGCGGCTCAGGCCGCAGAAGCTACGAAGGCCGGGGTCCAAGAGCTCCAGGACTGGCGGCCAAAGTCGAGAAAAGCAGAGGCTCTGGTACAGGTGGCCCGGCGAACTTCGAGGTCGTCCACAGAGAGCAGCGACGACGAGGACGTACAGAAGGTCCGGAAGGAGGGCCGATGATGCGACGGCTGTGGCGCGGCCCACGACCGCGTGAAATGCCCCTTCCGGAAGGCCGAGTGCCACAACTGCGGCCGCCGCGGGCACATCGCCAAGGTGTGCAGGAAGAAGCGCGAGTCCCGGAGGAGCTCCCCAGACCGTTCCGCGGGACGAGACCACCCAGCGAAACCAAAAGACGGCGCCCAGGCCACGCGGAAGCAGGACGGCGTGGGCCGCATCGCCGACGGCAGCGAGGACGACGCCTCAGTGTTCAGCGTGTCTACGAGACACCCCCGCTACTTTGTTGAGGTACTAGTCCAAGGGGTGCCCATTAGGATGGAAATTGACTCAGGGTCCTCATATTCAATCATTTCCCAGAGGGAGTTTTGTGGAATTGCCCCCCAAAAGCGGCCCAAGCTCAAAGCGTTGAGGGCCACACTACGGGACGTGCAAGGGAACAGTATTCCAGTGTTGGGGGTTGGAGAATTTCAGGTCAAGTTCAAGGAGCACGCCGCGTCCCTTCCCCTGGTCGTGCTCAAGGGAGGAAATTGCAGCCTCCTCGGGACTCAATGGTTCCAGCCCCTGGGTTTGTTCATGGGGGGGGGGGTGCATGCCGTGGGGATGCACGCTGTTGGGACTGACCCGATTCAGGAGGTGTGCGAGGCGCACCCCGAAGTCTTCAAAATGGGACTGGGGAAATTCAAGGGGCCCCCAGTGACTTTCGACCTGGACCCGGAGGTCCGCCCTGTTCGCCTAAAACCACGCCGGGTGCCGTTCGCACTCAAGGACAAGATAGAGGCGGAACTGGACAAATTGGTGGGTCAGGGGATTCTTGTGCCTGTAGATTCTGCGGAGTGGGAAACTCCAATTGTAACTGCTCTTAAGTCCAATGGGGAGGTTCGCATATGCGCCGACTACAAGTGCACCATCAACAAGGCGATCCGCCCGAATGCATATCCGGTGCCGGTAGTCAGCCACCTGCTGGCCAGGTTACACGGGGGGAAATGTTTCGCTAAGCTCGACTTAGCACAGGCCTACCAGCAGCTCACGGTGTCTCCCGCCGCAGCTGCTGCGCAGACCATAGTCACCCATAAGGGGGCGTTCCAGGTGACGCGCCTCCAATTCGGCGTGAACTCGGCGCCAGGAATTTTCCAGTCACTCGTGGAACGCCTCCTGAAGGGTCTGGAGGGGGTGTTGCCTTATTTTGATGACGTGTTAATAACAGGGGGGAGTCGGGCGGAATTGGCCAAGAGGTTGGGGAAGGTCCTGACTATATTCGAAAAGGCGGGGCTGAGGTTGCGCAAGGACAAATGCGTCTTCTTCGCAACCGAGGTTGAATTCCTGGGGTTTTGTGTGACTCCTGAGGGGATAAAACCATCCAAGTCTAAGGTGGCAGCCATCAAGAAAGCCCCCCGCCCCACCTCCAAGCCCGAGTTGCAGTCGTTCCTAGGGCTGCTCAACTTTTACCACTCCTTCCTTCCCCGGAAGGCAGCGGTGGCTGAACCGCTACACAAGCTGCTAAAGAAAGAGCAGGCATGGAAGTGGGGCGATGACCAAGAGAGGGCATTTAGTGAGCTGAAAAGCCTCCTGGCGTCCGACGCCATACTGACCCACTTCGACCCCAAACGCCCAGTAGTTCTGATCTGTGATGCATCTCCAGTGGGGGTGGGGGCGGTGCTGTGCCACGTGCTGGAGAACGGCAGGGAGGCCCCGATAGCATTTTACTCCAGGTCCCTGTCCCAAACAGAGAGAAACTACGCACAGACGGACAGGGAGGCCTTAGCGATAGTCTCGGGGACGAAAAAATTTCACGATTTTCTGTATGGCCGCCCCTTCACCATCGTGACGGACCACAAACCCCTGCTAGGCATTTTTACCGCGGATAAGCCCACCCCTCAAATCCTGTCCCCAAGGATGCTCAGGTGGGCCATTTTTCTCAACGCGTATCAGCACGCGTTGGTCTACCGGCCCGGGAAAGAGATCAGCCATGCGGACGCCCTATCTAGGTCTCCCCTTCCCCTAACGCCCAGCCAGGTGAGCATGGGGGAGCGGGACCATCAGGTTCTCATGATAGAGGTGCTGGATTCGCCCCCCGTAGTGCCCGCCGACATTGCCAAAGTGACAGAGAAAGACAAAACGTTAGCGACAGTAAGCTCCTGGCTGCAGAAAGGGTGGCCCGCGTCCTCCCCAGCGGAGGAGTTCGCTCCATTTTTCAGAAAAAAACTGGAACTGTCCCTAGAGAGGGGGTGTCTCTTGTGGGGGCAGCGGGTGGTGATTCCCACTTCCCTTTGGCCGCGGGTGCTCAAACTGCTGCACGTCAGCCACCCCGGCATCGTGCGATCCAAGGCGCTGGCCCGGAGTTACTTCTGGTGGCCCCAGCTAGACGCCGACATCGAGCACATGGTCGGCACTTGCGAAAGTTGCCAATGCTCCAGACCGGAGGAGGCCCGCCTTCCCCACAGGGAATGGGACGCGGCTAAGGGGCCGTGGTCCCGGGTGCACGTTGATTTCGCGGGCCCGTTCAGAGGCACCCTATTCCTCCTTGTTGTGGACGCTTTCTCCAAATGGTTGGAGGTTATCCCAGTCACGAGCGCCTCCTCGGCCCAGACCATTAGGCACTTGCGGAGGCTCTTTTCCACGTTCGGCATACCCGACACGTTAATTAGCGACAACGCTAGTTGTTTTACGTCCTCCGAGTTTAAGGCATTCATGGAGATTAACGCCGTTCGGCATATTACCTCCGCCCCGTTTCACCCGGCCACCAACGGCCAAGTAGAGCGCCTCGTCCGCACCACGAAGGACGCGTTGCGGCGCATGGGCCCAGGGGATTTGAACCTACAAGTGTGTCAGTTTCTGCTAGGGTACAGGGTGACCCCGTTGGCGTCAGGATACTCCCCCGCAGAGCTCTTAATGCGCAGGAAGCTGACCACCATCCTTACTAGGCTAGACCCCACGAGGGTAGAGGACAAAGGAAGGAACATCGGGCTGGAAGTTACAAAGAGTTTCAGCATAGGCGCCCCCGTGCATTGCAGGAATTACGGCAGCACGGGCCCAGCCTGGGTGCCGGGCATAGTCGTGGAACAAACCGGCCCCGTGTCGTACCGCGTGGAAACCAGCACAGGGCTCCTATGGAGGCGGCACGCAGACCAGCTCCGACGCAGAGTCTCCGATGAGCAGGACACGGTTCACGCAGGAAATAAGTCAGCGTTAGGGTTCTCCCCCACCCGTTTAGCCCAAGGGGGAGGAGAAGGGGACCGTGGGCCCCCACCAAGGGGGGAGGAGGATATCCTCGTAGATACCCTGGGGGATCTTTCCGAGGGGGAGGAACCCGACCCCATACATATCTCGCGGAAAGTCCCCACAAATGCGGGTACCCCTACCAACTTAGATTTTGATTTTCAGAACCGGGGGGGGGGTTTCGGAGTGGTCCCCCACCCGTCCAAGCGAGAAGAGGGGTTTTCCGTTAGTCCCGACGCTCCCTGGTCTGCCCACAATGGAGTTTTTCCCTTCCCCTAAGACCGCCAGACAGCGGCAAGCCACTAACAAGTCTCCCTCTCCCATTTCAGGACAAGGGACCAGGGAACAAAGAAGCAATAACGGCCCCCGGGGGGGGCAGCCCTCTTCACGGCCCAAACGCACATGCAACAAGCCATCTTGGCTGAGAGACTTCGTCTCATCCTAGGGGGGAGGGATGTTGTGTTCTGTAAAGCAGTGCCTTTAACAATGTACCTTTACCATGTGTTATCAATGTAACCTTTCTGTGTGCAACATTATAACCATCACCTGTATCAACGTAAGCCTAATAAGGGGACGCGAGCTAGTGACCACCAGAGGGCAGTAGCGAGCGTCCAGCTCTAATGGATCATCAGCCACCTGGTTCAGCAGCGCGGGAAGATTCCCCGCGAGTTCCTCACCTGGTCAAGAAGGGCGTGACCTCCTCCTACGCAGGCAGCAACCAATAGTCTGTCAACGAGCCACATTCAAATGTATAGCCAGCTGTATATATTGAGCTACCCATCCGCCATTACCACATGTTCCTCCGGATCATCATGCAATAAACCTGTGTTAAGCCAACCCTTCGGCTGTTGTATTGTCTTTGGTCCCTTACACTAAAGTGTGACAATGCGGCTGTTGTCCACTTTCTCAATTCACAGAGCTCTAAATCGCCCAGGGTTATCGACCCAGTGCGCCAGTTTGCGTTGCGCAGCCTGCGCCTCAACGTTCTTTTCAGGGCTAGGCATGTCCCAGGGGTTACTAATGATATTGCTGATGCTTTGTCCCGCCTGCAGATCTCCCGGTTCCGTGCCTTGGCCCTGGATGCGGAGGAATTTCCCTCGCCACTCCCGGACGGGATATGGAACATCGGCAAGGAGAGGTGAACCGGGCGATTGGCCTGTCACTAGCGCCACGCACGCGTAAGGTGTATCACCACGCATTTCATTCTTTCAGAGCATTCTGTACCCAATTCCAAATGCCAGGAACCTGGCCGATCCCGGTAACCCATGTTCTGCGGTTCATGGTTTATCTGCATGCCCAGGGCTTTGCACCTCGCACCATAGCATCTAAGCTGTCAGCGTTGGCTTTTATGGCCAAAGTGGGAGGTCATGTGGATAGCACCACTGACCTCCGTGTGAGACATGTTTTGGAGGGGTGGGTGCGCGCGCGTGGGCGTTGCCCGGACGACCGCCACCCGATTTCCCCAGGGGTTTTTACCCAATTGGCCCGGGGCTGGCCTGGCCTCTGTTTTGATAAGATGAGGCAGCCCATTTTATGCGGCTACAACGGTCGCCTTTTTTGGAGCGCTCCGCATCGGCGAGCTTGAGATGCTGTATAAGGCGGATGCAAGTCGTGGACAGCACCACTCACTTCCGTGTGAGACATGTTTTGGAGGGGTGGGTGCGCGCGCGTGGGCATTGCCCGGACGACCGCCACCCGATTTCCCCAGGGGTTTTTACCCATTTGGCCCGGGGCTGGCCTTGCCTCTGTTTTTATAAGATGAGGCGGCCCGTTTCATGCGGCTACAACGGTCGCCTTTTTTGGAGTGCTCCGCATCGGCGAGCTTGAGATGCTGTATAAGGCGGATGCAAGTCGTAGGGCACTGGAACTCGAAGATGTCTGAGTGAACAATATTCGGCTCAGTTGGGGATACGCTCCTCTAAAACGTATCAGCACGGCGTAGGCAGTGGAGTAGACTGCTACGATGTTCCTCGGCAGACATCTGTCCAGTTGGTGCCCTACAGGATTTCCTTGCACTGTATGGCACGCACCATGGCCCGTTTTTCTGTCACCAAGATGGGTCTCCCCTTACTAAATTTCAATTTTGGAAGGTGACGGGCAAAGCGCTGGCCAGTGTGGGCCTCCCAGGCGCCCGCTATGGCACTCATTCATTCCGTATAGGGGCGGCCTCAACCGCAGCTGCTTTTGGGTACTCAGGGGCTGACATACGTAGCATGGGACGGTGGGGTTCGCAATGTTTTCAGTTTTATGGGCGCCCACTCCCACTGTGAGTACCAACCCAGTCATCTTACCTACTTTCCCTCATTTTTCCTTACAGACCCGGGGTGTCGTATTACACCGGTGACAGTAAGGCTGGTGGGCCATAGCTACGTGCACAGGGCAGCGCGTTATGCTGCGGCGACAGAGTGGGGACCCTGACTGGGACTTGGTGCATACGCAAGTCTCACATGGCATGGTAAGCCCGGGATGTTGTGGCGGGAGCTGCTGCCTTTCCTTTTTTCAGGCCAGAATGCTGACCCGCCTGACATTCTGATCATACACCTGGTGGGCAATGATTTGGGCCAGGTCACCGGCTTGTCGCTGAAACATGCGATTTGCGAGGACCTCGCCTACCTGCATTACGTCTGGCCCGCCACAACCCTTGTTTGGTCGGACATGGTCCCGCTCCATTCCTACAGAGGGGGTGTTGACCTCCTGGCCCTTGACCGTGCTAGACGCATGGTGAATAGGGCAGTGGCGCGTTTCCTTGTCTACATGGCTTGGGGGAGGGTCAGTCGTCACCCCGCTATTAGCCTCCAAAGTTATGACTTGTATGCAGGGGATGGGGCCCATCTGTCGCGAGGAGGTGTGGACCTCCTGTTGGGTGATTGGCGAGCAGGCCTGTCGACCGAGCTGACGGTCTGGGGGGGGCGTCAAGCCTTCTTTGAAGCCCCTCCGTGTGGCGGGTAGCACTGGTAAGGTAAACATTATGACCCACAGGTATCCGGCAAGTTCGCAATTGACTGGACAACACTAGACAGGCATAAGTTGGTTAAACGTTGTCCGGTCAACGATGAACTAGGCGACGGGGTGATGGCTATAGCTAGACAGCATGCATCACCCCGTGATTTTACGGATACGCGTCAGAGGTTTGTGGTCAACAAACAAATTGATACAAATGGATACATTGTAGCAATTGCCGTTGGCAATTTTGGGTGGTACCTTACCAGTGTTACTTCGGCCTGCTTGCCTTAAGAATTATGATTGGTCAATTACCAATAGAAATTTATAATTCGGACTAGGGCATGAATCAATAAATGTGGCCCAATGCCGTTATCCACTTTCATTGGTGTCTGAGTCCTTTATTGGGGGGTGCGCCTGCAATGCAAGCGCGGCGCCAAAATGGCCGCCGCGCTCTTTGCGGGGGCCCCCCCACAGGACGAAGGCATCCGGGTAGTTAGGGGCGTGGCCAGCTCCCTTATAAAAGGGGTGGCCACGAGGCAGCCGAGCTGCCATTTTGCGAAGCGACGGAGCGGAGAAGTTTTTCCCCTCCACCCCCTCCCTAGTTAACAGTGTGATATTTTGGTCGCTTCGGGGCCGGGTGGGAATTTTTGGCTGGGACCCATATTGGCTTCCGGGTCCTGGTTTTTTCGCCCATCCCACACTGTTGCTATGGTTTGACATAGGGGTTTTTCTGCTGCTGCTGTTGACTTTGGTCACATGGGCGGGTAGCACTGGTAAGGTAAACATTATGACCCACAGGTATCCGGCAAGTTCGCAATTGACTGGACAACACTAGACAGGCATAAGTTGGTTAAACGTTGTCCGGTCAACGATGAACTAGGCGACGGGGTGATGGCTATAGCTAGACAGCATGCATCACCCCGTGATTTTACGGATACGCGTCAGAGGGTGGGGTCATTAGTTAGATATTGACTACGGTCAACAATTTGTTTGTGGTCAACAAACAAATTGATACAAATGGATACATTGTAGCAATTGCCGTTGGCAATTTTGGGCGGTACCTTACCAGTGTTACTTCGGCCTGCTTGCCTTAAGAATTATGATTGGTCAATTACCAATAGAAATTTATAATTCGGACTAGGGCATGAATCAATAAATGTGGCCCAATGCCGTTATCCACTTTCATTGGTGTCTGAGTCCTTTATTGGGGGGGTGCGCCTGCAATAATGTGAGGTATAAAATAATCTCAAAGAGAGAGAGGAGACAGAACCAATGTATTTTGCCATCCTGAGTGTATTTGTTCTGATCAGCTTTGTATCCTCACCTGTTGGGGAATAAATCTACTCTGTTAAAGGACTTGATGGTATTTTACAATCAGTGAGATTCTGGAATGAGGTCTGAACTCTATAAAGCCCTCAATGACTAGAGTTGGAACTATGTGAAAGACATTTGCATTTATGAGCCTGGAGGGTTTTTTAAAATCCTCAGAGAAGCCTTTCTCTTGGTCTTGTCTTTTTCACAGGTGTGTTTGGTGAATAAGCGAGAGAAAGTATTTTCTGTTGCTGCTCCTAAACTGTGTATCTCCCTCTTGTGGTGAGTCAAGCCAGCTTCCTCCTCAGTGTTCTTCCTCCAGTAAGCTTTTCTTCAGTGACTGTCTGCTGTTTTGTTTTATCTTAGTATAATAAATAACAGTTAGGGTAGGGCCATTTGAATCAATAGAGCTTACAGTGGAGTTGACTCGCTAAATTCCTATTGATTCAAGGGACCCACTGTAATGTGCTATACTGCGCATCAGGATTTTGTCCAACTGGGTTCAGTAAGGTCCTGCTTGTGTGCCTGAGGTAACAGCTTCTTTGCTTCAACCTGTATGCCTTCATCTGTTCTAGATGAAGCTAACAAAGGTTACAGAATCTCACACTGAAAGAAGCAAATCGGCACTTTCAAAGGAAGATTCTCCTCCCATGCCTTCAATTGATGGTCAGTTGAACGTAAGCTACTAAGTATTCATGTGCTCAAGGGAGACATGCAATAAAGACTGACAGAAGTCTGTGTTTTAAAGCGTTCCTTGCACAGCACAGACTACAAGGCCTCAGATTAAAGAAGAGATCTGGAAACAGGGCCTAACCACTGCTGAAAGCACCAAGAGCTGGCAGAAAAGCAAGCCATTCTTTCCACAAGTTCTTTGCAGTGGAAGTTGCTCCCTCCAGATCGCATACTCTCCCCCACCCTCCCCACCTCATATTGCCTAAAGAGCTTTTAATTCTCCAAGTGCATTTCCTCTGCAGCTGCATGATAAATCAACCAAGTCTCCCTGCTGCCACATGCATTCGCCTTTCCCTCAGAACCCAATGCTGCCCCTGTGTGGCAAGTCAACACATGAGCCAGCCAATCTAGAGGAAAGCGAGCAGGCTTTTGTGTAGGATGCTGCCTACAAATACAGCTGACATCTGGTTTTGGAACAACTTTACCACATGCTGGCAGATACATTCTGGGAATTGTAGTCCTAAAAAGGAAAAAAAATTCTTAAGATAAATTTACTGAGCTTATATCTGCTTCTCTGGAATCCTTCATTTATTTAATATTTTAATGCCCCTCTTGTGTTGTAATGACCCACCGTTATGCATGCGAATTATGCCACAGTATCACTATATCACAGGAACAGCAGTGGCACAATTGCTTAAGACGCTGACTGGAAGGTGGCAGGTCAGCAGCTACTGTTGTCTGTCCCATCTGCTGCCAACCTAGCAGTTCAAAAGCAAGAAATTGCAAGTAGATTAAAAAGGGACCACTTTGTTGGGAAGGTAAACAGCATTCCGTGCACTCCAGTGTCAAGGTATGCCTGCCACGTGTCCACTGAGACATCCGCAGATGCAGTCAGCGCTGGCTCTTCGGCTATAAACAGAGATGAGCACTGAACCCTAGAGTCAGATATGACTGGCTATCACTATAAAGCTGTCCCTCCCTCTGTTGAAAAATTCCAGTGGGAACTCTTGAAAACTAGATTACACCTGTGAGCCGGGGTTCCCTTCAGCTGCCGTTCCAATTATTTGGCATTTCATTCCTGCTCATTTACTATTATACCACAACACCACTATAGTGTTATCATAGCATAACAGAATAATTTTTAAAAGGTTTGAAAATCCATACATTAAACCAGGAACAATGACTTCTGCACAGCATACCAAACACAGCACACAAAACATAAGAACATAAGAACATAAGAACAGCCTTGCTGGAATAGGCCACAGCCCATCCAGTCCAGCATACTGTCTCACACAGTGGCTCACCATTTCCTTCAGGGCATTCCCAAGCAGATGCCTTCACCTGCTTAGGATTCCCTGGAAATGGCATTGAGAGATATCCTGCCTATCTCTCCAACCCCGAGGTTGTCCTTAAGACAAGTATCCATAATTATAGCCATTGATACCCTTGTCCTCCATGAACTTGTCTAATCCTTTCTTAAAGCTGTCAAGACTGACAGCTGTCACCACTTCTTCTGGCAGGGAGTTCCATAGACCAGTAATCCTCTGGGTGAAAAAGTAATTTCTCTTATTTGTTTGAGAACTAGTACCCAAAAGTTTCATGGAATGCCCCCTAGTTCTAGTGTTATGCGATAGGGAAAACAGTTTTTCCTTATCTACTTTGTCCACACCGTGCATGATTTTAAAAACTTTAATCAGGTCACCTCTTAGATGCTGTCGTTCAAGAGTGAAAAGGCCCAACCGTTGCAGCCTCAGATGGTAAGGAAGGTGTTCCAATCCCCTAATCATTTTGGTTGCTCTCCTCTGCACTTTTTGCAACTCCATAATATCCTTCTGGAGGTATGGCGACCAGAAATGTACACAGTATTCCAGATGGGACCTCACTATAGATTTATAAAGAGGCAAAATGACACTTGCTGACTTATTTTCTATACCCTTCCTAATGATCCCTATCACTGAGTTTGCTTTTTTCACTGCTGAGGCACCCTGGGTTGACACCTTCATTGAGCTGTCCACCAGGACACCAAGGTCCCTTTCCTAGTTTGTCGCAGAGAGTTCAGAACCCATCAGTTTATAAATGTAATTGTTTTTTTTTTGCCCCAACATGTATCACTCTGCACTTACTAATGTTGAAGCTCATTTGCCACTGTTTTGCCCATTCACCCAGTGTCAAGAGATCCCTCTGGAGCGCCTCATAATCTCTCTCAGTTTTCACTACCCTGTATAATTTAGTGTCGTCAGCAAATTTGGCTACCTTGCTATTTACTCCTACTTCTAGATCATTTATGAAGAGGTTGAAAAGCAGGGGTCCCAGTACTGAACCTTGGGGGACCTCACTCTTTACTTCCCTCCACTTGGAGAAGTGTCCATTTAGTGCTACCCTCTGTTTCCTGTCCCTTAGCCAGTTGCTAATCCAGGACAAGACCTGTCCCTTTATTCCATGACTGGTAAGTTTATTCAAGAGCCTTTGGTGCAGGAGCTTGTCAAAAGCCTTCTGAAAGTCCTGATAAACGATGTCAACTGGATCCCCCTTATCCACATGCTTGTTGACACTCTCAAAAAATTCCAACAGATTAGTAAGGCATAGTTTGCCCTTGCAAAAGCCATGTTGGCTCTCCTTTAGCAGCGCCTTCTCTTCTATGTGCCTATTAATTCTGCCATCTCAGTTTTAAAAGAAACAATTGAGAACCCAATGTAGTCCCATGTGTCAATGTGCTATACCATCATTGTCTGCGGATTCCCCATGCATGGAACGGCCCGCCAGAGGCCACCGCGGTGAGAGAAGCTCCCAGCCCGTGGGTTCTGCGGCCGCCAAATCAAGGGGGGTGAATAAAATATAGGGTTTGATTCACCCAATTACCGTGACCTGACCTACGGCTCTGCCAAGTAAGCAGATAGCTGACTCCTGTGAAACATTAAGCGTGTAACTCATCTCCCGGCCCGGGGAAAATCCCTGGCGCAAATAAGCCATGTTTGCCCCTGCCTAAGCCCTACACAATGGTCTTCCTCGCCCCGTGTTTGTCCAAGTTAACTAACTTCCCTTTGAGAAGTTCCCTATTAACCCGGGTACGTGGGTGAGGTAATTTTCCTGTCCGATGACAGTTTTGCCACCGTTGCGCTTTCTTCCCTATAAATGATGTTGCCTTTTTCCAATAAAGTACTGATCTGATCTCGCTCCTTTTGCCTCGTGTCGTCACTTGATCAGTCTCCTCCGGGACGTTAAGGCCACGCCAGTGGCCCCAATTCCTACAATTGTCATCAGTTTTTATTGTATACTAGCCCATTACCCAGCCTTGCTTGGGTTTTCTTTAATGTAGGCCAGCCACATGGGGTGTGTGTGGGTCACTCCTGTCTCCCTTCCTCCATCTCTCTCTTCCCTCACCTGTCCCGCTTATCCTTCCCATACACTATGACATCACTGGGACACACACACATCCTCCTGCCAAGTTTACTTCCCTTTGCAGACCAATTTAGGGGTATACACACACCCCATGGGGCTCGTACCCTCCCCCCCCGTGCTGGTCTCCAGAGGGCGAGGTACATATGTGCAAATTTTCAGTACGATCAGTCCAGGGGTGCGGATTTGTATAGAGCACATACAAGACCACACCTCTCTTTTATAGATATAGATGGCCATAGGCCTTTACAATGTGCTATACTGAAAAGCCCCAGACAAACAAGGCTTCACAAAGGACGTGCACACTAATTCAAACACTACATGACCTTACATCAATTCCACAAACCCCCAGTTTGAAATCCAATTTATTCAACAGATGTCCAGAGCTTCTTAAGTGGCTTCAGTTCTTCTTGCAGGCTAATGGAGATATATACTTTAGCTTCACAAGACGACGATTGCAAGGGAATATAAACAGGACATATGGTATAGGCAACAACATCCTATATAATTTTCTTTTAAGCCTCAAACCACAGCATTACAAAGTGTCCCAGACCTTTGCTACCAATCTACTACTTTATGTGAAAAATATTAAAGTTCTCTTTAAACCATCATACGGTAGTCAAATAATCCAAGCCCAGTCCCTGTATTTCAGGAGCCACTCCCTGTCTCTAGCCATCCAGTTGCTGCCTATCTCCTTGGCAGAGGGAAAAGATCACTGTTCCTCAGCTGTGTTACATGTTGTAAACAGTTTTGCACAGTATCACCTCTTACGACGAAACCTGGCCTGTGTGTGGTACTCTTTGATCACGTCTACCAGTATGTAATTAGTTTCATATGCATGTTTAGGAACTCTTCCAGTGATGCACTCAAAATTTTTTTACTGCCACCTCTGTGAGCTAGGCCAAATCTGTGGGTGGGGCCAAATCTGTGGGCGGGGCCAAATCTGTGGGCATGGCCAACGCAATGGGATATGGAGGTGGGGAATTTCCACTAACGGTTCTCCCGAACAGGACAGGACCTTCTTCAGTGCATCACTGATCTCTTCACAATCCCTTCAATTTGCGAGATTAATGATAGCTAAACAATGGAAAACTATTCCTAATTTTAAGATTGAAGAATGGTACAGTGAGGTATGGGGCATTGTGCTAAACGATAAATTAATGTGAGAGAGTAATGCTAAAAAAGGTGTTATTAAATTAAATCAATTTTGGAATATATGGAAATACAGTAAAACCTCAACTTACATATGCCTCAAGTTACATAAAATTTGACTTACATAATGATTTTTGCACTAAAACCATGTCCCGATTTACATAAATGTCCCGATTTACACAACACAATTTCCTATGGGTTTGCTTTGAGTTAAGTAAAAAATTTGTTTTTCCTATGGGGTCGCTTCAATTTACATAAATATCATTTTTCTATGGGTTTGCTTCAAGTTAAGTAAAAAATTCATTTTTCCTATGGGTTTGCTTCGAGTTAAGTAAAAAAATGATTTACATAAAAGCCTATGGAACAGACTTTTTACGTAAGTAGGGGTTTTGCTGTACTTTATTGAATATGCAATGGAAAAGAAAAGAATTTGGGGCATAAACCTGCCCAGGAAAATTTGAAATTTTGGAAAGGTAATAATGAAAGACGATGAAAATATTATAATTTAAGATGTAATAGGGTCCCCCACACATGGTGTAGGGAGCACTCAATTGATTTGCATTTTAGTAGGGTTTTTTTCATGCATGCTGTTTATTCTTTTTGATTGTTTTGTTAATTTTCTTTCTTTCTTAAAATTAATTAAAAATTAATTTTAAAAATTAAAGGATTGGGGCATTATTAGAAATTAAAGGATGACTGGCCTTAATAACACATCAAAAGTTTATGTAAATCTGCAACCTGGTTTACTAGGGACAAGGGTCAAAAGAGATACATACTTGTTGCAATGAGCTTGCAATGAGACGCAGGAGGCGGCCATGTGGCGAAGTCCATCCCCGACTGAAGTTGGGAGCAAGTATTTATTCCCTGCCTAGGGGCGAAGATGCATATCTAGGATAATCGCGCCATCCCCTGTACAGAAGGCTTGCGTACGTGGCATTTTCCGGTGGTTCAGCTACAATGGTAGCTCTGGAAGTTACCCCGAGGTTAATGGACAACCAGCACTTAATTGCCTTGGGCTGGCGAAACCCATTGTTCCTGCCCTAATCGCGGAGCCTATGTGGATTGACCCGGGGCACCTAGCTTTGTCCCTTGTTTGCCCCTGTCTGCCTCCCTTTGGTGTATGCAAACCAAGACACGGGACACAGCCTCGGGCTGGGTTAACTCAGGTTTATTGCATCGTGGACAGAGGGAACATGAGGTAATGGCGGATCAATAGCTCTTTATATACAGCAGTAATACATTTGAACGTGGTGCCATGGTAGCCCATTGGCTACTGTCTGCGTGACGTCATTGCAGGTCACGCCCTTCTTGTCCAGGTGTAGGTAGTGGCGGGAAAACTTCCCGCGCTGTTGCCTTTGATGAGTTCGGACCAAGAGAGCTTGGACGCTCGCTGCTGCCAGCTGGTGGTCATTAGCTCGCGTCCTATTACAGGGCTTATATGATACAGCTGAAGGTTACATTGTTGCTATAGGCAAGGTTACATTGACTCAGATACATTGCAATCCATGTGTACAGTAAAACCATCAGAACACAACATCCCTCCCCCCTAGGACGAGACAAAGTCTCGAGCCCACCTTAACACACTCCCCCCCCCTTATGAGACAAAGTCTCTCAGCCAAGATGGCTTATTTCGAACACGCTGGGGTCTCGGTGCGGGCTGCCTCTCCCTGGGATTGCTACCTTCTCTTTGTCCCCTGGTCTCCTGTCCTGCAATATGAGAGGGAGACTCGTTAGTGACTTTCCGCGGCTCCGCGGCGCTGTTGGGAGGTGTGCTCTTTCTTAGGGAGGAACCGGGGGCACTGGGGGCTAACGAAAAACCCCTCTTCTCGCTTGGATGGGTGGGGGAACACTCCTGAAAACCCCCCCGGCTCGCCAAATCAAAATCAAAATCACTATCGGGGGCAGCGGTCGCGAACTCCTCTCCCCCTTCCCCGGCCCCTGCTAGAGCTGGCGTATCAAAAGGATACGAGTCGGGGCCGCTGCTTCTGCTTCCTTCCCCCCATGCTTGGGACTGTTGTCCACTGCTGTCTCCCCCTTGGGTTAAGCGGGTGGGGGAGAACCCTAACGCTGAATCCTGTTGCTGAGCTCCACTGACTGGCCCAATCACTCGGTGCCTCAGTTGATCTGCGTGCCTCCTCCAGAGGAGGCCGGTGTTCGTCTCGACCCGGTACGACACTGGCCCCGTCTGTTCCACAACCGTCCCTGGTACCCAGGCTGGCCCTGCGCTGGAATAGTTCCTGCAGTGAACAGGGTCACCGGCAGCGAAACCTTTCGAGACTGCCAACCCCACGTTTTTCCCCTTATCCTCGACTCTCGTTGGGTCTAGCCTGGACAGGAGCGTGGTCAGTTTTCGCCGCATCAAGAGCTCTGCCGGCGAGTAGCCGGATGCCAAAGGGGTCACCCTATACGCTAAGAGGAATTGGCACACTTGGTGATTCAGGTCCCCCGGGCCCATGCGCCGCAGCGCCTCCTTTGTTGTACGCACCAACCGTTCCACTTGGCCATTCGTGGCCGGGTGAAACGGTGCGGACGTGATGTGCCGAATGGCGTTTGTCTCCATGAATGCCCCGAACTCAGCGGAGGTGAAACAACTAGCGTTATCGCTGACTAAAGTGTCGGGTAAACCGAACGTGGAAAAGACTCTCCGTAGCCGGCTAATTGTCGTGGCGGAGGACGTGCTTTTTACCGGGATAACCTCCAGCCACTTGGAGAACGCATCCACGACTAGGAGAAACATGGTTCCTCGGAATGGGCCAGCGAAATCTACGTGCACCCTGGACCATGGTCCCCGTGCTGTGTCCCATTCCCTATGTGGAAGACGGGCCGCCTCAGGGCGGGACCCCTGGCAAGCCTCGCAAGTGCCAACCATGTGCTCAATATCCGTGTCCAGCTGCGGCCACCAGAAATAACTCCGGGCCAGCGCCTTTGAACGAACTATGCCCGGGTGGCTGACGTGCAGCAGTTCGAGCACCCTCGTCCGCAGGGGCGCAGGGACCACCACCCGTTGGCCCCACAGAAGGCACCCCCTCTCTAGGGACAACTCTAGCTTTTTCCTAAAGAACGGGTCGAACTCCGTACTCGGGGACGAACCCGGCCACCCCTTTTGCACCCATGAGCAAACCTTCGCCAGTGTCCTGTCCTTGCCTGTCGCCCTAGCAATGTCGGCTGGCACTATTGGGGGAGCGTCTAAAACCTCAATTAGCAACACCTGGCGATCCTTTTCTGCTCTCGCCTTTTGGGCGTCCGACAATGGCAAAGGGGATCTCGAAAGCGCATCAGCATGGCTGATCTCCTTTCCGGGCCTGTACTCCAACTCATGTTGGTACGCGTTGAGGAAAATAGCCCATCGCAGCATTCTCGGGGACAGGATCTGCGGCGTTGGTTTGTGTGCCGTGAAAATCCCTAACAGCGGTTTGTGATCGGTCACGATTTTGAACGGGCGGCCATACAAAAAATCGTGAAATTTTTTGGTCCCCGATACGATTGCTAATGCTTCCCTGTCGGTTTGTGCGTAATTTCGCTCCGCTTGGGACAGGGACCTTGAGTAAAACGCTACCGGGGCCTCCCTTCCGTCCTCCAACACGTGGCAAAGCACCGCCCCCACCCCCACCGGGGATGCATCACAAACTAGGACCACAGGCCGTTTGGGGTCGAAATGCGTCAGGATTGCCTCAGATGTTAGGAGTTGCTTTAGCTCCTTGAACGCCCTCTCGTGCTCGTCACCCCACAGCCACGGCTCCTCCTTTTTCAGCAACCGATGGAGCGGTTCGGCCACGGACGCCTTCCGCGGGAGGAATGTATGGTAAAAATTTAGGAGCCCCAGGAAAGATTGCAGCTCGGTCTTGGATGTGGGGCGAGGGGCCTTTTTAATGGCTGCTACCTTGGATTTAGACGGCTTAATCCCCTCGGGTGTGATTCGGAACCCTAAAAACTCGACCTCTGTTTCGAAAAAAACACATTTATCCTTCCTCAATCTCAGCCCCGCTTTCTCGAACACGGTCAGTACCTTGTCCAACCTTTTCGCTAGCTCAGCCTCACTCCCCCCTGTTATCAACACGTCATCAAAATAAGGCAACACCCCCTCCAGGCCCTTTAGGAGGCGTTCCACGAGCGATTGAAAAAGACCGGGTGCCGAGTTCACGCCGAACTGTAACCGCGACACCTGGAACGCTCCCTTATGTGTAACTATCTTTTGTGCCGCGGCCGTGGCGGGGGTCACAGGAAGTTGCTGATAGGCTTGTGCCAAATCGAGCTTAGCGAAACACTTTCCCCCATTTAGCCTGGCCAAAAGGTGGCTTATCACTGGCACCGGGTATGCATTAGGGCGGATCGCCTTGTTAATTGTACACTTATAATCTGCGCAAATGCGCACCTCCCCGTTAGCCTTTAGAGCCGTTACAATTGGAGTTTCCCACTCCGCGGAATCAACAGGAATAAGAATCCCCTGGCCCACCAGTTTGTCCAATTCCGCCTCTATCTTGTCCTTGAGTGCAAACGGCACCCTGCGTGGTTTGAGTCTTATCGGGCGGACCTCCGGGTCTATGTCGAAAGCTACAGGGGGTCCCTTGAACTTTCCGAGTCCTTTCTCAAAAACGGCGGGATGCGCATCGCAAACCGCTTGTATTGGGTCTCCCCCCACGGTATGGACCCCCCCTATGAACAACCCTAAGGGCTGAAACCACTGTGTTCCCAGGAGGCTACAGCTTCCCCCTTTCAGGACAACTAGGGGCAGTTCCGCAGAATGTCTCTTAAAATTGACCCGAAACTTCCCAACCCCCAATACCGGAATGTTGTTTCCCTGTACGTCCCGTAGTGTGGACCTCAACGCTTTAAGCTTTGGCCGCACGTGGGGGTCGATTTTCAGGAACTCTTTTTGGGGAATTATGGAAAAGGAGGACCCCGAGTCAATTTCCATCTTAATAGGGGCCCCTTGTACTAATACCTCAACGAAGTAATGGGACTGTCCCGCGGACACGCTGAACACTGAGGCGTCGTCCTCGCTGCTGTCCGAGACGCGGCCCACGCCGTCCTGCTTCCTCGTGGTCTGGGCGCCATCTTTGGGCCTTGCTGGACGGTCCGGCCTGGCCGCGCGGTCTTGTGATTGCCTCCGGCCCTCTTTCCGCTTTCTGCACGCCTTGGCGATGTGCCCCCGACGGCCGCAGGTGTAACACTCGGCCTTCCTGAACGGGCATCTCGCGCGCTCGTGG
This sequence comes from Bradypodion pumilum, assembly GCA_035047305.1. Lineage (NCBI taxonomy): Eukaryota > Metazoa > Chordata > Lepidosauria > Squamata > Chamaeleonidae > Bradypodion > Bradypodion pumilum. The sequence continues at coordinate 175,341,911 of JAWDJD010000002.1, read as the reverse complement.
GCCGCTCCGCAACCCTCGCAGCGTCGACCGCCCTTCCGGACCTTCTGGACCTCCTCGCCGTCGCTGCCTTCCGTAGACGACTTTGAGGCCCGCCGAGTCGCGTGCACCGACTGTCCGGCCTTCCCGTGCACCGAATTTTCCGCCTTGCCGGCTTTAGGACGCCACTCACGCCACTGATGCATCTCGTCCACTCCGGCATTCGTGGACTCTGCGGCTTCCGCGGCCTCTATGACTTCGGCCAGCGTGGGTGGCGGCTCCTTATTCATCAAGTTGCGCTGCACCTCCTTATCTTTCAGGCCACATAACACGCCGTCCCTGAGGATCATCTCCAGGATGTCGCCCCATTTACAGGGGGCGGCGGCTATCCTCATGGCGGCCACGAATGCCTCAACCGACTCGTCTGGCGCTTGGACTCGCCTCCAAAACGCGCTCCGAGCGGGAAACATTGCCCTCGAGGGGCAGAACCGCTCTCGCAGCAGCTTCATGATTTCGCTCGCCTTAAAGTCGCTCACCTTCTTCGGAGCGATTATGCCCACCAGCGTCCGCTTGGTTTCCATCCCGAGCATTCTGGTGAGGATGGCCCTCTTCCTCTCCTCGTCGTCTTGTTTGACTCTGAGTTCCACCAGTGCCGCCTGGAAGTCCATCTCAAGCAGCTCCCAGTCCTGCGGTTTGGTGATGTTGAAACCGCTCTGAGCCCTGGCTGTTCCGTGGGGATCCATCATCCCACCTTCGTCGCCAATTTGGTGTATGCAAACCAAGACACGGGACACAGCCTCGGGCTGGGTTAACTCAGGTTTATTGCATCGTGGACAGAGGGAACATGAGGTAATGGCGGATCAATAGCTCTTTATATACAGCAGTAATACATTTGAACGTGGTGCCATGGTAGCCCATTGGCTACTGTCTGCGTGACGTCATTGCAGGTCACGCCCTTCTTGTCCAGGTGTAGGTAGTGGCGGGAAAACTTCCCGCGCTGTTGCCTTTGATGAGTTCGGACCAAGAGAGCTTGGACGCTCGCTGCTGCCAGCTGGTGGTCATTAGCTCGCGTCCTATTACAGGGCTTATATGATACAGCTGAAGGTTACATTGTTGCTATAGGCAAGGTTACATTGACTCAGATACATTGCAATCCATGTGTACAGTAAAACCATCAGAACACAACATCCCCTAACTCTATTTGCCCCCAGCCTGAGCCATGGTTTATGCCTAACCTGCCCGCTTATCTCCCAATTTCCTTTCCAGCAGAGCACGGCCCCAACTAATTTGGGGACTCCCATGAAGGTCTGTGGACACCGGGCGCACCCCTTGGGAGAGTTTTAATATCCAATTAGTGCACTCTTGCTGGTGGACAAGGCTATCGGGAGCCACACTACTACTGGCTGATGTAGAAACGTGGGTAATGCTTGCCTGGATGTTTCTGCTCTTTCCTTGTTACACCGATTAACTCCCCGGTTCTAAACAGTTGCTAGGCTGCCATGCAACTGTTGCATCACAGAACGGTTCTGACATAACTTTATGCACACCCATCAGTAGAAACTGTTTCAGGGTGTGAGTTTGTACATCCACTGTGAAGCAGACAAAATTTGAATAGAAATGGTCTAATTCTATTTAAATTAACATTTAATCAATGCAATGCTTATAAATTATCAAATGCCTTTACATTAGCTGGCCCAAACTCTGGAAAGTATGGTTTAGTTAAACTAGATAGAATACTTCCTGCGTGATTTTTGCAAAGGATTCAGGTTTAGGGCATAATGCAAGTGAAGCTTAGCTTTCTTGAGTCTTACTGATGTCAAGTGGAGCATACACGTCTCTCTCATTTAAATCAGTGTCCCTTAAAATTACTTCATTTTGGTTGGATAATTCCTCCCTCCATACATCTTTGAAGCTGGTGTTGTTGTTGTTTTAAGAGAACAATCAGGGCAAGTAGCATAATTAGCCAATGACAGCTTTAGTCACAGATGAAAGCTGACCGCCTAACCCAATTAATTTGCCAGACTAGCAAGATGGCCCCACGGGGAAAGTTGCCAAGTAACCAGAGAAAAACTGATTGGCCTGCTCTTGTGCTTTTAACATTCTGATCTACAGAGGTTAGCTAATTTTTACACCACGTGGAAGCAAAATGATGCCTGAAAACAAGAGTAGAAGGTGGTGGTGGAGGTGGGAATTGGCAAACGTACCTACTGGCCATTTTGATATGCCAATTCCCTTTCTCCATTCCAAAAATGTAATAAAGAAATGTCCCCCCTCCCTTGTTGCATGGTGTCCATAACTAGCAAATAGATCACTTTTCAAAATAAGACTTTCAGAGTTGCCTTTTCTGCAATGATTAGCCATGGGTCTCAGAGTAACTTTATTTTTAAAGTTAGTTTGATTCTTTGCATTAGTACTCTCTTCTGCATGCACCTCTTGAGGATTCCTAACACAGAAACTGAGCAATAATCAAATTGTTGACCAGCTTGCAGAACACAGTAAATTCAAATGCAAAAATATCTCTAGCGAATTGGGTCCATGAGAAACCATGTCCAGCTAACCACCTCATTCCTCCTCCACCACTTTTGTAAACCACACAGGCACATACCTCGTACGACACTGAGGGAAGCCTTGATGGTGCTCTTCAGCTGAGGGTCCCCAACCAGCTCCACCAGCCGGAAAAGTTTGTTGAGTTGCACTTTCACACCCTCATATCTTTGGGCTTCAGCCCGAATGGCTGCAGATACCAGCTGCCTTTGCACGTTCATGGTGTCTCACAGATTGGCAGGGCCAACGGACTCAGGGTCAGCCATAGCACAGCCTCCTGCCCTGTTTTGGCCAGAAAACATGCTGGCAGGCCTCTGATTAAGTTAATGTGCACACCTCAGCCTCAGGAGTCTAACCTCGTTCCTTCCTCTCTCTCTGTATTCTGTCGGTTTACACTTCCTGAATAGAACGTCACATCTCAAAGCCACTAGTTTCGTTAGTTCCATCCCTGTCTGATTGTCTATCTAACACTAGGCAAGGGCGTAGCTCTTACACCAAAAATATAAATAAAATACAACTGCTTCAAGACTGTGACAAATCCTCCAGGATCCCAGGCATACCTGGTTACTCCCAGAGCAGGTGAAACAGGATTTGCTGGTGCTGGGAACTCTGGCTTTTCTGAAAGGTGTAATTACTGTTCTGCATTTTGGCAGCTGCCCTCAGGTAAACAAAGAGCCATGTGGAAGCACAGAGGAGGCCACCATCGCCACCATCCACACATCTGGGTGCACCCATCCCAGTTTTACTGGTGATGAGCATCTTCGTTAAACAATGTGGTGAGGCCAAGATCTTTCACTGCCTGAGGCAAGGGGGAAGACAACCCCCCTTGCCCATTCCACATACAGGAGCCAGCTGGCCAGAACATTACTTGGAAGCAAAAGAGGATCCTCGCTAGTACCTGAGGATAAGATGATTAGTAACGGGGCTGCAGGAGAAGCTAAGTGGCACACATTTTTTCTTGTCCTCCAAGAAAAAAAGAGGAATGTACAAGCGGGTCAGAGGATTGATCTAGTATAGGGGTGCTCAAACTATGGTCTGTGGGACAGATCTGGCCACTGATGCCAATTCATCTGGCCCATGTTGCCCTTGTTACTCCCGGAAATGTAAGTAAAATGTACCCATACGTGCCAGTATGGGCATGTTTTACTTCCACTTCTGGGAGCGACAAGAGCAACATGGGCCGGATGAATTGGCATCAGCTGCAAGGCGCATTTAACTTCCATTTCCGGTGGGAGGAACCACATGACCGGCCCACTAAACCACATGAATGGCCCACTGAACCACGTGACCAGTTAGCAGCCCAAAAAGTTTGGGCACCCCTTATCTAGTATTGTCTCCTAGCTGTAGTTCTCCATAGAGAGCTATTCGTTATGCAATAGCCTTTGCTTCAGACCAATTTATGTTGAGCATGTGAGTAAACAATTTAGAGTTACAAAGAACCCTTCTGGTGAGTTAAAAAACGAGAGATATTTCTGTGTCAAGGCATGGTATTTTCCATATGGTTTGTACTAGAGATGTGAAGGCCCCCCACAAAATCAGAAAAACCGTGTTTTTTCTTCATTTTTTTCTTAAGCCTTTTTTGGTTTTCCCTGAAAAATTGAAAAAATAAAAAATATGATATATTATGGAATGTTTTATTTTAACATGATGAATAAAATATTTTAAGATAAGGCCAGGTTCAAATATTTTATAAATCATTTCTAAAAAAAATATGTATGGTATCAGATTATTTTCAATTTTTCCGAAAATTTCCGTTTCCCCCCGAAAAAAACCAGTTTTTTTCTGAGCTTCAAAATTTTTGGAAATTTTACATCTCTAGTTGCTACCGTATATACCTGTTTTTGCTTATGCGCACTAAGAGCCCATACATGGACAAGTTTAAACATCACCATCTGATGTTTGAGACACCTTTTAAAACGAATTAAAACATCAGTAACCTTCAGGCAAGATAGAGGTGGCAGAGCCAAAGCAGTGACTCATGCAGATATTGCATTGCATAACATCTTTTGAAGATGTGAGATGTTACTGTGACTTTGAACTGGGATTGTGTAATGATTTACTCTCTTGACCAGAAAAAGGTGTTTGGAACAAGGCAGGGGCAGGGCAGGGAATCATGTAGAGAGATGCAGCAGACAGTATCCTCAGATTAATGTTTTATATCTATGGGAACTTTTCATAATTTTATGAAATTGAAACCAAAAATATCCTAAAAATGTCAATAAATCTAATCATCAGGTATCCTGGAAGGAAAGATGGACAAGCGTGTGGTTTCCCCGTGCCCCCGTGGGCACGGAACGGCCCGGCAGAGGCCACTTTCGGGAGAAAGGCTCCCTGGCCCGTGGGCTCTGCGAGCACCCAAATTAAGGGGGGTGGATAAATGATAGGGTTTGATTCACCCAATTACCTGACCTGACCAACGAACCTGCTGAGCAAGCAAATGCGTTACTTATTAGAGTAATCCCTCATCTCCGAATCTCAGTCTCATCCCAGAAGCAAACAGAAGCCATGATTGCCTTAGTCTAAGCCCAAAACAATGGTGTTGTCTCAGCCAGTGTTTGTCCACACTAATTAACTTCCCCCCGAGAGATTCCCAATTAACCTGAGTAAATAGGTGATGTGATTGACTGTTGGGTGACGGTTTTTTCTACCTTGCCTTCTGATCTATAAATGGTTATGCCTTTTCCTCAATAAACTACTGATCATATCCTCCTCCATACTGCCTCGTTTCGTTCTTTGATCAGTCTCCTCCGGGACCTACGGCCCTCAGCGGCCCCGATTCCTACACCTGGTGACCCCGAGACGTGATCTACTCGTGAGTAAGAGCGGTCTTCCTCAGAGTAGCGATCACACGGTCCGGTTCTGCGCTTGAACCGTGTCCGAATCATCCCGGAGGACAGCGCGGCACTCCGTCCGGCAGCCAGCCGATCGGAGGGACGGCCTGCGGTGAGGCAGTCCAAAGAGGCATCCTACAGCTTGCTCCCGACTTTCGCGGCGGCTTGCGCCAAAGGGAAAAACGCGTTCCGCTCAGGGCAGCTGTGAGCCCCTGACAGCGCAGTGGCCACCGAGGGCCCGTGGCCGCAGTCCACGCTCCGAGCTCTACCCAGAAAGCGACGTCGCCAGAACCTATTGCCTGCCAAAGACGCGTCGGCTCGTCCCGAGGAGGAATCTTCCGAGGACCCAATCGCAGGTAATATGGGGACCTGTCCTCAGCGACAGCGTCCATCCGCTAGCCAAAGAACTCGTGTAGAGGAGTTCAACATCCTGGCCAGGGTATTTAATTTGCGTTTTCACAGCGGGGAGCTAGCGAGACTTTTGGTGTACCTAGGGGAACACTGCCTGCTTTACCCAGAAGTAGGTACGTTAACCCTCGAGCTCTGGGATCAGATAGGAGACTGCATTCAGCAACCCCCGAAAGCTCCAGGAGGCGTAATTCGCACATGGAGAAAGTGTAGGAAGCTCTTGGCGGAGATAGAGCCAGTCCGGGCAGAGGCCAAAGAACCCCCAAGTCTGCCAGATGCGCCAGCCGAACCAACGGCGCCTACGGCGCTCTATCCGTCACTCCAATTTAGGCAGAGTAGTGTAGGGAGCTTTCCCTCGGTGACAGCTGCAGACGTCACCGGCGGAATGCAAGGAATGAGGAGCGCAGGCGCTTCTCAGAGAGCAACAGGTTCCCTAGCTACCAAAAGTGCACTTCAGCGCACAGTAGAGGAAGAACTCAGGAAGGGGGAATTACCAGTAGAGGAGCTAGCAGAGTTCAGCCAGATATGTCCCATCCGCATGGAGATGGACGCGCTTACAGGCGCACAGCAGATAGTACACTCCCCAGTCCCGTATAAGCTTCTCATGGCTATACGGAAAGCCATTTCAGAAACAGGGCTCCAAAGTCGTTTCGCAAGGGGCACGCTTCAGCAAGTGTGCGAGAACACCATGTTCATTCCCCATGACTGGAAAGCCGTCATGCGGATGATGCTCAACCCTAGCCAGTACTTAATTTGGGACAGCGAGTATCGCCTGGAGGCGCAGACAAGGGCTGCCAGGATGGGAGGCGCAGTACTTCCCGACCAGTTATATGGTTCAGGTGCCTTTGAATCCATCGATGCCCAAATCAACTTGCCTCTAGCCACTCTCCAGATGTCGGCCGAGGCCGCCTTTAGGGCGTTTTTCAAAGTCCCAGCAACTGGCAAAGTGGCTAAGAATTACACCGCTATTAAGCAAGGAGCCCAAGAGCCCTATATGGACTTCATCAATCGCCTGGAAGAAGCAATTAGCAGGCAGATTGACAATGAGCAGGCCCAACAAGAGCTCATGATGAAGTTAGCCAAAGACAACGCCAACTTAGACTGCCGTAAAATCTTGCAGTCACTAGGCAATCGTCCCGATTTGACCCTTACGGACATGATTAGAGCTTGCGCCGACGTTGGCACAGAATCCTACAAGATGGGATTGCTAGCGGCAGCGGTGCAAGGGGGTAAGAGACCAAAAGGAAAGACCCAAGGAGCATGTCACAGTTGTGGCAAGGTCGGTCACTTCGCTAGGGAGTGCCGATCCAAGGGAGGCGGACAAAAGTCCGGCCGCCCCAAGGCTCCGAAGACCCAGTGTCCGAAATGTCAAAGAGGCTACCATTGGGCCCGAGACTGTCCGAATTCGGGAAACCGGAACGCGGGCATGTCCCTGGCCCCGGTCCAAACAGGGACTCCCCTCATTCAGAGCTCACCAGAGCTAGACTAAATCCCGGTCACACTCCAGACATTGCGAGGGCACAGGCCAGCCCCAAGGGTAGTGCAGGGTTAGACTTGACTTGCCAGGCGGACGTTACATGCGACCTGCCAGGCACGGTCTATCTAGTGGACTCCCAGTACATGGGTCCACTGCCCAAGGGCTTTATAGGTTTAGTTTTGCCCCGCAGCGTAGCTGGAGCACGCGGAATGTTCATAATTCCAGGAGTCGTTGACTCGAATTTTTCAGGCGTTCTCCAAGTTCAGCTTTGGACTCATCTGCCCTAAACAATCCACAAGGGAGACACCTTAGCGCAACTGATCATGGTTCCTTGTCACTCGCCAGCAGATAGCCAGGGAAGGCTCAGTGACAGCTCCGAGTCCTGGTCAGAGGACCGCTCGAGCGCCAGTGAGGCAGTACAAGGATACCAGGTCTTAGCGACAGTGGAGACCAACATTGAGTGGAAGCAGCGCCCCGTTATAGAGGTATTTTTGAACAAAAGAGTGTTCTCAGGGTTACTCGATACCGGAGCGGATGTGAGCGTGATAAGCAGAAGCCAGTGGCCAAGAGAGTGGGCCATTGAGCCGGTCTCCGATGTGTGGGGGGTAGGCGGCGTCCAGGAAGCGTTTAGGAGCCGAGAGTGGGTGGAAGTCACAATCCCAAGGGCTGGCGGCACGGCGGTAATTCGGCCGCACATTCTTGACGTGCACATCAACCTTTGGGGGCGAGACATTTTACAGCAGTACGGTGCTACGCTTACCTTTGGGTAATGGCGTTGCCACTTAAATGGCTCACCGACACGCCGGTTTGGGTAGAACAATGGCCGGTAGTTGGAGAGAAATTAGTTGCCCTCAAGCAGCTAGTTAAGGAACAGCTAGACGCAGGACACATAGAACGGTCCACAAGTCCTTGGAATTCGCCAATTTTTGTGATTAAAAAGAAGTCGGGGAAGTGGCGACTCCTCCACGATCTCAGAGAGATCAATAAATGCATACAGCCAATGGGTCCGCTCCAATGCGGCATCCCCAATCCGAACATGATTCCCGAGGGGTGGGAGATTCTAGTCGTAGATCTCAAGGATTGCTTTTATACAATCCCCTTAGACCCCCGGGACCGGGAAAGGTTCGCCTTTACGGTGCCGGTTGTGAACCACGGCGAGCCCACGCAGTGTTACGCGTGGAAATTTTTGCCACAGGGCATGCTCAATTCGCCCACCCTGTGCCAAATTTATGTTCACAACGCACTGGCAAAGTTCCGAAGCCTTTACCCTAAAGCTATAGTTTGCCATTTTATGGACGACATCTTGGTCGCGATGCCGCAAATCGGCAGCGAAATGTTTTCTGACCTCCAGGCCAGCCTGGGGGACAAAGGGTTACTCATTGCCCCGGAGAAAGTGCAGAGAACCGAGCCCTTCTCATACCTGGGCCATCGGCTTCTCCGCCCTTTCGCAGCACCCGTTTTGCCTAAGATCAATTTACAGGACTCAGTCACCCTCGTAGAGTTGCAGCAAGTTTTGGGGAACATCAATTGGGCCAGACCGTATTTCCGATTGGATACGGATCTTCTAAAACCGCTCTTCTCGCTGCTAACATTAGGTAAGCAGCCGGCAGACCGGATAAAAATTTCTCGAGACGCACGCTTGGCGCTCGAGAAAGTTAACCAAGTTCTCAGCCAGCGGTGGGTAGATAGGATCACCCCAGGGCCATATGCTCCGATCTTGAATTTGTACATCGTACGGTCAGGATCCATGTTTACAGGAGCGCTCGGCGTAGATGCCGAGAAAGGGGCGAGTATCGTGGAGTGGGTGTACCTTCCGAACACCTCCTCACGAAACATCGTTCCTCCCCAAGAATTGGTCTCCGCGGTGGTTTACCGCGGAAGGCTGAGAGCTAGGGACATTTCAGGGCATGATTTGGCCAAAATCGTAGTTCCATTCACCAAGGAACAAGTCCAGCAATTAATGCAGCTCGGTGACTCGCTTCCCATAGCCTTGGAAGGATTCACCGGGAGCTTGGCATACCACTTGCCAAAGGACCCTAGACTTGTCTCACTTCAGATGCAGACAGTTAGCTTATTTGAATTGCTCTCGCTGGTTCCGCTTCAGGGAGCCAGGACAGTTTTTACTGATGGTGGTCGGACATACGGTGTCTTGACCTGGCAGGAGGGCCAAGCTTGGCGCACGCTGCTAACTCTTCCACAAAAGTCCGCGCAGCGGGCAGAGTTGGCAGCGGTGAACCTTGCTTTGCACACCTTCGCCAAAGAACGTTTAAACATCATCACTGACAGCATGTACGTTAGGAATTTGCTTCACAGTCTACCGGGAGCATACATCACTCCCGCGATAGACAAGAATTTGCTTAGCCTGTTTCTCACGGCTCAATTTCATTTGCGAAACCGCACGGAGCCGCTCTATATTGCCCACATCCGAAGTCATCAAGAACTACCGGGTCCGATTTCCGCGGGCAACAGCAGAGCGGACGCGGCGGCAAAGGAAATTCAGCAACGTTCAGTTTTGGGTGTTTTTACTACTCCAATTCAGAGTCATGCCTTCTTTCACCAAAATGCCAAAGCACTTGCCAGACAGTTCAACTTGCCACTCTCTCAGGCCCAAGGCATAGTTCGCTCTTGCCAGCATTGTGCAGGGGCACCGGGGGGGCCCTCGTGGGGGGTCAACCCACGAGGGACAGAGGCCAATCAGGTGTGGCAAATGGACGTCAGCATGTTCCGCAGTTCGGCAGATGGCAGTACATGCACGTTTGCATAGACACTTTTTCTCAGTTCGTTTGGGCAACGGCGCAGAAAGGGGAGACTGCTTCCCACGTGGAGCAGCACCTCCTTTCCTGCATTGCAGCCATGGGCAAACCTAGGCACGTTAAAACCGATAACGCGCCATCCTACAGCTCTAGGCAGTTGGCCGCCTTCATGGCCACTTGGGATATTAAGCATACTTTTGGCGTTCCTTACAATCCGCAGGGGCAAGCGATTGTGGAACGGGTCAATCGGACGCTCAAGTCCTATATTGACAAACAAACAGAAAGGGGGGAGCCACCAGCCCTCCCCAAGTCACAGGGCCAGGCACAGCATTGCCTGAATAAGGTATTGTTCACTTACAATCTCCTTAATGTTTTTTCGGATTGTACGCCGCAGGAGAAGCACTTCTGCCACTCGGAAGCTCTCCCGCGACCGATGGTCCGATACCGGGTGCCACCGGACCCTTCTTGGAGGGGCCCGGCGCCGCTCGTAACCTGGGGGCGAGGGTATGCTGCAGTTATGTCTCCTACAGGTGTCGTTTGGATTCCAGCTCGGTGTTTCAAGCCGTACTTGGAACCACATGGCGTGGACCCAGACCGACCAGAGTCCGATCCCGGAGATGGAGGACCTCACTCTGACCGAGAGGACCCGTCGGAGGAAACGGCAACCGACGACAGCACCCAAGATCACCTGGGGGATGGTCAAGATCCTTTGTCGTGAGGCGGAGGATACCGTCCGGCGCGAAAGGAAGGAGCCGACACCGGAGAACCTCACAGCTGCAGTTTTCACCCAGATTCATGCCAACACCCTGGCGCTCACCATCATCCTGACCCTTTCCCTGCTTTTGGGGGGAGGCGCTTAGGCCGCTTCATTGGAAGCCAACGATCTGCTGCCCGGCGGAGACCTCTCTGCCCGGATGCAGTACAATATTTGGGAGAGGTTGGCGGGTCTCGTCAACCAGTCCGATTTTTGCCTCAGGCAGGACCTTGGTTCTGCTTCGATCCTCAGCACCTGCCTCATCCCTGTGTGCCATTCTCCAGGCGCGCACCCCAGGGATGGGGACTGGCTTGTGAAGAGACTTTTCAGCCCGTATAACCCAGCGGCTTCTTCAGAGTATGCCCGTTGGGAGATGCGGCTGACCATGACCTTGCCGGCTGATGCAGCCACCCTCCACACTCCTCGGGTGGCGGTCAGCCCGAACTCTACCTGTGGACGAATGTACGGCTGCGCTTCAGCTGGTCGTACCCGGCGCCGCTGCCTCAACGTTGGCAGTGGCAATTGGACTTGCAATAACCCAGTACCACTTGGCACCATGTATGCTCATATCACCCTGCCATCTGGTTGGTTCTTCACATGCAACCAGTACACGTGGAACTACATTCCTGCAAATGTTCAGGCTCTGTATGTTGTATCAGTCGCTTGACATTGTTACTCCCGACCAAAGATATGGTCACCCCAAGCACAAATGTTACTAAGGTTCCAAATGTTTCCTCACTCGTACGGCACACTCGCACCACCCAGTTGGACAGCTCATGTGAGAGCAGCTTTAGAGTAATGAGCCCTGCCGAATATCTCTCCTTGGCAGTCAGCATCTTTGGCGTGCCAGGCTTAGCCGTCGGCAACGCAAAGAGGATTGGTCGCTTGGCTTCGGTCTAGCAAAAGCCATCAACCATACCTCCTCCGCGATAGCGCTCCTTAATCAAGAGCAGGCAGAGCTTCGCCATGCCATTCTTGACAATCGAGCGGCTATCGACTACCTCTTATTGTTGCACCACCTGGGTTGCGAATCCTTTCATGGTATGTGCTGTTTCAACCTTACCGACAACTCCCGCAAAGTCCAGAGTCAGCTCACTGATCTCCACACCATAGTCCAGGGCATCACAGAGGGTTCTGCATGGGGAGCTTGGTGGAGTTCATTGTGGAACTGGATGTGGTCATGGATCCCCTGGGGGTGGCTCCAAATGGTACTCAAGGTGGTTGTGGGGGTGATTATACTAGGCATCGCACTCTGCTGCTTTGCACAATGTATTCCCTCGCTGATCTCGAGGTGCCGCCCCAGAAGGAAAGCCCGTGACGTCATTCCCGCTCATCAGCTGGTCCCGCTCCTACGCAGGGTCGCCGGTCAGGCTCTTAAAAGAAATTAAAAGGGGAGATGTGGTTTCCCCGTGCCCCCGTGGGCACGGAACGGCCCGGCAGAGGCCACTTTCGGGAGAAAGGCTCCCTGGCCCGTGGGCTCTGCGAGCACCCAAATTAAGGGGGGTGGATAAATGATAGGGTTTGATTCACCCAATTACCTGACCTGACCAACGAACCTGCTGAGCAAGCAAATGCGTTACTTATTAGAGTAATCCCTCATCTCCGAATCTCAGTCTCATCCCAGAAGCAAACAGGAGCCATGATTGCCTTAGTCTAAGCCCAAAACAATGGTGTTGTCTCAGCCAGTGTTTGTCCACACTAATTAACTTCCCCCCGAGAGATTCCCAATTAACCTGAGTAAATAGGTGATGTGATTGACTGTTGGGTGACGGTTTTTTCTACCTTGCCTTCTGATCTATAAATGGTTATGCCTTTTCCTCAATAAACTACTGATCATATCCTCCTCCATACTGCCTCGTATCGTTCTTTGATCAGTCTCCTCCGGGACCTACGGCCCTCAGCGGCCCCGATTCCTACACAAGCGCCCCTGAGCTGAACCAGATTTCATTTATTGATAACGGACACCAATAAATGAGATCTGCACTCAGGACCAACTGAAATAGCAGTTTGGCCAAAAGGAACATTTTGGTTTACTGGAAAATGTAATCCGGAAGATCCAGACAAAGGGTTCTTAACGTTTTTCAGCAGTGGTCTGAGCGGGCTAGACTAGTGCTGTAAAACATGTCCGTGCCTGTCGTAAACACATTTATGACGGCCACAGACTCATTTACGGCTGTTGTAAATGTGTTTAGGACTGCAGTGGCTCAAGTGGCTAAGATGCTGACTGGAAGGAGGGAGGTCAGCAGTTCGATTCCCAAGTACCACAGGACAGAATGAGCCCCCGTCTTTATCCTAGCTCCTGCCAGCGTAGCTGCTCAAAAGCAAGAAATTGCAAGTAGATACAGTAAATAGGGACCACTTCGGTGGGAAGGTAAACAGAGTTCCGTGCACTCCGGTGTCTAGTCATGCCTGCCACATGACCACAGAAACATCTGCAGAAGCAGACAATGCTGGCTATTCGGCTTTGAAACAGAGATGAGCACTGAACCCTAGAGTAGGATACAACTGGCTTTCAAGCAAGGAAAACCTTTACCTTTACCTTAAATGTGTTTAGTCCAAATAATAATAATAATAATAATAATAATAATAATAATAATAATAATAATAATAATAATAATAATAATAATAATAATAATAATAATAATAATAATAATAATAATAATAATAATAATAATAATAATATTGGTGCAGTGAATACTGTGATTAATCAATACTCGGGAGACCCAGATTCAAATCCTTACTTGGTCATGGAATCTCACTGGGGTAATAGCAGAGGCAAAACCATTCATTAATTTACCACTTGTTGAACTTTCAGTAAGCAATCCCAACATACTTTGTATTTGTCGTTGCCCTAGCATGGAGATGGGAAGAGCCAGCATTTCGCAAACATAGTCACTAGGTATTTTTGAACCCAAACAGCCGATCAGCAAGTTAACTGTTTATACCCTTCAAAAGGGAAGCTCCTATATGCTCTTTCTCTGTCTGTGAGTTGTTTTTGTATTGCTATTTTAGTTTGGTCTGTCTGACTAGTTCAGTTGTCTTTCTGACTCAAAATGGTAGTTTCAGAAAGGCAGTAACTTCAGTATCCTCTTGCAATCATCATTTGCCTGACAGGTTGTTCTTCCTGCATTTTGCAACCAAGATAAAGTGATCTGCTGTATTATATTTTGGCCATCTATCTGACAACTTTGTCTGAACATGAGCCTTTGTAAGTAAACATCCTTTGTTCCTTCTGCTTAAACTGTGCTGAGCATCTACACTTTAGGACTAAGAAGAAAGCAAAGGGGAACTCAGGAAGGCTTGCATTTCTACCCATTCAGCCTTAACCCCTCGGGACACACTAGGTGCACCACTCTGCAAAGATTACCCAGCATTAGTTACCCTACTGAGGTAGTGTTGTGTCCAAACGTCAGTAACATATTTTGCTTAAATTGCTTGCGCCATTGAGTCTTTGCTGTATTTGCACCCCTTTCTGTAAGGCGCCTTATTCATATGTTCACAATGTCCTTTGATTGCTTTACACAGGTTTCCCGTGTCAAGTAAAGATCCGGGCAAATGTATCACGGTAACTGCCATTCTGTCTGTGTATTAGTTGCTACATCACCCCTGTTTTCCCCAGTCCGAAATAAGCTGTAATAAATGATTTGTTGGTTAACCCACGATCTGCTGTCATGTTGCAATTAATGATCGAACTCAACATTGGCGATGAGGATGGGATCTCCTGCCGCAGCAACGCCACTCAGAGGGTTTGACGTGTCCAAGGTGGACACCTGGCCAAGTTACGAAATCCAGTTCGAAGACTGGGTGATAGCCAACAAGGTCAAGCCAGAGGAACAAAAGGCAATGTTCCTTGCCAGCCGCGGCATAGCCACAATTGAGTTTGTCGTGAACTTTCTTCAGCCATGAGGAGTAAAGGACACATCTCTTAAAGACATTTTCTCAGTGTTGAGAGACCATTTCAAGCCCAGGGTCTCTATCTTCATGGCCAGGGTAAATTTCTACTGCCGGAACCAGAAACCTGGGGAGTCCATTACTGACTGTTGCCGTCGTGCAACAGGTGGCGGGACTATGTGAGTGGCCGGATTTGGACGATGCCCTGAGGGACAGGTTGCTGATGGACATCTTGGATGAATCAGTGCAGCAGAGGTTGATGAAAAGGAATGCACTGACCTTCGGCAAAGTTTTCGAGGAGGCTCTGTCATCCAAAGTCGCCAGCGCAGGTGTAAAAGTGTTCCGGGAGAAAGGCTCTCAGTGAAATTGGCTGCAGCTGACCAGAGGCCAGAGCGTGTAGTCTCATCTTCCTCAACCTTGCCGACCTCATCGTCCTCAGATGACAAACAATTGGGGGACAACGTGCGGAAAGTGCACATTGTGGGGTTGTGGGGGCAAGCACCTTAGGGATAAGTGCCTGTTCAGGGAGGCAGAGTGCCACAAGTGTGGTCAGAAGGGGCACATCATGAGAGTGTGCCGCCAGCATTCCGGTGGGCCCCCTAATGACAAGGGTCGTCGATCCAGGAAGCACCAGATTTTGAAAATCTATGCCGGTCAAGGTTCCGGATCCAATTCCAGTATCCGTGCAGTCACAGGCCAGTTCATCGCCGACGCCCACCTCCAGGGCCATTGCTGCCGCATGGAGATCGACTCGGGATCATTGTATTTGATCCTTGCCCAGCGTGAGTTTTTCCAGATTCTGCCAGTGGACCGGCCCAAATTGCAGGCTCTGCAGGTTCAGTTGAGGGATGTGCAGGGTCGCCACATCCCTGTGCTCAGCGTGGGCTCTTTTGATGTGCAGTTCAAAAGTATCAGCACAAAGTTCCCACTTGTTGGGGTCAAGGCGGGTAAGTACAACCTACTGGGTATGCAGTGGTTTGGGCCCCTGGGTATCACCTTTTTGGTCATCATTTTGGTTCAGGCCGACCCCATTCAGGCTGTGTGTGATAAATATCCAGATGTGTTCCACCTGGGGTTGGGAACATTCAAGCCCCCCCCCTCTTGATTTTGACTTAGATCCGTCGGTGAAACCCATTCGCCTTAAGCCTCGGCGGGTGCCCTTTGTGCTCAAGGACAAAATTGAGGTGGAACTGGACAAATTAGTTGCGCAGGGTATCCTGGAGCCAGTTGATTCTGCACCATTGGAGACCCTGATTGTCACTGCGATTAAGGCAAACAGCGACATCACTATCTGTACAGACTATAAGTGTACAATTAACAAATCGATCCATCCAAATTCCTACCCTGTGCCTGTTGTGAGCCACTTGCTGGCTGCCCTTCACGGGGGAAATTGTTTTGCCAAATTGGACTTGGCCCAGGCATACCAGCAATTGCCTGTTACCCTGGACTCCGGCCTGTGCCAAACGATCACCACACACAAGGGTGCGTTTTGGGTAAAACACCTTCAGTTCAGTGTCAATGCAGCACCTGGTATTTTCCACGGGTTGGTGGAAAAGTTACTGAAAGGTCTTCTGGGCATTTTGCCGTACTTTGATGATGTCTTGATTTCAGAGAATGATCGGGGGGACCTTGCCGCTAAGCTGGGCAAGGTGCTGGAAACGTTTCAGAATGCGGGGCTCAGGATGAAGATGGGAAAATGTTGCCTATTCTCTACAGGTTGATTTCCTGGGGTTTAAGGTTACTCCTGGAGGTGTGCGACCCTCAGACGCTAAGGTTAAGGCATTGTGGGATGCGCCCCGTCCCAACTCTAAACAGGAGTTGCAAGCATTCCTTGGGCTCTTGAATTTTTACCATTCTTTTCTCCCTAGAAAGGCCACCATAGCCGCCCCTCTACACTTTCTGTTACAAAAAGATGTTGTCTGGCATTGGGGTCCTCACAGGACAAAGCTTTCCATGAGGTAAAGAAGCTGCTCACTTCCGACGCCATCCTTACTCATTTTGACCCTAGCAAGCCGGTCATTCTAGTCTGCGATGCTTCCCCTGTGGGGGTGGGAGCTGTGTTATGGCACAACATGGGTGGTGGAAGAGAGGCACCGATTGCCTTCTATTCAAGGTCCCTGACAGACACTGAGAAATGGTATGTGCAGATTGACAGAGAAGCCCTGGCAATTATCACAGGCACCAAGAAGTTTCATGACTTCATTTATGGATGGCCCTTTATGATCATTACTGATCACAAGCCGCTCCTGGGTATCTTTGTATCCAACAAGCCAACCCCCCAGATTTTGTCCCACAAGATGCTTCGCTGGGCAATGTTCTTGCAAGTACCAATATGAGTTGCAGCATCGCCCGGGTATCAGTATTACTCGCGCGGATGCTCTGTCCAGGTCCCCTGTGGAAATGGTAGGGAAGATCAATGTAGACCACCAGGTCCTAATGTTAGAAGTTTTAGATTCGCTGCCAGTGTCTGCCGAGACATTGCTGCAGCCACCAAGAAGGATCCCCTCCTTATGAAGATTATGACTTTTTTCAGAAGGGGTGGCTGGCACCACCGGTCTCTGAGGAATTTTGGGTTTACTATTCAAAGCGGAATGAAATGTCAGTTGAAAGGGGATGTCTGGTGTGGGGGGACAGAGTGGTGGTTCCGATGGTGCTTCGGAACAAGGTCCTACGCACACTTCACATGAGCCACCCTGGCATCGTTCGCTTTAAGGCACTTGCCAGGAGCTGTTTTTGGTGGCCTAGACTCGATCTGGATATAGAGGCTTGGGTCAGCCACTGACAAGAGTGCCAGTCCTCCAGGCCAGAGGAGCACCACCAACCTACCAGGGAGTGGGACACAGTGTGTGGTCCCTGGTCGTGAGTCCATATCAACTTCACTGGCCCTTTCAGGGGAAATACATTTCTGCTCATAGTGGATGCATACACTAAGTGGTTGGAGGTCCTCCCTGTCCCCAGTATGTCTACTATTCGGAAGCTGAGGAGTTTTTTGTACTTTTGGGTTACCTGACATAGTGGTGTTCGACAATGCCTCGACTTTCATGTTGGTGGAGTTTCAAGGTTGTCTTAAGCGTAACGGGATACGCAACATTACTGCCGCCCCATTTCACCCCGCCACAAATGGGCAGGTTGAGAAGCAAGTCAGGTCTGTAAAGGAGGCCCTAAGACGAATGGGTTTAGCTGATCTTGATTTGCAATTATGCCAACATTTGTTGGCTCATAGTGTTACACCCTTGGCATTGGGATTTTCCCCGGTGGACGTCTTGATGAAGATGAGGCTGGCCACAGCCTTAGACTGCCTGGCTCTGTATAGCACGGAGGATAGGGGGATGAACATAGATATTCGCACCACGAAGAGTTTCCGAGTGGGACAAATGGTTTATTGCTGAAACTATGCACCAGGGTCCCTATGGGTGGGGGGAGAGGTTCTTGAGCAGACAGGACCAGTATCATATAAAGTACTCATGGACAATGGGTTAATTTGGAGGATACATGCGTACCAGATGCGTCCCCGCGTGGCAGGGCAAAACACTCTTTTGGACTCAGCTGAACTTGAGTTGCCACGAGGTGATCCTGCCCTGGGGGAGATGGGCCTCCCCAATTTCGATCCAGATCCAGATCTGTTCAGTCAACCCCAGCCTCATTTTCAGTTTACCGCTGAGCCCATTGCTAGCACTAATCACCCTCCTGGTAGCCCGCCTGAGTTAAACACTGCCAACTCTGCGGTAGAGATGGTCCCTCGCTCTAGGTGTATAGTTTTGGCACAGGCTAGTGATAATACTATGGAGCAAACCCCACCTAATTTCTATTCAAACGACAGGGTACCCCCATCACCAAGAACTCTACAGGAATTGGCAGACCCAGCAGCAGTTTTGAGTGTGGGGTGCATGCCGAGGTTTCCGTTTAATGAATCCCCCCTCCAATATAATTTCCCATGAACGATGTGAAAAACCTAGCTCACCTAGGTCATCCCATACCCATTGCCCTAAGCACCACCAATGTTGGGTGCCCTAAACAGACTTGTGGTCTGCCTCAAAGGTATGGAGAGTGGGTTCCCCGTTGGGGGGGAGGGATGTTGTGTCCAAACGTCAGTAACGTATTTTGCTTAAGTTGCTTGCACCATTGAGTCTTTGCTGTATTCGCGCCCCTTTCTGTAAGGCGCCTTATTCATATGTTCACAATGTCCTTTGATTGGTTTACACAGGTTTCCCGCATCAAGTAAAGGTCCGGGCAAATGTATCACGATAACTGCCGTTCTGTCTGTATATAAGTTGTTACCTTGCCCCTGTTTTCCCCAGTCTGAAATAAGCTGTAATAAATGACTTGTTGGTTAACCCCTGATCTGTTGTCGCGTTGCAATTAATGCTCGGGCTCAACAGGTAGGCATAAGCATAGCTGTCAAGTATCCCTTATTGGTCGGGAAAACCCCTTATTTTACCCTCTTTCCCACTGTCATCCCTTATTAATTAGACTGCAATGCTCTATTGCCGCCACTGGAGAGCAGCACAGGATAAGCATAGCTGTCAAGTATCCCTTATTTGCTGGGAAATTTCCCTTCTTTCCAAATCCAAAACTTGACAGGTATGGGCATGTCAATTTTGACTGCATAGCACATAACACCTAATTTGATTCAAAACAGTAAGAGTCTGTCCTAATTGTCAAAAACTTCTGAAATAAAGAGTTTTAACTGCCACCAGAAGGAAGGGGGGGGAGAAATTGTGTGAACCTATCCTCTCTTGGTAGGGAATTCTAAAGCCTGGGTATAACCACCAAGAAGGCTCTGTCTCAGAACCCTACTAGATGGGCCTCTGGTTGTAGAAATCTGAGAAGACCTCTCCTGCACATCATAATGCCGAGCAGGTTTGTATGGGAAGATAAAGTCTTTCAGATAACCTGGACCCAAGCAAAACAGGGCTTTATAGGTCATAATCTGCATTTTGATTTGTGCCTCTAACTGGCTCCTGACAGCAATCTGAATGCCCTGTTTTGGACCAACAGAAGTTTCCAAACAGCCTTCAAAGGTTTCTTCTTTGCTTCCTCTTTTACCCCATCAGGTGTCAAGGGAGGTGCAAGGTTTAATTTAATTTAATTTAATTTAATTTAATTTAATTTAATTTAATTTAATTTAATTTAATTTAATTTAATTTAATTTAATTTAATTTAATTTAATTTAATTTAATTTAATTTAATTTAATTTAATTTAATTTAATTTAATTTAATTTAATTTAATTAATAGATTTCTATACCACCCTAATCCGATGGACTCTGGGTAGTGTACACAAGTTAAAACCAATATAAAAACAATTTTTAAAATCCTTAAGAACCCTTGGAAATATTGCCCACCACTGTGCCATTTTGCTATCTTAAAAACAAATATAAAATCAGCATAACATTGACATTAAAATTGGTTACCGGGGGGGGGGAGCCTCAGACAAGCCAGAAAGGGGAGCTTGTTGACAATCTCAGCCCCCAGACCCATTTTGCCAGCCACATCTTCAGTTCTTTCCTAAATGGTAGCAACTGGGCCTGGAGGCATAGTCCTACCAGGAGGAGGTTCCATAGTATGGGGGCTACGACCGAAAAGGCCCTTTCCCTCGTGCTGGAGAGGCAGGCCTCCCCAACAGATGATACCTGAAGGTGCCCTCTCGGTTTGCTCTCGTGGGACAGGTCAATGTTCCTATTCTGGCACTTCTAGTGGCCTCCAGTGGTGTTTTTATAATATTTCTTTGATGTTATCTCTCCACCTTCCTCTGGGTCTGCCTCTGGGTCGTTGTCCTTCTCCTCTTTCCACATAAACCTTGGAAGGTATGGAATTCCAGGACATTCTCTCCAAAGGGGCAAACCACTTTATTTGTTGTCTCTGAATGTAGTGCAAGATTGGTTCTGCTCCAATTCTTTCCCTTATAGCTTCATTCCTGATTTTATTCCTTCTAGTCACTCCAGCAGCCTTCCTCAGGCATCTCAAAGGCAATCCCACATAAACCGTAATGTAGTAATCCAGTTGGGAAGTGGCTGAGGCACATGTCACGCTCATCAAACCAATCATTTCTGAGAACAAATGCATCCTCTGCACTAGTTTGAACTATGCAAATACAGTCCTGGCCACTGCTGAAACCTAAAGGCTCATGGATGATACCAGGAGGATACTAAAAGTTGTGAACCTGGTTTTTCAGGGGCAGTAGAGGTTTCATGACAGGTTTGGTGTATGCAAACCAAGACACAGGACACAGCCTCGGGCTGGGTTAACTCAGGTTTATTGCATCGTGGACAGAGGGAACATGAGGTAATGGCGGATCGATAGCTCTTTATATACAGCAGTAATACATTTGAACGTGGTGCCATGGTAGCCCATTGGCTACTGTCTGCGTGACGTCATTGCGGGTCACGCCCTTCTTGTCCAGGTGTAGATGGTGGCGGGAAAACTTCCCGCGCTGTTGCCTTTGATGAGTTCGGACCAAGAGAGCTTGGACGCTCGCTGCTGCCAGCTGGTGGTCATTAGCTCGCGTCCTATTACAGGGTTTATATGATACAGCTGAAGGTTACATTGTTGCTATAGGCAAGGTTACATTGGCTCAGATACATTGTAATCCATGTGTACAATAAAACCATCAGAACACAACACCCCTCCCCCCTAGGACGAGACAAAGTCTCGAGCCCACACTTAAACACACTCCCCCCCCCTTAGGAGACAAAGTCTCTCAGCCAAGATGGCTTATTTCGAACACGCTGGGGTCTCGATGCGGGCTGCCTCTCCCCGGGTTTGCTACCTTCTCTTTGTCCCCTGGTTTCCTGTCCTGTAATATGAGAGGGAGACTCGTTAGTGACTTGCCGCGGCTCCGCGGCGTTGTTGGGAGGTGTGCTCTTTCTTAGGGAGGAACCGGGGGCACTGGGGGCTAACGAAAAACCCCTCTTCTCGCTTGGATGGGTGGGGGAACACTCCTGAAAACCCCCCCGGCTCGCAAAATCAAAATCAAAATCACAATCGGGGGCAGCGGTCGCGAACTCCTCTCCCCCTTCCCCGGCCCCTGATAGGACTGGCGTATCAAAAGGATATGAGTCGGGGCCGCTGCTACTGCTTCCTTCCCCCCTTGCTTGGGACTGTTGTCCCCTGCTGTCTCCCCCTTGGGTTAAGCGGGTGGGGGAGAACCCTAACGCTGAATCCTGTTGCTGAGCTCCACTGACTGGCCCACTCACTCGGTGCCTCAGTTGGTCTGCGTGCCTCCTCCAAAGGAGGCCGGTGTTAGTCTCGACCCGGTACGACACAGGCCCCGTCTGTTCTACAACCGTCCCTGGCACCCAGGCTGGCCCTGCGCTGGAATAGTTCCTGCAGTGAACAGGGTCCCCGGCGGCGAAACCTTTCGAGACTGCCAACCCTATGTTTTTCCCTTTATCCTCGACTCTCGTCGGGTCTAGCCTGGACAGGATCGTGGTCAGTTTTCGCCGCATCAAGAGCTCCGCCGGCGAGTAGCCTGACGCTAAGGGGGTTACCCTATACGCTAAGAGGAACTGGCATACTTGGTGATTCAGGTCCCCCGGGCCCATGCGCCGCAGCGCCTCCTTCGTTGTCCGCACCAGCCGTTCCACTTGGCCATTCGTGGCCGGGTGAAACGGTGCGGACGTGACATGCTGAATGGCGTTTGCCTCCATGAACGCCCCGAACTCGGCGGAGGTGAAACAACTAGCGTTATCGCTGACCAAAGTGTCGGGTAAACCGAATGTGGAAAAGACTCTCCTTAGCTGGCTAATTGTCGTGGCGGAGGACGTGCTCTTTACTGGGATAACCTCCAGCCACTTGGAGAACGCATCTACCACCAGGAGAAACATGGTTCCTCGGAATGGGCCAGCGAAATCCACGTGCACTCTGGACCACGGCCCCCTTGCTGTGTCCCACTCCCTATGCGGGAGACGGGCCGCCTCGGGTCGGGATCCCTGGCAAGCCTCGCAAGAGCCGACCATGTGCTCAATGTCCGCGTCCAGCTGTGGCCACCAGAAGTAACTCCGGGCCAGCGCCTTTGAACGAACTATGCCCGGGTGGCTAACGTGCAGCAGTTCGAGCACCCTCGTCCGCAGGGGCGCAGGGACCACCACCCGTTGGCCCCACAGAAGGCACCCCCTCTCTAGGGACAACTCTAGCTTTTTCCTAAAGAATGGGTCGAACTCTGTACTCGGGGACGAAACCGGCCACCCCTTCTGCACCCATGAACTAACTTTCTCCAGCGTCCTGTCCTTGCCTGTCGCCCTAGCAATGTCGGCTGGTACTAGTGGGGGTGCGTCTAAAACCTCAATTAGCAACACCTGGCGGTCTCTTTCTGCTCTCGCCTTTTGGTCGTCCGACAAGGGCAGAGGGGATCTCGAAAGCGCATCAGCATGGCTGATCTCCTTTCCGGGCCTGTACTCCAACTCATGTTGGTACGCGTTGAGGAAAATAGCCCATCGCAGCATTCTCGGGGACAGGATCTGCGGCGTGGGCTTGCTTGCCGTGAAAATCCCTAACAGCGGCTTGTGATCGGTCACGATTTTGAACGGGTGGCCATACAAAAAATCGTGAAATTTTTTGGTCCCCGCTACTATTGCTAACGCTTCCCTGTCGGTTTGTGCGTAATTTCGCTCCGCTTGGGACAGGGACCTTGAGTAAAACGCTACCGGGGCCTCCCTTCCGTCCTCCAACACGTGGCAAAGCACCGCCCCCACCCCCACCGGGGATGCATCACAAACTAGGACCACAGGCCGTTTGGGGTCGAAGTGCGTCAGGATTGCCTCAGATGTTAGGAGTTGCTTTAGCTCTTTGAACGCCCTCTCGTGCTCGTCACCCCACATCCATGGCTCCTCCTTTTTAAGTAACCGATGGAGCGGTTCGGCCACGGACGCCTTCCGCGGGAGGAATGTATGGTAAAAATTGAGGAGCCCCAGGAAAGACTGCAGCTCGGTTTTGGATGTGGGGCGAGGGGCCTTTTTAATGGCTGCTACCTTGGATTTAGACGGCTTAATCCCCTCGGGTGTGATCCGGAACCCTAAAAACTCGACCTCGGTTTCGAAAAAGACACA
Organism: Bradypodion pumilum; assembly: GCA_035047305.1. Taxonomy (NCBI): domain Eukaryota; kingdom Metazoa; phylum Chordata; class Lepidosauria; order Squamata; family Chamaeleonidae; genus Bradypodion; species Bradypodion pumilum. The sequence goes on along the minus strand of JAWDJD010000002.1, from coordinate 175,318,232 downwards.
TTTATCCTTCCTCAATCTCAGCCCCGCTTTCTCGAACACGGTCAGTACCTTGTCCAACCTTTTTGCCAGTTCAGCCTCACTCCCCCCTGTTATCAACACGTCATCAAAATAAAGCAACACCCCCTCCAGGCCCTTTAGGAGGCGTTCCACGAGCGATTGAAAAAGGCCGGGTGCCGAGTTCACGCCGAACTGTAACCGCGACACCTGGAACGCTCCCTTATGTGTAACTATCGTTTGTGCCGCGGCCGTGGCGGGGGTCACAGGAAGTTGCTGATAGGCTTGTGCCAAATCGAGTTTAGCGAAACACTTTCCCCCATTTAGCCTGGCCAAAAGGTGGCTGATCACTGGCACCGGGTATGCATTAGGGCGGATCGCCTTGTTAATTGTACACTTATAATCAGCGCAAATGCGCACCTCCCCGTTAGCCTTTAGAGCCGTTACAATTGGAGTTTCCCACTCCGCGGAATCAACAGGAATAAGAATCCCCTGGCCCACCAGTTTGTCCAGTTCCGCCTCTATCTTGTCCTTGAGTGCGAACGGCACCCTGCGTGGTTTGAGTCTTATCGGGCGGACCTCCGGGTCTATGTCGAAAGCTACAGGGGGTCCCTTGAACTTTCCGAGTCCTTTCTTAAAAACGGCGGGATGCGCATCGCAAACCGCTTGTATTGGGTCCCCCCCCCCACGGTATGCACCCCCCCTATGAACAAACCTAAGGGCTGAAACCACTGTGTCCCTAGGAGGCTACAGCTTCCCCCTTTGAGGACAACTAGGGGCAGTTCCGCAGAATGTCTCTTAAAGTTGACCCGAAATTTCCCGACCCCCAACACCGGAATGCTGTTTCCCTGTACGTCCCGTAGTGTGGACCTCAACGCTTTAAGCTTGGGCCGCACGTGGGGGTCGATTTTCAGGAACTCTTTCTGGGGAATTATGGAATAGGAGGACCCCGAGTCAATTTCCATCTTAATAGGGGCCCCTTGTACTAATACCTCAACGAAGTAATGGGACTGTCCCGCGGACACGCTGAACACTGAGGCGTCGTCTTCGCTGCCGTCCGAGACGCGGCCCACGCCGTCCTGCTTCCTCGTGGTCTGGGTGCCATCTTTGGGCCTCGCTGGACGGTCCGGTCTGGCCGCGCGGTCTTGTGACTGCCTCCGGCCCTCTTTCCGCTTTCTGCACGCCTTGGCGATGTGCCCCCGACGGCCGCAGGTGTAACACTCGGCCTTCCTGAACGGGCATCTCGCGCGCTCGTGGGCCGCTCCGCAACCCTCGCAGCGTCGACCACCCTTCCGGACCTTCTGGACCTCCTCGCCGTCGCTGCCTTCCGTAGACGACTTTGAGGCCCGTCGAGTCGCGTGCACCGACTGTCCGGTCTTCCCGTGCACCGAATTTTCCGCCTTGCCGGCTCTAGGACGCCACTCACGCCACTGGTGCATCTCGTCCACTCCGGCATTCGTGGACTCTGCGGCTTCCGCGGCCTCTATGACCTCTGCCAGCGTGGGTGGCGGCTCTTTATTCATCAAGCTGCGCTGTACCTCCTTGTCTTTCAGGCCACACAACACGCCGTCCCTGAGGACCAACTCCAGGATATCGCCCCATTTACAGGGGGCGGCGGCTATCCTCATGGCGGCCACGAATGCCTCAACCGACTCATCCGGCGCTTGGACTCGCCTCCAAAACGCGCTCCGAGCGGGAAACATTGCCCTCGAGGGGCAGAACCGCTCTCGCAGCAGTTTCATGATGTCGCTCGCCTTAAAGTCGCTCACCTTCTTCGGAGCGATTATGCCCACCAGCGTCCGCTTGGTTTCCATCCCGAGCATTCTGGTGAGGATGGCCCTCTTCCTCTCCTCGTCTTCTCCTTTGACTCTGAGTTCCACCAGGGCCGCCTGGAAATCCATCTCAAGCAGCTCCCAGTCTTGCGGTTTGGTGATGTTGAAACCGCTCTGTGCCCTGGCTGTTCCGTGGGGATCCATAATCCCACCTTCGTCGCCAATTTGGTGTATGCAAACCAAGACACAGGACACAGCCTCGGGCTGGGTTAACTCAGGTTTATTGCATCGTGGACAGAGGGAACATGAGGTAATGGCGGATCGATAGCTCTTTATATACAGCAGTAATACATTTGAACGTGGTGCCATGGTAGCCCATTGGCTACTGTCTGCGTGACGTCATTGCGGGTCACGCCCTTCTTGTCCAGGTGTAGATGGTGGCGGGAAAACTTCCCGCGCTGTTGCCTTTGATGAGTTCGGACCAAGAGAGCTTGGACGCTCGCTGCTGCCAGCTGGTGGTCATTAGCTCGCGTCCTATTACAGGGTTTATATGATACAGCTGAAGGTTACATTGTTGCTATAGGCAAGGTTACATTGGCTCAGATACATTGTAATCCATGTGTACAATAAAACCATCAGAACACAACAACAGGCAAGGGGTCTTTTGAACTCAAGTTGATGACACACTAGTGAAGAAAATAGGATACAAATCTTTATTAAAGGAATAGGAAATGGGAGTAGCTGTAGTAAAATAAGTATGCAATAGAAATCAATCATACAAAAATGGTAACTCTAACTATGAAAGACTAATTCTACTACAAAAGAATAGGGAAAAGCAAAGATAGAACCTAAAACCCTTTCTGCCACTGACAGTACCTGGAAACAATGACAGGGTTGTTCCAGTTACCCACAACCCGATATCTTCATGGAGTCCACAACTGCATGGATTTCACAGCCCCAGCTCGCTGTAGGCTTACTTAGGGCTTGGGTGTAAAGGAAAGCTGGGATGCACCACTACACCTCCTTCGAATACATTCGTTTTCTGTACTTGGCACAGGCTAATTCCCTGTTCACTATTCTGCCTTTTGACTAACTAGGAACACCTTTATTTTATTTGGATGAAGCCTCAACTTGTTCACTCTCGTCCAGTCCATTACTGATTCCACAAACTTGTTTCAAACCAAAACAGCTTCCTATGATTTAGATGTAAAAAGAGAGAGGTGTCATTAGCATACTGATGGTACTGAACCCCAGAGATCTGGACAAAGCACTGCAGAAGCCTTTGGCAATGTGGTTTTATTTATTTATTTATTACTCACATTTCTACCGCTGCCCCATCGCTGAGCTGACTCCAGGTGGCTTACACATAAAACAAATAAAAAACTTTACAAAACATTTAAAAGCATTAAAAATTAGATTTGTTTAAAATTAAAAAAATTAAAAATACCCTCCAATGACACATCACAAGATTACAGAAGCTGACAGCCCGGGCAATACTTAAACAAGCACCTTGAATTGCACCCTGAGGCACACCGGCAACCAGTGCAGCTCCCGAAGCAGTGGCGAGGCACAGGCATAACATCCGCACCCTATCAGCACCCGAGCACCTGCATTCTGGACCAGTTGCAGCCTCCAGATGGTCATCAAGGGCAGCCCCATGTAGAGCGCATTACAGTAGTCAAGTCTGGAGGTGACCAGAGCATGCGTGACCATGAGCAAGGAGTCCCAGTCCAGGAGCAGGCATAACTGGCGGATCACACAAAGTTGTGTGAAAGCCCTCCTAGCCACGACTGCCACCTGCTCATTGAGCAGGAGTCATGAGTCCAGGAGGTCCACCAGATTACGCACCGGGTCTGTCTGAGGCAAAAAAGCCCCATCCAGAACCAAAGATGGTAACTCCCATGATAACATGGGCCCCCAATCCACAGCCACTCAGTCTTGCCAGGATTCAGTTGTAACCCGTTGTCCAGACACCTATAGCCTTCAGACACCTGGATAGGATTTCCAGTGCATCACCTGGATCACCACAGGCTGAGATGTACAATTGAGTATCATTTGCATATTGATGATACTTAACCCTGTGAGAATGGATGATCTCTCCCAGTGGTTTCATGTAAATATTTTTATTTATTTATTTATATTTATGCATTTATATCCTGCCATTCTGATGGGGGACACCATTCAGGGCAGCGAACAGCATACAGTAAAAACAGCGAACAAGAACTACAATAATTCAACAACAAATTAAAATGGCATCAGCTAAAAAAATGATCAGTAACCCCCCTCTTAAGATCTAGAATTAAAACACAAAAACCTAATTGAATAAACATTAAAAAAAAACTACCCTCACCCACCCTCAACCCATAGTAAAATAATAAAAGAGAGAGCACAGAGCAAAAAAACCAGGGTCCCTCAGAAAGAATTAAATAAGCCAGCGGGCTTGTGTGGTGGAGTCCAGCACACCCCAAATCCGCTGGCATAGCCAGGTCTTCAACTTTTTCCTGAAGGGTAGGAGGTCCGGCTGGAGTTGGAGATCTGATGGCAGGAGGTTCCACAGGGCTGGGGCAGACATGGAGAAGCGAAAGCACCAAACCCTGTGGCACCCCATATTGTAGGAGCCTAGGGCTAGACCTCTCACCCTCCAACAACACCAACTGAGTCCGCCCTGTCAGAAGTGAGGAAAACCAGGACCACACAGTGCCCTGGATCTCGAATCCTGAGAGCCATTCCAGAAGGATACCGTGGTCGACAGTATCGAAAGCCGCTGAGAGGTCAAGAAGAGCAAGGACGGATGGATTCCCACCGTCCAGCTCATGCCAGAGATCATCCAACAGTGTGACTAATGCAGTCTCAGTACCGTATCCGGGCCTGAATCCTGACTGAAAAGGGTCCAGATAATCTGCTTCAACCAGAACCCCCTGCAGCTGCCAAACCACTGCATTCTCCAAAACCTTCCCTAAAAAGGGAAGGTTGGATACAGGCCGAAAGTTTGCTAATACTGTCGGGTCGAGTGATGGCTTCTTCAGGAGGGGGCACACCAACGCATATTTCAATGGTGCAGGAAACACCCCCTCCCACAAAGAAGCATTAATTATCGCCCCAACCCAATTGCCTGTCACCGCCTTGGCCATTTTAAGCAATCAAGCAGGGCATGGATCTAATAAACAGACAGTAGTGCGGACAGATCCAAGGAGCCTGTCCACTTCCTCAGGGACAACTGGATCGAACCTGTTATGTATTGAAAGCAATGTCGATGCAACTTTGTAATATACCTTTAAGGAATGTAACCGGCTGAATGAATGAATGTATCCATATGTACCTCATTGAGGAATCACTGTAACTAACTGTATGAGGATGCGAGCTAGTGGCCACAGGTGGCAGTAGCAAGCGTCCAAGCTCACATGGTATAAATTCACCAGATACCTGCAGCGCGGGAAACCTTCCTGCCATACAACACCTGGACAAGATGGGCGTGATGAACAATGACGTCACGTGAACAGTAGCCAATGAGCTACCATGTAACCACATTCAAATGTATAGTGACCGTATAAATAGAGCTGTATCTCCGCCATTACCACATGTTCACCCTGACCATCATGCAATAAATTTGTGTTTAGCCCTACTGCGGCTCCTTCTATCGTCTTCCTTGCAAGACACTAAATTGGCGACAAAGGTAGGATTATGGCATCCCGCAAAGTGAACATCGCTCCATTTGACATTTCGAAGCCAGAAAAATGGGAACCCTACGAACAGCAGTTCCTTTACGCAATGGACCTGGAGGGCATTGAGGAAGAAGCTCAGCATCAAGTGTTCCTGCTGGCCCAGTGCGGCCTGGAAACGCTGGAGCTAGCAACGAACCTCCTGATGCCGAGGTCGCTACGAGAGGTGCCCCTAGACGACATCCTCACCGGAATGGCTTCAGAAAGGGCTCCCAGGTGTCCTCCCCTATTTTGATGATATGTTGATAACAGCGGGGGGAGCAGGAATTGGCCAAGAGGTTAGACCGGGTGCTAACCGTATTCGAGAAAGCAGGGCTCAGATTGAGAAAGGATAAGTGTGTGTTCCTTGCAGAAGAGGTTGAATTCCTAGGATTCCGCATAACCCCTGATGGTATTAAGCCAGCTGAGTCAAAGGTATCAGCAGTTCAGAACGCCCCTCGCCCCACCACCAAGCCGGAGTTACAGTCCTTCCTAGGACTCTTGAATTTCTACCACTCCTTCCTGCCCAGGAAGGCATCGGTGGCAGAACCGCTGCATAAATTGCTTAAAAAGGATGTGGTTTGGCGGTGGGGAGAGGCCCAGAAATGAGCCTTCAAGGGGCTCAAGCAGCTTCCGTCTTCTGAGGTTGTCTTAACGCATTTCAACCCCAAGAAACCAGTTGTGTTGGTCTGCCTCGCCTCACCAGTGGCAGTGGGGGCGGTCCTTTGCCATGTGCTAGAGAGCGGGCGGGAAGCCCCGGTAGCATTTTATTCGAGATCCCTGTCCAAGGCGGAGCGCAATTACATGCAAACAGACAGGGAAGCCCTAGCAATAGTTGCAGGAACTAAGAAGTTCCACGATTTCTTATATGGTCGGCCGTTCACAGTCGTAACCGACCACAAGCCCCTGCTAGGAATCTTTACAACGAGCAAGCCCACCCCTCAAATCCTGTCCCCAAGAATGCTGATGTGGGCCATCTTTCTCAACGCATACCAATATGCGCTAGTTTACTGGCCCAGCAAGGAAATCAGCCACGCAGACGCCCTTTTGAGGTCACCCCTCCCACAGCTAGGGGATCCAGAGAGTGAGGTAGAGCAGGACCACCAGGTGCTCCTGATCGAGGCCCTAGAAACTCCCCCAATACTGCCAGCGGAGATCGCTAAGGCCACGGCAAAGGACAAGTCATTGGCCCTAGTCAGTTCATGGGTACAGAAAGGGTGGCCAGCAACCTCCCCCACGGAGGAATTCAAGGTGTACGGGAGGAGGAGAGACAAGTTGTCCTTAGAGAGGGACTGCCTCCTCTGGGGGCAGCAGGTAGTAGTCCCTGAAACACTGAGGCTTCAGGTGCTAAAAATGCTACATATCAGCCACCCGGGAATTGTGCGCTCCAAAGCGCTAGTGAGAAGCTACTTCTGGTGGCCCAAGTTGGACGCTGACATATAACAGATGGTAGGCACATGTGCGAGTTGCCAGAGTACCCGGCCCGAGGAGTCCCGACTTCCCCATAGAGAATGGGACACAGCTCGTGGGCCATGGTCGCGTGTGCACGTAGACTTTGTGGGGCCTTTCAGAGGCACCCTGTTCCTAGTGATAGTTGACGCATACTCCAAGTGGTTGGAGGTGATTTCCATGTCCAGTACATCGTTGGCTGCAACCGTTAAACAGTTGCGGAGGGTATTCAGCTGTTTCGGAATACCGGACGTGCTTGTGAGCGATAACGCTACAACCTTCACGTCAGCAGAGTTCAGGGCCTTCATTGAGATCAATAGAATCTGCCACATCACTGCCGCCCCGTTCCACCCTGTGACAAATGGGCAAGTGGAACGCCTGGTGCAGACAACGAAGGATGCCTTGCATCGGATGGGCCCCGGGGACCTGAATCTACAGCTGTGCCAGTTCCTACTAGGGTATAGGGTAACACCCCTAGCATCAGGGTTTTCTCCCGCCGAGCTCCTTATGCGGAGGAAGCCTGCCACTATCCTCTCAAGGTTAGATCCGACCAGGGTGGAGGACATGGGAAGGAACATAGGTTTCGAAAGCACAAAGAGTTTTGAGATCGGGGAGGTAGTGCATTACCGAAATTACACAGCCGCAGATCCGGCCTGGGTCCCCGGAGTGATTATTTATTTATTTATTTATTTATTTTTCATTTTTCTATCCCGCTTTCCTGACACAAGTGCCACTCAAAGCGGCTTACAACATATATAAAAATACAATAAACAGAGCAAAAAACAAAAACATTAACCTCAACCACCCAGCAGCCACAAAGGTGCCCAATGGTTCAAAGACCATAAGGGCAGCTGCGTCGACAGCAGTGGTTCCCACCTGTCACTCCCCTCATAGAGAACGAGTCCCAGACAGGGCAAAGGCAAAAGTCCCACAGACAGCGGCGTCGGCGGCGGGCGCAGGTGGGCTCCATCCCCGAGCGATGGAGTGGCTTCGGGGAGAGCGTGGGCCTCTCTGCGGCGGCGGCGGCTTTTCACCCCTCCAGCCCGACGTGGCTCGGAGGGGGCGGCGTCGGCGGCGGGCGCAGGTGAGCTCCATCCCCAAGCGATGGAGTGGCTTCGGGGAGAGCGCGGGCCTCTCTGCGGCGGCGGCGGCGGCGGCTTTTCACCCCTCCAGCCTGGCGTGGCTCGGAGGGGGCGGCGTCGGCGGCGGGCGCAGGTGAGCTCCATCCCCGAGCGATGGAGTGGCTTCGGGGAGAGCGCGGGCCTCTCTGCGGCGGCGGCGGCGGCGGCTTTTCACCCCTCCAGCCCGGCGTGGCTCGGAGGGGGCGGCGTCGGCGGCGGGCGCAGGTGAGCTCCATCCCCAAGCGATGGAGTGGCTTCGGGGAGAGCGCGGGCCTCTCTGCGGCGGCGGCGGCGGCTTTTCACCCCTCCAGCCCGGCGTGGCTCGGAGGGGGCGGCGTCGGCGGCGGGCGCAGGTGAGCTCCATCCCCGAGCGATGGAGTGGCTTCGGGGAGAGCGCGGGCCTCTCTGCGGCGGCGGCGGCGGCGGCTTTTCACCCCTCCAGCCCGGCGTGACTCGGAGGGGGCGGCGTCGGCGGCGGGCGCAGGTGAGCTCCATCCCCAAGCGATGGAGTGGCTTCGGGGAGAGCGCGGGCCTCTCTGCGGCGGCGGCGGCGGCTTTTCACCCCTCCAGCCCGGCGTGGCTCGGAGGGGGCGGCGTCGGCGGCGGGCGCAGGTGAGCTCCATCCCCAAGCGATGGAGCTCCATCCCCAAGTGATAATAGGGCAAACGGGGCCAGTCTCTTACACCGTTGAAACCAGCACTGGCCTCCTTTGGAGGAGACATGCTGACCAACTCAGGAGTAGGGTAACAGATAGGTAAGCAACAAGAGACCCCACAGGGGATTCAACGTTAGGGTTCTCCCCCACCCGCTTATCCCAAGGGGGAGACACAGACTACCGGGGGGAGGGAAATGACACAAATCTGCATCCTTTTGACCCCCCAAGCTACAGGAACGATTTGGGGGAGGAGGATTTTGAGCTATTTGATTTTGAGTTAGGAAACCGGGGGGGTTCCGGAGTGGTCCCCCACCCATCCGAGTGAAGAGCGGGGTTTTGCTTTAGTCCCTAGAACCGCCAGTTTCACGTCCCTGGAGTTTACTCCTACTCCCCGTCCTCCCCAGTCCCAGACTCAGAGTCCGCTGTCAACTGCTAACGAGTCGCCCTCTCCCGTTGCAGGACGAGGGTCGGGCAAACAGGGCCACACACAGCCACCCCAGGACCCAGCACTAGTACGGCTGCCACTCGCCCCAAGCAAGCTTGCGGGAAGCCCAATTGGCTGAAGGACTTCGTCCTTACCTAGGGGGGAGGGGTGTTATGTATTGAAAGCAATGTCGATGCAACTTTGTAATATACCTTTAAGGAATGTAACCGGCTGAATGAATGAATGTATCCATATGTACCTCATTGAGGAATCACTATAACTAACTGTATGAGGACGCGAGCTAGTGGCCACAGGTGGCAGTAGCGAGCGTCCAAGCTCACATGGTATAAATTCACCAGATACCTGCAGCATGGGAAACCTTCCTGCCACACAACACCTGGACAAGATGGGCGTGATGAACGATGACGTCACGTGGACAGTAGCCAATGAGCTACCATGTAACCACATTCAAATGTATAGTGACCGTATAAATAGAGCTGTATCTCCCTTCTATCGTCTTCCTTGCAAGACACTAAAGAACCGATCCCAGGTAACATGGCCAGACCGTGATCCAGCCAGCTCTAGACTCCCCGTATCCATGCTGGGGTTAAACTTTGAGTGGATCCAAGCAATTTTCTCCATCAGATAATCAACAAAATCATCAGCTGACTCCTGCAACCCAGGACCAGAGCCCCCACCACCACCACCACCACCACCAAGAAGGAAGCTAGTCACCTGGAACAGGGTTGGTGGGCAGTTATCTGCAATAAGTACGGTGAAATATTGACGTTTCACTGCCTCTATTGCCATAAGGCAGGCCCTAATAGCAACTCTAGCATGTGTTAAGTCGGAATCACTCTTGGTCTTCACCCAGCAGCACTCTAGAAGTCTCTTTGCATGTTTAAGCTCCCTAAGCTCCTCGGAAAACCATGGAGAAGAGCGAGGCCTATGTGTGTGGAGAGGCCGTAGCAGTGTAATTGTGTCCAAGGCAGCGGCTGTTTAGTGTTTGGGAATCAAGACAATGGAAACGGCTGTAAGCTAGCCTAGAACATCTTTATTGCATGGAGTACAGTACGAACATGTGGTAATGGCGGACAAACAGCTCCTTTTATACGGTGGCTATACAATTGAATATGGCTCTTCGACAGGCATTGGCTACTGTCCAAGTGACGTCATCCTTGGTCACGCCTTTCTTGTCCAGGTGAGGTGAGCGCGGGAATCTTTCCCGCGCAGCTGAGGGCATTTGAGGAATGTGTACCATGTGAGCTGGGCGCTCGCTACTGCCCCCGGTGGCCACTAGCTCGCGTCCTCATACAGAAGGTTACAGTGTTACATGAACCCATTCGTGTGGTTACAAATACATTCAATACACAACATCAAATACATTCAATGCACAACATCCCTCCCCCCTAAGATGGGACAAAGTCCCTCAACCAAACTGGTTTCCCGCATGTGCGTTTTGGGCGTGCGGCCGTTATGCTTGACTCGGCCGTGCCCCCTCGTCTGTGTCCTCCTGGCTCTTGTCCTGCAATTGGAGAGGATGACTCGTTAGTGACTCGCCGCGGACTTGCAGCTTTGGAATGGGCAGGAGAAGGGGGAGGAAGGGTTTCTGATGCGGATGTGGGAAAACCGGGGGCACTAGGGGCTAAAGAAAAACCCCGCTCTTCGCTTGGACGGGTGGGGGAACACTCCGAAAAAACCCCCCGGTTTGGAAACTCAAGATCTAATTCGGGGGCAACAGGGGCAAACTCACTCCTTTCTTTCAAAGGACTGGGTAGAACTACAGGGGCAAACTCGTTCCTCTCTTTCAAAGGACTGGATAGGACTGGTGTATCAAAAGGATACGGGTTTGTGCCTATGCTTCCCCCCCTTGTTTGGGACTGTTGCCCTTCGTTTTCTCCCCCTTGGGATAAGCGGGTGGAGGAGAACCCTAACGTTGAGTTTTGCTGCTGGACCCCTCTGTCTAAGTTTTGCTGCTGGACCCCTCTGTCCGGCCCCCCAATCACTCGATGCCTTAGTTGGTCAGCGTACCTTCTCCAGAGGAGACCCGTGTTGGTATCGACACAGTATGACACTGGTCCCGTTTGATTAATGACTACACCCGGCACCCAGGCTGGCCCTGTAGTAGCGTAGTTCCTGCAATGTACAGGTTCTCCTATCTGGAAGTTTTTTGTAGAGCTGTACTCAATGTTTCTTCCCCTATCCTCCACCCTGGAGGGATCCAATCTAGTTAACAATGAGTGCAGTTTCCTTTTCATGAGGAGTTCAGCGGGGGAGAATCCCAACGCCAATGGTGTCACCCGGTATGCCAACAGAAACTGGCAGAGCTGCCGGTCCAGATCCCCTGGCCCCATGCGCCACAGCCCCTCTTTCATTGTGCGCACCAGACATTCCGCCTGGCCATTTGTTGCCGGGTGAAAGGGGGCTGAGGTAATGTGCCGAATGGCGTTGGACTCTAAGAACGCCTGGAACTCGGCTGACGTGAAGAAACTCGCATTGTCACTAATAATGATGTCAGGTATCCCGAAGGTGCTTATCAGCCTGCACAGTTGTTTTATGGTTGCAGCTGATGAGGTGTTGCGCATTGGAATTACCTCTAACCACTTGGAGTATGCATCCACCACCAGCAGAAAGAATGAACCCCTGAATGGCCCTGCGAAGTCTATGTGGAGGCGGGACCACGGCCCCCTAGCTGTGTCCCATTCTCTGTGTGGAAGGCGGGTTCTCCTCAGGTCGAGAGCTCTGGCAGCTTTCGCAGGTGTTCACCATGTGTTCAATGTCTGCGTCTAGCTGTGGCCACCAGAAATAGCTTCGGGCCAGCGCCTTAGAGCGCACAATCCCTGGGTGGCTGACATGTAAAAGCCGCAGCACCCTCGCTCTTAATGCTTGTGGGACCACCACCCTCTCCCCTCACAAAAGACACCCCCTTTCTGTGGACAACTCAACCCTCTTCCTGAAAAATGCAGCAAACTCATCTGCGGGGGGAGCCGTGGGCCACCCCTTCTGTACCCAGGATCTCACAAGGGCTAACGTTTTATCCTTGGCCGTGGCTACAGCAATTTCCACGGGAAGTATGGGGGGTGCATCTAGGGCTTCTATGAGGAGGACTTGGCTGTCTTGCTCTACCTCACACTTTGGGTCTCCCAGGTGGGGAAGAGGGGACCTCGAGAGTGCGTCCGCGTGGCTTATGTCTTTCCCGGGGCGGTACTCTAATGAACCCTTGTATGCATTGAGGAAAATCGCCCACTGAAGCATCCTGGGGGAGAGGATCTGGGGAGTGGGCTTGTCTGAGGTGAAGATTCCCAATAGTGGCTTGTGGTCGGTTACAATGGTGAATGGGCGACCATACAAAAAATCATGGAACTTCTTTGTGCCCACCACAATAGCAAGGGCCTCCCTATCTGTTTGGGCGTAATTGCGTTCTGCCTTGGACAATGATCTCGAATAGAATGCAACTGGGGCTTCTCGCCCGCCCTCTAACACGTGGCACAGGACCGCCCCCACCCCCACTGGTGAGGCGTCGCAGACCAAGACTACCGGCTTCTTTGGGTCGAAATGGGTTAGAATCGCCTCTGAGGAGAGGAGCTGCTTGAGTTCCCTGAAAGCCCGCTCTTGATTCTCCCCCCACCGCCAAACCGCATCCTTCTTCAGCAGCCTATGCAGGGGCTCTGCAATCGACGCTTTCCTGGGCAGGAAGGAATGGTAAAAATTCAGCAGCCCCAGGAAGGACTGCAGCTCCGGTTTCGCGGTGGGGCGAGGGGCATTTTGAATGGCTGAGACTTTGGACTCAGCGGGTTTCACCCCCTCAGAGGTTATGCGGAACCCCAGAAACTCAACCTCCCTGGCCAGAAACACACATTTGTCCCTCCGCAGCCTCAACCCCGCAGATTCGAAGGCTGTATGGACCTTATCTAATCTCTGGGCCAGTTCTGATTCGCTCTCCCCAGATATCAATATGTCATCAAAAAATGGCAAGACCCCCGGTAACTTCTTTAACAAATGTTCCACAAGAGACTGAAATATCCCCAGCGCCGAGTTCACGCCAAACTGTAGGCGCGTTACCTTGAATGCCCCCTTGTGAGTTACAATGGTTTGCGCAGCAGCTGTGGCTGGGGTTACTGGAAGCTGCTGGTACGCCTGCGCCAGGTCTAGTTTGGCAAAAAACTTTCCCCCATGTAAAGTAGCTAGCAAATGGCTAACTACCGGCACCGGATAGGCATTAGGGCGGATCGCCTTGTTAATTGTACACTTGTAGTCAGCGCAAATTCGCACCTCCCCATTTGCTTTCAACACTGTAACAATAGGAGTCTCCCACTCTGCAGAGTCCACAGGCACTAAAATCCCCTGCTCCACTAGTTTGTCCAGTTCCGCCTCAATTTTGTCCTTTAGGGCGAATGGAACCCGACGTGGCTTGAGTCTAATTGGGCGGACCTCCGGGTCTAGGTCGAAAGAGACTGGGGGCCCCTTGTACTTCCCGAGCCCCTTCTTGTATACCTCAGCGTGTGCGTCGCACACTGCCTGGATCTCATTCCCCCTGATGGCATGGACGCCGCCTATGAAGATGTCCAGGGGTTTGAACCATTGTGTTCCCAGGAGATTACACCCCCCCCTCCCTTAGAACTACTAGGGGAAGTTTCCTTCTGAGTCCCTTGGACTGTATCTCGAAGTCCCCGATTCCCAGCACTGGAATCCCATTTCCCTGCACGTCTCTCAAGTTCGCTCTCATCCCTTTGAGTTTGGGTCGCTCCTTGGGGGGAATGCGCAAAAACTCCTTATGGGAAATGAGAGAGTATACAGACCCCGAGTCTATTTCCATCTTAACAGGAACCCCTTGCAACAGTACCTCAGCATAAAAACGTGGTTGCCCTAGAGGCACGCTGTGGACAGCCAAGTCGTCTTCCGCATGTACTCCTCGGTACATGTGGTCCCCCTCTGGGTCGTTGCCGCCATCGTAGACTCTGCCGACGCCATCCCGTCTCCTCGTGGGGCGCTTACTCCCGTCCCGGCGTTGCTTGCAGACTCTGGCGATGTGGCCCTTCCATCCGCAGTTGTGGCACTCAGCCTTCCTAAATGGGCACTTGCTCCTCTCATGGGATGCCCCGCAACCATCACAGCGCCGACCCCCTTTCCCTTTCTTCTCGCTCAGCCCCTTTCTGACCTTCCGGACCCCCTCATCTTCGCTGGAGCCTGGGGTGGCAGAAGCCTCTGAGGATGTGGGTGAGCGTGGGGCAGGGGCCGCCCTCCAAGAAGCCTGGACTGCGGATGCAGCTGCTTCTACTGGTGGAGGCTTTGCCTTGAGAAGCTTGTACCCAGCCCTCGTGGACTCAGCAGCTAGGGCCTCTCGTAGTACCTCTTTAAAAGTGAGGTTGTGGCCTCGGGTCATGAGCTTCCTTTGGGTTTCCCCATCTCTCATCCCACAGAGCATCCTGTCCCTTAGGGCCACGTCTAGAATCTCCCGCCATTCGCATGGGGTTGCCAACAAACGGAGGGCCGCTGCATACTCGGATACGGACTTACCCGGCTTTTGGTCCCTCCTCGCGAAGGCGGCCCTGGCGGAGAAGAAGGATACCTTGGGCTTGAAGTGGTTTCTCAGAGTCGCCAGTATTTCCGTTACCAAAACCTGATCCACCTCTCGTGGTGCCACCAGATCCATCAGCGCTTGCACTGCATGGAAACCGAGCACCGTGATGAGAAGACCTCGCTTCTTTCCTGCGTCGGTGATGCCGGCATAGGTTACCGTACTCTTGAAATGCATTTCAAACCAGTCCCATCGCTCGGGTTGGGTCACGTCGAAGACTGGTTGCTGTGAAGTTGTCTTGTCTCTGTGGGAATCCATGATCCCACCTTCGTCGCCAATTTAGTGTTTGGGAATCAAGACAATGGAAACGGCTGTAAGCTAGCCTAGCACATCTTTATTGCATGGAGTACAGTACGAACATGTGGTAATGGCGGACAAACAGCTCCTTTTATACGGTGGCTATACAATTGAATATGGCTCTTCGACAGGCATTGGCTACCGTCCAAGTGACGTCATCCTTGGTCACGCCTTTCTTGTCCAGGTGAGGTGAGCGCGGGAATCTTTCCCGCGCAGCTGAGGGCATTTGAGGAATGTGTACCATGTGAGCTGGGCGCTCGCTACTGCCCCCGGTGGCCACTAGCTCGCGTCCTCATACACAAGGTTACAGTGTTACATGAACCCATTCGTGTGGTTACAAATACATTCAATACACAACATCAAATACATTCAATACACAACAGGCTGCTCCCTTGTTCCAGAGAGCAACCAAAGCCTCGGCCGAATCGTGCAGCCGATCCATAGGAAAAAAACCCAGTTCCCTCTGGAATCCCACAGGATCCATCAGTTGCTGGGGGCGGATCATTGCTGCATTGTAGAAATTTTCCGAGCCTTCTCTGTTTCAAAATCTGCTCTCCCAGTGCTGCGGATTTTGAAACAGAGAAGGCTCAGAAAAAATTTACAATGCAGCATTCCATGTTGCCAAAGGCTTCCGAAGCGCTGGGAATGAGAGGAGGCTGCTGTTGTGATTCCATGTGGAATGCCTTTATTTTATGTTATTTACCTGTTAGTTAAATAGGATTTTAAGTAGAAATGCTAGCACTGCTTTTCTTTTCTTTCTATGAGTTAAGTCACTTAGCCTAAGTGAAGCCATTTTAAAAAGCACACTCCACAATTTTCCAAAGACAATGGGAAATCAGCTCTTGTTCTTTTCTCAAGGCCACAGTCTTGGACTGTCCACCAAGGGGTGGACTTCTCTCACGAGAAGAGATGCGATCTCCGATAGCTAGCCATCTAATATCTTTGATCTACGTATGAAACTGTCACTTTGACAAGTCAATTAGCACTTTTTTGAGACAGTTTCTCATGGAGAAACGTATAAAAACCTAGCCAATTTCTTCATCGAGGAGGCTATTCTCCATTGCTAGGAGAACCCTTGTCGTTTGTCATCTTGATGGGCCTCGATCCATACCATCTCATATGGGGCGGCAGAGACCGCCACTGCTTACTTTAGGCAAGTGTTAGCTTATAGCTTTTATTTCATTTTAGGACAGTAATGTCTTAGTTTAGTTAGAATTATTCTTCATCTTTTGCATTTTCTGGACTTTTGCTACTTTCCCAATAAACTGACAAAATGGACTTCAATTGTCAAGCTTACTCCTTTTTTCTCCTGTTGCCACCGGAGCAAATTGAGGAGAGGGGACTTTAACAATAAGCCTTTATTGTAAGAAGGACTGGGTCTATTTTTACCAACTCCGTGAAACCTGTTTACCTGGAGAAGAAACTTTGTTTCGCACCCTGGGATCAGCAAGTTGCTGCTACAAAGCCTTCAACACAGCCAAGGCTAGAAGTACCCCAGAAGCAAGATAAGAGTGACTTTTGTATGGGAAAGTGGCCCTTCCATCCCAGGGTTCTTTATTTATTTATTTCTATTTTTATACCGCCCTCTTGGCCAAGGCCAACTCAGGGCGGTTCACAATCATAATAAAAACATGATTAAAACAGCTTAAAAACTACCCTCCCCCTAAAAAAGGGTGCAGGGACCAAAGGGGCGGAATTCACTATACCAGCCACCCAACGGGAGTCACCCTTCCACCTGTACCCCATACTTGGCCTGCCAGCGAGGTTTTAAGTTCTTTTCTGAAAGGCAGCAATTCTGTTTGGAGACGAAGGTTCTCACTGTGGGCCTGATTAATTATACCCTTACAGCCTATTAGCCAAATCGGGGCCTCTGCCTGTGCTGCAGCCTGCCAAACCTCTAGCGGAGGGGGAACGGAGCCTGCCAACAGGTGGAAGGGCAGGTGGAAGGAACCCCGATAGCTGCTCGGACCAGCGGGGACAGAGCATGGGGACAGAGCACGGCCGCTGCCGCCGTCATGTGGTGGGGGCGGGTGGGGGGCAATCCCAAGATTGCACAGGTTCTCACTGTGGGCCTGATTAATTATATGCACTGGCCTGATTGGGCCCACGTGCTGTAGTTTGGGCGCCCCTGCTATAATATATTCATTTTGCCAGTAGCCTGTTGGGGATGTTGAACTGCCTAAGAGGCTGTATGCAGACCCTTGGCCAAAAAAAGGATGTTCTGCTTGTCCACCCTTCATTCCATGCATGGAAATCTGTAGGAATTGGGGCCGTGAGGAGGCCCTTAGGATCCCGGAGGAGACTGGTCAAAGGAACGACATGAGGCAAGATGGAGAGAAGACCAGTCTTTTATTGAGGGAAAATCATCAGTATATATTATGCAGAAGGCTGTGCATGGTAGGATGGTTATCTGACAGAGAATCACATCACCTATTTACTCAGGTTAATTGGGAATCTCTTTTGGGGAAGTTAATTAGTGCGGGCAAACACTGGCTGGAACAACACCATTGTTTTGGGCTTAGACTAAGGCAATCATGACTCCTATTTGCACCAGAGATTAAGCTTAACTCAGAGTGAGTAATTGCCTAATACGTAACAGAGGTTAGAGATTTTGCTCTCTCAGCAGAGCCGTTGTTCAGGTCAGGGAATTGGGTGAATCAAACCCTATAATTTATCCACCCCCCCTTAATTTGGGTGCTCGCAGAGCCCACGGGCCAGGGAGCCTTTCTCACCGAAGTGGCCTCTGCCGGGCCGTTCCGTGCCCATCGGGCACGGGGAAACCATATTTCCCCTTTCTGTTTTAATTAAGGACCTGACCGATGACTCTGCATAGGAGGGGCATCAGCTGATGAGCGGGAATGACGCTTCGGGGTTCCCTCCATGGGGGACATCTCGATAGCAGTGAGGGAATACATTGCACGAAACAACACACTGTTGTGCCCAGTATTACCACCCCCACAATCACTTTGAGTGTCATCTGAAGCCGTCCCCATGGGAACCACGACCACAAGGAGTCCTACCACCCCCATGAAGAATCCTCCTTGATGTTCTTAACTAGGGTGTGGAGGTCCGTGAGCTGGCTCTGTATCTTGTGGGTATTGTCTGTGAGATTTAAGCAACACATGCTGTGGACAGACTTGCAGCCCATATGATGTAACAATAGGGGATAATCGATAGCTGCTTGATTATCCAGTATGGCATGGCGAAGCTCTGCCTGCTCCTGATTGAGCAGCGCTATTGCTGAGGAGGTGTGGTTGATGGCTTTTGCTAATCTGCAAGCCAATTTGACCAATTCTCCGAGCGTCGCCTATGGCTAAGCCTGACACGCTGAATATACTGACTACAGCCTGGTTTTTCAGAGCTGTGGGTCTGAATCCAGACTGCTTTCTGTAGCAAGGCAAGATAATGAGATGTGTCCTTGATACTGTGACCTGGGGTGACTCTAAGCTATTTCTGCAGCTTCTGGTGTTGTGCAAATGTCTTTCTAACACCTATGGGGAGGTGTGAAGATTACAATGGCTGGAGATAGCCGGCTACCGGGTGCTCAATCTTTCCAAGTAATGGGCCGGTGCAAAACATGGGCCAGTCTGGCTTCCTTTGGTGGAAGCTGGCCGTTATTAACAATATACAGAAATTCAAGTGTCCCTTGCAAATCCCAACTGGAGCATTGTACAAGGCATGTATAAATAATAGCAACTACAGATAACAATAGCAATAAAAGACATTCAGCTGCTTCTTGAGGCTTCCCTTCTTGGTGGGGCTTCATGTGCAACTTGAGTTTGGAAAAGTCTTGTTTTGGGGAAAAGCATGGTCCTCAGAAGTAGCACTGAGTATGCAAAAAGGTTCATAGAAATGTCTTTGGAGATGTAAGTCATAACGGAAGACGGACAGCTGATGACATCCAAGGCTGGTGCCATCCTTTGCAATAGCCGAACTTGGCATCCGGGCCTGATTCTGGCCTCTGGGACCTGCATGGGGAAGAGACTTGTTTGGGAGATAAAAATTCTGAAAGAGTTAGTTAGTTTTTGCACTTATAGGATAGCAATTGCTGTGCAACTATGGGACGTGGTTTCCCCCCCTTTCTGTTTGTTTGTATTAATGCAAACGTGCATGTACTGCCATTTGCCAGAATGTGGGGATGTGTGATGTCCATTTGCCACACCTGAATGGCCTCTGTCCCTCGTGGGTTGACCCCCCACGAGGGCCCCCCCAGTGGCAGGTTGAACTGCCTTGTGAGCGCTTTGGCATTCTGAAGAGGGAATGCATGACTCTGAATTGGAGTTGTGAGGAACAAACTTAGCAAATTTTTGTCTATCACGGGAGTGATGTGTGCTCCCAGTAGACTGTGAAGCAAATTCCTAGGAAACTGGCTGTCAGCAATTATGTTGAAGCGTTCTTTGGCAAAGGTGCGCAAGGCGAGGTTCACGGCTGCCAACTCTGCCCGCTTGCGGAAGAGTCAGGAGCGTGCGCCAAGCTTGGTCCTCTTGCCAGGTAAGAACCTAATATGTGCGACCCCCATAAGTGAAAACTGTCCTAGCCCCCTGAAGAGGAACCAGTGACATAAATTTACACAAGGTGACTGTCTGCGTTTGAGACGAGTCTGGGGTCTTATGGCAAACCTTGGCGCATGAAGCGCCAGGCTTCCCTTGGGTAAATTTCTCATGGAGGCCCCCCTGTGCACATCCATTCATGGTGTGCGTGCACACTTTTAGAAAAGTGCCAGATGGTGGCTTAGCCTTTTGCCTGTGCTTAGACTAGCAGCCAAAAGGGAAGGGGTGGCCTAAAAATGCCTGTATCTGATTGAAGGGTGTGACCTGACTGCACTCTTAAAATGGTCCTAGGCAGTCCTGGCTAATGGGTGGCACTCTGCACATGCTCAGGAGCTCAGGGACTAATCCTTCCTCTGTGCTCTGGAGCTTGCAAAATGTGTCTGCACACTAGAGAGGGTGCTGTGGGCCAGGTGCCATACTTAAAATGACCTACTATGACTTATTAAAAACAAGTCAACTATGACGTGCCAGCTGTAAGGAAATAACACACACAAAAAATGAAAAGACACACAAGTTAAGCATTTCCATTTCCAGCAGGGAGTTCCACTGGCGAAAGGAGGGAAGGAGGAAAGACAAGTCAGAAGTTAGCACAATGGGAATGCAACAACTCTTATCATAACGAAATCAGATTAGGTCAGGTAGCTAAAACAACCGGGTCCTTCTGTTAATTAATCCTGGAGCCTGTGAAAGGAAGGCTGTAGAAAGAAAGAGATTGGTTAAGGCCTGGAGAGGAATTTTGTTCCTGTTTGCGTGCTTTTTCCTGTGAAAGGGGTACAATGAGTGAGTTACTTTGCACAGATTAAAGTCAAAATACCAGAACAATATCTTTCCTAAGAGAATGAAGGAGAGTTAGAACGATTCTCATCCTGCGGCCAGATGTGGGCGAGTGGGCCAGATGTGGCCCATGTTGCTCTGCCACTCCCCCCCACCAAGCCAAGAAGGGCTGTGCGGCGAAGGAATGGCAGGATGACTGTCCGGACCCCCAGAGCTGCCTGCGGCCCCGGAACTTTGGCCCCTGACTTTAAAAGGTTGAGAACCGAGGTTACAAGATGATAACACAATACACACATGAAGACAATGCAATTCTCTCACTCCTAGTGAGATACGACTTCCAGACGCTGAGAGACATTCAAAAAATCTTAAACACAGAGATGGTGGTTTGAGGAACACAGACGTAGGAAGGGGCCTCATAGTTTATGATCTGGTGAGGAAAACTCATAGAAGTAATTTTTGTTTTCAGATCGCGCTTCTGAAAAGAAAAATCTGTTTTCCTTGAGTGGCAAAACCGGTTTCCAAGAGCGGCTTAATCCTTTGACAAAGAAAAAGTCTCAAGGGAAGGAGGGGGAACCACCCCGCCCTATTTCAGGTGAGGATTCCCCCCCCCTCCTGCTTTTCGCCGCCCTTAAGCTGCTAAGCAGGCAGGGCAAAGGGTTTCGTTCATCATGCTTTCTCAACCTTTAAATAGTTCCTGCCCATGGGCAGAGTGCAAATTGTTTTAACACATATTTCACAGTGACATTACCACGCAGTTACACACAAGGAACACTTTTCCAGTCATACTGTGGTCATAGAGACAAGGCTTTTGCAATCATACACAGTTCTTGCAGTCATACATTCAGTGGTGCACCACACATACACACATTTATTTACGCATTCGCACATTCCTCCCCTGATCTGCAGCGTTCTATACTACACATGAGGAGATGGCTAATACACAGCTGGCTATTTTACAACCACCTGGGTGCTTCTACTTAGGGGCAAGTTTCTCTGGGCTACTCCCAAGGTGAGACCAGCAGATTCTGCCTGTGCCTTGGGGGAGCTCGGGGTACTGTTGCTGGGATGGTTCTTCTGGCATAGCCAGGGCGATGGCTGCCTCCTTTCTAGCCTGGGCCAAATGCATGCCAGGGTGGCCATTTGGCATGAAGACAATCTTTTGAAGATCTGCCTGGTCTAGATTGGCTTTCTCTTCTAAGGTGTCTCATTTTTCCACACTGGAAGCAGGCGCCTTGGGGTTTTGGCACTGCTCTGCGCCTGAGTGTGGCAATGGGTCTGCTCTGGAGCCCTGCATGGCCAAGGGCCGTGCAGATTTCCGTGAGCAGTGGGCGCTGAGCAGCCCTGCCTGAACGTGTGTCTGCCTTCAGATAGGCTGAGCACAGCAGCTGGGCGCTAGCTAATTGTGCCACTGGCAATTTCCCCGTGAATGGATCTTCCTCACCCCTGCGCTGAATGGAGTTCTTTCTTTGCAGGGAACTTTTAACTGTCAGAGAAGCGCCAAGGCCTCTCATGCCATGAATTCCTTCAGTGACGTCTGCAGCTGCCACTGAGGGAATGCTCCCCACACTGCCCTGCTTAAGCTGAAATGACGAATAGAGACTTCTTGGGGCTGATGGTTCTGACTGCGCTGGGGTTTTCTGGGTCTCTATCCGGACTGGGTCATCCTCTACTGAGAGTTTCCTACATTTGCTCCATGTGCGGGTTATGCCCTCTGGAGCTTTCGGGGGTTGCTGAATGCAGTCTCCTATCTGATCCCAGAGCTCGAGGGTTAACGTACCTACTTCTGGGTAAAGCAGGCAGTGTTCCCCTAGGTACACCAAAAGTCTCGCTAGCTCCCTGCTGTGAAAACGCAAATTAAATACCCTGGCCAGGATGATGAACCCTTCCTCATGGGTTCTTTGGCTAGCGGATGGACGCTGTCGCTGAGGACAGGTCCCCATATTACCTGCGATTGGGTCCTCGGAAGATTCCTCCTCGGGACGAGTCGACGCGTCTTTGGCAGGCAACAGGTTCTGGCGATGTCGCTTTCTGGGTAGAGCTCAGAGCGTGGACTGCGGCCACGGGCCCTCGGTGGCCACTGCGCTGTCAGGGGCTCACAGCAGGCCCTGAGCGGAACGCGTTTTTCCCTTTGGCGCAAGCCGCCGCGAAAGTTGGGAGCAAGCTGTAGGAAGCCTCTTCTGTAGTGCCTCACCGCTTAGCTGTCTTCCCAATCGGATGGCTTTCCGACTGGGGCTGCTGCTCTGTCCTCCGGGATGATTGGACAAGGTTCAAGCGCAGAACCTGGCTGTGCTGATCGCTTACTCATGAGTAGACCGCTCGGGGGTCACTTACTCTCGAGTAGATCACGTCTCGGGGTCACCAGATGTAGGAATTGGGGCCGTGAGGAGGCCCTTAGGATCCCGGAGGAGACTGGTCAAAGGAACGACACAAGGCAAGATGGAGAGAAGACCAGTCTTTTATTGAGGGAAAATCATCAGTATATATTATGCAGAAGGCTGTGCATGGTAGGATGGTTATCTGACAGAGAATCACATCACCTATTTACTCAGGTTAATTGGGAATCTCTTTTGGGGAAGTTAATTAGTGCGGACAAACACTGGCTGGAACAACACCATTGTTTTGGGCTTAGACTAAGGCAATCATGACTCCTATTTGCACCAGAGATTAAGCTTAACTCAGAGTGAGTAATTGCCTAATACGTAACAGAGGTTAGAGATTTTGCTCTCTCAGCAGAGCCGTTGTTCAGGTCAGGGAATTGGGTGAATCAAACCCTATAATTTATCCACCCCCCTTAATTTGGGTGCTCGCAGAGCCCACGGGCCAGGGAGCCTTTCTCACCGAAGTGGCCTCTGCCGGGCCGTTCCGTGCCCATCGGGCACGGGGAAACCATAGAAATCCCCAGAAGGAGACCTAATTTTCTAAGGGTCATTTTACTGCAATTGACCAAGGCAGCTATCCCTCTAGAAATTAGTAAATAGTAACACCACCACCCTACCAAAAAACAAAGTACCAGATCTTCTGATACTTTATTTAGTTCACTACACATGTTTGTGGAGTTCAGTCCCTTTCATTGGACATCTGGTTTACAATATTTAGGACTGCTCCTTAGAAGGTCAAATAGTAAAGATGAAGCTCAAGTACTTTGGACATCAAATGAGAAGAGAGGGTTCACTTGAGAAAGTCTCAATGCTGGGAAAGGTGGAGGGCAAAAGAAGAAAGGAGCGGCCAAAAATGAGATGGCTAGATGGTATTGTAGATGCAATGGGCACAGAGCTGGGCAGGTTGAGGAGGATGGTGGAGGACAGAGGTGCCTGGAGAGCGGTGGTCCATGGGGTCGTGAAGGGTTGCGATGATTGCACAAAGGTTCTGTCAAGAGACTGGGTAATCGGTCTTGTTAGGTTCCCTTCCAATGTGAAGGTGCATAACATAATTGAGCAAAACATTCAGATTCAGTCTCTTTCTGGAAAGCTCAGTGGTTTAGGTGTGGGAGTTTGATTCTATAGAGACCTTTCCAGCAATGCAGTTTTAAGATTACATAACATGCCAAGATTATATAGAAAGTTACAAGCAATAATGTTCCAACAATCTGGTAAATTTGGCTAATGTCATGTTCTCAAGATTAAAATATTTTGCTGGGAACTTTATTTGTTAGGCTACCCTTTGATGCTCAGGTGCCCTGTCAGAGAAGTGTGTCAGTGCTCTTCAAGCACTCCGTACTTCTTTGATCTTTTGTGACTGAATTCTCTGTTGTGCTTTGAGGGGGACATTCGACCATCCGGGTGCAATAGATGGCCTGTCAGCTTCCTCAGCCACTGCGCCATAGTTTCCCAGTGCCACTTTTACCCCAACCTGCTCTGCCACCGTTGTTTTTCAGCAACGCCCTCCCTCCACCCCATTTCTTCGTACGAGCCAAACAGCCCACCCCTACGTAAATCTCATCAGTATGAGAAGCACAATGGGACGCGAACTGCTTTGTTGTAGGCCTGTGTGTAAAAGAGCCAAGCAGATGTGCATTTCCTCTTGAAGGCCTAAAGACAGGAAACAATTCAGGGTTTCTCCTGAGCGGCTGCCATCAGCATGTTGCTGCTTGAGGCAAAGGACAGTTCCTTGTTCCCATGGACTCTGGTGCCCACTGCTTTCCTGGCTGAATTTAGAGGAGCTGCAATAGAGGGCACCTGCTTTTGCTTGGTGTGTTTGTTGTCTGTCTGTGTGATTTTGTCACCCAGAAGATGAAAGGTCACTGCTTGGGTTCCTGTGTTGGGCAGGGCCCTCATATAACAGGAAGGAAGATGCCTTTCAGTGCCAGCCCGAGGCAAGTTTTAGGATGGAGCGAGATCCAACTATGGCGCCCCCTTGGTCACCCCTAATATATGGGGTTAAATTAAGTTACTTAGCGAAACTTTACACATGCTTTACCACTGCGGCGCCCCCTGGGAGTGGGTGCCTGGAACGACTGCTCCGTACGCCTTATGGTAGGGCTGGCCGTGATGCCTTTAGCTGGGGAGGTGTTGTCTAGAGGTTTAGGCTTAGGATTTATTTTAGGGTTAGGGCTAGGAAAATTTCAGAAGCAACAGCAACAAAAATTCCAACACACTGGCTGCAAAGAAGGGGGTTTAATGACAAGAATCTGAAATTCAAGTAACTTTTAAAACACTCTATAAAACTATGTAATTAAAGTTAGATGGAAAGCAAATGAGAAGAAAGGAACAAAAACTGCTATTGTATTGTACCAAAGTCCCTCAGAGGAAGATGGTTCAGAAGTAGCAGGAGACCAGCCATCTGATGCCTGTCAGAGCTTAATGTCATAAAGAGCCCAAATTCAAGAGGTCAGTGATAGTTGTTCTCCAGGATTCCATGAAAGTTAGGAGGTTGGTTTTCCTTGTTGTCTTTCACCTTATTTCTTTTTAGAATTGTTAGAATTTCCTTTTTCCAGAACCTCCTATCCATTTCAGACTCTTTTCTAGTCAGGATTTCTTGCGATATGACCTTGCTTATCCTTGTTCCTCAACTGTTTTAACTGCATCCTCTCCTAAACAGGATGATTGGTAGTAGAATCAAATTACCACATTTCTTTTATTTTTTAATTTTTGCCTCAATTATTTTAATCCAGATGCTCTCCACAGGACAATCAAGCACATCCTTCTGCATTGCTGTTCAAGAATATGTAATTTAGATATATACAGTGGAACCTTGGTTGATGTAATTAATGCCTTCTCCGGGACATTCCTCACAGCAAAAATTACCGTATTTTCCGGCGTATAAAATGACTGGGCA
This sequence comes from Bradypodion pumilum, assembly GCA_035047305.1. NCBI lineage: Eukaryota > Metazoa > Chordata > Lepidosauria > Squamata > Chamaeleonidae > Bradypodion > Bradypodion pumilum. The sequence continues at coordinate 175,292,646 of JAWDJD010000002.1, read as the reverse complement.
TATAAGACTGTGGTTTCCCTGTGCCCCCGTGGGCACGGAACGGCCCAGCAGAGGCCACTTTCGGGAGAAAGGCTCCCTGGCCCGTGGGCTCTGCGAGCACCCAAATTAAGGGGGGTGGATAAATGATAGGGTTTGATTCACCCAATTACCTGACCTGACCAACGAACCTGCTGAGCGAGCAAATACGTTACTTATTAGAGTAATCCCTCATCTCCGAATCTCAGTCTCATCCCAGAAGCAAACAGGAGCCATGATTGCCTTAGTCTAAGCCCAGAACAATGGTGTTGTCCCAGCCAGTGTTTGTCCGCACTAATTAACTCCCCCCCCCCGAGAGATTCCCAATTAACCTGAGTAAATAGGTGATGTGATTAACTGTTGGGTGACGGTTTTTTCTACCTTGCCTTCTGATCTATAAATGGTTATGCCTTTTCCTCAATAAACCACTGATCTTATCCTCCTCCATACTGCCTCGTATCGTTCTTTGATCAGTCTCCTCCGGGACCTACGGCCCTCAGCGGCCCCGATTCCTACACCTGGTGACCCCGACGTGATCTACTCGTGAGTAAGAGCGGTCTTCCTCAGAGTAGCGATCACACGGTCCGGTTCTGCGCTTGAACCGTGTCCGAATCATCCTGGAGGACAGCGCGGCACTCCGTCCGGCAGCCAGCCGATCGGAGGGACGGCCTGCAGTGAGGCAGTCCAAAGAGGCATCCTACAGCTTGCTCCCGACTTTCGCGGTGGCTTGCGCCAAAGGGAAAAACGCGTTCCGCTCAGGGCAGCTGTGAGCCCCTGACAGCGCAGTGGCCACCGAGGGCCCGTGGCCGCAGTCCACGCTCCGAGCTCTACCCAGAAGCGTCGTCGCCAGAACCTATTGCCTGCCAAAGATGCGTCGACTCGTCCCGAGGAGGAATCTTCCGAGGACCCAATCGCAGGTAATATGGGGACCTGTCCTCAGCGACAGCGTCCATCCGCTAGCCAAAGAACTCGTGTAGAGGAGTTCAACATCCTGGCCAGGGTATTTAATTTGCGTTTTCACAGCGGGGAGCTAGCGAGACTTTTGGTGTACCTAGGGGAACACTGCCTGCTTTACCCAGAAATAGGTACGTTAACCCTTGAGCTCTGGGATCAGATAGGAGACTGCATTCAGCAACCCCCGAAAGCTCCAGGAGGCGTAATTCGCACATGGAGAAAGTGTAGGAAGCTCTTGGCGGAGATAGAGCCAGTCCGGGTAGAGGCCAAAGAACCCCCAAGTCTGCCAGATGCGCCAGCCGAACCAACGGCGCCTACAGCGCTCTATCCGTCACTCCAATTTAGGCAGAGTAGTGTAGGGAGCTTTCCCTCGGTGACAGCTGCAGACGTCACCGGTGGAATGCAAGGAATGAGGAGCGCAGGCGCTTCTCAGAAAGCAACAGGTTCCCGAGCTACCAAAAGTGCCCTTCAGCGCACAGTAGAGGAAGAACTCAGGAAGGGGGAATTACCAGTAGAGGAGCTAGCAGAGCTCAGTCAGATATGTCCAATCCGCGTGGAGATGGACGCGCTTACGGGCGCCCAGCAGATAGTACACTCCCCAGTTCCGTATAAGCTTCTCATGGCTATACGGAAAGCCATTTCTGAGACAGGGCTCCAAAGTCGTTTCACAAGGGGCACGCTTCAGCAAGTGTGCGAGAACACCATGTGGATTCCCCATGACTGGAAAGCTGTCATGCGGATGATGCTCACCCCTAGCCAGTATTTAATTTGGGACAGCGAGTATCGCCTGGAGGCGCAGACAAGGGCTGCCAGGATGGGAGGCGCAGTACTTCCCGACCAGTTATATGGTTCGGGTGCCTTCGAGCCCATCGATGCCCAAATCAACTTGCCTCTAGCCACTCTCCAGATGTCAGCCGAGGCCGCCTTTAGGGCGTTTTTCAAAGTCCCAGCAACTGGCAAAGCGGCTAAAAATTACACCGCTATCAAGCAAGGAGCCCAGGAACCCTATATGGACTTCATCAATCGCCTGGAAGAAGCCATTAGCAGGCAGATTGACAATGAGCAGGCCCAGCAAGAGCTCATGATGAAGTTAGCCAAGGACAACGCCAACTTAGACTGCCGTAAAATCTTGCAGTCACTAGGCAATCGTCCTGATTTGACCCTTACGGACATGATTAGAGCTTGCGCCGACGTTGGCACAGAATCCTACAAGATGGGATTGCTAGCGGCAGCGGTGCAAGGGGGTAAGAGACCTAAAGGAAAGACCCAAGGAGCATGTCACAGTTGTGGCAAGGTCGGTCACTTCGCTAGGGAGTGCCGATCCAAGGGAGGCGAACAAAAGTCCGGCCGTTCCAAGGCTCCGAAAACCCCATGTCCGAAGTGTAGAAGAGGCTACCATTGGGCTCGAGACTGTCCGGATTCGGGAAACCGGAACGCGGGCATGTCTCTGGCCCCGGTCCAAACAGGGACTCCCCTCACCCAAAGCTCACCAGAGCTAGACTAAATCCCGGTCACACTCCAGACATTGCGAGGGCACAGGCCAGCCCCAAGGGTAGTACAGGGTTAGACTTGACTTGTCAGGCGGACGTTACATGCGACCTGCCAGGCACGGTCTATCTGGTGGACTCCCAGTACATGGGTCCACTGCCCAAGGGCTTTATAGGTTTAGTTTTGCCCCGCAGCGTAGCTGGAGCACGCAGAATTTTCATAATTCCAGGAGTCGTTGACTCGAATTTTTCAGGCATTCTCCAAGTTCAGCTTTGGACTCATCTGCCCCAAACAATTCCCAAGGGAGACACCTTAGCGCAACTGATCATGGTTCCTTGTCACTCGCCAGCAGATAGCCAGGGAAGGCTCAGTGACAGCTCCGAGTCCCAGTCAGAGGACCGCTCGAGCGCCAGTGAGGCAGTACAAGGATACCAGGTCTTAGCGACAGTGGAGACCAACATTGAGTGGAAGCAGCGCCCCGTTATCGAGGTATTTTTGAACAAAAGAGTGTTCTCAGGGTTACTCGATACCGGAGTGGATGTGAGCATGATCAGCAGAAGCCAGTGGCCAAGGGAGTGGGCCATTGAGCCGGTCTCCGATGTGTGGGGTAGGCGGCGTCCAGGAAGCGTTTAGGAGCCAAGAGTGGGTGGAAGTCACAATCCCAAGGGCTGACGGCACGGCGGTAATTCGGCCGCACATTCTTGACGTGCACATCAACCTTTGGGGGCGAGACATTTTACAGCAGTACGGTGCTACGCTTACCTTTGGGTAATGGCGTTGCCACTTAAATGGCTCACCGATATGCCGGTTTGGGTAGAACAATGGCCGGTAGTGGGAGAGAAATTAGTTGCCCTCAAGCAGCTAGTTAAGGAACAACTAGACGCAGGACATATAGAACGGTCCACAAGTCCTTGGAATTCGCCAATTTTTGTGATTAAAAAGAAGTCGGTGAAGTGGCGACTCCTCCACGATCTCAGAGAGATCAATAAATGCATACAGCCAATGGGCCCGCTTCAATGCGGCATCCCTAATCCGAACATGATTCCCGAGGGGTGGGAGATTCTAGTCGTAGATCTCAAGGATTGCTTTTATACAATCCCCTTAGACCCCCGGGACCGGGAAAGGTTCGCCTTTACGGTGCCGGTTGTGAACCACAGTGAGCCTACGCAGCGTTACGCGTGGAAATTCTTGCCACAGGGCATGCTCAATTCGCCCACCCTGTGCCAAATTTATGTTCACAACGCACTGGCAAAGTTCCGAAGCCTTTACCCTAAAGCCATAGTTTGCCATTTTATGGATGACATCTTGGTCGCGATGCCGCAACTCGGCAGCGAAATGTTTTCTGACCTCCAGGCCAGCCTGGGGGACAAAGGTTTACTCATTGCCCCAGAGAAAGTGCAGAGAACCGAGCCCTTCTCATACTTGGGTCATCGGCTTCTCCGCTCTTTCGCAGCACCAGTTTTGCCTAAGATCATTTTACAGGACTCAGTCACCCTTGTAGAGTTGCAGCAAGTTTTGGGGAATATCAATTGGGCCAGACCATATTTCCGATTGGATACGGATCTTCTAAAACCGCTCTTCTCGCTGCTAACTTTAGGTAAGCAGCCAGCAGACCGGATAAAGATTTCTCGAGACGCACGCTTGGCTCTCGAGAAAGTTAACCAAGTTCTCAGCCAGCGGTGGGTAGATAGGATCACCCCAGGGCCATATGCTCCGATCCTGAATTTGTACATCGTACGGTCAGGATCCATGTTCACAGGAGCGCTCGGCGTAGATGCCGAGAAAGGGGCGAGTATCGTGGAGTGGGTGTACCTTCCGAACACCTCTTCACGAAACATCGTTCCTCCCCAAGAATTGGTCTCCGCGGTGGTTTACCACGGGAGGCTGAGAGCTGGGGACATTTCAGGGCATGATTTGGCCAAAATCGTGGTTCCGTTCACCAAGGAACAAGTTCAGCAATTAATGCAGCTCGGTGACTCGCTTCCAATAGCCCTGGAAGGATTCACCGGGAGCTTGGCATACCACTTGCCAAGGGACCCCAGGCTTGTCTCACTCCAAACGCAGACAGTCAGCTTGTTCGAATTGCTCTCGCTGGTTCCGCTTCAGGGAGCCAGGACAGTTTTTACGGATGGTGGTCGAACATACGGTGTCTTGACCTGGCAGGAGGGCCAAGCTTGGCGCACGCTGCTAACTCTTCCACAAAGGTCCGCGCAGCGGGCAGAGTTGGCAGCGGTGAACCTCGCCTTGCCCACCTTCGCCAAAAAACGTTTAAACATCATTACTGACAGCATGTACGTTAGGAATTTGCTTCACAGTCTACCGGGAGCATACATTACTCCCGCGATAGACAAGAATTTGCTTAGTTTGTTTCTCACTGCTCAATTTCACTTGCGAAACCGCACGGAGCCGCTCTATATTGCCCACATCCGAAGTCATCAAGACCTACTGGGTCCGATTTCCACGGGCAATAGCAGAGCGGATGCGGTGGCAAAGGAAATTCAGCAACGTTCAGTTTTGGGTGTTTTTACTACTTCAATTCAGAGTCATGCATTTTTTCACCAAAATGCCAAAGCGCTCGCCAGACAGTTCAATTTGCCACTCTCTCAAGCCCAAGGCATAGTTTGCTCTTGCCAGCATTGTGCAGGGGCACCGAGGGGGGGCCCTCGTGGGGGGTCAACCCACGAGGGACAGAGGCCAATCAGGTGTGGCAAATGGACATCACGCATGTTCCGCAGTTTAGCAGATGGCAGTACATGCACGTTTGCATAGACACTTTTTCTCAGTTCGTTTGGGCAACAGCGCAGAAAGGGGAGACTGCTTCCCACGTGGAGCAGCACCTCCTTTCCTGCATTGCAGCCATGGGCAAACCTCGGCACGTTAAAACCGATAACGCGCCATCCTACAGCTCCAGGCAGCTGGCCGCCTTCATGGCCACTTGGGATATTAAGCATACTTTTGGCGTTCCTTACAATCCGCAGGGGCAAGCGATTGTGGAACGGGTCAATCAGACGCTCAAGTCCTATATTGACAAACAAACAGAAAGGGGGGAGCCACCAGCCCTCCCCAAGTCACAGGGCCAGGCACAGCATTGCCTGAATAAGGTATTGTTCACTTACAATCACCTTAATGTTTTTTCGGATTGTACGCCGCAGGAGAAGCACTTCCGCCGCTCGGAAGCTCTCCCGCGACCGATGGTCCGATACCGGGTGCCACCGGACCCTTCTTGGAGGGGCCCGGCGCCGCTCATAACCTGGGGAAGAGGGTATGCTGCAGTTATGTCCCCTACAGGTGTCGTTTGGATTCCAGCTCGGTGTGTCAAGCCTTACTTGGAACCACATGGCGTGGACCCAGACCGACCAGAGTCCGATCCCGGAGATGGAGGACCTCACTCTGACCGAGAGGACCCGTCGGAGGAAACAGCAACCGACGACAGCACCCAAGATCACCTGGGGGATGGTCAAGATCCTTTGTCGTGAGGCCGAGGACACCGTCCGGCGCGAAGGGAAGGAGCTGACGCCGGAGAACCTCACAGCTGCAGTTTTCACCCAGATTCATGCCAACACCCTGGCGCTCACCATCATCCTGACCCTTTCCCTGCTTTTGGGGGGAGGCACTCAGGCCGCTTCTTTGGAGGCCAACGATCTGCTGCCCGGCGGAGACCTCTCTGCCAGGATGCAGTACAATATTTGGGAGAGGTTGGCGGGTCTCATCAACCAGTCCGATTTTTGCCTCAGGCAGGACCTTGGTTCTGCTTCGATCCTCAGCACCTGCCTCATCCCAGTGTGCCATTCTCCAGGCGCGCACCCCAGGGATGGGGATTGGCCTGTGAAAAGACTTTTCAGCCCGTACAACCCAGCGGCTTCTTCAGAGTATGCCCATTGGGAGATGCGGCTGACCATGACTTTGCCGGCTGATGCAGCCACCCTCCACACTCCTCGGGTGGCGGTCAGCCCGAACACTACCTGTGGACGAATGTACGGCTGCGCCTCAGCTGGCCGTACCCGGCGCCGCTGCCTCAACGTTGGCAGTGGCAATTGGACTTGCAATAACCCAGTACCACTTGGCACCATGTACGCTCATATAACCCTGCCATCTGGTTGGTTCTTCACATGCAACCAGTACACGTGGAACTACATTCCTGCAAATGTTTCAGACTCTATATGTTGTATCAGTCGTTTGACATTGTTACTCCCTACCAAGAATATGGTCACCCCAAGCACAAATGTTACAAATGCTTCAAATGTTCCCGCACTCATACGGCACACTCGCACCACCCAGTTAGACAGCTCATGTGAGAGCAGCTTTAGAGTAATGAGCCCCGCCGAATATCTCTCTTTGGCAGTCAGCATCTTTGGCGTGCCAGGCTTAGCCGTCGGCAACGCAAAGAGGATTGGTCGCTTGGCTTGCGGTCTAGCAAAAGCCATCAACCATACCTCCTCAGCGATAGCGCTCCTTAATCAAGAGCAGGCATGCCATTCTTGACAATCGAGCGGCTATCGACTACCTCTTATTGTTGCACCACCTGGGTTGCGAATCCTTTCATGGTATGTGCTGTTTCAACCTTACTGACAACTCCCGCAAAGTCCAGAGCCAGCTCACTGATCTCCACACCATAGTCCAGGGCATCACAGAGGGTTCTGCATGGGGAGCTTGGTGGAGTTCATTGTGGAACTGGATGTGGTCATGGATCCCCTGGGGGTGGCTCCAAACGGTACTCAAGGTGGTTGTGGGGGTGATTATACTGGGCATCGCACTCTGCTGCTTTGCACAATGTATTCCCTCGCTGATCTCAAGGTGCCGCCCCAGAAGGAGACCCCGAGACGTCATTCCCGCTCATCAGCTGGTCCCGCTCCTACGCAGGGTCGCCGGTCAGGCTCTTAAAAGAAATTAAAAGGAGAGATGTGGTTTCCCCGTGCCCCCGTGGGCACGGAACGGCCCAGCAGAGGCCACTTTCAGGAGAAAGGCTCCCTGGCCCGTGGGCTCTGCGAGCACCCAAATTAAGGGGGGTGGATAAATGATAGGGTTTGATTCACCCAATTACCTGACCTGACCAACGAACCTGCTGAGCGAGCAAATACGTTACTTATTAGAGTAATCCCTCATCTCCGAATCTCAGTCTCATCCCAGAAGCAAACAGGAGCCATGATTGCCTTAGTCTAAGCCCAGAACAATGGTCTTGTCCCAGCCAGTGTTTGTCCGCACTAATTAACTCCCCCCCCCCGAGAGATTCCCAATTAACCTGAGTAAATAGGTGATGTGATTAACTGTTGGGTGACGGTTTTTTCTACCTTGCCTTCTGATCTATAAATGGTTATGCCTTTTCCTCAATAAACCACTGATCTTATCCTCCTCCATACTGCCTCGTATCGTTCTTTGATCAGTCTCCTCCGGGACCTACGGCCCTCAGCGGCCCCGATTCCTACATAAGACGACCCCCAACTTTTCCAGTTAAAATATAGAGTTTGGAATATACTTGCCGTATAAGACTACCCCTCTTCCAATGCACACCAAATAAAAATTAACCCACACTCAACCCGAAGACGTGCAGCCCTCCGAGTCGAATGGGCAGGTTCTGGTGGAGAGCCAATCTATGCTCACGTTCTCCTCCTCGAGGTACAGGAAGATGTGTGCAGCTTGCTTCCCCTTGCTTCATACTCCCCGCACAGAGCAGGGACTCGGCCGCGACACCCCCCACCATATGCGCCGGACATATGAAGCAAGGGGAAACAAGCTGCAGTTAAGTACCTGTCCTATAAGACGACCCCCGACTTTGGCACAGATTTTTCGGGGTTAAAAAGTAGTCTTATACGCCAGAAAATACAGTACTTTAGCCAAATTTCCCATAGAAATGCACTGAATGCATTGAAAACCAAAATACTGTACTTTAACTGAAATGCGGTTTCCCATAGGAATGCATTGAAAACCAATCAATCAATTCTGAAAAAGATTTCCATAAACCAAGCCACTATTTTCTATGGATTTCCTTTTGTTATCCGATTTTTATGTCAACTGAGCTGTTTGTTAACCGAGGTTCCACTGTACTGTGACGACTCCTCCCATTCTAGCCTCTCTGCTCCTTTTGAACAACTTATATCCCTCAATTCTCCATTCCTGTTGTCATGGTCATTCAAAGGATGTCATTTATTCTTTTCATTTACTATGTGCTATAGTAGGATGTGTAGCCAATTAGAGTTAAGATGCCTTGTCAATCAAGTAGATTGTCGTGAGCCCCACGTGTGCCAGTTAGCATACACGCTCACACACTCACAGGCATCAGTTCAAGGACCCAGTCTGAGAATCTATATGAGGCTGCCCTTGATGACCATTCAGAGGCTACAGCTGGTTCAGAATGCAGCTGCCCTGGTGGTGATGGGGTGTGGACGTTATGCCCGTGCCTCCCCACTACTTTGGGAGCTGCACTGGTTACCAGTTTGCCTCCAGGTGCAATTCAAGGTGCTGGTTTTGACCTTTAAAGCCCTATATGGCAGTGGGCCAGGATACATGAGAGACTGCATCGCCCCAAGAGTGTCTGCCCATCCAACCAGAGCGGACCGGAGGGGCTCCTTAGTTGTGCCTTCAGCTAGAGGGGCTTGCCTCTCTGGCACACGAAGAAGGGCCTTCTCCGTGTCTGGAACCTCCTGCCAACAGAATTGAGGGTACAGACAGAATTGCTGCCCTTCAGGAAAGGTCTGAAAACCTGTCTGGCAGGGCAAGTGTGGGTCCCTAATGGGAATATGGCCCCAGCCTGTTGGCTCATCTCCAGTTAGCTCCGGTTAGTGTCCCTCCTTCTATGTTGCTGTATCCCTCCTATTCCCTTTTATTCTTTTTAAATGGGATAGGGGTAGGAGGGGGTAGGGGTAGGAGGTTGGGATGATGACCTGGGGTTTTTAATCTGTTTTTATATGTTTTTAATTGCTGTACGCTGCCCTAAGTAGGGTTCGCCTAAGTGAGCGGCATAAAAATTAAAAAATTAAATTAAATTAAATTAAATCTGACAGTTTGACCCATCACATGAAGATTCGAGATGGAATCTAAGATAAGCACCTCACATAACTTGCAGGTGTATGTCCAGCTGTATGCCCAGCTGCTTGCCCACCTGGAAGGCCAAATGTCCCCAAACGTCATATTAGGGGAATTTTCACATATTTGAGATGGGAGGTGTGAGTGGGTAAAAACATATAAAAACTGAATGTTTTTGCACCTCGGGAGCAGACTCCCCAATTTCAGGAGACCCTCTGTCCATTTTTCCTTTCGCTATGCCCTGAATGGGAGACCTCAAGTCGAACATTCATGGGGGCATGAAGATGCCTGCTTTTTACTTAGCTAGCTTACTTAGATGTTTCTATTTCTTTTATGTTGTGTTTTGTTTTGTTGATTTTAAATGCCTTTATCTGCACACTATTTCAATCTATTTTTGTAACAATAAAAGCTGCTAAATTTGAAGAATTCAAGTAGCGTCCTTTTTAATCTCCTCAAAGAGAAGAGAGGGGAATCTTCAGAGGTCAGCTAATAGGCCATCAAGGGGCTATTTTTCAAAGGTCTCTAATGGAGGGGTTGCCAGAAGAAGATGGAGCGGCCTTGAGTGTTTCGTTTCCCTGCAAGGAGTGTTCTCTGGATCACAGGACTTTAGTTTTGGTGAGGTGACTCCCCTCCATTCTAAAGGCTAGCTGATCTCCACAAAGTGTCATCAAAGGGAAGGGTGGCATCAGATGGGCTATCTAGGAAACTGGACACCTCCTAGGTCCGGAATTGCCATTTTTATAACCTGTTAAATCTGGGACCCGAGAGGTCCGCACATCTCAAAATGCATTCTGCCAAAACAGCAAAACCTCTCCTAAGCGGTGTCAGCCCTGGTCAGGCCATAAAGTTAAATTCCAGGCCAAAAACAGGGCCCAGACTATGTGCCTTGACACTATAATAAATCGCATTCCCGACACCTGTCACAAGAGTCAGTTATTTCTGTCAAGTAGTTTGCCCTCTTGAACTAGTTTTCCAGGTTTTTTTTTATGCACTCATACAGTATAGACACTGGAGATTGTATGATTTGTGGCTTTGGTTCCTTTTTAAATGATAATGAAGATAATTATTGGGCACCATTACAGCTGCTGTGTCAGTTCCTCTTACTGTACATAATCCTTCATATGACTTTATCTTCAAGTTTGCATCCCTCTCCATTCTAATTCAGTTTAAAGCATCTTGTCTTCCTTTGCAGCAAGTAGTTCTTTACATGAAGCGCTGTTTGAGGACAATCCTCTTTTAGAACTTATCTTCCACTCAACTATGAATCTCACTCAGAGTTAAAGACTCATAAGGAGTGAAATGAAGGATCTTGAGGGTAGCCTATCCACAGCTAGCATTTCCTGAATGACAAACGGGTGGGCATCTCTGTTCACAGTCCCTCCCCATTAGATGAAAGATAATTTTACTGACATAATAAAAATAATTTCTAATTTAGCATATGACTGCATAAATTCATCTATACTACTTTATGCAAGTTGGCATTTTATTTATTTCATAATGCATATTCTCTTTTTTGCTCCTGCTGTTGCTACTGTTGCATCCTTTGCGTCAGGTGCATCTCACAGAGTCTATACCAGTACAGAAGGGTGTTAAGCAAGGATGTGTACTGGCCCCACTTCTGTTTAGTATCTTTATTAAGAATATGGTTGATCACTTAAGAAATCCTGATTTCCATCCTCCAAATCTGGCCGTTAGATCTATACACATACTTTTATCTGTGGATGAAGCCGTAATCCTCTCTAGGACCCCAATAGGTCTCAGAAGAATGTTGACATCTGTGGCTCACTATTGTAATAATAATCAACTGGAGATTAATTATCAGAAAACTAAAGTTATAATTTTTGCAGAAAGGCCTAAGAAACCTATTTGGAGATAAACAGACATAGGATAGAGCAGGTCACTAAACTTAAATATTTGGGAGTAGTCCTCCAGGCCTCAGGCTCGAGAAATGTCCACACCCTTCATGCCACTCTTACAGCCCAGAGGTCTTCAACTGCCATATTAAAATCCTTGAGAACTAAAGGAGGTCAATACTAATGCTAATGTACACAATGACCGACACGTCAAATTGGACATACATACACATTAAACGATGGCAAACCATGTGCTCTTATGTTGAACTTCAGTTGGACAGTTATGTTTTCAGCAGAAGAGGAAGGACTGGGTATTTTTTATTTATTTATTTATTGTTAAATTTTTATACCGCCCACTCAGCCAAAGCCGACTCCGGGCGGTTCACAACAGTGGGTAAAAACAGATAAAAACAAATAAAACAGATAAAAACCAGCAATAAGAAGCCACCCCTAAAAAGAGAGGGGTGCAGGAACTGAAGAAACCATGGGGCAGGCATCCTCCCCTATATTAACCACCCAACGGAAGCCACCCCTCCACCTGCACCCCAAACTTGGCCCGCCAGCCAGGTTTTTAGTTCTTTTCTAAAGGGCAACAACTCCGTCTGGAGACGCAGTTCCACAGGCAGGAGATTCCAAAGGGCCGGTGCGGACACAGAGAAGGCTCTCCTCCTTGTGCCAGAGAGGCGAGCCCCCCTGGCCGATGGCACTATTAGAGAGCCCCTCCGGTCCGCTCTGGTTGGACGGACAGACGTCCTTAGGGCGATGCGGTAACAGTAGCAATTACACTTACCTGTATATAATGCCCCGTAGCACTTAGTGCACTCTCTGGGCAATTCACAAATTGATTAGCAGAGTTTTAATCCACAAAAGCTCACAGTGAAATAAAGATGTTGATCTTCATAACATTATTTTTATAATGTACTAGCAAATTTTGCCCGGCGGTGCTGGGCTGCTTTAAATTGTGTTGGAAGGTTTTGTTTTGTTAATGTTTGTACAAATGAGGTCAGTCTGTAATTGTGATTTTTAAAATGTTTAGTTATACATACGGGATGTTATAAACTGTGATCAGTTTTTTTGGGTTTGTTTTTGTGGATTAAAAAAGAGGAAAGAATGACATAATTTTTTACAATTATTTTATTTAACCAAATAATGTTTTAGTATGTTAATTTTTTAATAGTTGTACCTTGGATAATAATTTTTAAAATATGAAAGTACGTGGGTTTTTTTTTACATTCAATGTTTTTAAACTGTGTTTAGATGTTTTGTTTTGTTTTTGAGTGAAAACTCTACACAGAATTTTAGAAATGTTTTTAGTTTATTATTTTGTGATTTGTTTGTGATTTGTGTGAATGTGTGATGTAATGTTATGTTTTTGACTGTTTTATCTCTTGTGGCTTTGCTTCCTGCCGAATTGGCTGGGAAAACCCAATTGGGGTTTCCCCTTTAATATCAGTGGGTGGGGGGTTGTGATCCCCCTCTCCGCTCGCTCCCCAGGGTTTGGTAGGGTTGGGGGGACAAAAGGGGTCTGACTCCCCAACCCTTCTAGACCTAGGAGAGCCAGCGGAGGGGGGGATTTCCCCCCAAACACTCCATTTTTAAAGAGAAGAAACCGCTTGGTTTCTTCTCTTTAATAAGAGCAAAAATGCGGGGACAAACGTGAAGACTGGAGCAATAACAGGAATCGTTTGTCTTGGCAATAAAGTAACTTTAATGATGTCTGCAAAAACTTCTCAAAATGCTTTTGTAACACAAAGATCCAAACTCCTTTCGATAACAGGAATTTTCAGTTTTTTCCTCAGGGATCTAAACAAACAATTGACAACATTTACCAACAGGTACGTACATGGATATATACATATATACATATATACACGATCTTGGAATAAACATTTATACATAATTACCTGTAGTGTCTTATTCAATTTGTTGTTGCTTTATTTATTATTCTTTTTTCGCGTCCTAGACCTCACCCGTTTGTTCTTATGGTGTCGACGGACATTAACTAAACTGATCAAAGTTCATATTTAAGGATAACTAAGTTACACAGCTGATTAAGGACAGGAATCATAGGAAACAAGTAAAATCAATTTCTTGATTAAGCCCGAATGGGTACAAGGTGTTGAACCGGTGAATGAAATGACTCTCCCTCTGTCTTAAAGCAATATCTGCATCTGTGCGCTGAAATGGGTGTTGTTTGTAGCTCTCAAGTACTACAAATTTGAAATCTTGATCATTATGGTTTGCTTCAACGAAGTGGCTGACAAGCGGGGCAGACAGGTTTTTGTTACGAATTTTAGACCTGTGTTCCCCCACCCTCATTTTTATTTTGCGGGCTGTCACCCCCACATAACCTAACCCACAAGAACATATTAGCAAATAGATACACCTGGAGCTATTACAATTCGAGAATTGTTTTAGATATAATGCAAGCGCGGCGCCAAAATGGCCGCCGCGCTCTTTGCGCCCCCCCCACCGGACTTGGGCATCCGGGTAGTTAGGGGGCGTGGCCAGCACCCTTTAAAAGGGGTGGCCACGAGGCAGCCAAGCTGCCATTTTGTGAAAGCGACGGAGAGGAGAAGTTTTCTCCGTCGCTCCTTCCCCCTTTTTACTAGCCTCTGCTAGAGGCTCAGTTCTTTAGAAGCGACGGGGCGGAGGAATTTGCTCCGTCGCTTCCCCCTCTGTCAGCCTCTGTGCAAGGCTTCCTTTTACCTTGGCTTGCCTCTTGCAAGAGGCTGGATTTCGCTCCTATTGGTTTCCTTTTTTGCCTGTAACCAGGCAGAACTGCTGGATAGCTCAGTGGTTTAGGAATCTGACTGCAAAGTCAGAGGCTGGGAGTTCGATTCCCCATGGTTTTTTCTTGCTCGGAGAGGGATCGCGGTGGCTCAAGTGGCTAAGACACGGAGTGTTAAGTGCCTGAGACGCTGACTGGGAAGTGGAAGGTCAGTGGTTTCACTTTCTGCGTACTGCAGGACAGAATGAGCTCCCGTTTTCAGCCCCAGGCCGGCCCTTCAGAGGATCCGGCCCTCGGCCCACGGCTGCCGGCCATGGGCCGGAACGATTGGGAGGAGGGCTTGGTGCTGGCTCACAGCACGTTTTAACCCATTGGGGGCCAAAGATTTGGGCATGGCCCGATTTTGGCCCAGGCTCTCAAATTAGGGCCTCTGGCCCATTGCCTAGCGGGCCGTCCGGCCCACCTATTTACTGTGTCTATCAGATAATGTTCCTGGTTGCTCTAGGGATTATCAACCTGTGGCTCGTGGGCCAGATGTGGCCCACATGCCATTTTATGTGGTCTCCCACTGCCTCCACCCCACTAGGAAGTGCCATGTGGTGGAGGAAGGGCAAAATTGCCATGCAACCCCCAAAGCTGTCTGAGGGTACACGACAGCTGGGTCAAGCTTGGCCTGTGCCCGCTGCTGTCTCGCAGCTCCCCGTTTGTCTGGAACTGCGGCTGGAGTGCATTGGAGGTCGCCCCAGAGCTCGATTTCGGTCGCGAGCTCCGACGCCCACCGTGGGCCGGAACCCCCAGTGGGGGCGGCTCACGGGGGTGCAACTTGTGAGTATTTGGTTCAAGTCGAATGCACACACATCACAGTCCATTTCCAGCAGTGGGGGCTCAGTGCTCTTTGCCTCGCTTATTTGAGGCTGGGGGGCATCACTCGCCATCCTATCCCAGTGCCCCTTGGTTGCATTCTGGCACGAGGTTGGGGGTGGGGGTTTACGCTCCCAGGGCGGTACGTGGCGTCAAAGGGGCTGTCCAGGTCCTGCTGTGTATGTCCGGCGTTCATCAGGTACCGGCAATGGCATTGCCGACGACTGGTTATTCATGGCCCCCCAGTGATCACCTGCCCCAGATCGTGAGGGGAAAGATTTGGTGGGGGGGAGTACCTCCCTATGAACTGAAATCCCAATAAGGATAGGAAGTACGGGCAGGAGGATAGAGACATTGTGTGGTCCCTCCGTAGTAAGCCACCATGCACTGGGGTGTCCGCCCTCGGGACAGTGCTGAGCAGCACAGGGGCTGTCTGGATCCTGCTGCATAGGCCCTTTATACAGAATGTGCAGTCCATGGCTTTGCCGATGGCTGGCTATTACTTGCCCCGGTCGATTATCGGCCGCCGGCCATGAGGGGTAAGGGCTGGAGGTGGTCATGTGGATGTTCTCCCTATTGAACTGCGAGCCCACTGGGGGGGAGAGAGAAAGACAGGACGGCTGAGACAAAGAGATGTCCCATCGTCGTTAGCCACCGCACACCTTGGGGCCAACTGGTGGTTGGCATACCTTGTACGTATTGTGGTATGCCGCAGGGTTTGGACTGTTCGGGCCATCCTGATGTCGATCGGATGGGCCCATGACGGTTGGCTCATGGTGAAGAAGGTGGACGAGGGTGGCTCTATATCCCGAGGGGAGGTGGGATGAGTCCTGTCAGCAAGGGTGCTCGTGTACATCATTCCCACGGGACTGGTGCCTGGTGATTGGCACCATGGTGGTCATGCTGAGCAGCGGGCTGTTCAGACATTGGCTCCACACAAACTGGTCGAGCGGGGGGTTCCGGCCCGCCTACTGTGTCCGGCCTGCTCAGCTGACGATGGATGTACTAAGCACCACGGTCGTTACCAACTTAGTGCCCCCCTTTTTTGCGCTGGCCCTCGCACCACCTCTGCGTGCCTGCGGGTTGGTGGGTCACGGGGCAGAGGTGGGGGTCCACAGGGGTGATCAGAGCCCCGTCTGAAGCAACTAACTTTGTCATAAGCCCCCCCCGCCCCATTATAGTCAGCCTGGGGGGATGTCACTTAGTTCATCCAAGACGGGATGGGGCGGGAGACCTGCTGGAGGGTTTTCAATGGGGCTTTTGTATGCATTCGGGGGTGTTGGTGGCCCCAGGATGCTACTAATCGGGTTTCCGTCCGGGGTAACGGGGAGGGGGCTCCACGGTCCACAGTTACGGAAGTTGGGGGCCATGAGAGTAGCGGAGGCCCCTCTTGGAACCACCTTTCCCTAGTCGAAGGTATCCCCCATGAAGCTCGTACTGAGCTAGGATAAGGGTGAATGTAATATAATCCTTCATTCAGCTCACCCTGTGGGTGTTCCGTTCAGGGATGACCTTCCTGATGACCTTGTTCGGTCAGGTACTCGTAGTTGCCTCGGCTACTATGGGTGGCGTGCTCACGCAATTCTGGTGCTGTTTTGGCACGGTGGGATATGCACTCGGCTTCCGGCTTTTTGCCAGTACACCCCATGATTTAGACTTATCAGGTTTTTAGGTTTTGGGGGACTTTTAATTAGACAACGCCGATCCCTTTCTGACTGCGTTAATTCAGGTTCAGCACCCGACCGATGTGGGACTTTTACTGAGTGGGCATTGGCTCACAGGTTGGGGTCTCGGTCTCCAGCCCATTACCTCGACAACTTTTGGGTCCGGGGTTAAACGGGGCTTGGACACGTGTACGCGTCTCCTCATCACGATTCAGACACTCAGGTGGGAACTGGGTGTCCCCTTGGTGCCTGAATAGACCGAGGTCCCATGTTCTAGCATCACAATTTTTACCTCGATGCTGTCACGCGGGCATCCAGGTTAACCGGTGATACGGTGGCTTGGATGTCCATGTGCGATTTTGGCATTGATTGCCAAACATCGAGTGTGCCCTTGGGAATTGTAGTTAATTCATTGCCCCCCCCCCTTGATGGGTTTGCTCTGGCTCAAATTACTCCGGGGTTTGGATGGGTATCTTATGGGAGGTCAGACCTAGTGGTCTGCCTTAGATAACTAGTACGGTCAGATACCTCCGGCTCCCGGGCTGATCGCCCGGCAATCTTACCTGCCTTGCGTTTTTTCCCATTTGGAGAGCACTGATGCTATGGTGCAAGGGGTGGGCCTACTCAGTGGTCCAATTTCGGTGTGACAATGCGGTAGTGGTGAACATTGTCGACACCCAGACATGCAAATCCCCCAAGGTCATGACATTAGTCCATCTACTCTCTTGAGAAGCCTACGCCTAATGTGCTGTTCTAGGCCAGACATGTTATGGGTATTTATAATGACATTCTGCTCCTCTCCATTACCGCAGATCACCTGGTTCTGTGCCATACTCTGGAAGCAGAGGGATTCCACTCGCCACTTTTGGCTGAGGGTTGGACGTTTGGCAAGGAGAGGGGAACCGGACCAGTAGTTGGCACCTTGCACGCGTAAGGCGTATCACTCTGCATTCAGGCGTCGTGTTTGGGAGGGGTGGACACGGGAATGTGTCCACCGCCCTTACGTGCGTCACCCCTGTTCCCAGAGTTTCTACCCACCTTGCACGAGGCTGGCATTGCTTGTGTACAGATAGGTGTGAGGTGGCTCTTGGCCACGCAGCTACCACGGTAGCCTTTTTTGGAGCGCTCCGCATCGGTGAGTGGGTGCCAAAGTGCGTGCCAACGGTGTAAGGCGGATGTGTCTCATAGGGCACTGGTGCTCGAAGATGTCTCTGTCACACATGAGTGGGCTCGAGTGGGGATGCGGTCCTCATGGGTTATTCAGCACGGTGCAGGCAGTGGTGTATACTGCTACTAAGTTTTTGAGACATCTGTCCGGTTGGTGCCCTACCTGAATGTTCGACAGTGCCTGCTGCGCGCCCCAGCCTGTTTTCTGCCACCGGGTTGGGTCTACCCTTACCTTTGTACAGTCCCTGAGGGTGACCGGTCCCGCGTTTCGTGGTGTGGTGCCCGTTTTGGCACCATTTACTTAAGATAGGCGTCGCATTGATCGCGGCTACGTTTGGGGTACTCGGAGGTGGATGGGCGTCTACGCGCAATTTCAAATATGTACGTCCCCTCACTGTTTGAGTACCTAGTTATGTCCTTCACCTTTTTCTCCTCTTTTACAGATCCTAGGGGTCTCAGCACACCGGTGGCAGGGGGTTGGTGGGCCGCAGCTATGTATACTGGGCGGCAGTATATGCTGCAGCGACAGAGAGTGGACCCCGGCTGGGCTGTGTGCATCAATCCGCACGTCTGCTATGGTATGGTATGTGCGGCACATGTGGGCGGGAACTGTGGCCATTCCTGCTGTCTGACAGGGATGCTGGACCGCCCGATGTTTTGCAGGCGCCTCGGCGGCAGCGGTCTCATACGGATCACTGCTGTAATTAAATTGTCGAGGGGCTGTGACCTGGCATTTTGTATCATGTATGGCTTACATATGGTCGCTATGGTCTAACATCGTGCCGAGACACCAATTTAGGGGAGACGCAGATCTCCCTAGTTTGGACTGTTCCGGCAGTCAGTGGACGGGGCTGTGGCTCCGGCCCGTGCTGAGCATGGCTGTGAGATGGCCATTGGAGTCCGGATGATCGGCTTACAAACAAATTTTGCTGGTAGGCAGGAGAAGGGGTCCACCTGTCGGTCAGAGGTATGTACCTCGTTCTGGGTGTGATGCAAGCAGGCCTGGTGACCGAGCTGACGGTCTTGGGGGGGCGGTGAGTCATCATGGATGCCTCCCCGTGTGGCGGGTAGCACTGGTAAGGTAAATATTTATGACCCACAGGTATCCGGCAGGTTCGCAATTGATTGGACAACACTAGATAGGCACAAGTTGTTTAACGTTGTCCGGTCAACGACGAACCAGGCAATGGGGTGATGGCACGAGCTAGGCAGCATGCATCACCCCGTGATTTTACGGATACGCGTCAGAGGGTGGGGTCAGTAGTTAGTTTATTGACTACGGTCAACAATTTGTTTGTTGCCAACAAACAAATTGATACAAATGGATACATTGTAACCAATTGCAGTTGGCAATTTTGGGAGGTATCTTACCAGTGTTACTGCGGCCTGCTTGCCTTAAGAATTATAATTGGTTGAGTACCAATTGAAATTTATAATTCGGACTAGGGCATGAATCAATAAATGTGGCCCAATGCCGTTATCCACTTTCACCAGTGTCTGAGTCCTTTTTTGGGGGTGGGCCTGCAATGCAAGCGCGGCACCAAAATGGCCGCCGCGCTCTTTGCGGGCCCCCCCACCGGACTTGGGCATCCGGGTAGTTAGGGGGCGTGGCCAGCACCCTTTAAAAGGGGTGGCCACGAGGCAGCCGAGCTGCCATTTTGTGAAAGCGACGGAGAGGAGAAGTTTTTCCCCTCCACCCCCTCCCTAGTTAACAGTGTGATATTTTGGTCGCTTCGGGGCCGGGTGGGAATTTTTGGCTGGAACCCATAATTGGCTCCTGGGTTCTGGCTTTTTTGCCCATCCCACACTGTTGCTATGGTTTGATACAGGGGTTTATGACTGTTGACTTTGGTCACATGGGTGGGTAGCACTGGTAAGGTAAATATTTATGACCCACAGGTATCCGGCAGGTTCGCAATTGATTGGACAACACTAGATAGGCACAAGTTGGTTAACGTTGTCCGGTCAACGGCGAACCAGGCAATGGGGTGATGGCACGAGCTAGGCAGCATGCATCACCCCGTGATTTTACGAATACGCGTCAGAGGGTGGGGTCAGTAGTTAGTTTATTGACTACGGTCAACAATTTGTTTGTTGCCAACAAACAAATTGATACAAATGGATACATTGTAACCAATTGCCGTTGGCAATTTTGGGAGGTACCTTACCAGTGTTACTGCAGCCTGCTTGCCTTAAGAATTATAATTGGTTGAGTACCAATTGAAATTTATAATTCAGACTAGGGCATGAATCAATAAATGTGGCCCAATGCCGTTATCCACTTTCACCAGTGTCTGAGTCCTTTTTTGGGGGGTGGGCCTGCAAAGTATAAGTGCTACTGCGGATCGAGACCATTTTAGTCTGCCAAGCTAGGGCACAGTGTGTGCAATAACCACATCGAAAATGACCAACTATGGATGGTTGCTTGGGTGGAAAGCATGATTCATGGTCTGTTTTACTAACTATTTGATGTTGTTGTTGTTGTTCAGTCGCACAGTCGATTCCGACTCTTTGCGACCCTATGGACCATCGCTCTCCAGGCACCTCTGTCCTCCACCATCCTCCTTAGTCCACACAGCCCCGTGCCCATTGTGTCTACAATACCATCTAGCCATCTCATCTTTGGCCGTCCCCTTCTTCTTTTGCCCTCCACCTTCCCCAGCATCAAGGCCTTCTCAAGTGAATCCTCTCTTCTCATTTGATGTCCAAAATACTTCAACTTCATCTTTGTTATTTGTCCTTCTAAGGAGCACTGAGGGCTAATCTCTTCTAATATTGACCTATTTGTTCTCCTCGCTGTCCAGGGGACTCTCAAAACTCTCCTCCAGCACCACATCTCAAAGGCATCTATTTTTCTTCGCTCAGCCTTCCTAATGGTCCAGCTCTCACAGCCATACATTACCACCGGAAATACCATTGCTTTGACTATGCGGACCTTTGTTTGCAGTGAGATATCTCTACTTTTCACTATGTTCCCTCGGTTTTTCATAGCTTGTCTCCCAAGAATCAGTCGCCTTTTTATTTCATGGCTGCAATCCCCATCTGCAGAGATCTTGGATCCTAAGAAAGTAAAATCTGTTACTGCTTCTACTTCTTCCCCATCTATTTTCCAGGGACTTATAGCGCCTGTTGCCATTATCTTGGTTTTCTTGATATTGAGTCTCAGGCCAGCTTTTGCATTCTCTTCTTTCAACCTAATCAGGAGCTTCTTTAGGTCTTCTTCACTTTCTGCCATTAGGGTGGTATCATCTGCATATCTCAAATTGTTGATGTTTCTCCCAGCAATTTTGATCCCATATGGTGATTCCTCCATCCCTGCATTGCGCATTATGTGCTCTGTGTATAAGTTGAATAAGCAGGGTGACAGAATGCAGCCTTGTCTTACTCCTTTTCCTATTCCAAACCACTCCGTCATTCCATACTCTGTCCTAACTGTTGCTTCTTGACTCATGTACAGATTTCTCATGAGACATATGAGGTGTTCTGGTATTCCCATCTCTTTAATTACTTGCCACATTTTGTTGTGGTCCACACAATCAAAGGCCTTGGTGTAGTCAATGAAACAGAAGTAAGCTTGTTTCTGGTATTCCTTTGTTTTCTCCATGATCCAACGTATGTTGGCAATGTGATCTCTGGTCCCCCTGCCTCTTCTGAATCCAGCCTGCACCTCTGGTAGTTCTCTTTCTACATGCTGCTGTAGTCTATCCTGCATTATCTTGAGCATCACTTTGCTAGCTTGTGGGATGAGCGCAATTGTTCGATAATTTGAACATTCTTTGGCATTGCCCTTTTTTGGGATTGGGACATATACTGATCTTTTCCAATCCTGTGGCCACTGTTTCGTTTTCCAAATCTGCTGGCATATATCATGTAGTAGCTTGATTCCATCATCTTTTAGGGCTTTGAAGAATTCAACTGGGATACCATCATATCCACTGGCTTTGTTGTTTGCCGTGCTTTTTAGGGCCTTTCTGACTTCACTCTCTAGGATGTCTGGTTCAAGTTCAATTTCCCCCTCATTGTTATTATCCGGGGTGTTTAGGTCTTTTTTGTAAAGTTCCTCTGTGTACTCTTTCCATCTTTTCTTTATCTCTTCTGCATCCACTAACTCTTTGCCATCTTTGTCTTTTATCGTGATCATTTTTGCTTTGAACGTTCCCTTGACTTCCCCAATTTTTTAAAAGAGATCTCTAGTCCTGCCTCTTGTGTTGTTTTCCTCTATTTCTTTGCACTGTTCATTTAGGTAGCTTTCCTTATCTCTCCTTGCTTTTCTTTGAAATTCTTTATTTAAGTGATTGTATTTTTTCCTTTCTCCTTTGCCTTTTGCGTTCCTTCTTTCCTCTGCTATTTTAAGAGCCTCATCCGACAACCACTTTGCTTTCTTGCGCTTCTTTTCTTTTGGTATAGTTTTCCTTGCTGCCTCCTGCATAATGTCTCTCATCTCTGTCCATAATTCCTCTGGTACTCTGTCTATCTGGTCCAGACCATTGAATCTGTTCCTCACCTCCACCGTGTATTCCTTGGGTATGTTGTCTGGATCA
This sequence comes from Bradypodion pumilum, assembly GCA_035047305.1. Classification (NCBI taxonomy): domain Eukaryota; kingdom Metazoa; phylum Chordata; class Lepidosauria; order Squamata; family Chamaeleonidae; genus Bradypodion; species Bradypodion pumilum. Next base: position 175,270,352 of record JAWDJD010000002.1, on the reverse strand, counting down.
TATCTATCCGGCCTATTAGTTTTCCCTATTTTCTTCAGTCTGAGCCTGAATTTTGCAATCAGTAGATTGTGATCTGAGCCACAGTCCGCTCCAGGTCTTGTTTTTGCTGACTGTATGGAGGTTCTCCATCTTTGGCTGCAGAGTATGTAGTCAATTTGGTTTCGATGTTGGCCATCTGGTGATGTCCATGTGTAGAGTCTCCTCTTGTGTTGCTGGAAAAGGGTGTTTGCTATGACTAGTGTGTTATCTTGGCAGAACTCTATGAGTCTTTGCCCTGCTTCGTTTTGTTTTCCCAGACCAAACTTGCCTGTTATTCCGTCCACTTTTTGATTTCCTACTTTTGCATTCCAGTCTCCTAAGATAATGTGGACATCGTTTCTTGGTGTCTGTTCTATAAGATGTTGTAGGTCTTCATAGAACTGGTCTACTGTGGCTTGATCTGCACTGGTAGTTGGTGCATATATTTGGATTACAGTGATATTAAATGGTTTGCCTTGTAGTCTGACTGATATCATTCTATCATTTTTGAGATTGTATCCCATTACTGCTTTTCTCACTCTTTTATTTACAATTATGGCCACTCCATTTCTTCTGAGGTTTTCTTGTCCACAGTAGTAGATATGATGGTTTCCAGAGCTGAATTCGCCCATACCTGTCCATTTTAGCTCACTGATTCCCAAGATGTCAATACTTATTCTTTCCATTTCCTTTTTTACCACTTCCAGCTTTCCTTGGTTCATAGATCTTACATTCCATGTCCCTATGCAATATTGTTCCTTACAACACTGTATTTCTCCTCCCCCTTTCCTGCCCATCCCTTTCTGTCCATCTAATGTGCTGAGCATCCTTCCTGTTTCCTCTGATTTGTCCCTTTGTTTTGCCTTTGCTTTGGCCAATAGGGTTTTCTTGGCAAACTCCCTGGCGTGCTTTGCCGGTTTCTACACCATTCCCTCCCCCCCATCATACATATTATCACAGTTTAAAACAAGGTAACATCATCATGCATATTATCACAGTTTAGAACACAGTATCAGTTTAGAACTGATGTCAGTCAGCTCTAAACTGACACAGTTACACAGTCACTATGTCAGTTGCTATAAGTCATCTATGTTCAGTCAACTATATTATTTCAGTTCGATTACTGATCCCTTGCATGCATGCAGCATCTCTCGCCTCCCTTTGGCTGCGAAATGTTGGTTAAAGGCGCCAACTCAGGCCTCACTGTGATGGTGGCTACGGATGGTGTCTTCTGGGGGTGGTCGAGGGTCTACTGTGTCTGCAGTGTCTGTAGTGTCAGCGCGGCCCTTCCTAGTTGCCCTCTGGGGTGTTGCTACTCTAGGAGGACTCCTGTGGGCCTCTGGATGGTTACTGGGCAGTTGGGGCCTGTGTCCTTCTCTGCCTTTTCCTTCCTTGCACCCAGGTTTTAGGATGGGGTGGGGGGAGGGGCCGATTCTTCACTCACCTCCCCCCAAGGCCTCTGGATGGTAACTGGTCAGTTGAGGCCTAGGTCTTTCTCTGCCTTTTCCTTCCTTGCACCCAGGTTTTAGGATGGGGTGGGGGGAGGGGCCGATTCTTCACTCACCTCCCCCCAAGGCCTCTGGATGGTGACTGGTCAGTTGAGGCCTAGGTCTTTCTCTGCCTCTTCCTTCCTTGCACCCAGGTTTTAGGATGGGGTGGGGGGAGGGCCTCACCTCCCCCCAAGGCCTCTGGATGGTGACTGGTCAGTTGAGGCCTAGGTCTTTCTCTGCCTTTTCCTTCCTTGCACCCAACTATTTGATGTATCGATCTTGATTTCCTCAACCCTATCCTAGGCGGAGAGGAACAACCAGGTATGTGGTTAACAATGTGCCAGTGTTTTTTGATAATTTTTTGTATCTGGCCAGACAATGGTGAAAACACAAAGGAGCAATGTAATTTGTTTTCCGGTTTCCTGACGGTTTGTTGAAACAATCTATCCCTGGGTACAGCTCTTGCTTTGTCTAAGTTAGCCTGAATAATTTTACCCGGGTAGCCTTTAGCATGAAGATATGAAGAGATGGTGGAGCTTGCCATGTCAAAGTCTTTCTCAATGGTGGAATTCCGTTTAGCTCTTAAGAAAAGTATGTACAGTAGGTTATATTTTTGATGGTATGGATGAAATGAATTGAAATCCAGGTAGGCGTTTCTATCAGTTGTTTTTCTATATAGCCTGACCAAAACCCTCCGCTCCTTTGATACATATGTGCTTACATCCAAAAAGTGCGGTTTCCCCATGCCCCGCAGGGCATGGAACGGCCCGCCAGAGGCCACCGCGGTGAGAGACGCTCCCAGCCCGTGGGCTCTGCGGCCGCCAAATTAAGGGGGGTGAATAAAATATAGGGTTTGATTCACCCAATTACCGTGACCTGACCTGCGACTCGGCCAAGTAAGCAGATAGCTGACTCCTGTCAAACATTAAGTGCATAGTTCATCTCCCGGCTCGGGAAATCCCTGGCGCAAATAAGCCATGTTTGTCCCTGCCTAATCCCCAAGACAATGAGGTCCCTAAACCCATGTTTGCCCCAGCTGATTAAACTCCCCTTTGAAGAATTCCCCATTAACCCGTGTACGTGGGTGAGGTAATTTTCCTGTCAGGTGACAGCTTGCCACCGTTGCGCTTTTTTCCCTATAAATGATGTTGCCTTTTTCCAATAAAGTACTGATCTGATCTCGCTCCTGTTGCCTCGTGTTGTCATTGATCAGTCTCCTCCGGGCTCTAACGCCGCCCTAGCGGCCAGATATCGCTACAGCTGGTGACCCCGACGTGATTTACTCATGAGTAAGAGACCCCGGAGAGGTCTACTCGTGAGTAGCGATCCACGCGGTCCGGTTCTGCGCTTGAGCCGCGACCCGCCAGCCCGGAGGATAGCGCGGCGCTCTGGTCGGCAGCCAGCCGGACAGAGGACGGCCCGCCGCGAGGCATTCCAGAGAGACATTCCTACCGCTTCCTCCTCACTTTCGCGAGGTTTGCCATAGAGGGAAACGCGTTCCGCTCAGGGCAGGCTGTGAGCCCCTGACATCGCAGAGGCCGTTAGAAGGGCCCGTGGCAGAAGGTCCACGCTCCGAGGTCTACCCCAGACACTCGTCGCCCGAACCTGTTGCCTGCAAAGACGCGTCGATCTTCGTCCCGAGAAGGAAACTTCGGAGGACCATCGCAGGTAATATGGGGACTTGTTCTCCTCGACCAAGTCCGTCCGCTAGCCAAAGAACTCGGGAGCAAGAGTTCATAATCCTGGCCAGGGTTTTTCAGTTACGACTTCACAGCAGGGAGCTAGCGAGACTTCTGGCGTACCTCAGGGAACACTGCCTACTTTACCCAGAAGTAGGTACGTTAACCCTGAAGCTCTGGGATCAGATAGGAGACTGCATTCAGCAAACCCCGAAAGCTCCGGGAGGGATAGTCCGCACATGGAGGAAATGTAGGAGACTCTTAGAGCAGATCGAGCCAGTCCTGGTAGAAGCGGAAGAACCCCCGTTAGAGAAGCCATCAGGCGCGCCAGTCGAGCCGACTGCGCCCACCGCACTCTACCCGACATTCAAGTATCAGCAGAGTAGCGCAGGGAGCCTTCCCGCGGTGACAGCTGCAGACGTCACCGAGGGAACGCAAGGAGTGAGAGGCGCTGGCGCTTCTCTGACAACCCCAGGTTCCCTAGTCGTGAAGAGTGCCCTTCAGCGCACAGCTGAGATAGAACTCAAGAAGGGGGAATTGCCAGTTGAACAGCTAGCAGAACTTCGACAGATTTGTCCCATCCGCTTGGAGATGGACGCGCTCACGGGCGCACAGCAGGTAGTACACTCCCCAGTCCCGTACAAGCTCCTCATGGCTTTACGGAAAGCAATTTCAGAGACAGGGCTCCAAAGTCGTTTTACGAGGGGCACGCTCCAGCAAGTGTGCGAAAACACCATGTGGATTCCTCATGATTGGAAAGCCGTCATGAGGATGATGCTCACCCCCAGCCAGTACATGATTTGGGACAGCGAGTTCCGCCTAGAGGCGCAAGCTCGGGCTGCCAGGATGGGAGGCGCGGTAATCCCTGACCAGCTGTATGGTTCAGGTGCCTTTGAGTCCATCAACGCTCAAATCAACTTGCCTCTCGCCACCCTAGAGATGTCAGCCGAGGCTGCCTATAGGGCATACTTCAAGGTCCCAGCGTCTGGCAAAACGGCCAAAAATTACACCGCTATTAAGCAGGGAGCCCAAGAGCCCTACATGGACTTCATCAATCGCCTGGAAGAAGCAATTAGCAGGCAGATTGACAATGAGCACGCCCAGGAAGAGCTCATGATTAAGTTAGCCAAAGACAACGCCAACTTGGACTGCCGTAAAATCTTGCAGTCCCTGGGCAATCGCCCCGACATAACCTTAACGGACATGATTCGAGCATGCTCCGACGTTGGCACAGACTCCTACAAGATGGGTCTGCTAGCGGCAGCGGTGCAGGGGGGAAGGGGGGAAGAAGACCTAATGGCAAGAACAAGGGGGCATGTCACACTTGTGGCAAGGTCGGTCACTTCACTAGGGAGTGCCGATCCAAGGGAAGCGGACAAAAGTCCGGCCGTCCCAAGGCTCCGAACACCCTCTGCCCGAAGTGCAAGAAAGGCTACCATTGGGCCAGGTTTTGTCTGAATTCGGGAAACCGGAATCCGGGCACGTCTCTGGCCCCAGTCCAAACAGAGGCTTCCTTCACCCAGATCCAGAACTCCCCAGACCGAGACTAGATTCTAGGCACATCCCAGGCACTGCGAGGGCACAGGCCAGCCCCAAGGGCAGCACGGGGCTAGAATTGACTTGCCAGGCGGACGTTACATGCGACCTGCCAGGCACAGTCTATCTAGTCGACACCCAGTACATGGGACCCCTGCCCAGAGGCTTTATAGGTTTAGTTTTGCCCCGTAGTGTAGCTGGAGCACGCGGAATTTTTATAATTCCAGGAGTCATTGACTCGAATTTTTCAGGCATTCTCCAGGTCCAGCTTTGGGCGCACCTGCCCCAAACAATCCACAAGGGAGACACGTTAGCGCAACTGATCATGGTTCCTTGTCACTCGCCAGCAGGCAGCCAGGGGAGGCTCAGGGACAGCTCAGAGTCCGGTTCAGCAGACCGCTCGAGCGCGAGTGAGGCAGTGCAAGGATACCAGGTCTTAGCGACAGTGGAGACCAACATTGAGTGGAAACAGCGCCCCGTTATCGAGGTATTTTTGAACAAAAGGGTGTTCTCAGGGTTACTCGATACCGGAGCGGATGTGTCAGTGATAAGCAGGAGCCAGTGGCCAAGAGAGTGGGCCATTGAGCCGGTCTCCGATGTGTGGGGGGTAGGAGGCGTCCAGGAAGCGTTCAGGAGCCGAGAGTGGGTAGAAGTCACAATCCCAAAGGCTGACGGCACAGCGGTAATTCGGCCGCACATTCTTGACGTGCACATCAACCTTTGGGGGCGAGACATTCTCCAGCAGTACGGTGCTACGCTTACCTTCGGGTAATGGCGTTGCCACTTAAATGGCTCACCGACACTCCGGTATGGGTAGAACAATGGCCGGTAGTGGGAGAGAAATTAGTTGCCCTCAAGCAGCTAGTTAAGGAACAGCTAGACGCAGGACACATAGAACAGTCCACAAGCCCCTGGAATTCGCCAATTTTTGTGATTAAGAAGAAGTCGGGGAAGTGGCGACTCCTCCACGATCTCAGGGAGATCAATAAATGCATTCAGCCGATGGGTCCGCTTCAATGCGGCATCCCAAATCCTAACATGATTCCCGAGGGGTGGGAGATCCTAGTTGTAGATCTCAAGGATTGCTTTTATACAATCCCCCTAGACCCCAGGGACCGGGAAAGGTTCGCCTTTACGGTGCCGGCCGTGAACCACGGTGAGCCCACACAGCGTTACGCGTGGAAATTTTTGCCACAGGGCATGCTCAATTCGCCCACCCTGTGTCAAATTTATGTTCACGGCGCACTGGCAAAGTTCCGAAGCCTTTACCCTAAAGCTATTGTTTGTCACTTCATGGACGACATCTTAGTAGCGTTGCCGCAGCTCGGCAGCGAAATGTTTTCTGACCTCCAGGCCAGCCTGGGGGACAAAGGCTTACTTATTGCCCCTGAGAAAGTGCAGAGAACCGAGCCCTTCTCATACTTGGGCCATCGGCTTCTCCGCTCTTTCGCAGCAGCAGTCCTGCCTCAGATAAATTTACAAGACTCAGTCACCCTTGTAGAATTGCAGCAAGTTTTGGGGAACATCAATTGGGCCAGACCGTATTTTCGTTTAGATACGGATCTTCTAAAACCGCTCTTCTCGCTGCTAACCTTAGGTAAGCAGCCGGCAGACCGGATAAAGATCTCTCGAGACGCGCGCTTGGCGCTCGAGAAGGTGAACCAAGCTCTCAGCCAGAGGTGGGTGGATAGGATCGCCCCGGGGCCATATGCCCCGATCCTGAATTTGTACATCGTACGGTCAGGGTCCATGTTCACTGGGGCGCTAGGAGTAGACTCAGAGAAGGAAGCGAAAATTGTGGAGTGGGTATACTTGCCTAACACCTCCTCTCGGAACATTGTTCCGCCCCAAGAACTGGTCTCCGCGGTGATCTACCGCGGCAGGCTGAGAGCAAGGGACATTTCTGGGCACGATTTAGCTAAGATCACAGTCCCGTTCACCAAGGAACAAATCCATCAGTTGATGCAGCTAGGTGACTCGCTTCCGATAGCTTTGGAAGGATTCACTGGAAGCTTGGCATACCATTTGCCCAAAGACCCTAGGCTTGTCTCACTTCAGACAGGAACAGTCAGTTTGTTCGAATTGCTCTCGCTGGTCCCGCTTCAGGGGGCCAAGACAGTTTTTACCGATGGGGGACGCACATATGGTGTCCTGACTTGGCAGGAGGGCGAAGCTTGGCGCACGCTGCTAACTCTTCCACAGAAGTCCGCGCAGCGGGCAGAGTTGGCAGCCGTGAACCTTGCCTTGCGCACCTTCGCCAAGGAACGTTTAAACATCATTACTGACAGTCTGTATGTAAGGAATTTGCTTCACAGTCTACCGGGAGCTTACATTACTCCCGCGATAGACAAGAACTTGCTCAGTCTGTTTCTCACTGCTCAATTTCATTTGCGGAACCGCACAGAGCCGCTCTATATTGCCCACATCCGAAGTCACCAAGACCTACCGGGTCCGATTTCCGCGGGCAATAGCAGAGCGGATGGGGCGGCAAAGGAAATTCAGCAACGTTCAGTTTTGGGAGTTTTCACTACTCCAATCCAAAGCCATGCATTTTTTCACCAAAATGCCAAGGCACTCGCCAGACAGTTCAATCTGCCACTCTCTCAGGCCCAGGGTATAGTCCGCTCTTGCCAGCATTGCGCAGGAGCGCCGGGGGGGCCCTCGTGGGGGGTCAACCCACGAGGGACAGAGGCTAATCAGGTATGGCAGATGGACGTCACGCATGTGCCGCAGTTCGGCAGATGGCAATACATGCACGTCTGCATTGACACCTTTTCTCAGTTCGTTTGGGCAACGGCGCAGAAAGGGGAGGCTGCCACCCACGTGGAGCAGCACCTCCTTTCCTGCATTGCGGCGATGGGCAAGCCGCGGCACGTGAAGACGGACAACGCGCCGGCCTACAGTTCCAGGCAGTTGGCCGCCTTCATGGCTACTTGGGACATCAAGCACACATTTGAAATTCCCTACAATCCGCAAGGGCAAGCGATTGTAGAGCGGGTCAATCGGATGCTAAAGTCCTATATTGACAAACAAACAGAAAGGGGGGAGCCACCAGCCCTCCCCAAGTCACAGGGAGAAGCACAGATGTGTCTCAACAAGGTATTGTTCACTTACAATCATCTTAATGTTTTTTCGGATTGCACGCCGCAGGAGAAGCACTTCCGCCGTTCGGAAGCTCTCCCGCGACCTATGGTCCGGTACCGAGTGCCACCAGACCCTTCTTGGAGGGGCCCGGTGCCGCTCATAACCTGGGGAAGAGGGTATGCTGCAGTTATGTCTCCTACAGGTGTCGTTTGGATTCCAGCCCGGTGTGTCAAGCCCTACGTGGAACCGCATGGCGTGGAACCAGGCCGGCCCGAGTCCGATCCCGGAAATGGAGGACCTCACCCTGACCGAGAGGACCCGCCGGAGGAAACGGCCGCCGATGCCCAAGATCACCTGGGGGATGGTCAAGGCTCTTTGCAGTGACGCCCAGGACGCCGTTCAGCGCGAGGAGAAAGAGCCGACACCGGAGAACCTCACCGCTGCAGTTTTTGCCCTGATTCACGCCAACACAGCGGCGATCACCATCATCCTGGCCCTTTCCCTGCTCTTGGGGGGAGGTGTTCAGGCTACTCCGATCCAGGCTGACGGTTTGCCGCCTGGGGAAGATATTTCCGCACGAATGCGGTACAACTTGTGGGAAAGGTTGGCGGGTCTCGTCAACCAGTCCGATTTTTGTCTACAGCAGGACATTGGTTCTGCATCCATCCTCAGCACCTGTCTCATCCCCGTGTGCCACACTCTGGACGCGCGCACCAAGGATGGCGACTGGTTGTTGAAGGCGTTCTTTGGCCCACACACTCCTACCACCTTCTCAGCATACGCACGCTGGGGGGGGCGGCGACTTGCATCAACCTTGCCGGCTGACGCAGCCACTCTTCATACCCCTCGAGTGGCGGTCAGCCCGGACGCTGCTTGCACCCGAATGACCGGCTGCACCTCAGGCGGTCCGACTCGGCGCCGCTGCCTGGACCCCGGCAGCGGCAACTGGACTTGCAACAAACCAGAAACCCTCATTTCGCTGTACGCTCATGTCACCCTACCTTCAGGGTGGTTTTTCACCTGCAACCAGTTCACATGGAACTATATTCCTGCGAATTTGTCGGACTCAATGTGTTGTATCAGCCGTTTGACACTGTTACTCCCTACTAAGGACATGATTGCCCCAAGCACAAATGTTTCTAATGTTTCACATGTTTCCAATGTTTCAAATGTCTCCCCACTCATACGGCACACACGCACAACCCAGTTAGACAGCTCTTGTGACAGCAGCTTCAGAGTAATGAGTCCCGCTGAGTATGTATCCCTAGCAGTCAGCCTTGTCGGCGTGCCGGGCTTGGCCGTCGGCAACGCACGGAGGATTGGCCGCTTGGCTTGCGGTTTGGCAAAAGCCATTAACCATACCTCCACAGCGATAGCGCTCCTCAATCAGGAACAGGCAGAACTTCGCCAGGCCGTTCTTGACAATCGAGCGGCTATCGACTACCTCCTCTTGCTGCACCACCTGGGTTGCGAATCTTTTCATGGAATGTGCTGCTTCAATCTTACTGACAACTCCCGTAAGATCCAAAGCCAGATCACGAACCTCCACACCATAGTCCAGGGTATTACTGAGGGTTCCGCATGGGGGGCTTGGTGGAGTTCCCTGTGGAATTGGATGTGGTCATGGATTCCCTGGGGGTGGCTGCAAACGGTGCTTAAGGTAGTGGTGGGGATAACCATACTAGGCATTACGCTTTGTTGTTTTGCTCAGTGCATTCCCTCACTGATCTCCAAGTGCCGCCCCAGAGAGAAACTCCGTGACGTCATACCCGCTCAACAGCTGATGCCGCTCTTGCGCAAGGTCGCCAGTCAGGTCCTTAAATAGAAAATAAAGGGGAGATGCGGTTTCCCCATGCCCCGCAGGGCATGGAACGGCCCGCCAGAGGCCACCGCGGTGAGAGACGCTCCCAGCCCGTGGGCTCTGCGGCCGCCAAATTAAGGGGGTGAATAAAATATAGGGTTTGATTCACCCAATTACCGTGACCTGACCTGCGACTCGGCCAAGTAAGCAGATAGCTGACTCCTGTCAAACATTAAGTGCATAGTTCATCTCCCGGCTCGGGAAATCCCTGGCGCAAATAAGCCATGTTTGTCCCTGCCTAATCCCCAAGACAATGAGGTCCCTAAACCCATGTTTGCCCCAGCTGATTAAACTCCCCTTTGAAGAATTCCCCATTAACCCGTGTACGTGGGTGAGGTAATTTTCCTGTCAGGTGACAGCTTGCCACCGTTGCGCTTTTTCCCCTATAAATGATGTTGCCTTTTTCCAATAAAGTACTGATCTGATCTCGCTCCTGTTGCCTCGTGTTGTCATTGATCAGTCTCCTCCGGGCTCTAACGCCGCCCTAGCGGCCAGATATCGCTACAAAAAAGGGAATTGATTCTGCCCCAATATTGTGAGTAAATCTTAAATTATTATTCAGACTATTTACCCAAGAAACAAAATGTGGTGCTATGCTTAAATCATCAACAATGAAATAAAGATAATCTAAAAATTGTTTGTAAATAATAATGTGATGAAGGAAAGGGTTATTTCCCAAATTTAAAATAAATTCTCCTTCAAACCAAATCATATATAGGTTGGCCAGGGATGGCGCTACAGAGCTCCCCATGGCCACTCCTTTTGTTTGTAAATAAAACAATTTGCCATACCTGAAGAAATTATAATCTAAAACTAGATAAAGAAGTTCCAACAGAAAATGTGTGTGTGTGTGTGGGGGGGTGCAATTCAATGCGGGTCTCTAAATGTTGGTGTACTGTCTCTTTAATCTCATCCAGAGGCACGTTGGTATACAGCGCCTGGACGTCCATGGTGATAAAGCCCCCTCCCCGAGGCACATACACCCCTTCAACTTGGGTAATGAAATCTGTTGTGTTTTTAATATTTGAGGCAGTATTCAATGTGAACAGGCTGATATGATGATTCAAAAATTGAGACGAAGGTTCGAGAGCAGAGCCGATCGAGGAGACAATAGGTCTCCCTGGCATAAAGCCATCGGCGGGACGGTCCTTGTGAAGTGTGATTTTTAAAATGTTTATTTATACACATGGGATGTTATAAACTGTGATCAGGTTTTTTTGGGTTTGTTTTTGTGGATTAAAAAAGAGGAGAGAATGATATAATTTTTTTACAATTATTTTATTTAACCAAATAATGTTTTAGTATGTTAATTTTTTGAATAGTTGTACCTTGGATAATAATTTTAAAAATGTGAAAGTACATATTTTTTTTTACATTCAATGTTTTTAAACTGTGTTTAGATGGGTTTTTTTGGGGGGGGTTGAGTGAAAACTCTTCACAGGATTTTAGAAATGTTTTTAGTTTATTATTTTGTGATTTGTTTGTGATTTGTGTGAATGTGTGATGTAATGTTATGTTTTTGACTGTTTTATCTCTTGTGGCCTCTTGAGTATTTCTTTTACTTTGACTGTTTTTTCTCTACTGGCCTCTGGGTGGCGCTTCTTCCGGTAAGTAGTCTCTTTCTTTCCTCATTTCAGTTCCGGCCGTCATGGAGGTAGGACATGCTGGTAAGTTGGCTGGTTTAATTTCTTTTGTGGGTTTGGCTTGTTTTTATTTTGTAGTGTTAGCGAGTTTTTTCTGTTTGTTTGTGTGTGTTTTTGGTTCACTTTAATGTTCATTTATTTGGTGTGTTTTGTAGGTGTTTTGTAATTGATTTGAGTTAATTATTTTGGTGTTTGTTTTTGTTGTTTAATTAGAGAGGAGGCTGCGGGCAGGTGTGTATCTCTGGGAGGCAAAGCCAGCGGCCGGAGCGCCGTTCTCTGGCTTTGCTTCCTGGCGAATTGGTTGGGAAAACCCAATTGGGGTTTCCCCTTTAATATCAGTGGGTGGGGGGTTGTGATCCCCCTCTCCGCTGGCTCCCCAGGGTTTGGGAGGGTTGGGGGGACAAAAGGGGTCTGTCTCCCCAACCCTTCTGGACCCAGGGGAGCCAGCGGAGGGGGAATTCCCCCCAAAAACATTCCATTTTTAAAGAGAAGAAACCACTTGGTTTCTTCTCTTTAATAACAGGGTGTCCAAGGGAGAGATCCCCTCTCTGCTGGGTCCCCTCCACCATTGGGGAGGGGGGCAAAAACACTTTTGTGGTAGCTAAAGTCAGCGGGCAGAGCGCCGTCTGCTGGCTTAGCTTACCTGGGGATAGGTTCACTTTCAAGGGGGGGGGCCAAGGCACCAGTGCCTTTTTCCTCCTTGACACCCCTCCCCATTTTGTGGCTTTTTTTCTGTGTGGCGCTGTGTCCGGCTGCGGCGGACCTGCGCTCCCAGTGTGTTTTTTATTTTTATTTTTTGCACGTCGACTTCCTCAGCGTTCTGCGTGCTCATGGCGCACAGGATGCTGGGGCTTGTAGTTTGCCGTTTGCGTTTTTGGCTTGTGCGTCATTTTTTCCTGTGGTTTGATTTTGATTGGCAACGGCGCATTTCCGAACATTCCTTTTGCTCGCGTCTCTCAGCCTGATTGGCTCTGGTGTGGCACGGCGCAAGGAACATTGGGAATAGAAGTCTTTTCTTTTTGTTTGCGTTCGTGGGTCTCCTGCCCCACTGGCGCATTTCTCAACCCGACAGTTACCTGCGAACCACAGTCGGGCAAGTGCACAAATGCTCGGTCAGGGCTAGTGGGGCCTGGTGCACAATCCTTTGTCACATTCCAATGGTTAACACACAGATTTATAGGTATAGATGTTGCAACTGTGACATTGGTCTGCCATATAAAAATTATATTAGTTCAAATGGGTTTTCCCCTACACTTCTGGCCAGACACACAGAGGCTTTTCTTTTATGAACATTCTAGAAAATGGAGTGTTTTGAATTTTTATCAGTTGGGGTAGAGATTGGTGCAGGAACAATGGGATCTTAATATATATTGTACTGCATAGATGCAGTCATCTATTTATTACAATCATTGACCAGTTAAAAAGAAAAATGAGTAAAAAGAACGCAAGTACATAAGAACATAAGAACATAAGAACAGCCTTGCTGGAACAGGCCACAGCCCATCCAGTTCAGCATTCTGTCTCACACAGTGGCTCACCATTTCCTTCAGGGTATTCCCAAGGAGATGCCTTCACCTGCTTAGGATTCCCTGGAAATGGCATTGAGAGATATCCTGCCTATCTCTCCAACCTGGAGGTTGTCCTTAGGTAGCCATAATTATAGCCATTGATAGCCTTGTCCTCCATGAACTTGTCTAATCCTTTCTTAAAGCTGTCAAGACTGACAGCTGTCACCACTTCTTCTGGCAGGGAGTTCCATAGACCAGTAATCCTCTGGGTGAAAAAGTACTTTCTCTTATTTGTTTGAGAACTAGTACCCAAAAGTTTCATGGAGTGTCCCCTAGTTCTAGTGTTGTGCGATAGGGAAAACATACAAATCAGATTCATCCATTCCAAGATAAAACTGCAAAGGAGTTTAGAGAAAGTCATCCTTGCTGATCTTGAGCCCAGAGTACAACAAAAAAAAGAAGGTTGCAATCAAACAATTAACACAGAGACTTGTATCTGATAAATCATCATGTATTAGTGAAAGGGAGAGGAGTAAATCCAGAATAAGATATATTATCTTTTTGAAAGGAGGGGATGAGTGTATAAAAATGCAATGCTATTGAGAACATTTAATCGAGAAGATTTATAAGTCCCACTGGTGGCAGTTGCACATAACGGTTATATTACACTACTAGCATAATTTTGCCCGGCCTTGCCGGGTAGTTTTTATGTGTGTGTTTTTTGTGTTAGGGGTGGTTTGGGTGGTGGTGATTTGTATTTGTTGTTTGTGACTTTTGTTGATCTATTTTATTAGATTTATTTATGATTTTGATTTATTTATTTTTTTATTTGTTTTCACTCTTGTTGCCTCTAGGTGAGGCTGTTAGCAAGAGGGCTGCTTTGCATTTTTTGACTTGTTTTTAATCTTCCAGCCTTCAGGTGGGGCTGTTAGTAATAGTGTTGGATTCTTTTTTTGTTTGACTTGTTTTTTTCTCTCCCGGCCTCTAGGTGGGGCTTCTTCCAGCAAGTAGTCTTTGTTTCTTCAGTTCTGTTCCAGATTCGTGGAGGGAGGACATGCTGGTGAGTTCTCTGTTTTTGTTTTTTTTTTGTTTTTCTGGGGATTTTGTTTTGCTTTGTTTCTGTGGTGTTGGGCTGGGAGGTGTTTCTGTTTGTTCTTTTGTGGGTTTTTTAGATTTTAGATGTGTTTAATTGTTTTGTTTATTTCTGGTTGTTTTTTATTTTTCTGATTTCTTTCGTTTAAATTTTGTGGTATTTTTGTTGTTTGAGTTAGGTATTTTTGTGTTGTAGTTAGGTGTTTTTTCTGTGCTTTTATGGTATTTTGGGTGTTTTTTGTGGATTTTGTTGTTTATTGTTTTGTTGGTTAATGTGTTTTTTAAATTATTTATTTATTTGTGTTTTATTAATTTTGGTGGTTGGCATTTTGGGTAAAGGTTTTGTTTTGTTGTTGTTGTGTTTTTTTTGCATGAAGAATGGCCTCTTTTTGGTTTTGATGCAGCAATGAGGAAAAGGAGGAGCCGGCAGTCAGCTTGCTCTTCGTCCGGTACGATTTGTTAGGTAGGTCGGGTGAAAAGGAGGCAGAGAAGAGCTATCTGCCTGACGATGGTTCTCTCCTCTCTGTCTCCTTTTTCTCCTGGCTTACCTAACTGGAGATCAGCAGGCAGCGATCCTTAAGGGGTGGTTCTCTTCCTTGCAGATTCCTGGTTGCTGCTTTTCTATTACCTTCACTGCTGTTTCATGCTAGTTCTCGAAATAGCGGTGTCAATAGTAGAAAGGCAGCATCCAGGCATTCCCCTGACTAATTTCTGCCTGCTGCTGGGTTTTTTTCCACCCCGGCTCAAATTACCTTAAGGCCGGCAGTGGTCTCGCCGTATCTTTGGTGGGGTAGTGTGGAGGAGAGGGAGTCCCTCTTCTCCCCGTTGCTCCAGGAAAGAAGACTGGCAGGTGTCTCGCCGTGTTTTTTTGTGGGTGTTTGTTTGCGAGGCCGTGAGGCACTGCATCTGCCTGCGGCGGCCTTGCACTCCCGTTGTGGAAACCATGCGGCGAACCATGCGGCGCTCTGCGGGCCAGGTTCAGGCGAGTGCAGGAGGCCCGGTATGGGATAGTGTGGAGGGTGCGGAAGCGTATGCCGGTGTCCAACGGTTAACGTCTGGATTTATGGGTTAAGATATGCACCTTTTCAGAGTTCATCAGACTCCATTAAGTCACTGTAAGAACAGCATCCCTTGGAAGTCACACGTCGCACATCCTCCAAGCTCCTTATGCCCCGTACGTTGTGTATGTACAATTTTGCTTGATATGTATGTACATTGTCGCTTTAAGAAATGTATGAATGTAACCTGGCCACAATCACAATGTAACCCAGCTGTTAAAGGAACACAAGCAAGCTGCCTATAGAGGGCAACTGCGAGTGTTCAACTCACATGGTTATCATTCCTCAAATCACCTGCAGCCGCGGGAACTCCCCGCAATAGCAAACTACTACCGATCCACCACCGAAGATGGGCGTGACCCGGATGACGTCACGCCGGTAGCAGCCAATGAGCTACCGTGCAGCAAGATTCAAATGTATTGTACCACTGTATATAATGTGAGGTATCTCCGCCATTACCACATGTTCGTTCTGATCATCAACCAATAAACCTGTGTTAGTCCTTATTGCGACTCCTTCTATGTCTCCTGGAAAAGACACGAAATTGGCGACGAAGGTGGGATCGATGGCGAATCCCAAGGTCAAGGCGTATCAGTTCGATGTGAGCGAGCCCGAACAATGGGAGCTCTACGAGTGCCAGTTTCGGCACGCAATGGAAGCCGCGGGCGTCGACGACGCTCCCACTTCCTGGCCCAAGTGGGGCCGGCCACGCTGTGGATCCTGATGACCCTGGTGGCCCCCCGGAAGGTAGACGAGGTCCCCATCGACCGTATCCTGGAGAGACTGGGTGAGCATTTCCAGCCGCCCGTATCGATCTTCCCAGCACGGGTCGCGTTCCACAGGCAAGACCAGCAACCGGGTGAATCCGTGTCCGCCTACGCGGCGGCCCTCAGGCTTGCGGTGGTCAACTGCCAGTGGGATGACCTGGACCAGGCCCTCCGTGACCGCATGTTGTGTAGTCTGAGGGACGAGGAGCTGCAGAGGAGGCTGATGACCCGCGACCAACGCCTCACGTTCAACGAGGTACTGCGGGAGGCCCAAGCAGCCGAGGAGGCCAGGAGCGGGGTGAGGCTGTTCAAGTCCCGAGGGGCCGCACCCGAGAGGGCCAAGTCACCAGTACAAGCAGCCCGGCGGACACCAGCGAAGGCGGCCTGGCGGGCCCCCAAGCCGCCCGCCGGCACACCAACGTCATCCGAGGAGTCGTCCACCACAGCGGACCCCTACTCCAGCGAGGACGACGACGTCCAGAGGATCAAGAAGCGTGGTGAGAAGCGGCAGACCCAAGAACGGCAGGACCGCCGTTGCGACGGTTGTGGGACGTCCCACGACCGCACGAGGTGCCCGTTTCGAAAGGCCGAGTGTCACAACTGCGGCCGAAAGGGGCACATCGCCCGAGTATGCAGGCGCGGGCGAGTCGAGGACAAGGGGAGTTCCAGCCATCCCCAAACGCACCAACGGAAGGCGGCCGGCACCAGGAAGGTCGCAGCCAGCTACAGTGAGGAAGGCGTGAACCGCGTGGGCCTGGAGCACCGGCAGTTTTTCGTAGAGGTACTGTTGCAAGGGGTCCCGGTGAGGATGGAGATAGACTCAGGGTCATCTTATTCCATCCTGTCCCAAAAGGAGTTTATGCGTATTCCCCCAGATAAGCGGCCCAAGCTCCGGGCCATGAGGTCACACCTACGGGACGTGCAGGGAAATGGGATCCCGGTGTTGGGGGTGGGAAACTTCAAGGTGAAGTTTAAGAACTACTCCGAGAAACTGCCCTTAGTGGTCCTCAAAGGGGGGAGGTGCTGCCTTTTGGGAACGCAGTGGTTTGCTCCCCTGGGAATCGAACTGTCCGGCATTAATGCCATCGAGACTGACCCAATGCGGGACGTGTGCAACGCGCACCCGGACGTTTTCAAGAAGGGGCTCAGGAAATACAAGGGGCCCCTGGTTTCCTTCGAGCTGGACCCAGAAATCCGGCCCATCCGCCTCAAACCAAGGAGGGTGCCTTTTGCCCTAAAGGACAAGATCGAGGCGGAACTGGACAAATTGGTGGGGCAGGGGATTTTGGTTCCAGTTGACTCGGCGGAGTGGGAAACGCCGATTGTTACAGCCCTTAAGTCGAACGGGGAAGTCAGGATTTGTGCAGACTATAAATGTACCATTAACAAGGCCATTCGGCCAAATGCATATCCAGTGCCCGTGGTCAGCCACTTGCTGGCCACGTTACATGGGGGGAAGTGTTTCGCCAAGTTAGATCTGGCTCAGGCGTACCAGCAGCTCTCTGTAACCCCGGCTGCTGCCGCCGCGCAAACGATAGTGACGCACAAGGGGGCGTTTAAGGTAACGCGCCTACAGTTTGGCGTGAATTCGGCCCCCGGAATTTTCCAATCCCTCGTGGAACGCCTTTTAAAGGGGCTTCCAGGCGTCCTTCCATACTTCGACGACGTGTTGATAACGGCGGGGAGCGAATTAGAGTTGGCAAAGAGGCTAGATGGGGTCCTTTCAGTGTTCGAGAGGGCAGGCCTTCGACTGAGGAGGGACAAATGTGTATTCTTTGCGAGGGAGGTTGAGTTTCTAGGCTTTAAGATAACCCCGGACGGGATCAAACCCTCTGAGTCAAAGGTTGCAGCTGTGAAGAACGCCCCTCGCCCCACCGCAAAACCGGAGCTACAGTCATTTCTAGGGCTCCTAAATTTTTATCATACCTTCCTGCCTCGGAAGGCATCGGTCGCAGAGCCACTGCACGCGCTGCTCAAAAAGGACACGGCTTGGCGGTGGGGGGACAGGCAGGAGAGAGCATTCAAGGAGCTTAAGTCACTCCTGTTTTCGGACACTGTCCTGACCCATTTCGACCCGAAAAAAACAGTGGTTTTAGTCTGTGATGCATCCCCAGTGGGGGTGGGGGCAGTCCTGTGCCACGTGTTGGAAAGCGGGAGGGAAGCCCCGGTAGCGTACTACTCTAGGTCCCTCTCAAAGGCCGAGCGCAATTACGCGCAAACTGATAGGGAGGCCCTAGTCATCATCGCCGGAACGAAAAAGTTCCATGACTTTTTATACGGCCGCGAGTTTACGGTAGTGACCGATCACAAACCACTTTTGGGGATCTTCACTACCGGCAAACCCACACCGCAAATACTATCCCCCAGAATGCTGCGTTGGGCCATTTTCCTCAACGCCTACCAGTATGAGCTGGTCTATCGCCCAGGGAAGGAGATCTCCCATGCGGACGCACTGTCCCGATCTCCCCTCCCAAGTGTAGGGGACCCCACATGCGAGGTAGAGCAGGATCACCAAGTCCTACTGATCGAGTCTCTCGACTCACCCCCCATTGTCCCGGCCGACCTCGCCAAAGCCACGGCGGCCGACAAGATGCTGGCCCAAGTTAGTTCCTGGGTTAGGAAGGGCTGGCCCACGACTCCCCCCGATGAAGAGTTCAGGCCATTTTTTAGGCACAGAGTAGAGCTGTCGCTGGAAAGAGGCTGCTTACTCTGGGGCCAGCGAGTAGTTATCCTAGAGAAGCTGAGGGCCAAGGTACTGAGACTATTGCACACCAGTCACCCCGGGATCGTGCGCTCCAAGGCTCTGGCCAGGAGTTTCTTTTGGTGGCCCCAGATAGACGGGGACATAGAGCATTTAGTGGGCACGTGCGAGAGCTGCCAGGGCTCTCGGCCCGAGGAGTCCCGGTTACCCCATAGGGAATGGGATACGGCCCGCGGGCCATGGTCCCGGATCCATGTCGACTTCGCTGGCCCTTTCCGCGGGTCCATGTTTCTACTGGTAGTCGACTCCTACTCCAAGTGGTTGGAGGTAATCCCTATGAACAGCACCTCCTCCGCCGCAACCATCAAGCAGTTGCGCAAGCTTTTTGCCTGTTTCGGCCTGCCAGACGTCCTTGTAAGCGATAACGCTAGTACCTTCACGTCTGCAGAATTCAAGTCGTTCATTGAGCGGAACGCCATAAGGCACATTACTGCTGCCCCGTTTCACCCCGCCACAAACGGTCAGGTAGAGTGCCAAGTGCGCACTACGAAAGACGCACTGCGGCGCATGGGCCCCGGCGAGTTGAACCTTCATTTGTGTCAGTTTCTCATCTGCTACAGGACAACCCCCCTAGCTTCAGGATTTTCCCCAGCCGAACTCCTCATGAGGAGGCGTCCGGTAACACTTTTTGACCAGATGGATCCATCCAGGGTGGAGGATGAAGGGAGAAACATAAACATAGGGGGAGGGAGCTCCAAAAGTTTTTCGGCAGGGGACCCGGTTCACTGCAGGAACTACGCGGCGTCAGGGCCAGCGTGGGTCCCAGGGACAGTCATCGAGCAGACGGGGCCAGTGTCCTACAGGGTCGAGACTAGCTCGGGTCTACTCTGGAGGAGGCACGCCGACCAACTCAGAAGGCGGGTCACTAGTGAAGGGGATTCAGCGTTAGGGTCCTCCCCCACCCGCATTACCCAAGGGGGAGACACGGCGGAACCCGGGGATACAAATGCATATCCTCGGTTCTCAGCCACGGAGGAGGATACTTTGGAAGAGAGGGATCAGTTTGATGATGATTATGAGTTACGGTACCAGGGGGGTGTAGCGGAGTGGTCCCCCACCCGTCCTAGCGAAAAGAGGGGTTTCAGTTCAGCCCCTGGTACCTCCAGTCCACCCAGTCCTTTTGTGTTAGAATATACCATAGCTCCAGCTCCCCGGAGACCAACACCCCCAAGGCAGGCATCGGGGGGGAGTCCAACCACCACAGCCCCCGGAACTCCCAGGCAGGGAACGGGGGGTGGCGAGACCACGAGGGTCTCTTCGTCGGTCCCAAGATTCGTGCTGGGGGGGACCCCTAGCTCCTCAAACGGCAGGCAGGAGTTCACGTCCCAACTGTTCATTCCATTCCCGTCCCCCAATGCAAGGTTACCACAGAGCCCACACCGAGCCACTAACGAGTCCCCCCTTTCCATTGCAGGACAGGACTCCGCAGAGCCAGGCTCCCCTGTGTTAGGCCAAGCGGCCGCTCGCCCCAGGCGCACGTGCGGCAAGCCACAATGGTTGAGGGACTTCGTCCCATCCTAGGGGGGAGGGATGTTGTGTATGTACAATGTTGCTTGATATGTATGTACATTGTCGCTTTAAGAAATGTATGAATGTAACCAGGCCACAATCACAATGTAACCCAGCTGTTAAAGGAACGCGAGCAAGCTGCCTATAGAGGGCAGCTGCGAGTGTTCAACTCACATGGTTATCATTCCTCAAATCACCTGCAGCCGCGGGAACTCCCCGCAATAGCAAACTACTACCGATCCACCACCGAAGATGGGCGTGACCCGGATGACGTCACGCCGGTAGCAGCCAATGAGCTACCGTGCAGCAAGATTCAAATGTATTGTACCACTGTATATAATGTGAGGTATCTCCGCCATTACCACATGTTCGTTCTGATCATCAACCAATAAACCTGTGTTAGTCCTTATTGCGACTCCTTCTATGTCTCCTGGAAAAGACATGAAACCGTACTACCACACAACTTAGCTTCTCCTTCACCTAGGCCAGATTGCTCTCCTTCTGACCTGTCCTGGAGAACAGCTGGTGAGAGTGTGGAGAGAAAATGGAGAAGTTTTGGTGGATGAAACCTCAGTTATTCACTTATCTTGCTATCGAGCAATTCCAGGAATAGAAAGATATGAGGTGTAGGGGCAATGAGATTACTTGACATCTCAGAGACAATTGCCTCCCATTCACCTTCACATCATGGCTTTTAAGAAAGTAGGATTTGTGTCATGTTGCTCTCCCATTGAAAGAAATTCCAAGCAGAAATTCAAATGATGTTTGAAAAATGATAGCACTTCAGGCTAGGTCTTCCATGCCAAAAATCAAGGTGAAGGTAATTGGGTAGACTGATGGAATGCGGGATAAATGGATGTGTTGACAGACTAACATGTATAGGGAAGTTGTGAAGGTGGCTTGTCCACTAGAAAAATGAATGGGTCCATGCCCTTTCTCCCCTTTCCCAGCTCTTCTTGGTTTCCCTGGTGTGGGAATTAATAATAATAATTTCATGTCAGAAATTATTCTTGGTTGAAAGGATTTTTGCTGGAGAAACTCTACTCAGGGAACACCCAAATGAGGCTCCTTTCATGTCCCCAAGATCTTTTTCCCACCAAAGTCATCCCTATTTATCTACTTGCAATTTCTTGCATTCAAATTGCTAGGTTGGCAGGAGCTGAGACAGAGATGGGTGCTCAAACCATCATGCAGTACCCGGGTCTTGAACTGCTGACTTGCTGGCCTTCCAGCTCACAAGACTGGCTTCTTAACCACTGAGCCACCGCAGCCCCTCCCTGATTTGTTGACATCATCATATTCTATGGCAGTTATGCTGTGCCCCACCAACTGCCTTGCATTGCCTACTCCTCACTGGACGCTCATTCAGTTAGGAGTGGAGACCCTGCTCTCTTCAGTGATTAGGGAAATTACTACATCAAATACTTCCCAATCAACTTATTTGCCATGTCAGGTAGGACATTGTGGCATTTTAACATTCAAATGGTTCCTTTTGCCTATTGAATTTTTCCAAGAAGATAACTGTGAAGCTATGGATGTGTATTTGGGAAGTGTATAAAGTCCTTGGATCAACTAGATCAGATAAGATTTTTAAAAGTAGGTAAAAGAGTAGACGGCGAGACACTGGGAAGGAGGGACAAGGAGTAGGCAGCTCAAGAGTCATACAGCGCAATCTAGCCACTTGAGTTAGAAGGCTACTTCCTTGTAATGATAATGGGGTTTAGGCTCAACATGTGCAAGGACTCTTCTTTGACCCACTCTGGAACATAGTTATGACCCAGGAGGCAATGGGCTTAGAACCAAAATTTCCTGGAGAAAGCAACAACTCTAAAAGGGAGAGCAGGAGGAAAGGCATGGCTTTCAAGGCAGACATGTCGACAGTGCTGTCTTGAAATGCTCTGGCCAGGCATTTTTGATTCATTTTGGGAGAGGGGAGAAGACAAAGAGAGCCTTAAAGTTCTAAGGGGAAATGCCAAATCATATTGGTCTAACCCATGACTTGAGATTTCTCCCAACTAGTATTTGTGTCTGCAACAAATCTTCAGCCTAAAGTTGTTTTGGTAAGCGCCTTCCCCTGGCAGACAAAATCCAAGTATTTATTTCAGCTCAGATCTTTGGGTTTGGACTTACTCTTTGGTTCATAACGG
This sequence comes from Bradypodion pumilum, assembly GCA_035047305.1. Taxonomy (NCBI): domain Eukaryota; kingdom Metazoa; phylum Chordata; class Lepidosauria; order Squamata; family Chamaeleonidae; genus Bradypodion; species Bradypodion pumilum. The sequence goes on along the minus strand of JAWDJD010000002.1, from coordinate 175,248,199 downwards.
ATGCTTGGCCTCCCAAGCTCAAGCCAACTGCCCATCATTCGATGCTGCCTTTCAAATCAAAACATTCTTAGAACACTGGGGTTACCACAGCAACAGCATCATGCCTGTTGCTCTGCTACTGGTCCCAGGGGCTCCCCTTTCTTAACAGTTAACTTGAGTCAATCCTTCCAAATCAGGTTCCCCCTAGAGCAGTCTCTTGCATGTAAAAATACACACAATTGCAGGCTGGGCTTGATTACAGGCACTCTACATTGTCTAGTGACTTTATGACCAGCTCAATTGGGGTGCCCAAACTACGGCCCATGGATCAGATCCAGCCCGCAATGCCAAATCACCCAGCCTGCACCACCCTTGCCACTCCCAGAAGTGGAAGTAAGACACACCCATGCATGTGTAAAATACTGCTGTAAATACACCCACAGCTGTGGTGAATGCATTTATGACAGCTGCAGGTGCATTTACGGCAGCATCTTGCACATGCACGGGTGCATTTTGCTTCCATTTCCAGTGGGAGAAGCCACGTGACCGGCCCACTAAACCATGTGACCGGCCCATGGTCCAAAACGTTTGAGCACCCTTGAGCTAGATCTATCTGTGACAAAGAGCATCTTGTTGCTTCTAGAAGCCCCACAGGGAGGGCTGTAGTTCAATGGTGCGGAATAGTGGGCAGAAGGTCTCTTGCATGGATTTTTTAAAAGTTGAAATAAATACCTTTAAAATAGCCATAGAATATAGAAATGGCTATGATAGGAGATGGAAATGGGTCAAGAGAGTATACTTGGTATGATTGAGAGGTTGAAGAATAAGAGGCTAAACAAGAGGGCAACAGCGATGAACAGAGACTGTGGAAGAGTGAAAAGAGACCCCTTTTGTCAGTTTAACATTTCTTTAAATAGTTTTTGTCTAGATTTTTCTTCATGTGGGTTGGTGGGTTAGTTGTTTTGGAATGATTGTTGTAAACCACCCAGAGTGATGTTAATGTCAGATTGGTGCTTTATAAATGGAACAAATCAATAAATCAGTTAATCCACATTAGAACAGCTGATGTCTGATAAAGGTGAGTAGTGGTTAAGTTCTTGTCCTATTAATTTCTTTTGCACCCCAAAGGCCCAACACACAGCCAGAAGAAGGGTCAGCTCTTCCACAATGCAGCATCTCACCTGTGGTGGACACTGCAACACCAGGAAAAGCCCCTTTGAGCATCAAAACAAGCAATCCATCTCAGGCTTCTGCTTGGATGATGCCTCCTAACACCAGCCTTCCCACCCAGATAGGAGACCCTATAGTCTACCTGTCACCACTAACAAGAGACCAACATGGAGTCTGCAGGAATCGTTGCCAACTTTCATTGCCCTGCTCTGCAGTTCCCTATACCATCCATGGAGAGAGACCTGGGCGTTGGTCTCAGGCTCCTATCCATGAGCCACTAGCTACCCACTATGGAAGGCTTCCTCTTACCCCCTTGGGGCAATTCTATGGCTACCCCTCCTCACAGCCTGTGCCCAGCTTGCAGATGGTACCCATCAATCCTCCTGGTCAAGGCCAGAGCAATCTTTCTATCTTCCAGGATGGAATCAGCTTCAACATTTGCAACCATGCCACTTCGGCCCCCATTCCATTGGCAGAAAGAGGTCCCACAACGCAGAATATCCCAGTGCCACAAACTCCAGGGAACCATATTGTTTTGGTCCTCAAGGAGGCTGATCTGCAAATCATTGGGGCATATGCTCCTACCAAGGGATCTTCTGCAACAGGAACAAATACTGAGGCTATCAAAACACCCCAAGGTTGGTTTGCCTGGAGGGGGGCATTTTTGTTTGAAGGTTATGTGCCATTCCTTTATTCAGAGGGTAAGATAGCCACCGTGTGGTAACAATCCAAAAGGAGCCTAGCCTACACACATGGAGGGTGGGGGTGGGTACAGTCCAAACCTATAAACTCACACTGTGTTTTTTGACAGTACCATGGGCTTCTGCAGCAGCAGATTACTTTGTCAGTATACAATACCTAGAAGTTATGCCTCATTCTCATCCAGTTTCCACATACAGTGGTACCTTGGGTAAAGTCCGATTCAGATAAAGTCGTGGTTTTCATGCACATGTGATGCATCACATAAAGTCCAAAACCACTAAAAAAATTGATGTTTTCCATCTATTTTTTGGACATTATCTGATGCATCGCCCATTTGATTCGGATAAAGTCCAAAATCAGATAAAGTCCAAACTTGTGGAATGGAGTTTGGACATTATCCGAGGTTCTACTGTTTAATTGGTCTTGCAATGGAGAATGTATTTTAAATTTGGGCATGGGCTTCCTTTGACCTGCCAACCTAGCAGTTCGAAAGCAAGAAATTGCAAGTAGATAAATAGGGACCACTTTGGTGGGAAGGTAACAGCATTCCGTGTGCTCCGGTGTCTAGTCATGCCTGCAACATGACCACGGAAATGTCTGCAGAAGCAGACAGCACTGGCTCTTCGGCTTAGAAACAGAGATGAGCACTGCACTCTAGAGTCGGATATGACTGGCTTTCGAGCAAGGGAAACCTTTACCTTTCCTTTGACCACAGAGCAGGACTGGACAAGGTTAGAGAAAGATTCATGCCCAGGTCTCAGGGGTCTTCTGTTCTCTGTTTCAGTATCAAGTGCCTCCTTTGCTGCTAAAGAACTCCGATACCATCTTGGAGATCCTGCTCAAGTCAGAACGGAGCACATCTTGAGAGGCAGCCTCTCTCAGCCATTGGAGACGTTGGAAGAAAGAGGTCCTATAGCACAGACTATCCCAGTACCAACACTCCCAGGAAACCAAATGCTTTCAGCCCCCAGAGAGGTTGAGCTCCACACTATTTGGTCATCTCTCCCCTCCAGTGGACCTTTGTCTACAGAAGTAGTAGCTGGAAATCTCAAAACATGCAAAGGTTAGTTTGGGGTGGAATTTGGATGACAATTTTTTACATTTTCAGACATTCTTCTATTAGAGTTTTTAACAATAATGGCAACCTTTGCTCATACTGAGTAACACAGGATCAACGACTTCCTTGTTAGAAAAGTAAGATTTCCACTGTGTGAATGACAATAAAAAAGGCCAAGCCTACAGACTGTGAGAATGGGGCCTGTTTCTTAAAAACAACCCAGTGATCCTTAGCTGTGTCCAGGACATCTTCATCAGAGTGTGAGCAAATTGAGGCTAGATATGGTGCCATGTTCTCATCCTGCTCCAGTTCATGTGCAAGTGAAAATAGCCTACAATCTTGGGCTTTAGGCTTCTACCATAGCTCAGGAGTGGGGTTGAGATAGAACAGAATCTATGACCGCTCCCAAAGAGTCAGCTGTTCTCTTTTTTCCATAATAGGTGCCTCCTCAATTACAAAACCACTGCATAGAGTTCCTGCTCAGGGAAGAATGGAGAACAACCTGAGAAGCAGCTCCTTTCAGCCTGTGGAGAGCTTGAAAGAAAGAGGTCCCATGGCACAGATTGTCCAGGAGTTACCAGGACCAGGAAACCATATGGTTTCAGTCATCAGGGAAACAGAATCTCCAACCATCAGGGCCTCTGTTCCCTCCAGTTGGCCTTTGTTATCAGAACCAGGTTTTGGGAATCCCAAGACATGCAAAGGTTGGTTGTGAGAGGCATTTGGACAAGAATTACCTGAGTTTTGAGACATTCTTGTGTTGGGCTAGTTAATAATAATGACAGCCCTGCTGATGAAAAGTAACAAGAGTTACAATGCCTTCTTATTTTTGAAAAAATTGTAAGATTTCCCACTGTGTAGGTGACAATCTGATGGAGTCCTAGCCCATAGACATTGAGAATAAGGGTTGTTTCAAAAAATTCACTCTCTGCTCATAAAATAGTGATTGGAGGAGATGTCAACTTCTCATCTTGCTCTCATTCACCTGCAACTGAGATCATCCTCAGACATGGACTTTTGGGCTATTTCCCACATGACAGACCTGGGCCTAATCAGGACAAAGGTCTGTGTCGAGTCCTCAAGAGTCCGCTGTTCTCTCTTTTAGTAGCAAGTGCCTCCTCTGTTCCTAATGGTTTTATAAATGTATTTTATAATACAAAATAAAGAAGTCAGCAAAAGATTAAAATAAACAACAAAACAATAAAAACAACTACTACTACATTATACAATAATACTATGTGCACCCTTCACCCAGCAGAACAGTATATTGCTTCTTTACTTTGTTCGATCTACAATTACTTTAACTTATAATGTTTCTCTTTTTCCAAAATGATGGGTACTTTTGTCCTGGATTTGTTCCTTTTCCTTTTACGAATACATGGTCCAAAAACTCCAAATTTCACCAAAATCTGATTTCTTTAAAAATTCTTTTTTAAACTCTTAATTCTGATGTTAATCTATCATCTATTGCTATGTTCCATATTTCCCTATACCACTCTTCTAATTCAATTTTACAATCAGTTTTCTACTTCTTAGCTATAGATAATCTCATAGCAATTATTGATCATTAGCAAGAGCCTCCTCTGTTCCTAACAACCCCAAATACCGTCTTTGAGATCCTGCTGAGGTTAGGACAGGTTCCTTGAAGAGTCCTCAGGATTCCTCTTTTCTCTCTTTCAGCATCAAGTAGCTCCTACCTTGCTAGGACTTTTAAGGACTTCCTTGGAAATCCTACAGCACCTCAAAGTGAGCACAAGATGAAAAGCAGCCACCTGGAGCTAGAGATGCTGACTGAGTCTCAGCCTCTTGCTGCTTGTCCCCCAGTGTACTCTGCAGACTCATCATCACCTGAGACCATCCAGAGTACAGAACATCTGGCACCGCAAGGTGAGGATGGAAGAGCTGAGGGTTGAAATACTACTCCAAAGCCACTCCCTGCCTCAGGCAACAAGTACACCCGAAGCTACTTCATTTGGCCTTTAGTTCTGGCTTCCCAGGAACTCTTTCAGGTAGAAAGTATGAAGAAACTATTGGCTGATTGGAGAAGAATCCTTGCAGGATGTTCTTGGTGGTATTTCAGACATCTGAATCTCTTTTAGTTTGTCTGGCCTGCTTTCCTGAAGCATACAACCAAGCAATTTAAATGTGTGCTGATATGTCCACAATTATATCTGCTTATAATTCATAATTAAGAAAGCAAGAAATAAAAAGAACAAGATAGAAACCTCAAGTTAGGAATATATACTCCTAAACATCAAGTGACTACAACTTCTTTAAGAAAAGAAGGCAAGAAAGTTCTTGAACAGGGTTAGCCCTGGAGCAATAGCTGAGGCCAAGACTATTCTCATTGCCCCATCACCTACATAAGAACATAAGAACAGCCTTGCTGGAATAGGTCACAGCCCATCCAGTCCAGCATTCTGTCTCACACAGTGGCTCACCATTTGCTTCAGGGTATTCTCAAGCAGATGTCTTCACCTATTTAGGATTCCCTGGAAATGGCATTGACAGATAACCTGTCTGCTATCTCTCCAACCCGGAGGTAGTCCTTAGGTATCCATAATTACAGCCATTGATACCCTTGTCCTCCATGAACTTGTCTAATCTACTGTTCTTGGGGTGGCCATCTGCCAAACCCTTTGACTCAGACCCCAAAGGCCAAACACAACACTGTCTGCAGGCCAGCTTCATGGATTTTGCACCCTCTCAAAGCCTCAGCTTCATTCAGTTCCCTCAACCATTCTGCCTTCCACAAGGAGAGCCAATCGCTCACAGAAAACTCAACAACATCTTCCTCAGGCAACATGAATAACGGTGTTCTTTGAACACCAGAGACTGCAGCCATATGTTCTTACCAAACCCTGATATGGCTAATTTCAGGTTGCAGCAGAGGGGGTGAGTTGTACTAGGGCTATGATGGCAAACCTTGGCACTCCAGATGTTCTTGGACTTCTATTTACAGAAGCCCAAGTCCCTGTCAATCCACATGTGTACATGCAGTAAACCCATTTGTGTGGATTCACAGGGACTTTGGCTTCTGGGAATTGAAGTCCAATAATGGCTGGAGTGCCAAGGTTCACCATCATGGTACTAGGGTTTGCCATAAAATGGTCTGGATACTCTTGCATTTCCCCTTCAGGGTGGGCGGTGGGGTGGGAATCTAGCCCCACAGGATCTATAGATGATGATTCACTATTCCCTATTTTTAGTTTCCTCTGACTGAAGTTCCTGTTTCTGTTCTCTGTCTTTCAGGAGGGGATGCTCAAGTAGGAATAATGTCGGAAGATCGCCTGCAGCCTCTTCCCCAAGTTGGAGATTTGATGATAGGTTTAGGAGAGTTCCCAGATGTTGAGGAGTTGATCTCCTCCATTGAGCCTCTCCTTCCGGACAGTATTTTTTCTTTGGTGGATCCATCAGAACCAAGTGAATGGATCGTCAAGAAATGCACAGAAAGGGACGCTGTGGAGATCCCAGCTCTGTCCAGGGGAAACATGGGGGGCCAATCTCTGGATGTTGTGGGCTTCTCCTCTCATGTTCCAAAGAAAGTAATATCTGAGGAGACCAGTCTGTGTCCACCATCTGTCACACATGTCTCGCCTATCATTGATCTCTTTGATTTAAAAGAAGAGCCACAGAAGTTAAGCAAGGTGTCTGGGATTCCCATCAAAAGAAAATTGCTTAGTCCCAAATGCCTGCCTAGGAAAGAATTACCTCAAAGGTATGATGAATCACAACTGAGCAAAGAGAGGTCAGCACCAATGGAGGCAGAAGTCAAAATTTCAATGGGACCCTCTAATCCTAAAGTCTCAACTAATAGGAAGAGAAAAAATATCTCATCAAATAAACAGGAACCTTTAACAAATATATTCTTAGATCCAACCACTGCTCCAGGCACTTCTGGGTGGGAATGGGCTTCGGGAACACAGGAAAAAGAAGGCAGTGCCGTCAAAATGGGCAAAAAAGGAGGAAATCAAATGCCGACAAAGTCAGCAAAGCATTCTTCACAAAAGGAGGTCATAGATGCTCTTAAGATCACGATGAGGAATCTGGAGGCCTCGTCTAAGATGTCAAGCGAAGTCTCTCCTGCAAAAGAGAAGATACCAGCTGTGGAGGAAGAGAAAGAAGTAAACCCAGGATCCAGCAGTTGCAAACTGAAAGGCCTGAAGACGAAAGCTAAAGAACCAAAGCCAGAGAAAAAGCAATCTCAACCTCAAAGCCAAGAGAAGGCAAAGATGAGCATGTCTTTACCTGGCATCATCCAATGGAAAAAGAAAGCTACCAAGGCAGCAGCTGAGGAGCCCTCCAAGCCCATTCCTCGGAGCCAACTGGCTTTGCACATGATGGAATCCGTGCATATCTTCTACCCTCTGGGCACAGGCAAGCTCCCACCAGCACCTATAAAGAAGCAGCTGCCTCTGGTTACATCTGCTCCAGTTAAGCCACTCGCAGGGATGGGAACATTGGGAAGACCTTTGTCATCTCTGCCAAGAATCCCAAAGCTCTCTGCCTCCAGCTCAGGGTCTCAGCAACAACCCCAGTCCTCATCCAAGCCTGTGCCAGCCTCACGGCCAATGCCAATCCAAAGACCTGCACTCAACACCTCAGTCTTATCCCACTTCTATGACCAAAAGCCATCGTCTTCCCAGCTGTACCAGGCCAGCGGGTGGAGACCTCAGGCCAATGCTGTCAGAAAGCGCACTGGACCTATTCCACATCTACCTGTGGCTGGGCAAAAGCAGTGGAGGCCCTGCATCACCCAGTCCTCCACTGTAGTTGTGCGTCATCCTGTGGAGCCTCCTGCTTCTCCCCCATACATAGGGGACATGTTCATCCCCTGGAGAACACCACCTGATGACTTGGAAGTCTCAGACCCAATAACAGAAGAGCAATGGCCCATCCGGGAGATGATGAAACTTCAGGCTCAGAGAGAGAGGGAGGAGGGAGCCCACTGGACATCTGTGGGACGAGTGAAGTACTTTGTGGAGCGAGAAAAGGAAATGGATATCTCCATTGCCTATGGCTACCCTTGCCATTACTAAGAAGTTGGGAACCTTGTTCTGTGGATCAAGAAGGAACTCAGATTGTTAGTTAGTTAGTTAGTTAGTTGTAGATATTAATTTTTCCATAGTAGGCAGTTAGTGACAACAAATTCCTGACTGCTTTTTGTAGATATTTAACAAAGTATGTGATATCACTCATTTGATCAAGGAAGTCTCTGGCAATTATAAAACTTATGTAAGACATTTTTTAATATTATTTATATGTAGATATATGGATAGGGCAAGTGAGTTTGTGTGTACAAATGTATTTATTTATTTATTCCATGTATAGAATGCCTAGCTTGTAATGAAGTTACTTCTGCATCAAATTAGTCTATAGTTAATATACCTGTGTATATATATGTTCATAATGGCCCAGCATATTTTAGATATAGATTTAATAAAGTATTTTTTTAATGTTTGGTATATTTATAATTTGCAGTCTTTGTCATTGTTTTTATGTTAGCACAGGAACTTTAAGTTGAGGTTGCAGTACAGTTTCCTCCATACCTGTCAACTTTTGGATTTGAAAATAAGGGAAATTTTGGCCACACCCCTCTGTGGGTGTGGCAAAATCTGTGGGCGTGGCCAAATATAGCCATGTGACTTGCTGGGCTCTAGTCTTGCCTGCCACATGGCCATGAAAATGTCTGCAAACACAGACAGCACTGGCTCTTTGGCTGTAAATGGAGATTAGCACTGCACCCTAGAGTTGGATACGACTGGTAGATTTTACTTTCTTAGGATCAAAGATCTCTGCAGATGGTGATTGCAGGCATGAAATAAAAAGGTGACTGATGTTTGGGAAACAAGCTATGAGAAACCTGGGGAACATAGTTAAAAGTAGAGGCATCACCTTGCAAACAAAAAATTGCATAGTCAAAGCAACGGTATTCCTGGTGGTAATGTATGGGTGTGAGAGTTGGACTTTAGGAAAGCTGAGCGCAGAAAAATAGATGCCTTTGAAATGTGGTGTTAGAAATAGGTTGATCCTAGAAGAAATCAACCATGACTGCTCATTAAAGGACAAATAGTAAAGATGACGCTAAAGTACTTTGGACATCAAATGAGAAGAGAGGATTCACTTGAGAAGGCCTTGATGCTGGGAAAGGTGGAGGACCAAAAATAAGATGGCTAGATGGTATTGTAGATGCAATGGGCACAAAGCTGTGTGGACCAAAGAACCCTTTCCCCATTTTCTTGGGGGACTTTTGTTTTGTTTTCTTTCTTGTTTACTCAGTGGCTTAAGTGACTAAGATGCTGACTGGGAGGCAGAAGGTCAGCAGTTCGATTCCCGAGTACTGCAGGATGGAATGAGCTCCCGTCTTTGACCCAGCTCCTGCCATCATAGCAGTTCGAAAGCAAGAAATTGCAAGTAGATAAATAGGGACCACTTTGGTGGGAAGGTAACAGCGTTCAGTGCGCTCCGGTGTCTAGTCATGCCTGCCACATGACCACAGAAATGTCTGCAGAAGCAGGCAGCGCTGGCTCTTCGGCTTAGAAACAGAGATGAGCACTGCACCGTAGAGTCGGATACAACTGGCTTTCAAGCAAGGGAAACCTTTAAATAGGGACCACTTTGGTGGGAAGGTAACAGTGTTCCGTGTGCTCTGGTGTCTAGTCATGCCTACCACATGACCACGGAAATGTCTGCAGACGCAGACAACGCTGGCTCTTCGGCTTTGAAACAGAGAAGAGCACTGAACCCTAGAGTCAGATACGATTGGCTTTTGAGCAAGGGCGATCCTTTACCTTTACGTAACTCAGATCCCCTTACACAACCGTGCAAGCACACTGGATCTATGAGCTCTGATCATTCTCCCCATGTATTTTGGATCTGCTCTCTCGTACAAAAAGCAGCTTCTTGCTCTAAAAATTGGCCCTGTAGGAATCTATGACTGTGATGGCGAACCTTGGCACTCTAAATACAACTGGCTTTCGAGCAAGGGAAACCTTTACCTTTAGCATATAGTGATCAAGCACCATCCCCCCACCCCCCACCCCCACCCCTCCCAAGTTAACTTTAGAACTCTAGAAACAGAATCCTCCAGCCAGGACAGAGGCAGGGCAGAAAGAGCTCAATAAAGCATGAGAGTGAGAGAGAAGTCTCTGCCCTCAGACCAAGAGCTGACTTGCCCCTGCATATATGAAATATCGCTCACCTCTAGAATAGACTCCCGTCCCTCCCAGGCAGCATGGTGGCTGCAACCAAAAACGAAGACGCCATATTGGCCATGTGGCTGGCAGGAAAATGGGAGAGAAACTCAGAATGTCCCCCCACCACCACCACCTTCTCTCTCTCCCCTTCCTCATGAGAAAAGCCTGCCACACAGCGACCTCTAGTGGCCGGAAAAAAATACTGCAGCTTCGCCTGTGAGGGCTCCGGTCAGGATATTTTTTAAAAAAAATAAGGGAAAATACGGGGAAATTAATGAAACGGGAGGAGGGTGGGAAGAGGGGTAAAATAAGGGATTTTCCCAGGTAAAATGGGATGGTTGACAGGTATGGTTTCCTCTCCTTAATCGTACTCTTGGGTCATTACACAGAGGAAAAGAACAGTAGGTAATGAGTGATGTCTTCAGTTTGATTGTACACATAGATACATAGACCCTCCTCCACAGGAACTCTATTATATCTTCCTTCTCAGTATGCAGAGGGTATGTGTTGGAAGCTAAGTTCTGTAAAGGCTCTATGGAGTTGGAGGAAAGTCAGTAACTCCAGATAATGTGGTCTCACATGGTTGACTTGGAGTCTGGGATACCAATGAGAAAACTGAGCCCCAGCTTGATATATATCTGCTTCAAAATCCATTTCTTAAGGTTTAAAGAGTTAAAACGTAGAAACATATACAATGTGAGATTATAATCTTTTAATTTATCATAACAGAACTGTGCCCATCCTTCAAGCTGAAGTTGTTCCAACCAGCAACATTTGGTCAAAGAGTGGTCCTCTAGGTTATTTAATCTCTGCCAGTATTGAAAATAAGACAGATCTACTCTCACCTATGTTACTTGTAATTATTTACTTCAAATCTCTGCTCTGGGTGCTAATGCTTTACAGTGCCTCAACACAAACACACTTCTTAAAAAAATTGTACTGGTGTTGTATTTCAACAACAGCAATGAAACAGGTCTGAAAAGCTAAACTTAATGAGTGATGTCTTCAGTTTGATTGTCAGTATCCTATTTGACCGACAGAACTTGAAGTACATCATCTGCCAGAGCAACATGATGACGTACTGGTTGTCTGCCTTGTCACGTGTAACTGACATCTCATCAGAATCCTGTGACAAACCTATGTCCATGGCATTTTGCAGTAGGAAATATTGAGAACATTGGCCAGATTCTTGGTGGAACAGTTTATCACTTTCAAACTTCCATAAGCAGTGAAACTACCCAACACGTTTGTTGTGAGCAATTCCCTCAGATTTCCAACCCAGGAGACACAACCTTGTCTTCATTCCCCACCCAGTGATAAAACACACCAGTTATTTTAATCCAGATGCTCTATGTGAGACAACCAAGCCCAATCTTTTATACTTCTGTGAAGTTACATATAGCATGACTCTACCTCCCTTTTCTATTCTGTCCTTTTTCCCTTTTTTAGCAATTTATATCCTTCAGTTGTTATATTCCAGTCATGAAAGTCACTCAATCAACTCTGTTATCACTATCAAGTCATATTTACCCTTCTGAATTAAGATTTCCAGTTCCCATTCCTATTTGTTTCCCGTCCTCTTGGCATTTGTAAATAGGCATCATAGATTGTGTGATTGTCTGCTTTCCTTCATACGATTTTATAAAGACTTTCGTTGGGCTCCATTAGACCTCTTGCTTTGTTCCTCTTATTGTGCATAAACCTTCATCTATCTTTATCTCTGTGCTTGTATCGCTCTTCCCCTTCCAATTCAGTTTAAAGTTCTCCTGATTAAGTCCAGCAGATGGCACCATCACACTGTGAAGTCCACAGTCCTGCTAGTTTACTGAAAGTAATTGCCTTTCAAATACAGTACAGTACACCCTCACATAACAATGCTTTCAGATAGCATCATTTTCACTTAACAACGCGTCGTTATGCACCACGTGTTCCTCTGCATAACAACATTTTTAGTGTCGTTGTCCAGACAACGACACTAAAATAACCATCATTATCCAGACAATGATGCTAAAAACGTTATGTGGGAAACTCCATAGAAACCCACATAACCCAATGGTGAGCCACTGTGTGAGACAGAATGCTGGACTGGATGGGCTGTGGCCTGTTCCAGCAAGGATGTTCTTATGTTATGTTCTTATGTTCTAACAACAAAAATACAATACAATACAATTTTAATTTATACCCCGCCTTTCTCAGACGAGGTCAACTCAAGGCAGCTACAACATATCAATGTCAATACAATATAACAACAAAATGATACAATATATAGGCAATATATAATGATACAATATATAATGATACAACAACAAAAATCACTTAGCAACGCTACTTGGGGAACCAAGTAACGTCATTATGAGAGGGTCTACTGTACTTGCATTTCTACATGCAACCATGTGGTTACCAGGTAGCTACCATGCTGGACAGAAAAGAACTAAAATAAAATTATTAGAACAATTAAAAGAGAGCTGGGTTTTTCCTGCTGAAATAGCTACTTAGCTCTCCAAGGTTCTGACTGGGACCCTCCACCTGTGCAAAACTGATGTGTACATGTGTTACTTCTTCTTCTGCCATATCCAAATCAGAATACTGTACTGGCGATCATCATGCAATCAGCCATGAAGACTGTCCTGTGAATATAATGCTCTGGCCTTTCATCTGCCTTCTGCATTGCAGCATGACGCCCATACCACTGATCCAGTTCCGCAAGTCACTTTCTGGTCCTGAGCCCTTTTGGCATGCAAAGTCCTCCTCAGCCCAAGGCCACTATTGATGAAGCTGCTGCCCTCCATTAAGATGGATTCAAGTGGGATTTATCCACTTGGGGACCATCACCCTTCCCTGTGGACTTTGCCACCCAAGACTGTTAGTCCTCAGGGTTAGCAGGTTTATTTATTTATTAATTTACATTTATATGCCACCCACTCACCCAAGGCAACTCAGGGCGGCTCACAACATTAGTAATAAAACACAATATACATAACAATACTAAAAAAATACTAAAAAACATTATACTGCAAGTCCAAGGCCTGAACTGGGCAGGAAGGTGATGTTCGGTTATTATGTAGCTAATCAGATTTAGTGGGACTGCAGTGGCTCAAGTGGCTAAGACGCTGACTGGCCAGCGGAAGGTCAGCAGTTCGATTCCTGAGTACTGCAGGACGGAATGAGCTACCCGTCTTCGTCCCAGCTCCTGCCAACCTAGCAGTTCAAAAGCAAGAAATTGCAAGTAGATCAATAGGGACCACTTCTGTGGGAAGGTAAAGAGCGTTGCATGCACTCCGGTGTCTAGTCATGCCTGCCACATGACCACTGAAATGTCTGCAGAAGCAGGCAGTGCTGGCTCTTCGACTTTGAAACAGAGATGAGCACTGAACCCTAGAGTTGGATACGACTAGCTTTCGAGCAAGGGAAACCTTTACCTTTAACCAGATTTAATTGGTTCTTAATATTATAATAGTAAATGATTTGATTTGGGGAAGGTATTGAATCATATAACTTAGGTGGTATATATACAGTATATATATAGACTGGTTCTTTAAACAGGAATATACTGAAATTGGTATAAAAATAAAACAGTATTTAGCCCAGAAATTTCACCATTGACTTCTATAACGGATATAGAGAAATGTCCAGATACTGTAATCTTTAAAAAGCATTAACAAATTAAAAAGAGAATTAGAATTAGAAAGAGTTGGTGTAATAAGATTGAAGGATTAGTTTAGTGAGGTGTCTAATAGAGATCATACAAAAAAGATATTTGAGGAAATTAAAGTATCTTGGTTTAATATATTGGAATAAATATTGGTTAAAACATCATAATAGCTGTAGACAATTAACAAAATTTGAAGAATTAATGTATATGGAACAGAAAGAAATAACAGCAAAGGGTTTAGTAAGCAAAATATTGTTGGAATATGAAGCTGAACAACAAGCTTTAAGAATTAGTTGGGAAATAGATTTAGGAGGTAAAATAAAAGAGAAGGAATGGGTTAGAATATGGGAACAATGAATTATGAAAAATATGTCAATTAGAATTAAAGAGAACTGCTGCAAAACAATATGGAGATGGTATAGGACTCCAGTGTATTTAGGTTATTATTCAAAATTTGAAAAAAGATTGCTAGAGATGTTTAAAAAAAAAGAATTTGGGACATATTTTCATTTACGATGGGAGTGCAAAAATGTCAATAAAATAAGGAAAAATAATAGAAATCAATCAAATATTTTCTATAAATTTGGAAATGTGTCCTAAAATAGCATTATTACTGGATTTTGGAAACATGCAGATGGAATGAGAAAGAGATTGTTGTTATATTTTTAACTGTTTTGAGACTGAATATTGTTAAAAATGGAAAGTAGAGTGGGAATTTGAACTGGATGATAGGTATAATGAGATATGTAATACTGGTATAAATTAGGAGTACTCAACCTTTGTAAACTGTTGGCCAGGTCATGCTCTCTCAGACAACTGTGAGAGCTGGATGGCCATTTTGCCCTTCCTCCACCACATAGCACTTCCTGGTGTAGTGGAGGTGGTGGTGGGCCACATGAAATGGTGCCATGGGTCACATCCAGCCCACAGGCCATAGGTTAAGAATCCCTGGTATAGATGATAGATTAATGTGAGTTAAAGGTTTAAAAAGAGATTAATAAAAAAACTGGTTTTAGTGAAATATGGTGAGAATTTTTAGATTATGTATTAATGAAAGGGAAAGGACTAAAGCCAGAGGAAGATGTATTATCTTTTTGGAATGAGGAGACTAATATATTAAAATGTAATGATACTGAGAATATTTAATCAAAAAGGTGCATAACATCCTACTGGTAGTGAATGCACAAATTTGTTCTATACAATTTTGTTTTGATTTTGCTTTGGGGTTTTTTTAGTCATTGTGATTTTTTTATTTTAATTAAATAAAAATAAAGAATATCTGATTGCCTATCTTCCAATTATTTTCTCATGTTTTAAATCAGGGATTCTCAACCTGCAGCCCATGGGCTGGATGCAGCACGCAGCACCATTTCATGTGGCCCACCACCACCTCCACCACACCAGGAAGTGCCATGTGGTGGAGGGAGGGTAAAATGGCTGCCTGCCCCCCAAAGCTGTCTGAGGGGGCGTTACTTGGCCCCAGGCTTAAAAAGGTTGAGAACTCCTGTTTTAAATCCTCTTCTTTGTCTTTATGATGATTTCCCAACATTCAGTTATTGAGGGAAATATATAACACACAAGTTGCTTATTGTTTTTTTATTGTAACTAGTGGCTTTCAAAGTCTGGATTAGGAAACTGAATTTGATGGGTGTTGGATCGGGGCCCGATGTGGGCCGGAGGGTCCCAGAGGATACTGGTCAAGCAAGACACGTGAGGCAAGATGGAGCGAAGACCAGCGTTTATTGATCAGAAGGCACTTAACTTTATACTCTGCCTAGCTTGACTGCGTGCATACGTTGCACGCAGCTGTTACAGGAAAACTCTGAGTCTGCACATTGAGATTACACAAGCTACCCATTAGGGATGACTTCACCGGGGGAAGTTTCTTATCTATCTAATTTACTACCGGGGACATGCATTGTCTACTGTTATCGGGAGCAAACATGCGCCGAGGTTGACTCTTGGGCTTAGAGCTTCTGCGGATGCGAGCTTACTCGTTACATGCCTATCGAGTTGACCACCTGGCGATCTTTTGCCCTCTATTGTCCGAACTGCCTGTTAGGTCAGCGATTGGTGAATTAAACTATAGCTATTAATCCGCTCCCCAATTTCTGTCCCTTTGGAACCAACGGCTCAAAGGAGTGTTCCCCCCAAACCGTGGTTCTGTCAGGGACAATATGCCAATTATGTGCGCGGAACCCACAGATGGGCAGGGAGAAGAGTGGAGCTACTGCTCTGCCTCCACTTGCTCTCTCAAGCTATGGAAGACATAAAAGGAAAAGCATTTAACTTTGGTCTAAATAGGAGCCATCTTGTTAACTTTCTTCTCTCAAGGACTTCTCGAGTCTTCTAATCTTTCATGTCGCTCCTTACAGTTCAAGCAAAAATTGTCTTATAATATCTGTATCTATTCTCTACAGCATGAGGGTGTCCCATCATTATCTTCTTCCCACAGTGATAGTTCAAAATCTCAGTAGAGGGAACTGGTTTTTGGTACCGTATTTATTCGTGTATAACGCGCACTCATGTATAACGCGCACCCCTAATTTTCCATGAAACCTCGGTATAAAATTATATCGGTGAAAAAGCTTGTTCATAAGAGCACGCCTTAAAACATTGAGGGAGGGGGGATAATCAGACCCACCTGTTGCAGGGTAAAGAAAATGCAATCCGAAACGAGCACTTCCGACCCCCAGGAGCCTTGCTCGAACTGCGAGCTACCTCCGGGCCACGCCTCGTCTCCCGCGCCACCCAATCAGATCCTGTCAATTTCTTCAAAGCCACACCCCCGCCTCCCCTTCAATAGACAGCCGACCCAATTCTAAAAAGCTTGTTCATAAGAGCACGCCTTAAAACATTGAGGGAGGGGGGATAATCAGACCCACCTGTTGCAGGGTAAAGAAAATGCAATCCGAAACGAGCACTTCCAACCCCCAGGAGCCTCGCTCGAACTGCGAGCTACCTCTGGGCCACGCCTCGACTCCCGCGCCACCCAATCAGATCCCGTCAATTTCTTCAAAGCCACACCCCCGCCTCCCCTTCAATAGACAGCCGACCCAATTCTAAAAAGGAAGTAAAAGAGGCTCGCGACGGGGGTGGGACACCAGTCCTCGTTTATAACGCGCACCCCAACTTTGATTTCTTTTTTTGGTATAAAATTTTGCGCGTTATACACGAATAAATACGGTAACTATTACACCCTGCTGAGAATACCTGCTGGCTGCCCAGATTAAATTTCATTTCCACCCTTTTCCCTGGGTTATTCAGCTACTACAGAGAGGAGGCGTGCTCCTCAAGAACCAGTTGTTCTGCATAGCAAACTGAAGTTTGGGCATGTATGATTTTTTTTTTCTTTCCTTGATGCTAAGGCAGGAGCACGCAATCTTTTTAAGCCAGGGGCCGGGTCACACTCCCTCAGATAGCTTCAGGGGCCAGATGACCATATTGCCCTTCCTCCACCACATGGCACTTCCTGGTGTGGTGAAGGCAGGGGGGGCACATGAAATGGTGCTGTGGGCCACATCTGGCCACTGGCCGCAGGTTGAGAATCCCTGTGCTAAGGTTAAACATTCCTTTATTTTATATGACCAACTCTTCAACTTCCCTCCCCTTTCCCCCCTGTTTGTCACCTGGCCTAATCATAGGGCTGGTCCTACTATTAGACAGAGTGAAAGAGTAGATTTTTAGTATCATTGAAAAGGCACCAAATTGTTACTTATGTAATTTTGGATTGCACATTTATTGTTACACTTGAGAAAACTTCTTGAATGGATATCTTTTTACTTTTGGGCTAATAATGACTTGTTTGGTAAGTAACAAGGTGAGGGCATAGCCGCTTTTGCTGTTCTGCTTCAGGCAGCAAATTATCTGATGTTGAACAAAAAATAAAATACAGTGGTACCTCATACAACGATTTTAATCCGTTCCACTGGGCTCATTGTACGGAACAATTGCTATATAAATGCATGCATCAGATAGCGATTTTGCCTATGGCATGCATCGTACAACAATTTCTTTTTGCTAAGTGGTTTTTCCCATTGAAAAATTGTACGATTTTTTTCCATAGGGAAAATTGTTATGCAGGACGCCATTCCCCCCCCCAAAAAAAAAAACAACAACAACCCACTAATTGTTATGCAATTTCATTGCTATACGGGGTGATTGTTGTATGAGGTTACACTGTATTAAGATATCAATGTAAACAATTTTTTTTAAAAAAATTACCTAGCAGATTAAATTATGCCAAAAAGAAATTTATGCAGATTTGTGACAATTGCCATAATGGGTTGTTGGATTCTGCATTTCTTGGCACAAGGTTTGGAGTGTACATTTAGCCTTGCTTATACATGACAGAAATTCAATATCTCTTGCTCACTTGTTTTGCTCTCTTTGCATCGGAACTTCCATAAGCAAATGCCTCCTTCCAGGCCTGTGTGATCAACGGAGGTTTTCCTCTCTCGTGGTCTCACTTCAGCCTGTCTCAGCTCCCCTCAAATACCTCATGACCTCAGAAGGAGGCAGCAATCCAAGGCTTTTCCAGTCAACCATTCTATGAATAATTGAAAAGCACTTTCTTTCCATTGTTTGTTTGAGCCAAATGGAAGGGATGACTGAAGGGGAACTTTAAAAAAAAATGAAAAAGCTTTCTTCTGTCAATTCATTATTTTTCTAAAATGATTTTGTTGAGTATAATGATCCATGATTCCAGAGTTCAAACACCATAACAAACAGTAAAGCTGAGGGGGTGGGGCGGGGTGGGGCGGGGACCTCCAAAACATTTTGCTTGATCTTTGCTGAGGTAGATCGACAGTGTGTTGCTAATCCTTTTTTATATTCATCTTGTGTAAGCCTTAATTAATGTTTAATGCCATTCCAAAGTATTCCATTATAGCCCTGCTTTATTTCTGGAAGCTTTCTGGGAAGCGCAAGGCCGTCAGAAATAGCCTGTCTCATTTATGTGACAGTTTTATGGTTCACTTGGAACAATTTGCAAAGCTGTCCATCATCTTCATCCTAGCAACTTTTGGGCCCTGCTATTTTAATCCCAAACTGCTGAACTATTGCAGACAGGGGGTCCCTTAAGTGAAATTTCTGTACTGAAAGATAGAGTTCAGAAGAGTACTACACATCACAAAATACCTCCTGCAAAATATAGTGATTAGTGGTTCATCTTCCTACACAGCTTTTGGTTCGTGTGTGTCATATGGGGTGGATGCTAGTAGGTTTGGTGAGAAATTACTCCTTTTACAGTGATTAACACCACTTCTGAGCTGAGAAAATTTTCAGTGTTTGGAAGCATTGCATTTTTGGACTCTACTTGCTAGCATGGGAGTTGTAGTCCAAAATGTAACTGAGGGTGCAACTACACAATGAGGGAAATAGGAATTAACTCACATTCTCTCACTGTGAAGTTGGACCAGGGCTTTAGGTTCTCTTTCATTTAAGTGGCCACACAGGCATGGGGGAAGGGACCTTCTAAATGCAGCTTTATTGAAGAATTTATCTTAATAGAGGAGCTTTTCTGAGAGAGGTGAGTGCTGGCACTGCCTCTTTGTATGTATGTCTGAGCCTTTGTCTCTGCAAGTGTTTGTGTGTGCCTTTGTTATATTAAGTACACAAGACAAATGCAATGTGTTGTAGTGCTCTCCTAGTCCTCCCTCTTAAGACAGGAGGTGAGGCGGAAACAATGCTTTGTGCATGCATGCATGCATGCATGTGTGTGTGCGTGTGTGTGTGTGTGCGTGCGTGCGTGCGTGCATGCGTGTGTGCGTGCGTGCGTGCGTGCATGTATGCATGCGTGAATGCAAGTGTTTGATTGGTCTCCCCTTTCTTCATCAGTTCAAAGCAATTGCAATTGCACTTATAAACTTAGAGCACTCGGGAGGCGGGATAGCTAGGTAACTAGAATGTTTGCCCCCAACATGCTGAGTACACATTTTACCAACCTTGGAAGGATGGAAAGATGGTTCAACCTTGACTCCATTGAGACTGATCTCTGATTGTGAGCAGACTTTTTGCTGCCACTGCACCATGAGGGTTAAAAAGTATTCACCTTTTTAAAACTAGAAGCATCTCTGGCAGTGAGGAAAAACTACAGATTGTGGTTGTGGACCTCTGGGCTGATTCACATTTTTTAAAATTACATCATGCAATCAATGAGGGGGGAGATGCAAATGAGCATGCATATAAATATATATATTTGCTGTGTAGTTAAGCTCTCAGTGCTAAAACAGTTTTGCAGTCTCTGCGGGTACAACTCATCTTAATGAGTAACTTCACTGTATTGTTGTTACATGCTGTCAAGTTGCATCTGACTTATAGTAACCTTAATAGGGCTTTCAAGTTAAATGCTAGCCCCCCTCCCCACCACCACCACCACCACCAGTGAGTTTCCATTACCAAGCTCATAAGTTCTTATTCATCACCCTATGCACTACACTTGGCGAACAGTCAATCACCTTAGCTCTACTATCTTTATAAGGTGTAATGCCGCTTTGATGTTTGCAGTCACTTCACCAAGGACAGCTGACCCATTAGGGTAAATGGGACACTTCCCCACTTCAGGCTCAATTATTCCAGACCACTTTTGCTTGCCTCCTAATGGATATCCTTGGGTGCTTCACCCAACCCAACCTAATTTTTGTTTCTGTTAATTGTACACAGAAACATACAATGTGTTCTAATGGCACACACTACTGCTCATAAAAATTATTATAACTATGCAGTTTCCTACTCCATCCCCCACAAAATTCCTGAGTACACTCTTTGTCACAATTCCACCTGTATTCCCTTCCAAAAAATTATTTTTTTCCCATTTCAAAAGTTTGCTGTAGAAAAGGCCTTCATGGTTTGAGGGTGATACTATCTGTAAGGAAACTCAAAGAGATAAGACATGCTTTAGATGCAGAAAATGACACGCTCAGTCATGAGGCTGACAAAGAAGACAAATATCCAGAACAAGGGCTGGGCAGATCCATCAGGTCCTTCTTTCAAAGGTTGTGATTTTTGTGTGTGGTAAATTTAAGTTTTTTTAAAAAAGAATGGAGATTAAATACTCACTCACCCGTAATAATCAGAAAATCTGTCAGTTTTCTCCTTCCATTCGAATGTTGGTACATTCTGATCAAAATAAGCCAAAAAACATGATTCCTGCACATTCATTTCTGAAATTGTGAGAACAGCTGCTGTACTTATGTAAGTGAACCACTGGTCTAGCTCAGTATAAGCAAGTTTCTTCTCTCTCAGTCATACATACTTTAGGTCTCATGGGCAGCATGCATGGATTGCATCACAATCTTTATCACAACATACAAAAATATTAATACACTTCATATTTGAAATATGTGAAAGCTATGTTTGTTATTCTAGTTGTAGAGAAGGGATGAGGAATGCACAACCCTCTGGATGTTGTTAGGCTTAAACTCTCATCTATCCCAGTTGGCATGGTCAATGATCAGGAGTGAGGGTGATTTGTGACCAGGGCAAGGAAGTGCCTCTCCCTAAAATTTTGAGAAGCCTCCATCCTGGTCTACAAATCACCACACCCCAACTCGGTATTTGAAATGGTGACAGCAACATCAGGAGGACTGTAGGCCCCCAAATTCTCAAAGCACAGCTCTGGGTTAACTCTTCAAGTCTGGCCAAACTATTGTGGGTTTTATTGTTGTTTGGGGGGTGGGGTGGACATCAAAACAGATGTAATGAAACTGCAACAGTCTGTTACAGAGGAGCTGGATGTGACTGTTAATAGGAAAAGACCATTGGACCTTAATATTGCCGCAGGCATTATTCATTGCAGATTGAATTCCTAGTTTATCCAGCTGGATAATTACTGACTCTCTTCCTCTTTTGCAAGGCAACTTGCTGTCCTATGATATAACTCTCTTCTCTAGCCATATGCTCTTTAGGCTCAGTCAAGCAAGACATAGAGGTTTTCTACTTAACCTCTCTCTCTTTCTTGCTCTGTTTAGATAAAGGCATGTGTGGCATGGAAGACTTTTGGTGTCCCAGAAATGTCTGAACGCATGATGTTCAGAGAACCATGCATTCAATTAAATACATAGACTTATTTTCGTATCTTCCCATTAACTCTGAAGAATCATTTACAATTTGTAGCCTATCCCATCCCCTCCACACACAATTACACTTTTCTTGTGACCTTTCACATCTAAAACCATTTTAAAAAGAAACAGTTTATTTTAATATCTGCTTATTTTACTGCCTTCCCACTCAGAGACTTGGTGATGATGTATATAACCAGGTGTATATATGATGGTGATGTATATATGATAGTGATATATATAACCAGTCGCAGTGGACAGATAGCAGCCACTCACCACTGTGAATGGGTTAACATAATCTACTGAAAAGCATGGTGGTGCAAAACCCTATAACTTTTGATTCATAGTAGGTATTCTCTACATGCTTGGCACTGTGTTTTTCAAGGGATGGTCATCTATGAGTGATCTTATTCTTGCAATATAGAAATAGGACTTTGTCTTATTTGCAGTCTAGCCCAATATTATACTGTCAACTCTGACTAGCAGCATTGTATGTCCAGGGTTCCAGGCAGGATTCCTTCCTGGCCCTATTCAGAGATTGCTGTTATTCCTTGGTGGCCTTCCATCCAAGTAGTAACCAGGGTTGATTCAGCTTAACTTCTGAAATAATATGAGATCAGGTGGATTCAGGGTGGTACAGGTGGAAGTGCAGGTCGCATACCAGCAAGTCCTCTAGTGACAAGATGGATAAGCCCTAGTGGGGTGTCAATCCCACAAAGGGTGCAGAAACCCATCTCAGGGCTGTTAGCTCTTCTCCCAATGACCCCGATTTTCCCTTATTGGATAGAGAGATCTGAAAGGGGGACTTAAATGTTGTGTTGTTAGTAAAGGTTCCCTTGCTTGAAAGCCAGTCGTATCCAACTCTAGGGTGCAGTGCTCATCTCTGTTTCTAAGCCGAAGAGCCAGCGCTGTCTGCTTCTGCAGACGTTTCCGTGGTCAAGTGGCAGGCATGACTAGACACTGGAGCACACGGAACGCTGTTACCTTCCCACCAAAATGGTCCCTATTTATCTACTTGCAATTTCTTGCTTTCGAACTGCTAGGTTGGCAGGAGCTAGGACATAGACGGGAACTCATTCCGTCCTGCAGTACTCAGGAATCGAACTGCTGACCTTCCGCTTCCCAGTCACCCTGATAATGTCAGGCTCCCAACTACATGAAGGCTTATGGTAATGTAATGTTCATGTATTTATTTAGTTATTTAGTTATTCAGTTATTCAGTGTGGTTATCTTTTAGTTTCATTTACACCTAGACGATAAGCAGAGTACCTAACTAAATATACCACCTGATCTCATCTTATTCCAGTTGCCTATGCCTTGACACAGAATAACAAACAGCAACCCCTCATCATACACTTAAAGAAAAAAGCATGCTATCCAAGGCCAACCAAATTATCCTGGCACATTAGGTATTGGGGTGGGGGAATGACAGCAAGCTGTTAAAAGAAAAACCTGTGTGCTATTTGGCTGGACCGAGGTTAGGCGGATGCAATAAAAGAAAACATTGAGTGCCAATCTGTATATGGGATAGGAGAGGCACCCTCTTGCATAACATAAGCTGGCCCTGCAAACAGTTCTTTTCATCTCTAACAGAAAAACAAACAAAATAGATAATTAAAAAATGTTGTTTGTCTGTTTGTTGGTTATTCGCTCACTCGCTTGCTCATTCGTTCACTCATTCATTCATTCTCTGGCCAACCCAAAATCTGTTGCCTGAGATGCCTGTCTCACTCTACCTGATGTAAGGGCTGGCCCCAGTCTCTTTTCCCCATTCTCTTCTTAATGTCTCTCCTTTGGCTGCTTAATTCCTCTGCTAAAATCTCTGCCATCTGTGGCACCCATGTGACTCCTGAGAAAGAGTAGTGTGGCTTGTGGTGCTTCTGTAACAGATGGGAAAGGAGGGGACAGTTACCACCTCCCCATACTTCTTGTCCCAGGGGCCAGAACAAGTCCTGTGAAGTCAGGGAAGGATTCCAGACTCATCAAACTGTGTTATAAACCTGCATCTTACAGCTTCAGACAATTTATGAAACTCTAATGCTACTGGTATTAGCTGCTTAACATAAGCCTTTTTAAAAGCAGACATTATTTGAAAAACAAAACAAAAATACCCTGTCATTTTCCCATCTTGGCAAGCATCTGACCAGCCAGCGATGTCAGAAGAATTTGCATTTGCTCAAGAAAGCAAGATGGTTCAGAGCCAGAACTTTCAGGACCCTGGACAGGTCCCAGGGAAAAACAGCCAGTTATTTCAACAAGTGCTCTTGTGTTAAGGTGTTATTAGAAATAATTCAAGGATGAGGAAGATAAGGTGGGGAACAGTGTAGACGTTGCTGGACTAAAATTTGCATCATCTTACCCCGACCACAATGCCAAATTACTACGCTCACAAGAATACTTGCCAAAGAAAACCTAGTAAGAAGAATACAGCCACATCCTCCAATTTTAGGAACATTAAAAAAAAACATAACACAGGACGGAGGTTGATTTGGATATGGCCTATCCCTATGCAGGGCCATAGCCAGGATTCTAGATGTGGCTGGGGGAATATTTTTTCAGGCTGGGCAACAATGTCATATATATAAGCAGCCAGGAGTTTGAGGGTGGGCAAACAGCTATTCAGGGTGGGCAATGCCCACCATGGCCATCCCCTGGCTACGACCCTGGGCCTATGGAATTGTAATATTTTCCTTCTATTACTGTATTCCTGATGAAAATCCCTCTACACTCTGTAAAGCTGCTACTTACACAGGAGGAAAAACATCTGGATATGCTTGTATCTCCCAAGGCAAAAAGTGAATCCAGAGTTAATTCTTTCCATGCCTGCTATGGTCCAGTCCAAAATCAGGGCACTTGCCACTACTATTTACTAAAGGTGTTCTGAAAAAAACACAACCAAGTTCTGTTGTCTCATCTGGTCTGACTCTGGGCCAGCCTGCTAAGCTAGAATCCATTGTTTTTAGAACAGGACAGGCAGAGGTGGACAGCTTGTGAACTTTTAGGTACTAGGCTGGACTGCAACTTCCATTATCCCTTTAACAGTTGCTATTCTGGGTAGTGCTGATGGGAGCTGTAGTTCAACATATCTGGAGGGCACCCTTTATGTATGCACTGCTACATTATTATAATAGCCCTGGTGGCGTGGTGGTTAAAATGCTGTACTGCAGCCAAAAGGTTGTGAGTACGATCCTGACTCAACCTTCCATCCTTCTGACATTGGTAAATTGAGTATCCAGTATGTTGAGGGTAGTGATGTTCTTATCCCACAACATTACAATTTAATTTAATTTAATTTAATTTAATTTAATTTAATTTAATTATTCCTATATCCTCTCAGATTCCGAGGTTCCCTCCAAATCCTTTTTGACCTGTGAAAGACTTGACAACCTCAGGACTTGTGGGGGAAGGGTTTTGATATCTGAAAATCACCACTACATGCCTCAATTCCTGGAAGCAGGAGAGGTGGCAGTGATTTTTGGATATTAAAGACTCTGCTTCCCCATTGGGAGGTTCTCAAAGCCTCCCTTGGGTCCAAAGGGATTTCAGCCATTATGTCTCTGTCTGATCTGTGACCGTTAGGGTTATTGTAAAAGAGGTGTATAATAACAATTATGGAGAATAGAAGAGAAACCTAACATCCCCAAGCTACAATGAAAATGCCTGGAGTTGTCTCAAAAGCAGCTAGAGTACTCTGGCAACTATAGTCCCAAATAATAACCTTAGATGCTTGAGATGGCATGCCAAAGTGTAGGACTGGGATTCTCAACCTGTGGCCCATGGGATGGATGCAGCCCCCGGTGCCATTTCATGTGGCCCCACACCTCCTCCACTACACCCGGAAGTGCCATGTGGTGGAGGAAGGGGAAAATGGCTATTCAGCCACTGAAGCTGTCTGAGGGAGCGTGACAAGGGCCCTGGCTTTAAAAGGTTGAGAACTCCTGGTGTAGGGCAAAAACGGAGATGACTGTTTTTTGTGAGTATGGGGATTACTTAGATTGTCTTTTTCTCATTCATGCAGAGCTAGCTCTGTTTTTGACACTAGTTTACTGTATTTTGCTGTAACCCTCAGCTGCCAGAGGTTATCGCCCCAGCTGCTCTGTGCTTACATAATGCACAGCAGAACAATGCTTTGGTTTCTCTGCTTATGGATTAGTGAAACAACCATTGTGCAGGCAAGACTGATAAACAGCTGCAGGCTTTCCAGGGCCAGTGTGGCCTTCTTTTAAAACTACCTCGCCCTCCTGTGTGATCTGCAAGATGTTCCTCACAAATTGTCTCATCAGAATAGGCCATAAACTTAAAGGCAAAAGAGTACTCATCCATAATTGAGAGCTCTGCCATGGAGCATAGCAAAGAAACTTTTTCTGACCTGCCACATGGAAGCATCAGCTTGTGAGGCTGAGCATAGGCAGCATGATGGCCATTTTTATTGCCTGGTAGTTGCTGCCACCTCCATGTGGCATTGCAAAGGGGTGATTCTGGGGTCCAGTTCATGAGTGTTACATAGTCCACAGCCCTTGCATCACAACTGGCATTCCCCTTATCTCAGATAGGAGAGCACCAGGGGCAATCAATCACATCAACACATGGCCCTTCCCAGGAGAGCACTTGTCACCACAATGGAGAACCCAACTGACCAAGAGGTGGTCAGTTTGGGGGCCCAGAATGGGTGTTGGTGGTTCCTATAGATCATTGATGGTGGACCTTTTAGAGATTGAGTGCCCAAACAGAGGGCCTGAGTGAACTCGGTGCCGGGGGGGGAGGAAGTGCTCCCATTGGGCTGCTGGGTGAACTCTGTGCTGGGGCAATGGCGTGTGTGCCCAGAGAGAAGGCAGTGAGTGTCCCCTCTGGCATGCATGCCATAGGTTCACCACCACTGCTATAGGTCATTGCATTGAGTTTGCAGGGTTGTTAGTTACAGAACCTTTTCTAGGGCACTAACTCATAGAGTCCCAGGGACTGCAGTGGCTCAAGTGGCTAAGACGCTGACTGGGAGGCGAGAGGTCAGCAGTTCGATTCCCGAGTACTGCAGGACGGAATGAGCTCCCGTCTTTGTCCCAGCTCTTGCCAACCTAGCAGTTCAAAAGCAAGAAATTGCAAGTGGATCAATAGGGACCACTTCAGTGGGAAGGTAACAGTGTTCTGTGCGCTCCGGTGTCTAGTCATGCCTGCCACATGACCATGGAAATGTCTACAGAAGCAGACAGCGCTGGCTTTTTGGCTTTGAAACAAAAATGAGCACTGAACCCTAGAGTTGGATATGACTGGCTTTTGAGCAAGGGAAACCTTTACCTTTACCTTAACTCATAGAGTTACCGTAAGTTAGAAAAAGCTTTGGCAGCACATAAGAGTAACAGTGACAGTGAAAAGCAATGCAAGTTGCATGCTGCTCCAGTATGGAATGCATCTGCACACACAAAACAAGTTGATATCGCTGTTAATGAAACAATGTACATAGTGACAGGAGGCCTCAAATCTACACCAGTACAGACAATATATCCTCTTGTTGTTCTTGCTCTACCTAAGATAAGGAGAGAAGTAGCAGCTGATGCCCAGACAACTGAGGAAGAGAATGACCCTTGACATCCTCTAAATGAATATTTGCCTCAAGTCCGCTGGCTCAGATCCAGGAAGAGCTTCATGGCAAGAACAAACATTCTTGAGGGTATGCAAAAGCAAAGCCAAATTAGAAGATGGAGGAAGGAGTTCAGTGAACAAGGAATAACACTGAAGGAGGATATGGCTGAGGAACAAAACCTCCCTGATGTCATTTGGAGAAACCAGAATAGGCAGAGGGTTGGAGTCCCTAAATGCAAGGCCAACATGCCCAAATGGGGGTTGCCAGAGGACAACACCCTGTTTGAATGTGGAGAGATACAGAATCAAGATCATCTCTTGGGCTGCTGGTTACTACCGGGGAAAATGTACCCACGAGGATTTAAGTTTGGCCAAAAACAAAGACAAGAAAGTGGCTTCATTTTGTCAGTTTAAAGTCTGATCTGGACACAAAAATTCAAAACTGTCTTGCACACCTGGTGTGTAAAACTGCTACACCATGTACTTTTTGTATGAATCACACTCCGCTCCACACACCTGAAAGATCATATAAAGAAGTTTGGTGAAAATAATGTCATGGTTTTATCAAGAGTGAGATGGGCCACTACATAGTGGCACAAGTTGTCACAGTTCTTCATGTAAAGAGAGCTTTCTGACTGCCTCTTCCAGAAACAGGACTGTGAAAAGGTTAACTGGCATTTTGTGACTAGCAACAAAAAGTGCGAACTGAGTCCTAGCATTGCCTCTGTTGTATATAAAATAAGATGCTGTTTCTGTCTGGAGTCTGTGCCGGCCGGCCTGTCTTGATCTGCAGTGGCTTGTTCACACATGCAAGAACAATCACACGTAGCATTTTTAAAATGAGCAGTGAGAGTGGCATGTTAATAAGAGAGGCCAGTATTTATTCTCCCTGTATTACATTTGATGTATCTGAGACCTTCCAGCTAAGTCTGTGTGGAAAATTACAGCTAAGGGCTGTTATGGACAACTCTGTATGCACATGTGCAGGGAGAGGGAGAGGGAGAGAAAGATCATTTCAATGCCTCCTCACTCTCACTTCAGATGCAGCCAGGCAATTTCAGGCTCCAGATATCATGGTCTTATACCCAGCTCCTGCTTTAGAAATTAATGTGGTGTCCTACTTGATTTCACTTACTTGTGTTAGGCTAGCCCTTCTGAATATGGAAGTCTTCCTGCTCACTCTGCCATGCAGGTCCCTTGGCTTTAGCATCAAAGCTTAGCCCTGACATCACCGCTGTCCGGGTGTTCAGACAAGTATATATAGGACTCAGAAGGTGGAGACAATCTCTTCAGGACATCACCGTGCCTGCCTATATGACGCATTCGACTAACGACACAATCGCCTAACAACGCATTCAACTAATGACATTTTTGATTAGCGGCACATTGTTAGCGGCAAAGTCACCATTTGCACAATGACGTTTTTAGCATCATTATGTGAAAACGTCTTTAATCGAGGTTTTCCCATAGGAAGCTGCTTTTTTAGCATTGTTGTGCAAAAATGTCGTTAATCGAGGTTTCCCATAGGAAGCCACTTTTTAGCGTTGTTGTGTGGGAACTCACAATAACAACAATTTGTGATTAACGATGCTACTCATGGAACTAAGCATTGTCGTTAATTGAGGGTCTACTGTATTCATTTTTATGCAGAATAATGCTGGAAAGTGCTAAAGTCTTCTATATACAACAAGATTAACTGAATTTATAGAAAATATTTTACTTGCTAAAATTATCTAATACTTTTTGTTAATTAAGATGGAGCAATGCTTTGAAAGCTTTCAGACTCACCAGAACTTTTCACCAGCCTGGGGAAAGGACAAAAATTGTTCAGGGTGGAGGAGAAGCATGGCAGCCCACAAAATCAGTTGCTTCTTCACTCACGTCCGAAGTAATCCAGTGGTGCTTCTGGAGATGAAGGATCCATCAACAGGATGCTGTTGCTGTCCAAGAGATGTCTGGACATGCTCATAGTTCTCATATTCTTCAGGGAGGGTCCTTCTGCATCTCTCATAATCATAAAGTCTTGGCCATGAGGTCCACAGTTCAATGCACTTCCCCATTTTTCTACACCAGCTCCCCATTTCTATTGCAGCCAAGAGTTCTGGAGATCTGAAAAGCTCACACAATTGGGGGTGGGGGTTACTTGGTCCTAACAAAGATATTGTCCACTTGAGGATTTTGCGATTTCGTTTTGTCCTCATGGACCAATACTGCTTTGCAGGCGCACCCCCCCAATAACGGACACAGACAACATTGAAAGTGGATAACAGCATAGGGCCACATTTATTGATTCAATGCCCTAGTCCGAATTATAAATTTGCATTGGTAAAACGACCAATCATAATTCCTAAGGCAAGCAGGCCGAAGTAACACTGGTAAGGTACCACCCAAAATTGCCAACGGCAATTGGTTACAATGTATCAATTTGTATCAATTTGTTTGTTGACAACAAACAAATTGTTGACCGTAGTCAATAACTAACTTATGACCCCACCCTCTGACGCGTATCCGTGAAATCACAGGGGTGATGCATGCTGGTTAGCAATCATCATCACCCCATCGCCTGGTTCGTCGTTGACCGGACAACGTTTAACTAATTTATTCCTGTCTAGTGTTGTCCAGTCAATTGCGAACCTGCCGGATACTTGTGGGTCATACTGTTTACCTTACCAGTGCTACCCGCCAATGTGACCAAAGTCAACAGTAGAAACACAGAAAGCCCCCAATATCAAACCATAGCAACAGTGTGGGGTGGGCAAAAAAGCCAGGACCCGGAGCCAATATGGGTCCCAACCAAAAATTCCCACCCGGCCCCGAAGCGACCATAATATCACACTGTTAACTAGGGAGGGGGTGGAGGGGAAAAAACTTCTCCGCTCCGTCGCTGAGGTAAAATGGCAGCTTGGCTGCCTCGTGGCCACCCCTTTTATCAGGGAGCTGGCCACGCCCCTAACTACCCGGATTCTCTGTCCTGTGGGGGGGGCCCGCAAAGGGCGCGGCGGCCATTTTGGCGCCGCGCTTGCATTGCAGGCGCACCCCCCCCAATAACGGACACAGACAACATTGAAAGTGGATAACAGCATAGGGCCACATTTATTGATTCAATGCCCTAGTCCGAATTATAAATTTGCATTGGTAAAACGACCAATCATAATTCCTAAGGCAAGCAGGCCGAAGTAACACTGGTAAGGTACCACCCAAAATTGCCAACGGCAATTGGTTACAATGTATCAATTTGTATCAATTTGTTTGTTGACAACAAACAAATTGTTGACCGTAGTCAATAACTAACTTATGACCCCACCCTCTGACGCGTATCCGTGAAATCACAGGGGTGATGCATGCTGGTTAGCAATCATCATCACCCCATCGCCTGGTTCGTCGTTGACCGGACAACGTTTAACTAATTTATTCCTGTCTAGTGTTGTCCAGTCAATTGCGAACCTGCCGGATACTTGTGGGTCATACTGTTTACCTTACCAGTGCTACCCGCCACACGGAGGGGCTTCAAAGAAGACCTGACGCCCCCCCCCAGACCGTCAGCTCGGTCAACAGGCCTGCTCGCCAATCACCCAACAGGAGGTCCATACCTCCTCGCGACAGATGGACCCCATCCCCTGCATACAAGTCGTAATTTTGTAGACTAATATCGGGGTGATGACTAACCCGCCCCCAAGCCCTGTTGGCAAGAAACCGCGCCATTGCCTTATTGACCGCACGCCTAGCGCGGTCAAGGGCCAGGAGGTTAACGCCCCCTCTGTAAGAATGGCGCGGGACAATGTCCGACCAAACCAGGGTTGTGGCAGGCCAGACATAATGCAAGTAGGCGAGGTCCTCGCGAATCGCATGCTTAAGCGATAAGCCGGTGACCTGGCCCAAATCATTGCCCCCCAGGTGGATGATTAGAATGTCAGGCGGGTCAGCACCCAGGCCAGAAAAAAGGAAAGGCCGCAGCTCCTGCCATAACATCCCTGGCTTACCATGCCATGCGAGACTGGCGTGGTCACCCAGTCCCAGTCGGGGTCCCCATCCTGTCGCCGCAGCGTAACGCGCTGCCCTGTGCACATAGCTGTGGCCCACCAGCCATACTGTCACCGGTGTAATACGACACCCAGGGTCTGTAAGAAAATTGAGAAAAAAGGCGGTAAGGTGACTGGATTGGTACTCATGGCGGGAGTGGGCGCACATAAAACTGAAAACATTGCGAGCCCCACCTTCCCATGCTGCGTATGTCAGCCCCAGAGTACCCAAAAGCAGCTGCTGTAGAGGCTGCACCAATCCGGAACGAATGTGTGCCATAACGGGCACCTGGTAGGCCCACCCTGGTGAGGGCTCTGGCTGTCACCTTCCAAAACTGAAATTTAGTAAGGGGAGACCCATCTTGGTGACAGAAAAACGGGCCATGGTGCATGCCACGCAGTGCCAGGAATTCCTGTAGGGCACCAACCGGACAGATGTCTGCCAAAGAAC
Source organism: Bradypodion pumilum (assembly GCA_035047305.1). Classification (NCBI taxonomy): domain Eukaryota; kingdom Metazoa; phylum Chordata; class Lepidosauria; order Squamata; family Chamaeleonidae; genus Bradypodion; species Bradypodion pumilum. Next base: position 175,216,336 of record JAWDJD010000002.1, on the reverse strand, counting down.
AACGTAGCAGTCTTACACCACTGCCTACGCCATGCTGATCTGTTTTAGAGGAGCGTATCCTCAACTGGGCCCAGTCTTTGGCTACATAGACATCTTCGAGTTCCAGTGCCCTACCACTTGCATCCGCCTTAGACAGCATCACGAGTTCGCTGACGCGGAGCGCTCCAAAAAATGCCACCGTTGTGGCTGCGTGAAAAAGGGCTGCCTCATAATGATCAAAACAGAGGCCAGGCCAGCCCCGGGCCAACTGGGTAAGAACCCCTGGGGAAATAGGGTGCCGATCATCCGGGCAACGCCCGCGCTCGCGCACCCACCCCTCCAAAACGTGTCGCACACGGAAGTCAGAGGTGGTATCCACATGACCTCCCACTTTGGCCATAAAAGCCAACGCCGAGAGCTTGGATGCTATGGTGCGAGGTGCAAGGCCCTGTGCGTGCAGGTGAACCATGAACCGCAGAACATGGTCCACCGGGATGGGCCAGGTCTCTGGCAAGAGAAATTGAGTAGCAAATGCCCTATAAGAATTGAATGCTTGTTGATACGCCTTACGCGTGCGTGGCGCTAGTGACAGGCCAATCGCCCGGTTCACCTCTCCTTGCCAATAGTCCACATCTCGTCCGGGAGTGGCGAGGGAAATTCCTCCGCATCCGGGGCCAAGGCGCGGAACCGGGAGATCTGCAGGCGGGACAAAGCGTCAGCAATATCATTATTAATCCCTGGGACATGCCTGGCTCTGAACAAAACGTTGAGGCGCAGGCAGCGCAGCACAAAATGGCGCACTAGGTCCATGACCCTGGGCGATTTGGAAGTCTGTGCATTGACAATGTGGACAACAGCAGCATTGTCGCACCAGAAATGCACCACCGAATTAGCCCACAGTTCGCCCCATAGCATCAAAGCCCCCAGAATGGGAAAAAATTCCAGGTATGTGAGATCCCGCAGGCGACCTGTGCCTGCCCATGCCGGTGGCCACCCACCATAGGCCCACTTCCCATTGAAGTACATCCCATAGCCCAGGGATCCTGAGGCATCAGACTGGATCTGGAAATTGGGGGACTCCAGGAGGTCAGACCTCCAAAATGAGACCCCATTAAACTCCCTCAGGAATTGCAACCAGACGAACATGTCTGCCCTGATACCCCGGGTGAGCCTGACTCTGTGGTGTGGCCTGGATAACCCTGCCATGGCGTCGCATAATCGCCGAGCAAAAGCCCTGCCCGGTGCGACCACCCTGCAAGCAAAATTAAGGTGCCCATGTAGGACCTGAAGTTCTCTCAGTGATGCCTTACGCTTGGCCAGCAATTCCGAGATAAGGGTCACGATCCTGGACACCTTATCACCCGGCAACCTAGAAGCCTGCACTACTGTGTCAATCTCAACCCCCAGGAATACTAGCTTGGTCGATGGGCCCTCGGTCTTTTCGGGCGCTAAAGGGACACCAAGTTCCTCCATTAGCGTCTGAAATGTGTTGAGGAGACGTGCGCACGTGTCCCAGCCCCGTTTACCCCCGAATAAAAAGTCATCCAGGTAATGGGCTACAGACCGGGACCCTGACCTGCGGACGAAAGCCCACTCTAGGAAGGTACTAAAACGCTCGAAGGCCGAGCATGAAATGGAGCAGCCAAAAGGCATGGCCTTATCAAAATAATATTCCCCCTTAAATTTAAAACCCAGCAACTCAAAGTCGCCCGGGTGCACTGGCAAGAGGCGAAAAGCCGACTTAATGTCGCACTTGGCCAGCAGGGCACCCGGGCCACACGAGCGGACCATGCGCAACGCATGGTCAAACGATGTATACCTGACTGAACAAAGGTCATCAGGAATAGCATCATTGACCGATCGGCCGGCTGGGTAGGACAAATGATGAATAAGGCGAAACTCACCCAGTGACTTCTTGGGGACCAAACCCAGTGGCGAGACCTTAAGATTGGGAAACGGGGGTACGGGGAAAGGTCCAGCGACCCTGCCCGCAACTAACTCCTTTTGAATGCTGGCCGCGGCCACCTCCTCCCTTCCTCTGAGGGATAAAAGGTTGGGGGCATCCTGGGGGGACCTATCAGCCACAAAAGGGATACGAAATCCCTGCTTAAAACCTTGTAGAATATACTCCCTGTCCTCCCCCTTCGGGTACGATGCGAGCCAGCGCTCCAGCATGTCCACCTTAATTGGGGAGGGGGCCTTTTGGAGGACTAGCTCCATCCGTGGCAGCCTTTCCAGCCCACTGTCCACCCTTCCCTCTGCCTCGCGGCCCTCCAGGCTTGGGGCAAGCAGAGGCTGCGTGGGGGCCAGAGCATGTGGGACACTCATGCTTATACCTGCAGTTCTTTCGATTGCAGGAACCAATTGACGAGAAAGTCCAGCACAGCAGGCGGGCTGGAACCCCCTGCCCCGCCGCCTGGCGGGTAACCTGCGCTGGAGCCGCTCGCTGGACCGCATGTCCGCAATGGTATCTATCCCCCGGGGCAGGGCGTGTAGGTGTCATATACAGAAGCCAAAGCCTCTGGCATGGCTCATCCCATCTCATCTCAGGGTGAAGGGGAATCCTCATACGGAATCCCTCATCATATGCCAGCCATGAGGGGCCCGGGAAATCGACCATCGCCCTGTATATGTTGTCCAAATATTGGACCATGGGGATAGCTAAATCCGGCCGCGCCCTCAGATATACCGCCATGTATATCAAATAAGCGGGGAGCCAGTTGGCCCAGGTACGCGGCGGCTTACGGCGGCGTGCCTGCTCCTTGTCCTTCTCATCCTGACCCTCCCTTTCTTCCTTGGTGGGCTCTCTGTTCAGGAGTGAGAAGATATCTACGTACTCCCCTCGCCATATCTTTTCCCTGGTAGCCTGTGCCAGGTGGTCACCCAAAGGCAAGGAATACCCCGCCGTCGGCAAGGCCGAAAAAGGGACAGCCGGCCTGGTAAAAGGGGCCTGGACTAATCCAGCTACCCCCAGGACATTCCCTGTAGTGTAAGGACCCATGCCCACCCCAGTGCCCAAGGTGGCAGTCGTCGTCGCCGGGTGGGTCGCTGACAGCGTGGCCCCCGCACCACCCGCGCGAGGCCAAGGCCATTGAAAGGCCCCCCCGAATTGGGAATGTGTGTGGATGTACTCGCTTGCACCGTATACTCACACGCTGCACCCCCGTGGGCCGCCCCCACCGGGGGTTCCGGCCCACTGGGGGCGTCGGAGCTCACGACCGACGTAGAGCTCATCACCGGGGCTTGACTCGCACCTGGTTGCTGACTGGGGAGCTGCGAGGCAGTGGCCGAAACCGCGCCACACGCCTGCAGCAGCTCGACCCTCCCCGCCGGCTGTTGTCCTCCAGCCGACAGCGTCTCAAAAGGAACCCCAAAAGGGGCACCCGCCTGACTGGCCCGCGCCAACGACGCCTCCAGGGCCGCAATGCGGGCCAGCAAGGTGTCCACGTTGACCATGGGCAAAGGGCCGGCCGGCCCGCCTGGCCCAGGCATGGGTACAGGTCCCTGTACCCCGGGCGCCACATATGGCCATTGGCCAGCACCTAATCCCGGCAGGGTTGGTGGAGAAACCTGCCAAGGCAGGGGGCCGCACCACCCCCCAAGGCTAGAGGGCCCCGGGAGAGGCTGCAGTCCAAGAGGAGTAGGCCCAACAGAGTGGGCAGGAGCAGGAGCGGTGCCTACCGCTCGTGGGCCACGGGCCGGAACCCCTTCCGCGCCCGCGCTCTGATCACCCACCCCGGGCCAAGGGGCAATAGACCCCATTCCGCCGGCCCCGGCCGGGGCCGGCAAAGGTGGCTGCTGAGGAGGCGGAACCGCGGTCCTCCGACCTGGGTTTCGCCTCCTAACCCCACGAGCTGAGCTCGAAGCTGCCTTCTTCTTCGAAGGCATCTCCACCAGGAGCAAAAAGGGGAAGCCGGGAAGGCAGAGCCGCTACCAAAAGGCTTCCCGGTAAGCTAAAGAGCGACGGAGCCGCAGGAAAAAACTTCTCCGCTCCGTCGCTGAGGTAAAATGGCAGCTTGGCTGCCTCGTGGCCACCCCTTTTATCAGGGAGCTGGCCACGCCCCTAACTACCCGGATTCTCTGTCCTGTGGGGGGGGGCCCGCAAAGGGCGCGGTGGCCATTTTGGCGCCGCGCTTGCATTCTCTGGATTTATTGCAAAGTGAAGTGACATACAAACCAGGGACACACCAGAACCTTCCTCCTATTTTGAGCTCATACACACAGAACAGGGAAATGTTTTACTATTGTGTTCTTTATTCCTCTGACACTGCTTGCTGTTGGGTAGGCATGACTGAACATGGAGGCAGGCAGAGCCAGAAGTGGATAGAGCCAGATCCTGCAATGGTCCACCCCCCCCCCCACCACCACCACCACCCTTTGTTCTATCCTTTTTCTCTCCAACTCATTTTTTTCCTCCCTCATTCTCTCCATCCAGAAAGATGCCAGAAGAGGGAAAGATCTGAACCATTTATTTGCAGTGTGTTTTGAAATTTAGGCCGAGGAGCTGCATGTATCTCTGAGGCTGCAGGTTGCTTACCCAGTGCTCTCATTAAAGGCATCTGTGGGTTGCCCGTGTGAATAATTGGCTAAACCTTTCCCAAGGGGTTCGCCCGGCCTTCGACAGATCTAGGGACCAACCAGACTTTGCTGGAAAGGCAATTGGGATATGGGCTAGTTAGATAGTTTGGGGGGCAATTCATAAAGCCTTGGCTGATGGCTACAATAGAAATAGGGCAAAAGCCAAAGCTGGTTACTCTAATGGAAATACACAATCCTCTGCTTCTGGCCACGGATTAGGTTGGGCAATTAAGCCACGCCAGACAGCAGAAAATTAGGCACCCGGAGTCAATACACATTGACTCCGAGATTAGGGCAGGAACAATGGGTCTCGCCAGCCCAAGGTAATTAGGTTCAAGACGTTCAGCAACCCTTAGATGCTCAGCAACACTCAGCAACCCCAGGGTAACTTCCGAGAGCTGACGTGGCAGCTCGACCACTGGAAGAGGTCACGTATGCAAGCCTTCTGTATTAGGGGATCACGCGCATCCTAGGCGCACATCACCCCAAGGCAGGGTAATAAATACGTGCCATCCGACCCAGGTCAGGGCTGGACTTCACCGCACGATTGTCTCACATGTCTTCCTTGCGGCCAGCCACTACAACACCTGGGACCCATTGCAACAGGCATCAAATGATGAATGTGTTGCTGGAAAACAGCCAAATATGTCAAGTGATAAACCGGCAGTGAAGATCAGTGAAGTGAAGATTCATCCATCTAATGCAGGGGTGCCCAAACTATGGCCCATGTGCCAGATCTGACCCCCGATGCCAATTCATCAAGCCCACAAAGCCCTCGTTGCTCCTGGAAGCAGAAGTAAAATGCGCCCATATGAGCATGTTTTACTTCCACTTCTGGGAACGAGGGCTTCACCAACCAGATGAATTGGTGCCAGGGGGCAGATCCAGCCGATGGGCCATAGTGACCGGCCCTTTGAACCCCATGACCTACGCACAGCCTGAAAAGTTTGGGCACATCTGATCTAATGAATGAAAAATCAATAACTGTGCAGAAGTGTTTGTTGTGTGTGGTTGCTGTCTCCTCCCCTCCCCACCTCCAAAGAAAGTTGGTATACACAAACAGGCATTGCTTTTCCCATCCTTTGAGCTCCCTAGACAGAAGAAGTGTTGGATTGGGGCCGTGAAGCGGCCCTTGAGGTCCCGGAGGAGACTGGTCAAGTAACGACACGAGACAAGATGGAGCGAAGACCAGTGGTTTATTGAGGGAAAAACATCATCATATATAGGAATTCAAGGCAGCGTGTGATAGAATCGTCATCTGACAGAAAATCATATCACCCATTTACCCGGGTTAATGGGGAATCTATCTTGGGGAAGTTAATTAGCTAGGGCAAACACTGACAAGGGGAAATCCATTGTTCGTGGCTTACACCAGGGTAACATGGCCACTATTTGCACTAGAGCTTGGGCTCTTCTGTGGGTGAGTAATTGCCTAATCGCTAACAGAAGTTAGCGATCTCGCTTCCCTCAGCAGAACTGTCGGTCAGGTCAGATGTGGGTAAATCAACCCTATGATTATTAATCCGCTCCCCAATTTCCATACTGGCAAGGGCCAGTGGCCAGGAGTTTTCTCGACTGGTTTAACCTCTGCCAGAGGCCGTATGTGCCAATTGTGCATGCGGAATCCGCATCCCCCCTTTCTCTGTTATTTTTGGACCTGACAGACGGCCCTGCGTAGGAGGGGCATCAGCTGGTGTGTGGGAATGACGTGTCGGGGTTCCCTCCATGGGGGACATCTTGACAGCAGCGAGGGAATACATTGCATGAAACAACACACTGTTGTGCCCAGTATTATCACCCCCACAATCACTTTGAGTGTCATCTGAAGCCATCCCCATGGGAGCCACGACCACAACGAATCCCACCACCCCCATGAAGCATCCTCTTTGATGTTCTTAACTAGGGTGTGGAGGTCCGTGAGCTGGCTTTGTACCTTGTGGGTATTGTCTGTGAGATTAAAGCAACACATGCCATGGACAGACTCGCAACCCAAATGATGTAACAACAGGGGATAATCGATAGCTGCTTGATTATCCAGTATGGCGTGGCGAAGCTCTGTCTGCTCCTGATTGAGCAGCGCTATCATCGAGGAGGTGTGGTTAATGGCTCTTGCCAAAGCGCAAGCCAATTGACCAATTCTCTGAGCATTGCCTATGGCTAAGCCTGGCACACTGAATATACTGACAGCTGCCTGGTTTTTCAGAACTGTGGGTCTGAATCCAGACTGCTTTCTGTAGCAAGGCAAGATAATGAGATGTGTCATTGATCTCTTACTGTGACCTAAGGTGATTCTAAGCTATTTCTGCAACTTCTGGTGTTGTGCAAATGTCTTTGCAGGCACACCCCCCAAAAAAAGACTCAGACACTGGTGAAAGTGGATAACGGCATTGGGCCACATTTATTGATTCATGCCCTAGTCCGAATTATAAATTTCGATTGGTACTCAACCAATTATAATTCTTAAGGCAAGCAGGCCGCAGTAACCCTGGTAAGGTAACTCCCAAAATTGCCCACGGCAATTGGCTACAATGTATCCATTTGTATCAATTTGTTTGTTGGCAACAAACAAATTGTTGACCGTAGTCAATAAACTAACTACTGACCCCACCCTCTGATGCGTATCCGTAAAATAACGGGGTGATGCATGCTGCCTAGCTCATGCCATCACCCCATTGCCTGGTTCGTCGTTGACCGGACAACGTTAACCAACTTGTGCCTATCTAGTGTTGTCCAGTCAATTGCGAACCTGCCGGATACCTGTGGGTCATAAATATTTACCTTACCAGTGCTACCCACCCATGTGACCAAAGTCAACAGCAATAAACCCCTATATCAAACCATAGCAACAGTGTGGGATGGGCAAAAAAGCCAGAACCCAATAGCCAATTGTAGGTTCCAGCCAAAAATTCCCACCCGGCCCCGAAGCGACCAAAATATCACACTGTTAACTAGGGAGGGGGTGGAGGGAAAAACTTCTCCTCTCCGTCGCTTTCGCAAAATGGCAGCTCGGCTGCCTTGTGGCCACCCCTTTTAAAGGGTGCTGGCCACACACCCCTAACTACCCGGATGCCCAAGTCCAGGGGGGGCGCAAAGAGCGCGGTGACCATTTTGGCACCGCACTTGCATTGCAAGCGCACCCCCCAAAAAAGGACTCAGACACTGGTGAAAGTGGATAACGGCATTGGGCCACATTTATTGATTCATGCCCTAGTCCGAATTATAAATTTCGATTGGTACTCAACCAATTATAATTCTTAAGGCAAGCAGGCCGCAGTAACACTGGTAAGGTACCTCCCAAAATTGCCCACGGCAATTGGCTACAATGTATCCATTTGTATCAATTTGTTTGTTGGCAACAAACAAATTGTTGACCGTAGTCAATAAACTAACTACTGACCCCACCCTCTGACGCGTATCTGTAAAATAACGGGGTGATGCATGCTGCCTAGCTCGTGCCATCACCCCATTGCCTGGTTCGTCGTTGACCGGACAATGTTAACCAACTTGTGCCTATCTAGTGTTGTCCAGTCAATTGCGAACCTGCCGGATACCTGTGGGTCATAAATATTTACCTTACCAGTGCTACCCGCCACACGGGGAGGCATCCATGATGACTCACCGCCCCCCCCCCCCAGACCGTCAGCTCGGTCGCCAGGCCTGCTTGCATCACACCCAGAACGAGGTACATACCTCTGACCGACAGGTGGACCCCTTCTCCTGCCTACCAGCAAAATTTGTTTGTAAGTCGATCATCCGGACTCCAATGGCCGTCTCACAGCCATGCTCAGAACGGGCCGGAGCCACAGCCCCGTCCACTGACTGCCGGAACAGTCCAAACTAGGGAGATCCGCGTCTCCCCTAAATTGGTGTCTCGGCACGATGTTAGACCATAGCGACCATATGTAAGCCATACATGATACAAAATGCCAGGTCACAGCCCCTCGACAATTTAATAACAGCAGTGATCCGTATAAGACCGCTGCCGCCGAGGCGCCTGTAAAACATCGGGCAGTCCAGCATCCCTGTCAGACAGCAGGAATGGCCACAGTTCCCGCCCCCATGTGCCGCACATACCATACCATAGCAGACGTGCGGATGCACACAGCCCAGCCGGGGTCCACTCTCTGTCGCTGCAGCATATACTGCCGCCCAGTGTACATAGCTGCGGCCCACCAGCCCCCTGCCACCGGAGTGCTGAGACCCCTAGGATCTGTAAAAGAGGAGAAAAAGGTGAAGGACATAACTAGGTACTCAAACAGTGAGGGGACGTACATATTTGAAATTGCGCGTAGACGCCTACCCACCTCCGAGTACCCCAAACGTAGCTGCGATCAACGCGATGCCTATCTTAAGTAAATGGTGCCAAAACGGGCACCACACCACGAAACGCGGCACCGGTCACCCTCAGGGACTGTACTAAGGTAAGGGTAGACCCAACCCGGTGGCAGAAAACAGGCTGGGGCACGCAGCAGGCACTGTCGAAAATTCAGGTAGGGCACCAACCGGACAGATGTCTCAAAAACTTAGTAGCAGTATACACCACTGCCTGCACCGTGCTGAATAACCCGTGAGGACCGCATCCCCACTCGAGCCCACTCATGTGTGACAGAGACATCTTCGAGTTCCAGTGCCCTACGAGACACATCCGCCTTATACCGTTGGCACCAACTTTGGCACCCACTCACTGATGCGGAGCGCTCCAAAAAAGGCTACCGTGGTAGCTGCATGGCCAAGAGCCACCTCACACCTATCTGTACATAAGCAATGCCAGCCTCGTGCAAGGTGGGTAGAAACTCTGGGAACAGGGGTGACGCGCGTAAGGGCGGCGGACATGTTCCCGTGTCCACCCCTCCCAAACACGACGCCTGAATGCAGAGTGATACGCCTTACGCGTGCGAGGTGCCAACGACATGTCCGGTTCCCCTCTCCTTGTCAAACGTCCAACCCTCAGCCAAAAGTGGCGAGTGGAATCCCTCTGCTTCCAGAGCACGGCACAGAACCAGGTGATCTGCGGTGATGGAGAGCAGCAGAATGTCATTATAAATACCCATAACATGTCTGGCCTAGAACAGCACATTAGGCGTAGGCTTCTCAAGAGAGTAGACGGACTAATGTCATGACCTTGGGGGATTTGCATGTCTGGGTGTCGACAATGTTCACCACTACCGCATTGTCACACCGAAATTGGACCACTGAGTAGGCCCACCCCTTGCACCATAGCATCAGTGCTCTCCAAATGGGAAAAACGCAAGGCAGGTAAGATCGCAGGGCGATCAGTCCGGGAGCCGGAGGTATCTGACCGTACTAGATATCTAGGGCAGACCACTAGGTCTGACCTCCCATAAGATACCCATCTAAACCCCGGAGTAATTTGAGCCAGAGCAAACCCATTGAGGGGGGGGGCAGTGAATTAACTACAATTCCCAAGGGCACACTCGATGTTTGACAATCAATGCCAAAATCGCCATGGACATCCAAGCCACCGTATCACCGGTTAACCTGGATGCCCGCGTGACAGCATCGAGGCAAAAATTGTGATGCTAGGACATGGGACCTCAGTCTATTCAGGCGCCAAGGGGACACCCAGTTCCCACCTGAGTGTCTGAATCGTGATGAGGAGACGCGTACACGTGTCCAAGCCCCGTTTAACCCCAGACCCAAAAGTCGTCGAGGTAATGGGCTGGAGACCGAGAGCCCAACCTGTGAGCCAATGCCCACTGAGTGAAAGTCCCACATCGGTCAGGTGCTGAACCTGAATTAACGCATTCAGAAAGGGATCGGCGTTAACTAATTAAAATTCCCCCAAAACCTAAAAACCCGATAGGTCTAAATCATGGGGTGTACTGGCAAAAAGCTGGAAGCCGAGTGCATATCACACTGTGCCAAAACAGCGCCAGAATTGCGTGAGCACGCCACCCATAGTAGCCGAGGCAACTACGAGCACCTGACCGAACAAGGTCATCAGGAAGGTCATCCCTGAACGGAACACCCACAGGGTGAGCTGAATGAAGGATTATATTACATTCACCCTTTTTCTAGCTCAGTATGAGCTTCATGGGGGATACCTTCGACTAAGGAAAGGTGGTTCCAAGAAGGGCCCCCGCTACTCTCATGGCCCCCAACTTCCGTAACTGTGGACCGTGGAGCCCCCTCCCCGTTACCCTGGAAGGGAACCAGATTAGTAGCATCCTGGGGCCCCCAACACCCCCGAATGGATACAAAAGCCCCATTGAAAACCTTCCAGCAGGTCTCCCGCCCCATCCCGTCTTGGATGAACTGAGTGACATCCCTCCAGGCTGACTATAATTGGGGCGGGGGGGGCTTATGACAAAGTTAGTTACTTCAGACAGAGCTCTGATCGCCCCTGTGCACCCCCACCTCTGCCCCGCAACCCACCAACCCGCAGGCACGCGGAGGCGGCGTGAGGGCCAGCGCAAAAAAGGGGGGCACTAAGTCAGTAACGACCGTGGTGCTTAGTACACCCAGCGTCAGCTGAGCAGGCCGGACACAGTAGGCGGGCCGGAACCCCCCGCTCGACCAGTTTGCGTGGAGCCAATGTCTGAACAGCCCGCTGCTCAGCATGACCACCATGGTGCCAATCACCAGGCACCAGTCCCGTGGGTATGATGTACACGAGCACCCTTGCTGACAGGACTCATCCCACCTCCCCTCGGGATATAGAGCCACCCTCGTCCACCTTCCTCACCATGAGCCAACCGTCATGGGCCCATCCGATCGACATCAGGATGGCCCGAACAGTTCAAGCCCTGCGGCATACCACAATACGTACAAGGTATGCCGACAACCAGTTGGCCCCAAGGTGCGCGGCGGCTAACGACGATGGGACATCTCTTTGTCTCAGCCGTCCTGTCCTTCTCTCTCCCCCCAGTGGGCTCGCAGTTCAATAGGGAGAATATCCACATGTCCCCCTCCAGCCCTTACCCCTCATGGCCAGCGGCCAATAATCAACCGGGGCAAGTAATAGCCAGCCATCGGCAAAGCCATGGACTGCACATTCTGTATAAAGGGCCTATGCAGCAGGATCCAGACAGCCCCTGTGATGCTCAGCACTGTCCCGAGGGCGGACACCCCAGTGCGTGGTGGCTTACTACGGCGGGACCACACAATGTCTCTATCCTCCTGTCCGTACTTCCTATCCTTATTGGGATCTCAGTTCACAGGGAGGTACTCCCCCCCACCAAATCTTTTCCCTCATGATCTGGGGCAGATGATCACTGGGGGGCCATGAATAACCAGTCGTCGGCAATGCCATTGCCGGTACCTGATGTACGCCGGACACACACAGCAGGACCTGGACAGCCCCTGTGACACCATGTACCGCCCCGGGAGCGTAAACCCCCACCCCCAACCTCGTGCCAGAATGCAACCAAGGGGCACTGGGATAGGATGGCAAGTGATGCCCCCCAGCCTCAAATCAGCGAGGCAAAGAGCACTGAGCCCCCACTGCTGGAAATGGACTGTGATGTGTGTGCATTCAACTTGAACCGAATACTCACAAGTTGCACCCCCGTGAGCCGCCCCCACTGGGGGTTCCGGCCCACGGTGGGCGTCGGAGCTCGCGACCGAAATCGAGCTCTGGGGCGACCTCCAACGCACTGCAGCCGCAGTTCCAGACAAACGGGGAGCTGCGAGACAGCGGCGGGCACAGGCTGACGTGTCACGAGAAGCTCGACCCAGCTGTCGTGTACCCTCAGACAGCTTTGGGGGTTGCATGGCAATTTTGCCCTTCCTCCACCACATGGCACTTCCTAGTGGGGTGGAGGCAGTGGGAGACCACATAAAATGGCATGTGGGCCACATCTGGCCCACGAGCCACAGGTTGAGAATCCCTAGAGCAACCAGGAAACATTATCTGATAAACACAGTAAATAGGTGGGCCGGACGGCCCGCTAGGTATTGGGCCAGAGGCCCTAATTTGAGAGCCCGGGCCAGAATAGGGCCATGCCCAAAACTCTGGCCCCCAATGGGTAAAAACGTGCTGTGAGCCAGCACAAAGCCCTCCCCCCCAATCGTTCCGGCCCGTGGCCGGCAGCCGTTGGCCGAGGGCCGGATCCTCTGAAGGGCCGGCCTGGGGCTGAAAACGGGAGCTCATTCTGTCCTGCAGTACACAGGAAGTGAAACCACTGACCTTCCACTTCCCAGTCAGCGTCTCAGGCACTTAACACTCCGTGTCTTAGCCACTTGAGCCACCGTGATCCCCCTACGAGCAAGAAAACACCATGGGGAATCGAACTCCCAGCCTCTGACTTTGCAGCCAGATTCCTAAACCACTGAGCTATCCAGCAGTTCTGCTCAGTTACAGGCAAAAAGGAAACCAATAGGAGCGAAATCAAGGCTCTTGCAAAGAGGCAGCAAGGTAAAAGGAAGCCTCGCACAGAGGCTGACAGAGGGGGAAGCGACAGAGCAGATTCCTCCGCCCCGTCACTTCTAAAAGAATCAAGCCTCTAGCACAGAGGCGAGAGAAAACGAAGCCTCGAGCAGAGGCTAGCAAAAAGGGGGGAGGGAGCGATGGAGAAAACTTCTCCTCTCCGTCGCTTTCGCAAAATGGCAGCTCGGCTGCCTCGTGGCCACCCCTTTTAAAGGGTGCTGGCCACGCCCCCTAACTACCCGGATGCCCAAGTCCAGTGGGGGGGCCCGCAAAGAGCGCGGCGGCCATTTTGGCGCCGCGCTTGCATTCCAGCACCTATGTGGAGGTGTGAAAATAGCTTACAATGGCTGGGGATTACCGGCTACCGGGTGCTCAATCTTTGCAAGCAATGGGCCGGTGCAAACATGGGCCGGTCTGGCTTCCTTTGGTGGAAGCTGGCCGTTATTAACAATATACGACCCTACGTATACAGAAATTCAAGTATTCCTTGCAAATCCCAACTGGAGCATTGTACAAGGCATGAATAAATAAAGAGCAACTACAGGTAATAATAACAATAGAAAACATTCAGCAGCTTCTTGAAGATGAGGCTTCCCTTCTTGGTGGGGTTTCATGTGTAACTTGAGTTTGGAAAAGTCTTGTTTTGTAGAAAAGCATGGTCCTTGGAAGTGGCACTGAGTATGCAATATGTTCATAGAAATGTCTTTGGAGATGTAAGTCATAAAGGAAGACGGACAGCTGATGACATCCAAGGCTGGTGCCATCCTTTGCAATAGCCGAACTTGGCATCCGGGTCTGATTCTGGCCTCTGGTACCTGCATGGGGAAGAGACTTGTTTGGGAGATAAAAATTCTGAAAGAGTTAGTTGGTTTTCGCACTTATAGGATAGCAATTGCTGTGCAACTATGGGATGCTGTTCCCCCCCTTTCTGTTTGTTTGTCAATGTAGGACTTAAGCGTCCGATAGACCCGTTCCACAATCGCTTGTCCCTGCAGATTGTACGGAATGCCAAAGGTGTGCTTAATATCCCAGGTGGCCCTGAAGGTGGCCAGCTGCCTGGAGCTATAAACCGGGGCGTCATCGGACTTCATGTGCCGAGGTTCGCCCATGGCCGTGGGAAAGGAGATGCTGCTCCACATGGGGAGCCGTTTCTCCCTTCTGTGCTGTTGCCCAAACAAACTGTGGGAAGGTATTAATGCAAACGTGCATGTACTGCCATTTGCCAAAATGTGGGGCATGTGTGATGTCCATTTGCCACACCTGGATGGCCTCTGTTCCTCGTGGGTTGACCCCCCCCACGAGGGCCCCCCCGGCGCCCCTGCACGATGCAGACAGGAACGGACTATGCCTTGGGCTTGGGAAAGTGGCAGGTTGAACTGCCTTGCAAGTGCTTTGGCATTCTGACGAAAGAATGCATGACTCTGAATTGGAGTCGTGAATACACCTAAAACTGATCGTTGCTGAATTTCCTTTGCGGCCGCATCCGCTCTGCTATTGCCCGCGGAAATCGGACCAGGTAGGTCCTGGTGACTTCGGATGTGGGCAATATAGAGCGCTCCTGTGTGGTTCCGCAAGTGAAATTGAGCAGTGAGGAACAAACTCAGCAAATTTTCGTCTATCGCAGGAGTGATGTATGCTCCCAGTAGACTGTGGAACAAATTCCTGTACTGGCTGTCAGTAATTATGTTGAAGCGTTCTTTGGCAAAGGTGCGCAAAGCGAGGTTCACGGCTGCCAACTCTGCCCGCTTGCGGAAGAGTCAGGAGCGTGCGCCAAGCTTGGTCCTCTTGCCAAGTAAGAACCTAGTATGTGCGACCCCCCATAAGTGAAAATTGTCCTAGCCCCCCGAAGGGGAACCAGTGACATTAATCCACACAAGGTGACTGTGTATGAAGCGAGATGGGTCTGGGGTCTTGTGGCAAACCTTGGCGCATGACGCGCCAGGCTTCCCTTGGGTAAATTTCTCATGAAGGCCCCCCGGCGCACATCCACCCATGGCGTGCGTGCACACTTTTCCTGGAGCTATTCTTGTGCTCCTGTGAGAAGGGTGCCAGATGCTGGCTTAGCCTTTTGCCTGTGCTTAGACTAGCAGCAAAAAAAGGAAGGGGTGGCATGAAAATGCCTGTATCTGATTGAAAGTGCGACCTGACTGCATTCTTAAAATGGTCCTAGGCCGTCCTGGCTAATGAGTGGCACTCTGCACATTCTCAGGAGCTCAGGGACTAATCCTTCCTCTGTGCTCTGGAGTTTGCGAAATGTGTCTGCTCATTAGAGAGGGTGCTGTGGGCCAGGTGCCATACTTAAAATGACCGACTAAGACTTATTAAAGACAAGCCAACTATGACGTGCCAGCTGTAAGGAAACAATTCACAAAAATGAAAAGACACACAAGTTAAACATTTCCAGCAGGGAGTTCCACTGGCGAAAGGAGGAAAGACAAGTCAGAAGTTAGCACAATGAGAATGCAGCAACTCTTATCATAACAAAATCAGATTAGGTCAGGTAATTAAGACCACCGGCTGGGATCCTTCTTTTAAGGGATCCCTACCAGTAATTAACTCTGGACCCTGTGAAAGGAAGGAATTTAAGGCTGTAGAAATAAATAAATTGGTTACTATTAAGGCCTGGAGAGGAGTTTTGCTCCTGTAAAAAGGTAACGATTAAGCATTTTCTGAATATACAGAGCGCAAGAATGTTTGCGTGCTTTTTCCTGTGAAAGGGGTACAATGAGTGAGTTACTTTGCACAGATTAAAGTCAAAATACCAGAACAGTATCTTTCCTAAGAGAATGAAGGAGAGTTAGAACGATTCTCAACCCGCGGCCAGATGTGGGTAAGTGGGCCAGATGCGGCCCACGTTGCTCTGCCACTACCTCCACCAAGCCAAGAAGGGCTGTGCGACGAAGGGAGGGCAGGATGACTGTCCAGACCCCCAGAGCTGCCTGAGGCCCCGGAACTTGGCCCCTGACTTTAAAGGGTTGAGAACCGAGGTTACAAGATGATAACACAGTACACACATGAAGACAATGCAATTCTCTCACTCCTAGTGAGATACGTGACTCCAAGACGCTAAGCGACATTCAAACACCTTAAAACACAGAGATGGGGGTTTGAGGAACGACGTAGGGAGGGGCCCCATAATTTATGATTTAGTGAGGAAAACTCATAGAAGTGATTTTTGTTTTCAGATCGCGCTTCTGAAAAGAAAAATCTGTTTTCCTGAGTGGCACGGATTGCAAAACCGATTTCCAAGAGTGACTTAATCCCTTGACAAAGAAAAAAGTCTCAAGGGAAGAAGGGGGTCACCCTGCCCTATTGCAGGTTAGGATTCCCCCCCCCCCACCCTCCTGCCTTCGCTGCCCTTAAGCTGCTAAGCAGGCAAGGCAAAGGGGCTTTGTTCACCATGCTTTCTCAAACCTTAAATAGTTCCTGCCCATGAGCAGAGTGCAAACTGTTTAACACATATCTCACAGTGACATTACCACGCAGTTACACACAAGGAACACTTTTTCAATCATACTGTGGTCATAGAGACAAGGCTTTTGCAATCATACACAGTTCTTGCAGTCACACATTCAGTGGTGCACCACGCATACACACATTTATTTACGCACTCACACATTCCTCCCCTGTTCTACAGTGTCCTATCCTACACATGAGGAGATGACTTATACACAGCTGGCCCTTTACAACCATCTGGGTGCTTCTACTTAGGGGTGAGTTTCTCTGGGCTACTCCAAGGTGAGACAAGTAGGTTCTGCCTGTGCCTTGGGAGAGCTCGGGGTACTATTGGTGGGATGGTTCCTCTGGCATAGCCAGGGCGATGGCTGCCTTCTTTCCAGTGCCAGCGTGGCCATTTGGTATTAAGATCCGGACAACCTTTTGAAGATCTGCCTGGTCTAGATTGGCATTCTCTTCTAAGGTGTCTCATTTTTCCACACTGGAAGCAGGCGCCTTGGGGTTTTGGCACTGCTCTGCGCCTGAGTGTGGCAATGGGTCTGCTCTGGAGCCCTGCGTGGCCAGGGGCCGTGCAGATTTCCGTGAGCAGTGGGCGCTGAGCAGCCCTGCCTAAACGTGTGTCTGCCTTCAGATAGGCTGAACACGGCAGTTGGGCGCTAGCTAATTGTGCCACTGGCAATTTCCCCGTGAATGGATCTTCCTCACCCATGCGCTGAATGGAGTTCTTAATTGGCAGGGAACTTGTAACTGTCTGAGAAGCGCCAGGGCTTCTCATGCCATGAATTCCTTCAGTGACGTCTGCAGCTGTCACTGAGGGAATGCTCCCTACACTGCCTTGCTTAAGCTGAAATGACGGATAGAGACTCCTTGGGGCTGATGGTTCTGACTGCGCTGGGGGTTTCTGGGTCTCTATCCGGACTGGGTCATCCTCTACTAAGAGTTTCCTACATTTGCTCCATGTGCGAGTTACGCCATCTGAAGCTCTCGGGGGTTGCTGAATGCAGACTCCTATCTGATCCCAGAGCTGAAGGGATAACGTACCTACTTCTGGGTAAAGCAGGCAGTGTTCCCTCAAGAACACCAAAAGCCGCGCTGGTTCTCCACTGTGAAAGCTTATCTGATATACCCTGGCCAGGATTTTGAATTCATCCTCATGAATTCTTTGACTAGCGGGCGGACGTTGCCGCTGAGGACAAGTCCCCATATTACCTGCCGGGTCCTTTGAAGTCTCCTTCTCGGGACGATTCGACGCGTCTGAAGTTCAGGTAATAGGTTTTGCGTAACGAATCTCTGGGTAGAGCTCGGAGCGTGGCCTGCCGCCACGGGCCCTCGGTGGCCTCTGCGCTGTCAGGGGTTCACAGCCGACCCTGAGCGGAACGCGTTTTTCCGTGCTGCAAGCCGCCGCGATAGCCAGAGCAAGCTGTAGGATGCCTCTCTGAGATGCCTCGTCGCGGAGCTGTCTTCCCGATCGGCTGGCTTTCCGACCGGGCTGCCGCGCTGGCCTCCGGGATGATCGGACACGGTTCTAGCGTAGAACCGGACCGCGTTGATCGCTTACTCATGAGTAGGATCACGTCTCGGGGTCACCAGATGTTGGATTGGGGCCGTGAAGCGGCCCTTGAGGTCCCGGAGGAGACTGGTCAAGTAACGACACGAGACAAGATGGAGCGAAGACCAGTGGTTTATTGAGGGGAAAACATCATCATATATAGGAATTCAAGGCAGCGTGTGATAGAATCGTCATCTGACAGAAAATCATATCACCCATTTACCCGGGTTAATGGGGAATCTCTCTTGGGGAAGTTAATTAGCTAGGGCAAACACTGACAGGGGAAATCCATTGTTTGTGGCTTACACCAGGGTAACATGGCCACTATTTGCACTAGAGCTTGGGCTCTTCTGTGGGTGAGTAATTGCCTAATCGCTAACAGAAGTTAGCGATCTCGCTTCCCTCAGCAGAACTGTCGGTCAGGTCAGATGTGGGTAAATCAACCCTATGAGTATTAATCCACTCCCCAATTTCCATACTGGCAAGGGCCAGTGGCCAGGAGTTTTCTCGACTGGTTTAACCTCTGCCAGAGGCCGTATGTGCCAATTGTGCATGCGGAATCCGCAAAGAAGCTTAACTTTTGGCATGTTATGCTCTCAGGACCAGTCAGGCAAGTGAGAATAGCATCCCTCATGCACGCATGCACACACATGCACATGCACGCACATGCACATGCAGACATGCACATGCGCACATGCAAATACGCACACATGCACGCACACACTAGTCCATCATGGAGGCAAAATGAAAACTGGAAGAGTTTGAAAGTGGAGCCAAATCAACACTGCAGTGCTGCTTGAATGCCTGCAAGCATGACTTGAGATGTGCTCTAGCCTGCCCAGCCTCTCTCTTGTACAGCGTCTCTTTCCCCCCTCACTCATGTCCCCTCCACTGACATCAGTCCATTTTGCTTTCTCTTAATTGGCACAGAGTAAAACTCTTATGCCTCTGGAAGATTTCCTTTCTCCCCCTCCCCTTCTCCGACGGATGATGCATGATTTCAAGCTAGCCTCTTCTGGAGCTGGCTTCAGCTCTGGACGCAAAACTGAAGTAGTCACTGTAGCAGCAGCGTTGAATGACCGAGGGTCTAATTCACCTTCCGGTCTTTTGTCAAAGCAGATTGATTTTCTCTCTTGAAAGATTGATATCAACCATCTGCTAGGGAGAATGTCTTCGCAGAAATGGCGGGGGGTGTTTGGCTTCACTTTCTCTTTGTGTGCCTATGTGCTCTTGTTCTTCCTTCAAGGTAAGATGCTCTTATTCTGTTTCTCCTCCTGCCTCCTTCTTGCCCTGCTCTTCATCCTTCTGTTCAAACATTCTTAATGTTGCTTATTTAATCCTTTTGGAGCCAGCTGGTAAGAAAATTATTTGCCAGTGCTTTTATTATTCTGCAATCTCAGTGGTGTTGTTGGTAGGTGACCCACATAGTCTGTGTAAGTAACTGCTTTCTTTATCAAAGCAAAGTCTGGGGTTTCTCTGTTTAAGAGCAGGAGATGTTCTTTTCTCCTCTCTTTGTTACTATTTAAATGAACAAGGAGTGTTCGATTTTACCTACCTGGAAAGGAATTAAAGACTAAAACAAAACATAAACAAGGCAAACTGTTATTTCAGAAGGTGAAGTTGTTTTAGGTTGGAAGCAACTTGGCTTCTATCCCACAAATGCTGGCAATCCTGTATGCACTTACATGGAAGTAATTCCTATCAAACGCAGTGGAACTTGCTTCTGAGTAACCCCACCACTTTCTGTAAATGCCAGTTTCTGAATTTAATTTAATTTAATTTAATTTTCGCGCTTATATACCGCCCACTCAGGTACAACCCGACTCAGGGCGGTTTACATAGCGGACAATAAATACATAATAATAATACAATAACACAATAATAATACAGTAACCCATCTCCAAAGGTACAGTTACAAAAACGCAACCCGCAAAATATACACTTCAATGTATTCATTGCTGTCTTCAGCAAGAACACAAGCAGATGCTAGGGGTCCCATAACTAAACATTTCCACCTCTTCGCAAGCTATTGTCAGTCTTGCCACCAACTTTTGTGGCTTCCTTTAAGAACATGCCAACATTGTGATTGTCTTACTTCTGCGCCTTTCACAATAGACTTGTGGGGGAAAGGATGAAGTGGATGAAGCATTTTTCAAATGGAGGACAGAAGGTGTTGGAAAAGGTTGTGCCAACTAAATTTCATCACCCCCAGGCTGATGGGGGGAGCACAAAAGAGGAGATGATTTTTAAAAACTACATACAATTGTGTGATAATGTGTGTCTCATGTCTTTAAGTTGACAATGGTCAAAATATTTTTTATTTTATTTTTTACCAAGGAGACCAAAACTCAGCTATTGATTCTAGCTCCTGGCTAGGGTCAGATGTAGAATTGCCTGTTGTTGCTGCTGCTGCTGCTGCTGTCAATTCTTGTGCTTTTGACAGCAGCTTTTCTTCCGTAGCTCCTTAGCAAGGTGAAGTAGCAGGGAAGCATGGTGGGCTTTTGTGTCCTCAATAGTACTGTGATGGTCAATAATAAGAAGGCAAAGCTTTCCAAAGCATGTATATACAGTGATACCTCATACAAAGTCCACTTCGTACAACATCGAATTCATAAGACATCACCTAATTCCTTGAAAAAAAGTTGCCTCATACAAAGTCGCTGCAACTTTGTATGAGGCATTGGGGTTTTCCCAGGTTGCATTGTGCCTGGGCAGTATAAAAGGCTGGACACATGCGTGCATTGCTCTTGTGGTTTTTGCATGAGGTGAAGAGTGTTTAGGAGTGGTTTTGAGCATAATTTTGGAATTTTTTTTAAAAAAAATCATCAAAATTTTTAGAAGCATTCCTGGGATTTTTGCAGCATTCTTCAGGTTCTTGGATAATCAGGATTGTTTGACATGTTTTTGTAATGTATTTAACCTTTAGACAATGATTTCTTAAAGTTCTGTCAGTTTCCTGTCTGTTTCCTTGACTTTGCCCTGAAGTCTGTGCTTACAGTACAATATATCTCTATGGAAATGATGTTGTACAAAGCATTGCAGCAAGGTTGCATGGACGTTGTATGAGGTATCACGGCTAGGATTTTGCATGCCTCATACAAAGTGCAAATCCGTATAAAGTCCAAACTTGTGGAATCAAGTTTGGACGTTGTATGAGGTATCACTGTACTGTAAATATCAACCCCAATTCAGATGTTGGATACCAAGCATGGTGTAGTGCAGGGGTTCCCAACCTTTTCAAACCGGGGCCCAGGTCACACTCTCTCAGTCAGCTTTGAGGACCGGATGGCCATTTTGTCCTGCCTGCACAATGGGAGTGGCCATTTTGTCCCAACCGCTTCAGAGTGGTGTTTTTCAAATGCCCTTGGAGGGGTGGGGGAAGCCACATGAAATGGTGCTATGGCTGGATCCGGCCCACAGGCCTTAGGTTGGGAACCTCTGGTGAAGTGGATGAAATGTCAAAATAGGAGTTCTGGCTTCCACTCAGCCATGGAAGCTCACTGGAATTGGTAAAATCATTCCTTAAATATTTCACTCACCTTAAAAGATCCATTAAGGTTGCTTTCAGGTAGTTCTGACTTGGTTCCAACTTGACAACACATACCATCAATTCAGATGTTACATAAAGGGGGTGGGAAAATGATGCTTTACAGACCATTCATACATTATTATAGGGATAAGGAAAGGCTGACCCCTCAAAGCTTGTCAGAGTGACTTCCTTCATCCCTTACCATTGCTAGCTAAGACTCCTGGGCACTAAAGTCCACTGATAACTGGAGGACCAGATGTTCACAACTCTTGTTTTATAATGTCTAAAAGAGCCTTGTGTACAACTATATGCACAGAGGGCACTATGAATGTAATGCGGAAACAATGGGTTCAACTGTATGGAAACAACCATTGGCTTATAGATTTTTGAGCCCAGGCACTTGAAGCATTCATGTAACATTTAAGCACTGCACAAGCTACATGCAATAATATAGTAATAGCCATATGTTGTCTGTACTTCAACATCCCAGCATTCAATACTGCCAATACTACCCAACTAGAGATGTAAAATTTCTGGGAATTTTGAAAGGGGGGGGGGGCAAACCCAGGAAAATTGTGGGGAAACCCAGAAAATTGGGGAAATATTATTTCTTTGTAATTTCTGCAAGTTACATTCAGATTTTTTGTTTTATATATGTATAAACAGTACAAGAAATGCTTATTTGGTAAATATTAATATGTAATAAAATGAGTTTTTCATACATAAGAAACTAAAAAATACTTTTAGCAGCCATGAAATGTTCATGAACATCATTCCAAAAAAAATTCCACAAGTGAAAACATTTGGTTGTGCAGCACATGGTTTAAATTTTCTACATCATGACATAATGAAGTTAAAGGCAATGGAAGATCTACAGTCAGTTTCCAAGAAAATTATCAAATTTGTTAAGAAACATCACATCATTCAACAAACATTCATGAGCATTCAAAAGGAGAAAAGTAAAGGGTCTCGGAAGAATTCTGCAAGAAACTGCCATCTGTTACCAGATGAGGAGGAATAACGATAATGCTGAAAAGTCTCCTGGATGGAAAGGAAGCTCTACAAGCAATTTTTATTCAAGATGATTTACCACTTGAAAGACTGGTTACGGATCTGTAGCGATATTGGTAGAAGGACAAATTTGTTTGAACAATTAAAGTTAAATTGGTTTCAAATAATGATGATTAACAAAGGGAATAGCAAATATATGAGAGAACATGATGTGGAAAGAGAAAAGACAGAATTTGAGAATTTGATTCTAAAAATTCGAAAGGGAGATAAAAACATTAAAGGTTTAGTTAGCAAACTGTATACATTGTTAAATAAGGAGGGTGATCCACAGGAGGATTTGAGAATAAGTTGGGAGCAGGATTTGAATATAAAGATAGAAAAAGATACATGGAGAAAGAAATGGAAAAAGAGGATAATGAGAACTATGTTGGTTAGAATAAAGGAACACAATTATAAAATGTTATGGAGGTGGTATCTGACCCCAGTGAGGTTACATCAAATTGATAATAAAAGGGATAAATTGTGTTGGAGATGTAAAGATACAATAGGAACATATGAACACATGTGGTGGAGTTGCACTGTGGTAAAAGATTTTTGGAAAAGAATTGAAAAAGAGATTGGTGAAATAATGGGTAAGAGAATCAAACTGGGGTCGAGTACCACTATGTTAACAAATGTAGAATGTATTAATTTAAACAAGGATGAGAAAGAGCAATTAGAAATAATGCTTACAACGGGTAGACAGTATATTGCTAGAAATTGGAAAAATGATATAATTATACAGACTGAAGAATGGTATAAGGAAATGTGGAATTTAGCATTGAATGATAAATTAACCTGGGAGATAAAGGAAAAAAAAGGTAATTTGAAAGAGAATAGATTTTGGAATATTTGGAAGCCTTTTGTGGATCACTCACTTATGGGTGCTGAAAGAAACAGACCTGTACCTGAGCAAAGCAATTTTTGGAAGTAAAATAATGAGATACTCCGAGTTCTCCAGGGCATTGTAAATTAACACTGGGTGTAAATTATGTGTAATTTCTTTTTTGCTGGTGCTTCTTATCCAAAATAGTAATGAATTTGCTTAATGGGAAAATGATCTAGTAGTATTAATGAATAAAGATTTTTAAGCAGAGTATTTAAAAAGGTTAGAGAATAACTACTAAGTCATAATTTAGCGAACGTATTTTTAAAAGGGGTTTTTAACGCATATGAAATATAAAGATAGATGTAAAAATTGTATTAGGATAGGTTGTGCTTCTTTTTTTCTTCTTTATTGTTTGCATATTATGTATTTTAGTGTATTATGTATTTTATGTTATATTATACTGTATTTGTTTGAAAATTTAACAAAAATTATATATATATATAATTATATATATAATTATTTATATATAATAAATCCTCTTTGCCAAAAAAAAGATGATTTACCACTCAATAAACAAATAGGAAAGAATTTTTTTGAACAATGATGTATTCTGGGCTCGTGTAGAATCTACAGCTGCTCTTCTGAATCCCATAACTATTATTATAGCAAGAAGAGAATCTGATAATGCACATTTGTCTCAAGTACCTGAAATGTTTTCAGAAATAACAAGGAAAATAACAGGACCTAAAGGACTGTTAGTAAAAACACCCGGGCTAAAGAATGAGGAGCAGAGATTTTTTGAAATAATAAGCGAAAGAAAGCACTTTTTGTTGCAGAGATATTCATTTTGCTGCAAATCTAGTTGATCTGTGTTTCCAAGGAAAACACTTGATGATGAGGACTCCAGGCCAAAGGGATTTATAACAAATAATTCAGAAGAAATGGGACATGATAGGGACAAAGTCATTGTAAAATAGCAGACTACAAGGCAAAGATGGGTTTTTGGAGCAAGCAGTATTTGTGGGAAAGTGTAGACACTTCACCTCTTGCATGGTGGAAGGGGCTCTGCAAAAGTCAGATTCTTAGTGGTGTGGCCATAAAACTGTTATCCATTTCCTTGACGTCAGCATCTTCTGAACACATCTGGTCTACCTATGGGAAAACATACACTATGGCTTGAAATCTTTTGATGAATAAAAGAGTCAATAAATTAGTGGCTATCTGTTCCCACCTGCTTCTGGAGGGGGGAAAAGTGGTGAGTGTTCAAAGAAATGCAGTAGTGCTGTTACAACTGAAGCTGTGAAATTGCAAGTTTTGACACATCTGATGAGAGTGGAAGCCATTAAAATTTAGGAAGTTTTTGGGAACGTAAAGCAAAAGTAAAAAAAACACTAATTACTTTGTAATCCTCTACTTACTGAATTTTGTTAGTCTAAAATTTCCAATTATAATTATTCCATTAGTTCAGTTAAATGGATTTTTTTTGTTAGTAAAATAAATATTTTTACTTCATTAATGGTATATGTAAAACTCATTTTGTAACATAAGCCATGGAATGATTTTGGGAACTACTATCAGAATTAAAATTCAAAGGAATCAGAAGGATGACATTTTTGGAAAAATCTATTGTTTTTAGAAATGCATTTATTTTTTTCCTGCACACTCGACATACTTTACTTGTGTAAACATCCCTCCTTTCAAAATTCTTGGAAGGTTTACATTTCTATGTGAGTTTATGGTGCTCTTCACCATGTGGAATTGTATGCTCCCAGCCCGCTAAAGGCTTTTCTTTCAAAATGACTCACGGCCATGAATTGTAGAAGCATCGATTGCATTTCCCCCCAATTTTCCCGCCCCCCCCCCCGGTCAATTTTCCCTTCCCTGCTTTTAAATTATATAATAAATTTCATTCCCCCCCCCCCTCTCTCCCCAGCTTGCTTGGCATGTAAGTCTGAAGAAAGGTTGTTCCAAAAGCTTTTCTCCCGTTACAACCAATACATCAGGCCTGTGGAAAATGTCTCCGATCCAGTGACGGTGTATTTTGAATTGGCAATTACACAGCTTGCAAATGTGGTAAGGCTCAGTTGGCAAGTTAATGAAAATATTTGGTCCATGTAATCTCTGCTGCCATAGAAAAAGCATGGTGATGATTTCATGATCTAGTATACCTATGGACGTTCTAAAGGGGATAAAATGCTATGAGCAGTGGACAGCTCTCCCCCTTCTTTTCTATGGAGCTCCTCAAGTGCTCCATGTGTACAATATGGAGGAAAACTGACATTAATATTAAGCCTTTCCAGGTGCAGGCCAATTAACAACACAGGACTCTTAACAAATAGCTTTTTACACTTTATACAACGTAAGGCGGGGGTTTACAACCTACAGCCCATGGCACCATTTCATGTGGCCCACCACCCTCATCATCTTTGCCAGAAGTGCCAGAAGTGGCAAAAACAGCAAAAACAATGTGCCGCCCTCACTCCCACTGCCACCGCTGCAAGTAGTAGAAGCGGCGAAAACAGCCAAAAATGTGTTGTAAATGCACCTGCAGCTGTCGTAAATGTGGACACTTTTTACACGTCGTTCCCCTGCTGTAAACCACATGTCTGGCCCCAGGGCCGCCATCAGCGCAGTACTACCAGTACTGCCGTATAGGGCCTGGTGCTGACAGGGGCCCTGCCACCGCCGGCCATAACTGTGACATTACTATGAGACATTATGTGGGGGGGAAATAGGATTGTTCAGTATGGGGCCCAGAAATTTCTGCTGCCAGCCCTGTCTGGCCCACTCAGCTGTCTGAGGGGGCTTAGACTGGCCCTTAGCAGGAAAACATTGAGAACCCCTGACATAAGGTCTGAAAGCTGAAGTGTCTTAAACTCCATATAGACCAGCACTCTGTTTCCTCTAAAAGTTCACAAAACAGGGCTAAAGGCAAATATCTTTCCCAGTTTGTGCTCAGAATCTGGTATTCAAAGGTACCTAGATTCCTAAACATGGCTAATACAGATAGCTATCTCTGATAGATCTCTCCTTCACAAATGTGTCTCATCATCTCCTCAAGTTAGTTACATCTATATTTTTATTCATAGTGATAATGGCCCCTACAAGTTGGATTTTCTCTCCCATGCTCCACCAATCATAGCAGATTTTTCTGCCCTGATGTTGTTTTTTTAGAAGAGATGAGCCTACACCTCCCATAACAATAAAGTTAGCCTAGTTTGCTATATGATTATGAGAGTTGTAGTGCAACACATGCAGGAGACACCAATTTGTGTAAGGATGATAAACATAATCTGTATTTGTGCAGCTTGTATACACAGTTCTGTACTATTTTCTTCTTTCTGTCTCTAGGATGAAGTCAACCAAATTATGGAAACCAATCTCTGGCTGCGACATGTAAGTGGATCCTTGTGCATTAGAGTCTTCACCTTTCAGGTGTGGTTATGATAGGAAAAGGATCCAGAATATACCCAAGTAAAAAGAAGCAGTGATATATCTAAATATGATTACTATATCAGACATGCTAACTAAAACTACAATTCAAGTAGGCCCATTGAATCAATGAGAAAGAGGGAGCAATTTCTCTGTAAATTATAACAAATCAATATGCCTACTCTACTTGCAATTTATTTTCAGCCACCTTTCTTCCTTCTTCTCACAAATTCCCAGTTTTCTACCTCACATCTTAATGCAAACATTTGTTACCCATGAAAGATTAGGCATGTCTGATATGGATGCAGTAAAACATTGTTTCCTGTCAGCATTCTCTTATGGCAGGGGTTCCCAATCTTTTCAAGCTAGGGGCCAGGTCATGCTCTCTGTCAGCTCTGAGGGCTGGATGGCCATTTTGCCCTGCCTGCATGATGGGGGTGGCCACTTTGTCCCAACAGCTTCAAAGGGGTAGCCATTTTGTTTCTCAAATGCCCTTTGAGGGGCGGAAGGTGCCAATTGGTGCCATGGGCTGAATCTGGCCCACAGGCCTTAGGTTGGGAACCCCGTCTTATGGGGTAAAAACAAGTTCTAAATATTCTGTTACTGAAATCCTGTTGTTTAGTGTAGTAGATTAGATGTATTGAATCAATGGAATTTCTAGAGAAGTCAACTTACCACTGATTCAATGTACCTACGCTAGTTGCGACTTGTTATGATAGACAACAGGATTTCAGCTGCAATGGATTATTGAGAACTGACTAAAGTTAATCATCACCTAGGAAAAGGGTATAAGGTTTTTTGTTTGAGTGTTTTAGAAACAATACATTTGTAGGCAAATCGAAGCCTGGGGAAATGATGTTATCAGGGAGACAAAAATGTTTGCTGTGCTCCTCATCTGCTCTGGACACTCTCAAAGGACATTTTCTTTTGGAAGAAAAATAACAGCTTTAAGCGCACTTTTTTTAAAGGGCAAGAACTTGTTACCCCAAGAAGGACAGCTCTTCAATACACTCCTGCTTTCATCAGACAAATTGGTTGGGGCAGGGGGAGTAATATCTTCTATAAGAAAGACAAGAGAATCTTGTTATGGATAGAGGATAAATGTTTGAAGGACTGGAATCCATTCTCTCTCTTTTTCAGATTTGGAATGACTATAAATTGCGGTGGAACCCAATGGAATATGAGGGAATTGAGTTTATTCGGGTGCCAGCAGATAAAATTTGGAAACCCGATATTGTCCTATACAACAAGTATGATTTCTCATTCATGACCACTGAACAGCATGTTGAATAACTGTTTTCTTGACTTGTGTTGCACAGCAGAAACTAATGGCCTTGTGTTTTTTTATTTCTAGTGCTGTTGGAGATTTCCAGGTTGAAAGACAGACAAAAGCAATTCTCAAATATGATGGGACCATCACGTGGACACCACCTGCCATTTTTAAAAGCTCCTGCCCAATGGATATTACTTTCTTCCCCTTTGACCATCAGAACTGCTCTTTAAAATTTGGATCATGGACTTACGATAAAGCTAAAATTGACCTTCTGATTGTTGGTTCCAAAGTGGATATGAATGAACTTTGGGAAAACAGTGAGTGGGAGATAGTTGATGCTTCTGGCTATAAACATGACATTAAGTATAACTGTTGTGAGGAGATCTACACTGATATAACATATTCTTTCTATATCCGAAGGTTACCCATGTTCTACACTATTAATCTGATCATCCCCTGCCTGTTCCTTTCATTTCTGACAGTATTGGTTTTTTACCTTCCATCTGACTGTGGAGAAAAGGTTACCCTGTGTATCAATGTCCTACTTTCTTTGACTGTCTTCCTCTTGGTGATCACAGAGACAATTCCCTCCACCTCACTGGTAATCCCCCTCGTGGGGGAATACCTACTGTTCACCATGATATTTGTGACTCTTTCTATAGTGGTCACTGTGTTTGTGCTGAATATCCATTACAGGACTCCAACGACCCACTCCATGCCCAACTGGGTCAAAACCGTCTTTCTTAGTCTCCTGCCCAAAGTTCTGATGATGAAGAGACCTGTACAGAAACGTGTTAAAACCCAGCCTGAAAAACCCAAAAAGACTGCAGGTGCTGCTAAACCAAGTAAGCAGAAATCTGATGATTCTGGAGAAGAAAAAGTCCCCAATGAGCATAGGTGCTGCCATTGTGACAACGAACCAGCGGTGAGTAAGAAAAGGAGGTCAAGCCATCAATCTGCAAAGTGGCTCGCTGAGCAAATTGAATACTCCCCAGAGGTCACCGAGGTCATGAGCAGCGTTCAGTTCATTGCGGAAAACATGAGGTGTCAGAATGAAACAAAAGAAGTAAGTCAAAATGAGACCTGAGATGTTTTGTGCCTGACCATTCATTTGAAAGAGAGGAGAAGGTTATTGGTCCATAGCCAGCTGTGACAGAAGGTCCATGATCTTACCCTAATTAATGATGTTATTCATAATGCAGACTGTACACTGCTATGCAGGGTCCAGATAAGTTAAATTTTGGATGATTGTGGGGGGTGTTGTGAGAAAAGTAATCCCAAACTGGAAATTTTTCCAGGCTGTGAATGTATCTGTAGTGGTGGTACATGGCTGCTTTAATGACATAAAAACTACCTGGGGCTGCTTACACAGAATTTTTCAGCCCCACTAGAGGTAGTTGCTCTGGTACAACATTGTGCATAGGCTTTCTACCAGTAAATACTGGAGGCAAGCTAAAAAGGGTATTTATTTATTTATTTATTTATTTATTTATTTATTTATTTATTTATTTATTTATTTATTTATTTACTAGCTGGTTACCTGGCTTCGCTTGGGTCCTCGATATCTCTCTTCCCTCACCCGTCCCGCTTCTCCGTCGATGGTCATGGTGCCTCCCCTTTGCATCTTGTGACCCCCACAGTGCTGAACTTGCATGCCCATTTGTCTTCCACCTACTGTGAAAACTTCAGCTGAGCTTAGAGGGAAAGGCAAATGATGTCACAATCCCAGGTAATATTACCTGCCTGGTGATTTTAGCCAACTCATTGGGCAACAGATCATTGGGAAACAGATCGATTTGGAGGCCATCCATGGGGCTTGTGACCACCACCCCCTTGGCCAGGTAGGTGTGTGTGGCAAGTTTCAGCGGGATTGGCTGAGGGGTGTGGGAGCCCATTCCGGACAAACAAGACCACACCTTGGTATTTTTATTTATTTATTTATTTATTTATTTATTTATTTATTTATTTGACTTCTATACTACCCATCTGGGTGTTATCCCACTCCAGGCAGTGAACAAGCAGAGAAAGCAATAACAGAAATATCCTCAACAAATTAAAACCCACCACCACCAAGTACCTCACAAACTAAAATAAAATAATTGGCGTCTGATGGCATCAGGACTGAATCTAACTGGCTAATATCGATAAGGGGACAATGCCCTGAAATGCCTCCTTAAAAATAGTAATTTTAATTGTTGTTGTTTTAAAATGCCAGTGATGGGGCCGGGTGCAAATCCACCAGTAGTGTATTCCAGAGTATTGGTGCCACCACCAAGAAGGCTCTATTTCTAGTTAAAGACTTTCGAGCCATCCTCGGTATTATATTGATTGTTTCCCACTGGCCACAAATATCATGTTGCTTACTGTAATGGCATAAGCCTAAAGCTGTTGGCTGAGCACACAAAGCAACATTAAACCAAGTGAGAGAAGTTGGCTATCCAGCTCAATGTTGTTGGAATGGCTTGTAGGTTTCAAGTAGAGGTTTGGATGAGTCTCTGTTGTCTGAACTCCTCTTTTTGGTAGAGAAGCTAGGAGTGAACTTGAGAAGTTTTCATCTCCCCTTATCACCATGTCTTGTCTGCCTTGTGCATTTTGGCACAAAGCATTCAGTATTTCATGTCTCCTGAAGGTTATGCTGAATGTGATGAAACCAAAATCTCAGTAGGAGTCTGGAAGAGCTGCTGGGATGTAAATAATGCAGTCCTTCTGAGAGCAAAGAGAGCTCTCTAAAGTTTTAATACAAATGAAGGACTTGCCTCAGGGATCAAGAGTACCAGTATATGTGAGCAATTTTGTGTACTTATGCACACCAGGAAAGCTTTTCAGTTTTAAAACAAAAACAGCCCAAAGAATCCTGGCACCTAAACGTTACCTGATTTCTTCCCCTTTCTTCCATCCAATCTGCATTTGGGTTCTCTCACTCCCAGGGCTCTTATTTGCAGCAGTTGCCCTAAAAGTAATCTTTCTTCCCTTCAGTTGTACCCACATAGCTTTTCCTTTACACAGGGCCTATGTGGCATCT
The DNA here is from genome assembly GCA_035047305.1 of Bradypodion pumilum. Classification (NCBI taxonomy): domain Eukaryota; kingdom Metazoa; phylum Chordata; class Lepidosauria; order Squamata; family Chamaeleonidae; genus Bradypodion; species Bradypodion pumilum. Next base: position 175,185,250 of record JAWDJD010000002.1, on the reverse strand, counting down.
TCTGTCTGCAGCTCTCCAGTGGGTATAACACCATACTTGGAGACTGAAAGTTCGGGGTTCGATTCCCTGAGAACTGCATGACAGGGGACATGAAAGGAACTTTATTCAGGTGTGACCTGCAAAAATCTCTGACATGAAAACACACACATATCTTCAGTCTTGTACTGATTTGTTGTTGTTCAGTCGCACAGTTGATTCCGACTCTTTGCGATCCCATGGACCATCGCTCTCCAGGCACCCATGTCCTCCACCATCCTCCTTAGTCTGCACAGCCCCTTGCCCATTGTATCTACAATACCATCTAGCCATCTCATCTTTGGCCATCCCCTTCTTCTTTTGCCCTCCACCTTCCCCAGCATCAAGGCCTTCTCAAGTGAATCCTCTCTTCTCATTTGATGTCCAAAATACTTCATCTTCATCTTTGTTATTTGTCCTTCTAAGGAGCACTCAGGGCTAATATCTTCTAATATTGACCTATTTGTTCTCCTCGCTGTCCAAGGGACTCTCAAAACTCTCCTCCAGCACCACATCTCAAAGGCATCTATTTTTCTTCGCTCAGCCTTTCTAATGGTCCAGCTCTCACAGCCATACATTACCACCGGAAATACCATTGCTTTGACTATGCAGACCTTTGTTTGCAGTGAGATGTCTCTACTTTTCACTTTGTTCCCCAGGTTTTTCATAGCTTGTCTCCCAAGAATCAGTCGCCTTTTTATTTCATGGCTGCAATCTCCATCTGCAGTGATCTTGGATCCTAAGAAAGTAAAATCTGTTACTGCTTCTACTTCTTCCCCATCTATTTTCCAGGAACTGATGGGGCCTGTTTTTAAAACAGTGAGGAGAACATATATATGTTTTAACACACACACACACACACACACACACACACACACACACACACACACACACACACACACACACACACACACACACACACACACACACACACACACATGGACCACCGCCCTCCAGGCACCCCTGTCCTCCACCATCCTCCTCAGCCTACCCAGCCCTGTGCCTACTCTGTCTACAATCCCATCTAAGCATCTCATCATGGGCCGCCCCCTTCTTCTTTTGACCTCCACCTTCCCCAGCATTAAGGCTTTCTCAAGTGAATCCTCTCTTCTCATTTGATGTCCAAAGTACTTCAGCTTCATCTTTACTCTTTGTCCTTCCTGGGAGCAGTCAGGGCTGATCTCTTCTGAGATTGACCTATTTGTTCTCCTCGCTGGTTTCTCATAGCTTGTCTCCCAAGAATCAGTCGCTTTTTTATTTCATGACTGCAATCTCCATCAGCAGTGATCTTAGATCCTAAGAAAGTAAAGTCTGTCATTGCTTCTACTTCTTCCCCATCTATTTTCCAGGGACTGATGTTGCCTGTTGTCATTATCTTGGTTTTCTTGATATTGAGTCTCAGGCCAGCCTTTGCACTCTCTTCTTTCAACCTAATCAGGAGCTTCTTTAGGTCTTCCTCACTTTCTGCCATTAGGGTGGTATCATCCGCATATCTCAAATTGTTGATGTTTCTCCCAGCAATTTTGATCCCATATTGTGATTCCTCCATCCCTGCATTGCGCATTATGTTCTCTGTGTATAAGTTGAATAAGCAGGGTGACAAAATGCAACCTTGTCTTACTCCTTTTCCTATTCCAAACCACTCTATCATTCCGTGCTCTGTCCTAACTGTTGCTTCTTGACTCATGTACAGATTTCTCATGAGACATATGAGGTGTTCTGATACTCCCATCTCTTTAATTACTTGCCACATTTTGTTGTGGTCCACACAATCAAAGGCCTTGGTGTAATCAATGAAGCAGAAGTAAGCTTGTTTCTGGTATTCGTTTGTTTTCTCCATGATCCAACGTATGTTGGCAATGTGGTCTCTGGTCCCCCTACCTCTTCTGAACCCAGCCTGCACCTCTGGTACTTCTCTTTCTACATGCTGCTGCAGTCTATCCTGTATTATCTTGAGCATCACTTTGCTAGCTTGTGGGATGAGCGCAATTGTTCGATAATTTGAACATTCTTTGGCATTGCCCTTTTTTGGGATTGGGATGTTTACTGATCTTTTCCAATCCTGTGGCCACTGTTTCATTTTCCAAATCTGCTGGCATATAGCATGTAGTAGCTTGATTCCATCATCTTTTAGGGCATTGAAGAATTCAACTGGGATACTATCATCTCCGCTGGCTTTGTTATTTGCCGTGCTTTTTAGGGCCTTTCTGACTTCACTCTCTAGGATGTCTGGTTCAAGTTCAATTTCCCCCTCATTGTTATTAACCGGGGTGTTTAGGTCTTTTTTGTAAAGTTCCTCTGTGTACTCTTTCCATCTTTTCTTTATCTCTTCTGCATCCGCTAACTCTTTGCCATCTTTGCCTTTTATCGTGGTCATTTTTGCTTTGAATGTTCCCTTGACTTCCCCAATTTTTATAAGGAGATCTCTAGTCCTGCCTCTTGTGTTGTTTTCCTCTATTTCTTTGCACTGTTCATTTAGGTAGGTTTCCTTATCTCTCCTTGCTTTTCTTTGAAATTCTTTATTTAAGTGATTGTATTTTTTCCTTTCTCCTTTGCCTTTTGCGTTCCTTCTTTCCTCTGCTATTTTAAGAGCCTCGTGCGACAACTACTTTGCTTTTTTGCGCTTCTTTTCTTTTGGAATAGTTTTCCTTACTGCCTCCTGCATAATGTCTCTCATTTCTGTCCATAATTCTTCTGGTACTCTGTCTATCTGGTCCAGACCATTGAATCTGTTCCTCACCTCCATCGTGTATTCCTTGGATATGTTGTCTAGATCATATCTATCCGGCCTATTAGTTTCCCCTATTTTCTTCAGTCTGAGCCTGAATTTTCCGATCAGTAGATTGTGATCTGAGCCACAGTCCGCTCCAGGTCTTGTTTTTGCTGACTGTATGGAGGTTCTCTATCTTTGGCTGCAGAGTATGTAGTCAATTTGGTTTCAATGTTGGCCATCTGGTGATATCCATGTGTAAAGTCTCCTCTTGTGTTGCTGGAAAAGGGTGTTTGCTATGACTAGTGTGTTATCTTGGCAGAACTCTACCAGTCTTTGCCCTGCTTCGTTTTGTGTTCCCAGGCCAAACTTGCCTGTTATTCCGTCCACTTTAAGAAAGAAGGTACCTTTCTTAAGCAATTGGAATTGTTGTCTAAGAGTCAACCTCAGTTTGGTACCATGTGTACGCTACTATGCAGACCTTTGAAAAGTTAGCTTTCGGAGCCTAATCAGCTACTGCAAACAATGGTCCTTAATCAGTTCAACTCTTCCAAATTCCACAGATCTATGCTGACACCTAGGAAAGTGGGGATTTTCTTCAGTATTCACTGAAGAAGACAGAGACCACATGCCCAAAACAGAGCCTATCTTCGTAGGGAGGGAAACCGAAGAATTAAGCCAGATAGAAATAACCAGGGAGGAGGTCCTTGCATGTCTTGTTAAACTAAACACTAACAAATCACCAGGACCAGATGGCATCCATCCACGAGTTTTCAGGGAACTTAAAGATGAAATTGCTGATCTCCTAGCCAAAATATATAATATTTCCCTCAAATCAGGCTTTGTGCCTGATGACTGGAAGGTAGCGAATGTAACACCAATTTTCAAAAAAGGATCCTGGGGTGATCCAGAAAATTACCGACCTGTCAGTTTGACATGTGTCCCAGGTAAAGTGATGGAAACCATCCTAAAAGATAGAATTAATAGGCACATAGAAGAGAAGGCGTTGCTAAAGGAGAGCCAACATGGCTTTTGCAAGGGCAAATCATGCCTCACTAATCTGTAGGAATTTTTGAGAGTGTCAACAAGCATGTGGATAAGGGGGATCCAGTTGACATTGTTTATCTGGACTTTCAGAAGGCTTTTGACAAGGTCTCGCACCAAAGGCTCTTGAATAAACTTGCCTGTCATGGAATAAAGGGACAGGTTTTGTTCTGGATCAGCAACTGGCTAAGAGACAGGAAACAGAGGGTAGCACTCAATGGACACTTCTCCAAGTGGAGGGAAGTAAAGAGTGGGGTCCCCCAAGGTTCAGTACTGGGACCCCTGCTTTTCAACCTCTTCATAAATGATCTAGAGGTAGGAGTAAATAGCAAGGTAGCCAAATTTGCTGATGACACTAAATTATACAGGGTAGTGAAAACTGTGAGAGATTGTGAGGAGCTCCAGCGGGATCTCTTGACACTGGGGGAGTGGGCAAAACAGTGGCAAATGAGCTTCAACATTAGTAAGTGCAGAGTGATGCATGTTGGGGCAAAAAAAACCAATTACATTTATAAACTGATGGGTTCTGAACTCTCTGCGACAAACCAGGAAAGGGACCTTGGTGTCCTGGTGGACAGCTCAATGAAGGTGTCAACCCAGTGTGCCTCAGCAGTGAAAAGAGCAAACTCAATGCTAGGGATCATTAGGGAGGGTATAGAAAATAAGTCAGCAAGTGTCATTTTGCCTCTTTATAAATCTATGGTGAGGCCCCATCTGGAATACTGTGTACAGTTCTGGTCGCCATATCTCCAGAAGGATATTATGGAGTTGGAAAAAGTGCAGAGGAGGGCAACCAAAATGATTAGGGGACTGGAACACCTTCCTTACCATCTGAGGTTGCAACGGTTGGGCCTCTTCACTCTTGAACGACGGCGTCTAAGAGGTGACCTGATTGAAGTTTATAAAATCATGCACGGTGTAGACAAAGTAGATAAGGAAAAACTGTTTTCCCTATTGCACAACACTAGAAGTAGGGGGCACTCCATGAAACCTTTGGGTGCTAGTTCTCAAACAAATAAGAGAAAGTACTTTTTCACCCAGAGGATCACTGGTCTATGGAACTCCCTGCCAGAAGAAGTGGTGACAGCTGTCAGTCTTGACAGCTTTAAGAAAGGATTATACAAGTTCATGGAGGACAAGGGTATCAATGGCTATAATTATGGATACTTAAGGACAACCTCCAGGTTGGAGAGATAGGCAGGATATCTCTCAATGCCATTTCCAGGGAATCCTAAGCAGGTGAAGGCATCTCCTTGGGAATACCCTGAAGGAAATGGTGAGCCACTGTGTGAGACAGAATGCTGGACTGGATGGGCTGTGGCCTGTTCCAGCAAGGCTGTTCTTATGTTCTTATGTTCTTGTGCTAGTGCTTACATATTAATCATATTATAATGTATGATCCATACTTGACTTTAGGATCAAATATGGTTAAAGGCCAAAGATTTATACGATCTGAAAAGAAACCAGAGTTATTTTAAATACTAATTTTATTACTCCATTATCTCTAAACAGATATGCTCCTCTTAAAATATATATTTAAGTACCCTTATATTAACTTCTATCTTTTCCGGTACTATGCAGGTCTTGGATGTAATAAAGATTTGATTTGATCAAATTTGGATCATATGGTATGGGATCAGTGGTGTAGTAGAGTAATTTTAAGGACTATTTATGTAGGAAACAGGACCATATGATCCATGTGTGGATCAACCCTGGTGGTGCAGTGTTTAAAGTGCTGTACTGCAGCCAATATGTTGTGAATTCAAGCCTGACTGAGATCAAGGTTGACTCAGCCTTCCTTTCAAGGTCAGTAAAATGAGTACCTAGCATGTTGGGGGCAAGATGCTGAGTCCCTTGTGAACTCCCTAGAGAGTGCACTAAGTGGTATGGGGCAGTATATAAGTGTAATTGCTAAATTTTAAAAAAAATCACTGTGACCTGGCTGCATTTCTTGTAAGAGGAAAGCTTAGATGTTGGTAGTATAGCTTCCTCACACAAAACTTTTTTGACAAATAATGTAGCAGATATTGTAAGACAAGTGTCAGCAGTTTGCAACCTGCTGGCCAAATTTGGCGTCCTGAGGGTATTCCATCCCTGGTGGCCAACTCCAGAAATGAGCATGGATGAATCAATATGTCTTAGTAAAGGTAGAGGTCATCCTTGCTCGAAAGCCAGTCGTATCCGAGTTCAGTGCTCATCTCTGTTTCATAGCCGAAGAGCCAGCACTGTCTGCTTCTGCAGACGTTTCAGTGGTCATGTGGCAGGCATGACTAGACATCGGAGTGCACAGAATGCTGTTTACCTTCCCACCAAAGCCGTCCCTATTTATCTACTTGCAATTTCTTGCTTCCGAACTGCTAGGTTGGCAGGAGCTGGGACAAAGACGGGCGCTCATTCCATCCTGCAGTATTTTGGGTATTAAACTGCTGCCTTCCAGTCAGCATCTTAGCCACTTGCAGTTAGCTACTTGTGATTACAGTAGGCAATTTTGTCCTAGACCATGAAGCTGTAGCCAACTGTCACTTGTCAAGTTTATGACACGATAAATCAGTTCGCATTAAAGTCTGTGTCAACTGTGCTTTTGTATATTGAGCATTCCACCCAAGACTGTCATTCAACAGGGTTAGCATACAGGGGTAAAAAGCCACTGTCTCAACAGACCTTCAGTGTTCTGTTTGTTTGTCTATTCCCATGATTAGGGTTGCCATATGTCACAGAAAACCGGGAATTTCCTGGGTTGTAACTGTCCCACCCAGTTCCATAAAAAACATTGAAAATTCCTGGTTTTCAAACCAAGGGGCGTGCTTGGTTTGAAGGGAAAAAAATGTGTCTTTTTCTTGCCGCCTTAGAGTGGCGCCTCTATTGACGCACCAGCAGCCAGCGTCTGTAGCAGCAGCCTCAGTCATGGCAGTAGCAGCTTGGCCGGTGGCCAAAGAAAGAGATTGGGTAAACTGAATTACTCCAGTTTCTGAAATTAATATGGGTAGGTGGATCTTGCTTCATATTCTTTAATGTTTTGAGACTGCAGTTTTGTTTTTAAAACTGGAGGGAGCTGGAATTAATAACATGGAGGAAAAGATGTGATTAATCCAAAAGATTTAACCAATTGCTGAAAAATGGTCCTTGCACCTTAGTTATGCCTGCTCAAGTGGCTAAGACACTGACTGGAAGGCGGCAGGCCAGCAGTTCAATACCTGAATACTGCAGGACAGAATGACCTCCCAGTCTTTGTCCCAGCTGCTGCAAACCTTGCAGTTCAAAAGCAAGAAATTGCAAGTAAACAAATAGGGACCACTTCGGGGGGAAGGTAAACAGCATTCTGTGCTCTCCATTGTCTAGTCATGCCTGCCACATTACCATGGAAATGTCTGCAGAAGGAGACAGCGCTGGCTATTCAGCTTTGAAACAGAGATGAGCACTGAACCCTAGAGTCGGATATGACTGGCTTTTGAGCAAGGGAAACCTTACTTCTGTCCCAGTTTTGTGGGAGGGAATTATGGAAACTCTACCCGTGATGGCTAACCTTGGCATTCCAGCTTTCCAGAATGCCAAAGAATTGGACTTCAATTCCCAGAAACCCTGAAGTTCTTGGACTTCAATTCCCAGAAGCCCTGATCAGCAGGAGTACTGACTTGGGCTTCTGGTAAAGAACACCTGGAGTGCCAAGGTTAGCCATCACTGGTATTCTGTTATATATAATATTAAAATTCACAGCAGTATCTCTAATATCTTCAATGTTCTTGTGCATTGCAGGTGGAAGATGACTGGAAATATGTCGCCATGGTCATTGATAGAGTGTTCCTGTGGGTGTTCATCTTTATCTGTGTATTTGGGACAGGAGGATTATTCTTACAGCCACTGTTAGTGAAGACATAACATGGTGCCAATCTAAGATTAGATTTTATTTAAACCTCCAAAATTCTGCTTTTGCCCTCACATATGTTCCAATCTTATACATGAGCCTCCTGTCTGCAGTAGGTCACAGAATAGAGCTAATTGAGTTGTGGTTCTCCAGCCATTGTTGTTTTCAGCTCCCATCAAGGCTAGACAGCCTGGCCAAAGATAAGGTAAACTAGGAATAATAGTTTATTGATATGTGGAAGGTCAAAGTACCTGCATCTTGTGCAGAAGGTTAATTTTTCACTTAGTACAAAAGAGTAATACAGTATTTTCTTCCATATCTTCTAACAAGGCAGCATACAGGTACTCAGTTGTTTTGAACTGAGATTCCCAGAGTCTTCAACCAGCATAGAGACCATGCTGGTTGAAGACTATGGGAATTTCAGTCCAAAATAACTGAGTTGTTATATAGAGGCTTAATAGAGGCTATGCTAGTTGAAGATCACGGGAATTAGGATCTAATGCATCTGAAGGATGCTGAACCAGTAAAACTATGGAAAGGCTCTGCTTTCAGTTTGTCCACTCTAAGGGAGCATCTTCCTTGTTGATCTGTGGCTAAAATACACATTCATAAAAATGTCTCTTTCCTGCTTTTACCTTTTCACTTAAGCATTGTGATCTGCATTGCTATTCATGACTTCAGAATTATATATATTCAAAGAAAGCTATTGTTTACATTCCAGAGTTCCCTTTTAATGAAGTTTCATATTTATACCTTTTTAACCACTTGAGGTTAAAGGCGGGAGGTCAGCAGTTTGATTACTGAGTACTGCAGGACAGACTGAGCTCCCATCTTTGTCTCAGCTCCTGCCAACCGAGCAGTTCGAAAGCAAGAAATTGCAAGTAGATAAATAGGGACCACTTCGGTGGGAAGGTAAACAGTGTTCTGTGCACTCCGGTGTCTAGTCATGCCTGATACATGACCACAGAAACATCTGCAGAAGCAGAAAGCGCTGTCTCTTCAGCTTTGAAACAGAAATGAGCACTGAACCCTAGAGTCGGATACGACTGGCTTTCGAGCAAGGAAAATCTTTACCTTTACCTAACCACTTGAGGGAGCAGTCCTTCAAGGAACAGATTTTTTGAAAAAGTGTTTTGATCCTTGTTTAAAGAAGAACCTTTACTCTAGGAAAGGTGCAGTTGAACACATGACAGACTTTCCCATAGTCAACTAGATTGGCCAAAGTGCAAACAGAATGCCTAGACTTGGTAGGCAAGCAATGCCAGGGGAACAGACTACATTCACAAATGCAATGCAATCATTTTGCCAAATGTTTGCTGAGTATCTGTGGTGATTTAAGAAAACAAAACAAAAATCTTACATCCCAACACCCCAGAATCCTTCATTATCAGCCAACTGCTGTAAACAAAGTGTTATCTAGAACCACCACCACCACCATGCCTTAGCAGACATGAAGCACATCTAGAACTGCTAGGAGATAATTGAATTAACTTTAGTGGGTTACAAATAATCTGACTTCTATTTCCTAAATAATGGCAATAATACATTCCCTTAAGAATTCAGTATCCCTGACCTGTCACCTTACTCAGATGCTAAGTGAGATTTTGGGATGCAGGCCATCTCAACAATCTGATCAGGAAGTGGGTTTGGGAGATAATTTGGTATCACTCATTAACACCTGGTTTTCCCTCTGGTTGTATCTAGTGGACTGCATGGAGTTAATAAAATGAAGTCGCAACTGGTTTTGAAATCTGCCATCTCTATCACAGAGGATCAATTACAAGACCTGTAGGCAAGGGTTACAGTATTTGTAGGAGGCAGTAATGTGTTTCTACTGCGCTGCTTATTTTTTTGAGTTAGTTAATTTGACACTCATACCTTGGCTTGCTTATGTGATAAAAACCTATTTCTGAACTATATTAAGCATGCAGTACACATCTGTCTATACTCAATATATGTACAGAGTTAAGTTGTGCAAAAAGGGTCTGAAACATAAGGCTTTAGGATGTGTGAAATGAGCCAGAATATTGTTGTGACCAGTAGAACTGTGTACATCACAGTTTCTTGAATTCACACTACTTATAATTTGTTTTGGAATGTGTTTGTACCTTTTATATACTGTGACGTACTTTAAGATGCTTCAAATAAAATGCCCAAATCACAGCTTTTAAATAAGCAGCTCAATATTTATTACTTTTACTCGTAATAGATGTGTCATTCTTTGCTTTAAAAGTCTACAGGAACATCCAGAGACCAATATCTGTTCAAGCATACACCTACTGATATTGGCCCATGAGAGGACACCACAGCTGATAGTAGAGATCTACCACAAAATTCCACCTACAGGTTATGGGAACTTCTTTCCAGCAAAATCCTAAATTAATTTAAGTTATTCCTACTCCTGCCCAGTTGATCTAATGCAGCTTTCTCCAATTTAATTTTTGTGCGTCATAGTTAATGATCAGCTGCAACAAAGTTTGTAATCTAAGCCATCTGTAGACTAACATATTTTGGAAGGCTGCTCTAGAGGAGTATCTTAACCTCGAGGTTACTCATTGGCTAGTATTTTGCTGGACCAGTAATAAAACACTTTTGTCAGATGAGCCATACTGTAAAGCAATGGTTCCCAACATGGACAGGGGGACATCAATTCCCAGAAGCCTAAGTCAGTACATTGGCTGATTAGTGCTTTGGGGAATTGAATTAGGTGTCTGGAAATTAAAGTCGAAAAACTAAAGGTTGGGAAACACTGCTCTAGAAGCAGTTCAAGATAAAAATAAGACATCTTACAATCATCTTCAGCAGTTACTTTAAAAATGTTGCACCATCCATTGATTTGACAGCGCCAACTGCATGGAGCATGCTGTTTACTCACCTGTATGTAAAAGCCCCTCTCTATGTGTGCTGTAAAGCTAGGTTTCTTTTATATCATTCAATAGCTGTTTATTTTAAGTGCATAAATCAGGCCAGCCAAAGCCAATAAGCATGCAGATTAGCGGGAATAGTCTTGAAGTAACCTCAGTTCCTCCCCTAAACCAAGAGCATAGCCTCAGGATTTTAGGCAGCTGGTTCTTGCCAGACAGCTGGAAAAAAATAGTGTTGTGTGTTTTTTGTTCCTTTGCTTAAATGCAAACTGGCAAACGTTTCTGTCAGCCCCCTGTTAAGCAGGATCTATGACTTCCCAATTCTAGTGATTTGGAATAGCCACCAGCCATCAAAGGCCATTAAGCAGTGATCAAGTTGCATAACAATCCAGAGAAAAGGAGGTGAAGCATATCCCTGTGACTGTGGACACTCTCTTTCCCCGTGCATTAAATCTTGGGATTTAAAATCAGACATGCCTATACTTTAGATATGTTACAGATATGGTATGAGATCACTCGCCTTCTAGATACAGATCTCATGACCATAAAATTAGATTAAATCGTTGGTTAATCATCCCCCATGTTTTAATTAAATTATTGATGATCATGTAGAAAATTTTAACACTTCCCTATAAATTAAATTAAGCTGCTAAGGCACAATTTCACACCCCATTACTGTTTCACAAAGGTTGTTTTGAGTTAACTCTTCTTTGCCTATGTCTTACACAAGAGTAAAACCGTTTCTTTTCAGGGCCTGCTCATCTATACACTGCCTATAATGGTTGGGGATCTTGTGTGTCAGCATTGGGGAGGACTGGACTGCTGGAAATTAAGGTCTCACACAAAGAAACCTGATTATTAATGCTTTTTTATCAGTTACAGTACATCTCTCCTACATGTTTCCTCCAATCTGTTCCAGACTCTGTACACTGCTCTCTTCCCTCCTATTTTATTCCCAAACAACCCTGTAAAATAGATTAAGCCGAGAAAGTCTGACTCATCCAAGATTGCCCGGGGAGTTGCACAGCTTTATAAATGTCTGAACCTAGATCTCTCAAATCACAATTTAACATTTAAGATAGGTGTGCCCAAACTATGGCCCGGGACTCAGATCCGGCTCCAAACACCAATTCATCCGGCCCACGAAGCCCACATCGCTCCTGGAAGCGGAAGTATGGGCGCATTTTACTTCCACTTCCAGGAGTGACGAGGGCTTTATGGGCCAAATGAATTGGCTTTGGGGGTCAGATCCGGCCCCTGGGCCATAATGACTGGCTCCCTGAATCACGTGACTTGCCCATGGCCTGAAAAGCTTGGGCACCCCTGATTTAAACACTACATCACATTGATTTCCTATGACTTGGTTCTAATCCAGATTTGAAGTAAATATTTTGTTGGAATGGCTGGCCGGAAGGAAGACGCGTGAAGGCAGCCGTGTGGTGAAGTCCAGCCCCGACTAGAGTTGGGGGTACGTATTTATTACTCTGCCTGGGGGTTGTGATACGTGCCTAGGGCACTCGTGCCACCCCTGTACAGAAGGCTTGCGTATGTGGCATTTTCTGGTGGTCCAGCTACAATGCCAGCTCTTGGAATTACCCTGTGGTTAATGGACAACCCGCACTTAATTGCCTTGGGCATCTAACTTTGTCCCCTGTTTGCCCTGATTTGTTTGCCCTGCTCTATTTGACCTCAGCCTGGGTTATGTTTCATCTCTAACTAGCTCGCTTATCTTTCCCAATTTCCTATCCAGCAGAGCCCCGTTGGTCCCCGGGTCTGTTGCCGCCGAGTGAACCCCTGGGGAGAGGTTTAATTGCCAATTATTCCTGTGGGCAACTCACACATTTCACCAATAGTAATGCTATTGGGGGCTGTGTGAAAAGCTGGGCAAAGGAAACGGAGGACCAAGTTCCTAACAAAAATGCTGGTGGATCAAAAAGCCTTACCAATGCAGCAGTGGATCACTTGCACTGGGATAATCTATAGCGGGAGTTCCCAACCTTTTCAAGCCGGGGGCAAGGTCATGCTCTCTCAGCTTCGAAGGCCAGAGAGCCATTTTGCCCTGCCTGCATGATGGGGGTGGCCATTTTTCCCAACAGCTTCAAAGGGTCAGCCATTTTGTTTCTCAAATGCCCTTGGAGGGGTGGGGAGCCACATGAAATGGTGCTATGAGCCAGATCTGGCCCATGAGCCTTAGGTTGGGAACCCCTGATCTACAGCCTCTGTGACAGTTGTGATTGCCATCGGTACAGTCCAACTTTTGCAACTTTGCTACAGAAACCATTCTAGCTTTCAGGAATTTAGCACACATGGATTACCAGCTGTGTACCAATACTGCATTAGATGTACTTTAGTTCCTCAAACAGCAGCCTGGCTTGCCTCATCAGTATGTCTCCAGCACACAGCAAGCAGTCCCACTCTGCTTCCAGCCATTGTATTCATGGGCATGGATCTGTCTATTGGCTCATGTATTAAGAACCTAATTTCATGCTAGATGCTGTATGTCAGGTTAATGAAGCACAGAGGACTGAAACAGTGGCTTGTGCAACTGTGCCTACAGAAGGCTAATGGTGTCATCAGCAGGGGGCAATTCTTGAAAATTAAACACTTCCCACAGCAGCCCTGTGATACCCATGGCTGCCATGTAATTATTTTTGTTGTTGTGGAATGGGACAAAAAAATTAATTGCTGAACATTGCAGCTGCCGGTATTGTCATTTCAGAAATTAGTGAGTTCCTCCTCCCATCCTGTGTGCACCACACTTTTCAATGATGAAAACCATTACAGTGAAAATAGCCCCCATTGGTGACATCATCAGCCTCTCACAGACATAGTTGTGCTAACATGATTTCAGCCACGGAACAGAGATAGGCAGAAAGCTTGAGTACATCTGTTCTTCAGTACAGGTTGGAAAAGGTCTCTACATAATGCTGGGAGGGAGGTAGCCTACAAATATTTGTGACTCCTTCACATGATTGGGGAACACAAAAGATGATCTGTATCCAAATAATGTTTCAAATCTGCCACATAGATTCATTATAGGTTTTTGAGGGATGAGAGAACATGGAGTGCTGGTTTTTACTTTTGGGTCCTTGAGAGTCATGTGCAGCCCATAAACCACATGTTACCCACCTCTACATTAAACCTTTGTTCAATCTCACTATTCTTTGGGCAAATTTTGCTATACATGTAGATTTAGGTCAATTTAGCAACTGTGATTCTTTTAGAGAACTTAGTCCTGGCCATGATCATTCTTACTCCAGTAATATACAGGTTAGATTACTGTAATTCTCTCCATATGAGGCCACCATTCAACCCTGGAGAGAATTATAGTAATCTAACTTAAATGTGATTGGAGTGTGAATGATCTAGTGCATCACTGTGCTGTTTGCTTTGAAGAGTTAATTAAGCAGGGATTGTTATTTGTTAAAGCTAACGACTAATGTTTTAAAATCTCTTGTAATTAACTTCAACATTGCTTTTGTAAACTCCTTTGCTTACAACTCTCTAGAGAGAGAGATAAATAAATATGACTAATTAAGTAAATTATTAGCAACTATGATATTCTGATTGTTTTTTTCCTTGATGCAACAAAACCTGAGCTGTTGTCTGAATTCACATAATTCATATCAAATGAGATGAGTGACCATGGCAGGAAAACTATTCATACACAAGAGAAACAGTGGCATCAAACCCTTTTCAAAATGAATGAAACAGAAATATTTTATACTGTCTTTAGCCCTGAGCACTGAATCTTTTGTTTGCTCAATGTGTTTATTTTTAGAAACTACAGCCTTTTCTTGCTGTTAAATCTTTCTCTCTTTCTTACCAGTCCTTTGTTAATGCACAAAACAACAGTCTCAGGATCAGGATCATATATTTATTTATTAGTAGGAGTAGTAATGTTCACACCCTTGCACAGCTCTTGTCCTTAATGTCTACAGCCACTATTGGCCAAAAATATTCAAAGCAGTGCTAAGCTCACATATTGAACAAACAAGTACTGTAGCATGTTATAACATGTGCTAAGGTTTCACCTAAAGCCGTGGTTCCCAAGGTGGGGCACACACCCCACAGGGGGCAATTTGGTTTTTAAGGGAGGGGCAATTTGAGAATGAGTTATTAACAGTGAATGGCCTTTTAGGCTTCCTCCACTGAATAGGAGTTCACTTTTTGAATAATAAGGATTATATGTTACAAGGAGGGGAGCATCAGAATTTTAGAGATCCTTAGGTGGGGCATGGCAAAAAAAAAGGTTGGGAACCACTGGCCTAGAGCCGTGATGGTGAACCTTGTCATTCCAGATGTTCTTGGACTTCAATTCCCAGAAGCCCCCGTGAATCCATACGGGAGCGTTTTACTTCCGTTTCCAGGAGCGAAGAGGGCAGCGTGGGCCGGATGAATCACAGTAAACCCATTTGTGTGGATTCACAGGCACTTCTGGGAATTGACGTCCAAGAACATCTGGAGTGCCAAGGTTCGCCATCACGGACCTAAAGGATGTAGCTGAACATACAGCAGAAAGCCTTCATTTGCAGTAAAGTATCATTTAAGGTGTGTAATTTATAGATTGGAGCACAACAAATGAAGCCCAGGTTTTCATACACTCCACATTGCATGAACACTTCGTGAGAGATGATTCATGAGAACTTTTGGCCTGTTCTGTTCAGAGCCAGGACCTGGGGGAAGACCTGATGCTCAGTGCTAAGAATGAAAGGCTAGAAAGCACCCAGAGTCCAGAGACAGGCAGGGATGGGCTGGACAAGCAACTTTAATGGTGGCAAGCATGTAGTGGAAATGGGGTGTTTTGGATTACAAGAATCACTTCCGGACCCTGGACAGAACACAGTGGAATTAGGCAATCTTAAAGTCAGCAAACATGAGTTTAGCATTGCCTAGAAAACTTACTGCGAAGCAAAATATGGCTTTAGAGAGCTACATGGGTATGAGTCTATCTCCTTATAGCAAATCAGCTTTTAGTTACAGTATCTACTGTAGTTTAGGAAAAAAAATGCAAGAGAAATCAGCAATGATGACAAAATTCCTGACACGCCTGCTGCTGCTCCAAAAACTTTGTATGGGGTGGTGTGGGAAGATGTTGTTTCTATCAAAAGATATCAACAAGGTTGCCTTCTTGGATATACATGGGGGAACCTATTCCTGGAAATAATCTCTGGCAGCTATTAGGGATGAGATTTTCAGATTTTCTGAACTATACATACCATAATTCCCCACTCTTGGAATTCTACCAGATACCTAACAAGCACACAGTGTCATGCCTAAATTTAGAAGGCTTTGAGGCTTAATTATACTAAACTCCACCAAAGCCTAGAAAGATAGGACCCAACTAGCACTACGGCAGCAACAGGACACGGACTGAGCTTGGTCTAGCGCATATCTGTCAAGTTTTGGATTTGGAAATAAGGGAAATTTCCCGGCAAATACGGGATACTTAACAGCTATGCTTATCCTGTGCTGCCCTCCAATGGTGGCAATAGGGCATTGCAGTCTAATTAATAAGGGATGACGGCGGGAAAGAGGGTAAAATAAGGGGTTTTCCCGGCCAATAAGGGATACTTGACAGCTATGGTCTAGCGAAACCTCAGAGCCTTCTAACCTAGACCTTTCTTACAGGTAATCACATTCAGATACCTGCAAGATGCCTGAAAGGTAGGTAGAACCCATAGAATTGAGAACTGTAGTTATTGTAGTTCAGAAAATGTGAAAAATCCTATCTGTAACATATACTTCCTGCTCTATATCTTGGAAGAGCATTTCTACCAGCCAAAGATGTCACCTTCTCTGGTGTGGTGACTATACAGTAATTGCATTAATTATTGATATACTGCTGCAAAGATTTCTCAGCAGAAGTCCAAAGGGTTTCTGGGTGAGTGGAAACAGTTTCTTGGGTCACAATACTATCTGTATGATAGCTCGGCGACAGATAAGAATAACCTTAATTACAAAATCTACAAACATAGGGCTGGTCCACAGAAAAGAGTCTACTTCTGATGGGCCCCGAAATGCTGATCACACACATGCCTAGAGATGTACCCATCACCATGACAGGATTAACAATGGGAAAGACACATGGGGGCATTTTCCACATATTGCTTCCAGGGACTTCGAGAGGTGTTATCAGGACAATCGGGTATTTCTTAGATTTAGAATTCATCCATATTGAGTCTGTTCCTGAATTACTGCCAGGGCCATAGATATGGGACACATATGTGCACATGAGTCACAGAGAGACTGAAACAGAGACAAAAGAAAGGTCAGACCCATAAGCGGAATTCCAGGACCTTCTCAGAAGCTTTATTTTCCATTTATTCACAAAAAGGGAAGGCTTTCCGTTCTTATGTCTCATTAATTATAAAGCAAAATAGGCTGGCAGATTCCTTTTTTAAAAAAAAAACTCAACTAATGAATGCAGAAGGAATCAATTTCTAGTGCATTAGTCAAGTGATGGGCACAACATTTATATTCCTGGATTTCAGAGAAAATTAGTAGGCATTTGGCACATTTTCATGTTGAAAAATAAACAAAAAATCCAATTTTGAATGAAATATGCTAGACAAGTAGCAAGCTAACCTTTGCTTTCTCAAAGTGACCTAAGGTCCCAACACGGGTCTTTATTAACTTAATTTGCTTGCATCCTTACTTAGTGTTTACAAAGTTCAGAGGAGCAGCAAGCCTCACATTAGCAGTGAGGAAAAGTCTTAAAATTATAATTACATACTTCAAATCAGTGTTTTGCAAACTATGTTCCATCAAACACTGGTAGACTTCAATTCCCAGAAGCCTAAGTTAAGTACATTGGCTGATCAGTGCTTTGGGGAACTGACTTAGGCTTCTGGGAATTGAAGTCCAAAAACCAAGATTGGAAAACACTGCTCTAAGTCAATCCCTACTTAAGGCAACATTTTCCATGGCTTTCTAGGTATAGACTATTCAGAGGCTGTTTACCATTCCTTCCTTTTGGGGATATTCCAGGATTATGTATCCTAGCCAATACCGTACTTCTTTCAGTGAGAAATCAAGCTCCTGCCCCTTGTTCCAGGTGCTCCATCTCACTGAGCTATCCAGCCAGCTGAAGCAAAGCCTGGTCATTCCAAATTGAAGCTGCCTTACTCTCACCCCAAGAAAGGTCAAATGCAGTCAACATTGAATTTAACTAACATGGATTACAAAGACTTTACAAAATATTGCAGTATAATCCTAATAAAGTTTTAAGCCAAAGTAAATTCCGCTCAGTTGAAAGGGAGTTATTTTGTGTACGGATACTTAGCACTGCAGCCATAGAGCAGGGCAGGTGGGAAATATGTAAGGATGAAGGACACTAAGATCAGTAAGAATAACATAGCAATGTCTCTTGACAGCATAGGAGACACACGAGCCATTACTGTGCATGCTGCGAAGTTTTACTCATACCTCTCTGGGGGCACTTCTTGTGAGACGGAAATTAAAGATTTGGCTCCATCTGTTTTCCAAGAACTGAGAGGCACCATGAGTGGGTTGGCCTTTGTCAATCCAAAGACAGAACTAAGGATGGCTTTCAAAAATGAAAACAAATAATGAGATGTCATCCACAATGACAAGTCACTGTGCACTGTGCACAATACTTACGTAAAATCGTTTATGTAAAATAGATTAAAATATAAAATATCTGTGTTTATACTACTTACTTTTCATTAACTTTATGGAGCAGTGCTCTATGCTTTTATATATTATTGATTTTTTAAGAAAATAGTGCAATAAATATCTCACCTTTTTTAGGACACTTTGCATTAACATATTCTGGACAATTTACATCAAGCTGAATATTTACATTTGAATGCAAAGATGGGGTTAAATATGAATGAATAAAATTGTGTAGCATCCATTTCTGTAGCTTTTTGTAACTAACAATGTTCCCATTACCATAATGGTTTTTTATAAAATCTTGCCAGTGTCACACAGGTATTAATAAATGAACAATTGTTACTTAGATGTATCTGGTTTATGTACTTACCACATACAAGACTAAATTCAATGTTAGTTCCAGATAGAGTAAAAATACTGAAATCAGTGGAACCTACATTACTTACAACTAACATGTTTGAGTTCCAATTATTTCAATGGATCTACTGTGTTTAGACTTGATTTTGGATTTAGCCAACAGAGTTAACATGTCTTTTCTACTTCACCTGAATTAGCAACTAAAGGTATATGTATTTAACTATACTGAAGTGGCTATTTTTTATTTGTACAATAAGTTGAAAGATTAACATTGCAATCCTATAACACGTCTACTCAGAAGCAAATCCCAGTGAGTTATTATTTGTCCTAGGCATGTGGGCACAGGAATCGTGCCTTAAAGCTTGATCCAGCATACTAGCATCAACACAGATTGCTTTCAACTGAATAATATGTTGAACTATATATATATACCTATTGACTCATTACACATTGGATGTCAATCTCACCTTTCTGTTTTCTTCCTTTAGCAAATTGTCATAAAAAGAGGTGTTAATCCTACAACCCACTATGCAGCCAATTCTTTACAGCAGGGGTAAATATAAGAACTGAACCCATCACTGAAGCCACCAAAAATAACCACAAGAAGATGCGGTCAAGGACCTGAGCTACAAACTTCCAGTCTTGCACCACCTAGAAAACAAAAAGGCAGTCATGAGTTTCGTGTTCTTTTGATATCTGGGGTTATTTTACGCAGGAAGACAACATTGAATTCATCAGACCATGCTATACAGTGCCAAGAACTTGGAACGCTGTTGTTGTTCAGTCACACAGTCGATTCCGACCCTTTGTGACCCTATGGACCATTGCCCTCCAGGCACCTCTGTCCTCTATCATCCTTCGCAGCCCACCCAGCTCTATGGCCATTGTGTCTACAATACCATCTAGCCATCTCATCTTTGGCTGCCCCCTTCTTCTTTTGCCCTCTACCTTTCCCAGTATCAAGGCCTTCTCAAGTGAATCCTCCCTTCTCGTTTGATGTCCAAAGTACTTAATAGTTGATGGATTCTTATTACCTCGTTAGCATAGCTGTCAAGTATCCCTTATTGGCCGGGAAAACCCCTTATTTTACCCTCTTTCCCACCGTCATCCCTTATTAATTAGACTGCAATGCCCTATTTCCACCATTGGAGGGCAGCACAGGATAATCATAGCTGTCAAGTATCTCGTATTTGCCGGGAAATTTCCCTTATTTCCAAATCCAAAACTTGACAGGTATGCTCAATAGCAGTGGCAACTAATGTTAGCCTTTTGCATGAGACTTTAGGGCTGAAAGGCATATTTAGTGACGGAAAACAAATTAATGTTACATATCTCATGATCATGTCCCCTGAGCAGAGTTTCTACAGCAAAAATCCTTTTAACCCAGAATAATTTCTGACACAGAATTATTATTAGTAAACCAATACAGAAAGTCTACTAGCAAAATCGCTTTTTTGTGCAACAACAACAACTGTATTGCCTTTAAAAAGTTAAGTGAAATATTTAAATGAAAAAATGTTCAAATGAAAAATTTAATGCAGGAGTGAAAAAAAAGTAAAATAAAGTCGACTGATTGACTCAGGCCAATGTACAAGAGATCATTTAGAACTGAGCTGCATGTAAGTTGGCTCCTCATCTTATGCTCTTTTCATGCTACTCATTATCATCAAATGTGCCAAACTTAGGTGCAGGGCTGGGGGATGGTGAGGGTTGCATTTTTCCTTTGAAACAAGTCGTGTGGAATGCACATCTTGTTTCACAGCATAACCTGATTTTTCAAGGACTTCTGACATTCTTAAACAGAAACTGTTTTCTCAACATAACCTGGCACGGATTAGATGTGCCTTTAAATATTAAAAGATCCTGAGCATCCATGACTGCTTTATCAATCTGAAACATGATGTGAGATTATGGCAGATTCTAATCTGAAAAGAGTAGATGGCAAAATTGAAATCAGTCTTTTCTTATTCCCTAACATACCTTCCTGATGAAATGTTCTTTCTTCACATGCTTGGATATATACTTGATGGAATCCGCAGCCTTCTCCAAAAACGCAATCACTACCTTTTCCCCATCTTTGAACTGTTTGTGTTTATGTTTTCGGGATAGCTTTTGCTTCAGTGTTTCTTCATGATCAGAGAACGAATAGCGATCAATATGACCCTTCATACAGAGTAGCCTGGGGAGTTTCTGAAGGAAGAGTCTTTTTACCCAGGGGGCCATTGGATGGTAGGTTGTTGAAGAGCGATGGTGGACATTGATGACAAAAACAGTCACAATGATTGACAGGGTAACAAAAATCATGATGAACAACAAATATTCACCAATCAAGGGGATGACTTTGGAAGAGGAAGGGATGATTTCCTCAATAACTAAGAGAAAAACAGTAAGGGAGACCAAAACGGAGGTCGACAAGGAGAGCTTTTCTCCTTCATCAGAGGGCAGGTAAAAAACCAGTATAGTTAAAAAAGATAGCCCCAGGCATGGGATTATTAAGAAAAGAGTGTAAAATAAAGGGAGGCGCCTCAAAACAAAAGAATAGGTTATGAAAGGGTAGGAATACAGTCCATCTCTTCGGCTTCCCTTCATGCCCTTAGCGTTAAGGATTTCCCATTCCCCGTTATCGAAGAAATCCGTCCTGTCCACATTTTCATCTACTAGGATTAAATCAACCATGTTGCCATCATAAGTCCACGATCCAAATTTCATTGAGCAATTCTGCCTATCGAATGGGAAGAAGGTCACATCCATAGTGCAGGAACTTTTGTAACTGGCAGGAGGTGTCCAGACAACTATCCCATTGTATCTGACAATGGCTTTTGTCATCAGTGAACCTTCAAAGCGCCCATCAGCACTGAAAAGAGTTGGGGGAGAGAGAAGGAAAACATCTTAATTCTGTTCTAAACTGTTTTAACTCCATTTTCCTTACCCTGCTGATGGGATCTCAATTTATATGGAAATAATCACTACCATGCAATCACTATCTATCTATCTATCTACTTCATTATTTCTTATAATCACATATGTATTATGTATAACCGTGTGAACATTTTTTTTCTTATATATATTCACAATCAGGCAAGAAGAGATCCAGAATATATAAGAAAAGTGTTCACTCGCTTATACATAATACATATGTGATTATAAAAAATTATATATATATAGATCACTCAGTGAATGATTGGAGGGTAGAGAAATCTGCAGAGGAGTAAGAGATTGTAATGGGGAGGAGGTATGACAAGAGCTTGCAAAAGAAGGGTAGGCGCGCCATTTTTCTTCCTGTATTTTTTATAAAGTATGCACCCAGTCTCTCTGTTCAGCTGAATAAAATGACTGTTCTGGATCTCTTCTTGCCTGATTGTGAACTGATTTAACATCGGACAAGCCTGGTCTGGGGGAATAGCTTCCGAACCCCAACACTGCAACTTTTCATTCCTGTTGCATTAGTAACGGTAGACATCCAATTCGAAATCCTATGCAGTAAATTACACTAGATTTCCTCTGTATTTTAAACCACTTACTCTTTTTTAACCACAGTTAACACAGAAATTAATGTGTACTCTGGGACCTCAGAGATAGGTGACACCAAAGACCAATATTTAGAAAAGGATCCTTATACTCACTTTTCAAACAAAACAATATCAGGAAGCCAGAGAGATTCAGATGGGACTCGAATTGCTGTGATCCCACCATAGTCTTCAGGATTCCAGCACAATTTTTGGTCAATCCATTCCTGCGATGATCAGCAAAAAGGAGCAGAGTTAAAACTTCATGATTCTAGCCACACTGGATGATGGTCCTTTTTGTGTGTGAGTATATATATATATAATCCCAATAAAAACACAAAAAACAACACAGAAAACAAAGCCAGATGGCATAAAAACTCTTATGCCAGTATTCAAATTCAAACACTATATGCAATGCTAGGCTTGAATTGGTTTCAGAGCATGCAAACGGGAAGGTGGGATAAGAAAATAAGAAATAAAATGAGGTTTGAAAGACCGTTAACATTATTTGAGGAATTAACATTTGATTTGATTGAGTTGATTTGATTTATTGGATTTGTATGCCACCCAAATCAGCTATGTGACTCAGGGCAGCTAACAACAATCACAATACATCTAATAATACAACACAATACAATAAATAAAACACCAGTGTACATCATAAGAAATTGCAAAATCATTGCAAAAACATTACAAAAACATTGCAAAAGCAGCTACATATAAAATAAGGAGAGGATTAACTACATTTAAAGGTTTAGTAGGCAAATTATACCACAAATTAAATAAAAATATAGAAGTGCAACAAACATTAAGGAAAATATGGGAGAATGAATTAGGAATTAATATTAATGAGAACACATGAAAAAATAAATGAGGCCAACGATTAATGAAATTACTGTCTATTAGGGGAACGGAACACAACTGTAAAATTCTGTGGAAGTGGCATATGACCCAAGTGCGCTTACATCAAATGAATAAAGCTATGTCTAAAATATGTTGGAGATGTGGTAAAGAAACAGGAACATATTTACATATGTGGTGGGGATGTGAATACACGAACAAATTTTGGAAGCAAATACAAAAGGAATTGGAGAAAAGTATCTAGGTTACAGTTAATTTAAACCCAAAAATAGCATTGTTAGGGAAAGTTGACAATATTAATATGGATAAGAACAAGAAAGAATTGTTGATCATATTGTTGCCAGTGGCAAGACAATTAATTGCAAGTGAATGGAAAAACAAATTTATGATAAGCAAGGACAGATGGTACAAGGAGGTTTGGCAGTTAGCTTTAAATGATAAATTAACATCGGAATTAAAGTTTAAAAAACGGATATCAATGCACAACGAGTTCTGGGAAATTTGGAGGCCTTTCGTAATTTATGCATTGACAAGTGAAGATGGGGTTTTGCTGTGTCCAGAAATGTTTAAATTTTGGGGAAATTAAAAGATGAATTAACACAGAGAAGGAATAATGCATTATCCAATATGTATAGCACAGGGGTGGGGGTGTGCGGGAGTGGGTAAAGTATAAAGGAGACTGTATAGTCACTTTAAAGGTAAAGGAGGAAATACAATGTACAGTACTTTAAATTGAAAGAGTTGACTTTTTTCTAATTGTTTGGTAAAGTTTGGTATTTTTATGTTTTTTCTTTTTGTTGTTCATTATATGTTATACTAGCATTTTTTGCCCAGCCTTGCCAGGCAGGTATATTTTGTGTGTTGGTGGTTGGGGTGGTTTTGGGGATACACAAAGAGAGAGGGGGGGAGCTCCGCATTCGGCCCTTGCCTGTCGGAGGAAACAAGCCCCTTCTCCAACATGCAAGGGCTGAATGTGGAAGGGGTTTGCTTCCCTCCGGGAGGCAAAGGCAGAGAACGGAGAGCCGTTTTCTGCCTTTGTTTCCCGGGGAAGTGGCTCGCCATCTTTGTATTACCCCCTCCGTTGTTTCACGTCAGCAGAGGGGGTAATACAAAGGCTGCAGCCAGTGATCTGCCAGGGAGAGCTCCTCCCTGGACGGATTGCTGGCTGTCACCTTTGCATTTCCCCCTCAACTGTTTCGAAGGTTGACACGAAACAGTTGTGGGGGAAATGCAAAGGCTTCAGCCAGCGATCCGTCAGGGGAGAAGCTCTCCCTGGAGGATTGCTGGCTGACACCTGTGGATTTTTCCCTCTGCTGACATGAAACAGAAGAGGGGAAATAGTGAGGGCAAGAGCCGGCAGGCACAGCTGAGGGCATGAGGGGCGGCAGGGCAGAGGCAGTGCCGATGGTGGCGCCTCACCCGGCTGTGTCCTCAGGTGGCATGGCTGATGGCGGCAGGGGCAGCAGGGGTAGCAGGGCAGAGGCGGTGCCTCAACCTCTGTCTGCCTCGGTAAGGCTGGGCCCTGAGCTGAGGGGTTTTGGTCACACATCAGCCGTGGGTTTTTTACGCACACACCGGCTGTCCCGCCTCCTCCATGCTCGCCTCCTCATGCTTGATTGGCTGAGGCATGCCATGGCGCAGAGGACGCTGGGACTTGTAGGGTTTTTTTTTGTTCGTGTTCGTGGGGCGTTTGCTCCACTCTCGGCTTCCGGACCCTTGCGGCGATGCTCACAGGGACATAAGGTAAGCGAGGCCAGCTCATTACAGGATAGTGGGGATGGGTGTGGCCATGCATGCCGGGCACGCATGGCCCATCCACCATTTTATAGGTATAGATGTGTATATTTTTATAAGTAAATTAATACAATTTGATTTTTTAAAAACACTATCTCCAACAGTAAAAGGAGGTAATATCAATTTACAAAGTCCAAGGTCAGCATTGCACAATTGATGATCTTATAGGACTTAAAAGGCTTGTTGACATAGTTAGAAAAAGGACTGAATTTGCCACTGAGACCTTCATGTGGCATGTGACACCACCATCACATCAAAGGAATTTGTAGGTCTCCAGGTCTTTAAATTGGTGTAGTTAGGCATTCCTTGTGTAGACATTAACTCCCACAGTCCCTAGATAGTGTTATGGGAGATTATGGACATTGCAGCCCAACCTATTTGGAGGTCACCTAGTTTAAGAAGGTTGTCCTAGAGCCATGATGGTGAACCTTGGCACTCCAGATGTTCTTGGACTTCAATTCCCAGAAGCCCAAGCCCCAGTGAATCCACACAGATGGGTTTACTGCGATTCATCCAGCCCACGCCGCCCTTGTCGCTCCTGGAAGTGCCCGTACGGGTGCGCTTTATATCCACTTCCGGGAGCGATGAGGGTGGCGCAGGCCAGATGAATTGCAGTATACCCATCCATATGGATTCATGGGGGCTTGGGCTTCTGGGAATGAAGTCCAAGAACATCTGGAGTGCCAAGGTTCACCATCACGGTCCTAGAGAAAGCATGCTACAATGAGGCTTGTCAGTTAATTTTTTAAAAAATCCTGTTTTTATAAGCAGCTTGACCCCTGCAGAGATGAGCAAGCAATCAGGCTTGTTTCTGGAACTTGCAAAGCCTCCTGTGATTATAGTTTCTTTCTTTTTACCAAGTAGTCAAAAAGGTCCACTTCCCTGTGATTTAAAATGGATGCAAAGAGCTCCTGTGCTTTTTAATTGCTGCAGGCATTAAAAAAGAAGGAACAAAAGGCCAGAATGTTTTTTTGTCCTGCCTCAGTCGACAACTTAGCATGGATCTACAGCGCAAAAGCTGAGTTGTCTCAGAATGGCATTGTGCTTAGGGTAACAAACAAGAAGCAAGAGCTTCCCCATTAAGATCCATTATTTATACGTTGTTAGGCTTTCCAGCAGGAATGCGGATAAAAGCAAAAGGAGTGTGCTTAGTAAAGTCAATAACAGCGACAACAAAAACATCTTTCTGTAGAGAAATTAGGCACAAAACGTTTACTATGACTGCTTCCATACATGGCATGCTGTTAAAGTAATTGGGAAATTGTTCATATAATGCAGGGGTTCCCAACCTATGGCCCGCAGGTCGGCCCTGGCCCCAACGTCATTCCATCCAGCCTGTCGCTGCCTCCCTGGCACCCAGAAGTTGAACCAGGTGTGTTTACATCAGCCATAACATGCGTCCATGCATGCGCAAACATGCCTGTGGCTGTCATAAATGTGGAAGCAGGCGCATTTACGACAGCTGTAAATGTGCCCATTTCTGGGGAGTGTAGTCTGGCCCACTTAGCTGTCTGGGTGTGTGGTCTGGCTCACAGCATAAAAAGGTTCACCACCCCGATATAGCCTGTTTCTTTGCCTCACATTTACACCAGGCTCTCTCTTGCTTTTTGTCCTCCTGCAATGGGATATAATGGGCCCCAACAGTCTTCCAGTAACAGAGGGGAGATTGTCCAATTCTGTGCATGCTTACTCAGAATCAAGGTCTACTGCTATGCTTTTCACAACTCTCTGAGTCAGATCAGCACACCATTCGCAGTTACATCCTCAGTTTCTTAATTTCATTTCACTACTCCAAATTAAGCTTCTCTGTAACAATGTGCTAAAATATTCATCCTCTTCTTTGATGCTTACATCCTTTGGCTGCTGATAATCACTTACAGCCTACAGCTAGATAATAATAATAATTTTGTGTCAGAAATTATTCTGGGTTGAAAGGATTTTTGTTAGAGAAACTCCGCTCAGGGGATGCCTGGATGAGGCTCTTTTCATGTCCCCAAGATATTTTCCCACCAAAGTGGTCCCTATTTATCTACTTGCAATTTCTTGCTTTTGAACTGCTAGGTTGGCAGGAGCTGGGACAGAGACAGACGCTCATTCCATCATGCAGTACCCGGGTCTCGAACTGCCGACTTGCCAGCCTTCCAGCTAACAAGGTGAGCTTCTTAACCACTGAGCCACCGGAGCCCCTTACAGTTAGAAGATGCATACTAGATCTGTTTAAAGACCCTTAAAAAGAAGCAGGTTTTTCAAAATGGTACAAGAAAAAAATAATGGAAAGGATTAAGCAGTTAGATGATGCATACTTAATCTTTTCCATTATTTTTTTCTTGTACCATTTTGAAAACATGTTTCTTTTTAGGTGTCTTTAAACAGATCTTATCTCTGACTAATAATTGACAGATTTCCCTGCTTCTGCTTCTTCTTGAACACCCATCTGGTTCCTACAGCTACTAGTAGTAGTAATCTTTCTCTCACAGCCCAGTTGATCAGATGGAAAAAACTTGAACGAACTAGCACATTCTGGAGCAGAGAGTAGCCTATGAGTTCCAGGCTATGCACCTCTTTAATAGTCAAACAGTGACCCCAGCAGCTAGTCACCCTCTGTTCATTTTTCTTTCTCTTTTCATTCTAGTCAACCACACAACATTGTCAGTCATTCTTGTGCCCTGTTAATTTAATTTAATTTAATTTAATTTAATTTAATTTAATTTAATTTAATTTAATTTAATTTTTGCAGTGGCTCAAGTGGCTAAGACACTGACTGGGAGGTGGATGGTCAGCAGTTCAATTCCCGAGTACTGCAGGACGGAATGAGCTCCCGTCTTTGTCCCAGCTCCTGCCAACCTAGCAGTTCGGAAGCAAGAAATTGCAAGTAGATAAATAGGGACCACTTCGGTGGGAAGGTAAACAGCGTTCCGTGCGCTCTGGTGTCTAGTCATGCCTGCCACATGACCACGGAAACGTCTGCAGAAGTAGACAGCGCTGGCTCATCGGCTTCGAATCAGAGATGAGCAGTGAACCCTAGAGTCGGATACGACTGGCTTTTGAGCAAGGAAAACCTTCACTTTACCTTTACTTGTATGCTGCCCAATCATGGAACCCGACTCAGGGTGGCTCACATGATAATTAAGCAATATACACAGTAAATACACAGTAATACATTATACAAAATTCAATCTACAAAAACAGCATATACTAATATACAACAACACAATACAATACTATAACGGTCTCTCCACCCTGGCCACAGGCAAATTCCAAGGGCGGCAGAGATGAGGTCCTGCCATCATAGCGGCGTTTTCAAGCCCAGAGAGGGGCGGGGCCCAGGAGCGTCGGCAGGTGGAGGGGTCCTGGCGCCCATGGCTGGAAGGCATCTTCACTCCACCCAAGGCCAGAGCCTGGGGCGGCAGCAGCAAGTTCTGCCGCCCGCTGCCATAGCGGATTTTTCAAGCACAGCCAGTGGCGAGGCCCAGGAGCGCCGGTAGGTGGAGGGGTCCTTGCACCATGGCTGGAGGGCCTCTTCACTCCAGCTGGGGCCAATGTCTGGGGCCACATGCTTCCTGGGTCTCATCTAGATAGATCAAATGTTCCACTCTTTCCCCTCTAACAGTTGTTCATGATTGGTCAAAGAGTACCATAGGATTTGCTGTACTGGGATTTACACCTCACAGTGTTTGTCTTCTGGTCATTAAGTAAAGATAAAGGTCGCCCTTGCTCGAAAGCCAGTCATATCCAACTATAGGGTTCAAATTCAAATTCAAAGTTTAATTTATACCCTGCATTTTTTTGCTAAAAGCAACTCAATGTGGCTTACAGGCACAAGAAAACAAATACAAAACTTAGAGAATACACAAAACAAAGTAATACAGAAAATAATAATAATGCAAAAATCAATAATCATTACAATAATTACAATAATTGAACATATTACAATACAATTACAATATGTAGTTTCAAGAGAATAAGCAATACAACAATTACCCTAAACAGTATATCAATTAAACATCTCAATAATAAAAGAAAACAAAAACTCAGAAAAAGAACCTGCAACTCACACCCAGCTGAAAAAAGTGGGATAGGAGAAGCCCTTCTGTCGCCGCGCCGCACCTCCCAGCTTTTGTGGTCCCGGTTGCATGGGGGCGGAGACCCAGGGGTGTGGCGGCTCACCTACAGCTGGATCCGGCAGAGTTCTTCGCTGCCGTGCCGCACCTCCCAGCTTTTGAAGCCCCGATAGCATGGGGGCGAAGACCCGGGGGTGTGGAGGCTCACCCACAGCTGGAGCTGGAGCCGGCAGAGTTCCTTGCCGCCGCGCCGCACCTCCCGGCTTATGAGACCCCGGTTGCGCATCCCTACTTTAAAAGCTGCACAGGCTGAAACTTCCTACTCTAAACATTTATTAAAGGTTTGGAAACTCTGTCCCCTTTTTTATCTGATGACTCTGATCATAACACTACTAGTAAAGGGTAAAGGTTTCACTTGCTCGAAAGCCAGTCGTATCTGACTCTAGGGTTCAGTGCTCAATGCCGAAGAGCCAGCGTTGTCTGCTTCTGCAGACGTTTCCATGGTCATTTGGCAGGCGTGACTAGACACTGGAGCGCACGAAACACTGTTTACCTTCACACTGAAGTGGTCCCTATTTACACCTTAAAGGGCTTTGTCATTGCTGTGCATGAACTAAACATGAACATAAGAACATAAGAACAGCCTTGCTGGAACAGGCCACAGCCCATCCAGTCCAGCATTGTCTCACACAGTGGCTCACCATTTCCTTCAGGGTATTCCCAAGCAGATGCCTTCACCTGCTTAGGATTCCCTGGAAATGATATTGAGAGATATCCTGCCTATCTCTCCAACCCGGAGGTTGTCCTTAAGTATCCATAATTATAACCATTGATACTCTTGTCCTCCATGAACTTGTCTAATCCTTTCTTAAAGCTGTCAAGACTGACAGCTGTCACCACTTCTTCTGGCAGGGAGTTCCATAGACCAGTAATCCTCTGGGTGAAAAAGTACTTTCTCTTATTTGTTTGAGAACTAGCACCCAAAGGTTTCATGGAGTGTCCCCTAGTTCTAGTGTTATGCAATAGGGAAAACAGTTTTTCCTTATCTACTTTGTCCACACCGTGCATGATTTTATAAACTTCAATCAGGTCACCTCTTAGACGTCGTCGTTCAAGAGTGAAGAGGCCCAACCGTTGCAGCCTCAGATGGTAAGGAAGGTGTTCCAGTCCCCTAATCATTCTGGTTGCCCTCCTCTGCACTTTTTCCAGCTCCATAATATCCTTCTGGAGGTATGGCGACCAGAACTGTACACAGTATTCCAGATGGGGCCTCACCATAGATTTATAAAGAGGCAAAATGACACTTGCTGACTTATTTTCTATACCCTTCCTAATGATCCCTAGCATTGAGTTTGCTTTTTTCACTGCTGAGGCACACTGGGTTGACACCTTCATTGAGTTGTCCACCAGGACACCAAGGTCCCTTTCCTGGTTTGTCGCAGAGAGTTCAGATCCCATCAGTATATAAATGTAATTGGGGTTCTTTGCCCCAACATGCATCACTCTGCACTTACTAATGTTGAAACTCATTTGCCACTGTTTTGCCCACTCCCCCAGTGTTGAGAGATCCCTCTGGAGCTCCTCACAATCTCTCACAGTTTTCACTACCCTGTATAATTTAGTGTTGTCAGCAAATTTGGCTACCTTGCTTTTTACTCCTACCTCTAGATCATTTATGAAGAGGTTGAAAAGCAGGGGTCCCAGTACTGAACCTTGGGGGACCCCACTCTTTACTTCCCTCCACTTGGAGAAGTGTCCATTTAGTGCTACCCTCTGTTTCCTGTCCCTTAGCCAGTTGCTGATCCAGGACAAGACCTGTCCCTTTATTCCATGACTGGTAAGTTTATTCAAGAGCCTTTGGTGTGGGACCTTGTCAAAAGCCTTCTGAAAGTCCAGATAAACAATGTCAACTGGATCCCCCTTATCCACATGCTTGTCGACACTCTCAAAAAATTCCAACAGATTAGTGAGGCATGATTTGCCCTTGCAAAAGCCATGTTGGCTCTCCTTTAGTAGCGCCTTCTCTTCTATGTGCCTATTAATTCTATCTTTTAGGATGGTTTCCATCACTTTACCTGGGACACATGTCAAACTGACAGGTCGGTAGTTTCCTGGATCACCCCTGGATCCTTTTTTGAAAATTGGTGTTACATTCGCTACCTTCCAGTCATCAGGCACAAAGCCTGATTTGAGGGAAAGATTATATATTTTGGCTAGGAGATCACCAATTTCATCTTTAAGTTCCCTGAGAACTCGTGGATGGATTCCATCTGGTCCTGGTGATTTGTTAGTGTTTAGTTTAACAAGACATGCAAGGACCTCCTCCCTGGTTATTTCTATCTGGCTTAATTCTTCAGTTTCCCTCCCTACGAAGATAGGCTCTGTTTTGGGCATGTGGCCTCTGTCTTCTTCAGTGAATACTGAAGCAAAGAATTCATTGAGTCTCTCTGCAATCTCTGTTTCCTCTTTAATAACCCCTTGCCTTCCATTGTCATCTAATGGTCCAATGGCCTTCCTAGTTGGGTTCTTACTTCTAATGTACTTAAAGAAGTCTTTGTTATTTCTCTGAGTATTTTTAGCTATACGCTCCTCAAAGTCTTGCTTTGCTTTCCTGATTGTTGCCTTGCATTTGTTCTGCCAGAATTTATGTTTCTGCCTGCTGTCCTCATTCGGACAAGCCTTCCATCTTCTAAATGAGCTTTTCTTGCTCTTGATCACTTCCCGAACAGCTCCTGTAAGCCACATTGGAGTCCTCTTGGACCTGGCAGTGTCCTTTTTCCTTTTGGGTATGCATTCCAATTGGGCCTCTGTTATTGTTTTTGTAAACAGCCTCCATGCCTCTTGGAGTGTTTGGACTCTCTCAATTTTCCCTTTCAGCTTCTTTTTTACTAGTTTCCTCAACTTTGGGAAATTTCCTTTTTGAAAATTTAAGGTCTCTGTGTTAGATTTTATCAGTGACTTGCGGTCTATGATCAAGTTAAACATAATTGAGTTGTGGTCACTGTTCCCTATTGGATCAGTCACATTAACATCTTGCACCAGATCCTGAGTATTACTCAGGATCAAGTCAAGGATTCTTGTACCTCTAGTTGGGTCTTCAACCATCTGTCCCAGGGAACAATCATTTAGCATATCTAGGAACTTTATCTCTTTATCATGTGCTGAACAACAGTTCACCCAGTCTATATGAGGGTAATTGAAGTCCCCCATTATAACCAGGCTTCCCTTCTTGGATGCCTCCTTTACAACATTCTCCAACTGCCAGTCTCCCTCAAGAGTTTGGGTCGGAGGCCGATAGTATATGCCTACTGTTAGACCATCCTTGTGGCCTGGTACTCTTACCCACAGAGCTTCTAATGGTGACTCCAAATCACCTAGATATTCCAATTCATACGATTTTATCACTTCTTTGACATACAAGGCTACACCACCTCCCGTTTGCCCCTTCCTATCCTTCCTGTACAGTTTGTAGCCTGGGATAACTGTATCCCATTGGTTATCATCCGTCCACCAGGTTTCAGTGATACCAATAATATCAATATTCTTATCTATTGCTAAGTATTCCAGCTCCCCTATTTTGTTCCGGAGGCTTCTGGCATTTGTATACAAGCATTTATATATGCTTTTCTGACACAGTCTTTTGAGTCCAGTTGCATTGTTAGAATTCCTCTTGCATCCTGTCTTCTTCAGTGAATACTGAAGCAAAGAATTCATTGAGTCTCTCTGCAATCTCTGTTTCCTCTTTAATAACCCCTTGCCTTCCATTGTCATCTAATGGTCCAATGGCCTTCCTATGCTCTCAAGGACATACATGGTATAAATTCTGAAGCTCAGACTTGCTGGGGAAGACTAATATTAGCACTGACACTGTAAGTTTGATCCTAAGCAAGCTCAAGGTTAACTCAGCCTTCCATCCTTCCAAGGTTGGTAAAATGAGTACTCAGTATTTTGGGGGCAAAATGCTTATGACCTTGTGGACCACTAATTACCATGTGCACAAGTACTACAAGGCGGTATATAAGCATAATTGCTATAAAAGCTTGCTTATAGCCAGAAGCCAATAAGGCTATGATTCCTTACATTCGAGATCTTCACATCATCATGAGACATTCAAAGGCAGTGGTCAGAATTCACAGACTTATTTACCCATCATGACATTTTCCACACAAAAATGTTTAAAAATAATGCATTGCCCCATATATTTTTTACCTGTTTCAGCCACACATTGGTTGTCATCAACTGGTTCTTTTCATCCTGCAGGGGCCGTAAGGAGGGGAGAAGTAGTAGTCATCAATTTCTTCAAGGAAACAAGTATTCCCCCCTCCCGCCCCCAGCATTCCTCATAAGTAGAAAGAAAGAAAGAAAGAAGTCATTTCAAGGTATTTCTGGGGAGATCCTGTTCAAACAACTAAGCCGACTCTTTAATGGCATATACCTTCAGGCTTATAACACTACAGCAGGGATTCTCAACCTGCGGCCCATGGGCCGGATGCAGCCTACAGCACCATTTCATGTGGCCGCCCACCGCCTCCACCGCACCAGGAAGTGCCATGTGGAGAAAGGGCAAAATGGCCATCCAGCCCTTGAAGCTGTCTGAGGGAGTGTGACCCGGCCCCCGGCTTTAAAAGGTTGAGAACTCCTGTATTACAGCTTCATGGGTGAAAGAAACTAAACTGCTTTGGCTTTGCAGTGGTTATCAGAGACAACACCATAGCCCAGTGATGGGCAGTCTTGGCCCTCCAGCTGTTCTTGGAGTTCAATTCCCAGAAGCCCAAGTCAACACACCAGCTGGTCAGGGTTTCTGGGAATTGAAGTTCAAGAACAGCTGGTGGGCCAAGACTGCCCATCACTGCCATAGCCCATGGTTGATGCATAGCCAAGTGAGCCCTCCAGGGCAGCTGGTGCTGAGACCGGTGTCTCTGCAAGAGCAGAAATAGTAAAGGTGTTCAACATTACCATCTGTAATTGGCAGGCGGTATAGAACATCTTGACTGGTCAGGTCAAAGTACCTTATCAGAGCTAAATGTATGGCCCTTTGCCCTTGTGTCTGATAAGCAGAAAGTTACCTTCTGTCCTTAAGGCTCCAACACTTGTCACTTCCCAGTTTCTTGACACAGATTGGATATGGCTACCAGATAATACCTGCAGCCAGTGGTATGCACTGTCTGAGAAGATTCTGGGCACCATCCTGCATTAGGGGAGGTTTCACAGCCCTGTTCCCTTGAGAGCTGCTATTGCTGTTTCATACAGCCAAAAACATTTCTGTTCTTGAAGCCTGTTCCTAAACTGGCCATTCAGATGCTTATAGGAACAATTATCAGCAGGTCTTGATAGCAATACTGTAACCCCTTTTGCTTATACTGTACAGTAATTTCTAGCAAGTGGTGTTTAGAAGTGTTATAGAGTGGTCCCTGGTCCAGGATACAACACAGGAAACTCAGTGTCCAAGTACATAAAGGAGAGAGAGAAATTGCACTTTGAGTGGCAATGAGAAAGAGCCTCCAGAAATGTCCTACTCAGTAAGCCTCTGCTACAGGGGTGCCCAAGCTATGGCCCATGGGCCTTATCTGGCCCCTGACACCAATTCATATGGCCCACACCACCCTAGTTGCTCCCGGAAGCAGAAGTAAAACATACAGGCGTGTTTTACTTCTGCTTCTGGGAGTGACAAGGGCGGTGTGGGCCATATGAATTTGTGTCAGGGTTTGGTTCTGGCCCACAGGTTATAGTTTGGGCACCCCTGGTCTAAGCAGATAAAATGGCAGCTTAATATCTATCTCATCCTGTTGCAAAACAGATTGCAAGGAGAGATTTACTTCCATTTCCGGTGGGAGGGACCACATGACCGGCTCACTGAACCATGTGACCAGCCCATGGCCCAAAAAATTTGGCCATCCCTGCTCTACTATGTACACCTCATCCATACATACACCTTTTTGATGTATATATCCTAGAAAAGCAACCCTGAGATCCCAAGGGCCATAGGATAGATGCTCATCTACAGTATTCCTACCCCTACCACGCCCCACTGGTTGTTAGAAAGGAGAACAGGGATATGCTCTAGGAAAGTGATGATGCACCTTGGCACTCTAGGTGTTCTGGAACTTCAGTTCCCAGAAGCCCTGATCAGCAGGAGTGCTGACTTGGGCTTCTGGGAATTCAAGTGCAAGAACACCTGGTGTGCCAAGGTTCGCCATCACTGCTCTAGGAGAACATGAAAAGCATTGGCAGAAGGAAATGAGAACTAAGTATCCCATCAGCTCACAGATACCAAATGTGCCTAGCCCTGCCGGTGGGGCCCAGAGAAAATGGGCACATACATTTACGCACCACATCTACCAGTTGAGATATCTTTAATCCAAAGTACACCCTTATGGTATCATTGGAATGTTTAACTGGTCGGATCCACTTCTGATACCCTTGAAATAAGTGCCGCAAAAGTGCATCTTCATTCTCAGCAAATGAACTGAACACAGTAAATGCTGGAAGAAAAGAAAAGGAGGAAAGAGTAAATAGGTAGGGAGATAGCTGCATTATTCACATAGACTGAAAAAGCAGTGGTAAAAATATCCTTCCTGGCCACAATAACAATTGGAAAAGCAGTGGAACAGTGTCATAGATCTCCCTTTAATTACTAGCTCCGCAGAAAATTCAATAGGTGAGCAACTACATAAGGAAAGTTCTACATGTTTACAATTTAATCACTGTGTGGGACAGAAGAGTACGGTGGTGTGGCAGAATCAAAATGGTGGCATAGCAGAATCAAAATGAAAAGATCAAGAGGACAAGATACTATGAGAAGCAGAGAAGGCTACGCATGGAGGAAGATTCTATTTAAGGCACATGTCAAAGAGCACTGTGAGAGACTTTCTTAGGACATAACTTAGAAAGGTTTTTCTGTTTATATCGCTGTTCTCACTGTTAATTTGATTTTTTCCTTGTAAACTACATAATCCAAACCAAATCATGAGTAGACCCCATCGTTTCCCTCAGGTATTCAATAAACTTTGTTTGGCTGGCAAAGCTTAAATCCACCCCACCCCACCCGCATTTCTCCTCATTTTGTTTCATTTTGGTCTCCCTTTCGTGTGATCACCTGTATCTTTAAATCTGGAGCAGGTTATGAGAGTACAGCATTATTTCTTGCAGGTTTATATCCATAGGCTGAGCATCTCTTTATTTATTTATTTATTTTTAAAAATGATATTTATTTATGCCACCTCTGGTAGATGATGCTGTGATACTTCAGAATAGCTGTGTCTTGTCATTTTAGAGTGGAGGAGACTCAGCTTTGCTCCACATATACTCAGAAACGGAAAGGAGGGAAAGCTGCCTGCAACTAGATAAACAGGTAGCTAGAGGCGGGAATGAAGGGGTGAAGTTTGTGTCCCACTGCCCAACCTGCCCAGTGTCTTGTGAGGGCCTCCAGTGCATTTTGTTGCCTTCTGGAGCATTAAAGGCTGGCCTGCTTTCTCGCACCTTCGGAGCATTTTCTTTTAAACAAATCTTTGAGTTGATATGCACGTGTGTGCCCTTTTAAAAATAAAAAGACTTCTATTTGGCTGAAATCTTTTTGTCATATCTGGAACAGAAAAAGAAAAACAGAAGAAGTAGGATTCTTTGCTTCTTTCAAGAAGGCACAGACACATGTAAAAGGTAAAGGTTTCACTTGTTCGGACGCCAGTCATGACCATCTCTAGGAGACGGTACTCATCTCCATTTTCAGCCAAGGAACATAAGAACATAAGAACATAAGAACATAAGAACAGCCTTGCTGGAACAGGCCACAGCCCATCCAGTCCAGCATTCTGTCTCACACAGTGGCTCACCATTTGCTTCAGGGTATTATTCCCAAGCAGATGCCTTCACCTGCTTAGGATTCCCTGGAAATGGCATTGAGAGATATCCTGCCTATCTCTCCAACCCGGAGGTTGTCCTTAAGTATCCATAATTATAGCCATTGATACCCTTGTCCTCCATGAACTTGTCTAATCCTTTCTTAAAGCTGTCAAGACTGACAGCTGTCACCACTTCTTCTGGCAGGGAGTTCCATAGGCCAGTAATCCTCTGGGTGAAAAAGTACTTTCTCTTATTTGTTTGAGAACTAGTACCCAAATGTTTCATGGAGTGTCCCCTAGTTCTAGTGTTATGCGATAGGGAAAACAGTTTTTCCTTATCTACTTTGTCCACACCGTGCATGATTTTATAAACTTCAATCAGGTCACCTCTTAGACGTCGTCGTTCAAGAGTGAAGAGGCCCAACAGTTGCAGCCTCAGATGGTAAGGAATGTGTTCCAGTCCCCTAATCATTCCGGTTGCCCTCCTCTGCACTTTTTCCAGCTCCATAATATCCTTCTGGAGGTATGGCGACCAGAACTGTACACAGTATTCCAGATGGGGCCTCACCATAGATTTATAAAGAGGCAAAATGACACTTGCTGACTTATTTTCTATACCCTTCCTAATGATCCCTAGCATTGAGTTTGCTTTTTTCACTGCTGAGGCACACTGGGTTGACACCTTCATTGAGCTGTCCACCAGGACACCAAGGTCCCTTTCCTGGTTTGTTGCAGAGAGTTCAGACCCCATCAGTTTATAAATGTAATTGGGGTTCTTTGCCCCAACATGCATCACTCTGCACTTACTAATGTTGAAACTCATTTGCCACTGTTTTGCCCACTCCCCCAGTGTCAAGAGATCCCTCTGGAGCTCCTCACAATCTCTCACAGTTTTCACTACCCTGTATAATTTAATGTCATCAGCAAATTTGGCTACCTTGCTATTTACTCCTACCTCTAGATCATTTATGAAGAGGTTGAAAAGCAGGGGTCCCAGTACTGAACCTTGGGGGACCCCACTCTTTACTTCCCTCCACTTGGAGAAGTGTCCATTTAGTGCTACCCTCTGTTTCCTGTCCCTTAGCCAGTTGCTGATCCAGGACAAGACCTGTCCCTTTATTCCATGACTGGTAAGTTTATTCAAGAGCCTTTGGTGTGGGATCTTGTCAAAAGCCTTCTGAAAGTCCAGATAAACAATGTCAACTGGATCCCCCTTATCCACATGCTTGTTGACACTCTCAAAAAATTCCAACAGATTAGTGAGGCATGATTTGCCCTTGCAAAAGCCATGTTGGCTCTCCTTTAGCAGCGCCTTCTCTTCTATGTGCCTATTAATTCTATCTTTTAGGATGGTTTCCATCACTTTACCTGGGACACATGTCAAACTGACAGGTCGGTAATTTCCTGGATCACCCCTGGATCCTTTTTTGAAAATTGGTGTTACATTCGCTACCTTCCAGTCATCAGGCACAAAGCCTGATTTGAGGGAAAGATTATATATTTTGGCTAGGAGATCAGTAATTTCATCTTTAAGTTCCCTGAGAACTCGTGGATGGATGCCATCTGGTCCTGGTGATTTGTTAGTGTTTAGTTTAACAAGACATGCAAGGACCTCCTCCCTGGTTATTTCTATCTGGCTTAATTCTTCGGTTTCCCTCCCTACGAAGATAGGCTCTGTTTTGGGCATGTGGCCTCTGTCTTCTTCAGTGAATACTGAAGCAAAGAATTCATTGAGTCTCTCTGCAATCTCGGTTTCCTCTTTAATAACCCCTTGCCTTCCATTGTCATCTAATGGTCCAATGGCCTTCCTAGTTGGGTTCTTACTTCTAATGTACTTAAAGAAGTCTTTGTTATTTCTCTGAGTATTTTTAGCTATACGCTCCTCAAAGTCTTGCTTTGCTTTCCTGATTGTTGCCTTGCATTTATTCTGCCAGAATTTATGTTTCTGCCTGCTGTCCTCATTCGGACAAGCCTTCCATCTTCTAAATGAGCTTTTCTTGCTCCTGATCACTTCCCGAACAGCTCCTGTAAGCCACATTGGAGTCCTCTTGGACCTGGCAGTGCCCTTTTTCCTTTTGGGTATGCATTCCAATTGAGCCTC
Organism: Bradypodion pumilum; assembly: GCA_035047305.1. NCBI lineage: Eukaryota > Metazoa > Chordata > Lepidosauria > Squamata > Chamaeleonidae > Bradypodion > Bradypodion pumilum. The sequence goes on along the minus strand of JAWDJD010000002.1, from coordinate 175,146,599 downwards.
TGTTATTGTTTTTGTAAACAGCCTCCATGCCTCTTGGAGTGTTTGGACTCTCTCAATTTTCCCTTTCAGCTTCTTTTTTACTAGTTTCCTCAACTTCGGGAAATTTCCTTTTTGAAAATTTAAGGTCTCTGTGTTAGATTTTATCAGTGACTTGCGGTCTATGATCAAGTTAAACATAATTGAGTTGTGGTCACTGTTCCCTATTGGATCAGTCACATTAACATCTTGCACCAGATCCTGAGTATTACTCAGGATCAAGTCAAGGATTCTTGTACCTCTAGTTGGGTCTTCAACCATCTGTCCCAGGGAATAATCATTTAGCATATCTAGGAACTTTATCTCTTTATCATGTGCTGAACAACAGTTCACCCAGTCTATGTGAGGGTAATTGAAGTCCCCCATTATAACCAGGCTTCCCTTCTTGGATGCCTCCTTTACAACATTCTCCAACTGCCAGTCTCCCTCAAGAGTTTGGTTCGGAGGCCGATAGTATATGCCTACTGTTAGACCATCCTTGTGGCCTGGTACTCTTACCCACAGAGCTTCTAATGGTGACTCCAAATCACCTAGTGTAGGAATGCATCTGGATTCTGTCTTGCCTGTCTCTGACACATTTTGTAAACAAGGCCTCTTTGCTCACTGAGAGACAACGCTCCTTATCTCTCCCTTCTTTGGGTTCTGACATTCTGATTGATTATATAGGTTAAGTTTCGTTTCTGGTATACAATGCTTGCCCAAGATTCGTTTCTCGCTCTCTCTGCCTAAATAAAGAAAAGGTTTCAGTAGCTTTTGACCAGCCAAAGAGAGCAGGCGTGTTTTTGTGTGTCTCTGTTTTCTCCCTACTCAAAGCCTAATGAAGCAGGACTTCATGGGACTGATTGCTATCTTAAAGATCTGAGGATAAAACTGCTGCTAATGAGGCTGACTGAATAAAGAAGATATCTTTACATGAAGCAGAATTCCAACAAGTGGCGCTCCGTGTGACGCTTTGAACTACAATGAGAGAGCCTGCTTTGAAAGCTGCTTCAGCAATTAACACCTCATAATCGACCGGGGAAGGTCTCACTCACCTACGACCAGGCAAAAGGTCAGACCGGAGGAAAGGTCATAAATCGAGCTCGAGATTCATCCAATTCTACATTGGATCCCACACAGGGTGAGTGAAAAAAGGAATGAGAAAAATATAATTTTTTTATTTTTAATTATGGGATGTTTGCTTTCTTCAGAAATGCAGGAACTTTGTAAAGATATCTCAGATCTTTTGCATGAGAATGGGCGAAAGGTAGATGAGAAGAAGATACAGCAGCTGGTTAAAGTTATAGCAAAAATCTGTCCTTGGTTTAAATATGAAGGTCTGGACTTAAAACAGTGGAAACAGATTGGGAGAGAAATGCAGAAGCATAATGGAATTTCTGTGTCAATATTATTTACATGGGAGGCAGTTAGGGACTGCCTTCAGAGACTTACTCCAAAAAATATTTTATTGTCTCAAAGACTTGATGGCCATCCCCTCCCACAGCCTTTGCCTTCAGAGAAAAGGGGGGCCATTGCAACTGCTCCTCCATCATATGAGAAACAACAGCCCCCTGATGGGGATGGAGGTAGAAAAGGAGATGGGCAATTATGTCCTGACTTGCAACAATCAAGTGCTTTTAGCCCTACAAAAGACCTGTTCTCTGCTGCGTTAACTACAGCTGTGCTGGAGATGGAACCTGTTGATGTATATCCAGTGAACAGAGAGCCGCTGGCAAATGAGACTGTTGCAATACAAATGCCGGCTGATGGGGAACAAATGGCGGGGAACTCATCACAGATTGAAGTTGTTGATGCATGCAGAGTGGCAGAAAGCAAGGACTGTGTTTCAAAGAGCAGCTTAGGGGATCTCAGCCCCCCCGTGAAGCAACCCTCATCACAAAAGCAGGAGAAGCTGAGTAGTAAATTTGATACCTCACGTTTGGGCAGGAAGATCCTACAGAAATGGAAGGATGGCCCAAAGGAGGAACGCACAAAACCCAAGACAAAAAAGGGGTGCAAGTACAAACTAACAGATGCAGGTTGTCATAAGGTTGAGAATCATATGCTGGAGATGAAAGAAATACAGAGAAAGAGGGGGGTGAATATTTCCTGTATGGATAGCAGGCTGTGGCAAAAATACAAGGAGGAAGAAGACATACAGTTTTTTGCTGATTTTGAACTGCCCAACCCTCAAACAAAGAGATCCAGAGTGAGCTGTCCCACGTTTCAAGCATCAGGATTGCAGGGAAAGCAACTTGGACTTCCCTGTGATTTTCGTCTGTGTGAAAATTACTTGCAACTGCTGGAGAAGTCTTGTGCCTTCATACCTCTTCGGTCTGCCTTATTGCAAATGGGTGTGGCTGGAGCATGAAGGAATGTGTGTCTGCCTGAAAAGCTGAAAAGGGGGGTTGTGTGGGATTGTCTTGTGAAGTCAGTGAGAAGTAATTTATGGCTTAATTTCAACTTGCCATGCCAAGAAATGTGCTGGAGAAATAGTGTTTTGTGTTTAAATTGTCTTCAATCAACGTTTGGTCTTTAATTTGGACATTTTAATTGGACTAAAAAGTTTGTGTGGACTTTAAAGAAGAATTATAAAACCTGACAGCCTTTTTAAGAAATTGTCTACCTGCTCATGTTAATGAGATTTGTACTGTATTTGAGTTACCATGCTATGTTGATTATAAGTTATTGAATGCCTCTTTCACTTTACATCCAGTGGGAGAAGAAGAAATTTAATGCCTTACTCATGTAATTGGGTAGTAAGAATTGCTTTCTAGAATGCTATAGAGGCCTCCTTCATGTAAGGAAGAAAAAAAAATGTTCATGTCTTGTTTATGCTTAAATGTTTTGCTTATTCTTTTGCAGGAGAAAGATCTGTCTTTGCTTATGTTATGTATTGTCTTATGAAACTGCATACCTTCAGAAGCACATGGCAGAGTTTCCAGTACTCTACACATGTAAATGGGTTTGTGATATTGCATTTGTGTTATATGTCACTCATGTTTCATGTTTAGTTATATGGTACTAGTAATAACAGGGCATGCTCCTGTTTCTTAGGGGAGTGTCTTCTTAAGCCATTGGTCATCTATTGGCAACAAGGGGATCCTGAGTGGAAGGATTCCTGCTCGAGCGATCCGTCCATGGAGAGAGAAGAAGGTTACTCAGCTCCAGGATGGTGGTTCACCAGTAAACTAAAAGTGCTGACATTTGTTCTTTTCTTTCTTACTGTGCTTCCAGCTGTAAGAACAATACCTCATGGGGGCAACCCCAACTTTTGGATTCGTCATGCTAACTATATGTTTGAGGTTCATGGTAAGAATGCAACGTTATACTATGAGCATCCACTGGCAGTGTCGCAAATGGCTTTTCTTCCGGCATTGTTCAACACACCAGAGCTGGTTATTGGACATTTGCAACATCTTGATAGGTCTACACTCTTCTCTAATCCTCCAGAACAATTTAACAACACCCGTTGGCGAAGCATGACATTCAAGAAATACACTAAAGGACTTTGTTTTTGCTGTCATAGTTCTGGAGTCTGGAATAGTAAATGGAAATACTGGACTCAAGCGGAAAGGGTTTTGTGGAATGTAGGCAATTATACGGGTTGTGATGATTATTTTTGGTTATGGGGTAGTTACAACAGTTCTTATAAGCTTAATTATACCTTGTTTAACACTACTATTGAAGATATATATGATGTGTTTCCTATGTTTACTCCTGATTATTCTGCTATAGATAGTGGTTCAATTTGCAATGGATGGCAAATCAAGGATCCTAACATGTGGTTCTTTTTTAATGGAGTTGCCACGAATTTCCATCCAGGACAATATCAATGTGCAGCATTGGGTTATTTTACCTTACCCGTACAAGTGCAAATGCCGCCTCAGGCACATGCACGGCGCCGGAGAGCTGCTGCCGGCCCGATGGGTTCTGGTTGCAACGATGAAGTGATAATCGATGTTCAGCTGTCTGATGGTAGCTCCTGGGGGAGAGCTATAGGGAGTGCTATCACTGGCGCACTCACATTGGGATCATACCCAGGTGTCATTTCCCAGGAGAATAGAAGGTCCATTTTGGGACTCACCTGTAGGCTGGAGAAATCAATCAATGCCACAGGGAGGGTCATACGGGATCTTCAAATGGAAGTCACTGAGCTTCATCAAGACCAAATGCAGGACAGACTGGCCATAGATTACCTGTTAGCAAAATCCGGAGGATTTTGTAAACTGGTCGGGAACCAGGGATGTCGGATAAAATTCCAGGATTTGAATAATACTATTGAGAAAGAACTTCAGAATTTACAGGAGAGTATTACTAACAATGTACGCACTGATGTTAATCTCTTTGATTGGGTGACTTCTTGGTTGCCTGATTTATCTGTCCTTAGACAAGTTTTCTTTTATGGGTTCATTATTATTATCTGCCTTATATCTTTGTGTTTTTGCATTAATTGTATTCCTAACCTTATTTCTATGTGTAATACATGTCCACTGCGTAGAAGGGAGACATCGAGTTTTGCACGACGGCAATTGTACTCAATGAGGTATCTTCCTCCGGAACAAAGTACCATGAGTCAGGAGGGGTACGATGTCCAGGTGGACAGTGATGATGTATATGATGACATGCAGGGGTATGATTAGCCGTCCCTCTCTCAAATTTAAATGAAAAAAGGAGGACATGTAGGAATGCATCTGGATTCTGTCTTGCCTGTCTCTGACACATTTTGTAAACAAGGCCTCTTTGCTCACTGAGAGACAACGCTCCTTATCTCTCCCTTCTTTGGGTTCTGACATTCTGATTGATTATATAGGTTAAGTTTCGTTTCTGGTATACAATGCTTGCCCAAGATTCGTTTCTCGCTCTCTCTGCCTAAATAAAGAAAAGGTTTCAGTAGCTTTTGACCAGCCAAAGAGAGCAGGCGTGTTTTTGCGTGTCTCTGTTTTCTCCCTACTCAAAGCCTAATGAAGCAGGACTTCATGGGACTGATTGCTATCTTAAAGATCTGAGGATAAAACTGCTGCTAATGAGGCTGACTGAATAAAGAAGATATCTTTACATGAAGCAGAATTCCAACAACCTAGATATTCCAGTTCATACGATTTTATCACTTCTTTGACATACAAGGCCACACCACCTCCCATTTGCCCCTTCCTATCCTTCCTGTACAGTTTGTAGCCTGGGATAACTGTATCCCATTGGTTATCATCTGTCCACCAGGTTTCAGTGATACCAATAATATCAATATTCTTATCTATTGCTAAGTATTCCAGCTCCCCTATTTTGTTCCGGAGGCTTCTGGCATTTGTATACAAGCATTTATATATGCTTTTCTGACACAGTCTTTTGTGTCCAGTTGCATTGTTAGACTGCCTCTTGCATCCTTCTGCTAGAATGCTAGTGACTAGCTCCTCGCTCTGCTCAGTAATTTTTGCATCCTCCTCACTACTCAAATACACACTTTCCCGAACCGGATGCTGCCCAGCTCCTGTCGGCTTTCCCCCAGTTATCAGTTTAAAAGCTGCTCTGCAGCCTTTTTGATGTTGAGTGCCAGCAATCTGGTCCCATCATGGTTCAAATGCAACCCATCCCTCCTGAACAGATTTGGCTTGTCCCAAAATGTTCTCCAGTTCCTGACAAATCTGAAACCCTCCTCTCGACACCACCGCCTCATCCACGCATTGAGGCTTCTGAGCTCTGCCTGCCTGGTAGGTCCTGCGCGAGGGACAGGCAGCACTTCTGAAAATGCTACCTTGGAAGTCCGGGACTTCAATCTTCTTCCTAACAACCTGAATTTGGCTTCCAGGACAGACCGCTTGGCCTTACCAACATCATTGGTACCAACGTGTACCATGACAACTGGCTCGTTCCCAGTTCTCTCTAACAATCTATCTAGATTTCTTGTGATGTCTGCAACTTTTACACCTGGCAGGCAAGTCACCATACGGTTATCATGTGCATCACAAATCCATTTCTCTGTATTTCTAATTATTGAATCGCCTAGTACAAGGAGCCTCTCTCCTGCAATCTGTTCATCTACATGCACCTCATTAACCATATTAAGGGAGAGAACCTCAGTTTGTTCCTGTTGTTTATCTTCCTGGATCTCATCAAGTGTGATGAAGGAGAGATCATCAGGTGGAACCAGTTGTTCCTCTGTGTGTTCCTCATCAGGTGTGATGAGGGAAAGAGCCTCAAATTTATTCTGTAATTTCAGACTCTCAGAGTGATCCCCTACTCTTCTCCTCCTTTGAGTCACATTCCTCCAACCATCTCCCTCCTGAGTTAGTGAAGGGACTTCTCCCTCAGAACTGTGCCCTGTCTCTTCTTTGTCCAGCATAGTCTGCTCCGCTCTGTCCAAGAACAGCTCAAGCTCCTTAATTTGTTGATGGTTAGATATGTGGGCCTCTAGCTGCTGGACCTTCTCTTCTAGTAGTGCAACCAACTTGCACTTGCTGCAAGTGTAGTTCTCCATATGCTTTGGCAAGAACACAAACATGGCACAAGTGTTGCAGGTAACTACAACTGCAGTGGAGTTGTCTCTGTCTGCAGACATTCCCATGGTCATGTGGCAGGCATGACTAGATGCTGCAGTGCACAGAATGCTGTCACCTTTCCCAGCAGAACAGTACCTATTTATCTACTTGCATTTTCTTGCTTCCAAACTGCTAGATTGGCAGGAGCTGGGACAGACAACAGGAGCTAATTGCACTGCACAGCACTCAGGTCTTGAACAGACACACGTACACAACCTTATACAGAATGATCTGAAGAAACTGTCAATGTCTTCAGATAAGAGACAAAACAGTTGATTATGAGCTAAGTCACTTTGTACATGGAACAAAGAAAGAGGATCAGTGGAGAAAAGGTTGGGGATATTTAGTGTAAGGGACCAAAGACAATGAAACAGCCGAAGGGTTGGCTTAACACAGATTTATTGCATGATGATCCGGAGGAACATGTGGTAATGGCGGATGGGTAGCTCAATATATACAGCTGGCTATACATTTGAATGTGGCTCGTCGACAGACTATTGGTTGCTGCCTGCGTGACGTCGTAGGAGGTCACGCCCTTCTTGACCAGGTGAAGAGGTGGCGGGGAATCTTCCCGCGCTGCTGAACCAGGTGAATATGAGCCGAGAGAGCTGGACGCTCGCTACTGCCCTCTGGTGGTCACTAGCTCGCGTCCCCTTATCAGGTTTACATTGATACAGCTGATGGTTATAATGTTGCACACAGAAAGATTACATTGATAACACATGGCAAAGGTACATTGTTAAAGGCACAGCTTTACAGAACACAACATCCCTCCCCCCTAGGATGAGACGAAGTCTCTCAGCCAAGATGGCTTGTTGCATGTGCGTTTGGGCCGTGATGAGGGCTGCCCCCCCGGGGGCATTATTGCTTCTTTGTTCCCTGGACCCTTGTCCTGAAATGGGAGAGGGAGACTCGTTAGTGGTTTGCCGCTGTCTGGCGGCCTTAGGGGAAGGGAAAAACTCCATTGGGGGCAGACCGGGGGCCGTCGGGGCTAACGAAAAACCCCTCTTCTTGCTTGGACGGGTGGGGGACCACTCCGAAACCCCCCCCCCGGTTCTGGAAATCAAAATCTAACTTGGTAGGGGTACCCGCATCTGTGGGGACTTTCCGCGAGATATGTATGGGGTCGGGTTCCTCCTCCTCGGAAAGATCCCCCAGGGTATCTATGAGGATATCCTCCTCCCCCCTTGGTGGGGGCCCACGGTCCCCTTTTCCTCCCCCTTGGGCTGAACGGGTGGGGGAGAACCCTAACGCTGACTTATTTCCTGCTTGATCCGTGCCCTGCTCATCGGAGACCCTGCGTCGGAGCTGGTCCGCGTGCCGCCTCCACAGGAGCCCTGTGCTGGTTTCCACTCGGTACGACACGGGGCCGGTTTGCTCCACAACTACGCCCGGCACCCAGGCTGGGCCCGTGCTGGCGTAATTCCTGCAATGCACGGGGGCGCCTATACTGAAACTCTTTGTAGCCTCTAGCCCGATGTTCCTCCCTTTGTCCTCTACCCTCGTGGGGTCTAGCCTAGTGAGGATGGTGGTCAGCTTCCTGCGCATTAAAAGCTCTGCGGGGGAGTATCCTGACGCCAATGGGGTCACCCTGTACCCTAGCAGAAACTGACACACTTGTAGGTTCAGATCCCCTGGGCCCATGCGCCGCAACGCGTCCTTCGTGGTGCGGACGAGGCGCTCTACTTGGCCGTTGGTGGCCGGGTGAAACGGGGCGGAGGTGATATGCCGAACGGCGTTAATCTCCATGAATGCCCTAAACTCGGAGGACGTGAAACAACTAGCGTTATCGCTAATTAACGTGTCGGGTATGCCGAACGTGGAAAAGAGCCTCCGCAACTGCCTAATGGTCTGGGCCGAGGAGGTGCTCGTGACTGGGATAACCTCCAACCATTTGGAGAAAGCGTCCACTACAAGGAGGAACAGGGTGCCTCTGAACGGGCCCGCGAAATCAACGTGCACCCGGGACCACGGCCCCTTAGCCGCGTCCCATTCCCTGTGGGGAAGGCGGGCCTCCTCTGGTCTGGAGCATTGGCAACTCCCACAGGTGCCGACCATGTGCTCGATGTCGGCGTCTAGCTGGGGCCACCAGAAGTAACTCCGGGCCAGCGCCTTGGATCGCACGATGCCGGGGTGGCTGACGTGCAGCAGTTTGAGCACCCGCGGCCGAAGGGAAGTGGGAATCACCACCCGCTGCCCCCACAAGAGACACCCCCTCTCTAGGGACAGTTCTAGCTTTTTTCTGAAAAATGGAGCGAACTCCTCCGCTGGGGAGGACGCGGGCCACCCTTTCTGCAGCCAGGAGCTGACTGTCGCTAACGTTTTGTCCTTCTCTGTCGCTTTGGCAATGTCGGCGGGCACTACGGGGGGCGAATCCAGCACCTCTATCATGAGAACCTGATGGTCCCGCTCCCCCATGCTCACCTGGCTGGGCGTTAGGGGGAGGGGAGACCTAGATAGGGCGTCCGCATGGCTGATCTCTTTCCCGGGCCGGTAGATCAACGCGTGCTGATACGCGTTGAGAAAAATGGCCCACCTGAGCATCCTCGAAGACAGGATCTGTGGGGTGGGCTTATCGGCGGTAAAAATGCCTAGCAAGGGCTTGTGGTCTGTTACAATGGTGAAGGGGCGGCCATACAGAAAATCATGAAATTTTTTCGTCCCTGCGACTATTGCTAGTGCCTCCCTGTCCGTCTGTGCGTAGTTCCTCTCTGCTTGGGACAGGGACCTGGAATAAAATGCTATCGGGGCCTCCCTTCCGTTTTCCAACACGTGGCACAGCACCGCCCCCACCCCCACTGGAGATGCATCACAGATCAGAACTACTGGGCGCTTGGGGTTGAAATGGGTCAGTATAGCGTCGGACGCCAGGAGGCTTTTCAGCTCGTCAAATGCCCTTTCTTGGTCATCACCCCACTTCCATGCCTGATCTTTCTTTAGCAGTTTGTGTAGCGGCTCAGCCACCGCTGCCTTTCGGGGAAGGAAGGAGTGGTAGAAGTTGAGCAGCCCTAGGAACGACTGCAACTCGGGCTTGGAGGTGGGGCGGGGGGCTTTCTTAATGGCCGCCACTTTGGACATGGATGGTTTTATTCCCTCAGGAGTCACACAAAACCCTAGGAACTCAACCTCGGTTGCGAAGAAGACGCATTTGTCCTTTCGCAACCTCAGCCCCGCCTTTTCGAATATCGTCAGGACCTTCCCCAACCTTTTGGCCAATTCAGCCCGACTCCCCCCCGTTATTAACACGTCATCAAAATAAGGCAACACCCCCTCCAATCCCTTCAGGAGGTGTTCCACGAGTGACTGGAAAATTCCAGGCGCCGAATTCACGCCGAACTGGAGGCGCGTCACCTGGAACGCCCCCTTATGGGTGACTATGGTCTGCGCAGCAGCTGCGGCAGGGGACACCGTGAGCTGCTGGTAGGCCTGTGCTAAGTCGAGCTTAGCGAAACACTTTCCCCCGTGTAACCTGGCCAGCAGATGGCTGACTACCGGCACCGGATATGCATTCGGGCGGATCGCCTTGTTGATGGTGCACTTGTAGTCGGCGCATATGCGGACCTCCCCATTGGCCTTTAGAGCGGTTACAATTGGAGTTTCCCACTCCGCAGAATCTACAGGCACAAGGATCCCCTGGCCCACCAATTTGTCCAGTTCCGCCTCTATCTTGTCCTTGAGTGCAAACGGCACCCGGCGTGGTTTTAGGCGAATTGGGCGGACCTCCGGGTCCAGGTCGAAAGTCACTGGGGGCCCCTTGAATTTCCCCAGTCCCTTTTTGAAGACTTCGGGGTGCGCCTCGCACACCTCCTGAATTGGATCAGTCCCAACGGCGTGCATCCCAACGGCGTGCACCCCCCCCCAATAAACAACCCCAGGGGCTGGAACCATTGAGTCCCGAGGAGGCTGCAATTTCCTCCTTTGAGCACGACTAGGGGAAGGGACGCGGCGTGCTCCTTGAATTTGACCTGAAATTCTCCAACCCCCAACACTGGAATACTGTTCCCTTGCACGTCCCGTAGTGTGGACCTCAATGCTTTGAGCTTGGGTCGCTTGTGGGGGGCAATTCCCAAAAACTCCCTCTCGGAAATGATTGAATATGAGGACCCCGAGTCAATTTCCATCCTAATGGGGACCCCTTGGACTAGTACCTCAACAAAGTAGCGGGGGTGTCTAGTAGACACGCTGAACACTGGGGCGTCGTCCTCGCTGCCGTCGGCGATGCGGCCCACGCCGTCCTGCTTCCGCGTGGCCTGGGCGCCATCCTTGGGTTTCGTTAGGCGGTCTTGTCCCATGGAACGGTCTGCGGAGCTCCTCCGGGTCTCGCGCTTCTTCCTGCACACCTTGGCAATGTGCCCGCGGCGGCCGCAGTTGTGGCACTCGGCCTTCCGGAAGGGGCACTTCACGCGGTCGTGGGCCGCTCCACAGCCGTCGCATCGCCGGCTCTCCTTCCGGACCCTCTGGACGTCCTCGTCGTCGCTGCTCTCTGTGGACGACCTCGAAGTTCGCCGGGCCGCCTGTACCGGAGCCTCTGCTTTGCTCGCCTTTGGCCGCCAGTCCTGAAGTTCTTGGACCCCGGCCTTCGTAGCTTCTGCGGCCTGGGCCGCTCTTACGACCTCCTGCAACGTGGGAGGCGGCTCTTGGTTCATTAACGTGCGCTGGGTTTCGGCGTCGTTCAGGCCGCACAGCACACAGTCTCGGAGGGTGATTTCGGCATTCTCCCATTTGCACGGGCCGGCCGCCAGCCGCAGGGCCGCCACGAATGCGGCGACCGTCTCCCCGGGCGCTTGGACTCGCCTCCAAAACGCACTCCGAGCGGGAAACATCGCTGTGGCGGGCCGGACGTGCTCACGCAGCATCTGCATGAGTTCCTTGGCCTTGAATTCGCTCACCCTCCTCGGTGCAAACAGGTCCACCAAGGTCCTTTTTGTTTCTTGCCCGAGCATTCTGGTGAAGATGGCTCTTTTCTTCGCCTCTTCCGTGACTTCGGACTCGATCAGTGCGGCCTGGAAGTCCATCTCGAAGATCTCCCAGTCGCCCGGTTTCCTGATTTCGAAACCGGCGCATGTCTTGGTCCCGTGGGCTGCCATATCCCACCTTCGTCGCCAATTTAGTGTAAGGGACCAAAGACAATGAAACAGCCGAAGGGTTGGCTTAACACAGGTTTACTGCATGATGATCCGGAGGAACATGTGGTAATGGCGGATGGGTAGCTCAATATATACAGCTGGCTATACATTTGAATGTGGCTCGTCGACAGACTATTGGTTGCTGCCTGCGTGACGTCGTAGGAGGTCACGCCCTTCTTGACCAGGTGAAGAGGTGGCGGGGAATCTTCCCGCGCTGCTGAACCAGGTGAATATGAGCCGAGAGAGCTGGACGCTCGCTACTGCCCTCTGGTGGTCACTAGCTCGCGTCCCCTTATCAGGTTTACATTGATACAGCTGATGGTTATAATGTTGCACACAGAAAGGTTACATTGATAACACATGGCAAAGGTACATTGTTAAAGGCACAGCTTTACAGAACACAACAGGATAAAAATAGGTGAGGACACAAGTTACTATTGGAGGAAAAGTGCCTAATTTGATCCTCTGCTATGGGGACATTTGCAATGCACCTTCTTGAGTAATTCAACATTTATTGCGTGAATAACAGCAACTTCAGCTGATACAATCTGCGAGGCTACACTGTAGACAACTCCATGTTAGCCATTACATCCTCCCATTGAGTTGTCCCCTCAAAGTATTTGCCTAAAACACACTGTTTTCACTCCTGTCACCTACAAAAAGCATCATTTTTTGTGAGGAGAGGAGGAATTAGGGTTGGTGCCTCTACTCCTACCTTTCAGAAAACATGTAATTCTGCCTCAGCTGCTCAGAAGAAGAAAGAAAATCTATAGTGCCTTTTAACAGTTGCAAAAAAGAAAGGGAAAAATCAGCAGATGCCCATCATTTCTCAGCTCTGGATGAACTCATCAACATTTCCTCACTGACCAGAGCTGGTCAAATTGCTTTAAACTAGAATTAATATAAAGACCTTCTGAAACTATTCATAACTAAGATACAGTAATTAATAAGAAATGACATTACTCATAACATGTTACTTTCTAGAACAACAAAGGTCAATCTTATTTTTATTATTTTAAAGTAAGAAAGACACCTATGTAACATCACAATCTTTTGCAAAACAAGTAATGTTTGTTTACTGCAAAAATCTTACATTTTATGAGGATAGGGGGCATTTTGAGTGTTTTAGATTTAAAACAATAAAAAATACAGTTAGCAAGTTACTTTATTTAACAACTTGCAAGAGACTTACATGACTAGTATGTTACATATAACCACACAAAAATATACCGGTAACACTCTACTTTTATCAAGCAACCATTGCTAACTCTGCCAACAATGAGTAGGCATGATGCTCTGAACCACAGAGCACAGTCATGTAAACCCACTCCGCATAATATAACAATAAGTTCTAGTGGCCCAAGGGAGTCTGCCCGCCGCACCCGGGCGGACCGGAGGGGCTCTCTCAGTGTCCCATCAGCTAGAGGGGACCACCTCTCTAGCACAAGGAGAAGGGCCTTCTCCGTGTCCACCCCAACCCTGTAGACCCTCCTGCCAGCAGACCTACGGCAACAGACAGAATTGCTGCCCTTTAGGAAAGGGTTGAAAACCTGGCTGGCAGGGCAAGTTTGTGGGGCCGACGGGGTGCTGACTCCTGCTCGTTGGCTCTGTTAGAACTATATGTCCCTGTTAGAACTATATGTCCCTTTTATTGTTGGGTGGGAAGGGAGAGCCTTTTAAATTCGGGATGGTGTTAAATAGTTTTAATTGAATGTTTAAAGGGGATTTTATAATATTTATGTGCAAGTGCGCCACTCTGAGTTGCCCTAGGGCAAGAGGGCAGGATACAAATCCAAATAAATAAATAAATAGTACAAAAATATTGATTTTGATGTTTTGAAATGCACTACATCACTACATTTTGAACACTAAATACTCGGGTGTAGTAAATTTAATACTACATGACAAATATTTAAAGGAAAGGTGAAGTATAAACAAGATATGGAGGTACAGTACTTCCACGAGTAACCTTACTCTGCCTTCACCTAAGAATTGAGTACACAACACATGAAAACTTACTTTTCCCATATGGAAGATGACACATCTGCAAAAGAGAGGCTCCTCAGTGTGTACGCTCTCAATAAGAGCATGAATCCCAGGGTTTGAAGCTTTTTGCATACATAACGAGCCAACCCATGAGAAGGACCCTCTCCTCAGCAGACTTGCTGTTCTCCACATGGAAAAAACAATAACAGAGAGAAGAAGGACTAGCTGCTGCCCTTGCCCAAATGTTGGATAAAAGTAATAGAGTTCGTGTTATAATCTCAAAATGGATCAAAATTCAATAGTTTAAGCAAATAAAAAGGGAATGGACATACGGAAACTATTTGGGAAGAAAGAGGAGACAGCTAATCTCATAAGCAATGTAAATGATATCATTTAATGTAATCTTTGCAAAGAGTTAACTAAAACATGGGGGTAGAAAATGAATTAAATGTACTACAGATGCATTCCAAAAGCAAAAATCCTTTGAGAACTTAAAAATAAGATAACACTGATAGAGTAATTGCGAGGCAGAAAAAGATAGAAGCAATCACAATTAATGTTCTTAACATTTTCTTCTGTTTCACATTTTAAGCAAGAATGTGTTTTTTTAAAAAAGCTATCCAACACCAGCTTTTTCCTACCTATAACTGAACTCTAAAACAGCATGCTGAGAGCAAAGGAACAGCTTCATAATAAGAAGCAGACAGATAATGTCTATTGGAATGTCTGTAAATGACCACAAACCTAAAACCAGCAGTATTACAGGCACAGGTCAATTGTGCAAATTAACTATCCTATAAAACTACTATCAGGATACTCAGAGTGATGTAGTGGATAGAGTGACAGCTGAGAACTGAATTCAAATGCAGGCTCAACCATGGAAACTCATTGAGGTTGTGGAACTAGTAAAACTACCCCTCATTTACCTAGAAAGCCCTATTAGGGTTGCTATAAATTGGTCCCAACTTGATGACACACAACAACAACTACTATCAACAGTAGAAGATATGGGAGATAAATGTGTGGTTATTAGGGACCACTTCGGTGGGAAGGTAACAGCGCTCCGTGCGCTCCGTCTGCAGGTTGGCACTGTGGGTGATGATGTTACTGACTCATAGGCTTGTTGTAACCAAGAGATTAAAAAGATACTGAATATGAAATATTTTGAATCCACAAAAACTACTTTAAATGCTAACTACTTACTAGTTATTATTTCCTGGCTAGAAAAGGTTGCAATGGCTACAGTTCTACATTTATTTATTTATTCATTCATTCATTCAATTACTCCGATACCAGTCTCACTAAATTTGTGGGATTTATTCCTAGGGGTGTAATTTACATTGGAGACATATTGAGGTTTCTGTCACTTTCTGCATTAGGATAAATATATCAGTAATTGTAATATATCCTATGCATCACTGAGAATATTCTTTCAGACTAATGGTGGACCACATTTGTGGGGGCTCTGTGGAGTTTTCTTGGGTCATGTTAGTCACCTGTCATCTTCTTGCCACTTCTGCAGCTCTTTCGAAAGATCAGCCAAAAAGCGGTACTAAGAATAGTTTTTCAATAATGGAAACAAGGTGGGAAGATTTCTGGGCCAAAAGGGGCAAACCCCTTCCACCTTAGATCAAGAGTATTGCTATAAGGACCACACATCGGCATAGGTTTCCCACTATTGGCCCAAGTTAAAAGATGCATATTTTTAAAATTTGAGGCAAAATGAAACTAGAATTCATAGAGCAGACTGGGTTGTTTACAAAAATTCCTTAGGTCTGCAGCTCTACATAACTTTCCTAAATGTAAACTTCATTAAAGGTAACACTATTTACTTCCAAGCGAACCTGCAAGGCATTGCTCTGTATGTCTGCTGGACTCTCTCTTCACAGGGAAATTAACCCTGTAAAAGGTTTCCTATTGCTTAAAGGAAGAACGGACTGCAGTGGATCAAGTGGCTAAGATGCTGACTGGGAGGTGGAAAAGGTCAGCAGTTCGATTCCTGAATACTGCAGGACAGAATGCGCTCCCACCTTTGTCCCAGCTCCTGCCAACCTAGCAGTTTGAAAGCAAGAAATTGCAAGTAGATAAATAGGGACCACTTCAGTGGGAAGGTAACAGCGTTCCATGTGCCCTGGTGTTTAGTCATGCCTGCCATATGACCATGGAAACGTCTGCAGAAGCAGACAGCGCTGGCTCTTCGGCTTTGAAACAGAGATGAGCACTGAACCCTAGAGATGGATACGACTGGCTTTTGAGCAATGGGAACCTTTACCTTTTTAAAGGAGGAACAGTAAACAGTATTAACTCCTTCCAGAGTCTAAGAAAAAAGCCATTTTGATTTTGGTGGTGAAAATGGAGAGGCGACAGAGAATAAAAAGCTCATAGAGAAGAACTATCAAATGCTGGTTAAGAGCAATTGAAACCTAACAGCATTACTCACACAATGAAATAGAAAAACTGTTTGTAGCCTTTTACTATTTCCACTTAAAGCGAGTAGTTCTTCTGGCCTGAATAAATCACCTTGTGCTTCCATTCAACAAAAGCAAAGGTCACAAATATTTGATTTGTGGTGGGTGGATTTAAAGCAAGAGTGGCCTTTCTAATTGCATTTGCTTGCATTTATCCTGTTATCCTTGTTTCTCCTGCTGCTTTTCATTCACTGTCTTCCTCCTTTGTTGGATTCAAATTTGGGTAGCAATCTTATTTCCTTTTCCACTGAATAGGTCCCATAGAATTAAAAACTTGTTTCTGAGTACAGTAAAACCCCTACTTAAGAAAAAAGTCCATTCCGTAGGCTTTTGCTTAAATCATTTTTTTATGTAACTGGAAGCAAACCCACAGGGGATTTTTTTAATTTAACTTGAAGCAAACCCATAGGAAAAATGAAATTTTTATGTAAATTGAAGCAAACCCATAGGAAAAAGAATCTTTATGTATCTTGAAGCAAACCCATAGGAAATTGTGTAAATTGGGACATGGTTTTAACACAAAATCATTATGTAAGTTGAATTTTATGTAACTTGAGGCATTAGGCATATGTAAGTCGGGGTTTTACTGTAGTAGACAAATAAAGGGCTCCACTGGGGAAGTATAAGCTCCTCCAAGTAGAGAGATATCATTTTTCTCTGTAAAGCACTATGTAGCCCAACAGTGTTATGCAAATGAATTATAACAAATCCCTTTTTTCTCATATTAGAAGCACACAAAGGTGCTTTCTGGGTTGAAAGGGGTTTTTTTTCTGGAGAAACTCTGCTTAGGGGATGTCCAAATAAGGTTTCTTTCATGTCCTCAAGACATACCCGTCAAGTGCAGCTCTGGGAAATACGGGACCTGCTCTGGCCCGGGCGCGCATGCGCAACAACAACTCATTTGTGCATGCACAGAACCCCTTTGCGAAAGGCGCAGAACTGCCTCAGTAACCCCTTCCCCCGCCATTCAAAATATGGGACAGTGGTGGGAAAGGGGAGGAACAAGCGCTGAAATACGGGAAATCCCGGCCAATACGGGATACTTGACAGGTATGCCCCAAGATCTTTCACCACTGAAGATATCTACTTGCAATTTCTTGCTTTTGAACTGCTAGGTTGGCAGGAGCTGGGACAGAGAGGGGGGGCTCATCCCATCATTGGGTCTTGAACTGCCGACTTGCTGACATTCCAGCTAACAAAGCAAGCTTCTTAACCACTGAGCCACCGCAATCCCTACAAATCCCATTATAATTATTACACTTATTTTTCAGTAGTGCATTAGGGAAGACCAAAAATGTGTTAGGGCTCAAGTCCTAAAAATGAGCAGGTAAAATGTTATTGCTTGCAAAATCACTAATCAGATTTGAATTACAGAAAACAAATTAGCAACTAATGACAATTGTTTCTAATTGGTAACCAAAGATTCTGGTATAACAACCATTGCTGAAACTATGGTGTGAAAGAGTTGGTCTGATCTAGCTTCTATACTTTTTAAATTACTTGTGTTAATACTTGGTACTTTGCAATTTTTGTATTTCTGTACTTTTATTATTACAATAATGTAAAATGCACATGGTTCATTGTTCAGTCTTCTCAAAGATAAGACTCTTGATTGAAAGACAGAAATATGTGACGGCAGTACACAGCTACAAAGGATAGCAAATCTTTTCTGTCCAGGTTCCTCTCTTAAAGTAGGTTATTTGTGCACACGCATGTATGAACACACACAAAAGTATTTCAGACATGCCTAAACAGCAAAAAAATCAAAAGCTTAATTTTGCACATCAATGCATCACTGTATTTTTGCAAGCAATCTTAGATCTATTTTAAATCAGAATAAATTACACATACCTGATGTGTTAGCACAGATGAGGAGGGACATTGTCATAAATTCTAGCATTCCCATTATCACAGCCACATAACCCATCAGATTTCTTGATCTTCATAGGCAAACAACTTCCCTTCGACATAGGGGCTAAGGCAAAACAATTCTAAACCATGGTGGCTAATAGACTAGGAGCAGAGAAAATAGCTTTTCAGCCTTATCTTGCACCACGGTGAAGCTTCTTAAAGTATACTTCATTGATTTTCAGTCAGCTGTCACAGGCTGAAAGCAAAAAAAGAAAAAAATAACATTCAAACTAATCCCTGGGTCCTAAACTCTGCCTTGTTTCTCTGATAACCAGGCTATGGCTGAAAGCCAAGGTTGCATGATCTAAATAAATATCTAAGATGCACATGACATAAATAAATAAACATAAGGCACATAACCAAGTACAAACCTAATTTGAATACTTTGGATGTGTATTCTTAATCACAGAGCTAATTGGTAAATTATGAGAAGTGCTCCTCTGCCTGATCAGATGCATTCGCCATAGCACATTTCAGTCTTCTGCCTCACAGCAGCAAGCATAGTGATGACACAAACAGGCTAAGATTCTTATGTTAGTACGTTGATGTCCAATTTTTGCATTCTCCATACAGCAATCAGATAATGGAGATCTCATTGTTGTGTAACAAGAAAAGCTGGTACCATAAAGCCAGCACTACAGACTTCACACTTAAAGAGCACATGCATCCACTCATTGGATTACACTTAAGTAGGCATTTCTATTTAAAACGTAATTTCTATTTAAAACGTAAAATGTGTTTCAGACATCAAAATTGTTAGGGGATGCCAGCATGGAACATTGGTTCCTTAAAATTAGGACTTGTGGGGAAGCATAAGCGATATTATGCGCAAATTATTTATAATACTTTTGATTAAAACTGGTTTGGTACCAGCAATTGGGTAAGTCACTTATGGGGGCTTGATCCAGACCACTAGCTGATTCCTCCTAGCCTACAGAGTTGCTTTTTACTAATCTCATTCTTGAATCTGTCAGAGTAATCTGGTAGATCCTAGGTCTGCTATCCTTGGTATTGTTCTCACAACTGGTAAAGCAATCTGTGTTGCTACAGTGTTAAAAATCACTGCTGTTGAACTTGCCTGATGCCTTTTTAGGTTAATCTGCTTGAAAGCAACCATTTGCATTATGTGACACAAGGGAATACCAGGGGTAGAGGGGAAGGTTCGGCACTGTAGACAACAATTTCTTAAAACGTTTTGTATTTGAGTGTTAATCTATTGAATGGATCTCATCCATTTGACAAACAAGGGTCACACATAAGGGCGGTTTTTGTTTTATTTCCTTCTTAGAACAAATATTGCATACAGTACCAATGTTTTAAATTAATGATACTCACTTGGTGAGTGTTTACAAAGAAAAGTTTGAGAGGGAGTTTCTGTCTTTTCTATTAGTATTGTAGAAATGTATGTTAATCTCCTGGTAGAACTCAATAACATATTTAATAGCAAACTGCTGTATCTGCATTTTGCTTTTCCAGTTTGGCTAGTCCATTATATTGAGTTGCCTGAGGTAAAGGAAAAAGTGATGCGCGGACGTGCATGTGCACACACACACAGGAAATTTCTGGGGCCCATACTGAGCAATCCTATTGCTCCACACACACACACACACACACACACACACACACACACACAATCCTATTGTGCAAACCCTGACAGGGGCCCTACCGGCGGCGACAGGGCCCCTGTCAGCTCCAGGCCCTATATGGCAGTACTGGTAGTACTGCCCTGATGGTGGCCCTACACACACACACACACACACACACACACACTACATAGAGCAGCTGATTCGTGTGGCAGTTGAATCTTTTTCCTAGAGAACTTTATCCACAACATCATGAGGACAGACAGCTAGCTGGTGGATAAACACAGCTAACTGCATGGAACACATAAATCTCTCCTCCAACACCTTGCCACTTCTCTCTATTCCTCTACAATCTACTGTCTGAGGAGGCTGCCTACTTTGTCTTATGATAAGACCAACCTTGTCTCCAAGCTAAAAAATAATCTGTACTCTAGGCATATCCTTCTGTATTGGAAGAACAGACCTTACATTAGACGGCCTATTGAAAAAATACTTAAGATTCATTGTTCCTCTTTTTACACTTATAGACGGTGGCCTTAACAATATCTACCAGTCCACTTATCAAACTCAGTTTTTACTCTAATTCTCATTGTAACAAATGGTTTACCCCACAGAGCATTTTTTCCTGTTAAAATATCCCAGTTTTCAATTATCTGATGCAGTGGTGGGCTCCAAAAAAATTTACTACCACACTGTGGGAGTGGTATGGTGGATGTGGCCAGGGGGAAAGTCCTGTGTTGCACCTGAATTAGGACTACTTTATTTCAAAACTTGGATGGGCGGGGTCAGCCAGAATTTCTGCTGCTGGTTCTGGCGAACTGGTGCGAACCTGCTGATGCCCACCACTGATCTGTCCCATACTTTCCCCATCTTTTTTTTTTTTGTTCCTTTTGAAATGGAGGTTTATTTTCTTTCAAGATTTGTTCTGGGGTGGGGGACAATTAGCCCTATAGTGCCTCTTACTAGGAAGTATTTCCATGTCAGAGCCTCTAGAACAGAAATGTTTAATTAAGCACAGCATTTTACCATTATAAGTTTTTAAAAAAGTGACATTTTAGCAGGGAAAAAGATTTTTAACCAGGATGTTAAAAATCATCGTAAGGGTATGTTCTTTTTATTTATTTTTTTAAAAATGAATTCTTGGAGAAGTTCAAGGTGTGCAGCCTCAAATCAGCACACCACCTGTAGAGCTTCAGGATTTTTTATCTGTAGCAAAGCAAAGCAAAAGCAAAGCAATCACACTTATATACCACTCCATAATGCTTAGTGCACTGTCCCTCCCCATGCTTGGGACTGATTCTGTTAGTCCTTCTGCTGCTAAAATGGGGCAACAGCTGGACTCAGAAGAGAAAATTGTTCTATCTTGGGTAGTTCCAGGAACCCCTTTTGATTAAGATTTGCCAGCCACATTAAGGGCAGCTAACACACTGCTCTCTGAAAAAGGGCAGCAGCTAGGATAAACATCTTTGTGCCCCTAACGAAGGTACAGTATTTAGTTCTCATCTCTCTTTCCGTACTGCTTCCTGCACATCTAATACATGCATAGTTCTGCCAAAGAGCAGCTTGTCGGGGACAGTCGGACAGTTGCTGCGGCTGTAGGTCCCTGTTCTGCATGTCTGACACTTCAGGAGTTTCTGAGGTGAATGTGGAGTGGGAGAGAAACGGATGCAAATGGACTACTGAGGGGAAACCAGGTGGCATCCTCCCTTTCCCTAGTTAGCATTCACCAGCTGCTCCAACATCCAATGTCAGTGACTGAGGCCTTCAGCTTAACATCGGTGTTATGGCCTGTAGATCCAGAGACAAGAGTTAACAGACACCCTCTGCATTTGGGAATCAATCACGTTACTCTAGTTCTACTCACTCATTCATTTTACTATTTAGACACATGTATTAAGATGTATTTTCTTCTAAATGTTCCTTTTTGGCCATTGTTCCCATTCCCCCTCTCCCCATTATTATTTTTTTAAACTCTTTCTGCTTTTTTGAAATACCATTAAATCATTCTTTGGTTTTTTCCCCACTGGTCCTCTTAAGGGAACAGAGATCATTATGGGTTGGAACAACTATGTCCTCCTTAGGACAGAGATAGGAAAAAGTTCGGTTTCACTTACCAGTGATAACTTTCGTTCTTCGAGTATATAGTTTGTGAATACACACTCATGGGTTATGCGCCTGCGCAGAACGGCCGATCGGAGGCTTGAAAAGCTATTGGTCAAAAGTTTTGGCAGTAAGACCGCCCACCGTACCGCCCACCCTGAGGCGCCCGCGCACCATTTTACCTCAGTTCCATACTTAAGCCAAGCACAGGATAAACCAATTGATCTCATCCGTGCAGCTCAAGAGGGGAGGCAGGGTGGGTAGTGTGTATTCACAAACTATATACTCGAAGAACGAAAGTTATCACTGGTAAGTGAAACCGAACTTTCTCCTTCGTATAGTTTGTGAATCCACACTCATGGGAGATTAGCAAGCTCACACTTACTTGGTCGGTGGGCAGTCGGATGAGATGATCCCACGATGAAGATGATGACGGTCAGGCAGGGTGAACTGTCAAGGGCGATGGGCCCGGAGCCCCCGAGTGAGGACGACACGGCCGAGCCTGGCGTCCGCAGTGGCTCTGGTGTCCACCCTGTAGTGCTGGACAAATGTAGAAGGTCTGGACCAGGTGGCAGCCTTACAGATGTCCTCAAGCGGTGTGCCCTCCAGAAAGGCCGTGGATGTTGCAACCGCTCTGGTAGAGTGCGCCCTGACATGCGGTGGAGGGGGCAGCGATGCCGACTCGTAGGCCAAGTAGATGGTAGAGGTGATCCATTTGGAGAACCGCTGCGCTGAGATGGGTTCACCTTTGGACTTGCCCCCATACGCCACGAAAAGGCGTTGCGACTTCCTGAACTCCCTTGTCCTGCTGGTGTAAAACAGTAAAGCCCGATTGACATCCTGCGTGTGCCAAGTCCTTTCTTGGGCGTTAGCGGGGTTCTGGAAGAATGTTGGCAAGGAGATAGTCTGTGCCATATGAAACTGGGAGACCACCTTGGGGAGGAAGGTGATGTCTGGTTGGAGCACCACACGGTCATTGAAGAACTGGAGAAAGGGTGCGTCCGCCCACAGGGCGACCAGTTCACCAGCTCGTCGAGCAGACGTGATGGCCACCAGAAAGGCCGTCTTCCATGTGAGGAGACGAGCATCCGCGGTAGCCATGGGCTCGAAAGGAGTCCTGGTGAGCGCGTTAAGGACGGTAGAGAGTGACCATTGGGCCGTCGGAGCCCTGACCGGCGGGAAGGCGTTCCGCAATCCCTTGAGGAAGCGTTTCACCGTTTGGTCGCGGAAAGCGCCAGAAGCGGGCGAGCCAGCTGGAGAGTGAGCCACCACCGCTGCGAGGTGTACTCGGATGGAGGCGATGCTGAGGCCCGACTCCGCCAGATGGAGGAGGTAGGTCAAGACGTCCTGCAGTTCCACCTGCGAGAGGGGGGTCTGCTGAGATGCCAGGAAAGCACAAAAGCGTCTGTATTTGGAAGCGTAGGACTTCCTTGTGGACGGGCGCCTGGCTAGTTCCAGGATCCTGGACAGTCTGGGGTTATCCTCCACGCAGTGAGGTGGAGGCTGGGCAGGTCCGAGTGGTGGAGCTGGCCCTGCTCCATCGGGAGGAGCGTCGGTGACTCCGGTAGCGTGCGATACTGGGATGACATGCGCAACAGCAGCGGAAACCATGGTTGGCGGGGCCATGCTGGGGCCACTAGGATGGCTCTGGTCCTGTGCTGGAGCATTCTGGTGAGGACCTTCTGGACCAGGGGAAACAGAGGAAAAGCGTAGAAATAGTCCTGATCCCACCGTTTCATGAAGGCATCGCCCTCGGAGTTGGCACCGATGCCCGCCCTGGAGCAGTACCTGTGGCATTTCGTGTTGGACTCCGATGCAAAGAGGTCGATGTTCGGAGTCCCCCAGGCCTCGCAGAGCGACTGGAACACCTCGTCGTTCAGTTCCCATTCGTGGGTCGTCGAGGTGAGGTGGCTGAGATGGTCGGCCAGGACATTCAGCTTGCCCTGAATGTGCACTCCAATCGGGAAAATGTGCCTCTCCAGGCACCACTCCCAGAGTTGCACAGCGAGGTAAAGAAGGGTGGTGGATCGTGTTCCTCCCTGCTTGTTCAGGTACGCCACAGCCGTGGTGTTGTCCGAGGCCACTTGGACCGCCTTGCCCATGAGCAAGGTCTCGAAGGAACAGAGGGCCTTCCAAATGGCCAGCAGCTCCAAGTAGTTGATATGGTGCACCATCTCCTGAGGCGACCAAGGGTCGTTGACCGTGAGAGTCCCGCAGGCAGCCCCCCAGCCGAGGTTGCTTGCGTCGGTCAATATTTGCAGCGAGGGTTGCGGGGGGTAAAAACTCTTCCCCGTTGCCACGTTGAGTGGTGTCGTCCACCACACCAGCTGGTCCCTCAGCTCCGGGGACGGAGTTAGCCGTTTGGACTGACTCTCCCGGAGCGCATCGAATTCGTGCAGAAGCCACGACTGTAGGGACCGGAACTTTAACTTGGCGTGAGGGACCACAGCCGTCGTTGAGGCCATAAGGCCTAGCAGTCTTTGAGCCTTTTTCGCCCGGATGCACGGTTTGGTGCATAGGTCGTTCACTCCCTGCGCGATGTCCTGCAGGCGCTTCTGGGGTGCAAAGGCTCTGGTGGCAAGCGAGTCGAGTACCGCTCCGATGTACTCGACGCGTTGAGAGGGGATCAGCTTCGATTTGGTGAAGTTGATCCTGAGGCCGAGACTCTCCATGAGGTGGACCGTGAACTGCGTGTCCCGAATGGCCGACGAGCTGGTGGGGGATACGATCAACCAGTCGTCGATGTATGGGAAGACCCTGATTCCCCGCTGGCGAAGGAAGGCGGCCACCGGAGCCATGCATTTGGTGAAGACTCGCGGTGCCGTGGCCAGACCGAACGGTAGACATCGGTACTGGTAAACCGAATCGCCGATGCGGAATCGAAGGAACCTCCAGTGCTCCTCGAGGATGGAGACATGGAAGTAAGTGTCCTTGAGGTCTATGACTGTGAACCAGTCCCCTTTGTTGATGAGGGGAAGGACGGTCTGCAGGGTCACCATCCGGAACTTCCTGGTGTGGATGCATTTGTTGAGGCGGCGCAGGTCCAGGATCGGGCGAAGTCCTCCGTCCTTCTTCTGGACCATGAAGTACCTCGAGTAGAAGCCGTTGTCCCAATCGGGCGGGGCCACCCGCTCGATGGCTCCCTTGGACAGAAGAGTTGATATTTCTTCCTCCAAATGGGGGGACGAGGTGGTGAAACGATGTCTTCCTACCCGAGGCGCCCGCACGAACTCGATGGCGTGGCCAGAGGACAAGATCCTTAAGACCCACCGGTCGTCCGTGATGCCCGACCATACCTGAAGGAAGTTCCGGAGGGGGAGGTACGGGAGATGGAGCGTGAGAGACTCGGCCGTCGCAGCTTCAAACGCGCGACTTGGACTTAGCGTCCGAACGCTTGCCGTGTCCGTAGGGTTGGTAGCGCGGCTTGTGCTGGCGTCGTTGTTTGTAAAAGCCAGATCTGGGCTGCTCTACGGGGCCACCCTGTTGTTGCGGGTTCCCCTGGTAGCGCCGCATGAAGGGCTGGAACCTCGGCCTGGCAGGCGGAGCCGGCGTGGTGAGCCCCAGAAACTTGGCGGTGGAGTTGGTCTGCCGCATTTCATTGAGGACCTTGTCCGTGTCTTGCCCAAAAAGGCCTTGCCCGTCGAAGGGAAACTCCTCGATGAGCTTCTTCATAGCGTCATCGAGGGAGGTGCCCCTAAGCCAGGCGTGGCGGCGGAGCAGGATCGCAGACGACATGTCCTTTGCCGCATAGTCATTTATATGCCTGGCAGTTCGCATCTGTTGCTCCGCCAGGAAATCGCCCTCGGATGCCAGCGCGTCGATCCGTTTCTGGGCCTCGGCAGGTAACGTCGCCGTTTCGGCCTTCACCCGCTCCCAGAGGTGAGACTGGTACAGGCCCATGGCAGCCGAGTAGTTGGCGGCGTGGAGGAAGAGGGAACCGGTGGCGTAGAATTTGCGGCCCACCGCGTCCAGCTTCTTCCCCTCCGGGGTCGACGGAACCGGGAACCTGCTGGTGGCCGTCCTGTGTTGGAAGGCCTTGACCACCAGGGAATTCGGCAGGGGATGTGCCTGCAGGAACTCGACGTTCTCGTCCAGGACTCTATACATGCCGTCGAGCCTGGACGAAACGGAGTGCGCCGACACCGGCTTCCTCCATGTTGCCTTCGCCGACGTCAGCATGGACGGAAGCATGGTGATATGGACCGGCCGTACCGCACGCCTGTCCAGTTTTGCGGTCATTTGGTCCTCACCTTCCAGTGGCGGCTGGTCCACCTTCAGGTTCAACACGGTCCCCAGGCGCGTCAGCATGGCCGTGAGTGAGCGTTGATCCTCACCACGCGGTGGGTCAACCGCGCCGATGGCCTGGTCCGGCGTCCGCTCGGCGTCGACGTCTCCCTCGTCCTCCTCCGAAGAGGCGCTAGAGTCATCGGAGGACGAGGGAGGAACTCTTACATCCACGTCGGGACCGCGCCAGTACGGCCTGGGCGGGCCGACGGGATGGGAGTCCACCGCTTCAACGTCTGGACCAACCCGCGACAATGTGGGTGGGCCAGCGGAGCGGACACTCGACCCTCGGGAGGTCGGTGGGGCCACAGCAGGGCCAGCATCCCTGGGGCTTGCGGTGGTCGGTACCGGAGCCGCAGAGGCCGCAGGCATGGAGGTCTTAAACCGGTTGGCAAAAGTCTGAGCCATGACCTCAAACATCTCCTTCAGAAACTCCCTGTGGGATGGGTCCCCCACCGTCGGGAGCGACGAAACGGTGGCCGACGAAACGGTGGCTGGCTGGGTCGGCGACGAAACGGTGGCCGGTAAAATCGGCGACGAAATGGTGGCCGGCATGGTGATCGCTGCGTCGTCGAGCGTCGGAGTCCTGGGCCTTGGGGAGACGGAGGCCTGCCTCATAGGCGAGCGGGCCCTCCCACGAGGCGGTGACGGGAGTACCTGAAGTGGGCGAGCTGGAGCCCCAGCCCTGCGTCCTTTTTCAGGCGAACCCGAGGAGGACCGTCCTCCCCAGATGGAGGACCCAGGAGACGGACATCTCGCGACCGAGTATGGTGGCGAAGGTCCCAGAGACACAGGGGTGTGCGGAGTAGGCGGGAGCGATCGCCTCTTCTCCGACCCGCGCTTCTTTTTCTTGTCTCCGTTCTTGTCCCTCTTCTTCTTCTTGATGGTGGCGGAAGAAGAGGTCGAAGGCGGCAGAGGCTGAGAGACGCTAGCCGAGGTAGAGGCGGCCACAACGGGAGCCAGAGAGAGTTCCATCAGGTGCGCTTTGAGCCGGTAGCTCCGGTTTTGCACGGCCAGACGGGTGAATTTCTTGCAGTGGGGGCAAGACTGGCTCTGATGAGACTCTCCGAGGCAGAAAAGGCAGAGGCTATGCCCGTCGGAAGCCGGAAACTTTTTCAGGCAAGCCGAGCACTGTTTGAAGGCCGCGGCCATCAAATAAAAAATTCTTCCAATGGAAGTTTCTGGAACGCGGTTACCCCGAAGGGCTGGCCAGCCGCCACCCCCTTGAGGGGGGAAACGGTGACCGAAGCGAGTAGGTAACTGAGTCCACCAGAAGGAAGAAACAGCACCGGGGTGGCGATCCTGCCCGAAGGACAAGATCACCGAGAAAAATTGTTGAAATTTGCCAAAAGACTTTCCCTCAGAAGGGCGAAAAAATTGAGGAAGCTCTCAACGATCGTCCTGCTGCTACGGCGGAAAGAAGAGAACTGAGGTAAAATGGCGCGCGGGCGCCTCAGGGTGGGCGGTACGGTGGGCGGTCTTACTGCCAAAACTTTTGACCAATAGCTTTTCAAGCCTCCGATCGGCCGTTCTGCGCAGGCGCATAACCCATGAGTGTGGATTCACAAACTATACGAAGGAGAAGTTCCTGTTTTTTAACTATAAACTCCCAGAATATGTCACACAACAAGGACAGTGACCAATGCTGACGGGCATATTCTGGAAGTTGTGCCCCCAATGTACTAACTTTTCCTATCACTAAAATTCAGGTCAACACCATACCACTATTATGATCTGGAGTACTATCGCAACAAAGGGTTGCTAATAAAGAAAGGGAAAAAAAGGTTTAATGAGAGTTGTTTCCAAATGTTCTTCACTTGTATTCCTCATATAACCATTATTTCCTCACCAACGGTTGCTTGCCCATCTCTCTCAACCTCTATCATTTGTTTTTGTGTTTGTTTCCATTCACGTCTTTTTTCCAGACCATAATATACAGTACAGTAGTATTTGTGGCCCACACTATAAAAACAAAAGTTATCTTGCAACTGCTGGATAGGTCAGTGGTTTAGGTATGGTTGGGAGTTTGATTCCTCACAGTGCCTGCTTGACAAGGGCTAGACTCTATGATTCACAGGGTTCTTTCCAGACTTGCAGTTTTTTATTATTACTAGAATTTTTGCCTGGCCTTGCCGGGCAGTTATGTTCTCTTTGTTGGTGGTTGGGGTGGTTTTGGGGTGCGCACACACGCACACACACAGAGGGGGTGGTGGAGCTCCACATTCAGCCCTTGTCTGCCAGAGAAAGCAAGCCCATTTTCCGACAGGCAAGGGACGAATGTGGAAGAGGCTCGCTTTCCTCTAGGAGGCGAAGGCAGAGAACGGAGCGCAGTTCTCTACCTTTGCTTCCCAGGGAAGTGGCTCACTTCCCTCTGTGGGAGGGGGATGAAGGCACCAGTGCCTTTGGCCCCCAACCCATGTGGAAGGGGCTCGCTTCCCTCTGGGAGACGAAGGCAGAGAACGGACCGCCGTTCTCTGCCTTTGTCTCCCTGAGGGAAGCGGCAGGCATGAGGGGAGAATATGGGCTCCCCCTCTTCTTCCCGCTACCCCACCGAAGCCGCGGTGAGGCCAATGCCAGCCTTTGTCGTCGGGGTAGCGGGGAGAAAAGGGGCACCCCTCCTCCCTGCTACCCCGCTGAAGCCGCAGCAAGGCCGGTGCTGGTCTTCATCGCCGCGGCTGCAGGGAGAAGAGGGGCCTCCCTGCAACCCCGCTGAAGCTGCGGCGAGGCTGGTGCCAGCCTTCATCCCCAGGGCCTTGGTGATGGCTTCCTTCCAGGAGATGAAGGCTGAGAACGGAGTGGCCTTCATCTTCCAGAGGGAAGTGGTTAGCGCATCGGCAGGTTTTTTTATGAATGTGCCGGCTGCCCCGCCTCCTCCACGCTCGCACCCTTCAGCCTGATTGGCTGAGGGGTTGCATGGTGCAGAGGACGCTGGGAACCGTAGGTTTTTTTATTTGGGTTCATGGGGCATTTGCCCCACTCTCGGCTGCCGGACCCTTGCAGCGATGCTCGCAGGGCCAAAAGGTAAGTGTGGCCTGCTCGGTACAGGATGGTTGGGCCAGGTGTGGCCGTGCATGCCAGACACGCACGGCCCATGCACCTTTTTATAGGTATAGATTATTTTATGATTATCTTAAAAAGGCACAAGCTTTTTGAGGAAGCTCTCAAAGTTAAACTTTGCTACAAACTGACAAGTCTGAGCTAGTCACCACTCGAAAGGAGAATAGGGACATCTAGTGGGAATTACATAAAACTGCAGCATTTTTAGATTATCCTCAGGAAATAGGAAAGAGCAGCCCATCAGAGATTTCTGTTGGTTCATCTTCCCTTGAGGTCTTGGATTCTAAGATGCAGATTCATAAGACCAGTGATGCACTGCAAAAAAAATTGCTATCCCCACCATGGGCGTGGGTAACTCTATGGGCATGGCTAACTCTGTGGGCCATGCCCACTTGGCCTCCCTATGGCATGGCCTGGGGTAGGGAGGTGGGCATGGCCTGGGGGAATTTTCGCTACTGGTGCCCGGGCACCTGTGGGCACCTGGAGCAGCTCAACACTGAATTGATTGTATTGAGCTTGGTAGAGAGAAAACAGGTAAAGCAGATTCCATTTATCAAATACCTGATTTCAGGTGTAGGTTGACTCTCAAGCTGCCAGTTGAATGGTTTCTTTCTCAGCTCTTGATCTCAGTACAGAGTTGGCAATTGAGGAAGTGAGAGCTGGAAGAAGTAACTGGGGATTACTCTGTGGGAAACCCTCCCTTTAACTGGAAAAAGCTTTGAGATGGAATGGATAGACAAGCTCCAACAAGCAAGATTAGGCCCACATCCTAGGCCAGTGATGGCAAGCCTTGACACTCCAGCTGTTCTTGAACTTCAATTCCCAGAAGCCCAGATCAGCAGGAGTGCTGACTTGGGCTTTTGGTAATTGAAGTCCAAGAACACCTGGAGAGCCAAAGTTCGCCATCCCGGTCCTAGGTTCTCCTCTTCCTGCTCTAAAAATAATGAGCTCTATGATAAACCCAGCCATGTAAGGTGTGGCAACATCCTTTGAGATTAAAATGGATGTCACCACTTGACAAGATTTCCTATGTTTCATAGGTGTCACATTCCTGCCTTTTCCTGACTGTTTTTAACCACTTGCTTTATTCTGCAATTCTCCCATTTCGAATACAACTTTTTAAGGTTTCCTTTTTAGTCAAAGACCTCTGAACACTGATTTCTACATGCCAAAAGACTTTCAAAGTAAACTTTAATAAACAAATGCAGCATTTTAGCATCCTCCTGGTTTTTGATCTACTCCATTTTCGTAGGTGGATCCTTCCCCTTCTGCAGATCAACATGGATAAGAATCTGAGATGGCCTTGAAGCATGTCTGCTTTTAACCGTGTAGAGAGCCTGTGCCCCTCTACTCATGTCTCTCTGAAATCCTTGGACCACAGCTTTTGTACTCTGTACCTTTATGGATATGTCCGGTTTTTGAGAAGAAGCTGGCATGCCCTTTACCATCGTATAGATATTAATATTTCGAATCTGTGGTACCTTTAAGGTAGACTTTGCAATGATCTGCTGGATTTCATGCTGCTCCACAGTACGCCCTGCCCATTTGCGTTTCCAAGAAGTTTGGTTGATGATAAAATTAGAAGGGAAATCCTTCAGGGACTTTACTGCTTGTATCATTGGCCTTACTTTCTGCCTTATTTGGTACTTTCTCCATGCTGCTTGGATTGTGGTTGCAGCATCCTGATATTTTTGCTTCCATACCCTAGAAGCAAGGACATTTAAAGAAGTATATGTGAAGACTTCTCTGTTGGGTCTGATGGCTGACTTCACCTGAAAGAAGGACATGTTGGGATCCAAAAGAGGGAAGTCCTCTCTGATGTGTTTTGGACAGATTTTTAGTCTGTTGTTTGGAAGGAACAAGCTCTGGCTCTCAGTTTGTGCTACAGTTGCCAAATCCAACTGATGAACACGGTTTAAGAGTGGCAAAGATCTGCTCTTGGTTCTGGCACTCTTCTTCTTTGATGGTGGCCTGTCACTCTGGCAACCAGAACACAGTCCCAGAGGCAGTTCCTTCCGTGTTATGTATCCTCGGAAAGCGGCCTGAATTTGGGTGGCAGCTCGATTCATTTCGTTAATTTCCTTCCTGACTTGCCACCCTCTCCAAGCAGACTGGATCGTAATGGCTGCTTCTTCTTTTTGATGCCGATGACGATGTGTCCTCCGTTGCTGCCTGGGCAGGAGGTTTAGCATTTCATTACTAGAAGTCCAAGCATAGCATGGATCCCCCTGTTCACTAACAAAGCGCAGCGTTTTGTGGGTGTAAGGTTTCTTTTTTTTAGAGGCTCTGGGCCTTTGATCAACCTTACAAGGACAACCTGACATGGGAAGGCACATGGATGCATCATTCAGACAATCCTTATTCTCTTCAGTACAAAAAGCAGGGTTTATATAGGAAGCATTTTGTTCCTTTCTGCCATCATGCGAAAAACTATCCGATTCATCACCTGAGAAGCCTGGATTCCCAGAATCCTCTGTCATCATTATGTTTGTATTTTTCCTTCCCTCCCCTTTGATCCTTTGGAGCACTGTAGCTAAGCTGTTGCTATGAGCTTCTTTTCCATTTCCACGCTTCTTCTGAAAGATGTCTGAAGAGGGGGGATAATTTTTACGGTGTATGCTTTTTTTGTTTTTCTTCTGCAAAGGAGTTAGCTTGCTATGCACTGCCTTAATGGGGGAAATGTCACATCTGTAAACAATAATAGGCTGAATCAGTAGATTGATCAGCTAAAGATTAATTGGTTGATTAATTAAGTAGGAGCCCATTTTGACCGATGAAACCAAATATTTATCAGCAGGACAGACTATTAACAATGTCCTTGTTTACTTTCTAAAAGCTATTTTAGTACTACAGTACTTCATTAACATAATACAAATGAAGAATAAAATCAATCTATAACAGACTAACACAACTGCTTCACTGAAAGTTGTCACCAAGAGGTTGAATTGTTTCCCCAGTTAGCAGTGAGACAAGACTCAGTAGGAAGGACAGCAATGTGAGAAAAAGCTGAAGGCAACAGGAAAAGAAGACCAAATTTGAAACAGATTGACTGAATAAAAGATTCCACGACCCTCAGTTTTTTCGAGATCTGTCCAGCACTGTTAATGATAGGACTGTTGGGAGACCATCAATTCAATGAGTCACCATATACCGTATCAAAAGCAATTTCTGTGCAGCAATTTCATAGCCTTACCAATATTACAATGAACAAATTATATGTAAGAAGCAATAATATGGTGTGACAGATTGGACAATATTCCGCCTGATCTGGCCCATCATATGAAGAGGGACAAGAGAACAGTTGCCCTTTCTTTTCCCCCAGGTTGTTGTTTACGACAGCTGTGGGTCATTTACAGCAGCGTTCTACACATCCGCATGTGTGTTCAGCACCTGCGCATGCACATTTTACTTCCACTTCCAGGAGCGGTGAAGGCGGTGTAGGCTGGAATTAATTAGTGCTGTGGGCTGAATTTAGTGCTGTGGGCCAATCTGGCCCATGGGCTGTAGTTTGGACACCCCTGTTTTAAAGGATTAGTCATTTTAGTCTGTGGAAGTATATCAGACAAAGTAACAAAAACAAAAAATATTGTGGCAGCTTATATTTTAATATGAACTTTCACAGATGAGTCCACTTCCTCACATATTAGGGTGAGAGTGGTTCCCAAAGTGGTCCCCACGCCCCACAGGGGACTTCAATTCCCAGAAGCCTAAGTCAGTATATTGGCTGATCAGTGCTTTGAGAAATTGACTTAGGCTTCTGGAAAATGGAGTCCAAGAACCAAAGTTTGGGAAACACTGGACTATATGGTAAAGGTCGCCCTTGCTAAAAAAATAACAGTCATATCAGACTCTAGGGTTCAGTGCTCATCTCTGTTTATAGCCAAAGAACCAATGCTGTCTGCATTTGCAGACATTTCCGTGGACCACACCTGTCAAGTCGCGGTTTTGCTAATCTGGGAGCCGGCCATGCATGCGTAGTAAGTTTCCAGGAAATGAGTTACTGCGCATGCATGGCCGTCAGAGGCAGCGGCGTGCATGCGCAGAAACCCCTTCAGCCAGGAAAGGGGTTACTGCGCATGCGTGGCCATCAGAGGCAGCGGCACGCATGCGCAGTAGCCTCTTTCCTGCCACCCAAAATTATGGGATGGCGGCGGGAATGAGGGGACGGAGTGCTGAAATACAGGAAATTCCGGCTAATCAGGGATACTTGACAGGTATGCTGTTGACATGTGACAGGCATGATTAGACACTGGAGTGCACGGAATGCTGTTTACTATATGGCTTACATATTTATATACATAGTCCCATGATCAAGTGAGGATACACATAATGGACAAAGTGTCAAAGGCTAGTCAGTAGAAGAATAGAACTATCAAACTACGATTCATTATCAGGTACTAGTGTCTGAAAGTGATAATATCATTATTGACATAAGGCACATATACCAGCTATAGACTGTGTCCAACGAATTACATATCAACCAAGGATTCTTAGCTCATTAGCAAATGTAAGACCATACGTTGATTCCCACAGTTTACCAACTTGCGTGACTTTGTCTGATATGGTAGAGGAGAGAATACCAAGCAGATCATGGATGAACTCTAGTCTTGCTGCATGTCTTACAAAACTGCTGCTCCACACGTAGGGTTCTTATACTCTAAATGAGGGGTCGCCAACCTTTTAAATTCAGGGGCCGGGTCACACTCCCTCAGACAGTTGAGGGGGCCAGACTGGTGGTCTCCCCCCCCCCCCCATTTATGGCTGCTATAAACTCATCCACGGCTCTCATAAACATTTTACAGCTGCTGTAAATGAGTCCAAGGCCGATTCCAGGGGCAGCGGCTAGAGCGACGTTGGAGGTCGGATTATTTGGTGCTGTGGGCTGGGGCTGGCCCACAGGTCATAGGTTGCCTACCCTTGCTCTAAACTCTAGAAAGCCAGGTTCATACAAGCATTTACAAGCTCTCATTAGTCACACACAGTACTTTATATAAATTGCATCATGCTATTTTGTAACCACTGAATAAAGTACGGTAGACCCACCATATCCACTTATAATATATTTCAAGGACTACTGCAAATGCCTGCAATGGTAGAAATTAGCAAATTCTATATACTGTACTGCATTGTATATTGTGGCCTCTAGTAGCCAGTTCTGCGACATAAAACAGTAGTCTACAGACTGGAAACACTCAATATATATTACAATCCCCAAGAAAGGGGAATGCTGAGGAATGCTGTAACTACAGGACCATTGCTTTAATTTCCTATGCAAGCAAAGTGATGCTCAAGGTGATGTAACAAAGGCTTTTCCCTCATAGGGAGCAAGAAATGCCTGATGTTCAAGCTAGACTCCAAAAAACAAGAGGCACTAGAGATCATATTGCAAACTTTCAGTGGATACTGGCACTACCAAATCATTTCAAAAGATCAATTTGTTTTTTATACACTACAACAAAACCTTTGATTGTGTGGATGAGAAACTATGGGTTATTCTGAAAGAAATGAGGGTATCATAACACTTCCTTTATTGTGGACAATAAGCCATATTTAGTACAGAATATGGAGACAGAATGGTTTCCCATAGGCAAAGATGTCAGACAAGGATGCATTTTATCCCCTGTGTGGTTTCACAGAGAGTTTGGCTTCTGTGGATTGAAGCCAAAGAACAGCTGGAGTGTCAAGGTTCACCATCACTGTCTTAGAACAAATCATGCCTCAACTGTCTCAAGAGGCAAAAATAATGTAGCTGAGGATGATCTATCGTGGGCACAGAATGAGAAAGCAAGATTCTTTGGGAAAGACAATAATGCTGGGAAATGTGGAAGGCAGCAGGAAAAGAAGAAGGCCAAACATGAGATTGATTGATTCCCTAAGGAAACCCACAGTCTATAACTTGCAGAAGTTGAGCAGAGCTATTGAGGACAGGGTATTTTGGAGATCTCTCATTCATAGGGTGACCATAGGTTGAGGTTGACTTGACAGTACTGTACATGACAACAACACAGTCCTTGTAATTACACCTTGGAAATACATTTTTAGTTTTCTTTTCACACACTTTTTAAAGTACAGGTAACTGAAACTACAGATACCCATTATGTGGATATGGTGGGTCAACTGTACCTTTGATAATTGCTGTCACACAATTCAGGGAGGGGTTGTTTTATGTACTACCTCAATGTATGCAACTCAAAAGGGGCTAATGACATTCAAATTCAGCCTCCCTGCATTCTCCCTGTTAATAAGGGATGGCTATTGGTATATCAATTCTGATTTTCTGTATCATAACCACCTGAAGTAAAGCTTTACCTGGATGTCTTATGAAGAGCTCATGAATGCAGACAGACAGTAATTTACTGTAAACTGGGGTGGCTGTCAATTATGACATCACTGACTGATTCAGATACATAAGAAATCAGATAGCTTTGGTCTCTTTCAATTTTTTTAAACTGTCAGAATATTCAAATTAATTGAGCAACAGAAATAAAACAAAAATTGTAGTCAGCATGGGGGAAAAAATCTAAAACAAAGGTGCCTATCTTCATTGGATGGCTAAAATCCCAGGAGAGCCTTTGCACAACTTCGTGTTATTTACCAATTACGCCTGCTCCTGGACCGGGACTCCTTGCTCATGGTCACTCACACTCTGGTCACCTCCAGATTGGATTACTGTAATGCGCTCTACATGGGGCTGCCCTTGACCACCATTTGGAGGCTGCAGCAGGTCCAGAACACGGCTGCCTGGGTGGTGATGGGTCGTGGGCGCTATGCTCATGCCTCACCTCTGCTCCGGGAGCTGCACTGGTTACCAGTGTGCCTCCGGGTGCAATTCAAGGTGCTGGTCTTGACCTTTAAAGCCCTACATGGCAGTGGACCAGGATACCTAAGGGACCGCGTTGCCCTGAGGCATTCCACCCATCCTACAAGAGCAGACCAGAGAGGCTCTTTGGTGGTCCAACCCACTAAAGAGGCACATATGGTGGGGACCAGAAGAAGAGCCTTTTCGGTGTTTGCCCTGGCCCTGTGGAACCTCTTACCATCAGAACTACACCTCCAAACAGAGCTGCCCCCCTTCAGGAAGGCCCTTAAGACTTGGTTGTGCCAGCGGGTATGGGATCCATCAGCCGTAACGGCCCAATCCCGCTGGCTCGTTTGCTGGCCTGTTGTAACACTCCTGTCTGTTTTTATTGCACCTCTCTGTTTTTATCTCTCCCCTTCCCCTGTTCCTTTCCCTTCCTTTTTTTAGTCTTTCAATATTTTAATATGACTTCTGGCATTGTTTAATTCTTTTTAATTCAGTTTTTTAAATTTGTTTGTGTACCTTTTTTATTAAGGGGCTAGGGGCGGATGTTGTTGTTCTTAACTTGTATGTATTTTAATTGCCATGTAAGCCGCCTTGGGTCATTCACGGATGAGGAAGGCGGATTAGAAATGTTTTTTATAATAATAATAATAATAATAATAATAATAATAATAATAATAATAATAATAATAATAATAATAATAATAATAATAATAATAATAATAATAATAATAATAATAATAATAATAATAATAATAATAATAATACAATATTTGGGCTAGGCATTGCACTGGTTTGGTCACAAAAGGAGAGAGAAATAGAACAGTTGAAAAATCATGTGGCCATATTTTGAGGCTTCAGTATCTGCGGTTAAAGCAAAACCTCTAAAATGCAGCTACCAATTTGCAAAACCAGCTGGAGTTACCAAGGGCTTACCTCAGAGGATGTAGAATCAACTGTCTTTCCCCATCTCTCTAAATGAGGGCTGCCTGACACTCAGTGCCTTCTTCATTGCTTTGTATCAAGACAAGAGTTCCTGTTTAGAAACAGAAGCATCCAGAAACATGGCATCTCTGTAACAGAAATTTGATGTGGAGATTAAGTTCATTGATTAATTCTGAGCTGAACCCCTCTGAAAAGGCTACTGCTTGAAGCATACCTATGGCAAAGAAGCTCTTACCATGCAAAGTAAAACAGCAAGTGTAATGGTTCCAAATTTCATACTCAATTGTTTGTTATTTCAAGGGATATTTATACTTTAATGAAGTTTTGCAATTACTTCTGAGTGGTTCACTAGTTTCTGGGAAAGATTGTAGAAGGCAGAGTATAAATCTCACTCCTGCTGTATTTAAAACCTTTCCTGATTTCATTGTACAGTGGAACCTCAGTTAGCAAATGGCTTGGCTAACATAAAAATCGCATAACAAAAGGAAATCCATAGAAAATAGTGGCTCGGTTTATGGAATATTTTCAGAACGGATTAACTGGTTTTCAATACATTCCTAGGGGGAACCATGTTTCAGTTAAAGTATTTTGGTTTTCAATACATTCCTATGGAAAATTCAGTTAAAGTAATTTTCACTGTCAGAAACGTTCTGGAGAACGCATTAATTACATTAACCGAGATTCCATTGTATTTCATCTCCTTTTTCAATGTGTGCATGAGGCTATCAGGAAAGATTGTATGACAAGTTGTTGTCATCAGTACAGGGATGAAAGTGGGCTCTACCTCTTTTCCAGCTGAAGTACAGCACTGTACAATGATGATGCTTATCTAGAACCTAACCTTTGCCAACGGCAAAATGAGCAGAGGAGGAACTCTGATTCCCAATGGTCATGGAGATGGGAGAGGCCATGCCAGATGGACTGGCTGTGAAGGCGCACCTTGATAATATCCTCAAGGCTGTGGCAGTACATTGCAGTTAAATCCTGCATGTCACATTCCATATGTGCTGCAGATGGCTCCGTGATCACAGTGCGCGGGTCACTTCATGGCAAGCTGGGATCCACCTTAGACAAATTCATGCCAATGGCATTTTTCCTGCTTCAGGAAAAAAATTCATTCTCGTATTCAAGCTGCAGCCACCACAGTCGCCGATTTTGCATAAAACTTCTCTTGGAAATTGTTTGAAGCTTCATTGACTGCAGATACCATTTCTCTCTTGATACAAGTAAGATGAAGAAAGCATATTATAACTGTGCTCTGATACCTTTACTGAAATACAGTGATACATCATACAACGACCAAACTTGGTTCCATAAGTTTGGACTTTATACGGATTTGGACTTTGTATGAGGCATGCAAAATCCTAGCCATGATGCCTCATACAACGTCCAAATCCTTGCCGCGATGCCTCGTACAACGTCATTTCCATAGAGATACATTGTACAGCACAGACTTCAGGGCAAAGTCAAGGAAACAGACAGGAAACTGACAGAACTTTAACAAAACCTTGTCTAAAGGCTCAAACATTACAAAAAACATGTCAAACAACCCTGATTGTTCAAGAACCTGAAAAATGCTGCAAAAATCCCAGGAATGCTTCTAAAAATTCTGATAAAAATTGGAAAAAAACCAAAATCACGCTCAAAACCACTCCTAAACACTCTTTGCCTTGTGAAAAAACCCACAAGAGCAATGCACACATGTGTCCTGTCTTTTATACTGCCCAGGCACAATGCAACCTGGGAAAAACTGAATGCCTCATACAAAGTCGAGCGACTTTGTATGAGGTAACTTTTTTCAAGAAATTAGGCGATGTTGTATGAATTCAATGTTGTATGAAGCGGACTTTGTTTGAGGTATTACTGTAATGTTATTTTCTGAACACTTTTCGCGGATTTGGTTTTGAGCCATTACTGGCTTAAGCTCTACATATATCTGATACTGTATTTCCTCCTTTGTTGCATCATACCTTTAAAGACCAACAAAGGACATCTTGATTTGTCTTCCACACAACAAGTAAATCAACATAGGAATATAGCCTGAGTTTACCTGCAAGTAAACCTAATGAAAACACTTATTTCTATGTAACATACACAGAGTCAAGTTATAAGTGATGCATATTACTGATCCTCATCCTCATCATTAATTGTTGTTGTTGTTGTTGTTGTTGTTATTTACCCCACCCCTCTAGGGAAGAATGAATCCCAACACGAGGTGACTGACAGCATAAAATCCCCCCATTTAAATCCAGAAAATATAATTTGTGAGCACTGAGCATTAAGAAAGCCAAGGAGTTACAATGTTAAAGAAATATTATATAACAATTTTTATTATTATTATGAAGGGCTGAAATATCTTACAAAGAAAACTAAAAAGCATTGTACAGTATTATTAAACTGAACTTCGGAGTTTGTCTGATGAAGCTAAATTTGGCAGCACTTGATAAACAGAAAGGTTAGCCATCTAAGTACCGGTAGGTACTTCTACAATTTCAAAATAGTCATCAGGCAGAATCACATAGCCTTTTCCTGGAAATGTGTCTTTATCCTTCTGAAACTGAACAAGCTCTCGTAATTTTTCAATCTGTTTCTCCTGACGCCTACATCGCTGCTGTGCAGTTTTAAGCTTCTTTCTCAGTTTATCCACCTGCTCTTCCAGCTGCTGAATTCTTTTTCGCTGGTGCACTGTATCCTCTACGGTATAGTTGTGATCACAGAAAACAGCAATATTGTTGGGAGGGTGGAGTGGTGGCATTAACAATCCAATGCTTGGATCCACCAGTCTTGGATCAGTTTTTGGTGATGGTGGAGGTGAAGGAGAAGGAGGGGTGGTTGGCACTTCAGCTGATTCTTGAGCTTCTTCAGACTAAAACAGCAAAACAAAAATATATGTTCAGATTTATTTTGTAAACAGTATTTGAAAAAAGGGGCACCAGTTTACTAATTTAGAATCATGTGTTGGACAAAAAATATAATTTTAGCCTTTTCTAGTTTTCAGCCTTCCATCACTTGGTGTCCTTTAGATTTCATGAACTACAACTCCCACCAGCCAACCTGGCCAATGGAGCTGATTGAAGTTGTAGTTCAGCACAACCAAATAAAATCACATTGGGAAAGACTGATATATGCCGCCCTGAGTCGGGTTCTGCCTGAGTGGGCGGCATATACAAATATGACTATAAATAAAAAATAAAAAATAAAATATATTTGATGCCAGTTTCAATTTTTCTTAATTTTTTATATTTGAACATGCTAAAGAAATATCAAAACAAAACAAAAAGACAAAAAGTTTGTGGCTCCTTAAAGACTAACTGTTGTATTTTAATCTTAACTTTTGTGGATCAAGTCCACTTCGTCAGATGTAAGAGTGAGATTTCATGGCATCAATTTATACACATCAGGTACAGAGGCACACAATGGTTGGCTAGCTTAACAGGTAAGTTTACAAACCAGTGTGGCTTTTTACGACTGGTAATAACAGAAGATCCCTGGTTGGTATTCAAAATGGCTGTTAGATTTCACCCTATTCAGTTGCAAATGATTAGTAGATGGATGCAAAACAAACAATGTGGCATTACATATTTGCTAATGAGTTTACCCTTCAGACCTAGCATCTGTTGACCATGCTGTGTGAAAGTAGGCAATGGTGAGTGGCAGAAGCACCAAGTCCTTTCTTTGTTCTGTGAGGCTATGGAAGAGTCACTGGCCATCCTTCTCTAGTTTGTCTGTAAAGGTGATGTGGGAAATTGCAGCATATAACAACCTGTAAGTTGTGGCATATCAAATTTGATAATGTCCCAGAAACCCTTGACTAATAGTCAAACCTTTCAGATGGGTGTCTAGCATAAGGATGTACTTTATTTCTGCTCTCTTGCTCTCTCTGGATCATTGTTCTTGTAATTTTCTGTTCCAGAATGACAATTTTCAAGTCTTGTGCAGTATCCAGGTAGATTGAAATGATTTGAAACAGGTTTCTGTGTATTGCCATTCCTGATGTCTGATTTATGTCCATTAACTCTTTTACGCAGATATTGTCCTGTTAATCCTATGTAGAGTGCAGAGGGGCATTGTTGGCAAGAGATGGCATAAATCACGTTAGCAGAAGAAATAAAAACTGCCCTTAATGTTGTGTGTGACGTTGTTAGGTTCAGTAATCGTATTACCAGAGTAAATGTGATGGCATAACTGACATCTGGGTTTGTAGCAAGGTTTAGTTCGCATCTCCGTTTCACTGTTGTGTAGTCTGTTGAGTGTCAATAGTTGCTTGAGATTGGGAGGTTGTCTGTAAGCAAGTAAAGGTCTGCCACCAAGAGGTTGGCAGAGTGAAGTATTCTTGTTGCGGATGAGTTGGAGATCTCTTATTATATGTGTGAGAGGCTACAGTTGCAGGTTGAAAGTGACAACCAGCTGTGTTTGATTACTTTCTCTTCTGTGCCTGTAGGTTGCTTCTAGGTACAGTAAAACCCCACATAACAAAACAAAAAACTCCATTCCACGGAGCTCTTCACTATGCGGTTTTTATCGTTATGTGAAGCTAATGGGAGATGCCCCTGATAACTAACAAAAAATGTTCGTTATCCAGGGTACCCATTGACCTAGTATACCCCAGTTACCAAAAAACCCTGCATAACAAAGTTTGTTTCCATTATGTGGAGTATCGCAATTGCCTAATGAACGCTTCGCTATGCGATTTTTTC
Source organism: Bradypodion pumilum (assembly GCA_035047305.1). NCBI lineage: Eukaryota > Metazoa > Chordata > Lepidosauria > Squamata > Chamaeleonidae > Bradypodion > Bradypodion pumilum. Next base: position 175,105,089 of record JAWDJD010000002.1, on the reverse strand, counting down.
GTTATACAAAGCATTCGTTATGCGAGGTACCACTGTATTTGTCTTGCCCGTTAATGTGTTCTATTATCAGTTATACTAGCCAACCATTGTGTGCCTCTGTACCTGATGCCTATAAATTGATGCCACAAAGTCTCTTATGTCTGACAAACACAAAATATTAAAATATAACAGTTTCTCTTTAAAGTGCCACATTTTTGTCCTTTTGTTTTGTTTCTTTTGTTTCAATATTCTTGCACAGACTAACACAGCAACCACTTCAAAAACTTCATACTAAGGAAAGTTAAATATCAATTGAAGGAAGGAAAACAACTGACATTAGAGAAACAGGCCATGCACACAAATACCTTCCACAGTTACTTCCAGAGCATTTCTATCAAATGATAGAGAGCCTCTTCTAATATGAAGGTAAATTTTTATCAAAACATATTCTAAACTATGGTGATGGTTTTGTCATATGTATCCGATATTTCTCTTGCCATTATCATCTGGAACATATTTTTAAAGCGATGTTCAAATAAAAGAAATATATATTAATTCCTTTAGGACATATATACAGATACACTGTGTAATCACTGGGATTGGACCAAAGCAGATGGCTAGCTGTTGTTTTGGTGAAACCACTTAATGATCTTGAGAAATGGAAAGCTTCTTTTCTGCTTGCCTCTGGAGGGCAAGAGAAAACAAGTTTAAATTTCTTTTTCATTGTTGCTCACATATCAAAGACGCTTTGATAGGGCATTAAAAAACCTTTTCAAAGTACTACTGATTTCTTCTGTCAGTTGATTCACCAAATCACTGCCGATTCAATGGCCCTATTCTAGTGTGACTTATTAAGCGATCAGAATTCACTTCGTTTATGTACATCTATTAACCTTTTTAAGATAAGAGCTTGTTTCTCACTCTCCTAATTCAGTCTGATTAAATAATGATAAAACAGCAGAATGCTAGGTTGTATTGTGTTCCCAATGTAGTGATTAACAAAGCAATAGAGCAGGTTGTGTTCCACTTGACACGTTGATTCAGAAGATCTCACTTCAACTATCCTGAAAAAAAGGGATGTATTGCAAGCCTCCATTTCTCACCTTGGAGTAATCTAAAAAACACTATGTGTGTGGAAAGGTTACTTTAAAAGTTACTTTTCGGTCAATTATGTAGCACTTCTGCAACATATACAACAAGTACTGTACTGTATATACAAAAGTATCTATCATTCTTTCAGTTTACTATTCATTTGAAAGGTGTTGTTGAGTGGGCACAGCAGTGCCACTTAAGTTTATCCTGACAACTGGGAGTTTGAGATAAGGTCAATTTTCCTGTCTCTTCTCCCCTGGGGGATCATACCTGTTGGGAAGAGGACCCTAAAGACTTACTTTTAGCATAATTATTTGAGATGGAATACTTTGCACCTATGCATATGGCCAAGAATTAGGACAATTGCAATGGTGAGCAAAGGAAATGAGGAAAGCAGGCTGAAGCAGACGCACTGATTATACAGCTCATGCACTCTCACCAAATTTTGCTGGAAGCCTATATATTTTACTTATCAGATCTGAAAATATGTCCTGCAGGAAAAGGGAGTACTTAAAGGAAACACGAAAACTTTCAAAGCTGCAACCTAATGAATGAGTTGAATTTCACAATTGTGAAGCATTAATGAAACTGCTGTTATTTATAATGTTTTACCACTGTTTTATCTACGAGTTTTAATATTATATTTGTTTAATTATTTTAACATTATAAAATAATATTAATATATTGTTTCAGCTTTTACTATTGATGTATTTAAATACAGTAATCTGCCTTAGACTTTTTCTAGGAGGGAGGCGGCATATAAAAATAAATAAATGAGTGCTTTATAACTAAGAAAAGAGGCTGAGCAGTAGGCAGGCAATTCAGTCAGTATATCAAGAAATGGGAACTGATTCAGCTCCCTTGCTTCTCCTCACAATATCTGTTCCTTGGAAATAACAGCACTACATATGTAGAAAAAAACATATCTGTGAAAAACAGAAGCTTTCAGAAGCCTAGAAATTTCACCTACCTTCACGTTTGGTTCTGTGTGGCAAAATATTGTCGGCACAGCATTGTCTTTTAGTAGCTTGTTGTTACATTCCCTTTTGAAACAATCTGGAGTAAAATGTTCAGAACAAATGCTACTATATTTTGTTGGTTTGAAATTTTTTCTTCTAACAGCACTTTCCCATTTCTTGCAGAGATCAGGTCTTGTGAGAGGAAACCTATGAACAAATCATAGCTTGAGCATATTTTAATTACTACCAAAATATCAATCACTGTATTCGTTAGGGCTGGGACTTGCACTTGTTACATGGATGTATCACTGCATTTGGTGAAAGATCCCATGCTACCAAGCCATCACTTGTCTTAATACATCATTCTGTATCGAAGTGTGGACAGATTTTTGCCTCTTATTCTTCTTACACAGTACTCTAATAAAGTAATGAATTTATAATCCATACCATTCTTCTAAGAACACATCATATTAAACTAGAAGGCACTTCATTCAAGAGAGACATTCAGAAAAAAACAAATTATCCAAGTTTTTCATTACTCATGTTTCACTGTGCAATACAAAAGAGTGTTATCCCTTCCTGCTTGTCTCAAATAGTTTGACTATTACACATGCTGCTTTAAAAAAAGTACTTTAAAGTCTGAAGTCACAAACACAGCTACTATACTCAGAAATGAATCCGTGGTTAACAAATCTATACCTATAAAAATGGCCTTAACCATTGGGTTCGTTCAAAGGCTCCCGCACCCGGCCCAACCATCCCTGACCTAGCTCTCCGCACTCACCGTAATCCCCGTCTTCCCAATGCTGCAGGGTTCCGGTAGTCGCCAGTGGGGCAGCAGCACCACGAACGCAACAACAACAAAAAAGAACTATGAGTCCCAGAGTCCTCTGCGCTGTGCAACCCCTCAGCCAATCAGGCAGATGGACGTGAGCGCAGAGGAGGCTGGGAAAGCGCGGCGCGGCGGTTTTAAAAGACAAACCATGCCGGCCTGGGAAAGAGTTTCAAAGACCCAGCCAGAGCCATGAAAAGAAAAGTGCGGTCAATGAGGGTTAGGGGGGAGGGGAGGCACGGACCCGGTAACCACGCCGCCCCCGCCTGCCCCACCACCAAGTCCCCCTCTCTAACCTCCACCGACCCCATGTACCTGTTGCCAGCTCTGGCTGGGTCTTTGAAAGACATTCCCTCCCATCGCGGCCTTCTACATAGGGAGAAGCACCTGCCTATCCTTCGTCTCTGCAGGCGACATGGCCTCGACGCCCACAGGGACGAAGGAGAGGCCGGTGCTTCTCCCTACGCAGAAGGCCGCGATGAGAGGGAAAGTGTTTCCCAGAGGAAACCGATTCATCTTCCTAGGAGGATGGAGGCCAAAAGATTCGGCCCCCGTCTTCCAAGGAAGATGAACACCTTAACAACGAGAGACAAAGGCCAAGCACGGAGCACCGTTGTCGGCCTCCGTTTCCCACAAGTGCCCCCTCTTCCCCCACCCCCAGGCTTCTCACAGACAGCAGGGGGAAAAACATTTCCCCCCACAGCCTCGGAGACCAGCACAAGATGCCACCGTAGCATGGGGGGTGGGGAAAGAGGATACCTCTCTCTCCCCCCACAACCCATGCTTCGGCGAGGCAGTGGGGAAAAACGATGTTTTCCCCCACAGCCTCGGAGCATACCTGTCAACCATCCCGATTTGGCCGGGATTACCCCGTAATTTGACGTCGATTGACGTCATAACCCGCCCCACACTGCCAAAACCCCGTAATTTGGCAGCGGGGGAAAATGCTTTCCACGCATGCGTGGAAGGGGTAAAACCCTTCCACGCATGCGCGGAAGCGCTATGCCGCTTGCATAGGGGCTGCGCAAGCGGCGTAGCGCTTCCACGCATGCATGGAAAGCGACCTGCGCACAAGCGATCTGCGCAGGTCCCGTTTTTCCGGAGCCACGGGTTGACAGGTATGCCTCAGAGCCTAGCACAAGCCGGCCCGTAGCTTGGGGGGAAAGGGTTAGCCCCTCTCCCCCCCCCCAACCCAGGCTACGGCAAGGCACCAGCCAGCCCCCCTGTAAAAAAATAAAACACAAATTAATCAATAAATAAATAACCCCCCCACCCCAGCGCAAGGATTTAACATGGCCTGGCCAGCAAGGCAAGGCCACGTTAAACCCTCCTAACCCACCACCACCACCACCCTCACAGTCACAGTCACACACACACACACACACACACAAACATAAAACCCTCCCACCCACAATAAAAAAAACGGGGGCACTTACCGGAGACGACTTCCCTCCAAGCCGACGGAAACGAACTGAATTTTTTTTTAAAAAAAAAACTCTTACCACAGCACCACCTTCAGGCCGTAAGAGTAAAAACAATCAAAAACAATTTTAAAAAACACCAAACACAGTACTCTTAAGCAAAGCCCCACCTAGAGGCCACAAGAGTAAAAACAATCAAAAATAATTAAAACAAAATGAACAATACAATAAATAAACAAATTCAAAGAAAGTCAAAAACAACAAATTCAAAACACCACCACCCAAACCACCCCTATATATATAAAAACCGCACACCCAAGAAACTGTCCGGCAAAGCCGGGCACCAATATGCTAGTAAGGATTAAAAAGGGAATTTCTGTCCCTTCTCAAACTACTGTATATCATTCTAACTAACATTAGAACTGAAAGACAACTTCTGTTAATTCTACAAATTGTATGATTTTCCAGAAAAATTACAGCCTGATATTGTACCTGGTACAATTAGAAACAAAAAGTGAATTATATTGTTATCAGAAAAACAATTCCCTTTTTACTTCTAATTGTACCCAAAACTGCTGAAAACATATTTAATAAACTAAGAAGCTGACTAGATGGGCATGGATGATCACACCGAATAGCACACTGGATATCCTAGCTGCTCTGTTTAGCCTGTTCCACTGAAGCCATGTAGATAAGCCCTATGTTTAATCTATTAAAACCAGAACAAAGTTCTTATTTGAGGGTGTAGAAACTAGTGAGAATGTACTGGATTCTTTGGACAGTCTCTGTACATGGCACATATAGATGCACCTTGTAGACAGCCATGTTCTACCTTTCCAAAGTGAATACTATGGTGGCAAGTCTATTTTCCTGTACATGCCTGGTTATCATTTATCAATTCTCTGCTTCAGACCACTGAGCTAGCAACCTCATGAGGTAATTTGTCATCTTCAGACTACTGTTCTCTGCTGAACATCTATTCAGTTTCATTTCTAATTTTTTTCCACTTTGTTAGAAGGCTTAATTACTTTGATGTCCTGCAGATGTTTCTGTGGATATGTGGCAGGCATGACTAGACACTGGAGTGCATGAAATGCTGTTTACCTTCCCACCGAAGTGGCACCTATTTATCTATTTGCACTTTCTTGCTTTTGAACCGCCAGGTTGGCAGAAGATGGGACAAAGATGGGAGCTCACTCTGTCATGCAGCACTCAGATCTTGAACTGCTGACTTGTCAACCTTCCAGTTGTCAATTTCAGCATCTTGACCACTAAGCCACTACACCTCTCAATTTTTGTCCTGCCGTGTCACCCCTTTTTATATTTATTTCTGTTCTTATTTCAGGACTTATGGTTGTGAAGGTGCCCATTCAAAATACAGTATGTTGTACAGTACTAGCAAGCCAATGCTTTCACATGGGCATCCCTTGTGTTGGCTTCTTAGAAAAGGCCACAAGAAAAGGCCACCATAGCTTCCCTACCCCTGCTCTATCAGGTTACCTCTGGGTGGTAATAATACCTGCCCAGCAGACTAGTTCGGCTAGATACACTCCATGTAGACACTCCATAAGGATAAAGTTGTCCTCCAATCAAAAGCACCCACTTCAGAATCAGCACATGTTCCTTCCAGCCTTCTTAACCTCTCTTTATACAAAGTTTCTCATTTGCTCTTCAGGTACCACTATTGAGTGGCAGAAAAATCTCCTAAACACAGAATTTTCATTTAACTATGGAGCTCATTAGGCAAGGGAAACTGTGAAGAATGGGACTGCGGTGGCTTAGCGGTTAAGTAGTGGACAAGTGAAAGGTCGGTAGGTCAGCAGTTTGAGACCCAAGTGCTGCACAACCGCATGAGATCCTGTCTCTATCCCAGCTCCTGCCAACCTAGCAGTTCGAAATCAAGAAACTGCAAGTAGATAAATAGGGACCACTTCGGTGGGAAAGTAACATTTCGTGCACTCCGGTATCTAGTCATGCCTGCCACATGTCCACGGAAACCTCTGCAGATGCAGACAGCACTGACTCTTTGGCTATAAACAGAAATGAGCACCGGACTGGAGTCTGATATGACTGGCTTTCAAGCAAGGATGACCTTTACCCTAGTGCAGTGATGGCGAACCTTTTTGAGACCAAGTGCCCAAACTGCAACCCAAAACTCACTTATTTATTGCAAAGTGCCAACACAGCAACAGGGGAGGAAGGAAATGCTCCCATTGGGCTGCTGGACAGAAGGGAGAGGCAAACTCTGTGCTGGGGGAAGGAGGAAGCACTCCCATTGGGCTGCTGGGCAGAGGGGCATGGTGAACTCTGTGCTGGGGTGACTGCACAGGAGCCCACAGGGAGGGCTCCGAGTGCCACCTCTGGCACGTGTGCCATAGGTTCGCCACCACTGCAGTAGTGTAAAAAGCCCAAATCGCGTCTTGTATAAAAGCAACATAATTCTCTGCAGTTTTTAAATTAGCTGACTCTCAGCCTCTGGCCCTCAATAGGAGAGATACCAAAATGTATCCTGACAATAACAGCGGCCGAGGAGCAAAGGGCAGAGCAGAGGTAAACATTTTTCTTCTTCCGTGTCTAGGCCAGATGTGAAACTGCCAAAATGAACCCACCTTTAGTTCCTTTCACCTGAACCAAATGTGAGAAAGATTAGCCAGCAAGAGGTTGCCTTTGCCTAGAGTACGCCAGATTGTAGTTCACAATTACCACAATCTTCAAGGAGAAAACAAGACGTGAGGAAAAAGAGGGCAGGACTGCATTAGTTGAAATCGCCCAAATGGGTGGTATAAAGGTCACCCTTGCTCGAAAGCCAGTGATATCCGACTCTAGGGTTCAGTGCTCATCTCTGTTTATAGCCAAAGAACCAGCACTTTCCGTGGACATGTGGCAGGCATACCTAGACACCAAAGTGCACTGACACACTGTTTACCTTCCCACCGAAGTGATCCCTATTTATCTACTGTACAATGATACCTCATACAACATCCAAACTTGGCTCCACAAGTTTGGACTTTATACGGATTTGGACTTTGTATGAGGCATGAAAAATCCTAGCTGTGATGCCTCATACAACGTCTAAATCCTTGCCGCAATGCCTCGTACAACGTCGTTTCCAAAGAGATACATTGTACTGTAACAGCACAGACTTCAGAGCAAAGTCAAGGAAACAGACATGAAACTGACAGAACTTTAAGAAATCATTGTCTAAAGGCTAAATACATTACAAAAACATGTCAAAAAACCCTGATTGTCCAAGAACCTGAAGAATGCTGCAAAAAAATCCCAGGAATGCTTCTAAAAATTCTGATGAAAAAATCCAAAAAAATCCAAAATCGCGCTCAAAACCACTCCTAAACACTCTTCGCCTCATGCAAAACCCACAAGAGCAATGCACACATGTGTCCTGCCTTTTATAGTGCCCAGACACAATGCAACCTGGGAAAACCCCAATGCCTCATACAAAGTTGCAGCAACTTTGTATGTGGCAACTTTTTTCAAGGAATTAGGCAATGTTGTATGAATTTGATGTTGTACGAAGCGGAATTTGTATGAGGCATTACTGTATTTGCAATTTCTTGCAATGGAGGAGGATCAATGGAGTAAGCCAAAAAAAGACGGGAGGACCGCTGGAGAGGCTAATGGGGCATTAAATGTCTGATGAAGTGGATTTGGTCCACGAAAGCTCACATTTAAATACAGGAGTTAGCCTTTAAGGTGCCACATTTTTGTCTTTTCTTTTTTCTTTTTGCTATTGTTTTGTTTACTCTTAGTGGCATTAAACGTAGACGAAAACAATTTATTTATTTTACAAATTCAGGGATTTATTGAGGTATGGAGGAGGTTCGAACTTCGAGCCAAAATCCCGCCCACCAGCTACGCTCCCACCCACGACAAGCCGTTTAAGTAACACCCCTTGCCGCCCACGCCGCACAACTCGACGTGCCGAGCCCTCGTGCGTCGCGCGCCGCCACCGCACAAGGTGGACCAACGGCGCCGCGCGCGCGCGCCTAAACGTCACGTGGTCCACCAACTGTAATTTCTCAGGTGGACTTGGGAGTGTTTAAAAAGCTTTGCCACGCGCAACCGGTTCAAGCTGGCGCAGGCGCGCTCCGCCCGCCCCCCCCGCAAAGCCACCCCTACTACCACCCAACAGTTAAAGCGAGAGAAAGAAACGAGGGCGCGCACTATTAGCGGTCGCTCCTCAATCTCGCTCTTTCTCTTTTTTAAAACGAGACTCCCTCCCACCCACACTCGCGCGCACGGGGGTACGCTTCCGCGCATGCGCCCTAGCTAGCTCCAGCCCCCTTCTTGAGGCGAGTATGACGCCTTCCTCCTCCCGCCTGCTCGAATGGCCGTTTCACTCTCGCTCTCCGTTCACCTTTATTCTTTGCCCCCCCCCCTCTACTCACTTGTGGAAAGAAATGGGCTTCTCTTTGTCGTAACGATTCCGGCAACGGTAGGCAGAACAGGACTGCACCATCCTTTCCTTGACGTCGTCGCCGCTGCTGCCTCTTTTTGCCACCACCGTATATATATATACATATGTTTATTTTCCTTCGGGAGCTCGGAAAATACAATTTTAAAAGCTGCCTCACGCAGGTCTTGGTGTTCCTTTTTAATAATATATATATTTTTAAAAACCTGAAGAACGACTTGAGGTGGATGTGGCCTCTCCCTACTTCAACATGGCGGTGCCAGCTTCAGGCGAACTCTCTCGAGAACTCCGCATCCCCCTTCGCTATTGGTCATGCCTCGCAACGTCTCCGCACAGGCGGGCCAATAAGAAAGGCGGCGCAGGTTTTGACGCACGTTGTTTGGCTCCTGCTGCGCCTGTCAAGTGCTCGCGCATCACCTCCCTTGTCCCTTGTTGTTGCCCAGTCGGTTCAGGACTCTACTCGGGTCGCGATGCGATACCGTCCTTATTAAGAGCGTAGAGCGAACTCTTGTCTTGGTTTGTTTCAGCTTGGGCCGGAAGTTGGGCGAGAGCCCAGATAATCAATTGCACCGTTATTTTTTTTATATACCTCGCCTTCCCTTTTATAGCTGCAAGCTGAAGTGCCTTCAAATTGCTTCTCCAACTCACTTTTGACTTTATAATTTTTTGTTGTTCAGTCGCACAGTCGAGTCTGACATTTTACAAGTTCTTGCAAACTAAAGGTAGTGGCTTCCTTTACGGAGTCTTTCTCCTGTTAGATGTTGCTCCCCCCCTTCTTCCGCTTTTCAAAACAATTGTCTTTTCCAGTGTTTTTGTTTTATGATACTTCCTCTTACTTGCTTTTAGCTTCAAATTCAGGTTTGACTTGATCTAGAACCCACTTACATGCTGTTGATGCATGCTGGAGGCATGAGTAGATCACCCACCGTCTCACCCAGTCACAACATGGTCATGTCCACAGACTCGTAGGCCATGCCCACAAACAAAGTAGGCCACACCCACAATTTTTATGGACCTCTCTACTGATGCTATCATATGAGAAACATACATCTAGTAATCCTAATAAGATTTTCAAGGTAAGAGAAATTTTTAAAGAGTGGTTTACCAGTTCCACTCCCCCAGCAAATTTCCATGGCTGAGCAGGAATTTGAATCTAGGCCTCCTGAGTCATAGGTTGTTACTCTAGCCACTACATCAGGGATTCTCAACCTGCAGCCCATGGGCTGGATGCAGCCTGCAACACCATTTCATGTGGCCCCCCACTGCCTCCACCACACCAGGAAGTGCCATGTGGTGGAGGAAGGGCAAAATGGCTGTCCGGCCCCCAAAGCTGTCTGAGGGGTTGTCATCCGGTCCCCGGCTTTAAAAGGTTGAGAACTGCACTACACCAAGCTGGTTATTGGATACAGCTCTTGCTAAAAGGTTTAAAAAAATCTGAAGAGCTAATGAGTAAATAGATGCTAATGATTTCAGTATAATATGCCTATTTTTATTATATTTTACATAACAGAAGGAAGACAATTGACAAATTCAAAGATCGCAGGGAAATTTTTAGAACATAGGATAAAATAATTCATTTTTAAAAAAATAACCAGTCTTTTTGGGGGTGTTATCTTGAGGTGGGGTTTTCCCCTTTTGACTGTAAGAAAATCTTTTTATATATTAATATTTGTGAATTCAATAGACCTACAATTAATTTTTGTTTTCACTCCCTGAGAAACTTTTGAAGAGGGCTTCTACCTCATATTCTTCAGGTACAAATGCCACTAGTTTGAAGAGAATAGCACTGCAATCAAGTACAGTACTGGTTACCTGTGAGTCAATATGCACATGATTTCATGTGTGCATTTATATCCTGACTTTAGAAATAAAGTAGGCCCACCATATCTGCAGGAAATTGGTTCCAGGTTTCCATACGGATGCCAGAAACCATGGATAGTTGTGAGCCCTATAAACAATATAATTTCTGTTGCTATTACATGCTTTTTTTCTAAAAACCAGATGCCCATTGAATAACACTGTTAATTCAGGCATATCAGAAAATAAAACAAAAACGCTGTAGCATAAAGACATAAGAACAGCCTTGCTGGAACAGGTCACAGCCCATCCAGTCCAGCATTCTGTCTCACAGTGGCTCACCATTTGTTTCAGAGTATTCCCAAACAGATGCCTTCACCTGCTTAGGATTCCCTGGAAATGGCATTGAGAGATATCCTGCCTATCTCTCCAACCCAGAGGTTGTCCTTAGGTATCCATAATTATAGCCATTGATACCCTTGTCTTCCATGAAGTAACTGTTATAAGACTAATTGTTATATTTCATTATATTTCATTGTGAGCTTTTGTGGATCAAGTCCACTTCATCAGACATGAGAGTGAGGCTTCATGGCATCAATTTATACACATCAGGTACAGACTGATTGGTTAGCATAATAGATAAGCATTTAAATTAATGTGACTTCATACATTTGGTAGCGGCAGATGATCTCTATAGTTATCAGATTAGCTGTAAATCCCCCTATTTTTCAATTAGAAATAGTGGGAAGAGTGTGAAAATACTATTTCAATTGCAAAGAGTGGGAAGATACTGTTTCAATTGTAAATGAGGGAAGAGTGGGAAGATACTATTTCAATTGCAAAATTCTAACTCAGATTCCCCATCATCACATTATCAAGAATCCCTGTGAATGGCCAGCTGGATTTTCCCTTCCAAGATGGCAGTGGAGGATGCTAAACAGAGTGAGTACTGGGTGTGGTAGATGCAAAGCCACTCTGTTCACATGGGGATGGAAGTCCTCTCCTCAATGTGACTGTGAAGAAGACTAAACCATAGACCATATGGAGGCACATTGGAGGACTTGCATAGTGCCACGGATGAAGCCCTTCAATGGCCTTCAAACCTGGAAGTGGAATTCTAGCTAGGAATTTGAAATAGACAATTTATGCTTACTGTATATATCAACATTAATGTAGACATTAATGTAGACAACTGAAGTTCATCATATGATAAACAAATTGCAAATATTGTGAAGATACAAAACAAACACCTGGCATTGAACATTTGCTAATGAGTTAATTCTGTTAATTCAGAATCAGCAGAGCACCCTTGCCGAGAGATTTTTGAAATGGTAGCCATGTTAGTCTGTGCAAGCATATCAGCGAGTAAACAAAAGACAAAAAATGCTGTTGCACCTTAAAGACTAACTCCTGTATTTTAATATACAGTGTGTTTTAAAATACAGGAGTTAGTCTTTAAGGTGCCACAGTGGTTTTTGTTTACTCTCTGATATGCTTGCCGAGAGAGACCAGTTCCTCAACACCACAATCCTTTGAACAAATGATTATTCATACTTACTAAGTCTCAGGGCCTAAGAAAATGAATTGGGCTGGATGTATTCCAATACAGAAGCAAAACTACAATTTCAGCTGGTTGTAACTTTGCCTCTACCTTTAATCTGTGCAGAAACTATATACATACAGTCAAAAGCCTTCTTTTGTTGTAGCTTTCAGTCTGAATCATTGTGTAATGCTAGAGAAATCTGTACATGTGGGCTGTCTCACACCCGTTGCCTTAGAATAATTTTGTGAGAAATTTTTCTGGGTTGAAAGGATTTTTGCTGGAGAAACTTCTCAGGGGACACCCGAATGAGGCTCCTTTCATGTCCCCAAGAGCTGGGACAAAGACAAGCGCTCAATCCATCATGCATTACCCAGATCTCAAACTGCCGACTTGCCAGCCTTCCAGCTAACAAGGCTTCTTAACCATTGAGCCACCGCAGCCCCTTGCCTTAAAAAGCCACTTATTCCACCTGTCAGAAAAAAACAACAGCCCTCGCATCTATTTTCATTCAAATGCTAAATTTTAAATAGTGCAATCTAACTATTAAAGCAGTGGTTCCCAAACTTGGGGGCCCCAGATGTTCCTGGACTACAGCTCCCAGAATTCCTGGCCAGCTCTAGCCAGAGTGAAGGCTTCTGGGCATTTTAGTCCAAGAATACAATTGGTTTCAACAGTGGGAACCACTGTTTTAGATTTAGAGGATGTAGTAGGAGATTCACAACCACCTTCACAAAGATCCCTCCTTGCACCTTCTAAATACGGTAGAATATGCTGATTACTTACGTATGTTGACATTACTCTTTCACAAGAGCTACAGATGCAGGTATGGATCCTAAAGACTGAGGTAAAATACTTTGAATATTTGTGACAACAGCATGTGGTTCTTATCAACTCTATGTGAATTTCCACATGAAAAATACCAGAGGCAAGAGTGACTAAAAGAATGCTGATCTAGGTTTGGATATATTATCTATACTGCGCAAGGCTGCACTTCCTCTAAAAGATCAAGATTATTATTTAGGAGTGTTCTACGGTCTGCAGTTACTTCTGGAGGTCCAGGTAGCTAGTGTGGCTAGATGAGTCTGCTCAGCTTTAGTCACATTCAGATTATTAATTAAAATATTTCCAAATCACTTTTCCCTTTGTCCGAGAGAGAGAGAGATATGCACTCTAGATTGGATCCAGATTTACTCATTCTTAGAGTACATGTATCATTAGGATTTAGATTAGTCATACCCTATCTAAATCCTATTATTTTAGTGGGTTTATTTCAAGAATGTCCAAATATGCATACAATATTTGTATGCCTGAAGAGAGACAGGCAGAAGAGTGGAAAAATATTAAAATCAGTGTTTTGTGACAAAAAAATGCAGGCTTAGCATATACACGTCCACAGAAGGCGGCATTTAGGGAAGGTCCTTAGACTAAGATTTTTGAAGCACGCATTCTGACAACATAAGGGGTACTTCTTCAGATATTTGGTTACCCAGCCATTTAAGATGTTAAAAGTACTATCCCCTTGAATTTGGCTCAGAATAAATAGGCAGCCTGTGTCATTCTTTCAGAACTTGTATAATATGACTATCTGGCTGAACCGGTGAGAATCCTGTCAGCCATGGTTCGGTGCTTGTTGAAGTCTCTGAATTATCTTGATGAGCAGCCTCACAAATAGAGCATACAGTAATTCATTTGGCTGGTTACCTAAGCATCGATCACTAGCCAAGCTATCTCTGTCCAGCACTGGCAACTGAAAGACAGCTGGCAAAGCTACTAAAAAGCATTTCATGCCATCAAGGACACTTAAATCTCAAATAAGATCGTAATAAATATATGCTATCTTTTCATTACTGTTATTACTAGTATGATTTTGTGTTTTAATGGTAGTGGGCACAATACTGTGCAGCAATATCAGGCCATTTCCTGAAGTATCACATCTGTACAGAAGTACAATATCCCACATACATAAACTATAAGTTTTTTTAAAAAAAAATTGAATGTATGACACTGACCTAGATGGATCAGAAGTTTGACTCGATGTAAGGCAATTCTTTAATTTTTGTTTTCTAACATAACAGTACCTTTCTCCTAACACCACATAACAAGTAAACAAGTTATAATGCACATGCATATGCACAAACAAAAATCCACTTCCTCAGAAACGCAGCATGCTTGCTCTGCATGTATTAAACGCACAGCGTTTCTGAGGACGTGGATTTGGGTTGGAAAAAAGCTCACATTGAAACAAATCTACTTGATTTTAAGGTGCTAGTTTGTCATTTTTTTCTCTCATTCTCTCTTTTTAATCCTCCCTTAATTTTGTTAATATGCTGAAACAAACTAATATGACTACCTCTTTGAAAACTATAGCAAGTAAAAAATCCCAGTTCTGTAAAAGTTACAGTACATGCAATCAAGTTTATTCCAACCTATTAATGACTGTCCCTGACTTTTCTAGCTATAAAGTACTAAATGGTTTACCAATCTTTCCTTCTGATAGCATTCTTGGACCGTGCAATTTTTACCCCCATCCATACCTGTCAAGTTTTGAATTTGGAAATAAGGGAAATTTCCTGGCAAATACGGGATACTTGACAGCTATGCTTATCCTGTGCTGCCCTCCAATGGTGGCAATAGGGCATTGCAGTCTAATTAATAAGGGATGACTGCGGGAAAGAGGGTAAAATAAGGGGTTTTCCAGGCCAATAAGGGATACTTGACAGCTATGCCCCCGTCAGCCATATGCTTTGTCGATTTGGCTAACTCATAAGTACAAACAGCTAAGTTTTCATCAAGTCATTACTATTCCAAATATATTGGCTGGTCCACCTCCACCCCTGCCCTCCCAGGAATCATAGCAGGGATGTGAACTCCAAGCACAGTGATCCAATGTGGTGAACTATACCAGCACTATCTAGTTTTGTAGGGTGAAAAGGAGAAAATAGACAAAGAAATGAGGAGTAACCCAAGACAAAAAAAAAATCTTAACTGCTAGAGCAGTATGGCAATGGAACCAATTACCCAGGGAAATAGTGAGTGCTCCAACACTGGAAGCATCCAAGAGAGAATTGGACAACCACCTGTCATATCTGCTTTGATATGGATGCCAGCATTGAGCAGGGGGATGGACCCAATGGCCTAAAAGGCTGCTTCCAACTCAGTGATTCTATAAGACATTTTCTTGCCTAAGGTGGTTTCTCCAGGCCCATCCTACGCACAGAAGTCAACAACCTGACTTCACTGCTGTTTCAGAGCTCTCAAGGGTTTAGCAAGTGCAGTAGGGAAAGCCATGAGGAGCACCTATAAGACCTGTTCTGCAACTCTAGGCCCTCTTCCCACTATACCACATTAGCTGTACCTGCTGCTTCAGGATTTATCTCAGGGCCACGGCCAATCCTGAAGAAAGCCCTTTAATGCAGGGATTCTCAATCTGCGCCCCATGGGCTGGATGCGGCCCACAGCACCATTTCATATGCTCCGCCGCCTCCACCACACCCAGAAGTGCCATGTGTGGCAGGCAGGGCAAAATGGCTGTCCAGCCCCCAAACCTGTCTGAGGGAGCATGACCCGGCCCTCAGCTTTAAAAAGGCTGAGAACTTCTGCTTTAGAGGATGGCAAAAAAAATTGCATATACAGTACATTATCATTTTACTTACTGCAATTTATAATAAAGCAGTTTGAGCTGGTTTTAAAAGCTAGCTAATGCTGATGGTGGGGCCGCCTCCACAAATGTGTTACTTCCCATTTCTATTAAGCACAATGGTTCTCCTTTCGTGAAACACCAGCCTATCACTACCTGCCCAAATCTTTCAGTATCGAAAAGCTTTCCTCTTTTAGGAAGGGGCATCTGCCTTCCTGGACTACAGGGAAAGGAGAGAAAACACTCCCAGAAGAAAGATAAACGTGTAATGAGTTCCGTTTATTTCTTGAAATTCCTGTGTCTCTTATTTGATTCATAAGCAGAACATGGTTCAAATAAACTGTAATAATGGTGGAATTTCAATATATATATAGTCTGGAAAAGTCTCTTGCGTCTTCAAATAATATAAGACTAATAAACTGCGTCTTTAAACCAATGTAGACTACGGAATGGCGATGTCCTTCCGGTAGTTGGACATTTCGTTGCACTTTATCAAGCGTCTACAATATAAAATATGTACAATATAATACGATGCAGCACAATTCAATACAAGGGTTATACATAAAGTTAAATGATATTAGCATGTGAGAGCTATAGTGACTAATTTAACCATACAATATAAATGCAGGACAAAGTGGGGCATCTCATGCAAAAATTCACTACGTGTCTATTCAAAAATATCTGTTGCAATTAAATCATGAATCAGTAGTCATTATAAATGGTGCATGTACATCTAGGTCTGCGACAGAGCAATTACAAAGCATCTAAAAAACCTTATAAAGAATGGAAGAAATACATACCAAAATGTATATATGTATATATTTATGTAAGTATCGCGTGTCCTGCACCTCCTGAAGTCTTGTGTTGTGTGCTCGCGTTAACTAACAGTAACCTACTATTCTTTAAATATTCTTATTCTTGCCCACTCATCTGTGATGACTCAGTAGATTTTCTAGCCCCATGTGGAAAGAATATAGATCCAGGTGCTTATCTGAAACTGTTGTGCTGGTTGTTAAAGGGACCTGTCCCTGAGCTAGGAATTATACCTAGCTAACTCTAGCATATGATAATGAAATGTTCATAAAAATGAAGATGGTTCCCAATCTGTGTTCAAGCCGTGTGGTGTTAACGTGTTGAACCGATGAATGTAAAAGGCTTCTCTTTGTAATAGAACCTTTTCCATATTGAGAATATGATATTTGTTGACATTAACAGTTTCTAGCACAATAATCTTGAGGTCTCCTGGTTTGTGTTGTTTGTTAAGAAAGTGATTTACCAGAGGAGCAGTGATGTTCCGGTTTCTAATCCGTGAGAGGTGTTCCCCTAACAGTATTTGTCATGGGGGGGGGAGCTGTGCTGGGTGGAGCAGATGGAATTTGTAGTATGACAACATCTGGAGGCAAATTCCCAGCAGGTCTTACGAGTTTCGGAGCCTCCAGGCCCTGCCTGTGGAGTGGCATGAACTCCTGTATATGGAGACGGTTACTTTGTTGGCATGGACTTGTAAATTGAACTTACTGTATGGACTTTTAAAAGAGTTTTTTTCTCACAATATATTTTTTAATGTTTTATAACGTTGTATTTATTACCTGCATGATTTTGTGGTGTTTACCTGTTCTGTGAGCCGCCCAGAGTCAAGCAATCGAGGGGGGGGCATATAACTGTGTAAAATTAAATTATTATTTTTTAAAAACAGCCCGAAATGCCAATCCATACGAGACAGGATGCACAACAACGGAATGGCACTTGAGTGTTTCCTTGGTCTGGAAGGGGAGGGGACCTGCACGTTCTCCTTCGTGTAGTTTGTGAATCCCCACTATTGGCGCATAACCCAATACAGTAGTGTGTATTCACAAACTATATACTAGAAGAATGAAAGTTATCACTGATAAGTGCAACTTAACTTTCTCCTTCATACAGTTTGTGAATACACACTATTGGGCTATGTGCCAATAGTGTGTATTCACAAACTATATACTCGAAGAACGAAAGTTATCACTGGTAAGTACAACTTAACTTTCTCCTTTGTACAGTTTGTGAATACACACTATTGGGTTATGTGCCAATTGTGTGTATTCACAAACTACGGTATATACTCAAAGAACGAAAGTTATCAGTGGTAAGTACAACTGAACTTTCTCCTTCGTAGTTTGTGAATACACACTATTGGGTTATGCACCAATAGTGTGTATTCACAAACTATATACTCGAAGAACGAAAGTTATCACTGGTAAGTACAACTTAACTTTCTCCTTTGTACAGTTTGTGAATACACACTATTGGGTTATGTGCCAATTGTGTGTATTCACAAACTACGGTATATACTCAAAGAACGAAAGTTATCAGTGGTAAGTACAACTGAACTTTCTCCTTCGTAGTTTGTGAATACACACTATTGGGTTATGCACCAATAGTGTGTATTCACAAACTATATACTCGAAGAACGAAAGTTATCACTGGTAAGTACAACTTAACTTGCCCTGCCACTGCTCTCGGGGGTCGTCCGTGTCAGTTAATGCCACCTTTCCTTCCCATCTGCCCTCGAGATGGGGGGAGACCAAACATGTCTCAGGCTCATGAGGGAGGTGGAGGAGGCGGGCGAATGGAAAGCAAATCCTTGTTGTCCACTACCTCCCTGTGCGCGCGTTGTTAGTGTTGTTGTTATTATTATTATCATTTCGACTTGCTTTCCTCTCCCTCCACCCACCTCCCCACAGAGGTTCCATTTCATCCCACCCACATCCACCCTCTTCGGGGAAGCAAGGCGTGCGCTTCCTTTCATCTGGTTCGCCTTCCACCAGGCAAAGAAGGCGGGAAAGCGAGAGAGGGAGGGGCCACCAGTCAGTGTCAGCCCGCCGCGCCTCCCTCGTTGGCTCCGCCCGCTTGGCTTGAGCCGGAGACAGTATCCAGGGCAAAGCGTGTCCTCCTCCTCCTCCTCCGCCTCGGCCTCGGCACGGCCAGGAAAAAAGGAAGGCGGAGCAGTGCGGGAGCTACCGAGGCGAGGCGTATTGACATCAGTTCCTCCCCCCCCCCCCACACACACACACACTCCTCCCGCCGCCTTCTTAAGCCCCAGTCAATGCTACAAGTCGGAGGCGCCGCCGAGCCTCGGGCAGCAGCCGCCCTGGGGCGGGAGACGGGGAGCTGGCGCCGCCCGTGAGAGCGCTCGCGGGGATCCGCCGCTGGGCAGCCGCCGCCGCCGCCTCTTTCCCCCCACCGGGAAGCCTCCTGGCCGGCCCCCGTTTAGTGGCGGAGGCAGCCAGAGCCAGGGGCGCTCCAGGAGGACCCCGCCGCCCCCTCCCGCCCAAGCCCAGCATGAGCGGCGGCGGAGGGGGGCGCCCGGGCGCCCTCGTGGCCGTGAAGATGGAGGTGGCCCCTTTCTACGGCCACGACGGGCTGGAGCTCCTGCCGGACTTCGCGCAGCAGTTGCCGGGCTTCGGCAATCCTGGTGGGCCCGGCCCGGGGAGTGCAGCAGCCCAAGGGCTGGAGCCGCCCGAGGAAAGCGGAGTCGAGCAACACCACCACCACCACAAGCTGCTCCTTAGCAAGAAGCTGCTGCCGCCGCCGCCGCTGCAGGACCTGGTGGGCTCGGCCGCGGCCTCCTCCCCGGGCAACGCCGCCCTGCTGGCCCCGGCCGGGCCCTTCCCCTCGTTGCGCCCTCCTCGCGCCAGCGCCGTGCACCGCCTCATCGTCCCGGAGGCCACCGGCGGCGGCCCGGAGGTGGGCCCAGGCGTGCTGCTGCAGCCGCCGCTGCTCAAGCTCCCCGCCGCCGCCGACCTGGAACAGTTGTTGCTTCTCCAAACGGGCAGCCCGAGCCTGGCCGGTGCCCCCTCCAGCCCCACCGGCAGAGGAGGAGGAGGGCCCCCCGTGGCGGTCCCCGGAGGAGGAGGAGGGCCCTTCCTCTACCGGTCCCCGCCGCCGCCGCCGCCCGCCCAGCCGGTGACCCAGGAGCAGGAAGGCTTCGCCGACGGCTTCGTCAAGGCGCTGGCCGACCTGCACAAGCAGAACCAGCTCCTCGGGGGGCCGCTGCCGCCCCCTCCGGCGCCGCCCCTTTCGCCCGCCCAGCAGCACCACCACCCCGGCGGCGCCCCGTGTTGTCCTCCTCCTCCTCCTCCTCCGTCGCGGCAGCAGGACTCCCCGGCGGTCTACACCACCTTGGGGGGCTTCAACCCGGGGGGCAGCCCCTCGGGGGGCGGGGGCGCCGCCTTCTTCTCGGCCCCAGCCAGGGGGCCCCTGGAGGAGCCTCAGACGGTGCCGGAGTCGGTGGCGCCCACCCCCGTGCTGGCCGCCGCCGCCGCCGCGCTCTCGTCGTCCGGGGAGTCTCCGCCGCCGCCCTCCTCTTCTTCCACCGCCGCCGCCGCCGCCACTTTGTCCCCGCTGGACGCCGAGAGCCAAGAGCGGCTGAAAGCCGAGCGCAAGCGCCTGCGCAACCGCATCGCGGCCTCCAAGTGCCGCCGGCGCAAACTGGAGCGCATCGCCCGGCTGGAGGAGAAAGTCAAGGCGCTGAAGGGGCAGAACGCCCAGCTGGCCACCACCGCCAGCCTCCTCCGCGCCCAGGTCACCCAGCTGCAAGGCCGCGTCCGGAGCCACCTCTCCAGCGGGTGCCACATCAACGCCAGCGGCCCGCCAGGCCCGGCGGCCGCCACCTCCCACCAGGGACACCCCCCGCCGGAGACCACCACCACCACCACCAGCAGCGCCTGCTGAAGCCCCCCCCGCCCCCCCCAGAGGCGCGCGCACACACCTTCTTGCACCCCCTTGCTTGGGCAGAGAGGGGGGAGATGGCCTTAAAGAAGAGCCCACCATGGTCTTGGCCCCTCTAAAATTAAGCTGGGGGGGGGAGAGAGAGGTTCCCACTGGCCCTGTGCCCTCTTGCCCTTTCCATGTGGGGATCCAGCCCCTCCAGGGAGCCCCCCCCCCCTTGGCCTAAGGGAGGAGGAAGGGGGAGAGAAAAACAAGATGTTGGGACTGGGAGCAACAGTCAAGGGAGACAAAAATGGAGCTTTGCCATGTGGGACAGCCTAGTCCAGTGTTTCTCAACCTTTGGTTTTGGGACTTCAGTTCCCAGAAGCCTAAGTCAACTTCCCAAAGCACCGAGCAGCCGCTAGACTGACTTAGGCTTCTGGGAATTGAAGTCCGAAAGCCAAAGGTTGAGAAACACTGGTAGTCCATTCCGAGAAGGAAAGTGGTTAAAAATACTATTCCTCCTTCGATTCTTAATCTCCATATCCTTGTCGAGCATCTCCAGAAATCATCCGGTTTCCTCCTAGTGTGGCTCAAGCCAGGAAAGCCACTGGTTTCCTCCTAGTGTGGCTCAAGCCAGGAAAGCCGCCGTGAATAAGTGGTGGAGAACCGGGCTGGTGTGGTGTGTCTTTTACTTCCAGGAGCACCAGCAGGTGCAGAAAGGAAAAGAGGGGTAGAGCATCAGGTAGAGCATCATTGGTGATGTTCGGACATTCCCCAGCTGTTATTGTGAAGTAGCACTGGAGCTGAAAATCCTTGCCGCTTGCCATCCTGAACCAGCGCCAGCTTAAAAATGTGTTCACTTTCTTAGCTTCTACCATGCTGAATTCCCTTTTAAAAAAGGGGGAGGAAAAAAAAAACAACTTTGCAGATCAAACACATCATCTTGTCTCTGGGATTCCAAAGATCTCTTAAGTGATCCCTCCAGAGGAAATGGTGTGAAAATAATCCTCATTGAAGACATTTTGCATTTTAGAGATTCTTGAAGTTTGTTTTTTATTTTTATGGTGGAAGGCGATTAAACTCCATTAGTATGGAGGGGCGAGGTTCTGCAGAAGAACCAGGGACTGTTCAAAACTCCAGTATTTTTGACTGAAGGCTTATTTATTACTTTCTTTAAAGATAGTTTTTCTAAGACGGTGTGTTAAGTGTTTACTAAGGTGCATTTGATTAATGCAGGTTGTTAGGTGTTACGGTAGATCAGTAATATTTTTAGAGATTAGAGCCCCTACTGATTACCAGTGGCTAGTTTTGTGAGCTGTTTCTCAGTAATGTGAGAAAGTTGTAACTAATCCAGAGCTAAATGAGTTTTGTGTACACAGAAATAAAACTTGCTATTTTCCTGATATGTTTTCTAGAGTTGCATAGGGCATGAGGCCCAGCATTTTAAATGCCTAAAAAGAAATTGTATATATTTTAGGAGATGTGGCAGAGTAGGGTGTGAGGGGTTGGTTGGTGGTATTATGAAAAGTCTGAAAATGATCAGATGCTCTGAGAATGTTTAAGATGCAGTTGACTTTCCATTTTTTTTTGACATTACTGTATTCAGAATGAAGAGTGCTAAAGTTCAGAAACAAGAAAGAGTGTGCCACATAAGAATATTTATTTTAAAAATAGTATTCTGAGAAAATGATTTTTTTCCTTAGATTTATAAGCTCCATGTTATTTCTTGTGCCAGCACAAATTTGGAGCATCGGTAGGCTTATTTATTGAAAGTTTAAAATGTCATCTTCTTTACTTTTATAACATGAACAATGATCTTTAAATGGTTTTTGTGAGAATCAATATCTTTATTCTTCACTGTGCACATTCCAGCTATAATTCCTATCTTTGTGGAGTCATAGTGACTTTTGTGCTATGCAGAAAAAGCTTTGGATTGGATTTTTTTTGTAAAAAAATTAAATATTTAATTGAATTCTAATGTTTTGAATAACTCATAAAATATGGATAATCATTTTTTTTCTTTTGTTTAAAAAAACCTGTATAAGCTATTTTCTTGTTTCAATTGTAAAGTCTTCTCTAGTTCTCAGGGTGAGAAGGGGTGTTTCTTGCATTATTTTAAGGAACTACTGGATTGGAAAGGTTGGTTGGATTTTAGTTTAAAGTAGGATCAGAAAAGAAATTGTTGCTTCTAAATTGGTTTAATTGGGAGTTTTGCTGGTTTTTTACACAAAATGTTCACGAATGATGCTCCCCACTGCGCCGTTGTATAGAATTAGAGGATAGTTCAGATGCTTTACAAAATGCTGTTTTATTGTGTCCTTTCATGCAATACCATCTTTGCCTGGAAACTGTGTGCAAAAAAATGCTACAGATAAGTTAATATGCAGTTCATAAATAGCACTGAGGCAGCCTAGTTTGACAGATATATTTAAAATAAATACATGATTTATATCACTGTGTTTCCCTTTTCCCACATTTTGCCGCAGAACTGATAATTAGGAACTTTTATATGGTACAGTACTTGGAATCCTATTACAGCGCTTATGTAAAGTAATCCAACTTGGCTTTTAAGAATAGGGAAGTAAAACTTTGGAAAGAATGATGGGATCATCTTGTATTAATTTTGAGTGATTCATTTATTGCATATGTTGGCTTTTTTATGTGTTGTCTTGGAATATGGGCAATCTTCAGCTGAGAGAATAAATGTTATTCCATTTCTATTTTAAAAAACTTTCAAAAACCACTCAAAATTTCCAGGTATGCAAAAAGGTTGAGCTAATATAGGTTGAAAAGAAAATGTAACAAAATGGAAAACCTTGATGGCACTACCCTAAGTTTACCAATGGAAGAATGCAAATTAACTAACTTTATTTTGTAAAGGTACCCTCTTACCTTTGAGCTGGGGCTGTGGTGGCTCAATGGTTAAGAAGCTCGCCTTGTTAGCTGGAAGGCTGGCAAGTCAGCAGTTCGAGACTCAGGTACTGCATGACGGAAACCTGTCTCGGTCCCAGCTCATGGGGACATGAAAGGAGCCTCGTTTGGGCGTCCCCTGAGCAGAGTTTCTCCAGCAAAAAAAATCCTTTTAACCCATAATAATTTCTGACATGAAACTATTGTTACCTGTGAGCTAAGTTGTCAGTATACATTTATAGCAATGAAGATGCCTGATGTAACATTTATCCGGTGTGTTGTGTTCTGAAACATTAGGTTTCTGAAAATAAACTGAAGCTTAGAGAGGTTGCTGTTCTTCTCAAACACATCTGGGAATTGGTTGGAAAGAACAATGTATTTCTTCACATGGTGTGGTACAGCTGTAGCTATTTCAGAGTTTGGACCTGAGACAATTCATTTTCTTGATAGTTGCGCCTTGTTGGAACTGACCAGGCTTTATGTGGCATTATTTTCCTAAAATCATACTGTACTTCTGGATGTATCTAGTGTTGTATGCCCCCCCTTCCCTTTTCATAGTCTGCTCTTTAAATCTTACCTGCAACTTTTTATTTCCTATCTTATTTTCCATTCATCTTTCCAAAATTTATTTTACAGAGTTTCTTGAACTTTATTCACCTTGTCTTCCATTTGTGATGCTGCTTCCCATATTTTTCTAACCAATTAGAAAATTAGTAGTACTTCTCATCCAGCCATTGTCCTTACAGTCTTATGTAAAATTCTACATTACTATTCCTCTTTTCTAATTCCCTAGGCTAAGGAGATTCTGTGCCCCCCCCCCCAATTTGCTCGTTCATCCAAATTCTGGGGACATCTTTCAGATGCAAGTTAGTATTCAATTAATCTTTCAGGATTGCACCTCCCCTGTCCAAGATCTTCTCTTTGCATTTGTCTGCGTGTGCATACGTGCATGGCTGTTTGATTTATTTTCCTATAGTTTGGCTTTCAAACATTACTTTTTAAGGAGACATTTAGGGACATCCTCCCTACTGCCAATTAGTTGTTTGTTAAAATTTAATATTGCCGCTTCGGATGTCGTCAGTGGTTATTAACAAGTTGTTATTATTGGATGTTAGTGGTTATGTTGTTTTTAATTGTTGTACAATCCCCAGAGTGGGAAAATATCCCAGATAGGCTGTATATAAATGTAATAAACAAACAGGATAATTTTTTAAAAAATTATTGGGGTGGGTAGAAATCTAAATTGAATAGTACTCACCTGTGTTAGCAGTTCAGTAGGCAAATGTCCAACAGTTCCTAGTGATGTAGGTGGTACAGGTGATGTCCCATGTTGAGCCGACTGGGAACCTTCTGCCAATAAAACGGCTTCTCTGCGGAGGATGTTAAATCTCTTTCCCTTAAGTAGTTGGCAGTTGGTTTCCTTGTGCACTTGTGCAGCCCATTTGAACACTCAGGTGTTCACATGGTTGGGTGGCTAAAGGGGCTGACTAATTTGTTACTAACTTTGTGAGTGACAATGTGT
Source organism: Bradypodion pumilum (assembly GCA_035047305.1). Lineage (NCBI taxonomy): Eukaryota > Metazoa > Chordata > Lepidosauria > Squamata > Chamaeleonidae > Bradypodion > Bradypodion pumilum. Next base: position 175,080,279 of record JAWDJD010000002.1, on the reverse strand, counting down.
CACAACTCCTACCCAAAGCCTCTTCTTAACACATCAAATGGGGTCGTTCTGGCTGTCACAGAAGGTTTTAAGCGGAAATTATGCGGAAGCATAATTTCACCAACACTTTCCTCTGGATTTGGTGCAGTGGGCTTACTTGAAATTATTTTAAAGTCATTTTAAAGGCCTAATTAGGGGAAATGAATGGTGAAAGTGCTTTTTTAAAATAAAAAAAAACTACAACTGAATTGTTGCTATGGCTGGAAAACAGTGTGTTGTGTTGTTTTTCATTTGGAAATCCAGTACAGTACTTGAAAGCAAATTAGTTTTAAGTGACTTTGGGGGGGAAGAACTAGCCAAATCCAAATACTTCTAACACCCTTTGATTTCAGCCAGAAAGATTAAATCAGTGTCATATAAAAATGCATAATGTTTTCCAGATCATCCCCCAACTAGAATACGGTTTTAAAATAAAACACTTCCCTGGAGAGAAATGATGAATAATATTCACATGGTTATTAAGTGGACTTTTAAACGATTCCTTCCTTTCTTTTGTAAATGTCAGTTTATATTTAGCATAAGTGGGAAGAGATACATTTTTATTACTTCCAAAATGCAGGGAATTGACATTTTTAAAAAAACAAAAAAAATACTTTTCCATCTCTTATTTTTAGTCACCCAGTGTTGCTCTTTAAGACTAGTGTTGGTTATTGAACTTACTTCACACTTCCCTGGCTTTTCTCCTAGCAGGCACATTGGGGAATCGAACTCCCAAACTCTGACTCTGCAGCCAGGTACCTAAACAGAGCTATCCAGTCAGCTTTTTTGTGATGTACAGACGCTTAATTTTGTTATACAGTACAACCATAATTTAGTAGTAGAAACATCTTCATCCCGATATTCATACACCATCGTCTGGCATGCATTTGTAATCACTATAGTTCAGGGTGGCACAAACTTTAAGACAGTGGAATTTCTATGCATATTGAATTCTAATAGTGTTGATTGCAAAGCCTAATGATAAAAATTGGGGGGACCGGACAGCAAGATGGCTCTGTTGAATACTTGGGACAGAAGGAAAGTTGTGTAGTACTGTACTTAACTTGCTAGGGAGAAGGATAGAGGAAAATACTTTGTTTAAGCAGCCCTTAAAGTCTAGTTTGAGTTACATTTGCAAGTCCATATCTTATTTGTTCTGCACACCTGGTCAAGGTACAGCCTAGAAAACCTGTCATGTAACCATTCCAGCTAGAATTCTAGCTTCTCCTTGTAAGGTTTTAAACCGAGGACAGAAGCTTCTTGTCGTAACTGCATGAGATCTGTTCAATTGGCATGCTTTTATTGCTCTCATCTGTTAACTGCCCTCTGTTTGCCATGGTAGGTAATATTTCTAAAATACTGTTTCTCTTGTATTTTTTCAGAAGTAAGCTGGCTGAAACCTAGCAATGGATAATAACGTAGAATTCTTCTTGTGTGTTGAAATTCTCTGCATGGCAGCCAGCAGTCTCCAAAGTCCACAGTTTCTGATAAGCCTTAGTAATGCAGTGCTGTATTATCCTGACTGCGTTTAGCCATGTCAAAATAAATCCAGAGTAGTGGCTTGACATGGAATTCAGATGCCTGTGTGTCTGCAAGAAAAGCATGAATGTTAAGAATTTCTTTTTTGTTGTCTGTCGTTGGTTTCATCCTTGAGTCCTATGAATCTTTTTTATAAGCCAGCTCTAGGTTGTTCTGTTTAAGAGAAGGTAGGTGTGAGTGTAAAGAATTGTGGCCTCTGGACCACAGAGACAATGAGACCTGAATTACTACATTGTGTTTAACTGGCAAACCTCCAGGTTACTTATAGTGAGCAAACTAGTTGGTAAACATCATTCATATCCGTCCATCACTAGGCTAATAAATGGGTGGAAGGCTGAAGGAAGAGAGCTGTGTCCTTCTGGGTGTTGTTGAGCTGAAATGTCTTGTATCTGACTCATGGGAGGTAAAACTGGACCACATTTAGAAGCTGCAGCTTCCTTACTCTCAGAGCTCAGAAGCACGTGGGATGTCTTTCTTCTTAGCGAGTAATCTGGATTTGGGCTGGAGTATTCAGGATCACATCCCAACCCATCTGTGATGAAGCTCACTGGGGAATCCTGGGAAAGTCACTGTTATTTAGCTTAACTCACTTCACGAGCTTCTTGTGAGGATGAACTGAGTATATCTGATGTAGGCTATCTTGAGTGTTTTGGAGGATGGTTAGAGCAAAAAAAAGTGAAGGCTTTTTGAAGGCTAAACGGAAGACTAAAACACTGCATTATTTAAATGTTAAATCTCATGGAAATGGGAAAAAAAGTCTTGGGAATTCTCCCAAACTGCCATTCTTCCTAAAAGATAGTTGATAGAATATTCGATCATGCCCAGGGTTTTTTTTTTTTGTGTTTTTCTGTGATTCACGAAATCTGGGTAGTTTAGGGAAATGCCATTTTTCTGCATTGATGACTTGAGAAGTGCAATTTATGGTGTGTGTTGTTTTACTTTAAATCAGATAGCAAGGTCATTTCTAAGAGAGTCTTTGGAATGAAGAAAGAAACCTATCCAAGAGTTGCTATAGATAATGTAGAACAAGTACACTATTGCTAAATATCTCTTAAAACTTCACATGCTGATACTTGTGTGAAATGTAGTGTTATCACAACTTACAAGCAGGCATAGAGCTGCTATATCTCTTCCTAATAACTTGTAGGTTTAGAGCTGTGGATACCAACGTGGGGCACAGGCCCCACAGGGGTCTTCAATTCCCAGAAGCCTAAGTCAGTACATTGGCCGATCAGTGCTTTGGGGAATTGACTTAGGCTTCTGGGAATTGAAGTCAAAAAACCAAAGGTTTGGAAACACTGGTTTAGAGGAAGCTTTATGACTGGTCTTAAGACCAGTTTTATAAAGTAAAAAATAATTGAGCAGAGAAACTTTTTGAAAATTTTATCACTTCATACTTATAAGACTGAGTGGCTATGGATAGGGGGTCCTGCATTATCCCGGGAGCTACCATCTTTGGTTCTGGATGGGGCTATTTAGCTCCAGACAGACCCAGTGCGCAACTTGGGGTGTCCTCCAGGATTCACGGCTACTGCTAGAAGAACAGGTGGCGGCTGTGACTAGGAGGGCTTTCGCCCAACTTTGGGTGATTCGCCAGTTGCGCCCGCTCCTGGACCAGGACTCCTTGCTCATGGTCACTCATGCTCTGGTCACCTCCAGACTAGATGATTGCAATGCGCTCTACATGGGGCTGCCCTTGACAACCATTCGGAGGCTACAGCTGGTCCAGAATGCGGCAGCCCGGGTGGTGATGGGGTGTGGGCGTTATGCTCGCGCTTCGTCACTGCTCCGGGAGCTGCACTGGTTGCCAGTTTGTCTCCGGGTGCAATTCAAGGTGCTGGTTTTAACCTTTAAAACCCTATATGGTAGTGGGCCAGAATACCTAAGAGACCGCATCGCCCTAAGGACGTCTAACTGTCCAACCAGAGCAGACCAGATGGGCTCCGTAATTGTTCCATCAGCCAGAGGGGCTTGCCTCTCTGGCACAAGGAGGAGGGCCTTCTCCATGTCTGCGCCGGCCCTCTGGAACCTCCTGCCAACAGAGCTACGACTCCGGACAGAATTGCTGCCTTTCAGAAAAGAACTTAAAACCTGGCTGGCGGGCCAAGTGTGGGGTGCAGGTGGAAGGGTAACCTCCATTGGGTGGTTGGTGTAGAAGAAACTCCTTCCCCATGGTGCCTTCGGTTCCTGCACCCCTTGTTTATGGGGTAGGTAGTTATAATTGTTTTTAACATGTTTTTAATTGTGGTTGTGAACCGCCCTGAGTCGGCTTTGGCCGAGTGGGCGGTATATAATTTGACAATTTAATTTAATTTAATTTAAATTATAAATCAAGACTTTTATATCTGAATGTTCTCCTTTTAATACAGGAGTTCTCAACCATTTTAAGCTGGGGGCCGGATCACGCTCCCCCAGGTAGCTTCGGGGGCAGGATGGCCATTTTGCCCTTCCTCCACCACATGGCACTTCCTGGTGTGGTGGAGGTGGGGCAGCTCATGAAATGGTGTTGTGGGCCACATCTGGTCCACGGGATGCAGGTTGAGAATCTGTTCTAATGAAAAGTCTCTTCTCATTGAAAAAGTACTAGCATAATAGGTGAGACCAAAAGATCATGACTGGGAAAATCAGCGAGTGAGATTGTCTTGGGATACAGATCTACCCAATCCAGAATTACTGCTATACCACATTGATTCTTGAACATATAGAAAACTCTTAATGGTTCTTGCTTAACTCTGTTTATGCAGTTGGTATTTATTTACAACATTTGAGTAATGTTTGACATAGTAAAATGTCTTTATGTTCCTGAGAATCACAAAGTTTTCTTTTTAACCTTTTGCTTTAATGTCTTCAAATTACTTTTTGCTGGAGAAAAGCTGGTTACCTATCAAAGCTTGGAAAAGCTATTTTATGACAGTCCATGTGATCAAAAGATATGCTTTATGAGAATTTCTGAGAACTGTACTCAACAAAAGTAGCTTTCCCAAACTCTCACACTTTTTTAGGGTTATATAGATTTATATAGTTAAGAGCCCTTGTGGCGCAGTGGTTAAGCTGTAGAACTGCAGCCCAAAACTGCTCTCAATGTGAATTTGATCATGACAGGGTCAAGGTTGACTCAGCCTCCCATCTTTCCAAGGTTGATAAAATGAGTAGCCAGCCTACTAGAGGCAAAAATGCTAATTACATTGTGAACCACCATAGAATGCTCTAAATGCTGCGGGGCAGTACAGTATATAAGTATAATTACAGTTGCTATATCGGAATTGCAACATACAGTATGGTATACAATTTTCAGGTGCTTGCTGTTTTGAAAGCAGTTCTCTAAAAATTAATTTTCTCTCAGTCTTAAAGCAGAGGAAGTGTTCTTGATAACTTTAATTTTGGATTTCAGAATTGCTTGGTTTTAAAATCTAGTTTCATAACCTCAAGAAACACAGACACGAGAGATTTGAACCTGGAGGAATCTGAAGCCAAGGTTGAAATAAGAGACTTGAAATAGTCAGCAGTGAAATGGAAATCACTTGCTTAGTTTTGGTTAAAAAAAAGGGATTGATAAGTAGCTGTCAGAGCAGAAATAATACCCATTTTAGAACAGGAGGACAGCTGTTAATGTGATAGTTCTTGTCTGACATAATGATTTGGATCTTGATGTAGTCAAAATATAAAGTGGACCCATTGAAATCTGTTGAACTTAAGTTCGTCCCAATGATGTCAAGGGGTCTGCTCAAAGTATGACCTGTATCTGGCTCCTACCCAATGCATATGCTTCTAATCTTGCAAACAGTATGGTGTTGGCGTTGTTTTACATTAGAGGTAAGCTGTTTCTGACTTGGAATTGACTTCAAGGGTGATAAAGATCAAGATTATATATCCCTGTGGTGGAAAATCAGAGCTTAAAAAATTACTTTGAGATAATAACATTCTGATGTCAGCCAGATATAATAATTTCGTGTCAGAAATTATTCTGGGTTGAAAGGATTTTTGCAGGAGAAACTCCGCTCAGGGGACACCCGAATGAAGCTCCTTTCATATCCCCAAGAGCTGGGGCAGAGACCGGAGCTCAATCCGTCATACAGTACCCAGGTCTCGAACTGCTGACTTGCTGGCCTTCCAGCTAACAAGGCGAGCTTCTTAACCACTGAGCCACTTTAGCTCATGTCAGCCAGAACCAAATAGTGATAGGATGCTCTGGTCCCAGAGGACCATCTTCCCACCACTCAGTTATGGATGCCTTGTTACATGCTGTAAGGTCATACCTAACCTATGGTGACCCTAATAATGTTCTCATGGTATGTGAGATATTTAAAGAGTGATTTTCCCCTGTACCGCTCCCCCTCCCAGGTTTCCTTGGCCAAGCAGGGTTTGAACCCAGGATTCCTAGTTACTAGTCCATCACCATCCCACTTTGGCTTTTCATGGATGCTCAAATCATTGCATTGTATTCATTCTTATAGGTTTTCCCAGTTTTGTGCTTTACCATGCAGGTTCAGCTACAGTGATGTATTTTTACTCCAGTTTCCACTTAAGATATCATCTCTTCTCAAGAGTTGTCAGGAGCATAGTTTATCATAGCTAGGTCGTATTTAATTTGTGGGCGGGAGGCTGAACCTAAGTCTAGTTCACACATACAGGATGAGTATTGCCAGACATGGAGTGAACAGTGGGGTATGAATGCACTGTGAAACTAACCCTTCTAGATTCTGCCAGCCTGCCACTTTTTGGCTTAAGACTTCTTTTGCGGAGCCTGGAATTCAGGGAATGCTTTGATTCCATTCTGAAAATAGAAGTGTGTGGTGATTTTACTGTTAGAAAATCAGCATTGTGTGTGGAGTGGGGGGTGGAGGAGAAATCATTTTAAGCATTGGCTTGTTCGCTTTTTGAACTGTGTCCCAGTTACAGCTTAGCTACAAGTGGGTTTTTTTTTTTTTTGCAGTCCTTACTTAAAGCAAGGGTTCCCAACCTACGGCCCGTGGGCCAAACCCAGCCCACTGCACCATTTCATGTGGCCAGCACCAACTCCAGAAGTGGAAGCGGATGCGCTTACGTCAGCCGTAAAATGTGCCACATGTGTAAACTTACTCACGGCTGTCATAAACGCAGAGGTAGGTGCATTTATGACAGCCATAAATGCTTCCGCTTCTGGGGGGCGGGTCCGGCCCATTAAATGCTTCCATTTCTGGGCTGTATGGTCCAGCCCATTCAGCTGCCCGGGGTGTGTGTGTCAGGTTGGGAACCCCTGACTTAAAGCCATGGCAACCTCACTGAAATGTAATCAGTGAATAATTAATATAAGTGTAGTGGGTATGAAATTTTGTTATTTACAGTACCACTTAGATCACAAGTAGGCCTTTTACCTTTCACCATATACAGACATTTCTACCATGCCATTTAGCTTTGGAAATAATTTTCAGAGAAAGATGGAACTGGGCAGGTTAGTGTTTATCTAAGACTGGAGGTCTTGGTGTTAAACATTTGATAGCTGCCAGATTGCCTAGATCAGGAGTCAGCTATCTGAGATATGCTGAATCTATTAGACTACAGTTCCCCCAAAATTAGTTATGGTGGCTAGAATTAATAGGAACTGAAGTTTTTCCATAGGTCTAAAAACTAATAGATGCTGCTAAGCAAGTCTGTTAAGGGAGAAAGGAGGAAGCCTTCCTTTGGATGGTTACAGAACAAAAAGCAGAAATTAGAAATAAATCACCATTTCTTTTAGTGGAGGAGTATAAACACGGGTTCATTTGTGTTGAAATATGTGCATTTAAACTTGATTATTTATATCTGGAATCTTGGGTTTAAAAAAATGAACCCAAGTTTGCTAATAACACCAAATTATTTAGCATGTTTAGGGTAAAAAGGGATAGTGAAAAGCATCTTTCTCTACAGGAGGAACAGGAAGATGGTAAATAAGTTAGATATGATCGTTCACACTTTTCATTTTGTGTTGGCTCTTTGGCAATTAAGTGCATCTAAAAATTGTGAGATGAAAAATGCAGGACTTGATGAAAATGCATCTAGTGGATTTTCAGCATTACTGTTGATAATGCATAGAACTAGAAACTGTTGAAATTATTTCCAACATAAAAGATATGTTTATTTTAATGGATAACTTTGTCTTGGCTAAATGTTCAGCTTGATTTTGTGATGTAAGTGTGATCAAAGAGGTAAAATGCTGTATCTCTGAAATGCCTAGTGATTTAAATTGGTGTTTACAAGGATATTCTTAATTTGTACTGCTAATCAGCAGTCAGTTTTTGTTTTTTACTAACAATTATGGATTAGTTTATGTAGTACAGCAGTTGGAGGGGCTTGAGATGGTTGTTTTCAGTCCTGCTGCCATTACAAACAGTAGGCACTTTATCAGTGACTTTGTGGGAACGGGATCAGGTCTTCAAAACTTTGGTGTTGAGCACTTATGACCAAAAGGCTACTTGCCTGGTATTTGCATCTAAAACAGGGGTTCTCAACCTTTTCAAGTTGGGAGCCGAGTCACGCTCCCTCAAACAGTTGAGGGGGCCCGAGTGGTTGTCCCCCTGCCATTTATGGCTACCGTAAATGAGTGTGGCAGATTCCGGCTGGAGTAAGGGCGGGCCCCAGGTTATTTGGCACCACGGGCCGTATTGGGCCCGTGGACTGTAAGTTGAGAACCCCTGGTCAAAAAGGATGCCCCTGTTGCATTGGCTAACATGGATGTATTCTTGTATTGCCACTTTGGAGCTGGGACCTTTAACAGACTGTAGTCAGTATTCTTATATGGGGGTTATAGGCATTCTGGAATGTGGAACATTCTTGTGCTGAAATTGTTTACATGAAAATGAAGATTACATTTATGACTTTGCAGTCTGCAATGTGCAATTTTGTACATGTTGTGTTAAACTGGGTTTATAAAATACTGTATGTATAAATACTTGACTGAGTATTTGATATAAATATCAGAACATTAAAATGGATTTATATTCATACTCTTCTTGCTGGTGTTTCTTATTTGGCTCTTTCAAAGTAAATAACAGGGAGGGAGATATACATATTTGCAGAATTTTTTGAAGTTGCAGATTGTTCGCAAGAGAAGTCTACAAAAGCAGTACAACAAAATACATTATTATTATTATTATTATTATTATTATTATTATTATTATTATTATTATTATTATTATTATTATTATTATTATTATTATTATTATTATTATTATTAATGCATTGTGCATTTAATGCACTTATCGAGAAAATTTCTTGCCTTTTACTTATTCGTTATATGACAACAACATTCTTCAAGGAAGTCAGAGCAGCTCCCATATAGTTCCCAGGAAGTTGCAATTTGTAAGCAACCTTTGGTCCTTGTCTGTCTACTTCTCATAATAGAAATCACATAGGGACTTAACTCAGTTATCTTGTTCATGCAATTTCTAAAATATGTACAGTAGAACTGCATATAACGATTGCATTATACTATGAATAAATCGTACAACAAATGGAATTTTTAAAAAATTGCATTGTACAACGATTTTTGTTGTTGTACGATGCAATCCTTCCCTATGGGAAAAATAGTACAATGAATTTTTTCTTTGTACTTTACGATTTTCCCCATAGAGATATTTGTTATACGATGCATGCATTGTATAGTGATAAAATCATACAACGACTAGCCCTACGGAACAAATTAAATTCATTATACGGGGGTTTGCTGTATTTGTACCACTGCATTTGACCATTTGTCCTTCAGACGTTTTGGACTTCAGCTCTCAGAAGCCCTTACCATTGGTTATGCTGGTTGGGACTCCTGGAAGTAAACGTCTGTAACATGTGCCACCCAAACAATTGGGAAGCATTTAGAACATTGCTTTGTGGAAAATGAATGGATTGTGTGGCAGTGCAACCATCATTGCTTCTGTCTTCTACAACGAGCAGGCAAAGTGTATACCTTTCAGATGTTGGACAGCAATTCCCATTATTCCTAACCAGTGTGGTCAGTGGGGAGTTGTAGTCCATCAACGTCCAGAGGCATGCACTCTGCCCACTCCACCGGTAAAAGCAGAAAAGAAAACTAGGTAGAGAAAATGAAATAGTGCTTCCCACACTTTGTGCTTTCTTTGCTTAGCTGCAAGCTAGGTAGAGAAGTGGAATGTTCCACAATAAAAGCCATTTTAAACACAAAGGTTGTATCTATCAGTTTATTGATATCATGAATTTCCAGGTGTTCATTTCAGGACCGCTCACAAAATTGGTCCAGTTCAAAATCATACTAAATTTGGAGATCCACCTGAGACAGAATGGTAGGGGTACTGTACTTCCAATAAATAGTTATTAAACACTGAGATACATAATATCTTTGCAGTGGCTTCTTGCCATTCCTAAGCAGCAAGAAAAACATTCTTTGACAAATTGTTGCTTAGCTTCTCCAGCACAACAGGAGTGGTATAACCATTGGTAGCAGATTGCCACTTGTTAAAACTTCCTTTGTTTCTGTTTCAATGTGCAAGCTACACGCATATGCTTCAAAATCTTGTGCACTCTGAAGTAGAAAAATGAACTTTTATTAGTGGCGATCTGCCATTGACATCACTTCAACTGCATAGGGAGAAGTACACAATAGAAGTTGGCCTTTCAATTTCCAAGGTGCAGTATTGAAAATGGACACTACCAATAATTGGAGAGATTTTATCTGCCTTTCTTCCCTTTTGGTAAAGATAGTGCAGCACATTATTAATGTATAACACAACTGTCAGTATCCTATAGCAAACTCTAGCTGGAGCAGACCCATTGATTTAGTGCAGTTTACACAATTGTTTGTTTACTATTTGGGAGTTGATTCAGTAGGACTTTTTATCTGGGACTGCAGTGGCTCAAGTGGCTAAGACACTGACTGGCAGGCGGAAGGTCAGCAGTTCGATTCCTGAGTCCTGCTGGATGGAATGAGCTCCCGTCTTTGCCCCAGTTCCTGCCAACCTACGGTAACAGTTCGAAAGCAAGAAATTGCAAGTAGATAAATAGGGACTACTTTGGTGGGAAAGTAATAGCATTCAGTGCGCAGTAGTCATGCCTGACACATGACCACGGAAACGTCTGCAGAAGCAGACAGCCCTGGCTCTTTGGCTTTGAAACAGATGATCACTGAACCCTAGATTCAGATACGACTGGCTTTCTTGCAAGGGAAACTACCTTTAGCAATAGAATGCTGCCTACTGGATTAATTTGACAACCAGAAGGACAATAATAACAACTTGGTTATGAAAAAGTAGTAAGTGGCACTATTAATTATTTTAAAATATGACATTCGAAGCCCCGGTCTGATTTTCAGGCAGTGGCTATTACATTTGACAAAGCATCTCAGGGAAGCTTTTTTTCTCTCTTGAGTCCAAAGGATCAAGAAGAATGAAGATTAGTGGAGGTGGGAAATATGTTTGTATGGTACCTACCCATATCCTTGCATCAGTAGACTGATTAAGAATAGGCTGGGGGGAAATGTGATACAGTGATGCCTCATACAACGTCCAAACTTGGTTACACAAGTTAGGACTTTATACGGATTTGGACTTTGTATGAGGCATGCAAAATCCTAGCTGCGATGCCTCATACAACGTCCAAATCCTTGCTACGATGCCTCGTACAACGTCATTTCCATAGAGATACATTGTACTGTAACAGCACAGACTTCAGGGCAAAGTCAAGGAAACAGAGGAAACTGACAGAACTTTAAGAAATCATTGTCTAAAGCAATGGTTCTCAACAGGAGTGCTACCGCCCCCGGGGGGCGGGGGGAGGATGTTGAGGGGCGGTGAACTTGTTTTGGGTGGTAGGGGGCGATGAGCATGTTTTGGCATTCAAACTAGTTCAGGCTAGGTGTGTTAAAAAAATTTTTTTTCTTGGTCTTGTTTTAAATTGCGGCGCGCCAGAAGAAGAAATTGTGTGTGTGTGTGTGCATGACTGTGCAGCTAGGAAACCATGCAGACGCGAAAGTTCCAGGCGGGAAACAGAGCAGCTGCGTGCAGCACTTGGCTGCAGACAGCGGCAAGGGCAGCAGGACTGAGGAGACTGGCGAGGCGAGGGCAGTGACTTTTGCTCCTGAGCACACAGCCACCGGATCGGGCCCTCATTCTTGGCAAAGACACTGGCTTGGGTTAGTCTCTTCTCTTCCTCGTATGTTGCTTTCCATGGGACTTGAGTCAAGTAGTTGAGGAGAGTGGGTGGGATCTTGTTCCTGAATCTCTTAATAATGTATGCTCAGAGGTAAGGAAACCTGGTTCAATTTCTGCCAAAAAACAACAACCCTCCACTTACTGTATTTTAAAAAGCAAATGGAACAAGCCGAAGCAACTCAGCGAGCCGAGCAAACACACACACACACACACACACACACACACACACACACACACACACTATTAATTCAAGCATAGAGTTAAATGCACAGAATATCGATTCCTAGAGGGGAAGAAAGGAGGTATTCAGTCCTCCACTGGCAAGTGTTCCTCTTTTCTTCCCAATGTTTCACAGCGACTTTGTATGAGGCAACTTTTTTCAAGGAATTAGGCGATGTTGTATGAATTCGATGTTGTACGAAGCGGACGTTGTATGAGGTATTACAGTATCCCTGAAAAGTTAAGGGCAACTTCAGTGAACCTCAGAACCATGGACAGGCTTATTGAGAGAGGACATGACCTCCCAAATACCATGGTCCCAACCATTTAAGAATTTTGTGAAGAACATCACTCGGACATTGAGTCCAGAAGTAAATTGATGGCCAGTGTAGCTCATTCAGTATTACCAAAATGCACTTTTAGTAATCCTAGTTAGCAATCTGGCTGGGATATGTTGACCCAGCTTTAGTTTCCAGACTGTCTTCTAAGACAACCTGTTCTGCAATGCATGTAATTGTATTCTAGCCTGGGTGTCAGTAGGTGAATCACAATGTCCAAATTTCTGTATACATTGAAGCACCTTTTCCCAACTGTGTTAGGCAAGCCCAGTTTATAAGCCGCAAAGCCAAAGGCTGGGCACAAAGCATAGTGCTTGCCAATATCCCTGTTTCTGAAGATGTCAGCAGGTACTTTTGCCCCAGGTGGAACCACTAAATAAGAGCTGGGTTGCAGTTGGTGTGTCTGTCAGCAATGTTTCTTGCTTTACCCAACTCCCCGGTTCTATTTACAGCCAGCGCTGTTTTCTTTAGAAACGCTGTCATGCTTATAGTGAGCAAGCATTGTTCCTAGATTAAGAAACTCCCACTCACATTGGCTTCCAGATGGAAATTACAAAATACAAAGACCATTTTAGCAACTGTGGGTTGCCCGCGTGAATAATTGGCCAAACCTTTCCCAAGGGATTCGCCCGGCCGTCAAAAGATCCGGGGACCAACCGGACTTTGCTGGAAAGGCAATTGGGGTATGGGCTAGTTAGCTAGTTTGGGAAGCAAATCATAAAGCCTTGGCTGATGGCTACGATAGGAACAGGGCAAAAACCAAAGATGATGACTCTAAAGGAAATACACAATCCTCCGCTTCTGGCTGCAGATTAAGTTGGGCAAATAAACTGCGCCAGACAGCAGAATAATTAGGTGCCGGAGTCAATACATATAGACTCTGAGATTAGGGCAGGAACAATGGGTTTCGCCAACCCAAGGTAATCAGGTGCGAGTTGTCCATTAACACCTAGGTACCTTCCTAAGAACTGGCATGGCAGCTGGACCACCGGAAGACGCCACGTATGCAAGCCTTCTGTATTGTAGGGTCACGTGCATCCTAGGTGCGCATCATCCCAAGGCATGGTAATAAATACGTGCCACCTGACCCAGATCAGGACTGGACTTCACCGCATGATTGTCTCGCGTATCTTCTTTGTGGCCAGCCACTCCAACACCTGGAAGCCATTGCAACAAGCAACAATTATAACACCCATAGGGAATTTGACCAGCACTGTATTAAAGCTTTTTAGGTGAAGTTTAGAAGAGTTGCCCTTTTGGGCTACAGTTCTAAGAATCATGTTCACACCAGCTGTAGGAGTCTTGGTGGAGAAAACTTTTTTAAAAGGACTTTATTATTGTAATGCGCTCTACATGGGGCTGCCCCTGATGACCATTTGGAGGCTGCAACTGGTCCAGAATGCAACAGCTCGGGTGGTGATGGGATGCGGGCATTATAACCGTGCCTCACCACTGCTTCGGGAGCTGCACTGGTTGACAGTGTGTCTCCGGGTGCAATTCGGTGCTGGTGATTACCTTTAAAGCCCTACATGGTAGTGGTCCAAGATACTTGAGAGACTGCATCACCCCAAGGACATCTGCCTGTCCCACTAGAGCAGACCGGAGGGGCTCTCTCATAGTGTCATCCGCTAGAGAGGCTCGCCTATCTAGCACAAGAAGGAGGCCTTCTCTGTGTCTGCTCCGGCCCTGTGAAACCTCCTGCCAATTGAACTTTGTCTCCAGGCAGAACCTTTACCCTTTCGCAGGGGTTTTAAGACCTGGCTTGCACAACGGGTGTGTGGGGGGGAGGGGGGGATAGCCACCTTGGGCTGGCTTTTTTGAGCAGTCAGTTTATTTATTTATTTGTTTATTTATTTATTTTATTTTTAGATTTTTATGCCGCCCACTCGGGGAAACCTGACTCAAGGCGGCGCACAATGGTAAAAACAGATAAAATACAGTAAAATATAACAAAACAGATTAAAACCCTCACTCGACCACCCAAAAACCCACCCTCCCATTTCCACCCCAATTAAAAGACTAAAAGGGGAATAGGGAATGGAGGAATACCGCAGTACACAACACAAAAAGGAGGGACAGTTGAGCTCTAGTTGGAAATAAGACAACAGGCTGGGGCCGTATTCCCATTAGGGCCCCACACCTGCCCTGCCAGCCAGGTTTTCACTCCTTTCCTGAAAGGCAGCAATTTTGTCTGTAGCCTCAATTCTGTTGGAAGGAGGTTCCAGAGGGTTGGTGCAAACACGGAGAAGGCCCTCCTCCGCGTGCCAGAAAGGCAAGCCTCTCTAGTTGAAGGTACCACCAAGGCTCCCCTCCGGTCCGCTCTGGTTGGACAGGCAGACACTCTTGGGACGATGCAACTCCTGGAGTAGTGGGAAGGCACGGGCATAACGTCCACACCCTATCACCATCTGGGCAGCTGCATTCTGAACCAGCTTTAGCCTCCAAATGGTCAAGGGCAGCCCCATGTAAAGCGCATTACAGTAATCTACCCTGGAGGTGACCAGAGCATGAGTGACCATGAACAAGGAGTCCCGATCCAGGAGCGGGCACAACTGGCGAATCACTCAAAGTTGAACAAAAGCCCTCCTGGCCACAGCCGCCACCTGTTCTTTCAGCAGCAGCTGTGAGTCCACCGGGTCTATCTGGGCCAAAACTGCCCCATCCAAGACCAAAGAAGGTAACTCACTGGATAATCCCGGACCCCCAACCCATAGCCACTCGGTCTTGCTAGGGTTCAGCTGAAGCCCGTTGTCCCCCATCCAGACCCCAACAGCCGCTAGGCATCCGGACAGGACTTTGACCGCATCACTGAGATCACCACGGGCCGAGATGTACACCTGAGTGTCATCTGCGTAGTGATGGTACCGTGCCCCGTGGGAACGGATGATCTTGCCCAGTGGCTTCATGTAGATGTTAAATAGGATAGGAGAGAGCACCGAGCCCTGCGGCACCCCATATTTGAGGGGCCTAGGACTGGACCTCTCACTCTCCATCCACACCGACTGGGTCCGACCCTCCAGAAATGAGGAAAACCAAGACAATACCGTGCCCTGGATCCACAATCCTTTGAGCAGTTCCAGAAGGATACCGTGGGCGACGATATCAATGGCCGCTGAGAGGTCAAGGTGAGCAAGGACGGTCGGGTGCCCGCCATCCCGCTCACGCCAAAGATAATCCATCAGTGCAACCAATGCCGTCTCTGTATCATGTCCAGGCCTGAATCCTGATTGAGATGGGTCTAGATAATCCGCTTCCTCCAGTGCCCCCTGCAGCTGGCGCACCACCACCTTCTCCAATACCTTCCCCAAGAAGGGGAGGGTGGAGACAGGCCTGTAGTTAGTTAGGACAGCTGGGTCAAGGGACAGTTTCTTCAGGAGGGGCTGCACCAAAAGCATGTTTTAGCGGTGCAGGAAACACCCCCTCCCGCAAGGACGCATTTATTATTGCCCCGAGCCAGCCTCCTGTCACCACCTTTGAAGCTTTCACTAACCAGGTGGGACAGGGATCCAAGAGACATGGAGTGGCCCTCACCGCTGCAAGGAGCCTGTCCACTTCATCAGGGGCAACCAGATCAAACCGACCCCAGATCACGCAGCAAGACTGTGCTCCAGCCATCCCCGGCCTTTGACTGCCCACACTGTGGTTAAGCCATTCTTGAAGCTTGGGATGTGGCACTGGAAGTATTTTTAAATTTTTTAAAAAAACTTAATTTTAAATTATTTTAAATTTTTAATGTTTTTAAACTGCTTGTGTGCTATTATTGTATGTGTGAGCTGCCCAGAGTCACCTTGGTGAGGGAGCGGCGTTATAAATATGATTAAATAAATAAATAAATACCTGTCTTTAGATTGTAAAAGGTTGGAAGAATGGCCAGCCTAATTACGGGCAGAGATAGAGAATGAACACCTACATTCCTTCTCCTTCCTAAATAGTTTGCATTAACCATTTTAGAGGCAAAAGACTTTTGCAGACCCTTGAAGCCAGTATGACATATTAATGTGGGGGGGGGGAGGGGGGACAGGGTGAGTACTCAAGATCATTTCAGAATGATAGTCTTGCTGAACTCTTCCAGCACTGTTGCATAAAGCATTCTTTAGTAGGTAGATACAAATAGAGAAGTCTGTTAAATTTTTATTCAAAGCACCTCAAAAAATAATGGCCTAGTCAAGTATAATGACTATTAGCATTGGCTCAAGTGGCTAAGCCGCTGACTGGGAGGCAGAAGGTCAGCAGTTCGATTCCCGAGTCCTGCAGGACAGAATGAGCTCCTGTCTTTGTCCCAGCTCCTGCCAACCTAGCAGTTCGAAAGCAAGAAATTGCAAGTAGATAAATAGGGACCACTTCGTGGGAAGGTAAACAGTCAGTTATGACTAGCTTTCGTGCAAGGGAAACCTTTACCTTTACTTTTACCTAGCAACAACAATGGTCAGTAATTCAGCACCACCCATCATTCTGCTCTGCTAATTTAAACCTGGACACCAAATTGAAACACTGCATGTATAAGTGGAATTGCACAAGTAGGCTTTGCAATTTTCTCACTATATGATGGGAACCACAGTGGCTTAGTGGTTAAGATGCTAAACTTGATGACTGGAAGGTCAGCCATTCAAGACCCAAGTTCTGCATGATGGAGTGAGCTCCCGTCTCTGTCCCAACTTCTGCTGACCTAGCAGTTCGAAAGCAAGAAATTGCAAGTAGATAAATAGGTACCACTTTAGTGGGAAAGTAAACAGCGTTCCATGCACTCCGGTGTCCATGGAAACGTCTGCAGACATAGACTGGCTCTTTGATTATAAACAGATGAGCACTGAACCCTAGAGTTGGATACGACTGGCTTTTAAGCAAGGGCCACCTTTACATCATCTGTTGTATAAGATTTACATCATACATAAATGACAGAATATGGATATGATTCCAAAAACAAAAGCAGAAGCCACAGTGCTAAGAGCCTATTCCCAAAATGCATCATCTACCATTTTCTCAAAAACAATAAAATTTGTCTTTCTTAACAGCAGAGCCAAACAATATAAAAAATCTGAGGTTTAATTACTGTAATTTACATTCAGGTATGGCCACAACAGGTATCTGACTATGGCCAAGTACATCCCAGTTAAGCAACTGGAGACTTGCACTGTGCAATATCATAAAATTCTGGCCATACTAGGGGAAGCAAGTCATGCACTAACCACAATGCCTTAAATCAAGAGAATCAAGTGTCATAACATTCAGGCAGAAAATGACACACACAGAGAGAGGTTTGTGTTGTAAATTCTTAAATTTGCATTTAAGCACCCCAGGGAGTTGATGGCTTAATCAAAGTATTCAAAGTATCTTGGAGTATGATTTTGGGCAAGTAGGAATGAGGTAGCGTCTGAGTCTGCAGAACAAATATTTGCCCAAAAGTACTTTGGCAGATAATTGAAGGGTGGTCTGTGGCGGGTGGAGACATAGTTTGTGAGGAGACAAGGCTGTGCTTTGTGAAGGCAGAGAGAATTTAACCCGGTTCTGGAAAAATCATTTGTGAGTGAGATGTGTATAAGGAGGGACGTTAACCATTGGACTCCGGCACACATGCCCACACCCATCCATAATGTCCTGTACCGAGCCGCCTGCACTTGCCTTTACCCGGCCCGCAGAGCGCCGCAAGGGTCCTGCAGTCAGCAGTGGGGCAACAGCCCCACGAACGCAAACAAAACAAAACAACATCAATTTGCAACGTCCTCTGCGCCGCACCGCCCCTCAGCCAATCAGGCTGACAGGTGAGAGCAAGTAGAACGTTGGGAAATGCGGCGTGCCCAATAGAAACCAAGCTGCAGAAAAAAAGGTGCCGCACGAACGCGAACAAAATAAACTAAACTTCAAGTCCCAGCGTCCTCCGTACCATGACCACTTCAGCCAATCATGCTGAAGGGCGCAAACGTGCAGAATGCTGAAAAAGCCGGTGCGCGAAAAATAAAATAAATGCCTCATGTAGCGGGAGCGCAAGGCCGCCACAGGCGGCCATAGCGCCTTATGGCCTCGCAAACAAAAACCTGCAAAAAACATGATGAAACAACTGCCGCCCTTCTTTCCCAGCGCAACGGGGAGAAGAGGGACTCCCTCTCCTCCCTGCTACCCCACCGAAGACACGGCAAGACCACTGCCGGCCTCAAGGAAAAAAAAAACAGCAGGCAGCAATTCGTCAGGGGAAGCACACTTCCTGATGAATGACTGGATGCTGCCTTTCTACTACCCACACCACTATTTCGAGAAGTAGCACAAAACAGTGGTGGAGGTAATAGAAAAGCAGCAGCCAGCGATCCTCAAGGAAGAG
The DNA here is from genome assembly GCA_035047305.1 of Bradypodion pumilum. NCBI lineage: Eukaryota > Metazoa > Chordata > Lepidosauria > Squamata > Chamaeleonidae > Bradypodion > Bradypodion pumilum. The sequence goes on along the minus strand of JAWDJD010000002.1, from coordinate 175,061,719 downwards.
CACCTCCCCTTACAGATCGTTGCCTCCCGATCTCCCGTTAGGTAAGCCAGGGAAAAAGGAGCAGAGAGGAGAGAACCATTGTGAAGCAGATAGCTCTTCTCTGCCTCCTTTTCACCTGACCTACCTAACGAACATTACCGGACGAAGAGAGAGCTGACTGCCGGCTCTTCCTTTTCCCTATTGCTGCATCGAAACCTAATTTTGAAGCAGCAATGGGGAAAAGAGGAAACGACAGACAGGTCGTTCTTCACACAACAAAACACAACAACAAAACCAGTTAACCAAAACACAAAGCACTAAAATTAATAAAACAAACAAACAAACAAATAAAATAAACCCATTAAATAACAAAACAATAAACAACAAAATCAACAAAAAACACCCAAAATAACAAAGGCTAATGAAAAACCATAAAAGCACACTAAAAACACCTATCTACAACACGAAAATACCTAACTCAACCAACAATATCACAAATTAAAGAAAGAAATACGGAAAAATATTTTTTTTAAATAACAACCAGAAATAATTAAAACACTTAAACACATCTAAAACCCACAATACAAACAAATAAACAAGCTGAAACACTTTGGGGGGTTTAAGTAGAAACTCTCTACTTAAACCCCCCAGCCCAACACCACAAAATCAAAACAAAATAAAAACAGAATGAACAATCAAGAAACACTTTGGGGGGTTTAAGTAGGAACTCTCTACTTAACCCCCCGCCAACCCAACACCACAAATAAAAAAAAACCCAGAATAAACAATCAAGAGCACTTACTAAACACGTCCTCCCTCCATGCATTCAGAACTAAACTGAACAAAGAAAGGAAAATCGCAATAATCTGAATAACATCCCCACCTAGAGGCAGGAAGAGTAAAAACAGTAAAAAAAATGTAAAAAATCAAAATGACAAATATTAATAAAATAAAATAAAATAAATCAAATAAAGTCACAAACCACAAATGCAAAACACCCCACCCAAACCACCCCTAACCAAAAAAACACAAGGCCGTGCAAACTATACTAGTGCTAAATAGAACTGTATAGCTACCATCAGTTGACACAAGGCCAACTCCAGAACTTCAGAATGATGTCATATTTGTTTTCAGGTAATCCAAATACAGTGGAACCTCGCTTAACAAATGGCTTGGTTAACAAAAAAAATCACATATCAAAAGGAAATCCATAGAAAACAGTGGTACAGTTAACAAATTTTTCCTGGAACAGATTAATTGGTTTTCAATGCATTCCTATGGGAAACTGTGTTTCAGTTATCTATTTTTTGTTTTCAGTGCATTCCTATGGGAAATTCACTTTACAAATTTTTCGTAGTACAAAAGGTCCCAGAGAACGCATAAAATTTGTTAACAGAGGTTCCACTGTATATGCATACATGAAATGCATATGGTCAGTTATAAAGGGCACATGGGTTAGAAGAAATAGAGAAAACTAGCTGATTGCCCAGCCTTGGCTGTTTTTTTAAAAATTTTGTTTTGGAAATGGGCCTTTCAATGATTTATTGTGACCCCGAGTCTCGTCTCTATCATGTGCACATACATACACCTCCTCTGCTGGCTTTTCCCCTTGCCCCGTTTCTTTTCTTTTTCCTAATGGCTGAGGGAATGTGTTTGTGTTGCCACCTCTCTTTAGTGACGGAGAGTAGGCGTTTGTGGCTGGCCTGGTGGTCACGTTTACCCGTTGTCTCCCTAGCTGGCTTTTTCTTTGCCGCCTGTCCCTCCAGCTGCACTGTCAAGGCTGTGTGCATGCAGTGTGGCAGTTGGGGCTTTCTTGCACGTGCGTCCTATGCGCCCACCCCAGTGCTTTGGTGTGTCCACGTTGCTGTGGGCAATGGCCAGGTCATTGCTCTGGACAACAGCTGTATTCTTGCACATGTGCAGACAGGTGCTCCAGGTTTTTTCAGTTTTGTGGGGTGCTGCCCCCCGTGCCCCCCAGACCCCCATCTTTTGAATTCTAGACACCCAAGGTAGGTGAGTTATGGACGAGGTGAGTTATGGACGCTCAGGGGGTTTGATTGATGTGTGCGGGAATGAATTGGGAACAAAATAACGCACACTTCTCCCTTATAGGTATAGATAGACCTTCATTGTGAGAACTCCTTCTGAAAAAGTAAAGAAACTAAGAAAAGTCATTTTTCATACTGTTAATATATTATACTATCTCAATCACTCTTCAAGAATCTCAGGGTCCCCATGACAGAAGCAAAAATGGCCACTTTTTCTTGAAAGGAGGAGAATGTATACAGGCAGCTTGTTAATTTACAATAAATTCATGGGCATGGGAATAAGAGGTTGAGAGAAATACTCTTCAAGAATCCTGTTGAAGAAAATTGTGCCCGTAAGGGCAACTAAGTGAGCAGATTGTTTTCTTTCCTCCAGCTGGCCACTGTGAGCCTGATTACACAATCAGCTATGTAATCAGGAGAGGACAAGGCACATGATGGACAGCCCAGAGAACACCTCCCATCTCTTTAGGACTGCCCTTACACAATCACATTCAATCAACATCCTGCCATCTTGAGTAACCAAAGTAACCTGAGTACTACTGGGAGACAGCTCAGCAGAAATGGACACATCACACTGGCACAAGAAGATGAGGATGAAAGGAGTAGATTCCAAGCAATTGTTATGAAAGCAATTAGATACAGCAACTTGTACGATCCTTCTATGAACATCCGTCAAATGTTGGTTTTAGTATGTTGGAATCCAATTGACTGCATTAACAACAATAACAACAAATGTCGACATCATCACCATCATTTTGGCTAGTATCCTGTGGCTTAAACATGGAGTGGAAGTGGAATGGAGTTAAATTTTCCCTTTGCATTGGCAGGTCTCCTCACTCACCCTTTCCCACACTGGTTGTGAGATCACTTGAGCAGCTGGTCATGCAATGGCAAGCCTGCCTAGGCCAGGAAGTGATGTTTGTGCCATTCCCTTAGGCTCCCCATTTAGGAAAAAAGATGCTAGCCTTTAAACATTAACATTTCATGAGAACTATCAGTGTGGGAAGGAAAAGTAGAATCTTTTAAGACTGGTAGGCTGAAATCCTGTTATATGTCATCAGATATGGTAATTTTTCAGAAATTAAAAAAAAATCCAATTTCTCCTGTAAAGGGCCCAAAGCTAGTGTGATATCCCTTTTGTTTTGGGAAAACTGTTGTGGGCTGTGGTAGATACCGAAAATTGAAACCAACAGGATGACTTGACTAGTTACTATGATTTTCAGTAATTAAAGGTCCTCCTGTCCTGTAGTCCTCATTGATTTTTTGGGAGTCTCAGGCCTTCCAGGAGAGAAATCAAATTGTGTTTGATGTACCTGACTTTCTATACTTCTATTATTGTACCTTTTTTCACTTTTCTGTTATGTAAACCACTCTGAGTTGCCTTCGGGCAGAATAGAACAGTATACAAAAATAAAGTGGAATGGAATGGAAAATCAGAAATATTTTATTTCTGAAAAGTCACTATGCCTGATGATATCATCAGCCTTGCTGATGCGTTGTGGCAGTGGTGGCGAACCTATGGCATGCGTGCCAGAGGTGGCACTCGGGGCTCTCTCTATGGGCACCCATGCAGTTACCCCAGCACAGAGTTTGCCCTCTGCCCAGCAGCCCAATGGGAGCACTTCCTCCCATCTCTGTTGCTGTGTTGGCACTTTGCGATAAATAAGTGGGTTTTAGGTTGCAGTTTGGGCACTTAGTCTCTAAAAGGTTCGACATCACTGGGTTATGGCAAGAGGATTTTAGTCATTGTTTACCTCAGGATAGAGAAGCAATGAAGGTGTTCCTCTGAAATTTGTCCATAACACAAAGTGGGAGACTGATGTTCAAGTATGGCCAGAGCAAAGGTAAGGAAAATTACCTTTTTCTCTACAATTCCTAGAATCCCACAACCAGCAACTTTCCTCATCCTGGGATAGAGAGGCAAAGAGGCCTCCCATTCCCATGGGGAAAGGGGAGGAGTGAAGAGGAAGAGTTATTTCATTGGAGAACCAACATTATGTTGTTGTGATGGTGGTATACAATCAGTTGAAGGTACTGTATCTGGCATAGCATTGAGCATCACTAAAACTGCAGGTTGGCCTTCTACTGTAAATCTCAGCTAGTTCTCCTTCGTATAGTTTGTGAATCCACACTCATGGGGTTATGCGCCTGCGCAGAACGGCCGATCGGAGGCTTGAAAAGCTATTGGTCAAAAGTTTTGGCGGTAAGACCGCTCACCGTACCGCCCACCCTGAGGCGCCCGTGCGCCATTTTACCTCAGTTCTCTTCTTTCCGCCGTAGCAGCAGGACGATCGTTGAGAGCTTCCTCAATTTTTTCGCCCTTCTGAGGGAAAGTCTTTTGGCAAACTTTACAATTTTTCTCGGTGATCTTGTCCTTCGGGCAGGATCGCCACCCCGGTGCTGTTTCTTCCTTCTGGTGGACTCAGTTACCTACTCGCTTCGGTCACCGTTTCCCCCCTCAAGGGGGTGGCGGCTGGCCAGCCCTTCGGGGTAACCGCGTTCCAGAAACTTCCGTGGGAAGAATTTTTTATTTGATGGCCGCGGCCTTCAAACAGTGCTCGGCTTGCCTGAAAAAGTTTCCGGCTTCCGACGGGCATAGCCTCTGCCTTTTCTGCCTCGGAGAGTCTCATCAGAGCCAGTCTTGCCCCCACTGCAAGAAATTCACCCGTCTGGCCGTGCAAAACCGGAGCTACCGGCTCAAAGCGCACCTGATGGAACTCTCTCTGGCTCCCGTTGCGGCCGCTTCTACCTCGGCTAGCGTCTCTCAGCCTCCGCCGCCTTCGACCTCTTCTTCCGCTACCATCAAGAAAAAGAAGAAGAGGGACAAGAACGGAGACAAGAAAAAGAAGCGTGGGTCGGAGAAGAGGCAATCGCTCCCGCCTACTCCGCACACCCCTGTGTCTCCGGGACCCTCGCCTCCATACTCGGTCACGAGATGTCCGTCTCCTGGGTCTTCCACCTGGGGAGGACGGTCCTCCTCGGGTTCGCCTGAAAAAGGACGCAGGGCTGGGGCTCCAGCTCGCCCACTTCAGGTACTCCCGTCACCGCCTCGTGGGAGGGCCCGCTCGCCTATGAGGCAGGCTTCCGTCTCCCCAAGGCCCAGGACTCCGACGCTCAACGACGCGGCGATCGCCATGCCGGCCACCATCTCGTCGCCGATCCTACCGGCCACCGTTTCGTCGCCGACTCTGCCAGCCACCGTTTCGTCGGCCACCGTTTCATCCCGACGGTGGGGGACCCATCCCAGATGGAGTTCCTGAAGGGGATGTTTGAGGTCATGGCTCAAACTCTTGCCAACCAGTTCAAGACCTCCATGCCTGCGGCCTCTGCGGCTCCGGTACCGACCACCGCAAACCCCAGGGATGCTGGCCCTGCTGTGGCCCCACCGACCTCCCGAGGGTCGAGTGTCCGCTCCGCTGGCCCACCCACATCGTCGCGGTGTGGTCCAGACGTTGAAGCGGTGGACTCCCATCCCGCCGGCCCGCCCAGGCCGTACTGGCGCGGTCCCGACGTGGATGCAAGAGTTCCTCTCTTGTCCTCCGATGACTCCAGCGCCTCTTCGGAGGAGGACGAGGGAGACGTCGACGCCGAACGGACGCCGGACCAGGCCATCGGCGCGGTTGACCCACCGCGTGGTGAGGATCAACGCTCGCTCACGGCCATGCTGACGCGCCTGGGGGCCGCGTTGAACCTGAAGGTGGACCAGCCGCCACTGGAAGGTGAGGACCAAATGACCGCAAAACTGGATAGGCGTGCGGTACGGCCGGTCCATATCACCATGCTTCCGTCCATGCTGACGTCGGCGAAGGCGACGTGGAGGAAGCCGGTGTCCGCGCACTCCGTTTCGTCCAGGCTCGACGGCATGTATAGAGTCCTGGATGAGAACGTCGAGTTCCTGCAGGCGCATCCCCTGCCGAATTCCCTGGTGGTCAAGGCCTTCCAACACAGGACGGCCACCAGCGGGTTCCTGGTGCCGTCGACCCCGGAGGGGAAGAAGCTGGACGCGGTGGGCCGCAAATTCTACGCCACCGGTTCCCTCTTCCTCCGCGCAGCCAACTACTCGGCTGCCATGGGCCTGTACCAGTCTCACCTCTGGGAGCGGGTGAAGGCCGAGACAGCGACGTTACCTGCCGACGCCCAGAAACGGATCGACGCGCTGGCGTCCGAGGGCGATTTCCTGGCGGAGCAACAGATGCGAACCGCCAGGCATATAAATGACTATGCGGCGAAGGACATGTCGTCTGCGATCCTGCTCCGTCGCCACGCCTGGCTTAGGGGCACCTCCCTCGATGACGCTATGAAGAAGCTCATCGAGGAGTTTCCCTTCGACGGGCAAGGCCTTTTTGGGCAGGACACGGACAAGGTCCTCAATGAAATGCGGCAGACCAACTCCACCGCCAAGTTTCTGGGGCTCACCACGCCGGCTCCGCCTGCCAGGCCGAGGTTCCAGCCCTTCACGCGGCGCTACCAGGGGAACCCGCAACAACAGGGTGGCCCCGTGGAGCAGCCCAGGTCTGGCTCTTACAAGCAATGACGCCAGCACAAGCCGCGCTACCAGCCCTACGGACACGGCAAGCGTTCGGACGCTAAGTCCAAGTCGCGCGTTTGAAGCTGCGACGGCCGAGTCTCTCGCGCTCCATCTCCCGTACCTCCCCCTCCGGAACTTCCTTCAGGTATGGTCGGGCATCACGGACGACCGGTGGGTCTTAAGGATCTTGTCCTCTGGCTACGCCATCGAGTTCGTGCGGGCGCCTCGGGTAGGAAGACATCGTTTCACCACCTCGTCCCCCCATTTGGAGGAAGAAATATCAACTCTTCTGTCCAAGGGAGCCATCGAGTGGGTGGCCCCGCCCGATTGGGACAACGGCTTCTACTCGAGGTACTTCGTGGTCCAGAAGAAGGACGGAGGACTTCACCCGATCCTGGACCTGCGCCGCCTCAACAAATGCATCCACACCAGGAGGTTCCGGATGGTGACCCTGCAGACCGTCCTTCCCCTCATCAACAAAGGGGACTGGTTCACAGTCATAGACCTCAAGGACGCTTACTTCCATGTCTCCATCCTCGAGGAGCACCGAAGGTTCCTTCGATTCCGCATCGGCGATTCGGTTTACCAGTACCGATGTCTACTGTTCGGTCTGGCCACGGCACCGCGAGCCTTCACCAAATGCATGGCTCCGGTGGCCGCCTTCCTTCGCCAGCGGGGAATCAGGGTCTTCCCATACATCGATGACTGGTTGATTGTATCCCCCACCAGCTCGTCCGCCATTCGGGACACGCAGTTCACGGTCCACCTCATGGAGAGTCTCGGCCTCAGGATCAACTTCACCAAATCGAAGTTGGTCCCCTCTCAACGCGTCGAGTACATCGGAGCGGTACTCGACTCGCTTGCCACCAGAGCCTTTGCACCCCAGAAGCGCCTGCAGGACATCGCGCAGGGAGTGAGCGACCTACGCACCAAACCGTGCATCCGGGCGAAAAAGGCTCAAAGACTGCTAGCCTTATGGCCTCAACGACGGCTGTGGTCCCTCACGCCAAGTTAAAGTTCCGGTCCCTACAGTCGTGGCTTCTGCACGAATTCGATGCGCTCCGGGAAAGTCAGTCCAAACGGCTAACTCCGTCCCCGGAGCTGAGGGACCAGCTGGTGTGGTGGGCGACACCACTCAACGTGGCAACGGGGAAGAGTTTTTACCCCCTGCAACCCTCGTTGCAAATATTGACCGACGCAAGCAACTTCGGCTGGGGGGCTGCCTGCGGGACTCTCACGGTCAACAACCCTTGGTCGCCTCAGGAGATGGTGCACCATATCAACTACTTGGAGCTACTGGCCATCTGGAAGGCCCTCCGTTCCTTCGAGAGCTTGCTCATGGGCAAGGCGGTCCAAGTGGCCTCGGACAACACCACGGCTGTGGCGTACCTGAACAAGCAGGGAGGAACACGATCCACCACCCTGCTTTACCTCGCTGTGCAACTCTGGGAGTGGTGCCTGGAGAGGCACATTTTCCCGATTGGAGTGCACATTCAGGGCAAGCTGAATGTCCTGGCCGACCATCTCAGCCACCTCACCTCGACGACCCACGAATGGGAACTGAACGACGAGGTGTTCCAGTCACTTTGCGAGGCCTGGGGGACTCCGAGCATTGACCTCTTCGCATCGGAGTCCAACACGAAATGCCACAGGTACTGTTCCAGGGCGGGCATCGGTGTCAACTCCGAGGGCGATGCCTTCATGAAACGGTGGGATCAGGACTATTTCTACGCTTTTCCTCCGTTTCCCCTGGTCCAGAAGGTCCTCACCAGAATGCTTCAGCACAGGACCAGAGCCATCCTAGTGGCCCCAGCATGGCCTCGCCAACCATGGTTTCCGCTGCTGTTGCGCATGTCATCTCAGTATCGCACGCTACCGGAGTCACCAACGCTCCTCCAAATGGAGCAGGGCCAGCTCCACCACTCGGACCTGCCCAGCCTCCACCTCACCGCGTGGAGGATAATCCCAGACTGTCCAGGATCCTGGAACTAGCCAGGCGCCCTTCCACAAGGAAGTCCTACACTTCCAAATACGACGCTTTTGTGCTTTCCGGGCATCTCAGCAGACCCTCCTCTCGCAGGTGGAACTGCAGGACATCTTGACCTACCTCCTCCATCTGGCGGAGTCAGGCCTCAGCATCGCCTCCATCCGAGTACACCTCGCAGCGGTGGTGGCTCACTCTCCAGCTGGCTCGCCCGCTTCTAGTGCCTTCCGCGACCAAACGGTGAAACGCTTCCTCAAGGGATTGCGGAACACCTTCCCGCCGGTCAGGACTCCGACGGCCCAATGGTCACTCTCCACCGTCCTTAACGCGCTCACCAGGACTCCTTTCGAGCCCATGGCTACCGCGGATGCCCGTCTCCTCACATGGAAGACGGCTTTTCTGGTGGCCATCACGTCTGCTCGACGAGCTGGTGAACTGGTCGCCCTGCGGGCGGACGCACCCTTTCTCCAGTTCTTCAATGACCGTGCGGTGCTCCAACCGGACATCACCTTCCTCCCCAAGGTGGTCTCCCAGTTTCATATGGCACAGACTATCTCCTTGCCAACATTCTCCCAGAACCCCACTAACGCCCAAGAAAGGACTTGGCACACGCTGGATGTCAAACGGGCTTTATTGTTTTACACCAGCAGGACAAGGGAGTTCAGGAAGTCGCAACGCCTTTTCGTGGCGTATGGGGGCAAGTCCAAAGGTGAACCCATCTCTGCGCAGCGGTTCTCCAAATGGATCACCTCTACCATCTACTTGGCCTACGAGTCGGCATCGCAGCCCCCTCCACCACATGTCAGGGCGCACTCTACCAGAGCGGTTGCAACATCCATGGCTTTTCTGGAGGGCACACCGCTTGAGGACATCTGTAAGGCTGCCACCTGGTCCAGACCTTCTACATTTGTCCAGCACTACAGGGTGTACACCAGAGCCACTGCGGACGCCAGGCTTGGCCGTGTCGTCCTCACTCGGGGGCTCCGGGCCCATCACCCTTGACAGTTCACCCTGCCTGACCGTCATCATCTTCATCGTGGGATCATCTCATCCGACTGCCCACCGACCAAGTAAGTGTGAGCTTGCTAATCTCCCATGAGTGTGGATTCACAAACTATATGAAGGAGAAAGTTCGGTTTCACTTACCAGTGATAACTTTCGTTCTTCGAGTATATAGTTTGTGAATACACACTACCCACCCTGCCTCCCCTCTTGAGCTGCACGGATGAGATCAATTGGTTTATCCTGTGCTTGGCTTAAGTATGGAACTGAGGTAAAATGGCGCGCGGGCGCCTCAGGGTGGGCGGTACGGTGGGCGGTCTTACCGCCAAAACCTTTGACCAATAGCTTTTCAAGCCTCCGATCGGCCGTTCTGCGCAGGCGCATAACCCCATGAGTGTGTATTCACAAACTATATACTCGAAGAACGAAAGTTATCACTGGTAAGTGAAACCGAACTTTCTATCCACCTGTTTTGCAGAAGACCACCATTGAGACTAACACAACTAGATGTTTACAGGCATTTGAGAAGTGTGACTGAAAGCAATTGTTCCATAGCATTTCTTTCTCTGCTGTTCTTAGATAAATGAAGAACTGTCATTTCTAATACTGTAGTTAAGAGTATCCCAGAAAAATCTCATGGATAGATGGCTGACCAGAACCCTGAAAACGAAAAGTCCTGTTAGGAGCCAAGGAGGTACTGGAGTATTTTGTTGCAGGTCCCACTTCTAGTATCTATTGTGCTTCTAGAACAGAGTAGTGTACTCATGCTTGTGTATGTGTGTGCATATGAGCATGCAGTTGCCCTGTCTCATTTGTATAATTGGGTGGATTCTACAAATGAGATTCCAAACAATGTTGCCTTCCACAATACTGAGTGTGGGGTTTTTTGTCTGTACAAACAAAATTTGCTTCACTGAGCTAATTGAAAACATATTCTTGAATCAGTGATACAGAACCAAATTTCTAATTTTAATGTCAAATTTTGATTCATAAGCAAAATATCACCTTTTAAATCTCAAAACCTGAGATACAAGATTCAGTTCCCCCACCCCCCATTATTGCCCAGATGGCTGGATAGCTCGGTAGTTTTAGTGTATGAAACTAAGACACAGGACACAGCCTCGGGCTGGGTTAACTCAGGTTTATTGCATCGTGGACAGAGGGAACATGAGGTAATGGCGGATCGATAGCTCTTTATATACAGTAGGGATACATTTGAACGTGGTGCCATGGTAGCCCATTGGCTACTGTCTGCGTGACGTCATTGTGGGTCACGCCCTTCTTGTCCAGGTGTAGGTGGTGGCGGGAAAGCTTCCCGCGCTGTTGCCTTTGATGAGTTCGGACCAAGAGAGCTTGGACGCTCGCTGCTGCCAGCTGGTGGTCATTAGCTCGCGTCCTATTACAGGGTTTATATGATACAGCTGAAGGTTACATTGTTGCTATAGGCAAGGTTACATTGGCTCAGATACATTGTAATTCATGTGGAAGGTAAAACCATTAGAACACAACACCCCTCCCCCCTAGGACGAGACAATGTCTCGAGCCCACACTTCAACACACTCCCCCCCCTTAGGAGACAAAGTCTCTCAGCCAAGATGGTTTATTTCGAACACGCTGGGGTCTCGATGCGGGCTGCCTTTCCCCGGGTTTGCTACCTCCTCTTTGTCCCCTGGTTTCCTGCCCTGTAATTTGAGAGGGAGACTTGTTAGTGACTTGCCGCGGCTCCACGGCGTTGTTGGGGGGTATGCTCTTTCTCGGGGAAGAACCGGGGGCACTGGGGGCTAACGAAAAACCCCTCTTCTCGCTTGGAAGGGTGGGGGAACACTCCTGAAAACCCCCCCGGCTCGCAAGACCAGAATCAAAATCAAAATTACATTCGGGGGACGCGGCGGCGGCCGCACATTCCTTTTCCCTCCCCCCGGGCTCTGATAGAACTGGGGTATCAAAAGGATATGAGTCGGGATCACTGCTTTCCCCCCCGGATTCGGACTGATGTCCCTCATTTTCTCCCCCTTGGGCTAAACGGGTGGGGGAGAACCCTATCGCTGAATCCTGTTGCTGTGCCCCACTGACCGGCCCTTCACTCACTCGGCGCCTCAGTTGGTCAGCGTGTCTCCTCCAGAGGAGACCGGTGCTCGTTTCCACCCGATATGACACTGGCCCTGTTTGTTCTACTATCGTTCCTGGCACCCAGGCTGGCCCTGCGCTTGCATAGTTCCTGCAGTAAACAAGGTCGCCGGCGGCGAACCCTTTCGAGACTGCCAATCCTATGTTTTTTCCTTTATCCTCGACTCTCGTCGGGTCCAGCCTGGTCAGAAGTGTGGTCAGTTTTCGCCGCATCAAGAGTTCTGCCGGCGAGTAACCCGACGCTAAGGGGGTCACCCTATACGCTAACAAGAACTGACATACTTGGTGATTTAGGTCCCCCGGGCCCATGCGCCGCAACGCATCCTTTGTTGTACGCACCAACCGTTCCACTTGGCCGTTCGTGGCCGGGTGAAACGGCGCGGATGTGACATGCCGAATGGCGTTTGCTCCCATGAATGCCTCGAACTCCGAGGAGGTGAAGCAACTCGCGTTATCGCTGACTAAAGTGTCGGGTAAACCGAACGTGGAAAAGACCCTCCGTAGCTGGCTAATTGTTGTGGCGGAGGACGTGCTCTTTACTGGGATAACCTCCAGCCACTTGGAGAACGCATCCACCACCAGGAGAAACATGGTTCCTCGGAATGGGCCAGCGAAATCTACATGTACTCTGGACCACGGCCCCCTTGCTGTGTCCCATTCCCTATGCGGGAGGCGGGCCGCCTCTGGTCGGGATCCCTGGCATGCCTCACAAGTGCCGACCATGTGCTCGATGTCCGCGTCCAGCTGTGGCCACCAGAAGTAACTGCGGGCCAGCGCTTTCGAACGAACGATGCCCGGGTGGCTGACGTGCAGCAGTTTGAGCACCCTCGGCCGCATGGCTGCAGGAACCACCACCCGTTGGCCCCACAATAGGCACCCCCTTTCTAGGGACAACTCTAGCTTTTTCCGAAAGAATGGGTCGAATTCCGTGCTTGGGGACGATGCCGGCCACCCCTTTTGTACCCATGAGCTGACTTTTTCGAGTGTCCTGTCCTTGCCTGTCGCCCTCGCAATATCGGCTGGTACAATTGGGGGTGCATCTAAAACCTCAATTAGTAACACCTGGCGGTCTCTTCCTACTCTAGCCTTCTGGTCGTCCGACAAGGGCAAAGGGGATCTCGAAAGTGCATCAGCATGGCTGATCTCTTTTCCGGGCCGGTACACCAACTCGTGTTGGTAAGCGTTGAGAAAAATGGCCCATCGCAGCATTCTCGGTGATAGGATCTGCGGGGTGGGCTTGCTTGCCGTGAAAATCCCTAACAGGGGCTTGTGATCCGTCACGATTTTGAACGGGCGGCCATACAAAAAATCGTGAAACTTTTTGGTCCCCGCTACAATTGCCAATGCCTCCCTGTCGGTTTGTGCGTAATTTCGCTCTGCCTGGGACAGGGACCTTGAATAAAATGCAACCGGGGCCTCTCTTCCGTCATCCAACACGTGGCAAAGTACTGCCCCCACCCCCACCGGTGATGCATCACAGACTAGGACCACCGGCCGTTTGGGGTCGAAATGCGTTAGAATTGCGTCAGAGGTCAAGAGTTGCTTTAATTCTTTGAAGGCCCTCTCGTGCTCGTCACCCCACATCCAAGTCTCCTCTTTCTTAAGCAACCGATGGAGCGGTTCGGCCACGGACGCCTTCCGCGGAAGGAATGTATGGTAAAAATTGAGGAGCCCCAGGAATGACTGTAGCTCGGTTTTGGATGTGGGGCGAGGGGCCTTTTTGATGGCTACTACTTTGGATTTGGATGGCTTGATACCCTCGGGTGTAATCCTGAACCCTAAGAACTCGACCTCGGTTTCGAAAAAAACACATTTGTCCTTCCTCAGTCTCAGCCCCGCTTTCTCGAACACCGTTAGTACTTTGTCCAATCTCTTTGCCAGTTCGGCCTCACTCCCCCCAGTTATTAATACGTCATCAAAATAAGGCAACACCCCCTCCAGCCCCTTCAGGAGGCGTTCCACAAGCGACTGGAAAAGGCCGGGTGCCGAGTTCACGCCGAACTGTAAACGCGACACCTGGAACGCTCCTTTATGAGTGACTATCGTTTGTGCCGCGGCCGTGGCGGGTGTTACGGGAAGCTGCTGATAGGCTTGCGCCAGGTCGAGCTTAGCGAAACACTTTCCCCCATTTAGCCTGGCCAAAAGGTGGCTGACCACCGGCACCGGGTATGCGTTAGGGCGGATCGCCTTGTTAATTGTACACTTATAATCAGCGCAAATGCGCACCTCCCCGTTAGCCTTCAGAGCTGTTACAATTGGAGTTTCCCACTCCGCGGAATCAACAGGAATAAGAATCCCCTGGCCCACCAATTTGTCCAGTTCCGCCTCTATTTTGTCCTTTAGTGCGAAGGGCACCCTGCGCGGTTTGAGTCTTATCGGGCGGACCTCCGGGTCTAGGTCAAAAGCTACAGGGGGTCCCTTGAATTTTCCAAGTCCTTTTTCAAAAACGGCGGGATGCGCATCGCACACCGCTTGTATTGGGTCCACCCCCACTGCATGTACTCCCCCTATAAACAGGCCTAAAGGCCGGAACCACTGTGTCCCTAGGAGGCTACAACTCCCCCCCTTGAGGACAACTAGGGGCAGCTCCGCAGAGTGTCTCTTAAACTCAACCCGAAATTTCCCGACCCCCAACACCGGAATGCTGTTCCCCTGCACATCTCGTAGCGTGGACCTCAATGTTTTAAGTTTGGGCCGCACGTGGGGGTCGATTTTCAAGAACTCTTTCTGGGGAATTATGGAATAGGAGGACCCCGAGTCAATCTCCATCCTGATAGGGGCCCCTTGTACTAGTACCTCAACGAAATAATGGGACTGTTCCGCGGACACACTGAGCACTGGGACGTCGTCCTCGCTGCTGTCCGAGACGCGGCCCACGCCGTCCTGCTTCCTCGTGGTCTGGACGCCATCTTTGGGCCTCGCTGAACGGTCCGGTCTGGTCGAACGGTCCGGTGACTGCCTCCGGCCCTCCTTCCGTTTTCTGCATGCCTTGGCGATGTGCCCCCGACGGCCGCAGGTGTAGCATTCGGCCTTTCTAAATGGGCACCTCGCACGCTCATGGGCCGCTCCGCAACCATCGCAGCGGCGCCCCCCCTTTCGGACCTTCTGGATCTCCTCGCCGTCGCTGCCTTCCGAAGACGACTTTGAGGCCCGTTGAGTTGCGTGCACCGATTTTTCCGCTTTACCGGCTCTGGGACGCCACTCACGCCACTGGTGCATCTCGTCCACTCCAGCATTCGTGGACTCTGCGGCCTCCGCGGCCTCGACGACCTCTGCCAGCGTTGGTGGCGGCTCCTTATTCATCAAGCTGCGCTGCACCTCCTTGTCTTTCAGGCCACACAGCACGCCGTCCCTGAGGGCCATTTCTAGGATGTTGCCCCATTTGCAGGGGGCGGCGGCTACCCTCATGGCGGCCACGAATGTCTCGACCGACTCGTCCGGCGCTTGGACTCGCCTCCAAAACGCGCTCCGAGCGGGAAACATCGCCCTCGAGGGTTGGAAGCGCTCCCGAAGCAGCTTCATGATGTCGTCCGCTTTAAATTCGCTCACCTTCTTCGGAGCGATGATGCCCACCAGCGTCCGCTTGGTCTCCATCCCAAGCATGCGGGTGAGGATGGCCCTCTTCCTCTCCTCATCGTCTTCCTTGACTTTGAGTTCCACCAGCGCCGCATGGAAGTCCATCTCAAACAACTCCCAGTCTTGCGGTTTGGTGATGTTGAACCCGCTCTGTGCCCTGGCTGCTCCTTGGGGATCCATTATCCCACCTTCGTCGCCAATTTAGTGTATGAAACTAAGACACAGGACACAGCCTCGGGCTGGGTTAACTCAGGTTTATTGCATCGTGGACAGAGGGAACATGAGGTAATGGCGGATCGATAGCTCTTTATATACAGTAGGGATACATTTGAACGTGGTGCCATGGTAGCCCATTGGCTACTGTCTGCGTGACGTCATTGTGGGTCACGCCCTTCTTGTCCAGGTGTAGGTGGTGGCGGGAAAGCTTCCCGCGCTGTTGCCTTTGATGAGTTCGGACCAAGAGAGCTTGGACGCTCGCTGCTGCCAGCTGGTGGTCATTAGCTCGCGTCCTATTACAGGGTTTATATGATACAGCTGAAGGTTACATTGTTGCTATAGGCAAGGTTACATTGGCTCAGATACATTGTAATTCATGTGGAAGGTAAAACCATTAGAACACAACAGTAGTTTAGGAAATAAAGGTTGAGTTTGATCTGACCCCTGTGCCTCCTATGAGTAAAGCCAGGCTGTGTGGCCTTGAGTAAGCTGCACAGTCCCTGGTCACCATCAGACTGAGGGAATGGTAAACTACTTTTGAGTACTCCTTACCTGGAAAACCTGGAAAAGAGTTCTCACAAATAAGAATTGACGATGGCACGTGATGATGAGGCTGAAAATAGCAGCTTTATCTGGGGACCAACAACAGCAAAAAAGTATTTTAAACACTACTAAAGTGTGTGCTGTTCAGTACCAGCCCTACCATTGGACAAGATGAAGGCAACACTTCAGGCAGAAGATCTGGAGTATCAAGAAAGGCAAGAATTGGTTAGCTAGTAAATAACTGTCAGAAAAGGGGAAGAAGTGTTTATGGGATTTTTCTGCCTCAGATACCAAAATAACTTGAAAGAGCTACAGAGCTACTTATCTTAATGTGGCGGAGTGTTATGTGTGCTCCATTTGCTGCTCTGCCTGAAGAAGCAAAGTGCCCCAAGCCAGATTTGATACTCTGATTCTTTCTATATGGATCTGAATATCAGGGATATCAGTTTATCTGCTGGGGCTGCTGACAAGGCGATTCCTACTTTAATTGTACAGTATATCCACGCTAACAATCCTGTTCCTGTCAAAGTTTGGAATTTGCCTTCTTCAGCATCAGGCCATAGGTTCTCCTACCTAGCTCAGGACTGGCTGTACCAAGAATAGATTACTTTTGACCCTCTAGATCAGGGGTTGGCAACCTACGGCCCGTGGTGCCAAATAATCTAGCCCCTGCCCTCGCTCCAACCGGCGCTGCCGGCACCGCCACCAGAAGCAGATGCAGACGCATTTACGGTAGCATTTATGGTGGGGGGAACTGTCTGAAGGAGCGTGACCCGGCCCCCAACTTTAAAAGGTTTTCATCCCCTGCTCTAGATGTTTTTGGTCTTCAGTACTCAGAAGTCCCAGTCTCCGCATGATCAGTAGAAACAGATTGTGGCAGTTATGGTCCAAACTGAGGAGGATGGGTGGCTCTACATGCTGTGTAAAAAAGATGTCTATAGCTTTCCAAAACAGATGGCTGTTTTTCAGAGCCTTGCTTGGCAATGAGAGTGATTAAAGCTTGGGCTTTGTTCAGGCACACTGAACAAAGTTCTCTCACTGAACTACAAGTCTTTCACTACACCTTGAGCCTCCTTTTAAAGAAATAGAACCTTCCATAAAGCAGAGGCTCGGCTCAGGGGTCATTGGTGGCTCCAGGTTCATGGGGGCAGCAAATCCATGTTTTAGTTTGAATTTCATAGGAGCTAATCCAAAGTGTTGAACCTTAGTTCCAAATACGTTCCACGTCTTGGCACAAAATTACTGACCCTTCAAAATTTGGATGTCTTGCAGCTGAAATCCATATGCTATTTCTTCCTTTCAAAACACTTTGATATTACAATATCTTGAAAGTCCTTTCTCTGTGGCTCAAGGTATCTGTCTCATTCCTACACATCTTCACTTAATATTAAGTATTGCATTCTGTGCCAAAAAAGAGGAAGGCTTGTTCTCAGAAATAAGAGAGCCCAGTTACCAATAATTTGGAAAAAAATCTCTCTTTAATGAACTTAAGTATTAAGAGTGCCTACTGTGGGAGTGGCATCCTAACACCATGAAACATTTTGCTGTCCTTAAAAAGACCACCACGCCATGAACCTGGCAGACCACCATGCCATGAACACTTTAATACATGCCTGAAGTGGTCTTGAACCAATGAAAGCTCGTGCAATGTTTTGTTTTTCTTAGTGAGGCATCACCTGTTTCCTGCATCTTTTGCATCTTTAAAATTTGAATATGGATCACACGGCTAATCTTCCTTGTTTGCCTACTGAGGATAGTTGACTTTCCCTGTGACAGATGGAATGCTCACATGGCATAATGTAAACAATGTGTCAGCTATTTACATCTTTTTTAACATTAGCCACAGATGGCTTTTCACATTTTTTTACATATTAAAAAACAAACTCTACCTTCACTCTCTCTCTCTCTCTCTCTCTCTCTTTCTCTCTCTCTCTCTCTCTCTCTCACACACACACACACACACCAAATCTCTGTTTATATTCTGAGATTTCTATCCCGAGAGCACAAGATTTCTACACTAATTACTTTCATACAGCTACAAACTATTTACCCCAGTCAGGGTTGCAAATATTTTAACCAGAAGATTAATCAACACAAACTTTAGTTGGGCAATACAAAACGTTAATGCACAGGGGATGATTTTAATCAGAGAGGCTGAAAGTTTAAGGCATGGGTTTAGTGTATGTTAGCCATAGAAGAAGAACGAAAATAAAAATATTAAAGCTGTTATTTTCCTTCTAACAATGTTTGGAAATCTGCAATTTAATAAACAGAGGCTGTTCTGTTCTTGGTTTAAAACGGAATGTGGATTTATTGATGTGGCATGTTTATATGAGTAAAATGTTTATTGTATTTCTTTTGTTTTCTTTCATTTTTGTATATTTTGTGTTGTTGTTCACTCGCACAGTCGAGTCCGACCATTTGTGACCCCATGGACCACTGCACACCTTTGTCATCTGCCATCCTCCAGAGTCCACCCAGATCTATGCCTACAGCGTCAATGATGCCATCTAGCCATTTCATCCTCTGCTGTCCCCGTCTCCTTTTGCCTTCAATCTTTTCTAGCATCAGGGTCTTCTCCAGTGAGTCCTCTCTTCGCATTTGGTGGCCAAAGTACTTGAGCTTCATCTTCAGTATTTGTCCTTCCAAGGAACAGTCAAGGTTGATTTCCTTCAGGATGGACTGATTTGATCTCCTTGCACTCCAAGAGACTTTCAAAAGATTTCTCCAGCATCACAGATTGAAGGCATCTATTCTTCTGCGCTCAGCCTTCCTTATGGTCCAGCTCTCACAGCCATACACTACTACTGGGAAGACCATTGCTTTAACTATGTGGACTTTTGATGGCAGGGTGTTGTCTCTACTTTTTATTATACTGCCTAGGTTTGCCATACCTTGTTGTAAGGCTTACAACATCCAAAGCCAAGTGGAGGGCACAAGGCAGCGGCGGCAGAAGCAGCAGATGCAGGCGGAAATTGCATCTTTCCCAGGGGCCGCTCTGGCTGAGCGCGGCTTTCCCGGCAGATGCATGTGGCTGCTTACATCTTTCCTGGGGTCCACTCTGTCCAAGCATGGGTGAGAAGGACAGCTCGGACCACTCCTTCATCCAGTAAGCAGGGAAGCAATGTGTGTGTGTGTGTGGGAGTGGTGGATGGTTCGGGGTAATCGCCAGCACTGGTGGTGGTGAGGGTGGAGTGGTGGGTAGCTCGGGGTGGTCTCACTGGTGGTAGTGACAGAGTGGTGTGGAGTGGTGGGGGGCACTGGCAGTGGTGGCAGCAGGACCACCAGTCCAGCCCCTCAACAGTCTGAGGGGGCATGAACCGGCCCCTGGTTTAAAAAGGTTGAAGACCCCTGCCTTAGGGAGTATGAGAGCAATAGTGAAGATTTTCTAAGGGTGACTCCTGGTGCAATTGAATATATAAATTATTTAGATGTTTGTTTATAATTAATGTTTCATTTTATACAGTTTATACTGTATATATTTTCTTTTAATTTTATGTTGACTCAGACAGAGTTGCCCCCCTTCAGGAAGGCTTTAAAAACATGGCTTTGCCAGCAGGTGTGGGGTGCATCCAGCACCACAACCCAACCCTGTTGGCTTATTTAGCCCTGTCCGGGGTTTTCTTTTCTCCCACCCAGGCGCCCCTCTTTTTAAAGTGATAAGGGATGTGTTATGATGTTTTAAATGTTTTAGAAAATTTTAGTATTTGGTTTTACTGTAAGGGGGGATGGGTTTTTTAATCCAACGTTATGAGCCGCCTTGGGTTGTTGAGGCAAGAAAATAAATAAATAATAAATAAATGTGTACAAGTGCCATACGCTAAATAAATGTGTTGTGTACCCCATTAATGTTTTCTGGCGCTCCAAAAGTTCTAAAGGACCATTAAGAACTACTAAAAAATGCAGAGGCAAGGTATCAGAGAATCAGCATAGTCAATAGTCACATATTCTGGGAATTAAAAACATAGGAATCTGGATAAGGGACTGCAGTGGCTCAAGTTGTTAAGATGCTGACTGGAAGGCGGCAGGTCAGCAGTTCGATACCTAAGTACTGTACAATGAAATTTTAGGATATCTGGAAGTCTTTTTGGAATATACATTGGTTAAATGTAAAGGTGGCAGCCTTGTACCGGATCAAATGAGTTTCTGGAAATAATATATTTTATGACAAATACGGCTTTTTCCAGGGCATTGTAGATAGCAGATGGGTAAAAATGTTTATTTTGAATTAATATGAGAGATTAAAATATGAGAACTGAGTAAATGAATAATATATTTTTATATGTGATTGAAGAAAATGTTTTAAAATAATAGGTTTTAAGATAGACAATAGTAGTTAAAATAAGAATAATACTCATTATAACTGAGATATTATTTTGTATTATGTATTGTTTGGTTCTTTGCCATTTTTTTGTATTGTTTATTAATTTAAAATAAATAAAATAAATATTTAAAATAGTTTCTGATTCTGAACAAAGAAATGTTGTTACTGTCGTCATTGTCATCATCAGTGAGCCATCAATTCAAGGCCAATTTATCTTGACCTTTTCAGGTTTTTAAAAAAGGTATAGAGTACTCAGAAGTATCATTTTTTTTCTTCTGACAGCACTCTGGAACTATTTGGCTTCCCCAAGAACAAAGAGGCTGGTTCTTCTCCAACAATGCACAGTGAAGAGTTGAACTCTTCATGCCTGCTCCATGTTCCAAATCCTTGAGCTGTCTAGCCAGCTGGAAATAGCCTATTAAAATAACGTGCCTCACTCTGATTCCTTTTTATATCTCAGTGGGTATTTCCCTTCTCCCTTCATGCATTTCCATTTGCCATTCCACCTGGTAGTTAACT
Organism: Bradypodion pumilum; assembly: GCA_035047305.1. Taxonomy (NCBI): domain Eukaryota; kingdom Metazoa; phylum Chordata; class Lepidosauria; order Squamata; family Chamaeleonidae; genus Bradypodion; species Bradypodion pumilum. The sequence continues at coordinate 175,040,873 of JAWDJD010000002.1, read as the reverse complement.
TTTGTTCATTCAGGACAGAAATAAATGTTTGAAGTGGCCAAATATTTAAAGAACAAAATCACACCTGTCAACATTTGGATTTGAAAATAAGGGAAATTTTGGCCACACCCTTCTGTGGGTGTGGCCAAATCTGTGGGCATGGCCAAATATAGCCATGTGACTTGCTGGGCTCTAGTCATGCCTACCACATGGACATGAAAATGTCTGCAAACACAGATAGCACTGGCTCTTTGGCTGTAAATGGAGATGAGCACTGCACCCTAGAGTTGGATACAACTGGCAGATTTTTCTTTCTTAGGATCAAAGATCGCTGCAGATGGTGATTGCAGCCATGAAATAAAAAGGCGACTGATGCTTGGGAAACAAGCTATGAGAAACCTGGGGAACATAGTTAAAAGTAGAGGCATCACCTTGCAAACAAAAAAATGCATAGTCAAAGCAATGGTATTCTCGGTGGTAATGTATGGGTGTGAGAGCTGGACCATTAGGAAAGCTGAGCGCAGAAAAATAGATGCCTTTGAAATGTGGTGTTAGAAATAGGTCAATCCTAGAAGAAATCAACCATGACTGCTCACTAAAGGTCAAATAGTAAAGATGACGCTAAAGTACATTGGAGATCAAATGAGAAGAGAGGATTCACTTGAGAAAGCCTTGATGCTGGGAAAGGTGGAGGACAAAAGAAGGGGGTGGCCAAAAATAAGATGGCTAGATGGTATTGTAGATGCAATGGGCACAAAGCTGCGTGGGCCAAAGAACCCTTTCCCCATCTTCTTGGGGGACTTTTGTTTTGTTTTCTTTCTTGTTTACTCAGTGGCTTAAGTGACTAAGATGCTGACTGAGAGGCAGAAGGTCAGCAGTTTGATTCCCGGGTACTGCAGGATGGAATGAGCTCCTGTCTTTGTCGCAGCTCCTGCCATCCTAGCAGTTCAAAAGCAAGAAATTGCAAGTAGATAAATAGGGACCACTTTGGTGGGAAGGTAACAGCGTTCCATGTGCTCTGGTGTCTAGTCATGCCTGCCACATGACCATGGAAATCTCTGCAGACGCAGACAACGCTGGCTCTTTGGCTTAGAAACAGAGATGAGCACTGAACCCTAGAGTCGGATACTACTTGCTTTCGAGCAAGGGACCCCCCTCTCTCATATAGTGATCAGGCAACACCCCCCCACACACACACAATTAGGGTGGAGGAGCAAGAGATTAATCCCCCGCCTCTCTCTCATATAGTAATCAGGCAACACCCCCCAAAAAAAATTAGGGTGGAGGAGCAAGGGATTAATTCCCCCCTCTCTCTCTCATATAGTGATCAAGCAACCCCCTCCCCCCTCCCAAGTTAACTCTAGAACTCTAGAAACAAAATCCTCCAGACAGGCGGCAGGGCAGAAACAGCTCAATAAAGCTTGAGGTTGTCCCTGCATATATGAAATATATTGCTCACCTAGAGTAGACTCCTGCTCCCAGAAGCCAAAACGAAGCCTCTAGGACCATGTGGCTGGCAGGAAAGGGAAAGAGAAAGGGAAAACAACAGAACGCCCCCCCTTCTCTCTCTCTCCTTCCACAAGCAAAAAGCCTGCCACACAGTGACCTCTGGTGGCCGGAAAAAATACTGCAGCTTCACCTGTGAGGGCGCCAGTCAGGATATTTTTTAAAAAAATAAGGGAAAATACAGGGAAATTAATAAAACGGGAGGGGCGGGAAGAGGGGTAAAAATAAGGGGTTTTCCTGGGAAAAACAGGATAGTTGACAGGTATGAACAATATCCTTGACTAGTGCATGCATCTGAGTGCTTGTCATAATCGTCAGCGGCTGCTACTCGTATCTGATTATACTCCCACTCCCCGGATAAATGGTGGAGGGCATAGTTGAGTCTGACAGAGTTTCTGTGCTTGTTGCTTATCTTCTTCATGTCTGCGGCATTCTCCTTTGAAATGATCGTTAGCAGCAGAGATGGTTTGGTACCAAAGTGGGAGATCTTTGGCCACTGCTTCCCAGGTTTGTGGGTTTATACCTGACACCTTCACAGTTTTATTTCAGCTGGTCCTTATAATGCTTCAAAGGAGCCACCTGAGGTCTTGTACCAGAGCTAAGTTTCTCATAATGAATTTGGCAAAGAAACCTGGAACTGTCCATACAGCGAACATGCCCTATCCATCTCAGATGATGGCCTATGATGGAAGCTTCGATGCTATTTACATGTCCCTTCTCGAGAACTGCAATGTTGGTGACATAGTCATTCCACTTGATGTTCAAGATGGGCCTTAGCTTCTGTTGGTGAAATTTATGTATTTATTTATTCATATTTGTATCCTGCTCTCCTGGCACAAACGCCACCCAGAGCAGCTAACAACATACATAAAAATACATATAATCCTAAAAACAGCTAAAACTCAGTCCCAAACCCTCCCCAAACCCTTAAGAAAAAGTAAAACAGTAAAAAAACTGAGAAGCTAAACCAAATAAAAAGTGCATAAAAACAGTTACATAAAAACAACGGGCAGCTCCCAGCAATGACCTGTAACCTGGGCAACTAGACCAGCCAGCAGACCTGGGCCGTACCACAAGATGGATCCCAGACCTGCTGGCACAGCCAGGTCTTGAGTGCCTTCCGAAAGGGGAGCAGCTCTATCTGGAGGCGAAGTTCTCAAGCTTTTTGATGTCTTGGCGATAGAGGGTCAATGTTTCACAGCCATACAATAACATTGATGTAAGAACAGCTTGGTATACCATGAGCTTTGTATGAACTGTTAGATCTTTGTTCTTGAAGACCCAGTGTGATAGCCAACCAAAGGCAGAATGGGCAGTGCCGATTCTCTTCACCACATCCTGTTCACAGGTAGTTTTTAGACAGGATGCTACCAAGGTAAGAAAAATGGTCTACTTGTTCCAGTGTCGAATATCAGATGGTAATACTGAACTCTGGAAGGGCTGTCCTTGGGACAGGTTGTCTGAGTACCTTGGTTCTCCTTCGTATAGTTTGTGAATCCACACTCATGGGTTATGCGCCTGCGCAGAACGGCCGATCGGAGGCTTGAAAAGCTATTGGTCAAAAGTTTTGGCGGTAAGACCGCCCACCGTACCGCCCACCCTGAGGCGCCCGCGCGCCATTTTACCTCAGTTCTCTTCTTTCCGCCATAGCAGCAGGACGATCGTTGAGAGCTTCCTCAATTTTTTCGCCCTTCTGAGGGAAAGTCTTTTGGCAAACTTTACAATTTTTTTGGTGATCTTGTCCTTCGAGCAGGATCGCCACCCCGGTGCTGTTTCTTCCTTCTGGTGGACTCGGTTGCCTACTCGCTTCGGTCACCGTTTCCCCCCTCAAGGGGGCCAGCCCTTCGGGGTAACCGCGTTCCAGAAACTTCCATTGGAAGAATTTTTCTTTGATAGCCGCGGCCTTCAAACAGTGTTCGGCTTGCCTGAAAAAGTTTCCGGCCTCCGACGGGCATAGCCTCTGCCTTTTCTGCCTGGTGGAGTCTCATCAGAGCCAGTCTTGCCCTCACTGCAAGAAATTCACCCGTCTCGCAGTGCAGAACCGGAGCTACCGGCTCAAAGCCCACCTGATGGAACTCTCTCTGGCTCCCGTTGCGGCCGCTTCTACTTCGGCTAGTGTCTCTCAGCCTCCTCCGCCTTCGGCTTCTTCTTCCGCTCTCCCCATCAAGAAGAAGAAGAAGAGGGACAAGAACGGAGAGAAGAAAAAGAAACACGGATCGGAGAAGAGGCGATCGCTCCCGCCTACTCCGCGCACTCCTGTTTCCCCGGGACCTTCGCCGCCATACTCGGTCGCACGATGTCCATCTCCTGGGTCTCCCATCTGGGGAGGACGGTCCTCCTCGGGATCGCCTGAAAAAGGACGCAGGGCTGGGGCTCCAGCTCGCCCACTTGAGGTGCTCCCGTCACCGCCTCGTGGGAGGGCCCGCTCGCCTATGAGACAGGCCTCTCTCTGTCTCCCCAAGGCCCAGGACTCCGACGCTCGACAACGCGGCAATCACCATGCCGGCCACCATTTCGTCGCCGATTCTACCGGCCACCGTTTCATCGCCGACTCTACCAGCCACCGTTTCGTCGGCCACCGTTTCATCGCTCCCGACGGTGGGGGATCCATCCCAGATGGAGTTCCTGAAGGGGATGTTTGAGGTCATGGCTCAGACTTTTGCCAACCAGTTTAAGACCTCCATTCCTGCGGCCTCTGCGGCTCCGGTACCGACCACCGCAAGCCCCAGGGATGCTGGCCCTGCTGTGGCCCCTCCGACCTCCCGAGGGTCGAGTGTCTGCTCCGCTGGCCCACCCACATCGTAGCGGGTTGGTCCAGACGTTGATGCGGTGGACTCCCATCCCGCCGGCCCGCCCAGGCCGTACTGGCGCGGTCCCGAGGTGGATGTAAGAGTTCCTCCCTCGTCCTCCGATGACTCCAGCGCCTCTTCGGAGGAGGACGAGGGAGACGTCGACGCCGAAAGGACGCCGGACCAAGCCATCGGCGCAGTTAACCCACCGCGTGGTGAAGATCAACGCTCGCTTACGGCCATGCTGACGCGCCTGGGGACCGCTCTGAACCTAAAGGTGGACCAGCCGCCACTAGAAGGTGAGGACCAAATGACCGCCAAGCTGGACAGACGGGCGGTACGGCCGTTCCATATCACCATGCTTCCGTCCATGTTGACGTCGGCGAAGGCGACATGGAGGAAGCAGGTGTCAGCGCACTCCGTTTCGTCCAGGCTCGACGGCATGTATAGAGTCCTGGACGAGAACGTCGAGTTCCTGCAGGCGCACCCCCTGCCAAATTCCCTGGTGGTCAAGGCTTTTCAACACAGGACGGCCACCAGCGGGTTCCCGGTACCTTCGACCCCGGAAGGGAAGAAGCTGGACGCGGTGGGCCGCAAATTCTACGCCACCGGTTCCCTCTTCCTCCGCGCCACCAACTACTCGGCTGCCATGGGCCTGTACCAGTCTCACCTCTGGAAGCGAGTGAAGGCCGAAACGGCGACGTTGCCCAGAAACGGATCGACGCGCTGGCATCCGAAGGCGATTTCCTGGCGGAGCAACAAATGAGAACAGCCAGGCATATCAATGACTATGCGGCGAAGGACATGGCGTCTGCTATCCTGCTCCGTCGTCATGCCTGGCTTAGGGGCACCTCCCTCGATGATGCTATGAAGAAGCTCATCGAGGAGTTTCCCTTCGACGGGCAAGGCCTCTTTGGCCAGGACACGGACAAGGTCCTCAATGAAATGCGGCAGACCAACTCCACCGCCAAGTTTCTGGGGCTCACCACGCCGGCTCCGGCTGCCAGGCCAAGGTTCCAGCCCTTCACGCGGCGATACCAGGGGAACCCGCAACAACAGGGTGGCCCCGTGGAACAGCCAAGGTCTGGCTCCTTCAAGCAACGGCGCCAGCACAAGTCCCGCTACCAGCCCTACGGGCACGGCAAGCGTTCGGACGCTAAGTCCAAGTCGCGCGTTTGAAGCTGCGACGGCCGAGTCTCTCTCGCTCCACATCCCGTACCTCCCCCTCCGGAACTTCCTCCAGGTATGGTCAGGCATCACGGACGACCGGTGGGTCTTACAGATCTTGTCCTCTGGCTACGCCATCGAGTTCGTGCGGGCGCCTCGGGTAGGACGACATCGTCTCACCACCTCGTCCCCCCATTTGGAGGAAGAAATATCAACTCTTCTGTCCAAGGGAGCCATCGAGCGGGTGGCGCCGCCCAACTGGGACAACGGCTTCTACTCGAGGTACTTCGTGGTTCAGAAGAAGGACGGAGGACTTCGCCCGATTCTGGACCTGCGCCGCCTCAACAAGTGCATCCATACCAGGAAGTTCCGGATGGTGACCCTGCAGACCGTCCTTCCCCTCATCAACAAAGGGGACTGGTTCACAGTCATAGACCTCAAGGACGCTTACTTCCATGTCTCCATCCTCGAGGAGCACCGAAGATTCCTCCGATTCCGCATCGGCGATTCGGTGTACCAGTACCGATGTCTACCGTTCGGTCTGGCCACGGCACCACGAGTCTTCACCAAATGCATGGCTCCGGTGGCTGCCTTCCTTCGTCAGCAGGGAATCAGGGTCTTCCCATACATCGACGACTGGCTGATTGTATCCCCCACCAGCTCGTCGGCCATTCGGGACACGCAGTTCACGGTCCACCTCATGGAGAGTCTCGGCCTCAGGATCAACTTCACCAAATCGAAGTTGATTCCCTCTCAACGCGTCGAGTACATCGGAGCGGTACTCGACTCGCTTGCCACCAGAGCCTTTGCACCCTAGAAGCGCTTGCAGGACATTGCGCAGGGAGTGAACGACCTTCGCACCAAACCGTGCATCAGGGCGAAAAAGGCTCAAAGACTGCTAGGCCTTATGGCCTCAACGACGGCTGTGGTCCCTCACGCCAAGTTAAAGTTCCGGTCCCTACAGTCGTGGCTTCTGCACGAATTCGACGTGCTCCAGGAGAGTCAGTCCAAACGGCTAATTCCGTCTCCGGAGCTGAGGGACCAGCTGCTGTGGTGGACGACGCCACTCAACGTGATAACGGGGAAGAGCTTTTACCCCCCGCAACCCTCGTTGCAAATATTGACCGACGCAAGCAACCTCGGCTGGGGGGCTGCCTGCGGGACTCTCACGGTCAACAACCCTTGGTCGCCTCAGGAGATGGTGCACCATATCAACTACTTGGAGCTACTGGCCATTTGGAAGGCCCTCCGTTCCTTCGAGAGCCTGCTCATGGGCAAGGCGGTCCAAGTGGCCTCGGACAACACCAGGGCTGTGGCGTATCTGAACAAGCAGGGAGGAACACGATCCACCACCCTTCTTTACCTCGCTGTGCAACTCTGGGAGTGGTGCCTGGAGAGGCACATTTTCCCAATTGGAGTGCACATTCAGGGCAAGCTGAATGTCCTGGCTGACCATCTCAGCCGCCTCACCTCGATGACCCACGAATGGGAACTGAACGACGAGGTTTTCCAGTTGCTTTGCGAGGCCTGGGGGACTCCGAACATCGACCTCTTCGCATCAGAGTCCAACACGAAATGCCACAGGTACTGCTCCAGGGCGGGCATCGGTGTGAACTCCGAGGGCGATGCCTTCATGAAACGGTGGGATCAGGACTATTTCTACGCTTCTCCTCCGTTTCCTCTGATCCAGAAGGTTCTCACCAGAATGCTTCAGCACATGACCAGGGCCATCCTAGTGGCCCCAGCATGGCCTCGCCAACCATGGTTTCCGCTGCTGTTGCGCATGTCATCTCAGTATCGCACGCTACCGGAGGCACCGACGCTTCTCCAAATGGAGCAGGGCCAGCTCCACCACTCGGACCTGCCCAGCCTCCACCTCACCGCGTGGAGGATAACCCCAGACTGTCCAGGATCCTGGAACTAGCCAGGCGCCCTTCCACAAGGAAGTCCTACGCTTCCAAATACAGACGCTTTTGTGCTTTCCTGGCATCTCAGCAGACCCCCCTCTCGCAGGTGGAACTGCAGGACGTCTTGATCTACCTCCTCCATCTGGCGGAGTCTGGCCTCAGCATCGCCTCCATCCGAGTACACCTCGCAGCGGTGGTGGCCCACTCTCCAGCTGGCTCACCCGCTTCTGGCGCTTTCCGCGACCAAACGGTGAAACGTTTCCTCAAGGGATTGCGGAACGCCTTCCCTCCAGTCAGGACTCCGGCGGCCCAATGGTCACTCTCTACTGTCCTTAACGTGCTCACCAGGACTCCTTTCGAGCCCATGACTACCGCGGATGCTCGTCTCCTCACTTGGAAGACGGCTTTTCTTGTGGCCATCACGTCTGCTCGGCGAGCTGGTGAGCTGGTTGCTCTGCGGGCAGACGCACCCTTTCTCCAATTCTTCAATGACCGTGTGGTACTCCAAGCGGACATCACCTTCCTCCCCAAGGTGGTCTCCCAGTTTCATATGGCACAGACTATCTCCTTGCCAACATTCTTCCAGAACCCCACTAACGCCCAAGAAAGGACTTGGCACACGCTGGATGTCAAACGGGCTTTATTGTTTTACACCAGCAGGACAAGGGAGTTCAGGAAGTCGCAACGCCTTTTCGTGGCGTATGGGGGCAAGTCCAAAGGTGAACCCATCTCTGCACAGCGGTTCTCCAAATGGATCACCTCTACCATCTACTTGGCCTACGAGTCGGCATCGCTGCCCCCTCCACCGCATGTCAGGGCGCACTCTACCAGAGCGGTTGCAACATCCATGGCCTTTCTGGAGGGCACACCGCTTGAGGACATCTGTAAGGCTGCCACCTGGTCCAGACCTTCTACATTTGTCCAGCACTACAGGGTGGACACCAGAGCCACTGCGGACGCCAGGCTTGGCCGTGTCGTCCTCACTCGGGGGCTCCGGGCCCATCGCCCTTGACAGTTCACCCTGCCTGACCAACATCATCTTCATCGTGGGATCATCTCATCCGACTGCCCACCGACCAAGTAAGTGTGAGCTTGCTAATCTCCCATGAGTGTGGATTTACAAACTATACGAAGGAGAAAGTTCGGTTTCACTTACCAGTGATAACTTTCGTTCTTCGAGTATATAGTTTGTAAATACACACTACCCACCCTGCCTCCCCTCTTGAGCTGCACGGATGAGATCAATTGGTTTATCCTGTGCTTGGCTTAAGTATGGAACTGAGGTAAAATGGCGCGCGTGCGCCTCAGGGTGGGCGGTACGGTGGGCGGTCTTACCGCCAAAACTTTTGGCCAATAGCTTTTCAAGCCTCCGATCGGCCGTTCTGCGCAGGCGCATAACCCATGAGTGTGTATTCACAAACTATATACTCGAAGAACGAAAGTTATCACTGGTAAGTGAAACCGAACTTTTTGTGAGCATTTATTGTGAGTGCTACTGCCAGAGTTTTTCTCACCTCCTGAAGCAGGCAGATTAACGTGCTTTGTGTTGTGTTTGGTCTTCAGGATTTAAGCAAGGGATTTCTCTGAAGTCTGATTATAACCCGAAAATACTGACTCAGCCACCTATCTGCAACATGAACTTGTTTTGTGCTTCAGTTACAGACTGTCTCTTACATCTGCTTCTGGGTTTGGCTTCCAACATGCAAAGCACTGCATTCTTATGGGACAGTTTGTGGATCCTGCCCCACCCCCTGCATTTTCTCCCTCACACGCAGCACCAAAACAGTTGCATTTTATGGCAAGCACCCTTAAATGTGCATCAGCAGTGGTGGGCATTAGTAGGTTCGCACCAGTTCACCAGAACCGGTAGCAGAAATTCTGGCTGGCCCTGCCCATCCAAGTTTTGAAATAAAGTAGTCCTAATCTGGGTGTAATGCAAGGCTTTCCCCCTGGCCACGCCCACCATACCACACCTACAGTGTGGTAGCAAAATATTTTGGAGCTCACCACTGTGCATCAGGTTAACCAAGAACATTGATCTGTAACTGGAAGACCTATAAGAAGCTAGTTGCCTTACCTCCTGATCCATATTTTAGCAAAGAAAAACATCTCCTGCTAAGGGTGGACTGGTGGGTGGACTCTAAGCTCGTTTACATTTGCTGTTTCATTTGACTCCTCTCTAGCACCCACTCATTCAGTGACTAATCTCCAAGTTTATTCACCTTTCCCATCTTGATCATTTTATTTTCACCAGATTGCCATCATTTCTTGGAATTTAACCATAAGCGGCCTGTGTTAAATATGTTATCTGTAATTAAGTGCCAAACCTTGTTACTCCCCCACACTTTACGATGACATCTCCACTTGATTAAAATTTTGTGCTGTATTAAGGATTGCCTTGCAAAAACATCTGGAAACTGGTACAATATGGTAAATGTCTCCCTTGTTCAAAAGTCAGTCATGTCCGACTATAGGGTACTGTGCTCGGCTCCATTTACAGCCAAAGAGCCAGCACTGTCTGTTTCTACATACATTTCTATGGTCATGTGGCAGGCATGACTGGATGTTGGAGCACACTGAATGCTATTACCTTCCCCACTGAAGCAGTACCTATTTATCTACTTGCAATTTCTTGCTTTTGAACTGCTAGGATGACAGGGGCTGAGACAATGGGAAATCACTCTACCATGCAGCACTTGGGTCTCAAACTGCTGATCTGCTGACCTCCCAGCCATCAAACTCAGCGCCTTAACCACTATTCCACCACAGCCCTCTTATCTGTTAGCTCTCCGACTTGTTATTAAAATGTTACAATTCACTTATCTAGCAAGGCTGAAGATTAATAGATTAATTTGTTGCAAATATGCTGCAATGGCTCCCAGGTGTGGGAGTGGCTGGCCACAAGGAAGACACGCGAGACAATCGTGCGGTGAAGTCCAGCCCCGATCTGGGTCGGGTGGCACGTATTTATTACCCTGCCTTGGGGTGATGTGCGCGTGGGATGTGCGTGATCCCCTAATACAGAAGGCTTGCATACGTGGTGTTTTCCGGTGGTCCAGCTACAATGCCAGCTCTTGGAAGTTACCCTGGGGTTAATGGACAACTCACACCTAATTGCCTTGGGTTGGCGAAACCCATTGTTCCTGCCCTAATCTCGGAGTCTATGTGTATTGACTCCGGGTACCTAGCTTGTTCTGCTGCTGGCGCAGCTTGTTCGCCCAACTTAATCTGCAGCCAGAAGCAGAGGATTGTGTATTTCCATTAAAGTCATCATCTTTGGTTTTTGCCCTGTCTCTATCGTAGCCATCAGCCAAGGCTTTATGATTTGCCCCCCAAAACTAACTAACCAGCCCGTACCCCAATTGCCTTTCCTGCAAAGTCCGGTTGGTCCCCGGTTCTGTTGAAGGCTGGGCGAACCCCTTGGGAAAGGTTTGGCCAATTATTCCCGAGGGCAACCCACACAAATAGAAAACTCAAACTATTGCTATGATCTTCTTTACAAGCTGTCGGTGGAACATTGTTGCTACATGCTGTCTCGTTGTCTTCAATTTGTGGCCACCCTATGAATGGGCAATTACAATATTTATTATTTTATTATTAATTGTTTATTAATGTTTATCATTTATTTTTATTCTGTTTGGATTGTTCTGTTTTTCATATTACTCAATTGTTTTTTAATCATTGTAAGCCGCCCAGAGTGGTGCTTGCTCCAATTGCAGCGGAGTATAAAATAAAATAAAATAAAATAAAATAAAATAAAATGTCCTGTCTTCAGCAGCCCTGCTCAGTTCTTATAAACCAAGGGTGTCCAAACTTTTCTGGCCATAGGTTGGTCACGTGGTTCAGCGGGCCATTCATGGTTCAGCGGGCTAGTCACATGGTTCCTCCCACTGGAAGAGGAAGTTAACTGTGTTTTGGAATCTGCTTTGCAACAGATATGTTTTGCAACAGGATGAGATAGATTTTAGGCTGCCATTTTCTCTTCTTAAACCAGGGGTGTCCAAACTATGCCCCATGGTTTAGATCTGGCCCCAGATGCCAATTCATCTGGCCCACAATGCCCTTATCGCTCCCCGAAGCGGAAGTAAAATGCACCCGTACGAAGCATGTTTTACTTCCGCTTCCGGGAGCGACGAGAGTGGTGTGGGCCAGATGAATTGGCATCAGGGGCTAGATCCGGCACACAGGCTGTAGTTTGGACACCCCTGGTTTAAGTAGAGAAAATAGCAGCCTAAAATCTATCTCATCCTGTTGCAAAACAGATTGCAAGGCACAGTTAACTTCCGCTTCCGGTGGGAGGAACCACTGATCCACATGTGGTTTGTTGGAAACTTAGGCCTGTGGTTTTCTTTAAGGAATCATTCTGTTTCAAATTTAGTCTTCCACTTTCCCCAGCATTATTGTCTTTTACAGAAAGCAGTTGCTTTTAAAAAGGAACAAAAACACACAGCAAGAAATTGTTAAATTAACGCAGATAAAAATATTTCTCCAGTTCTAGCTGGGTTTTAATCAAAACTAGTTTGGACTCATTTTTCTCAGTTTCTCTCCAGACAATGCTGGCTTTGTGCCTGACTTAGGCAGCTTTTTGAGATCCGTTAAATTAGTGTTCAAGAAATGTATAAAGAATCCTGCTAAAGCAGCCCTGTTGCTAGTCCAGGTCTAACCACAGTTAAGTGGCAATTGTACCTGTTGATGCACATCTGTCCTGAAAGGTACTCCCAACCAAGTGGGCAAATTTAGTCATAACATGTGAATATTGTGAGGCACTCCTCAAAACAGCGGAGGGGAAAATGCACTGGCGGCAGCCAGCTATCTGCCAGGGAGAGCACCTTCCCTGATGGATACCTTCCTCTCGCCCTGCCATTCCCCCTCTGCTGTTTCAAAGACAGCCCTCGAAACAGCAGAGGGGAAAATGCAAAGGCGCCAGGCAGGGATTCGCCAAGGAAGGCACCTCCCCTGACAGATGCCTACCTCTCACCCTTGCCATTTCCCCTCCGCTGTTTCAGGCGGTAAGGTTGAGGGCATAAGGGGCGGCAGGGCAGAGGCAGCGCAGGTCCTCAGCTGTAGTGCGCACATATGCGAAGTGGCTGTTGGCCCCAGTGCTCGCATGCTGGCTGTCCCGCCTCCTCCACGCTCAGGCCATCCTGCCTGATTGGCTGTGGCGTGCCACGGAGGACGCTGGGACTTGTAGGTTTTTGTGTTGGTGTTTGTGGGGCGCAGGGCCCACTCTCATTCTCCGGACCCTTGCAGCAATGATGTTAGGGAAGTAAGGTAAGTGTGAACAGCGCACTACGGGATAGGCTGGACGGGTGTGGAAATGCATTCCGCACACGCACGGCCACATCCTTTTCTTATAGGTATATATGCTGGTCCAATCTAAAGGAGGAGGCTACATTTTTCCTCAAAGTAAAAATAGGAAGCATCTTTATCATGCATTTTCCTTTAAGGCAGTCCTTGTTTCCCACAAGTATTGTCTGATAAGCCAAGAAGTTGAGCTGATTTGTACTCCAAGTTGCTGAATGCCTGTATTTATATACAGTAGAACCTCGGTTAACAAACGGTTCGGTTAACATAAAAATCTAATAGCAAAAGAAAACCTTTAGAAAATAGTGGCTGTTTACAGAATATTTTTCTAAACGGATTAACTGTTTTTCATTGCATTCCTATGGGAAACTGCATTTCGATTAATGTATTTTGGTTCTCAGTGCATTCCTATGGGAAATTGCATTCAATGCATTTCTGTGGGAAATTCGGTTAAAGTAATTTTCGCTGTAAGAAAAGTCCCGGAGAATACATTAATTATGTTAACCAGGGTTCCACTGTACTATCTCAGTACCTGGCAGAGCATCTCTCTTGGATGAATTGGGCCTGGACAATGATTCTCTCAGACCACTGGACTGCAGCTGTCCACCAAAGGGACATCCACAAGGAATAGAGCCTTTTCGGTGATGGCGCCATCTTTGCTAAACTCCCTTCCACCCCATTTCTGGTAAGCTCCCTCCCTTCTTAAGTTTTGCAAATTAGCCAAGGCTGAACTCTTTCAGGAGCAATTTGCAAACATCCCATACCTGTCAAGTTTCGGGAAATTTCTGTCAAACCCCCGTATTTTACTCTCTTTCCTGCCGTCATTCTGTATTAGTTAGACTGCAATTAGACTAGAGTTAAACTGGAGGCCAGCACAGGATAAGCATAGTTGTCCAGTTTCCTGTTTTGGCCAAGAAATTTCCCTTATTTGACAGGAATTTTCCGAAACTTGACAGGTATGAAACATCTTACCCCAAGTTAATTTTTTCCTCCATTAAAGTTTGGATCTTTCACTTTCTTGGATGCTGGGTTTTATTTAATGTTTGTTTTCACTGTCTTAGTTGGTTGAGGGGGGTTGGGTATTTGTGTATTTATATTTTATCTGTTGTGTTCATCACCCAGAGTGACTGTTAAGTCAGAGGTGCAGTATAAAAATGACGTTAACTAGTTAATTCCAGGTAAAGCAACATTATTGAGGTTGAGCCATACCTGTCAACCTGCGGCTCCGGAAAAATGGGACCTGCGCAGATCGCTTGTGCGCAGGTCGCTTTCCATAGCGCTTCCACGCATGCGTGGAAGGGTTTTACCCCGCTGCCAAATTACGGGGTTTTGGCAGCGCGGGGCGGATTATACATCAATGGACATCAAATTACGGGGTAATCCCGGCCAAATTGGGATGGTTGACAGGTATGGGTTGAGCATATATACTGCCTCCAGCTTTGACTCCCAAGGGAGAGAGCAATGAAAGCAGTAGATATAGCAGTGAATAAATATGGCTGCCATACACCAAGACCTAGTCCTTCCATCAGCTGTTTAGATCAGTGATGGCAAACCTTGGCACTCCAGCTGTTCTCGGACTTCAATTCCCAGAAGCCCTGATCAGCAGGAGTACTGACTCGGGCTTATGGTAATTAAAGTCCAAGAACAGCTGGAGTGCCAAGGTTCGCCATCACTGCAATTGTGCTTGCTGTTATAAAAGTCTAAGAGCAGGTTGGACTGGATTTTAATGTTCTTGCTTAGTTGGTAACTCTCAGGCACAAACCATTTGTTGACATCAGCCAAATTTTCAGGGAAGAGTAGGAGAAGTTTTGTTATCTGAAGCAGAGCATATGTTTTGAGTGGAGCACAACAGCTTTCTGTGCCACGGGTTTGAGCCAAGTGCTTAATAACACCTGATATACCCACTGCTACTCATTAGTCACCTGCCAGTGATGAGCCATCCCATTAGCATTCACGCTTGCTTTTCTCTTCCCTCTCTGGCTCTACCACCAATTAAGCATCTGTTCACCAAGCAAAAACAGATCATCTCCTTATGAAACAAGGCACAAACATTTCATTTTTTTTAGATAAAATGAAATCTGCTCTAATTAATAATTACAAGTTCAATTTAAAAAAGAAAGGAGGGGATAAATAGAGCCAGATTGTTACCCTAGTCCCCTCTCAAATAAGTTTCTGATGAGTTGGGGACTGTTCCGTTCTTAGGGTAGGGATGTAGTTAGCTTCCGTGACTCATATAGGGTTAACAGGGTGGAAGAGAGGCATGTGTACAGGAGATCAAGCTTGGAAATCATACTTCTTTGAACAAAAATCCCAGAATCCCCAAGCAAGCACTGGTCTGAGAACTGGGAATTTTTCTCTGCCACTGAGAAGTGAAGCCAAATGTTCAGGGTGTGGCGGGAGATGTTTAGAATGATTTAACTGTCCCTAAACAGTGGCAACTGTCAGTTTCTGGAGAGCTTCTTACCTCAGTTGACTCTGCCATAATTTAATTTTATCCCACTCACCCTCTCAGCAGAGGAGGTCAGCTGGTATGAAATTATTCCCCTATATGCCCCCAAGAACCCTTTTAGGTAGGTTAGTTTGTGCTATCATGAGCCCATTAAATGGAGGATGTGTCTCCTGTACCTTTGACTGTCCTGTGGAAGAAGGAATTTCAGTCAGTGTAGCTTAAACTGACCAAAAACAGTCGCTGAAATGGATACTGTACAACCATTAAAACTGCAGGCACAGGAGGCCATTCTTATATTGATCACATCTACTTAAAGGCAAATCCTATGAAAGTCTACTCCAGTATTTCCTAATATGTTAAATTCCATTTCATCACACTGTTATCAAACCAATAATTTGCTCGAATTGTGGAATATTGCAAGAAAAATTGGCGCACTTGGGCCAATCTGATCATGTGTCCCTGCTCCTGACTCCTGCATACATCCCATTGAGGAAACGGACCCCAATAATAAAGAAGGATATTACGATATGGCCGGCTGAAGCGTCTCAACAGCTACAGGATTGCTTTTATGACACAGACTGGGAGGTATTTGACCAACAGGATGTAGAGATTCATATGGAAGTAGTGTTGGATTACATCAGGTTCTGCACTGACAATGTAACACAAAAGCGCCGGATAAAGATCTATCCAAACAGGAAGCCCTGGATGACAAGGGAGGTCCATGGGTTGCTAAAGGCAAGGAATACTGCTTTTAGAAGTGGAGATAGGTCGCTGTATAGCCTAGCCAGAGCAGATCTAAAGAGAGGCATCGGTGTGGCCAAGGAGGCATATAGACAGCGGCTGGGAAATCATTTACAGAGTAATGACACCAGGCAGGTGTGGCGAGGTGTACAGGAATTGACTGGGTATAAACCTAAAGGCTCCCTGGCAGGTGAGGGAGGGGCATCACTGGCAGAGGAGTTGAATGTCTTTTTGCCCGCTTTGAAACAACATCAGCAGTGATATCTTCAGAGGCTTCGTCACCATCACTACCATCACCATCATCATCGGTACAAAGGAATGTAGTATTTAGTGTGGAAGGAGAGATGAGGAAGGTGTTGAAGTGAATTAACCCAAGAAAAGCCACAGGGCCGGACGGAGTAGCTAGAAGGGTATTGAAAGACTGTGCAGATCAACTAGCAGGAGTTTTTACGGGGATATTGAATCGATCCCTATCTCAGGCTATTGTTCCATCCTGCCTAAAGTCTTCTATTATTGTTCCAATACCGAAAAAACCCAACCCAGAAAATTTGAATGATTTTCGTCCAGTGGCACTCACACCTGTAATCACTGAAGTGTTTTGAAAAGCTGGTATGAAATTATGTTATCACTTGCCTACCAGAGGGACTGGATGCATTCCAATTTGCCTATAAAATGAAAAGATCAGCAGAGGATGCTGTGGTGATTGCCCTTCATGCTGTTCTTGCACATTTGGAGCAGTGGAGGGGTTATGCCAGATTGCTCTTTGTGGATTTCAGCTCACCATTCAACACCATTCTACCACGGCGTTTGATATCTAAGTTGAGAGATCTGGGGTTTCCACCATCACTTTGTGGGTGGATATTGGATTTTCTGTCAGAACGCTCCCAGAGGGTCCGGTTGGGCCCTTATACCTCTAATATGCTTAGTACAAATACAGGAACACCACAGGGATGTGTGCTTAGCCCGCTCCTTTATATTCTCTATACGTTTGACTGTGTCTCTGTCCACCCTAGCAATAGGATTGTCAAATTTGCAGATGACACGACTGTGATCGGGCTCATCTCTGATAAGGAGGGTGAGACGGCCTATAGAGATGAGGTGGAGCGGTTGACAAAGTGGTGTAGAACCAATAATCTGCTCCTCAACATAAAGAAAACAAAGGAGCTTGTGGTGGATTTTAGGAGGCAGAGAACCGATGTCCGGCCACTTTTGATTGATGGAACCTGTGTGGAGAGGGTAGCGACGTTCTGATTTCTGGGCATTGAGATACAGGAGGATCTGTCCTGGAGTGCCAACACAAGGGGGCTTGCGAAGAAGGCACAGCAGACTGTATTTTTTTGAGAACTCTAAGGAAAAACCATCTTCCGCAAAAGCTGCTGCTTCCCTTCTATCGCTGCCCTATTGAGAGCGTGCTCACTTATGGCTTATATGTGTGGTTTGGGAGTAGTACTCATCGGGATAGGATAATGTTGCACAGAATTATTAAAACAGCGGAGAGTATTATCGGCTGTCCACTCTCCACTTTAGAACAAATTTACACCATCAGGTGCCACAGAAAAGCATTAGCTATAGCAGGAGACCCATCGCATCCTGGCCACTGCTTCTTCGAGCTTCTGTCTTCTGGACGGAGATATAGAACAATGAAGGTAAAAACGAGCCACCTCAAGAACAGTTTCTTCTCCAGAGCAATTTTGCCCTTAAATGGAAACTCTGGACTCTCAAGTTATCTTATCTTATTTTAAAATTATATCTTTTTAAATTTTTAGGATTTTAGAATGTTGAAAATTTTAAAGTTTTGGAGTTTTTTAATTGTACTGTATGGTGCTATCTTAATTGGTGTTTCTGTAGCTGTTTTAAATTAAGAGGTATGCCTTATTCGAGTTGATATATAGCAACCGAGAAATTTTGTTGTTCCTGCAAGGGGACAATGACAATAAAAATTTATCTTAAAAAACAAGCACAAGCATTTGTAAACTGGGGGGAAATGGTTTTGACATTCACTTTTTTTGGAGTAGGACTAATTAAGACAAGGGTTTTCAACCTTTTCAAGTCGGGGACCAGATCATGCTCTCACAAGCAGTTAGTGGGCCAGACTTGTGCTCCAGCCGCCACTGGAATCGGCCCGACTCATTTACAGCTGTTGTAAATGCATTTACAACAGCCATAAATGAGTTTGCGGCTGTTGTAAATGCATTTACAATGGCTATAAATTGATCCGGAGCCAATTCCAGTGGCAGCTGGAGCGAGGGCAGGGGGTTGGATTATTTGGCGCTGTGGGCCACATCTGACCCACAGACCATAGGTTGAGAACCCCTGAATCAAGATGATGCAATCTGCTCTATTCTAAGGGCTAAATTCAATGGTTTGTACTACCTAGAACAAATTCATTACCTCAACAGGCCTTTTGAATTAGTTGAGTTAGGACTAACAGTTATATTTACTGCTAAAAATGCATTAGATATAATGGCTTATTTCCCTTTTCAAAAGTAAAAATACATTAATACTGCATTTTTCCAAGCTATGCTTGCTTCCACTAAAAATCCTCAGATTCACTGGTCTACTCAGAAGTAAGCCCCACTGAGGTCAGTGAGCCTAACTTGCAGATGTCAGAAGAGATAAACTTTCACGTTTCCAGACGGAAACAAAACTGAATGACTTCTGTATCTTGTTAATTCTCCAGTCATTTAGTACCATAACTCTAACAGAATCTTCCCAAGCCATGTGGAGAACTGGAACCATAGCAGCTGAAACATATATGGTGCTAGCGCACCACCTACAAGTATGAGCCATGCAATTCATAGAATTCTCTTTGGCGTGTCTGCATCTTGCTTTTCTGCAGAAAGCCATCAAAGGAATGGATAGGGACCCTCTTTTTTAAATTTTTGAAGTGGTCACCGTGTTGAGTCCGTTTCAAGCATACCAAAACAAAAAACATTGTGGCACTTTAAAGACTAACTTCTGTATTTTAATGTGAGCTTTCGTGGATCCCATCTTGCAGCTCCCAGTGGCTTCCCTATAGTAAAAGAGATCCCACCTGGTCCTTGCGACCAATGTGTGAGTGTGGGGAGAATAGAGTGGGTTTTTTAAATTACCATGGCTGATAAAGTCATCAACCTTATGACGCATAATTTATAAAAAGAGTTCAGCCAGTGTTTGGTTTTTAATACTCATAAAATCTAAAATGACATTGACATACACAGAAATAAAATGGCAGAATTATGTTTGTTTGAAGTAAGATTTATTATAAAGGCAAAAGTTGATTTATTTATAGTTTTATATAAAAGACCTATAGCAGCATGCACTCCAAAGCCTCACAGATCTCTGGCAACCATTTCAAAGTAGGTTGAGTCATTAACTGTATATCGGGGTGCCCAAACCTTTTGGGCCGCAGGCCAATCACATGGTTCAGGGAGCTGGTCATTACAGCTGGGGTGTCGGATGCGGCCCCTGACGCCAATTCATCTGACCCATGAAGCCCTTGTCGCTCCTGGCGGGCGTGTACAGGTGCGTCTTACTTCCGCTTCCAGGAGTGATGTGGGCAGGATGAATTGGCGTCAGGGGCTGTATCCGGATCCCAGGCCATAGTTTCGGCACCTCTGCTGTATATAGTACTCTACATGTCTAGTAAAGTTAAAGGTAAAAGTCGCCCTTGCTTGAAAGCCAGTCGTATCCAACTCTAGAGTTCAGTGCTCATCTCTGTTTAAAGCTAAAGAGCTAGCGATGTTTGTCTGCAGATGTTTCCATGGACATGTCTACTTGGAGGTAAATTTAATTGTCTTAAATTTAACTTATTCTAATGTAAATTTCTATCTATAATATTGAAGTTACTTTCTTTCTCATATAAAAGGGAATTGTTAGAACAGTTTCAATCCAATACTGTATTTGCAATAAAGCAATTAGTAGTTAGCAAGGCTACTTTAAGTTATCCTCTGTGTGTGCTAGAAAGTATTACCGTATGTAATCATTAATATCTTATCAGAGAGATCATTTGCTAGGGAAATGGAAAGGAGAAAAAGATAAAAGTTCTCTAAAGAACATTTTCTCATGGCACAATTTTGATAGCAAACCTTTCTATAAAGTATGGTAGCTATCTCAAACCCCATTACTCATAATACAGTATATTTCTACAGGACTGAGTCAGAAAAGGGAAAGTTCCTGCTGTTTATACAGTAAGAGTGAAAAACAAGAATCTGAATCTATTGAAGTAAAACAGAAAACTTCTTTGTGACATTGCATCTCACAATTGACCTGAAATACTTTCCCCCATGTAATGGACAACAATTACCGTAGGCAATCAATGAAATAGTTAACACTCAGATACCATTCTGAGGAGTATATTAAAATATAGAGGGAATTTTAATAATTAAATTAAAATTAAATTACTTTGCATACCAGATGTGATGCTCATTATATATGTATCCTACAAAGGCAATAAAATAAAATAAAATCCAGTAATTGAGTGTGTGAATGAGTACAGGAACAAAAGCTAGAAACAATGATAGCATAGAGCAGGAAGACCTATGTGGTCTTAAGATGAAAGAATACTTACAGAAGTTTCTAGAAATGGTACAGAGATTACAGACAAGAAGGATGAAATACCAACAGAGGCCACACATTAGTTTAGAACAGGGGTTCTCAACCTTTTTTAGTCGGGGGCCAGATCATGCCCCCTCAGACTGTTGGTGGGCTGGTCTAATGTCCCCCTCACTGCCACCACCAAAGGTGTCGGTGGAACCACCCTGTGCCCACACCATCCCCCATGCCACCGCCATCAACACTCCCCCATTTGCCACCAGTCCGGCTCACCAACACTCCCCCCCCACACACACACACTGCCGACACTTCATTTACTGGCCTGCCGTGAGTGAAGGAGTCTTGCCTGTCCTTGCCCACGCTCAACCAGAGTGGCACCCGGGAAGGATGTGTGTGGCCATGTCCGTCTGCCACTTCCGCCCTTTTCCCCTCCGCCTGGCTTGGCATGTCCCAAACACCGATCCGTAGCAGGGCGGATGTTGTAAGCCTTTCTACAACATCTGCCATGCTATGGGGCAGCGTTAGGGACATGCCAAGCCAGGTAGAGGGGGAAAGGATGGCAGCGGCAGGAGCAAGGGCTGGATGGAATTGTGGGTCGGATCTGGCCCATGGACCATAGGCTGGCAATCCATGATTTAGAGCATTTCCACCAGTAGTACAGTAGTAAATTTTATACTGCAAGTGCTCCCTTTGAGTTTTCATACCTAGGCCTCAAAAGAAAATCCTAGAAATACGGCAAGCCATGTTCATTCATATCAGCAATTCAAGCTTAGAAGTTCTTTAATCTCGCCTGAAGCAGGCGTTTTTTTAACAAATATTTACAAAAAATAGTATTATTTGCTCAAGAATGAGACACACAAGGTATAGGCAATGCACACACACACATATGTGCTAAAGATATGCTGATGGTATTGGTGAGACCCTATTATTATGCTGCTGCTGTTGGTGAAACTCAAATGAGAAATATTACCAATGCAGTCAGCAAACTGAGCATTAAGGCAAGTGAAGAATTCCAGATACAGTGGTACCTCGGATAAAGTCCAATTCAGATAAAGTTACGGTTTTCATGCACACGTGATGCATCACATAAAGTCCAAAACCGCTAAAAAATGGACGTTATCCGAGGTATTTGGTATAGGAACCTCAGATAAAGTCAATTTTTTGGACATTATCCGATGCATCGCCAATTTGATTTGGATAAAGTCCAAAATCGGATAAAGTCCAAACTTGCGGAACGGAGTTTGGACTTTATCTGAGGTTCTACTGTATTGTAATTGGCTGAATCCAAAGCAAAATGTCTGCATAAAAGAAACCTTCATCCACCAGAAAATATAGATGGCAATATGTAAGTTTTGATTCAATCTCTCTGCTTTTGCAATTCTTTCAAATGTACATAGGGACACTTTGAACGCATATCAAAGACTAAAACAACTCTCTCTGTACATTTGTATACCAGTACTTGACTGAACTTTCATAGTTACCACATAGTTAACTTCTACTTTCTCCCCAGCCATTTAGTCAGAGATTTGGATTGGCCACTCAACCAAGGTTCACACAATAACATCATGCTGGCAACTTCTCTGAAGTAGTCAACAAATCGTTGTCACATAGGAACGATGACAAGATGATAAAGTGAGCAAACATATTAAAGGAAGCCTTAAAGTCATTAAGAACATTTTTAAAAAAAACCTATTTCCTTAAATGATCGTTTGCTCCTTCCATTTAAGGGGGAAAAGATCCAGAACAAATACAAATACAGTAGAAGCCGTCTCAGGCTGCAGTACTCATTCATAGACTTCTAGCCATGAATCCATAGAGTTAAGACTAAATTTACAAAAATATCTGACATTTATGAGAATGGAAACTACTATGCCTTTTCAGAAACGCTGGCCTTAATTCATACGAAAGGCCAAGAGCAGAGAACAGAAACAGATACCTACTGTACAAAAAGTATTATTCAAATTCATGTAACATGTACATATGAACGTGTTCAAATTTCTACTTTGGCACACAGGATTCTTTTGTTGAAATGGAAGCATAGAGGACAAAAGGAGTTCAGTACAGATCCTTTTTTGGGAGTGCATAAGAAAGAGGTTTAAATATTGATTTTTTCAAGCAGAGCTTTGATCAGAAAAAAAAGAACTGTTAGTTGGTGTGGTATGAATCTTCTTTGGTAATAACTTCATCAAACTGAAGGACATGGTATTGTTTTCACTGTAATGCTAGCATTAGGAAAAACCAACTGCTCATTCTGATCAATTAAGATGGCATGACTCACTCCAGAATGTAACATCTCATAGTCCCTTCCTCTGGTATGAATGTATTCCATGATGGACCCACAAGGTTAAAGACGTACTGGCAGTGAAATCAACCAAGGTTAATGAAAGTTAGATTTTTCCCCCAACAAAACAGTACTCAAAACTAGGGATCAAATATTGTCAGGACAAAATCCTTGTTAATATTAGTCACTGTGAAAACCATTGCCGGTGTAAAAACGTCACTACATTTAGGCTTACAATAAAGGTTTAATACCAGAGAGGGAGATTAAGCAAGCAACTTGGCATTTTCACCACAATACTTCCAGCAGAAAAGATTCTTAAGAACCTTTTGAACTCTTCTGAGCAAGAATACAATAATTACCTCCTCTTTTAATACTGAAAGCAGTTGGCTCAACAAGATTTAAGTAGTTCTTTATGGTTGCTTAGGGGAGCAAACATTTTATAAGCACTTGCCACAAACCCCAATATATAATCTATAAATTTTGAGAATATAGCCTTATACATAGCACCCTTCAATATTCAAGTATTTATATCCCTATATCTTTTTTTCCTGGGTTACTCCATGCTTCAGTGTCAATGTTTGTTGCATGTCCAAGTGGCAACAAACTATACACTGATGGCTCATGGTTTGAACTTGAATGCACATGTACACACATGCAATAGTCCATGTGTGCCCACTTGCATCTGAAACACAATAGCATCAATAGTTCTTTTATTTTTGTTTAGCCCTTCTCTCATCCTTTCAGGAGCCATTTCAATTTGGTTAAAAGAAGGAGCTCAAATAACTCTGTCATGGTAGTTCAAAGCCACCATGCTGTGTATGTGAGGGGTAATGTAGTCTTGTTCTGTGCATAAGTACTCAGAAGCAAATCCCTTTGTCCAGCAATGCCTATTCCTAAGCAAATGTGCATAATTTTTTCTTAAGAATATCTCTTAGACATGCATAGTCCTTGTTACCAAATCTTCCTTACAAGTATATTCACTATTACATTCAGTTTTAGAGTTCAGCTAGTTTCCACATCAATCATGGCTAATACAGTATTTCATTCAGTACTTCAAACAATCAGGAAGTCCAGTTACAATTTAAGCTCAATATTTTGTTTTCTTTTGCTTTCCATTGTTTATCAAGTCTGGGAAACCTGTGGCCCTCCAGACAGGTGATATCCAGTTTATTGCAGCCCTAACCAGCCTGGTAAAACAGGATGGGTTCACGTTCTTGGCCCTCTCTACTTGCCAAGGCTGAAGGTTTCCCAACTCTGTATCATATACGGTACATGTCAGTTACTTATCTTTTAATCTATCTAAGTAAAAGCTGAACCTTGCAGTGCAAAATCCTAACACGCACTGTCATTAACCATGGGGTGCACAATATTTAAGATCTCTTTCCCCAATGGAGAGTACACATTCCTTAGCAGAGAAAGTATATGGGGAGAAACACATGAAATTTTACATTTCTGAGCTAAAGTGATATTGTACTTATTGAATGTGTGCAGTATTAAATTTCAGTCCAAGTTTATATTGATAACTATATTTCTCGACCATTTCCTGCACAAGCAGAGTTGCTAAATTGCTTTGCAAAAAACAAAACAAAACCCAACAACCACAACTTCCATTCCTCACCTCAGAAACCACGGTGAGAGTACACTGAATATGAAATTGTACATTGAAGAGTGCCTTAAGTAGATGTCCAGGACAATCCGTCAAATATATTTTAAAAGCAACTTCCCTTTTACAACTTGTGGCATCCTGAAGGCCATTCAAGCATACATAAATTGTAAACATAGGTAGGCATGTATTGTATCTTGGATTAAATCTTTTATGTAACACACACTGAAAACTCCAGTTCGCCAATCATCATGATTTCAAATCTCCATTCCTGCAAAAGGTGTTTGGCTAGAAGCTACCTAACAGCAGAGGCTGAAAATGTGTCAGAATGCTTTTCGTCACGGTAGGTCAAGTTAAGCATTCCCCCTAATGCCTCTCAACATTGGTCACTGACACCAGCCTTCACCTATTCAGCCTCTGTGTTACAACTTCTCGATACATGATGGATATATATATAAGGAGCAGAAAAACCACAAAGAAATCATCTAAAAATCCCAGAATTCCAAACAGTGCTTCAGGCAAGAAATCTAGAGGCGATGCCAGATACAACAAAGCTCCCAAAAGACAGAGGAATATTCTAATGCGGAACATCCAGAAGAGACCTCCAACTGAAAACATTTCTCTGAAGGCATGACGCAGTAATGTGGGTAAATCCATAATTCTTTCCATAATCTAAAGAAGATGCAAAAAAAAAATCAATTTCAGATTTATATCACATACAGCATATGACTTATCACAGGGACTTTTAAACAAAAACACTATCAGCTACTGCCAACAAACAAAAAATATAATGTTGGGAAAATAACATATATAGTAATTATAGTTCATAGTGTGTTCATGATACCAATCCTCAGGACTCTAAACTTTTTTTAAAAAAACAACAACCGCACATCCAAATTTGTTTAGAACAGAAGTTCAAGGTTAAAAAAGCACACAAGGTAAACACAATGTATTTCAAAGTTAGCTGAACTAAATCCCATTATTAGACACTAAAGTGAAGCCTATTACTGTATTACCCTCAGCTAAATTAAACCAACTGAATGAATGGGTCTTGTGTTAAGTAACATAAGTCCTCCTAATTCAGTTTGACTAACTACTGGGTGTAGTCTTTAATGTTGTTACATTGCTTTAGCTCTAAATTTTCAAAATGCTTCATGCATATTTTCAGCAGGATGAGAAAACAGGGTGCTTTGCATGAGATTGGAGGAAGGGATAAAAAAATTTGAGGCTGTGACTGTTTGCTTGAATCTGATTTTTTGCTTTAAATATTTAGAGCTTTGTGGCCCTTGGTTGATTTCAGCCATGTGCTATGAGGATATCAGAGAGTAAACAACAACAAAAAAGACAAATAACATTGTTGCATCTTAAAAACTAACTCCTGTACATATTTTAATGTTAGTTTTCGTGAAACAAGTCCACTTGGTTAGACATAAGAGTGAGTTTTCATGATATCAATTTATACATACTGCATCAGGTATAGAGGCACACAATGGTTGGTTGGCATAACAGATATGTTTGCAAATCAGTGTGCTATTTACAAACAGTAATAATATACAATCAGTGTGGCTATTTACAACAGTAATCGTAGAAGAGTCCTAATTAGGGTTAGTTTGATTATCGTGAAGTTTGGTTCTGTTAAGTTGTAAATGTTTAGTGGGTGCAAAATAAACATTCTGACATTACACATCAGCTAATGAGTTAATTGAGGATGCTGTGTGTGAGACCCAGCTAGAGGTCAAACATCCATCTGTCAGCTGTCCTGAGAACCATAGTACAGTGCTATCTCATATAACGTCCAAACTTGGTTCCACAAGTTTGGACTTTATACGGATTTGGACTTTGTATGAGGCATGCAAAATCCTAGCCGCGATGCCTCGTACAACATCGTTTCTGTAGAGATACATTGTACTGTAACAGCACAGACTTCA
Organism: Bradypodion pumilum; assembly: GCA_035047305.1. Taxonomy (NCBI): domain Eukaryota; kingdom Metazoa; phylum Chordata; class Lepidosauria; order Squamata; family Chamaeleonidae; genus Bradypodion; species Bradypodion pumilum. The sequence continues at coordinate 175,014,686 of JAWDJD010000002.1, read as the reverse complement.
GGGCAAAGTCAAGGAAACAGACAGGAAACTGACAGAACTTTAAGAAAACATTGTCTAAAGGCGAAATACATTACAAAAACATGTCAAACAACCCTGATTGTCCAAGAACCTGAAGAATGCTGCAAAAATCCCAGGAATGCTTCTAAAAATTCTGATGATTTTTTTTTTAAAAAAAATCCAAAATCACGCTCAAAACCACTCCTAAACACTCTTCGCCTCGTGCAAAACCCACAAGAGCAATGCACACATGTGTCCTGCCTTTTATACTGCCCAGGCACAATGCAACCTGGGAAAATCCCAATGCCTCATACAAAGTTGAGCGACTTTGTATGAGGTAAATTTTTTCAAGAAATTAGGCGATGTTGTATGAATTCGATGTTGTACGAAGCGGACTTTGTATGAGGAATTACTGTACTGTATATTATACATTTGGTCAACCAATTATCCCCTGCTTTTGGCTAGGAAGAAGGTTGGAGTTTCTTATGTCTGCTGCAGGGAAGACCACCACTTGCCACAAGTGGGTCCATGTATGAAATTCTGCTGCTGCTACCCCACCCCCAAAAAAGAACCCCCACAACAACTCACTGATCTTGGTTGTCCTGAGAATCTTCTGTTGTAATCATTGACATCCTGAAGAACCTGTGCAGCATTCGCTTGGCTCTCACTGAAGAGTGGTAAAAATAATGTTACCTGAGTACAATAGAAAGCCATACATTTAGTGCTTGAAAGATACTATAGTTTTAGAAGTTGGAGCATTATATATTGAAGAGAAAACAGTCAACAAATGATATATTCAGGTGAAAGCACTAAACCCAGGTTAAGATGGACCCAACTTAGAGACATGTCTGATAGGCCTCTTTTACAATAATAGGGTTACTCCTAGTACGCTTTGTTTAGCCACTGTTACACTAGTGCAGGGTTCAGCAAACTTGGCTCTCCAGGTATTCTTGGGCTTCAATTACCAGAAGCCCAAGTCAGCACTCCTACTGATTAGGGCTTCTGGGATTTGAAATCCAAGAACATCTGGAGTTAAGTCTGCTGACTCCAGCACTAGTGGATATTTTTCCTTCCCTTGCAAATGAAACAGAGTGTTCCAGCTCCTCAGGGCCATTTTTGAGGATACATTGGAATGTGCTCTGGAGAGGGGGAAAGCTTCTTCTTCCAGATTTAACTGGAATATGTTGTTACATCAGTGGAAACCTGCCCCTACATCCTGTCTATTGTTGAATTGAACTAATTTTTGAAGTTTACTTTTTTGTTATACAGTGGAACTCTGGATAACGATGGTACCGGATAATGCCAAATCTACATAACGATGCGTTTGTTATGCACCATGTGATGCTCCACATAACGATGAACACAAACACGCCAAAAACGTCGTTATGCAGGGCATTTGGTATCAATGCTCCAGATAACAATTTTTTGGCGTTTTTTTGTCGTTATGTGGAGCATCTCCCATAGGGAGCGTCAAACTCCGGATAATGACACGACTTGTGGAACCAAGTTTTGTCGTTATCCGGAGTTCTACTGTATTTTTAAAACAGCCAGTAGCAGTGGTTGGATGAATGATCTTTTAAAAACTAAAATAATAAAATATAAGGTAAACAAGCAAAAAAAGAGTAAAAACCAGAAGGACAATAGTGCAGAGATTTAAGGTTTCCCTTGCTCAAAAGCCAGTTGTATACGACTCTAGGGTTCAGTGCTCATGTTTCAAAGCCGAAGAGTCAGCGTTGTCTGCTTCTGCAGACATTTCTGTGGTCATGTGGCAGGCATGAATAGACACCAGAGCGCATGGAACACTGTTACCTTCCCACCAAAGTGGTCCCTATTTATCTACTTGCAATTTCTTGTTTTCGAACTGCTAGATTGGCAGAGATTTAGAGCATGGAAATCAGTAACGCCTGGGCAAATACAAAAATTGTCACCTGTTACTGAACAGGGCAGCAGACAAAGATCTTCATGGAGTTTGCTTTACAGGTGGGAATTGAAATGCTTGGTTTTCACTACTTGCTTTGTCTCATTGGGTAGCGGCTGCTCAGAACTACAGGAAAACTACAGGTGATGACCATGTGGTCTAGATAGATACATGAGGAGAGTGAGGTCATATAACAGGGGTTCCCAACCTTTCCAAGCTGGGGTCTGGGTCACACTCTCTGTCAGCTTTGAGGGCTGGACAGCCATTTTGCCTTGCCTGCATGATGGGGTGGCCATTTTGTCCTCACAGCTTCAAAGGGTTGGCCATTTTGTTTCTTGAATGCCTTTGGAGGGGGATCACATGAAATGGTGCTGTGGGCCAGATCTGGCCCACTGGCCTTAGGTTGGGAACTCCTGTTGGGTCACCTGGCCGCAACTATATAGAGCTTCACAGATTAAAACTCTTCGTTTTAAATTGCTCCTGGAAACAGACTTCCATCCACAACCGATGATGAGCTACTGACTTAACATTACTGTGCTAGCCAATGCAAGATAGTAACTGTCTACTAAGCCTTGAAAAAGTTGCTAAAGTAGATCAAGATAGTAATCTATAGTCCAAACAAACAACAAAACTGAATCTAAAGTGCAGTGTCTCTTTATAAACAGTAAACTGCAGTTACAAGAAAAAAGCTTAAAAATTCATTGGCTCAAATCCTTTTGCCTAGTTAGGCTGGTGTTAAGATAAACAGTGTAACATGTAGAGATGAACTGCCTAAAGTTAAGAAATCACCTTAGAAATTATCTATTGCATACTGGGTTGTCTGATTCCACATGTAATTTACAATGTCATTTCCTAACTTGGGCCAATTTGCCTCCAAAAATTATGTCATTTGCATAGTGACTCGGACTAAACTGTGTGTCTCAGGGAACAACTTGCAATGTCTATGATTTCTTAACTTGGGGCAGTTTGCCTCCAAAGGTTATGCCACATTTACTTAGCTAGGCAAGAGGATTTGGGCCAATAAATTATTACCTAAATGAGGATGTACTATAAATGTTTTATTGGTAATAATTTGGGGTGATCATATTGTTTATGTTTTTTTAATAACATGATTTTTCACAATAAGTGTGTGCATTTTTACAATAAAAGTAGTGGCCAACACTAAATAAGGCAGTATAGAAATGTTATAGATCAGGGGTGGCAAAACTTTTTACGCCGAGGGCGTGACCACACCCCAGACAGCTGAACAAGCTGGACCACGCCCGCAGAAGCAGAAGCATTTACGGCTGTCGTAAATGCGCCCACTCACACGTTTACAACAGCCGTTTATGCATGTGGGCGCGTTTTACGGCTGACATAAACACATCAGCTTCCACTTCTGGATGCAGCGGACACAGCAGTGGGCCACATGAAAGGGTGCCATGTGCTGGGGCTGGCCCATGAAACCCCCGCCATAAATGAATGGATGAATGGATGTATGGATTAGTTAATTAATGATGACAGTATGGGAGTCTTAATTGTTTTGCCAGAAAGATTAATATAACTATTGACCTTCTTCTTTGCTTCCTCTTTTAGCACATTGGGTGTCGAGGGAGAAGCAAGGTTCTTGTTCTGGCAATTCTAATGGTTCCACCGGTGTTATTTGGTATTCTTGTAATATTTCATTGATCTTATCTCTCTGCCTTCCTCTGGGTCTGCCTCGTAGTCTTTGTCCTTCTCCTCTTTCCAAATATGCCTTGTAAGGTATGGAATTCCAACTATTGATCTGAGATTCCTAATTTAAAATGATATCCTGTATTCAATTTAAAGCCAGCTCACTTTGTAATACTGTATTAAAAAGTTGTAATGTCCCCCCCCCTAAATTTGTGATTTCAAGCTGAATGTTCCATCTTTAAATCCATCACACTTCCACCATACTTAACACAAAGCACTGAGTAATGTCTGTATATTGTGACTTAATATTAGACTATCTGCTTACTGACATCATTGACAATGTGGCATCAGAATATCCATGTATTACCGTTTGCCTGCAAATGGGGCAATGTATTGCACCTAGCCATGATCCGCACCTCCAATATGCAATAATGCAAGGACCTAAACAAAATAATAATACAATTAGAGTTACTTAGAGAGAATCCAAATACAAGGCAATACATAAAGACAATGAACCCCAGAAAAACAATGAGATGATCAGAATAGTAAAGTGGCTCAAAAGTGACATTATCTGGAGGTCGAGGGGATATTGCTTATTTACTATTAAAACATTTAATCATTAGTGCAAAGCAGTACAGTTTCTTGAGAATTCACTATAAATATGGAAACAGGTGTTATCGTCGAAATCAGGGGTGGGCAACTGTGATGCTCCAGATTTCACTGGTTTACGAATCCCATCAATCAACCCAACATAGCCAACTGTGAGGAAACATGAGAAATGCAGCTTAGAAGCATCTAGAGGGCTACAGTTATCCTCTTCTGCTATTAATTCCAGACAAAAATAACTTAAACATGAATAATGCCTGATGTGTCATAAGAAATTAGCATCAAAAGACTTGCTGTGATTGTCCTGTGCATAAAGATAGAATTGGAATAATAGAAAAATTCGAACTGCAATATACTCGTTAAGCGAAAGGCTGCTGTAACTATCTGATTTTTAAAAAGGCATAGTATTCATATTAGAAACAGCTTGTATCAAGTAGAGAAAGTCAGATGAAAGAAATCAACAAAAGTGGGATGCCAGGCCTCTGCAAATCAATCCACAGTTTCAAAGGCACCCTTTGTCTGCAAAACATTTGTTCAGTCCATTCTATTAGTATGATGGAATGCAAAAAAAAAAAAGGTTACTAGGAAAAAATGTGTCATTTTGCTTTGGCATACCACAGAAAAGATGCCCACAGTTTGTTTCAGTGGGAAATGTAGCCAGTTGTAAGCACACTGGGCAGGACATGTCAGTGTAGAATCGTTGTCTGTCACCAGCCGCATTCTCCTAAAAGAAATTAAGAATGGCACCTGTTTAACCAGAAACGGTTATTTTGCCTGCCAAGAATTGCAAATGAGCTGTTTGCAAGATTAGAAGAAAATAATTAACATGTGTATTTGATGAAAGAGGTAGGCTCTTTTGTATTTTTGAACTACATCCTTCAAATTCTCCAGAAACTCCCCAGGAGGATTCTGGAAGATGCAGCCCAGAAACACAGGTCTATAGGCCAGCTTTCTGTTATGTATCACTGTTGCTGCCTTCTCTAGTGTGTTTCTACTTTCAGAAACTTCTACCTGTAAATCATAGCAGTTCCTGGGAGTTGTAGTTATTTGGGAAGTGCCCCCTGGAAAGCCTAATGACTTCCAGCAACCTCTGAACCTAGGACCGTGATGGTGAACCTTGCCACTCCAGATGTTCTTGGACTTCAATTCCCAGATGCCCAAGCATCCTGTGAATGGGTTTACTGAATGGGTTTACTGAGATTCATTCAGCCCGCGCTGCCCTCGTTGCTCCTGGAAGCAGAAGTAAAATGTGCCGTCCGGGTGCGCCACCTGACGGGGAAATGCAAAGGCGGCAGCCAGTAATCCGTCAGGGGAGGCGCTCTCCCTGGCGGATCGCTGGCTGACTTCTTTGTATTACCCCCACTGCTATTTCGAGAGCTAACACGAAACAGCGGAGGGGGTAATATAAAGGTGGCAGCCAGTGATCCGCCAGGGAGAGCGCCTCCCCCTGATGGATCGCAGGCTGGCGCCATTGTATTACCCCCCACCGCTGATTCGAGAGCTGACACGAGACAGCGGTGAGGGTAATACAACACCCCCCCGTCACTGGCAGGGAAAGGGGGAAATGGAATGCTTCTGCCTCCCACACTTCCCTGCCTTCCATCCCTCGCTGGCAGGGAAAGGGGGAAATGGAACACTTTCGCCTCCCCCCTTCCCTCCCTACTCACCTGGGCACCGCCTCCTCACCTGCAGCCTCCCCTCCCCCTCTCTCTCTGTGTACCCCCCCCAAAAAAAAACACCCCACCAACCAACACATAATCCAAACCTGCCCGGCAAGGCCGGGCAAAAAAGTGCTAGTATGTAATAAAAATATACCAATATGCAGAAGAACAGTCAGTAGTAGAATATATACAATATAAACCAGTCTTGTTAGGTTACAGATTGTAAAATATGAGAGCCCCATTGATATGTGTTTGTGACTTGGAAGAGTCATTTTAAATTTAAAGACAGAGAAATATCTTCTTGGTGTTGCATCAGCCAGCTAGTGGGGGGGGGGGGGGGGGAGACGGGGACCCTGTGCCACTTATATTTTACTAACAATTCCCAAAGCTGATTAACTTTCTTAAAAACACAATGTATGGATGCCTCCAATGTAGAATAAAGTTAACTGTTGTCTTATCTATGTTGCAGTTGAAAAACAGAAAGCTAAGAGACATGTGCAGTTTGGTGGATACTTATGAATTTTAGTATAGTGGCTTAAGACCAATTGTTATAGATGATATGTAACACTAACTGCAGGTAGTGAATAGGAATAAAGGGATGATGGAGGGTGTTATTTTTGTGTAAGATGTTTTCCCAGGAGTATAGAAGCTGATCAGGGTTCCCTCTCATTGATTGGTTACCCTAAGCGCTTAGCTTTATTAAACAATTCTACTTCTCCAAGAATCTCTCTGGCTATTTATTCAAATACGGTATATGTTTCTGAACAGACCCTTTGGGAAGTCTGTAATTTAGAGTGTGTGGTGACATGTTTATATTGAAATTTCCTTTAAGAGATTTTTCCTTTCAGTTAACTTTTTGTAGCCTGGATTAAGCTGGAGCAAAACAACAACAACCCATATCCAATGTTTTAATTTTGTATTTCCCATATGCTTAGCACACTGGTAAAACACATGCATAAGATCCTATCTTGACTCCCTAGTATCTCCAATTAAAGCATCTTAATAGGATGACTGGGGAAAAACTTTGCTGTGGAGAACTGTGGTGAATCAAATTATACAGAGCTGGATGCGTGGCTATCAGAATAAGTCAACTTATCAGGCAAAATCCTGTTGCATAAATTTATGCCTGCAGAAGCTGATGATAATTTGGGAAAACCTGGGAAATGGAGGGAGTAAATAATCTGTAATATTCCTGTAGGGTTAAGATACATGATTTTCCATCTCCTGATTCCATATAACCAGATTTGGTCTCAGAAGCAGCAGCTGAGGAAAACATAAAGGTCCAAGTCTAATAGTTACCCCAACTAGAGCATATCAATTGAACAAATGGGATATATATGCATGTCCTGACCTACTGATTCAACTGGTCTATTTTAGTTGGGACTAGCAAATGTATTTAGGCCAAAATTCCCCGTGCTCACGTTTATTTATAGTCTAGTAATTAGATTATAATACTTTCTGAAGATGCATTAGCACCAAATGCAGTTGATGCAAGAAAGACTGAAAGCCAAGCACAATTAGACCGTACCTGTTCTGACTGTATTTGCTGTCTAACTGCTCTCACCAACTCTTGGTTTTCTGGATGAATATCTGCGTGCCCATTTCTGCTAAGACAAAACGTGTAAAATTTCATAAACAAAACAATAATAAAACACAGGATCAGACAAAGTGGTTCATCACATTTATAATTCTAATTCTAAGACAAGAGTTCTGAGGTAAAATTCTAAACTGAAATTCTAATTCTAAATTGTGGTGATGACCTTTAAAGCCCTACATGGTAGTGGGCCAGGATACCTAAGAGACTGCGTCTCCCCAAGAACATCTGTCCGTCCAACCGGAGCGGACCGGAGGGGCTCTCTAATTGTACCATCAGCTAGAGGGGCTTGTCTCTCTAGCATAAGGAGGGCCTTCTCTGTGTCTGCGCCGGCCTTATGAAACCTCTTGCCAACAGAGTTACGGCTCCAGATGGAGTTGCTGCCCTTCAGAAAAGAACTCAAAACCTGGCTGGCTAGGAAGGTGTGCAGCACTGATAGAAGGGTGACCCCCGCCTGCTGGTTTATATAGACAATCAGAATCCCCCTCTCTTGCTTGATCTCCAGTTTTTTATAGGGTGGGTGGATCTTCAAATTTTTTTTATAGAGGGTTTTTAATGTTTTATAATGGTTTTGTATGTTTTTATCTGCTACATTGTTGATTTATGTTGTGACTGTTGTGAGCCGTCCTGAGTCAGCGTAAACTGAGTGGGCGGCATACAAATCGAATAAATCTAATCTAATCTAATTTGCTGCATGATAATGGTGGCACTGCAACCCTCAGAAATCGACCTCTGTAACTAAACAAGTTGTGTTATTTTGCAGTTGGGCTTGTCTTAAATTTGGACTTCTAAGTTTAAAAAGCAGCATCCACAAGAACAAACAAAAATTGTGGTACAGTATATAATTTTAGTATCCTATGACTAGTTTATGGTGAATTGACATGATAAACTTCTGAGCTTGTTTAAAATGTAGAGTTCTCTTTAAACTTTGGAAGAAAGCTTCCTCTTCTCCCCAATTTGGCTGACATGTTAAATATGTTCAGTATGAGAAGCAATGAACACAGCCACTTGGGAAGTATAAACCCACATTATCCTAACAACCTTGTCAGATCTGATGAGAGAAAGTTAACTGGCCAAAGCTCAATAAGCAATATGACTGAAAAGATGTGAACCCAGGTTTCCCTTATCCAATTCAAACACAATAGGTTTGCTCTAACCACCAAAATAATTTACCTTAAATATATATACAGGTCACACTGCCAACATCTCACCTGAAAAGCATATATGCCAGCACAGCAAGGAATGTGAAGCCAAGCACCACTGCCAGCAATACCTGGTCACTTATTCCTTCTATCATAGAATCATTATGCAAAATCAGTCTCTGAACTTCTGTTTCTTGACTGGCCATTCCAGAACTAGAATGCAGAAAAAACAGGAATAACAGATTGATATACAGCAATGCACATAAATATTGACTTGCTTCACTTGAAACCTACAAATAACAAGCTTTCACAGGCCTTTAAACAAATAGTCAAATTATGTTCACCCTTATATTTCAAAGTAGTGACATCTATGTGCATGAGTAGATGGTAGATTGGATTTGATTTAAATCAAATTACAGCAATTTTAATCACGGTTCTCTTCATAAAGCAGGGATTCTCAACTTGTGGCCCGTGGGCCAGAAGCGGTCTGCAATGCCATTTCATGTGGCCCCACCACCACACCCAAACATGCCATGTGGTGGAGGAAGGGCAAAAAGACCATCTTGCCCCCGAAGCTGTCTGAAGGTGCGTCACCCAGCCCCCGGCTTTAAAAGGTTGAGAACCTCTGTCATAAAGGCTCGAAAGGTTTCACTTTAATTTTTACTGCTTGCCCCTCCCTCCTCACACTTTATCTTCTTGTTCAGATCTATTCCACTCACAACAATCTTCTTCTATTCATTAAATTTTTGAATCTTAGTGCTTAAGAGATGAGGGGTTGATTCTGTATAAAGTACATAGATTTGCAAAGGAACAATGTGATTAAGGTCTTTTTTTCTCTTCCCTAGGTTTATTTTATAACATTCTTTGCTGAGAAAAACAAGCATCTGAAGAGACAAATTCACAGTTCTGACACCTGTAAAACCAGGCATCTTCTTTAGACAGAAAAATTGCCCCATAATATTACAGAAACCTCTGGAAGAGCATGACATTGTGAGTGGATTAATGGAATTCATTTACCAAAGAATTTAAACAGTGATTGAATATACAGTCTCATGCTACATAATTAAAAATGAAACCTTATTTTTATGACAAGTAACTTTTGGACTATTTAGAATTTTCCCTCAAAAACAGTTTATTAAAAATCCAATTTATATTTTAAAAAACACACCCAGATTTTTAAATGGAAAATCATTGATTTGTATCCACCCTGGTAGACAGACATGGAGTAAAGTCTGAAACCTCGATAGCAAGGCTAACACAAACCAGACTCCAATGTACCGTACCACCAAGGGGAATGAAAGCAGATGCACAGAGATTGGCTCCAGATAACTTACTACATGTCAAGTCAAATATCCACCATATCACATTTACAATTCAGAAGGCACCACAGTCACTGAAAAGTGGAGGAACACTAAAAAAAAACACAGCAATAATTAGCTCAAAATTGGAAATTATAAAAATGGCTCATCATACTTAAGGAAAAATATGTAACTACTGTATAATGAAGATGTGTCAAAATATAATCAGAATGGTTTCCTCTGCTCACTGGGCAATTGCAACCACACCCACAGAATTAAGCAGCAGCTTTTATCAGATTCTGGCACACCTTCCACACAGATTATATACTTTCTGTCTCTCTCTTTAGAAACAGTCTATCTGCACCATACCTTTGATAAAAAGTCATCGTCCCAGATAGCCTCCCACATCTTAAATGGCATAACTATGAAAATGTCAAAAGAGAAAATCCTCAGATTAATTAGTGTAATGGTACTCATAGTATCAATTATCTCTATTTACCTCAGCTGGAAATGAGAAGATTCAGCACCATGTTATCAGGCACATCTCTTCAAATCCCGAGGAAAAGCTTTGTACATACAGTAGACTCTGGAAACCTCTGGACTCTGCCCTAGAAAAAGAAGAGGACATATTCAGGCTACTTCTTGATCCACACTTTTAACACAGCATTTGATTTACATACCTGCAGACAGAGACTACAGTAATGGGAGTGTACATATCTGGTAAAGCATAGCTGAACAAAACACACATTGAGACTGGCTGCACCCGTTTCCTCCCTGGTATTCAAAATATTGTCACTGTGATTTCTTTTCTTTTCTTGTGTGTCGACGCCAGACGTAAAACTGGCAAAATGAACCCACCATTTGGTGGCTTCATTCTGTAGTCCCCTTCACCTGATCTAGTGTGAGAAAGATTAGAGTACGCCTGATTGTTCAAAAATACAGTACCACAATCTTCGAGGAGGTTATTTCTGTGTACCCATCTGTGGCTGCTTATTTTATTATACTTAAAACTAAAGATTGCTCCAGGTTATAATGCTTTACTTTTAAAATGAGATATTTTTTTAGAGATCATTTTTCTGCTTTTTCAATGTGCCTTTTAAGGCTCTATGCCTTTGTATGTTGAGGAAGTAACTGAAACATTCTTTTTAGTATTTCTATTGTATTTTTTTATGCTCCTTCAACTGAATTAGGTATCTGCCTGCAACTTTAATTTTCATATTTTTAAAACATTTGTCTTCTTTTTTGCTTCCTTTTTTTTACTCCATTAGGTGTTGAGGGAGATGCAAGTTCTTGTTCTGGAACTTCTAGTGGTCTCTCCCCATGTTATTTGATGTTCTTGTAATATTTCTTTGATGTTATCTCTCCACCTTCCTCTGGGTCTGCCTCGTGGTCTTTGTCCTTCTCCTCTTTCCATATATGCCTTGTCTATATCTATAAAACAGAGGTGTGGGTTTGTATGTGCTCCAAAGGAACCCACACCCCTGGACAAATCTCGCTGAAAGCTTGCATATATATACCTTGGGCTTACAAGATCAGCACTGTGGGGGTCTCAAAACCCATTTGGGGGTTTATGCTCCCGAAAGTGGGACGCAAACGGGACACCCCCACCGGTCAGAGAAGCAGCAGCGAAACAGCAGTACTGTGCATGCACAGCACAGCCAAGCCAGCGGCTTGAATTTTGCGACGGGAGACGCTGCTGCTAAAGAAAGCTGTGGCCACAATTAACAGCCAAAGCTTTCTTCAGCGGCAGGGTCTCCGGCCCGTAAACGTACAGTTCTGTCAAGCTGCGGCCTCCTTTTGCTAACCAAAGGAGGCCGCGGCTTGACAGAACTTAGCGTTTACGGGCCAGAGACACCGCTGGGTGGAAAAGTAAAACCGCAGTCAAGCCACGTCATCCTTGCTTTAAAGGACAAAAACATCCCGGGCAAGGCCGGGTAATTAGCTAGTAAGGTATAAAATTCCAAGCCATTTTTTCCAAATGGGCAAACCACTATATCTGTTGTCTCTGTATGTAGTGCAAGATTGGTTCTGTTCCAATTCTTTCCCTTATAACCTCGTTCCTGATTTTATCCCTTCTAATCACTCCAGCAGCCTTCCTCAGACATCACATTTCCATGGTGATCAACTTTTGCTAATTTTTTGTTGTAAGTATCCATGTTTGTCACTGGTATTAAGCATTTGTGCCGACAGTTTTTCTATAGCTGTAAAACTTTCAGATGTTACTTTGAAATATTTTTTGTGCTTATAGAACACAGATGCAATGTAGATAAATAAAGGTTGTAGAAACAGACAATTGGTGTTGCCTGGAATTATTGCAAGAACTGTACAGCACCTTGGTAATATCATGCTGTCAAGTCGGTTCTGATTTATGGCTACCCTAGATACCCAGATGGATTTTGGTATGATTGGGAATAATTGTCTGTTTTCATTCTGATTTTATCCCTTTATTGGGAAAAATGTCAGCTATGATGACTACAGGCTTCTGACCTTTCCCGAGAAGTTCAGATTTTCTGATCTGACACTGGGACTGTGCAACTTGCCCATAACTTCACAGGTTGGCTCTTTTCCCAGAAGGCAGAGTGGGGAATCGAATTCCTAACCTCTGGCTCCATAGCTGCATACTAAACCACTGAGCTATTCAGAAAGCTGTCTTTTACAACTGCTTGCCAAGTCAGAGAGATGGGACACACACACAAAATACATTCTTCTCTCTCTTTTTAAAGTATAAATTGCTTTCTCCTGTTCTAATCATGACTAGTGCTTACACTAGAAATCATGTTACACTGTACTACATTAAGGGGTAATTCAGATTAGGGGCGTGCATGGAGAAAATGCATGAACAGTACAGTATTTCTTTTGTTTTGAGTTATTTCAGAGCATATTTCTCATTTTTGTATTTTCCATGTACCAGTCCTTTCATAAGGGAAAGCTTATTTTAGATTCCTCACTCATGCTTCCCTGTTTATGGGGGTTTGGGCACTTTAAAAGCACACACACACACACACAAAAAAAAACCTTAAAACTATTCCAAAAACCAGATGCAAGGCAATAGAGCAGAGGTTCCCAACCCCCAGCCCATGGGACTAATCCAGGCCACACATATAATTAATCCAGCCCACAGTGGCCATCTGGGCACCTCTAGGCCCGGCCACCCACTGCTGGAAGTTGAAAAATGTCGTTTACCGCAGCAGTGGCAGAAATTGTGCAGTTTTTCCCGCTTCGTGCACAGCCTCCACCGCTTCCCAGGGTGCCAGGAGCCTTTCCAGAGCATGTTCGCTCTAGTTTGGTAATTTTCCGAGCTTTCTTCGCTGTGCTTCGGCAGCTGGATAGCGGGGGTGGATGACTTCTGGTGCCGGGCAGAACTTATGTCAGCGCCTGGGATCCCAGCGTGGAACTAGGAAGTCCTCCACGGCTGCTCTCCAGCTGCTGAAGTGCAGCGGAGGAGCATCAGAAAATTATTAAACATGCTCCGGAGAGGCTCCCGCCACCCTGGGAAGTGGCAGAGGCTGTGCACGAAGTGGCAAAAACCATGCAATTCCAGCCACTGCTGAAAATGTAAGTTGTGGACGCAGCCATGCCTCTGGCCCCCATGCCTCTGGCCCCCATGGCTGAGCACAGTGGCGGGAACTGGCCCCATGCAGGAAAGTGTTGGGAACCTGTGCAATAGAGAATCAAAGTACTTCAAAAGCAGATAACAGTAAATGGGAAAGAAAAATAAACAGACCTATGCAGACACTAATTTATATTATTACAGTACTCTGATAACCACTAGAGGCCACACAAAACTCCAAACCCTCACTCACTCACACATCAACAAATTCAAGAATCAGTAAAGCACTTGAAAATTAGAAAATAGTATCAGTTCAGTGCCATCCACTCAGCACAACATAAGTCCTTTTGATTTGAGCAACACAACGGGGAAAAGGGAAGGAAGCAGCAATCTATTTAGGTACTGCTTGCCCGACACACAGAGAATTCCACTCACAAAAGCAACTAACACCACCAGAATACCAAAAACATCGAGAGACGTTTCCACGCACATCCTCAAAGAGGCAAACAACCATGACCCGCACACTCTGGGAAAGGCAAAAACAACAACAACAATAGATCGATCAAAAGATGGATATGATATAAATGTTCTATGATAGAAATGTAGTTATTTTTGTATAATGTCTGATAGTGTAGATAGTCTGATAGTATACAAGCTAGTAGCACGTATTATGCATTTCAGGTCATTAATGCTTTAAAAAACACCAAAGCAGTACTACCTGGATAGTTAACCATGATCCATGTGATATATTCTTATTAAGCTTCAGTTATGGTCACTGAACATTCTTACTATGAGAATCCAGATTATTTGCTGGTCTGCCGATTACTATTGGAAACATGTACTGATGAGGATTTAAGTTCGGTCAGTGACAAAGCCAAGAAAGTGACTTCATTTTGGCAGTTTAAAGTTTGACCTGGACATGAAATAATTATTCTTATTGACCTTTCACTCCTCTGACATTTTCATCCCAAGATGCATTCTTTCCTAAGAAGGACATTCAGAAAGAACAGCCAGCTGTTACGACTGATTTCCGGGATACGATTGTCCCCCATCCCCACAAAACCAAAGAAGCAATCTCCCTACCTTTTCCACGCCGTTTGGGGACCTTATCCAATGGCGACAATGACGGGACCTTCGGAGCAGTAAACACTGCATTCTGAGTTCGGGTGGGGTGGAAAGCAGTGATATTATGTCCAAAAATGGTGGCATCGGCCATTCTATTCTGCAAAGATTTCTGGGAAATGTAGTCCTGAACAACAAAATGGCCAACACAACTATTTGTGGACATAAGATGGCTGCCTTCCACCCTACCTGAACTCAGAATGCAGTGTTTACTGCTCCGAAGGTCCCTTCGACATCGTCGGATAAGGTTCCCAAACGGTGTAGAAAAGGTAGTGAGATTGCTCTGTTGGTTTTGTGGGGGTGGGAGACGATCGCATCTGGCATTTTTTTTTTGTGCTTTTGTATTTTTAAATATTATTTTTGTTCTGGTCGGGGTTATAAAATTTTCAATGCATTCCTATGGGAAATCATGATCCGGTTTGAAACCATTTCAGTTACGACGCTGTTGGAATGGACCTCCGTCGTAACCCGAGGTTTTACTGTACAGTGGTTTTACTGTACAGTGGTAGCTCGCTTAAAGAGCATAATGCGTTCCACAGGATTGCTCTTTAAGCGAGTTGCTCTTTAAGCGAAACACTTGGAAAAAGCACCGCCGCCGCCATGGTAAGTGATCGATCATGACTTCTGGCGGGGGGATTGCGAACCCCGATTTAGTTGTTAAGTGAGTTTTTAGTTCTATGAGGTGACCATTTGGAGAAAATCCTGCTCTTTAAGTGAGTTCGTCTCTAAGTGAGGTACTCTTTATGCGAGGTTTTACTGTACTGTACTTATTGGCATTATCTTTACAGGCCATTTTTATAATCAGGCATTAACCTGATTATAATGATAGATTCATATACTCACGTAACACATACTATGCATGTATATTTTGAAAACATATAGTAATGTTGCTATCTTCTAGAAAGAAAACAATGTATTGTGCGCAAATTTGTAATTAAAATAACACAGGGTAACAGATTCATTTGATGAAAATTACTGTGTTTAGTATTTCAGTGAATTGGTTACAGTTCCATTTCCTGCTGTGACTTCAGAGAAAAAAACTACTCTGTGTAGCCTCAGGCAAGCTGTGCAGTCTCCAAACACCCCCAGAACTGAAACATAAATCAATTCTGAGCATTTTCTACCTGGAAAATCCAGAGAAGGATCATTACAGATCAGAAACTACTTGAAAGTGTGTAATTATATTATTTTTAAGACATAAGGATCTGAAGAGATAATCCAGCACCCGCTTACAAGTACACCTAGATTAGACTATTTCGGAGAGATTCATATCCAAACTTTTTAAAACAATACTTGCTTCTGACATTATTTCTTAATGCTGCGATCATTTTTATGACTAAAATAAAGATATACAATAGATATTTTGACTATCTTGTCAGATTCAAAATTTAGATGGCAAAGATAGATTTCTGTTTGTTAATAATGCTTTCATTTATGAATATAGCATCATCTCCATACAGAGTGTTTGGTGTAGTTGATAAAACAAAAGCCTTGGTGTAGTCGATAAAACAAAAGTAGATTTGTTTCTGGTATTCTTTTGTTTTCTCCATGATCCAACGTATGTTGGCAATGTGGTCTCTAGTCCCCCTGCCTCTTCTGAAACCGGCCTGCACCTCTGGTAGTTCTCTCTCCACGTGCTGCTGAAGTCTATCCTGTATTATCTTGAGCATCACCTTGCTGGCATGTGGGATGAGCGCAATTGTTCGGTAATTTGAGCATTCTTTGGCATTGCCTTTTTTTGGGATTGGAACGTACACTGATCTTTTCCAATCCTGTGGCCACTGTTTTGTTTTCCAAATTTGCTGGCCATATTGACAGAATACCATGAGCTAAAAACTGGCCCCTATTCAGAGAAGCTTAAAGAAATTAAGAAGAGCGCTAGAAGCATAACTGATGGGAAGGAACTGTTCATAGTAGAACAACTGAGGTAAAAAGAAGACTAGCAAAGTAGGGTACATGGCAAAGGAGTTCTCAACCTTTTAAAGTTGGGAGCCAGGTCACGTTCCCTCAGACAGCTTTGGGGGCTGGACGGTCATTTTGCCCTTCCTCCGCCACATGGCACTTCCTGGTGTGGTGGAGGCGGTAGGGGCTCACATGAAATGGTGCCAGAGAGGCACAGGTTGAGAATCCCTGCCATATCACTTCAGCTCGGAAGCGGAGGAGGAAACCAAAACACACATACATGCGAATGCACATTCATTCATTCTTTCATTCATTCTCTCTCTAAACAAGAATGATCTACAGTAATTGTGCACCACTCTGATATGAACAAAGGAAGGAAGAAGATTGAGAAGTTTGCCTATGAAGGTTAAACTGAAACAAACTGGAGCTTGAACAAGACAACAATTGTTACTTTCAGTGGAGTTGAAAAGAGACCGGAGATTTCCCAACACACTGCTTCTCACTTTGAGGCAGGACGCAAGCACTATGTGTAGCAGAACAAAGATTACATTTCTGGAATTTCCTGTTGGAAAGACTCATGCATGTACCAGGAGTTCAGAAAGAGACAGTCTGAGACTATGAAGAGCTACTACTAGTCATAGTTGACAATACTGGGCTAAGATGGATGAGTGATAGAGACTCCAAAGGGAGTGCAGTCTGAATTTTCATCTTTGCAGGAAAGAAACAACAAAGAGAATGGAGAGGAACAAGTGAATCCCTGGAAGGGATTAAAAAAATGTTATCTTGGGCTGGAGTACTCATTTTACTCCTGTCAACCTAGGAGTTCGAAAGCAAGAAATTGCAAGTAGATAAATAGGGACCACTTCGGTGGGAAAGTAACAGCATTCCGTGCACTCCGGTGTCTAGTCATGCCTGCCTCATGACCATGGAAACGTCTGCAGAAGCAGACAGCGCTGGCTCTTCGGCTTAGAAACAGAGATGAGCACTGCACCCTAGAGTCGGATACGACTGGCTTTCGAGCAAGGGAAACCTTGACCTTTACCTACTCATTTTAACTTCGTTTACACTTATGCACTGTAATCAGAAATATCATGAATGATCTCAGCTTTGGTTTCTAGCAATACATGCTTATGCTTAAAGATCTTCTCCAATTCCTTCATAACTGCCTTTCCATGTGTCAACACTCAATGTTTACAACCATTACAAATGTTGTAGTGGCTCAAGTGGCTAAGACACTGACTGGGAGGCGGAAGGTCAGCAGTTCGCTTCCCGAGTACTGCAGAATGAAATGAGCTCCGGTCTTTATCCCAGCTCCTGCCAAATCTAGCAGTTTGAAAGCAAGAAATTGCAAGTAGATAAATAGGGACCATTTTGGTGGGAAGGTAACAGCTTTTGGGGTTTGTCTAGTCATGCCTGCCACATGACCACAGAAATGTCTGCAGAAGCAGACAGCGCTGGCTCTTCAGCTTTGAAACAGAGATGACCACTGAACCCTAGAGTTGGATACGGCTGGCTTTTGAGCAAGGGAAACCTTTACCTTTATTACAAACTAGCATATTTGGCCCGGCGGTGCCGGGCTTTTTAAAATTGTGTTGGATAGTAAAGGATTTTTTTTTCTTGAACCAATGGGGCTGTTTTTTTAAATGGTGGCATAAGTTTTCTTGATTTTTTGGCTTTGAGGCGCTGTGTCCGCCTGTGGCGGACTTGCGCTCCCAGTGGGGGTTTTTTTTTGGGTGTGTGCTGGCTTCCTCTGTGCCATGCTGTTTAAATTTGTTTTTTAAGGTTTTGCCGGGCAAAATCTGCTCCTTTTAAAGAAGAATGTGTTTCTTTGTGAATTGTTGCAAATATTTTTACTTCGGATAATTATTTTAAAAAATGTGTAAATATATGTTTTTTAAAATTGAATGTATTTTACAGTGGTTTTTATTGAATATTAATATTTTTATCTGTGAATAATTTTTGATATTTTTGAATGTTTTTGGAATTGATTACCCTATTTTTGGGAATTTATTGAATATTTGGGAATATTTTGGATATTTTTTCTCCTTTGGCCACTGGGTGGTGGTGTTGAGTAATTTTTTGGTTTTGCTTGTTCCGGTAAGTCTCTTCTTCTCCTCATTTCAGTTCCGGTTTTCATCGGGGCAAGACGTGTATTGGTAAGTTCTTTCCATTTTTTTTAGGGCGGGTTGTTTTGGGTTGGGGGGCGTTCTGTTTGGGTTTTGGGTTTTTGGTGGGGGTTTCTTTGTGTGTCTTTTTGACTGTTTTTGGTTTTTTGGGTTTGAGGTGGGGGTTTCTGTGTGTGTGTTTTTGTATGTTTTTTGGGTTTTTTTTATTTGTGTTTTGGGTATTTTCGTGGGCCAGTCTTGATGGCTGGCCTGCGGAAATACCTTCGCCGTTTCATGCGGCGTTTGGGGGGGGGTGTTTTGCCGTGGCCCGGGCTGGGTTGCGGTTTGACTGTGTTTTGGGTGGGTGTTTGGCTTGCCGCTTCATGCGGCTTTTGGGGGAGGGTATTGTTGTGGCCCTGGCTGGGTTGGGGTTTGTTTGTTTTGGGGGGGGTGGGGGTTTGTTTGCCTGCCTTTTTTTAATTTGTTTTTGGTTGCTGCCGCCATGGCGTTTTTGGCAGCGGTTGTGTGTGGGGTGTTTGTATTTTTTTACAGCGAGTTTGTCTCGCTGGGCTCGCCGTGTCTTCGGCGGGGCAGCGTGGGGGAGAGGGTGTCCCTCTCTTCCCCGTTGCGCCGTGCAAGATGGCCGGTGGGTTTGCATTTTATTTTGATTTTTGGGGTTTGTTTATTTGTGTTTTCTGGGCGCTTCCTCCGCCTGTGGCGGACTTGCGCTCACAGTTTGGGTTTGTGTTTATTTTTCACGCGCCGGCTTCTTCGGCGGACTTGCGCTCACGGTTTGGGTTTGCTTTTATTTTTCGCGCGCCGGCTTCTTCAGCGTTCTGCACGCCCATGGCGCGCAGGACACTGGGGAATGTAGTTTTGGCTGCGTGGGTTTGCTTGCTGCGGCGGTTTTTCTCTTGCAGCTTTTTTTTGATTGGCCGTGGCGCGTTTCCGAACGTTCCTTTTGCCACGCCGCTCAGCCTGATTGGCTGTGGCGCGGCGAAAGGAACTTTGGGAATTGAAGTTCCCTTTTTTTGTTTGCGACTGGGGGCCTCCTGCCCCCGGGTCGAAAATTTCAACCCGACAGTTACCTGCGAACCCCGTTCGGGCGAGTGAACGGAGGCTCGGACGGGGCTAGTGGGGCCTGGTGCAACATCCTTTGTCACATCCCAACGATTAACGCACCATTTTATAGGTATAGATGTTAGCTAAGGCTTATGGGACCTGGAGTCCAACAATACCTAGAGAAGCACAAACACACATTTCAGCCTTAAAAGTGAAGACTCCAACTCTGTTATAAAGAACTGCTTTACCTTCAAAACCTTCTAAGTTTCAATCTCTGTTAAATCTGTGTAAAGCTTGATAACTAAGTAAAAATGCAGACTCAGAGGTTTTATTTATTTACATTTGTACCCCACCCTTTAGGTGCAAACACTACTCAGGGTGGCTTACAATGTCTATTATATACATATAGCCCAAGAGCACTCTCTGCATCGGCAGACATTTTCGTGGTCATGTGGCAGCATGAGTTTGATTCCCCACTGGGTGTCCTGTAAGAAAAAGCCTGCCTGTGTCATTTTGGGCAAGCTGCACACTTCCAGAACGCCCCAGAAGGAAATGGCAACCCATTTTTGAGAACTGGGAAACCCTGGAAAGTGTTGCCATTGGTCAGGATCAACTTGATGGCATGAAAAATAAAATAAGCAGGGTGGGGTTTGAAAGACTAATTGTCTGAAGCCTCAGGAAGACGTTCTAAGTGATAAGAAGTGTTAGGCAATAAGGAACTGTGACCAGAAGCCTTATCAATATAAGGAAAATCATTTTGCTCTTCAAAGCAACAGAGCAGCTTCAAAGGCATAGGTAAAGGTCGCCCTTGCTCGAAAGCCAGTCATATCCAACTCTATGGTTCGGTGCTCATCTGTTTATAGCCAAAGAGCCAGTGCTGTCTGCGTCTGCAGACATTTCCATGGCCATGTGGCAGACATGACTAGTTACCTTTCCATTGAAGTGGTATCTATTTATCTACTTGCAATTTCTAGGTTGGCAGGAGCTGGGACAGAGTCTGGAGTTCACTTGGCCGTGCAGCACTTGGGTCTCGAACCGCTGTCTTGCCAAACCTTCCAGTCGTTAAGTTCAGCGTCTTAACCACGAAACCACCGCAGTCTCCTCTAAAGGGATAAGGAAACTCCAAAACTGTTCAACAACCCAGTCCAGACACAAGTCCACACCCTCATTGACCACATTAGCACATCAGGGAATGCCCACTCAAAATGCATTACAGTACATTTACACCAGTCTTAATCCACCCACACAGCTCCATATGCGTGGTTTACACTAGTGCCTGAACAACTCTTTTCTGCATCTACAGCATGGTATATTTTCCTGAGGCAGTTTGAGAAAACCTTTTCTGTCGCCAAGATGTGTTCTCTGTTGTGGGGCCTTTTTAAATTTTGGGGGTGGGGGAGATCATAATTTTTGTTTTTTGTTGCTATAATTTATTTAGTGTGTTTATTATTTATGTCTAATTTTCTAATGTAAAGATTGTAAGTCACTCAGTGTGGGAAAATATCCCAGATGGGCGGGATAGAAATGTCATAAATACACACATACTGTACATATATACAGACATACAGCAAAAACCCTAGTTACGCAAAAAATCCGTTCCGTAGGCTTTTGCTTAAATGGGTGTTTTATGTAACTCGAAGTAAACCCATAGGAAAAATGAAATTTTTATGTAAATCGAAGCAAACCCATAGGGAAATGAATTTTTACGTAACTTGAAGCAAACCCATAGGAAATTGTGTAAATCGGGACATGGTTTTAGCACAAAATTATTATGTAAGTTGAATTGTATGTAACTCGGGGCATATGTAAGTTGGGGTTTTACTGTACGTAAAGGTCACCCTTGCTCGAAAGCCAGCCGTGCCCGACTCTAGGGTTCAGTGCTCATTTCTGTTTATTATTTATTTGACTTCTACCCCCACCCATCTGAGATATACTCCCACAATGGGTGGCTGACAAATTTTGTAGCCAAATAGCCAGCGCTGTCTACCTTTTGCAGACGTTTCTGTGGCCATGTGGCAGGCATGCCTAGCGGCACTGGAGTGCACGGAACGCTGTTCACCTTCCCAACCGAAGTGGTCCCTAGACCCTATTTATCTACTTGCAATTTCTTGCTTTTCTAACTGCTAGGTAATGGCAACAGGCCCTATCAATCCTTGGAAAATAGATGGGGAAGAAGTAGAAGCAGTGACAGATTTTTCATTCTTAGGATCAAAGATCACTGCAGATGGGGATTGCAGCCGTGAAATAAAAAGGCGACTGATTCTGGGGAGACAAGCTATGAGAAACCTGGAAAACATAGTGAAAAGTAGAGACATCTCACTGCAAACAAAGGTCCGCATAGTCAAAGCAATGGTATTCCCGGTGGTAATGTATGGGTGCGAGAGCTGGACCATTAGGAAAGCTGAGCGCAGATGCCTTTGAAATGTGGTGTTGAAGGAGAGTTTTGAGAGTCCCCTAGAGAGCGAGGAGAACAAATAGGTCAATATTAGAAGAAATCAACCCTGACTACTCCCTAGAAGGTCAAATAGGAAAGATGAAGCTGAAGTACTTTGGACACCAAATGAGAAGAGAGGACTCACTTGAGAAGGCCTTGATGCTGGGAAAGGTGGAGGGCAAAAGAAGAAGGGGGAGGCCAAGGATGAGATGGCTGGATGGTATTGTACACACAGTGGGCACAGAGCTGGGTGGGTTGAGGAGGATGGTGGAGGACAGGGGTGCCTGGAGGGCAATGGTCCATGGGGTCGCAAAGGGTCGGAATTGACTGTGTGACTGAACAAGGTTCTCTCTCTCTCTCTCTCACACACACACACACACAGAAGGTATTTTGAGATGGCCATGTGGCAGACATGACTAGTTACCTTCCCACGGAAGTGGTATCTATTTACCTACAGCAAACCCCCGACTTACATATGCCTCGAGTTACATAAAATTCGATTTACATAGAGAGAGAAATATCCCCTTCCCCGCCCTCGCTTCTCCCCAAGAAAGGCTTTGTCTCTCTAGGCTGGCCATCATCCTCATCATCCTACTAGGCTGGTCAGCCCTGAGAGTCCGGCGAGGTTCGTTCAGGGTTAAGGGGAGGAGATTTAAAAAAAAAAGCACCCCACCCCCCAAAGACTGGAGCCGACGGCGAAGAGGGGAAACTGCCCCAGCCAGCCACACGGCGGAGGAGGAGGAGGAGAGTCTCGGAAAACCCCCGGAGTGAAACCGGGGCAAAACGCCTGCCTCCAGCCTGGCCCACCCGGGGAAGGGCGCCAAGGGGGCGCGGCGGCTTAGGCCACCCCACCCCCACCCGTCTCGCCTCTCCGTACCTCCGTTGGCGGGCTCTAGCGAGGCCTCCTCCTCCTCTTCCTCCCTCGGCGCCAGAAACAGCCCAGCGGCGACTCACTCTCGCCGTCCCTCCTCCTCCTCCTCCTCCTCGGCCCCGGGCCGTCCTTTTCCTACTCCGCCCCCGTGACTGAGCGAGGCGGGGCCTGCCTGCGCCGTCCCTCCTCGCCGGGGCCCAAAAGGAACGGGCGGATCCCGCCGGGGCCCGGGTGACGTGTCGAGGGAGGGGGCGTTTGCCGCTCGGCTCGGCTTGGGTGGAGCAGGGAAGGGGAGCCGGAGGAAGGACAAGGGGTGGGAGCAGGGAGTGGGGCCACCACCCCACCACTCCCGGGGCCGAAGCACAGCTTCCCTTCCTCCCGAGGCCCCTTGGCGAAGACAGTTGCCGGAGAACCGCCCGCCCGCGTCCGGCCTGCTGCACCATGTTTAACGTGGAGAGTCTGGAGCGGGCCGAGCTCGGGGAGAGCTTGTTGACCTGGGTAAGTGGCCGGAGCTGCTGCTGCCGCCGCCGCCGCCGCCTTGGCACTCCCTTCTTTCCTTTTGCCAAAACCTTGGGAGCATCATCTTTCCCTCTGCCCTCCTGAACCTCTTTTGGGGGGCCTGTAAGCCGGTTCTCCAGCCCCCCCCTTTCACGGAGCTTCCTCTCCCCCCCTTCTGAACGCGTCTCCCCCCCCCCCTTTCCCGAGCACTAGGGAGTGCCACCACCAGCACCACCACCACCACCACTGGGCCCTTGCTTAATGTTTCTGGCTACCCAACTCCCTCCCCCTTCTCTCCCTGTCCGCCTTTTTATCCGAATTTAGTTTAAATGGCTGCATTTCAGTGGCTCTTCCACGGACAGATGAGCACCGCACCCTAGAGTCGGATACGGCTGGCTTTCCAGCAAGGGAGACCTGGAGTAAAGGCAAAGGGTTCCCTTGCTCGAAACCTTACTCCTAATGTGGGGCTGGAGTGGGGCTTCGTGGTTCGCAAGAAATTAAGGTAAAGGTAAAGGTTTCCCTTGCTCGAAAGCCAGTCGTATCCGACTCTAGAAATTGCAAGTCAATAAATAGGTACAGTGTGGCGGGAAAGGTAATAGCGTTCCATGGGCTTTTGCAATCTAGTCACAACCTACCACGTGACCACAGCAATGTCTGCTCAAGGAGTTGCAACGATGAACCATGCGATCCTGAACTATAAAGGTCTTTCTTGCTCGAAAGCCAGGTGTATCCGACTCTAGGAAGTGCCCCCCCCCGGGGGGGCCTTGCTTAATGTTTCTGGGTACCCAACTCCCTCCCCCTTCTCTCCCTGTCCGCCTTTTATCCGAATTAGTTTAAATGGCTGCATTTCAGTGGCTCTTCCACGGATAGATGAGCACCGCACCCTAGAGTCGGATACGACTGGCTTTCCAGTAAGGGAGACCTTTACCTTGCTCCTAATGTGGGACTATAGCGGCTTCGTGGTTAGCAAGAAATTGCAAGTAGATAAATAGGTATTGCTTTGGTGAGAAAGGCAATAGTGTTCCATGCATTTTTGCGTCTAGTCATACCTGCCACATGACCACAGAAATGTCTGCCCAAGGAGTTGCAACAATGAACCATGCAATCCTGAACTATAAAGTAAAGGTCTTCCTTGCTCGAAATCCAGTTGTATCTGACTCTAGGGTGCAGTGCCCATCTCCGTTTACAGCCAAAGAGCCAGCAATGTCTGCAAATGCAGACCTTTCCATGGTCATGTGGCAGGCATGACTAGATGCCATAGTGCACAGAACACTGTTACCTTCCCAACAAAGCGGTACCTATTTATCTACTTGCAATTTCTTGCTTTCAAACTGCTTGGTTGGCAGGAGGTGGGACAGACGACAGGAGCTCACTTGGGTCTCGAACTGCTCACATGGGTTGTTGTTGTTGTGTGAAGTCCAGCTGTGTTGTTTTGTTCTGCTTTCTGGGTCTGCCCTAAGCTTTGAATCTTAGCAGCCTGAATGATGTCTGGCACAGAGTTTTGCTTTCCTCACACACTCTTTCTCTCTAAAGTAAAGGTAAAGGTTTCCCTTGCTCGAAAGCCAGTCGTATCCGTCTCTAGGGTGCAGTGCTCATCTCTGTTTCTAAGCCGAAGAGCCAGCGCTGTCTGCTTCTGCAGACGTTTCCGTGGTCATGTGGCAGGCATGACTAGACACCGGAGCGCACGGAACGCTGTTTACCTTCCCACCGAAGTGGTCCCTATTTATCTACTTGCAATTTCTTGCTTTCAGTTGCCTGCTTTTTGTAAAACAGGTGTTGGATTTATTTACTGGTAAATCTTACTCCACTATTAGCATTAATGCAGATTTCCCAAGTGTAGTTACTGACTCTCTAATTTTAATTTATTGTAAATTTGGGGTGGAAATTGTTTCAATCCCACTGTAGGCTCAGCTGCCACGAGAGTTCTTGGTTTTACTACAGTAACATATGAACGACTCCGATGTAACTTGATACCGGTAGTTAAAATTAGGCATGCGCACTGTTTTCAGACTAAGGTCCTAAAACTGCACCAAGTTGAGGATGTTAGTGAAATTCTGGAGCAATTCACATTTTTAAAGTGTCAAATCAATGTGCAAAAATGGACCACGTTAGGGTTATTGGTACAATTATAGTGTTCTTCAACAAGCACCACTGCCCAGCCCTGGGTTAGAGCAGCACCACTATGGAGTTCTCATATCCCATTTTGCATTTGTAAGTCAAAAGGGAAAATGCAATTAATACAGTAAACTCAGCTGCTGGTGCCACTGGAAAAAAAATGAGAGAAATTGAACCTACCCCACCATCTCCTTTGGACGCTTCAACCATTGAGGGGCAAGGAACTACTCAGGCTGAAGTAACTGTGTAGTACATACATATATCCCTTTACAGCTAACTATTTGGAATTTTAATGGTTTTTTTAAGGGCTTTTTAATTCGTTTGATGTTGCTTTTAATTGTTGTTAGCTGCCCAGAGTCATTGCTGAGTTGGGCGGCAATAGAAATTTGAAGAATAAATAAATAAATAAATTGCGCAGCCTCCTTCAACCAGGTCATGGCCATTTTTATTTCACCCCATTTGTTGATATTTTTTTTATAAAAAAGCTGAGATTTGAACATGCACAGATAGCATTACAGACTTAGGGGTGGAATGAGTTGGAAACATTTAAAAGGGTACAGGGTAGATTGGCCAAAGTAAAAGCAAAGCAATGACATACCACCCCATAGCATTTAGTGCATTCTGTAGGCGGCGCACAAGTTAATTAGCATTTTACCCCCAGCATGCTGGGTACTCACTTGACCTACCTTGGAAAAATGGAAGGCTGAGTCAGCCTTGAGCCCTGTTCAGGATCGAACTCTCAACCTTCTGGTTGCTGTGCATCAGTTCAACCACTGCATCACCAGAGCTCCTGATTTGTATATTCTTTGTTTGGGTACAGAGTGAATCAGGTGGCCTCTCCATGGCCTAGGTCCATGATGGCGAACCTTGGCACTCCAGGTGTTCTTGGACTTCAATTCCCAGAAACCAAAGTCTCTGTGAATCCACACAAATGGGTTTTCTGGTATTTGGGCCTTTGGGAATTGAAGTCCAAGAACACCTGGAGTGCCAAGGTTCACCATCAGGGGCCTAGGTTCACGATGGCGAACCTTGGCACTCCAGATGTTCTTGGACTTCAATTACCAGAAGCCTAAGTCAGCTCTTGATGTTAAGGTGATATGAATGATTAACCTATTAAACTGGAGATAGTTCACCTTGCAGTAATTTCATAATTATCTATCTATGTATGTCTAATGGTATATAACCACCAAATCAGTAATTTTCTGATATAACTGTAAAACTACTGTAATTTGAAATGTTATTCTAAAAATGAAACCTTTATCTGGTTGTAAATATTAAGATTAAAACAACTCCAGCAAAAATGAGTCTTTATGTAGAAAATCATGATTTAAATCGAGCTTACTGACTAGTGATTTAAATCGTGATTTAAATCACGATTTAAATCGTGATTTAAATCAAATCCACCCTGCTCAGAAGCATGAAGGGAAGAATGAGGTGGAAGCAGTTGGGCTGAATGCTCATTGTAGTTTATGAAGCCAGGATTGATATCTTACTGGGATGTATAAATGCAGCATGTGTGTTGGTTGACGTTTGCTGTTGCCCAGTAGTTCCATTGCACTGGTGCCACATTTTGAGATGGCTGCTTTTGCAGTGTCCCACTGTTTGATGCTGTTTATTATCCCAGGCTGGATTTTCCTAATGAACTCCTCAACAGGCTGTTTCTGAAACTTTCAAAATCTTCAGTATACACTTCTCTGTGCCCATTTACAGATTGGAGTCAGTACACTCACAGCTTCCGATTTCTTTTCACGTCCAATTCAAATTACTGTTTTTAATCTTGAGAAAAGAAAGTCAGCTGGGTTCTGGTTATATCATGTAACACATGGTTTTCTATATAACCCTTCCTGGATTTGCAAGTGGATGTTCTGGTTTCAGGTCAAAACTATGGTGCTTTGGAGTTGTACCCATTGAGGTATTCATATTGCCCCTTTCCCTGCTGTCTTTTTGAAAACAGCTGAAGATTATTTTTCCCCAGATAGGCTTTGAGTAGACTAGCTGACTTATTTTGTTGCTGTTGTAATCTGTAATATTATGTTATTTTAAAGGCTTAAATGGGTAAAAAGAGCTTTATCCGGTGATGAAAAGACCATAAACATCGCACCAGGCAAGTTTCTGTAAGGAGGCATTTAAAATGAAATTCAGCACTACAAAGTCAATCTTCCAAAAGTTTCTCTGTCGTGCATTTTTGGGTGGTGGCACTCAGGGTAAGCCTTCTGAAAAAGATTAAAGTGTTTAAGAAATTCGGATAAGCATATACCCTGTGTACGAGTCTGGCCAGGTTATCCTGCTATGGTAACAGAGTAGACCATATTGCCAATAACTGTCAGGCAGTGGTTAAGGGGCCATTCAACAATTACGTGATCCTTGAACGGGGAGGGGGGTCTACCATCTGAATTATGGAAAAATTACGTGGGGGCAGGTGTGTGTGTCAGGTCAAAGATTATGTAATCCATTTGGAGCTGTTGTGCATTATTTACCAATAGTGAAAAGCTCTAAAAATTAGAGATTCGATACAAAAGCTCTGGATTATGTAATTTTAAAGAGGGAGGGGGTCGAAGCTAAAAATACGGTCGGATAACATGGGGGGAGGGGGTCAATCCCCCCCCAAAAAATGGATCACATAATTGTTGAATGGCCCCTAATAACCTGACAACCCTGAAGACTAATGGCCTTGGGTGCCGAAGTCCACGGGGAAGGGTAATGATCCCCAAGTAAATTAAATCCCACTTGAATCTGTCTTGATGGAGGGCAGCAGCTTCATCAATACTGGCCTGGAGCTGTGGAAGGCTTTGCGTGCCAAAAGAGCATGCAGAAAGTGACTTGTGGAACTGGATCAGTGGTACAGGTGTCACACTGCGATGCAGATGGAAGGCCACACATTATGTTCTCAGGACAGTCTTCATGGCTGATTGCCATGATGATCACCTATATTCAGATTTGGATGCAGCAGCAGCAGAAGATATACCCTGTACAGTACTGTATATGGATTTGGCAGTGTTGCAGCGCATATAATTGTGTAATGTTAAAATATTGGGGGAGGGTGGGTGTGCTTACTTGGGCTTCTGATGATTGAAGTCCAAGAACATCTGGGGCACCAAAGTTGGCCACCCCTGGTCTAGGGCAGGGGTCAGCAAACTTGGCTCTCCAGATGTTCTTGGACTTCAATTCCCAGAAGCCCTGATCAAGCAATTGTACTGATTTGGGCTTCTGGTAACTGAAGTCCAAGAACACCTGGAGAGCCATATTTGCTGACTCCTGTTCTAGGGTGTAGATTAGCTCTTAAGTGAAAAGTAATTATTGTATTATTGAAACTCTGCCAATTTCTAGCATCCTGTGACACAGTAGTAATGCCAGGAGCAAAGGAAGAGAGCCAGGAGAGGAAAATACTTTCTGCATTGCAAGCCCTGTGACATAAAGAGTAGGCGTCTTTTTCACTACTTTTGAGACCAATGCCAGAGGCTCAGCCTATATAGGTTGATAGGAGTTTTCTTTCCACTTGGCTCCCTGGCAGATGAGGAGCAAAAATAATAAAGGAATCGAATGATTCCTTGCTTCCTCTGTATGGTGAAAAGACAGGGATAGATACTGTGTAGTATTGCCAAGAGCCTGTTTGACCTCTTATTTACTCTGTTTCTTCCATGCACACATGTGCATGTGCACACACAGAGAAACACTAGTTTCGCAGTACCTTTCAATTGCTCTATGATGTACAGTGACACCTTACCAGTTGCTTTTGCCATTTCTGATCTCAACTGTGCCTCTGTCTTTCTCCTTGCCTGAATACTATAGTGGTAGTGGAAGAGAAGGTGACAAACTTTAGTTAACCCTGAATATTGTGATTGTTAAGGATTAAACAGCTGGTAAGGTGTGTTGTGCCCAGTCTGTTTAAGACCTCATGCTCAACATCACAAAAGTGAACGGAGAGTCAGTGTTGACAGCAGATTATTAGAATAAAATCCCTACCAAGGTGCTACCTGGAATTGAAGCCATGTTAAAGAATTGGACAACAGGGTATAGTTACACTGGCATTCATAATAGTTGGTGATGTTCAGGCTTAAAATAAAAGATTCTGAAGATTTAAAATATGCTGTTGGTTCTACAATGAGCCCAAACAGATGAATGAATTGGATCTCTCACATAATTTCGATATAAATGTGTAAATAGCCTGGACCCTTGATAAAGCACTGGTGTGCAGGTCATGTAATGTATGAACTAAATTGACATGTTTTGACATGACCTTTGAATTTTCCCTAATTAATTCATAATGAATATAATAAATGTCTACACAGAGACGGCATGTTGTTGCTTTTATTTGTAAAAGATAGCCCAAGGGTTTAGAAAAGCAAGCACTGTACTGTATTTGTAGGATGCTTCTTACTATTGGAACAATTATCCAAAATTTATTGTTTGGACAAATTGTAAAATTAGTGCATCCTTGGGGTGTGTGCATGTGTGAGAGAGAGAGATTTCATCATAATGTGTTCAAGGTGTAAAACATTTAGAAACAAATTTACCATTGCCTTTTTCTGCACAGCCCTAGCAAAAGCTAGCTTGTGTATCACTACTGTTCTCTCTGAAAAATCCTCCATCAGTTTTAACTTCCATTACTGCTACAACCATTAGCTGCCCTTCTAAAAATTCTCCACCCCCATCATCATGGGAACTATCAGTTCTCTTCTGTTAATTAGGATCATTAAATTGTGTTGAAGATGAATTAATCTTCTGTTGTCTGTGCTTTTATTATGGGTGATCTTGCTATCATCCTGGTGATACTCCTCTCAGCTGTCCTAACACTCTCAGACCTCTGTCCTATACTAAGGTATGCAGAGCTGCTAATGGTGTGTGTGTGTGTGTGTGTGTGTGTGTGTGACTTATGTGTGTGACTGGTCAAAGCCAATTTACTGCAACCCTAATAGAACTTTCAAGGTAAGTGAGATATGCAAGTACAGTAGTAGTTTCCATGGGTGAGTGGGGATTTGAACCCAGGACTCCTGAGTCCTAGTGCATTGCTATGTTCACTACATAATATCGGGTTATTAATTCATAGGGTCATCATAAGCCAGAAGTATCCTGATGACATATAGCAACATATGTTTTCATTTAGCTGAACCGGTTGAACTGTGTTTGAAAAACATATACTGTATATACTTGAGTATAAGTCAACCTGAATATAAGCCGAGGTACCTAATTTTGACCTGAAAGCCCAGGGAAATAGATTGACCTGAGTATAAGCCAAGGGTAGGAAATGCAGCAGCTGCTAGTGGGTTTCAATAATCAAAATACATGAAAATATGGTAAAATTAATTAAACTGTTGGCGCGTCTCCGTCTTGGGACCCTTGTGGTCATTGACCCAAGTATAAGCCATGTCCCATTTTGGGGGGCTAAACCCCCCAGCTTATACTCAAGTATATACAGTACTACATAGATTGTAATGACAATTTAAGATCCATGAAAGCTGTGTATTCTTCTGATTATTAAATCTATTGAGAAAGTATAATGCAACTTAGCATATATACTGACTTTTAAGTAATAGAATGCTTTTTCCCCCTGCCAAAATTACTTGCTTGGTAGCAGTGATGTTTGCAATCTGTGTAGCAGTCAGCTTGAGTCATCCGATCTCTGTCATAGCCTCTAATTTTTTGTTTTTATTTTTGTTTCATTGACATGGCTCTTTTGGAATTATGGGCTGGTCTCCAAAGTTCAGCTTTCTTCTGAACATCATACACACCCTGTTATATGCCCAGTCACAATGTTTCTGCAGCATTTTTTAGAATTTTCTTTTTACAGTAGTTAAGGAGTGGAAAACCATTTTTTGTGCAGTAATTAGTTTTTCCTGACATAGTGATACTTGTCCCTTCCTAATTCTTTTGCACTTTAACGTAGGATTTCTAGGAGTTGTTAAATCCACTGTGTCCTTTGAGATCCAAACAAGAGACTTGTAGCATGTGTGATACAAAAAAACAAAAACAAAAAACCACCCTATGATGTCTAGTACCTAGTCAATAGGCACAACTAAACTATTGTTTGCAGATTGGATGTTGCAAGAGTTTATGGCTCATTTCTTAAATGTTGAATTAGGGTGTACAAATAGGTCAATCTTAGAAGAAATCAACCCTGACTGCTCCTTGGAAGGTCAAATAGTAAAGATGAAGCTAAAGTACTTTGGACATCAAATGAGAAGAGAGGATTCACTTGAGAAAGCCTTGATGCTAGGAAAGGTGGAGGGCAAAAGAAGAAGGGGGTGGCAGAGAATGAAGTGCCTAGATGGCATTGTTGAATCAATGGGCACAGAGCTGGGCAGGTTGAGGATGATGGTGGAGGACAGAGGCACCTGGCGGGCAATGGTCCATGGGGTCGCAAAGGGTCGGAATCGACTGTGCAACTGAACAACAACAGGGTGTATAAAAAGAAGGAAGAGAAGTGGATGATACTGCGATATATTATGCAGTGGTCCCCAACCTTTGGGTTTTGGACTTCAATTCCCAGAAGCCTAAGTTAATTCCACAAAGCATTGATCAGCAAATGTACTGACCACTGTATTATAGGGTATATATTTCATCCTTGATCTGAAAAAAATGTAGTTTATCGTACTGAGATTGTGCTGTGTGGACTGGGTCAGTAAAGGAGAAGGTGTATAATGTAGCTTGCTGTATATGTGCAGATGATCAATGAAATGCAAGAAATAATATATTAAACGATGCAACATATTTAAAAAAAACATACCATACCCTGCCAGCTTTGCTGTCATGAAGATTCCCCGTGCCCGGTTGGGCATCAGTGGCTTCTGGCAGAGGTTAAACCAGTGAGCAAACTCCTGGCCTCTGGCCCTTGTCAGGGCATAAGGGGGGTGAATTAATGATAGGGATTAATTCGGCCGCTTGTAGCCTGACCGACGATTCTGCCGAGCAAGCATCTTGCAGACCTCAGTTACCTATTAGAGTAATCACTCATCCTCTGGCCAAGGTAATCCCCGGTGTAAATATCAGCCATATTTACCCTTGCTTAAACCCTAAACAATGGTCTTCCTTGCTCCATGTTTATCCAAGTTAATTAACTTCCCTTTGAGAGGTTCCCTATTAACCCAGGTACGTGGGTGAGGTAATTTTCCTGTCCGATGACAGTTTTGCCACCGTTGCGCTTTTTCCCCTATAAATGATGTTGCCTTTTTCCAATAAAGTACTGATCTGATCTCGCTCCTTTTGCCTCGTGTCGTCACTTGATCAGTCTCCTCCGGGACATTAAGGCCACCCCAGTGGCCCCAATTCCTACACCGTCAGGACAGCTAACAGTGAGTAAGACAGATAACATACAGTCAAAGTGGCTAAGTAGAAAATAGGCATAGGCTTCTCTTGAAAGTAATACAGTAAAACCCCAAGTTATGTATGCCTTGGGTTACGTAAAATTCAACTTATGTAATGATTTTTGCACTAAAACCATGTCCTGATATATGTAAATGTCCTGATTTACGTAACACAATTTCCTATGGGTTTGCTTTGAGCTACATAAAAAATTCATTTTTCCTATGGGTTTGCTTCGATTTACGTTAAAAAAATCATTTTCCTATGGGTTTGCTTCGAGTTACGTAAAATTCATTTTTCCTATGGGTTTGCTTCGAGTTACGTAAAATTCATTTTTCCTATGGGTTTGCTTCGAGTTAAGTAAAAAACCAATTTACGTAAAAGCTTATGGAACAAACTTTTTACGTCAGTAGGGGTTTTACTGTACCTGTGTTTTTAAAACCTCAGAAACTTTGTATATGTTGAATGTGAAAATTTGAAGAAAAGTTTGCGGGGATAGGCCTTTCTTAGAGGTTAATTAAAATTCCTTATGAGGTTAGGTGAGTAATTCTTCTATAACATCAAAAGTTGGTTTGGATTGCTTAGGCAAGAAAACATGTTAAACTTGTACTTGAGTTGCTTGTAAAACTTTCCATGTCCACCCAACTGCTCTGACTTGTTTGTGAACCTTGTAAGAACTGGTTGGAGTGGATTAAATGATTGTAGGTCAACAGGATTGTTCAGTTGAAACTTTCCCAAAGTCAAATGCTGATGCTGGTGCTAAATTAGATTTATCTCCTTATACCGAACACTTATCTGCTCCTACTCTTGTATTTACTGGTAGACTAGGTCTTTCTGATTCACAGCAACAGTACCTACTTACTCTTTATTTGCCATTTTAATTACAAATTGTGATACTGCATTTACTTTTGTGAACTAAACTGTTCATCTTTGTCCCTAGAGGCTAATAGTCTTGCATTATTCTTCAAATCTCATCTTGTGCTGATACTATACAAAGTTGCTAAATGGATGGAGTTTGAATAAATGTTTGCATTCCTCCTCAGATCCAAACGTTTCATGTGGAAGCACCATGCCAGACTGTAGAAGATCTAACCAATGGGGTTGTGATGGCTCAAGTCCTTCAGAAGATGTAAGAGAACATTTTAAATAAATGTCATTTAATTCAGATTTGATTACTTTTACCTGATATCCAAACCGTATACACCTGCTATACTACCTTTGATATTAAGCACAGTTAGTACTCAACAGCACAAATATATTGTGTATTTAAATTGTGAATGTGTTTTGCTAGTCTCAAGCATGTATTTTGAAAATAGGAAAATATCATCAGCTTGAATTTTAATGAGAGAAATGTAGATAATATCTAACATGTATCACATTTTAGTATTTCAGTTGGGTAGTAAGCTAAATAATAGTGCCAGTTTAGTCTGAAAAACTAGTTTGGTTGTAGTGTGCTGTTAATGTGTGTGGTGTCTTGCAGGAAAATATACACAAGATGACAGATTTTCCCCCAAGAGAACAGTGTAGATGAAAATATAAAGTCATATAGTAGGGAAGGTGCTGCGATGTGGTTCCGCAACAGAGAGAATGACAAAGACATGCAGACTTCGAGAGTCAGTCATAATGACAGCTTGTCCCATTTATTTTGCAGCTCATATTTATATTCACATCTTTGGCTATATCATGGACATGCAATACTAGTGTTTAATAAAGGAACTACATCTATGTGTCATTAACAAACTCTGTCATATTTCACTGTCATATACCAGATAAACATACTTGGCGCCAGGGCCAGGAAGGTTGTCAAAGAAGATATATATGTTTAGACTAGAGTAAAGAAATCTGGGGAACGAGATTAGAAAGGCCCCGTGTCAAGGTCCAGGGATTTGGCTCGAAAGGGGTCAAAAGACCATTTATCCAAAGTAATAAATCGCAAGTTCAGTTAAGGGGGAGTTGCCTTGGATGCTGAGGGGGTGATAGTTTGCCATCACCACTAAAGAATGCAGGCTAAGTGTTTTCTCCCTTTTGGAACTTACTGAGCTAAATAATAAGAGAATAATATATTTGGACGACTTTTGGGGCACAAACTAATGTCATTACTTCAGGAAGGGAAGCAGAGAACATGAGGAATGAGGTATTTTTGTGCATTTGAGGCCACTTAAGCAAAATATCTCCAATACAGTCAACCTGTGTCTAAATTATGTGTCAGTAGGAGAAATTGTAGGTCTGGCATCACTTATGTTCATCTGACAATGTCTCCATATTGCTAAATCGTGTTGACAGTAACTTTGTTTATTGAAAACAGTGTCAGTTACCCCTTCACCCTCACATTGTGTCAGCCTATTCAGTATCATGGTTCTGCCAACTTGCTGTTAGGGAAAGTGGTATTGAATGCGTAATTTGCATTCTTTTATAAACAGAGAAGCTCTGTTTTCTGTGGTATTAAAGTCTTGCAGCATCCATCAAAGACTTTACTTTACTTGAGGATGACTAAAGAATATATCCTCTAGGTTTTCTGCTGAGAGCAAAAATCTGAAAGGATCTACAGAATAGAAATATTTGGAAAGTCTTCTCTAATAGTATCTTAAAGAAACATAGGATGCTGCGTTGTGCCGAGTCAGCCTATTAATCCATATATCCCAATATTATTAGCTTTCACTGTCAATTGCTCTTCAGGCTTAGTGGAAGGATCCATTGTCAGCCCTATCTGGAGATCCTTGATGTTCCCTGATGATCTTCCATCCAGATACCAGCGGAACCGGGTACTTAAATGGGCATGATCAGCTTTGGTATGCCTGTCTTGTCATTCTAGACAATTTGGTTCTGTAGTAGAAGGAATTTGTTGGCGTCTCAAGACATGGGAACTAGAAGAAAATGGGGGCCGAGGCAAACTGAAATGAAACAAAGCTACCTAGGGAATGTGGCAAAAATTAACAGTCAGAGAGAGGGAGGCAAAATATTGCTACACTCCAAAGACTAACAAATTTATTTCATTGTGAGCTTTCAGAAATCAAAATCTACCTCTTCATAGGTAAGGAATGAAAAGGCCCTTCTTCTCTATCCCCATGGTGGTAAGGATACATATAATAGACAGTATGACTATGGGACTATCAAGCTATACAGTAATTAGCATGCCCTAGTTAGGGTGATAAGCTTTATAGCAGCTGGATATGGCTGTCACAGGAGTACTAAGAATTGTTTATGGGATAGTGTGAGAATTTGATAAGAGCTATATTATACCTATCTTACAGCAGCCTAGGTTATTGATATGTGTACTGTACTAAGAGTCGTTTATCTTCATAATTAGGCCCTTAAAAGTTGCACTGAAACATTTATGCAGCAAATTCCTCTTGAGTTTCCTAATAGAGTGTCCTGGGAGATTAAAATGTTCTGTGTGCTGCTGTTCCAAATGTCAAATTTGTATCCCTTTTTTCACACAGAGACTGTCTGTCCTGTGTAACAAGCAGAAGGGCACTTCTGGTGGAAAATAACATAAATCATATTAGAGAATGAATAAGTAAATAACCGGCTGATACTAGGGCTCATATTGTTGGGATGCTTGAGAGAGCTGGCAGCATACATATGGAGGTATATTACAGGGTCTTGTTTCTGTCTCCATCTTCATTGTGTTCTACCAATTATATATCACTACAGTGGACCCTCGATTAACGATGCGTTTGAATAGCGTCATTTCTGCTTGCCGATGCGTCGTCACTCGCCACGTGACTATCTGCACAACAACAAAAAACTGTCGTGCTGATTAACGACTTTTTTTAACGTCGTGCGCATAATGACATTTTTTTGCCGGTAGATGGCGCAGCTGCCATTGAAAACCGCACAACGACGTTTCCCCTATAGTGACGCTACTTTGGGAACCAAGTAACGTCGTTATGTGAGGGTGTACTGTAGCTGGTTAAGACGGAAGGGTGTTTGTAGACACAGAGAGGCTGGCCCTTAAAGCCTGGGAGAAGAAGCCTGTATTGTCCATAATGAGCTGCAAGTCATTGATGATGCCTCTCAAGAGATTTACAGTACAATGTTTCAAGTTAGGAAGGATTAGATGTCGGCATGCTGTTGCCAGGGAACACCTTAGTGTATTTGCAATGCTTTCCACTCTTTGGGGAGACTCCTTCTATGTCCCCTCCTGGCTTAATTTTGCAGTGTCCAAGAAACTCACAGAGGGACTGATCAGGTTCAACCAAAGATTTATAGGATGTGTCGATATTGTCCACAAACAATATGGAAGCATCATTTTTGTAAGACCAGGTATTATAGCCCTCTCAGTACACTCTATTGAAGAGGACAGCATAGAAATCTTGACCATCAAACTGGATGCATGTATAGTAACAACTATTTATAAACCACCTAATATACCATTTTGCTTCAAAAAGTTGTCTAATATGGAAAAGCAGAACAGTTACTTTCTAGTTAGAGATTTCAACAGCCATAACAGGATAATTAAAATGGTGAAGCTGTAATAAAATGGGCAGAATCTCATTCAGTGTGCTTTATGCATGACTCTAACTACCCAGTTCATTTAACATTGACAGAGAGGCTACAATCCAGATCTAATTTTTGTTAGTGTCCCTGTAGCTCAGGGGTTCTCAACTTTTTGAGCTTGAGGGGGGGGGAGTGGATCACGCTCCCTCAGACGGTTGAGGGCCTGGACTGGTGTTCCCCTCTTGCTGCCACTGACAAAGAAGGCAATGGGGGGGGGGGTGGACCACCAGTTCGTCCACCAATACTCCAATACTCATGCCGCCGCTGAAGGCAGCCGGACCACCAGTCTGTCCCACAAACACTCCAACCCCCACACTGCCACCAACCGGATCACCAATCCGGCCTGCCAACACTCCCCCCCCCCACCATGCCACTGCCACTTCCCTGCTTACCAGACTGCCGTGGGTGAAAGAGAGGTCCTGCTTGTCCTTGCCCGCGTTCGGCCAGAGCAGCCCCAGGGACTGGTCTTGTCCTGGATCAGCAACTGGCTAAGGGACAGGAAACAGAGGGTAGCACTAAATGGACACTTCTTCAAGTGGAGGGAAGCAAAGAGTGGGGTCCCCCAAGGTTCAGTACAGGGACCCCTGCTTTTCAACCTCTTCATAAATGATCTAGAAGTAGGAGTAAATAGCAAGGTAGCCAAATTTGCTGACGACACTAAATTATACAGGGTAGTGAAAACTGTGAGAGATTGTGAGGAGCTCCAGAGGGATCTCTTGACACTGGGGGAGTGGGCAAATGAGCTTCAACACTAGTAAGGGCAGAGTGATGCACGTTGGGGCAAAAAACCCCAATTGCAATTATAAACTGATGGGGTCTGAACTCTGCGACAAACCAGGAAAGGGACCTTGGTGTCCTGGTGGACAACTCAATAAAGGTGTCAACCCAGTGTGCCTCAGCAGTGAAAAAAGCAAACTCAATGCTAGGGATCATTAGGAAGGGTATAGAAAATAAGTCAGCAAGTGTCATTTTGCCTCTTTATAAATCTATGGTGAGGCCCCGTCTGGAATACTGTGTACAGTTCTGGTCGCCATACCTCCAGAAGGATATTATGGAGCTGGAAAAAGTGCAGAGGAGGGCAACCAGAATGATTAGGGGACTGGAACACCTTCCTTACCATCTGAGGCTGCAACGGTTGGGCCTTTTCACTCTTGAACGTCGACGTCTAAGAGGTGACCGGATTGAAGTTTATAAAATCATGCACGGTGTGGACAAAGTAGATAAGGAAAAACTGTTTTCCCTATCGCACAACATTAGAACTAGGGGACACTCCATGAAACCTTTGGGTGCTAGTTCTTAAACAAATAAGCGAAAGTACTTTTTCACCCAGAGGATCACTGGTCTATGGAACTCCCTGCCAGATGAAGTGGTGACAGCTGTCAGTCTTGACAGCTTTAAGAAAGGATTAGACAAGTTCATGGAGGACAAAGGGGATCAATGGCTATAATCATGGATACCTAAGGACAACCTCCGGGTTGGAGAGATAGGCAGGATATCTCTAAATGCTATTTCCAGGGAATCCTAAGCAGGTGAAGGCATCTGCTTGAGAATACCCTGAAGCAAATGGTGAGCCACTGTGTGAGACAGAATGCTGGACTGGGTGGGCTGTGGCCTGTTCCAGCAAGGCTGTTCTTAAGTTCTTATGAAAGATGTGGTGGGGCGTGGGTGTCTGCTGCTTCTGCCACCTCAATCCTTCTCCCCCTCTGCTTAGTTTGGTGTGTCCCTAATGCCGCTCCATAGCAAAGAGGAAGTTGTAAGCATTCCTACAACTTCCACCCTGCTATGGAGCGGCATTAGGAACACACCAAGCCAAGCGGAGGGGAGAAGGATTGAGGCGGCAGCAGTGGGAGGGAGGGCATGGGCTGTGGCCTGGATTCGGCCCATGGGCCGTAGGTTGGCAACCCTTGCTGTACCTGAATAATGCTTTTCGAACATAGGCGACCCAATTCCAAACACTCAGCACAGAACCTTTCTGTGTCAGATCTCCTCAACCATTCTACCTCAGTCTATACTGTTCTATAGTAGGTATAATTACTCAAAAGCCAACTGGAAAAAGTTTATAACACACCAGAGAACTATGATCAATTTGTAAGTTTATTTTCGAAGGTTCTTATGCCTTCTTTCTAAATCTACAGGCCAATCTCCCTTAAGTGTTTAAGCCACTTAAACAATGTGTTTGAACAAATAATGTACAGTAAACTGTCTAGCCCCAAAATTGAACTGCTTCTAATTCCAGAACAGGGAGGTTTTGAAAATGACAAGAGTTGTATAGCTCAAATCTTAAATCAAACCTAATTTATAAAAGATGGTTTGAAAACACACAAAGTAACTGGAGTAGCATTAGTCAACCATATAGTGGCATATGACACTGTTTACCATCAATTGTTGCTCAGAAAACTACCTACTCACAGACTTGGTTGCTGTTCATGGCAAAGTTGAAGATTCTTTGTTGAATTTCAAGGGAGCATAGTCCCTGGAAGAATCAAAGGAATGGTTTGCCCCAAGTTACTGTCCTGACACTTACTTTTTAATAAAACTTTTAATAGAAGTTCTAAAAAAAATGGTTAGTTCATGCTCGATGAATTAAAATGTTTTCCCCTGAGCTGTGAAGGGAAAATCAGCATAGATGAAATTCCTGGAATGGGTATGTTAGTTAAACATTTGTGTTGCACATTTTAAAAAATAATGCCAGGATGCTACCTTGTGCATGTGCTATGTTTACAAAAAATCACGTAAACAACTGAGATAACACTATTGTTATCTGTATCGCAACCTGGATGGAATTCTCATTAGTGTTGGGATCAATATAGGGAATGCTCCATATCTCTGAAGAAGTGGATTTTGATCTATGAAAGCTCATGTTGAAATAAAACTGTTGGTACTTAAAATGCTACAATATTTTCCTCCACCCTTGATTTTTGTTAGAATACTGAGACAGATTAGTGTGGCTGATTCTGTGGAGATTGCTACCCGGGGAGTAAGAACCACAGCTTTTTTAACTGTTCTAGCACCTGGTTGGCATGTTGCTAATAAGGTATCACCTTGCTCCTGCATTTATATTATGTAAGGATCACATAGCTCTATTTGTTTTTTGGGGAAAGGTTATTTGTATTTTCGTAGTTGTTACAAATACAATGTATTGATAAAACCTAGAAAAGTAGGTTCTTCACAAATGAATATAAGGCTGGCTTAGTCACTCCTCTGAGTAGCATGTTAAACATTACAAATATGAATTATAACAATAATTAACAATACAGATAAAATCAACAGAAATAAGAACACTGCTATTGGCTTATTGTTAGTTCTCTGCTGTAAAAACTTTTTAAAAATGCAATTATCTAAAATCAGAGTAGAAAAGTATTCACTTGTCAAAAAGGTTATAATGTGGACACCAAGAAAACTGAAAAAGTCTGGCCATGTTATCTTGCTATGGTAATAGAATAGACCATACTGCCAGCATCTCAACGCTGAGAGGCGGCAATTAACTAACCTGACAACTTAATGGCTTTGGGTGGCGAAGTCCACAGAGAAGGGTGATGGTCCCCAAGTGGGTTGAATCCCACTTGAATCCATCTTGATGGAGGGCAGCAGCTTCATCAATTCTGGCCTGGGCCAATGAGGACTTTGTGTGCCAAAAAGGGCTCAGGACCAGAAAGTGGTTTGTGGAACTGGACCAGTGATACGGGTGTCAAATGGAAATGGAAGGTCACTGCATTATATTCTTCCCAGGACAATCTTCATGGATGGCTAATCGCCACGATGAGAGCCAATATTTGGAATCGGATACACACTTGGAGAAGAAGTAAACTTCTCTTGGGGAGGCATTACACAGATGGGTGCCACCATTGAAAAGGTCTACTTTCTTACAGCCACCTATCTCTTTACATTGGTGGAAAATGTTTTTTCTGAAGGACAGCTTTAGGAAGGTAGATGTGGACTCCATCTGATAACCTGTTCCCAATCTGTGTAAACCTTTATATATTAAAATTGGTTCATTAGCCTGAGTTAACAGACAGCCAACATAGATTACAAAATATTGACATAATGTGATGTTCTGTCCAGTTTAAGTAAGCAAGGCCAACTGTCAAGACTGGGCTAGCTATAGTTTCTGGACTCTTTTCAAAGGTGGCCTTTAAAAGCAACAGTAATCAAAATAGTAGGATATGGACAGTAAGTTTAAAACTCTTTATTGTCAAGGATGTAGTTAGTATGTGACCTTAAGTCATGGGTAGGGCATACTGTAGCCCACAGAAAACAATTCTTAAATCTAAAGAAAATTTGGGTGGGTCTTGAAATGGTTATTTGTGTCCTCTGATAGTGAAAGCCATTTCTTTGTTTTTTTCTTGACCACTTTTAATCATGGGATGCAAAAATCACCTGATTGATGAGAAGTTCATTTAAAAGGCAAATTGCAACCAATCCAAGACATGCAGTTAGATTTTTACTATATTAAACCAGTTGTTGAGAAAAAACAAATACAGGGGTATAGGGATAGAAGGTAGGGGTCCTCCCATGAAGTGTTGGAGTTAGATGCAACCCCAGGACCTCTGGAATTGCTTACCACTGCCATAACTTGATAGGCACTGCAAGCAACGCAAACCATTTCTTCCTCTAGTAACAGTATGGATATTGGATATGAGGGGAGGATGTTAGTAGGTCTAGGAGATGAAAATTGGCACCCAGATCTCTGATCTTTGCACTCCAGATGACAAATCTGGTACTTAGGGCGAATGCAGTCCTTTTCAGCACAGGCTGGTGGCCTGTTAATCACAGGTAGGAGGAAGGCATCTCTGTCTTGCTTGGATTGATTCTGCATTAATGGGTCCTCATCCAGTCCATTGCTTATGCTGGTTCACAACATCAATTGCCTTACCTGTCCTACATAGGAAGAAAAGGTACAGTGATACCTCATACAACGTCCAAACTTGGTTCCACAAGTTTGGACTTTATACGGATTTGGACTTTGTATGAGGCATGCAAAATCCTTGCCGCGATGCCTCGTACAACGTTATTTCCATAGAGATACATTGTACTGTAACAGCACAGACTTCAGGGCAAAGTCAAGGAAACAGACAGTAAACTGACAGAACTTTAAGAAATCATTGTCTAAAGCAGTGGTTCCCAAAGTGGGCTCCACGCCCCGCAGGGGACTTCAATTCCCAGAAGCCTAAGTCAGTATATTGGCTGATCAGTGCTTTGAGGAATTGACTTAGGCTTCCGGGAAATGGAGTCCAAAAACCAAAGTTTGGGAAACACTGGTCTAAAGGCTAACAACATTACAAAAACATGTCAAACAACCCTGATTGTCCAAGAACCTGAAGAATGCTGCAAAAATCCCAGGAATGCTTCTAAAAATTCTGATGAAAAAAACCAAAGTAATAATAATCCAAAATCACGCTCAAAACCACTCCTAAACACTCTTTGCCTTGTGCAAAACCCACAAGAGCAATGCACGCATGTGTCCTGTCTTTTATACTGCCCAGGCACAATGCAACCTGGGAAAAACCCAATGCCTCATACAAAGTCGAGCGACTTTGTATGAGGTAACTTTTCTCAAGAAATTAGACGATGTTGTATGAATTCGATGTTGTACGAAGCGGACTTTGTATGAGGTATTACTGTATATGTGTCGTTCAGGTATCAGGGACATCTTTCCTCCACATAAAATAAGAGTTGCAGAAGCCGCCATAACACAGCACTGGAACTAGTTTTCATAATTAAAATAGCACTACTACAGTATAATTGACCCCACATCCCAATTCAAGACAGCATTTGTTAATGTAAAAGCAGACAGAATTCTAAGAGAAGAAAATTTTCTCTCCTTCTCTCCTGGCATAAGAAAACCACTACGGTGTATAGTGAGGATTAGTAATAATAATACCTTCTCACACAGCAAGCACACTATCTGTCATACCTGTGTGATACTGAGGCTGGGATTGCTACAGCATTGACCTTTGCACCATTTCAGATCTACATGCCAGAGTATATTGATCTTACTATTCAAGAGGTTGATCAGATAAGCATGTACCCCTGTGTGTATTAATGCTTTGATGCTGCAGGCAGTAATTCTAG
This sequence comes from Bradypodion pumilum, assembly GCA_035047305.1. Classification (NCBI taxonomy): domain Eukaryota; kingdom Metazoa; phylum Chordata; class Lepidosauria; order Squamata; family Chamaeleonidae; genus Bradypodion; species Bradypodion pumilum. The sequence continues at coordinate 174,971,287 of JAWDJD010000002.1, read as the reverse complement.
CTTTCTGAGTTTTTGAAAGACAGCTTTGAGGGTAGGTTATCTAGGTAGCAAAGAACAGTAAGCCCACCCAAGGCTGTGCTGTATACTTATCCAGTGCTATTTAGACTACCGTTTCTGGGATTGGGCATTTTCTATCACATTCTGTGTTATTCATATACCCAAAATTTTTAGCATGACTCAACCACTCTAAGCAAGATCAACATAAATGGGAACTATTGGTGTGGCACTGCAGCCTTCTATTGATAGATGTTTTTGCTGTGCATTTTAGTAAAACGTTTCCTCTTTATTGCAGCAGAGCCAGTGTTAACTTTGATTCACTGGGAGATATGTTCCATCCATGGTTTTGGGAAGACTAGTTTCTTCTGGTAACAAAGGTGGCGGCTAAGTTTCAGATGGACAGTGCCAATGCAGTGATGGTAGCTTTCGGCTTGGCTTGCTGCTCTTCAATTTTGGTTTCTCACATTTTATTTTAGCCTTTCTGCTCAGGAGCTTTGGTGGAGGCAGGGAAAATTTGAATTCAGACTTTGATTCTTTCAGGTTAACAGCATGAAGAATTAAGCCCCTTTAACTCTTTCAGCTTCAGTTGCAGACATCATATGAGATGCTGATAAGCCTTCAACAAGGCGGTCTTTTAATGATTTGCACAATTGGGAGGGAAATTATTCTTTCTACATATTGGCATTTTGAATGCATCTTCCTCCCAAGAGTCTGGCTGTTTCATTGGTCTAAATTTATTTGGCAGTGTATCACCAAAGATTCAATTATGAATTTCAATCAAGACCCCTTTCAATCAGGATTCAGGCCCGGACATGGTATGGAGACAGCATTGGTCGCACTGATGGATGATCTCTGGCGAGAGCGGGATGGTGGTCATCCGACCATCCTTGCTCTCCTTGACCTCTCAGTGGCCTTCGATACTGTCGACCACGGTATCCTTCTGGAACGGCTCAAAGGATTGGGGATCCAGGGCACTGTGTTGTCCTGGTTTTCCTCTTTTCTGGAGGGCCGTACCCAGTCAGTGTGGTTGGAGAGTGAGAGATCCAGCCCTAGGCCCCTTAAATATGGGGTGCCGCAGGGCTCGGTGCTCTCTCCCCTCCTTTTTAACATCTACATGAAGCTGCTGGGTGAGATCATCAATTCCCACAGGGTGCGGTACCATCAGTACGCGGATGACACTCAGTTGTACATCTCGGCCCGTGGGGACCCAAGTGATGCGGTCAAAGTCCTGTCTGGATGCCTGGAGGCTGTTGGGGTCTAGATGGGGGACAATGGGCTTCAGCTGAACCCTGGCAAGACTGAGTGGCTTTGGGTTGGGGGTCCAGGGTTATCCAGTGAGCTACCACCTCTAGTCTTGGATGGAGCAGCCTTGCTCCAGACAGACCCAGTGCACAACTTGGGGGTCCTCCTGGACTCGCGACTGCTGCTAGAAGAGCAGGTGGTGGCCGTGGCCAGGAGGGCTTTTACTCAACTTTGAGTAATTCACCAGTTGCACCCGCTCCTGGACCGGGACTCCTTACTCATGGTCACTCATGCTCTGGTCACCTCCAGACTAGATTACTGTAATGCGCTCTACATGGGGCTGCCCTTGACGGCCATTTGGAGGCTACATCTGGTTCAGAATGCAGCGGCACGGGTGGTGATGGGATGTGGACGTTATGCCCGTGCCTCCCCACTACTCCGGGAGCTGCACTGGCTACCAGTTTGCCTCTGGGTGCAATTCAAGGTGCTGGTTTTGACTTTTAAGGCCCTATATGGCAGTGGGCCAGGATACCTGAGACCGCATCATCCCGAGAGTGTCTGCCCATCCAACCAGAGTGGACCGGAGGGGCTCCCTAGTTGTGCCTTCAGCTAGAGGGGCCCGCTTCTCTGGCACACAAAGAAGGGCCTTCTCCGTGTCTGCACCAGCCCTCTGGAACCTCCTTCCAACAGAATTGAAGCTACAGACAGAATTGCTGCCCTTCAGGAAAAGTCTGAAAACCTGGCTGGTAGGGCAGGTGTGGGGCCTTAATGGGAATACGCCCCGGCCTGTTGGCTCATTCCCAGTTAGCGCTTAGTTAATATCACTCCCTTTTTGTTGTTGTATCCCCCCCCCATTCCCTTTTATTTCTTTTTATTCTTTTTATTGGGGTGGGGGTGTAGTAGGGTGGGGAAGTGAGTGGGCGATTTAGGATTTTAAAATCTGTTTTTATACATTTTTAACTGTTGTACGCCTCCCTGAGTCGTGTTCTCCTGATTGGGTGGCATATAAATTTTTAAAAAATAAATAATAATAAATAAATAAACTTATCCTGTGATTAAATTGTCTTTTAAAGGTCTGAATACTTAAGCCTTCTCCATGGTCTGACTCCTTTGTTCTTTATTCATTCATTCATTTATTTATTTAAATTTATATGCCGCCCCCTCGCCTTGGAGCGACTCCGGGCGGCTCTTAACAGCATAAAACATAAAAACAAAGACATAAAAACCATCCTAAAAGAAAAAAGAAAAAATGCCTAAAAACCTTAAAACAACCCAATTCAAATCCTAAAAAGCCCCAATTAAAACTATAAAAGACCCACCCTCCCCACCCTTGGTGGAAAAGGGATACTTTTCTTAGATGAGCCAACGGGCGATAGCCACTTCCCCGTCAGCACCCCACACTTGCCCTGCCAGACAGGTTTTAAGCCCTTTCCTAAAGGGCAGCGATTCCGTCTGCAGCCCGAGTTCTACTGGCAGGAGCTTCCACAAAGTCGGAGCGGACACAGAGAAGGCCCTCCTCCTTGTGCTAGAGAGGTGAGCCCCTCTAGCCAATGGCACATTGAGGGAGCCCCTCTGGTCCACTCTGATTGGACGGGCAGACACTCTTGGGGCGACACGGTCTCTGGCCTACTACCATGTAGGGTTTTAAAGGTAATTACCAGCACCTTGAATTGCACCAGGAGGCAAACTGGTAACCAGTGCAGCTCCCGAAGTAGAGGCGAGGCACAGTCATAACGCCTGCACCCCATCACTACACGGGCTGCAGCGTTCTGGACCAGATGCAGCCTCCGAATGGTCATCAAGGGCAGCCCCATGTAGAGCGCATTACAATAATCTAGTCTGTAGGTGACCAGAGCATGTGTGACCATGAGTAAGGAGTCCCTACCCAGGAGAGGACGCAACTGGCGAATTACACGAAGTTGTGCAAAAGCCCTCCTGGCCACGACGGCCACCTGCTCTTCTAGCCGCAGTCGTGAGTCCAGGAGGTCCCCCAAGTTGTGCACTGGGTCTGTCTGGGGCAAAATAGCCCCATCCAAGTCCAAAGGTGGAAGCTTGTCTGTCCTTTAAATCAACATGTGGTCTTCATTTGCTCACATTAAAACTGCCATGGTCAACATACACAGGCTTTATGGAACCTCGTGGGGCCACTTTTGTAGCTTCCAACCCACCGCAAAACTTTTTTAAAAAGTTTTTTTTTTTAAAAAAAGTAGTTTTTCAACCCTCTCTTTCCGTCTCTGACATAGTGTGGAGCAAACGTTGCCATATTCTGCCATTATGTTTGCTCACAAGCAAACTAAGCCCCCTTTGCTGCCTGCTCTGTAAGTTGTACCAACATTTTTTGGGGGGAACTATCAAAACAGGACAAAATTTCACCAGGGTTCTTGCTCCACTAGGTCTGCCTACTTCAAAGAGATTTTGGTGCTTGATATTGGCCAGACAGCAATATGGTCACATTGTAATTTAGCATTAGGTCGCCCTTGCTCAAAAGCCAGTTGTACCTGACTCTAGTGTAAGGTGCTCATTCCGTTTACAGCCAAAGAGCCAGCACTGTCTGCATCTGCAGACGTTTCTGTGAGCACGTGGCAGGCATAACTAGACATTGGAGTGTACAGGATACTATTTACCTTCCCACCGAAGCAGTACCTATTTATCGACTTGCAATTTCTTGCTTTCGAACTGCTAGGTTGCCAAGAGCTAGGACAGTCTTGCAGCACTCAGGTCTTGATCTGCTAACCTGCCGACCTTCCAATCATCAACTTCAGCATCTTAACCACTAAGCCACCTCAGTCTCACATTTAACATTACAGACTGCATATATTTAAAAACATGCTTTTGATTAACTTTAAATTATTTTTACTTCATTGTTGTTTTAATATCTAAATATGCTTTTTATATTTTGACTTATTGGATTTTAAGCTACACTTATCTGTTCAATATTCTGAGATACACCTTGAGGCATTTTATTGTGAGAAAGGTGGGAGATGAAGAAAATGAACAATAATGCCTGGGTTTTCTCGGTCTCTTCACAAGTTTCGACTCTCAGAGGCATGATAACTACAGTTGCAGTCATAACAGCTGCAATGTTTACAAAATTTTAAATCTCGATAGCAATATAGGTTTTAAAATTGATCAATGATAATTAGATAGCCAAGGTATTAAGAGAAACCATTATAGTTTTTTTTATAAAAAAAATCAACTGTAAAAGTACTACTTTGTGTATTCCAGAATAACTTCAGCAGTTTCCCCTTCAGGAAGAAGAGTATGTTAAATTGATTTTTGCAAGCGAAGCTTGCTAACTGAATGGATTCTGGAAGGCAGATGGTCCAGATTTTTGTGCATCACACTTTTGTCAATAATGATAGGTTTTATCCAGTAATATAGAAGAGGATGTCCACTTACATACAAGTAATTTCTTGCCACTTCCTCCATTTTCCTTTCAGTGTTAAAGAGAGGTCTGCTAGCCAGCAGTTGGCAGAGCAGTAAGGCAAGAGTGTTTTTGATTTTTTGTGAACAATAGTGTTCAGGATGGGAAATTATATTCCAGTGGCTAATAGGAGTGTGCCAAAAAACTGTGATTAGATTTTTGGATGGCAGTCGGTGTTCTCTAGCTGTAAATAGTATCTGCAAGAATTTATTTCCTTTTTTCTCCCTTTCCTTTCCAGTACCTCTAGTCAAATAAACTCCAATGCCACCAGGAGATTTGTGTTTAAGAACAAAAACTGTTGGTTTTTTAATTGATTAATGGACTGAATGACAAAGGGCAGATGCAATTTCCAATCTCCCTTTCTCTCTATTTTTCAGCCGCATTCACTGCTAATTTGTCTCTTTCATTTTTTACTTTGGCTTCATACACTAGGCAGGTTTTTAAAACAAAACCTCTCCATTTGTTTGATCCTTTGGAACCAAGATTAGAAGACAGGAATTTTTAAGATAGAAAAATAACAATATCAGGAAACTGGAGTATGAAAAAAAGCAGCCACAGGGGAGAAAGGAAAATCTGATGTGGATTTTGGTAAAACAGAAGGAAGGTCTGTCTTCTGCAATTTTTATTCTGTTTATTTATTTATTTATTTTTGAAAACAGATGCTTCCTTTTACCGTGCTACCAGCAAAGTAGGTACAGTGTTTAATTTCCAGAAAGACACCTGGAGGAAACAGTACAAATGCCCTTCGTACCATTGCCACTGCTGCTACTCTTCCTTGTCTCATTGTTCCTTTTGATAATGACATTTTGGCATGCGTATGGAAAGGACTCTTGATTTGAAAGTCCATAAAAGACAGAGTGCAATAGACCACTTATAATTTAATTAGTTTGTGCCTAATTCTGATTTCAAGTACTATATAGGGTAAAGGTAAAGGACACCCTTACTCGAATGCCAGGCTTATCAGACTAGGGTTCAGTGCTCAGCTCTGTTTATAGCCAAAGAACTATAAATATTTCTGTGGACATGTGGCAGGCAATGCCTAGACACAGGAATGCACAGAATGCTGTTTACCTTCCCACCAAAGTGTTACCTCTTTATCTACCTGCAATATCTTGCTTTCGAACTGCTAGGTTGGCAGGAGCTGGTACAAAGACGAGGGCTCTTGGGTCTCGAACTGCTGACCTCCCGACCTTCCAGTCATCAAGTTCAGCATCTTAACTATCTAAGGGTGTGGCCTTAAATGAAACAGCGAGACTGGTCACAGGATGTTTAAAACCAACCCCAGTACAAAAATGCATTACTTAGCTGGCATTCCCTCCATCCAAATTCCGCCGAGAAAGTGCTGCTCAGAAAGAGTGGGTCAAAGGAAGATCCTCAGGAACACCCCTGCTATTTGATCACCAGCCACCAAAGCAGAGACTGAAATCAAGGCATAGCTTCCTCACAATGTCTGCCCCTCCGAACAACCAGCCGCCACAGACCGCCTTAGAACTATGGAAGGTGAGCAAGGAGCTACCAGATAACTGGGCAGAGCCACATGACTCTTTACCGCCTGGCCAAGAACAACCATGGCCTATATGGAAAGCTTAAATAGACTGCGTACAAGGGTAGGAAGATCAAGGGCTAATCTGAAAAAGTGGGGTTTCCCTGTAGATGACAGCCTGTGTGAACGCAGAGAAGTACAAACTATCTCCCATATGATACGATGCACACGGTGCCCCTCAACGTGCACTGAGGAGGACCTTAAGTTGGGAAGAGGAAATACTGTCGGAGTGGCCCAGTATTGGGCAGATGTCATCTAGCCCTTTTTAGTTCTATTTTGTTTTTAGATGTGTTAATTTTAGGTTTGTATTTTATTATATGCTGGTGGTGCCTCTGACACGAATAAAGAAGAAAGTAGTTTATTTAGCTGAAGGACCTGCCAGGATTGTTCTTCTGATTTTACACACTGCAGCAGAGCCAGTGGGTATACGTGCTGTTTGACCGGCCAGGATACTTGCAGAGCAGCAGAAATATGAACTTGTTCCAGATGTCTCTATAAAAAGGGTAGATGCGGAGAACATGCTCTATGGTTTCAGTTAATCCAGTGTCACAGGGGCATAGTCTCTCTCTGACAACATTTAAATTGAGAATATGTTCTCAATGTGTATACATGTTTAAAAGATCCTTTTTCACTTGATTTTCAAATGTGCTTTTCGATCTGAAATTGATGTAATGTGTACATATTATGAACATTGCAATCTCATGTTATGTATTGGATGAAAATACCTTGTTTTATAGCTCACAGGGTTTCATAGTTTTATAGCTTCAGGAAATCTTTGCAGCATGAACATTTCTACTAATCAACTTTTGACTTATCTTCAAAGGATTATCCATGTACAATAGGAGTTTTTGGTCTTGGCCAGATTTTTTTTTGGTGGGAAAGAAAGAAGTGTTCTGTAGGGCTGTTTTGCAGAAAAGCTTTCTAGATTCTTTTTATTCAAGGGAACTAGTTCATAGTAATTAATCTTATAATTGTGGATCTTGTGATCAGCTCCCTGAGGCGTCCTGGAGTTCCTTGAAAACCATTGCTGTAGATAATATAAGAATAATAAGACACTAAGTTATCATAAGACTTTTGGATAAGGCTGTAAACGTACTTTGAAAAGTTCTGTTTGGCACTGGTGAACATAGTATACAGTAGGTTGTTTTTCAAGCAAGCAAATAAAAACAAAATATGGAAAGCCCATTCTTCTATTTACACTCACTTTTTAAGTGAGTATCTCTTGACTTTGTTTCACAAAATATTATCAGCAAATATTTTACTTTGTTTCAGAGATCCAACATATTTTGATGAAAACTGGTTAAACAGAATCAAAACAGAAGTTGGAGACAATTGGAGACTGAAGGTATTTTAATTGCTTAATAGTAATGTTTAAGTCACAGAGTATTGCAATTTTATATGCATTTTGGGTTGCTTAAGGTGGGTTACACATTTAAAATAAAATGTCAGCTAAATATCAACTTAAATGAAATGTGTAATAATTGATTCTTTCTTAGTTCTTCTATGTTTTGCATACAGTATCTTTCAATTTTGTTCATATTTGGTGTACAGTAATTGATTTCCTCTGACATTTCAATCCAGTACACCTACATTGTGCTTTTGTTAATCTTGAGGGTTTATTGGGACACTACAGAAGTTATTATTAAATGTGCTTCATTCTTTAGAATAAATTTGGGTTTGTTTGTCCTGAGGTGTCTTGTCACAGGCTGTGTTCTCAAAGAAACTAGCCAAAACAGAATTATATTGCTCCTTTGACTGCTAGTGGCCCATAGGATTAATGATCTTCCCTTTTATCCATAAGGCAGTGGTGGTGAACCTATGGCATGCGTGCCAGAGGTAGCACTCGGAGCCCTCTGTGGCCACCCATGCAGTCACCCCAGCACAGTTTGCCCCGCCCCTCTGCCCAGCAGCCCAATGGGAGCACTTCCTCCCTTCCCCAGCACAGAGTTCCCTCCCCCCTCTGCCCAGCAGCCCAATGGGAGTGTTTCCTCCCTCCCCTGTTGCTGTGTTGGCACTTTGCAATAAATAAATGGGTTTTGGGTTGCAGTTTGGGCACTTAGTCTCTAAAAGGTTTGCTATCACTGCTATAAGAGAATACAGTAGAACCCTGCATAATGAAAAAATTGGTTCCACGATGTCTTTCGTTATACAATTTATTTTGTTATACGAAGTATGCATCGTATAATGAAAATCCCTATGGGATTTTCATTGTACGATGCATCCCATAGGGATTTTTGTTGTACGATTTATCCCATAGAGATGCATTGCTTCGTATAACAAACAAAAAATTCATTATACAGGGTATAGCAGTTAGCGCAAATCGTCTTTGTTATACGAATTTTTCGTTATACAAAGCGTTTGTTATGCGGGGTTCTACTGTAGATACATTTATTAGACAACTTTCCTGTAGACTGGTATTTCTCAGTTTACTTCCCACGTTCTTCCTAGAATCAGGGTTGTAGAATCTGGCTTATTGAACTCAAAGTTGCTAAAAAGTGCTAGAAAATGTAAATATTTCCCCTATTTTGTGGATGTGGAGATGCTGGAGGAAGAGAGAAATCCTTTTCCAGGTTTTCAGATCTTAATAGAATTCAAATTGCAATTGTGTGCAAAGATTCACATCATTTTTCAATTACAGTTCTTGAGCTTTGTTTCCTAAGCCCAAACATACACGTAGGTTGAAATCCTATTGCTTAGCATAGTAAGTTGCAACTAGAGTAGGCCCACTGAATCAATGGAAATGTGGTGAAATGATGCCTCCATAAATTCCAGTGATTTAAATGGGCCTACCCAATGATGCACTCCAAATTTTTTACTACCACCTCCGTGGGCAGGGCCAAATCTGTGGGCATGGCCAACACAATGGGCTATGGAGGTGGAGGTGGCCGGCCAGGTGGGCATGGCCTGGGGGAATTTCCGCTACCGGTTCTCCCGAACAGGACGGGACCTGCTTCAGTGCATCACTGGGCCTACCCACATTGCAACTTGCTTTAGTAAGTGAGGAAGTGGAGGGGGCAGCACATTAAACTGAATGTCTGAAATGGGCTGAGGGGGCAATGTTAAGTAAGAAGTCTGCGCAAACGGTGTGGCAAGAAAGCCTGCCTGTTCAATGTAAGGTTAGAGCAAGCACTGACGTGTAACTTTCTGTCAGTCAGCTGTGCTTTGAAGCCTTATCCCTTTCCTGCATCTCTCCATTACCTTTAAGCAGCCTGTAAATGTGTAGTTGGCCTTCTGTTTGCTCTACAGCAGTGGTTCCCAACGTGGGGCCCATGCACCACAAAGGGGGACTTCAATTCCCAGAAGCCTAAGTCAGTACATTGACTGATCAGTGCTTTGGGAAATTGACTTGAGCTTCTGGAAATTGAATTCCAAAAACCAAAGGTTGAGAAACACTGCTCTACAGCATAGTTAAGAAGACTGGATTAATCTTTATATTTGGAGTATATTTTTTGCAGTGGAACAGAGTTGTTTTCTTTTGGAGCCTTTTTCAGTCTAACCTGCTGACATGAAGGCAAAATAGGCTCCTCTTGACTTGTTAAAATCAAGCTATAGAAAGGAAGTGTTACATATATTCATTATTCCATAGTTTCTCATTTTAAAGTCGGAAAAGCTCTTGCTGAAATGTTTTCCTAATTGCTTTTTGGTAGTATTCTTTTCAAAGAGAACATAATAGTCCAGGGGTTGTTAACCTTATTCTGTCAGGGGCCGGGTCAGACAGTTGAGGGGGCCGGACTGATGGTCCCCACACCATTTACGGCTGTCATAAACACATTTGCAACAGCTGCAGACTCATTTACGGCTGCCATAAACACGTTTGCGACAGCCGTGGACTCATTTATGGCTGTTGTAAATGCATTTATAACAGCCGTAAATGAGTCCTTGGCCAATTCTGGCAGTGGCGGCTGGAGCAAGGGCAGGGGCTGGATTATTTGGCGCCACAGGCCGGATCTGGCCTGTGGGCCATAGGTTGTCTACCCTTGTAATAGTCTATAAATGGCATTTTTTTCTCTCCTTTGGCCTTGTGATTCAAAGCTGATCTATAGAATTAGTGATAGTTCTTGTTTACACACAGTAAATGGTGCTGTCCTTGTAAAACACAATGAAAGTAAAAACAGTTGGAGAAGATGAGGCACTGGCAATGAAAGTATGTTTTTCTGTTTGTCACCAAAAACAGATGCTCAGATACATCCCAGTACTACTATTGCAAGTGAATATATTTGCAACACAATTAAAGAACTATAGACGTGATATGGCAGAATTTATCCGAAGGCTATGTTTTGCACAGATATGTCAACTCTGTCCCTTTTTAAAAATTGTTCAAAATACAAACAGTATATCAAACAGACAGGCTTGTTTCCCCTTTTTAGAGAACTCAGAAAACAAATAAAAAAAATTACTGCCCAAACTTGGTATTTTATGTAAATGTTTGAAACATTATTATTTGAAAAATAATGTCAGTTTGAACTAATGCAATTAAACACCATCTCTCCCCCCAAAAAGGTGTTTGTTTGTTTGTTTGTTTAGGAATAATTTTCCAGAAGCCTGTATACATTCATGGCACAGTGCTTGCTTTTCTCAGGTTTTAGACCAACATTGTTCTTCAGACCAAAACAACAGAACCTGTGATCTGGCAGTGAGTTGTTTAATTTTTCCAGTAAATTCAGTCCTCCCAATGAGCTGTGCTCCTTTTTTCCTGCTTGATAACCCTACAGGTTTCATGGCAAATCTTTATTGATGGCAAATCTTTATCCCCTACATTTACACTTAAATGCATTTGCTCAATAAAGATGTTCAGCTTCAAGATTTTTTTTTGTTTTTATGCAAAAGAAAAAATAGCAAGTGCTCTTTCTTTTTAAGGAATTCTGGGGAAAGAAAAGAGGTAATGAGGCATTTTTGAATGAAGTGGAGTGACTTTTTCAGGTTATAAATTTACAGGTCCTGTGAAAGATTTGGTTAGGAATGTCCAAAGAATTTTTGGAAATTGAATAGAAAGAAATATAATGTAGGCCTGACGCTGCTTCCAATCTGGCCAGGTTATCCTGCTATGGTAATAGAGTAGACCAGGGGTCCTCAACCTTTTAAAGCTGTGGGCCAGATCATGCCCCCTCAGACTGTTGGTGGGCTGGATAGGTGTTACTGCAGCTGGCAGTGGGGGATGGGAGTGGGGGGGTTCAGGGTGGTCCCACACCGCATCCACCCACTACCCCCACTGCCACCAGAGGTAGCAGGACCACTCACAAGCCACCCCGTCACTGCACCCACACCACCGCCACTGCCAGTGACCACACGGAGCCACTCATCACTCCCCCACATGCCGCTTCCCTGCTTACCGGCCTGTAGGAGCTGCATGGCACCACATCATCCACCCCTCGCTCCAGCCGCTGCTTCTGCCACCACTGCCTCAGTCCTTGTCCCCTCCGTTTGGCTTGGCGTGTCCCTGCTGGCGCTCCGTAGAAGGGCGGATGTTGTAAGCTTTATAACATCCATCCTGCTATGGAGCGCTGTTAGGGACATGCCAAACCAAGAGGAGGGGACAAGGATTGAGGTGGCGGTGGCGGAAGCAGCAGCTGGAGCAAGGGCATGGGCCGGATGATTTGGTGTCATCGGCCGGATCAGGCCTGGGGCCCATAGGTCGTGAACCCCTGGAGTAGATCATACTACCAGCGATTCAACGCTGAATGTTATGGAATGGTTAACTAACCTGACAATCCTGAGGACTAATTGCTTTGGGTGCTGAGGTCCACAGGGAATAGTGATGGCCCCCAAGTGGATTAAATCCCACTTGAATCTCATCTTGATGGAGGGCAGCAGTTTCATCAATCCTGGCCTGGGGCTGAGGAGGACTTTGCGTGCCAAAAGGGCTCAGGACCAGAAAGTGACTTGCGGAACTGGATCATTGGTATGGGGGTCATGCTGCAATGTGGAAGGCAGATGAAAGGCCAGAGCATTATATTCTCAGGACAGTCTTCATGGCTGATCGCCATGAGGATCTCCAATATTCGGATACAGCAGCAGAAGAAGAAAAATGCTGCCTGTTCATCCCATAGTGTCCTTTGAAGCGTCTCTAGTGGTTTTCATGTGCACAGGAATTTCTTACTCTTCTCTCACTCTCAGGCAGTTTCTTGAGCTTTTTTAGAGGCTGCTTCTAAAGCTGTGCCTCTCTGGACAGGCAAGTACAGTACTATCAAAGTAAGGAATTAGAAACCTTGCTTGTTTGCATAGCGTGTGAGACAAAATGCATTTTAAATTCTAACTTGCAGAAGGAAATCACCCTTACATATGGGAGGCACATGAGAGTTATAGATCCAACCCACAAATCCATTGGTGTAAGTAGTCCCTGTGTCTGTTGAATTTTCTGTGTCCCCTGTAAGAAGGGAAATTTGGAAATCAGAAAATAATTCATTTACAGAATCATAATTTTGTGATCTTAAATGATTGATGCTTTAGGCAATTAAAAAAAGACCTGCTTCTAGCGACAAACATAAATTCTGATAGACCTCTATATGTGATTGTGCTTTTGTGTGAGCTACAGTATCCCATTTTCTGATTATTATTTTTACCCCCTTCTCTTCTGAAAGGTGAGCAATCTGAAGAAAATTTTGAAAGGAATTTTGGATTACAATCATGAGGTAAAGGCTTTTTTTTTTGCACCATGAACTGTCAACATGAATTTCAATCAGCTTTCATTATAATTTTTATTATTTTCTTTGTGTACCCTGTGGGCAAATAATTAAGGATAAAAGTTCACCTGTCTAATGTAATTCATTTTGTCAACATTTTAGCTTTAAGTCTAATGTTTAATACAGAAAGAAAGCCTGTTTCCCCTGTTATATTTTCTCCTTTGATTATAAACTTCGGACAGACTTTGATGGCAAGGTTTTCTATTTTCTGTTTTTAAACAATAGCAGATGTTCTGTGACATAGTTTCTTTATTGGATCTATTTCAGTTGTGGCTGTCACACTTTTGACAGTCTGTTTAGATTAAATGTATGGTTTTGCTTTGGAGGTGATGTAAAATAATAAAAAGACTGAGCTGTATTTTCCATATAATCTCTTCTTATTTAGAATAAAAAATGCTATGTTTCTTTGATTCAAAATCACATTTCTCATATCTCCAGAAGAAGTTTGAGATTAAGAGGAAGCCTTAAGAAATTGCTTTTCTTAACAGATTTGTAATACAAAAAGAACTAAACGCAATTTCGTTAGTGCTGTATTTTAAAATTTCTCGTTTCACAAAGACAACTGAGATAAACAAATACTAATTGTAGAAGACTGTGGTAAAGGGGTTTACCAAACCATGTTTTCTTTTCCATCAGCATTCTTTGCCATCAGAATTATGGTGATGTTTTTGATGGTGGAAAACCCATTATCAGTCTTTGTTCAAGTCATAAGCAGTTTAGTTCTTTAGATATTTTGGACCCAGTTTAAACAAATTCCAGTTGATATAGCTGTGATAAGACATTATGGGAGTAATTGGACAAAGCTTTTAGGAAACCAATTCACATGTTTGATTACAATCACCTTCATTTTGACTAGGCAATAGCATGTTGTGCTTGATGTTGAAGTATTTGCTGTTTAAGTTCAGAACCTTTGCTTAGTGGACCGTTTCCCAAACTATGTTCTGTGGAACACTGGTGTTCCTTAGAAGGTCAATAAGTGTTCTGTGAAAAAAATATGAAATTCCGGTAAAACTCATTGGCAATATGTGATGCCACAGCGTGTTCCATTAAAATTTTAGGATTTGTAAAGTGTTCCACAATAGAATAAGTTTGGGAAACCCTGGCTTAGAGTATGTTTTCACCAAATACTAAATTGAATTAATGTTATAATATAGGTGTGGACTTGTGCCAGCATTAATATCAGTTGTGCAAATAGAAGCCAACTCATTTTGTCTCAGATCTTTAAACTGTGAACTAAATTTGTGGATGCTAAATACGGAGAGGACTTTATTTTCCCCTGAACTCTCATGAGAGATGGAGGGCAAGAGAAATTGTCAGGTCTTTGCAACAGCATGGCAGAATGGACCGTAGAATAAAATCTGTAGATAAGGGAAGGATTTATCCATTTACATTCTCCCTTCCCTATATTATTAACACAACTCCCTATTGTTCAGTTACAATTGCTTGGTGGAGTTAAGCCTTCTGCTGAATATGTGACCCTCCTGAGTGATTCCTGACATCCCAATCATTGGCTGTGTTGGCTGGGGATGACGGAGGTGGAGTCAAACACTATGAAGTAGAGGTTTATACATTTCCATCTATTGAACTAATTTGGCCTTGAGACTTTGAAACATCTCCGATAATGAAAGAGTGATCTCACTCTACTAAATACAATGTCTGCTTATTGGTCTGATTGTATTTTCATCTTTGCACAGATTTTGGGGCAGCAAATCAATGATTTTATCCTTCCTGATGTCAGCCTGATAGGGGAGCAGTCAGATGTTGCTGAACTTGGAAGAATGCTTCAGCTTATTTTGGGTTGTGCGGTAAACTGTGAGCAAAAACAAGGCAAGTTCCACTTGAATTTAAAGAGAACACACACACACACACACACACACACACACACACACACACACACACACACACACACTCTCTTAATTGTCAGGCTAAAATGTGTTAGACGTGTTTATAAAGTGTTTCTGGCAACTCTGGGTTTAGAAGGAATGCTTTTAGTCTGTAATATATAGTGAATTGAATCCATATACAGTACAGTAGTTAGTTATCCAAATAGAGTTATTTATCCTTTTGATTGTTATAAATATGAAATGTAACATGCCAAAATTGCTGTGTTACAGAGTATATCCAAACCATCATGATGATGGAAGAGTCAGTTCAGCATGTTGTCATGACAGCCATTCAGGAGGTAAGTAGTTGTATAAAGGTACATAGAATAGAAGATGTATAACCTCGATTTCAGCTGTTTCTTTCTGTTTAGCAGAAATAGACAATTCACAGAACAAATAAAACTTTAAGATACTGTACCCTGTATTTGTCGTCCTTCCGCAGACAAACTCACATTATCTAATGCAGATTAAATGTTTAATCAATAATTCCACTTTTCTTTAAATCCAGAAGGTTATAACTTCTGGATATTGATACTAAGTTCCCTTCTTGTCTTTCCTACCCTGTGGCTCCTATAATATTTTAGAACTACTAGTCTAGTTAGACATAATATATCATTAACCTTTATTTCTGTTAATGAGTTGGGATGATCATTAAGGCTGTAGTCCTGTATACTCTTACCTGAGAATAAATGCTACTGAACTCACTGGAAGCAGTATATGCATAGTATTGAGCTGTAAAGATCTTAAGTGAACATAGGCACAATCCTATCTAGTTAGGCTTACTTTAGGCTGGCTGAACAGACTTAGAGGGGAGGGATTTCAACTGAGGAAAAAAACTAAAAACTGCAAGTCCAACACAATCACCATGAAAACTGAGTTGACAGTTACCTATAGGCAGCTAGCAACCAGCCCAAGGGTTTGGCAGTTCTAAAAGTACTTGTGTTGGCACAAGAGGCTTATGCCTGTCCAAATCAACTTTAGTGATCTTAACCTGGATTTAGGATTGTGCCCAGAGTCTTAAAAATAGTTTTTTTGGTCAGTTGTATTTGAGTTTTACTATTTGATAGTATGTGCAGTATTTTAGAATATTGGTAAATTGTGATCAATTTAAAATAAAACAATATTTGTGCTGTATTATTGTGAACCCAAGTCTAACAAAAGTTATATATAGTTAAGTTCTGCTAAGTAAGGTGGAAAAGTTAAATGTGTGCTAGGACCTCTGCCATTGACATTAATGGGACAAAGAATTATTGAACTTTGACCATCTCAGGTTCCAGACCTTATTATCCTACTGTTTTACCTTAGAATTTAAATCCCTGCTCAGTCATGGAAGCTCAGGGAATTTGTGTGGAAGTGGTAAAGCCACTCCTTAAATATTTCAATCACCTTGAAAGCAAGGATAGAGTTGCTATAAGTTGGTTTCAACTTGACGGCACATAACAAATACTGCAGAAGACGACTCCCTCTAGTTAATTTTTATATAATTTTTAAATAATAATACAAATTATAAAGATATTATAAACAAACCTATTAGTCATAAAACTAACAATAACAACTACAATAAAAAATAACATAAGAAAAATAAAACAAAAAAGAAATAAACAATTGCATTAACAATTATATGCACCCACCACCGATAGGACATTGCTTTGCTTTGCATAATAGGTTATAAGCATATAATCACACTTATATACCACTTCATAGCACTTAGTGCACTCTCTGGGCGGTTCACAAGTTAATTAGTTTTTTGCCCCCACCATACTGGGTACTCATTTTACTGACCTTGGAAGGATGGAAACATCCACCAGTGTATGTTTAAGATACTGTACCTGTTTCAGTTTCATGTCACCAGCTGATTATCAGGCTATTCCAAAATTTTAGAACTACAGTACGTAAGTTAACTATCTTATTTCCAAAAACTCATCTTAATAATGAACACATTGCATAGGCCAGGGGTGCCCAAACTATGGCCCGGGGGGCGAATCTGGCCCCCGACACCAATTCATCTGGCCTGCGAAGTCTGGAGCAGCATACGGGCGCATTGTACTTCAACTTCCAGGAGCAACGAGGGCTTCACGGGCCAGATGAATTGGTGTCAGGGGCCGGATCCGGCCCCTGGGCCATAGTAACCTCCCTCAACCATGTGACAGGCTCATGGCCCAAAAAGTCTGGGCACCCGGCATAGGCTCTGAATCATGAATACAACTTTAGGCCTAATTATGATAAATCAGGTTTATAAATCAAGAGAGAAAATCTTGAACTTTGAATTCTCGGATTGAAGATTATGTGAGTCTATATAGCTTTGGCATAGCAAGGGACTAAAAATTGACGTACAGTGTAAAGACCACATTCAGATTATTTTTGCTTTAATCGAGATGTTACCCCTCCTTGCTTTCAAGGAAAATTATGCAAAAGTTAACTAATTGAATCAGTAGTAAATGTAAATTTCTTTCCTGATTGAACATCTCTGACTTTTTAAATATATATCTACAGATTTGCCCAAAGCTTCCTTGTATTTTAGATTGCGATCTTTCTTAAGCGAATACAAATAAACCTTTTGCTTTTTCTAATCCAGTGTAATCTAATTGCAGTTGATGAGTAAAGAGTCTCCAGTCTCTGCTGGAAATGATGCTTACGTTGATCTTGACCGTCAGGTATCTAACAACAGATGTTTTTTTTCCTTTTCATTAGTGGAGCTCAATGTGCAATTTTTTTCTGTAATATTTTAAATGAGTTGTAACTCTTTTTGCTTTTTTGGGTGTGTGTGTGTGTTATATTTTCTTGTTTGTTTCTAGAAATTTCTAGAGAAGCTTCAAAGTAAGCCACAAACAAATCTGAGTGCATGTGCAATATTTTAATCACTGTATTAGTTATTAATACACTCCAAAATGTTCAGATATAATACATCAGTAATAAAAAAATAATGTTTGTGAGATACCACAAGTTGTCTTGCCAGCTTTTCCAGTCTTTTGGTGTTTAAAATTTATTTTCCAGATTTGTGGTCAAAGTAAATGCTACTTTCCCAATATGTTCCCTTTCCTATGCCAAGATTTAAGAAGTAATAAAAAAGACAAAAGGTGTACAAATGCTGTACGATTGAAATAATGTTTAAAAAGAAGTAATTTTTCTTTATGTCAGCCGAACCAGATGGTTGACTCCACCTGTTGTGCATTCTTTCTCAAAAAATATTAACACCTTTTCCTAAGCTAGCAGGCAAAGGTTTCAACTAGTATGTATCTCATAAAATGGCTAAAATGTTATTCATACAACTGCACATGTAGTGCTGATGATGTCACCCTTACACTGGCATACCTCTATGAATAGGATTTCTGCCATTGTATGTAGACATACAGTTGCTTGTTATGAAAAAACGTGTCCTGTTTTGCTCAATAAATATGTTTATAAGGGACTGCGGTGGCTCAGTGGTTAAAAAACCCACGTTGTTAGCTGGAAGGTCGGCAAGTTCAAGACCTGAGTACTGCATGACAGAATGAGCCCCTGTCTCTGACCCAGCTCCTGCCAACCTAGCAGTTCGAAAGCAAGAAATTGCAAGTAAATAGGGATTGCCTGGAGGTCAATTGTCCACAGGGTCGCAAAGGGTCAGAATCGACTGTGCGACTGAACAACAACAAATAGGGATCACCTTGGTGGGGAAAATATATTGGGGACATGAAAGGAGCCTCATTAGGGCATCCCCTGAGCGGAATTCCTCCAGCAAAAATCCTTTCAACCCAGAAAGCATCTTTGTGTCACACGATTAAAACAAAATCTGTTTATGCAGAATTGAATAAAATAATCTAGTTCTGATTAGTCTGATGATAAAAAAATATTGAGGCCAGTTCCTTTTTGTACATATTTCCATGAAATAATTGTGGAATAATTCTCTCAATGTCACAAATATTCTTTGATACTTAACAAGAAAGACTGGAGCCCCAGTAGTATAGGGTTTCTTTTACTAAGCAGAAATAGTTTGATGATGAAATATCTCTTGAATGCCCTTGAATTTTTCAGTTTTTAACTTATTGAACATGGCAGAAATATTTCTAGTGTATCACATTTCTGTGATAAAATTCCTCCTTTCACCATATTCACAGGTTCAGTATCCACAGTTTCAGTTATCCACAGGTTTAAAAATATTCTATACAAATCTTGAAATACATCTTTTTTTACCAAACCTGGCCACTAGATGCCACTGTCTGCAATGTAAAATATAGAGTTTGCTTTTCCAAGGTTTCATGTATCCGCATATATCTATCTCCTGCATATCCAGGGAGACCTGTAGCTGTCGTTTGGACACAGTGGGCAAAATCCTGTTGCTTGGCATAGTAAAATGCCCTAGCGTAGGTGTATTGAATCAATAGGAATTCAGTGACAGAGCTGCTTCTTAAGGTCCATTGGTTCAAATGGGCCTGCTCTAACTGTATATTACGACAATGTATATTAATGTTATCTACAGTTAGAGTAGGCCCATTTAAATCAGTGGAAAGTACAGAGGAGTAAATGCACCATATCCCCATTTATTCAGTGGACCTTCTCTAGTGCAGTTTTCTACATTAAGCAACAGGATTTTGGCCACTGTGTCACTCATCATCCAGGTAATGTAATCTATTCTTAAACAACAACTGTTAATATTAAAGAGGTTTTATACAGAAGGTTGTACTCAGCATAGCTGTGCTGAATGCTATTTATTTAAGATCAATGTTAAGCCTTACTGTGTTTATTTGAGGAGTTATCTTGTAGTTTGCTGATGGGCAGTGTGCTTTTTATGTATAAGGGTCACATGCAGGCCTGAATCTTGAGACATTAAAAACCAACGCAGTACCAAGTGTTTGGAAAGATCTCCTCATTGCTAGTTGGAATAGACTAAACGGACTAAATGGTCAAATAATCTGAGTTAACAAAAAGCCCCTAAAACAAGCAAGCACAGTTTTCTCCTCGTGGGAATAGAACTTTGGAATAGAACCATGTGAGGTTTACCTTTGTTGTTTATTCCTCGTGTTTCAATTCCCAGTCTTTTGTGTCATTTGCAAAATAAATAAATAAATGGGCATGATTAATTCCTTGAATTTATAAAGAAAAGTGGTTTTGAAAAAGTTTAAACATTGTATGTAGCATTCTTCCTTAGAATGTATAGCTTGTGTAATTTCTATTTCTCATTTATCTAAAACCTATAGAACCATGGCAGTAGTTACCCTTTTAAAATAAATCATCATAGTTGTTCAGTTTAGTACTGCAATCTGAAGAAGTCATTTGTTTACGAGTAAGGGGATATCTGCACCTAGATAATTTTATATCATCCAACTTTTCCTGGACCTTGCAGGGAAAACATTTTGCTGCTGCATTTATTATGAGTTGGCCTTTTGGGCTGAGTGGAGCGGGGTATAAATCCAATAAACACATGGAAAGCTGAGAAATAAATTGTCAAAGTGAGCTATGATTCCATGTGCATTTCCCTTTTACTTGTGCATATAAATGATTCCTTTGGATAAGAGCCGTGGAAAAATTATTATATTAAACAAATTTTAGTAAAGGCAACTTGTATTTTAAAAACACAGTTGAAGAAAACAACAGAAGAATTGAACGACGCCTTAGCAACTAAAGAAGAAATTGCTCAGAGATGCCATGAACTAGATATGCAGGTAAGTAAGTTGTTGTATAATAAGAAATATGACTTGGGTTATGCACTCCGGTGTCTAGGCATGCCTGACACATGTCCACGGAAACATCTGTAGATGCAGACAGCGCTGGCTATTTGGCTATAAACAGATATGAGCACTGAACCCTAGAGTCGGATACAACTGGCTTTTGAGCAAGGGTGACCTTTACCTATATATCTAAACATTGGACAGAAGTTGAGTTTGCAAAATACATGATGGAGATTACTTCCTCTTTTTTGAAATGCATTTCAAATGCAGCTATTAAACAGTGGTTCAGGCAGAATGCCAAATCACTGCTAATTACCATTGTTTGGCAAAACATGTAAAATTCCTTTTCCCTCTAGCCAACTAATGTGCTATTGAGCTATGATTTGTTTTAAATGATCTGCTCACAAGGAGTGTAATGCAAGTTTACAAGATTGAGAAGGGAACATACAGAAAATGCTGAAGCATTCTTGCATATGAATTAAGCGCTGTGGTTTAGGTTTAGATATCTGGCTACAGAGGCAAAGGTTAAGAGTTCAGTTCCTTGCTGTGCCTACCTGGGGTTGGGGTGGGAGGAAGTCTTGTGCAGTCATGGGCAAGCTGAACTGCCCCATCGAGTCCCCAGAAGAAGGAAATGGTAAACCATATCTGTGTATCTGCTACCTAGAAAACCCTGAAAAGGGTCACTGTAGGTTAGAATTGATTTTATGGCACACAGTTGTTTGCCTGTTCTTGGTAGTCAACACCACTTGAAGCCTGGGGGTGGGTGGGTTGTGATTAATTTTTCTTAGCTTGGGTTTGTGCACTTCGTCCTTGGAGACTTTTCTGTGTTTTTGTTAAACAAATTGTAGCTAAATGTACTTTTATGTATAAAATATTCATCCCAATATTTTTACAAAATACACATGAAGTCCCCTCCCCCACTCATGGTGAACTCGTTATAAAATATCTGTCGTTATGCAATTTTGCCTAGGTATGGCTTAGTGGTTAAGATACTGAAGTGGACGACTGGAAAGTCAGCAGGTTAGCAGGTCGAGACCTGAGTGCTGCAGGACGGATTGAGTTCCCGTTTCTGTCCCAGCTCCTGCCAAACTAGTAGTTTGAAAGCAAAGAAATTGCAAGTAGATAAATAGGTACCACTTCGGTCCTGGCTGGCTGGGCAGTAATGCTACAGTAATGGAGTAGACCGTACAGCCAGTGACTCAACGCCAAGTGTTGGGCGGTGGCAAATAACTTGACTCCCTAAATGGGCCAACAGCTCCAGGTGGATGAGCCCCTTTAGGTGGGGTGATGGTCCCCTCAGCAAAGGAAACGCCACTGGAAACCATCATTTTAGGCCCAACAGCAAGATGAGCAGAGGAGGAACCACTTCACCATTCTGATTCTCAATGATCATGGTGGCGGAAGAGGCCATGCCAGATGGACTGGATATGATGGTGCACCTTGTTAATATCCTCAAGGCTGCGGCAGTCCATTGCAGTCCTAGTGTTAAATCCTGCATGCCTCATTTCATATGTGCCGCAGGAGATGGCTCCATGATCATAGTGTGTGGGTCACTTATTTATTTATTTTATTCTTCAAATTTCTATTGCCGCCCAACTCGGCAACAACTCTGGGCGGCTAACAACAATTAAAAGCAACATCAAACTAATTAAAATCCCATTAAAAATTCTAAATAATTTACCCACTTACCCCTTCTATTAAAAGAGATGGAAATCTTTATATAAGCCAGCAGGTAGGGGGTTCACCCCTCCATCAGTGCCCCACACCTGCCCTGCCAGCCAGGTTTTCAGTTCTTTCCTAAAGGGCAGCAATTCCATCTGGAGACGTAACTCTGTTGGCAGGAGGTTCCAAAGGGCCAGTGCGGTCACAGAGAAGGTCCTCCTTCATGTGCTAGAGAGTTGAGCTCCTCTAGCAGATGGAACAATTAGAGAGCCTCTCTGATCTGCTCTGGTTGGATGGACAGATGTTCTTGGGGTGACGCGGTCTCTTAGATAGCCTGCCAAGCTGTGATCCACCTTAAACAAATTTTTTCCTGTTTGTCATTCTTGTGAAAATTATTTCCAGGGGAAATGTTTACTCTGATACGAGTAGCAGCCAACAACCACTTCGGTGGGAAGATAACAGTGTTCCATGCACTTCGGTGTCTAGTCATGCCTGCCACATGACCATGGAAACGTCTGCAGATGCAGACAGCACTGGTTCTTTTGTTATATGAACAGAGATGAGCACCAAACCCTAGAGTCGGATACGACTGACTTTTGAGCAAGAGAAACCTTTATGGTGACTTTTGGGCCACCCTGTATATTAATTCTGTTTCTAGAGGTGTAGAGCAAATTCCAAAAATAGAGAGGCTAAAATCTTGTTTGAAGCTGAGGTGGGGGAGAATGGGGCTTTTTGTATTGGAAGATTGTCCCCACCAAGAAATCCAGCAGCAATTTTTGCAATGTGAAAGGTGCTGAGGCTCCCAAAGCCTTTTCTCAGAGCAAAAGAGAACCCCAGGGAGCCTTGGAGCCTGAAGGGAGTAGAGTAGCAAGTTTGACATTAAATTGAACCCAAGAGTAGCTTGACCTGGTAATGACGGTATCCTTGTTGTGAGGTGTAAGGTTACATCCCCAGCTGCTGTTGCCAATACTGGGGTAAGGGAAGTAGTAATCCAACACATTCAGAGGGCATGTTGTTGGAAGGTTCTGAATTATGTCACTTTTTACCCAATCACATTTTTTCTTTTAAATAGAAAATCTTGTGCACCAGGGGTTTATAGTCCTTAGTTAGATACGAGGGTCCAATTTCAGTGCTGTTTTTGTTATTGTGACTCATACATAACATTTTTAACAGCCAAATGTTTTTAGAAAATTTCATATATAATCTTTAAAATAATAATCTGTGTAGATGGGATAGTATTTGTGCCGATATAGCAGGGGTTCTCAAACTATGGTCCATGGGTTATACTTGGCCCGCTACACAATTTCATGTGGCCTGCTGCTGCCACACCCAGAAGTGGAAGCAGACAAGTTTACAAGAGCCATAAAATGCATCCACGCATGCATAAACCTGATTACCTCACCCGTAAATGTTCCCATGGCTGTTGTAAACGCGGAAGCAGATGAATTTACTTCTGCTTCTGGAGTGTGTGGTCTGGCCTGCTAAGCTTTCTGGGAGCATGGTCAGGCCCGTGGCGTAAAAAGGTTGGGAACCCCTCCAATATAGTTTAGATAGGATGGTAGGGGGTATAATTGGGGGGCAAAATGATGGCTGTGAGATATGCATGGTCTCCAAGGGGCCAAAATGCAGCCTCCCCCAACTACCCTGATTTTTGTTCTCAAAGGGCAGTGGGAAGAAATGTTTCCATGTTTCTTGATGATGATGTCATCAAGAGAGACAGCTTTTTTGGGATGGGAATTTCAGGACATTTGGAGGAGAAATCAGAAGTGTTTTATTTGCTGAAAAAAATCACTAGTTAGTGACATCATCAACATTATACAGGTGAAACTTGGAAAATTAGAATATAATGCAAATGTTCATTCAGTCCAGTAATGCAACTTAAAAGGTGAAACAAATATGCAAAGCGAGATACAGTAGTTCAAGCCTAACTTTGTTATAGTAGTTCAAGCAACTTTGATGCTTATGGTTTACAGTTTATGAAAACCCTAACCCCACAATCCCATGTACCCCATAATCATCACATAATCTCATGTATGCTGTACGCCATGATCATCACAATTATAACGAATTAAGGCATGACATATCTCGCTTTGCATGTAGTGAGTCTATCTCATATATTTGTTTCACCTTTTAAGTGAAATGAATGGACATTTGCATGCTATTCTAATTTTCTGAGTTTCACCTGTATAGTATATGACAACAGGAATTTAACATTGTCAAGTATTATTATTGCATTTTTGGTAACAGGTTGCGGCACTGCAAGAGGAGAAAAGCAGCTTACTAGCAGAGAACCAGATCTTGATGGAGCGTTTGAATCAGTCTGATTCCATAGAGGATCCCAACAGCCCAGCAGGACGTAGACATTTACAATTACAAACACAGTTGGAACAGCTCCAAGAAGAAACGTTCAGGTAAGCATTCCATTATAGAGTGAAATACTAGTTGTATGAATCTGGGAAGTTGCAATTTTTGAAATGTTCTGTTTTTTAATAGATTAGAGGCAGCAAAGGATGATTACCGAATTCGTTGTGAAGAACTAGAAAAGGAGATTGTAGATCTGCGGCAGCAAAATGAGGAATTAACAAATCTGGCCGAAGAAGCTCAGTCTCTGAAGGATGAGATGGATGTGCTAAGGTAAAACAGTTACTGACTGATTACTCATGTGTAGACATTCTTGTTGATATAGATTTCAACTGCATCTCTCTTTACATATAGTTAAGTGTCTTTGTTAGATAGAGGATTCTCAGTGTGGTATAGTGGATAGAGTGCTGATCCAAGAGATGTGGATTTGAATCTCCACTCACTGGGTGTATCTTCTTCTTGTTCTGCCATATCCGAATCCGAATATTGGTGATCCTCATGGCATCAGCCATGAAGACTGTCCTGAGAATATAACACAATAGCCTTTCATCTGCCTTCTGCATCGCAGCGTGACACCTGTACCACTGATCCATTTCCGCAAGTCACTTTCTGGTCCTGAGCCCTTTTGGCATACAAAGTTCTATACACACTGGGTGTATAGAACTTGTAAAACCACTCTCTAAACATCTCATTTAGGCTTGCTGAAAGTCAATGCTGACTTTAAAACATGTAACAACTTTTTGGGTGCAACGGTATTAAAATATCACAGAACATTAGCTTTTAATTTGCTGTCAAAATGTCAGTCAAGGATAATTTTCCATCAATTAAATCCTTCTTTAAAACAGATTACAGTGGTACCTTGCTTAAAGAGCATAATGCGTTCCACAGGACTGCTCTTTAAACGAGTTTGCTATTTAAGCAAAACAGCTTTGTAAGTGACCAATTATGACTTCTGGTGGTGGTGGTGGGGGAATTGTGAACCCCGATTTAGTTAAGTGAGTTTTTGGTTGGTTTTAGTTGTTAAGTGAGGCGACCATTCAGAGAAAATTCTGCTCTTTAAGCGAGTTAGCCTCTAAGTGAAATGTTCTTTATGTGAGGTTTTACTGTATACTTTATTTCATTGTTGTGCACATTAGAATAAAATTTAAGAATTCTTTGATTAACTTCATTGCAAGATGTTCTTTTTAATATAGCATTTCCTTTCTTAACAAAGTATTTTGTATTTAAAATGTTGGAAGAAATTGATTTATTACTAGCCAGCATACTTTTTTTTTGTTTGAAAATGTTGAAAATTCATCCCGTCCTATATTAAATGTTTCTACCCCTCAGCAGAAACTGTTGGGATAAATAGTGAAAGCAGGAGAAGGGGCCAAACGGTGAATCCAATAGAAAGGCAGTAAGACCATTTGTGGCAACGAAATAAAACGAGTTTAATGCACTTTAAGTATATCCAAAACAGATCCAAATTCCATCTGGTAATAAGAAGTTTCACTATAAACCTTCCTCAGGGATTTATAAAACATAATGATACAAACAATTTACTAATATTGTAATCACAATCAATATATACATACATATATACATATTTACAACAAGCCTTGGATACATAATATTATTTCATCAAACAAGGAATTACCTGTATATTCTTGTTATAATATCTCGAAGTATTTAAACTTTTCAAAATTTTCCTAAAGTTTTGAAGTATTTTTAAAGTATTTTAAATTGCGTCCCAAGCCTCACACATACAGTCTTTCTGTGCCTACGGACGTCAAAAAATCATTATCAACACTCTACATTTAAAGTAATTCTAAATCCATCAACAGGTGTGTGAAATCAATTTACAAGAAATGGGAGAAATCAATCTCCATATTGAGACCATACGGGTGAAGCGTCTTAAAGCGGTGGATATAGAAACATTCTCTTTGTAACAGCTTTCTTTCAATGTTGCTACGAGAGTAAGGTTCAGATTTACAGCTTTCCAAAACCACAAATTTAAAATCCCGTTCACTATGACCTGCTTCAATGAAATGGTTTACCAAAGGTGCCACTGTGTTGCCTGCCCGAATTTTGGAGCGATGTTCGCCCACCCTAGTTTTCAGCTCACGGGTGGTTACACCCACGTAACCCAAGCCACACTTACATATGAGTAAATATACACAGTTACCAGTTTTACAATTGCTTAGCTGATGAAGTTTTAACACAAAATCACTGTTTTTCAAAGAGACCTCCTTAGTTTGCCAGGACAGAAAGCAATGCACACAATCATTACATCGATAGTGTCCCACTGCACTAGAGCGAAACAAACCTCGACGGGACTCATGATCAGAAAAGGTTACCATCTGTCTGATAGATCTTGTTTTCCTTAAGGCAATAACAGGCTTGCAAGAACAATCAGGTAAATGTTGCACCACATGCCAATGTTTAGAGATAATTGCTCTAATCTTCTCAGCTAAAGGAGAGTATTGAAAAGAACAATACAACTGGTCTCTAATATCCTTAGTTTTTTTTGGTAAAAAGCTGTTTCCTAGAGACAGCCTGCGCTTTCCTGAAATTAGCTGCAACCACTTGCTTTATCATCTAAGAATCCACAAATGTCAGAAGCAGATTTAATGAAGTCACTTTCAGAAGATGAATTACGTTTGGCTCTTTAAAAAAGCCCAAATGTTAAATAGTTCCTAAGATGATATGGATGATATGAGGCATGATTCAAATAAGCATTTCTGTCCGTACTCTTCCTATAGAGCCTAACCCTGACATCACGTTCAGAAGACAAATACGTGGTAACATCTAACAAAGGGATATCAGTTTTGCTAATGCAATGGGAGAATTTTAAATGAGGATTCAAATTGTTAATCCATGAAACAAAATCTGAAGCAAAAGAAAGATAATCTACAATGAAAAATAAATCATCAATAAACCGTTTATAAAACATAATGTGTGCAAAAAAGGGATTAATGGATGTATTAAAAATGAACTCTTCGAAATTAATCATGTATGCATTAGCTAAAACAGGTGCCACCAAAGATAGGCTCGATGGGTGTGGAAACGCATTCCGCACATGCACAGCCACACCCCTTCCTTATAGGTATAGATTTTATTTTTTGTGTATAGTTTTATTGTTTTGCTTATATTAAGCTGTTCTGAATGGACATGGATTAATCTATCTCTTTTTATTTTAAGTAACATTCACACTTTACAAGAAATAAGTTCTTTCCAAACTGTTTATACATTAGCTTTCATCATTTTTGCAAGCATTTACTCCTAGTACATGCATTCTTGTTTAATACTTTCTCTAATGTACTGATGTCTGTACTGCCAGAAAACTGAAAATTTGAAGATGTGGATAAATTAAAGGATAGTTTTGTTCCTGTACACATAATGTACCAAATGAAAGACATTTTGAAAAGGATTTTTTAAACTTCATAATTACTGTAATTTTCCTTCCTTCAGGCATTCCTCTGATAAAGTGACCAAATTGGAAAGCCAGGTAGACTCATATAAAAAGAAACTTGAAGATCTTGGAGACCTACGGAGGCAAGTGAAACTCTTGGAGGAGAAGAACACATCGTACATGCAGAACACAGTAACCTTAGAAGAAGAGTTGAGAAAAGCCAATGCAGCCCGCAGTCAGCTAGAAACATACAAGAGACAGGTGAGACCAGAGGTAAAGGGATTAGGAGCCACTGGCTTAAGTGCAATAGTAAACTACTACTGAAGTAGACACATTTGGAAATTTGGTGAATCACTACCTGTGTAAGTTCCGAGCCTATTTGTAACTTACTATTGGATTTCAGCTGCTGAATCATTTCTCACTTCCAAATCACTCACTGTAGTTTTCATTTTGCAATCCTGAGTGTTCCTTGGCTGAACAAATGTACATTATTTTTTAGAAATAACTATTAACATACTAAATTTACATCTAAAAACATTTCCCCAACTACCTTATGGGTAATATATTGAAGCAATAAAAATGTGACAACAAAACTACAAAGCATATAATTTAAACAGGTGTTAAATGGTAACTTTTTTCCAGAATACAGTATATAATTATGTTCTGTTTCCCAAATTGTGTAATTGCTATATGAAATTAATTTACCTGTTCCTATAAGTGGTTGCAGGGGACTGTGGTGGCCTAGTGATTAAGACGCTGAACTTGGCAGGTCAGCAATTAAAGACCTGATTGCTGCATGACGGAGTGAGCACCTGTCTCTGTCCTAGTTCCTGCCAACCTAGCAGTTCGAAAGCAAGAAATTGCAAATAGATAAATAAGGTACCACTTTGGCAGGAAAGGTAATAGCGTTCCTTGTGCTACAGTGTCTAGTCATGCCTTCCACATGACCACAGAAACGTCTGGCTATAAACAAAGTTGAGCACCGAATCCTATAGTCCAGGTGTTTGCAACCTACAGCCCGTGGGCCAGACCTGGCCCACGATGAAATTTCATGTGGCCCACCGCTCCCCTGCCACTGCCAGAAGTGGCAGAAACAGCCAAAAACGTGCTGTAAATGCACCTGCTGCTGTTGCCACCAGAAGCAGCGGAAACAGCCGAAAATGGGCTGTAAATACACCCCCGGCTGTCATAAACACATTTACGACAGCCAAAGATGCCTCTTATGGCAGCGTTTATGGTGGGGAAACCACTTGTCTAGCCTGCTCAGCTGTTTGAGGGAACGTGGTCCGGCCCATGATGGGAAAACATTGAGAACCCCTGCTATAATCGGATATGACTGGCTTTCAAGCAAGGGTGGCCATTACCTACAAGTAGTTGTAAAGACCACTAAAAGTTTACATTTACCATAAAGGATTTGTGAAGACATTTAGATGTATCTTTTAAACGGGTGATACAAGGTCTTTTGCCTC
Source organism: Bradypodion pumilum (assembly GCA_035047305.1). Taxonomy (NCBI): domain Eukaryota; kingdom Metazoa; phylum Chordata; class Lepidosauria; order Squamata; family Chamaeleonidae; genus Bradypodion; species Bradypodion pumilum. The sequence continues at coordinate 174,941,990 of JAWDJD010000002.1, read as the reverse complement.
ATCAGGTGGGAAGTGAAGTGTCATCTATTTCACATGGAAAGGTCGCATGGAATTATTTAAACAATCAGTTATAGCCTGTAAACCATTAAATGGAGTATGTATTGCCACTTCGTAAAAGAGTGTTTGGCAGGGGGGTGGGGGGAGAGTCAAGCCTTTAAATTGAAACCTGGATAGCAAACCATGTGCTTTGCTCAGCTGAGTTGAAGCCCATCAGCAAAACCTTTGCTTTACAATAGAGAATAGGAAAGAATTGTAGATTTCAGCTATATATAAATAAGCCCTTTCGCAGCCCAAATACACACAACAGCAACAATGGAGGTCATGTACTAACATTGCCTTGTTGGATTGCGTAAAACATGTTTTTGCTTTTGCTTTTCATTTGTTATACTTTGTCTTATTGATAAAGTGAAGTAGTAGTTAAGAACAGACAGATGTGGTTTTAAGATGTGATATTTGTGGTTTTTTTGCCTCTTAATGATCTGTATTTTGGAATAATAAAAATTTGTACAGTAAAAACTCGGGTTACGACAGAGGCCTGTTCCAACAGCTTCTGTCATAGCCCGAAAAAACGTAAGTCAAAGCATCCATAGGGATGCATTTAAAAAATTAAAGAACGGTCCTGAATTGATTGTTGTAAACAGAAACAAATACATTAAAAATTTGTAAACCGGAATGGCATTTCCATAGGATTTGCCATTGTAAATCGCAGCAAACTTAAACCGAGGCGGTTACAACCCGGGGTTTTACTGTACATCAATCTGTGTTTTTTCTTCTTACCATTTTGAAGTTAAGTGCCTGTATTTTTCAATAACTGAAGCTGAGCTTTCAGTTATTTTTCCTTACTCTTAAATGCTCTTTCCTTCAAATGATAAGGGCTGTGCCTCAAACTGATCCTTGCAATTATTTTGTTGTGGAATTTTAAGTGAGATGTTTTTGCATTTCATGTTTTTATATTGTTCTGCTGGTTTCTTATGAGATGCATTCCATCAGTTTTAGAAGACCATAGATGCGTTTAAAGTAATTTTGCTTCAAAGCATTTCTCCGAAGCAATTTGCTCAGCAACATATTTTATGCAATGTTAATTTAATGCTTAAGAAGATTTTGCTTCTGAGATGTTACTTATTTCCAAGTAAACCTGCAAGGAGGAGGATCCATACACACACAGTGGAACCCTTGTTTTCAAAGGCTGACTTTTATCTTTGAACCTTCGTCAGGCTAAAACGAATCTAGCGTCAAGCCTTTACCACCTTGCTTCTCCTATTGGGCTTCAGTGACCCCAGCCAGTTTTTCCAATAAGACTTAGCATGGGTGAGGAGTCCTTGCAGTCAAGGGATGGTAGGCGAGGTGGTCAAAAAGTATTGCCTGAATAGCTCAGTGAGTAGGATGCATGGCTGCAGAGCCAGATGTTGGGCATTTGATTCTCTACTATGCCTCCTGGGAGAGGAATTGGTCTATGTAGCCTTGGGCAAGCTTGCACAGTCCCAGAGCATCCTCAAAAGTTTGATTCTTCTGTACAAGCCTGCTGGCTTATTTAGCCTGTTGAGGGATCCTGCTTCTCTCTGTTTTCTTTGTTCTTTGTTCTTTCTGCTTGTTTTTTCACTATTTTATGCTGGGTGAGGTGAAGGTGTTTTTTAACGATAAATTGATTAGTTTTATGTGTTTTTAATGCTGTTTTTAGTGGGTTGGGTTATGTATTTTTAGCGGTTGTTTTATCTGCTATTGTACTGTACTTTTATGTATGTTGTTAGCCGCCCTGAGTGATGTTCATCATCAGGAGGGTGGGATACAAATTCATCAATAAATAAATAAAAAGAAGTCTCTAAAAAGTTCACCATCACTGCCCTATGATATAGGTGTTTCTGATCACCTATTGTTGTCACCACCATTGAAGCCTATATAATAAATTCAAGTTCAGAAAAGTGTGCTAGCTGTATCTGTTTGTAACTGTGTGTTTTTTTCCTCAAGGATAAACCTAGATGAGCTCTTGGCTCATATACTACTGTCCTTCTCTTGAGATGGACAGGAGAGGGATCTGAAACCCTTGTTTGAGAGTAGCCACCATCAGCCAGGGAGGTAAGGCCAGCTGTGGCCGCTTTCTTTGACCCCCGCCTTGGCGGGGATAAAAAGGATGCTGCGGCTGGACACTGCGGGACCTTGCTGCCGCCTCTCCTGGCTCCACCATCAGCCAGGGAGGTGAGGCCAGCTGTGGCCACTTTCCTTGACCCCCGCCTTGGCGGGGATGAAAAGGACGCTGCGGCTGGACACTGTGGGACCTTGCCACCACCTCTGCCGGCCCAACCATCAGCCATGGAGGCGAGGCCAGCTGTGGCCATTTTTTCGTTGACCCCCGCCTTGCCGGGGATAAAAGGACACTGAGGCCGGACGCTGCGGGACCTCCTTGTTCAGCTCCTTCCCCGGCTGGCATGTGTCGCGGGGAAGTTGAGCTTTCTTCTGTTGTTATGTTGTACCTCTCATCTGTAATTTGTATTTTATATTCTTATTGTTTTGATTGTAATTTGTAACTTGTTCCTGTAATTCATAATTGTATTTCTTTTGAGTATTATGTACTTTTTGATGCTATAATTGATGTTTTATATATAATTTGATAATTTTGATTTTGTATATTGTTTGAATTTAGATTTTGTATGCTGCTTTTGTACTTGGATATTGTATTTATATGCTGTAAACCGCTTTGAGTTCCCCTAGGGGAAGTAAAGCGGTATAGAAATGTAATAATAATAATAATAATAATAATAATAATAATAATAATAATAATAATAATAATAATAATAATAATAATAATAATAATAATAATAATAATAATAATAATAATAATAATAATGATGATGATGATGATGATGATGATGATGATGAATTGAACCTGGACAAAGAATTGGGGGCTGGGGGGGGAGGGGACAATTTCAAATGAAGAGTGAGCCATTGGCTTTTGTAAAGAATCATATACAGTACCTTGCTTTTCCTGATGATTGGGGATTCCCCCTTTTCTCTTACAGGTAGTTGAACTCCAGAATAGATTGTCTGAAGAATCCAAGAAAGCAGACAAATTAGAATTTGAGTACAAGATGCTCAAAGAAAAAGTAGACAATCTGCAAAAAGAAAAAGATGTACGTATGTAAATATTGCAGCTTTTTTGTCCTGAAACATAGCAACCTTATATCTTAAAGAGTTGTGGGTTGCTTTTGCCTTTTTAAAAATTAGATTAAATGTTTCAGTCTCAAAAATTCTGTGTACTGTAAATTACCAGTATGTTTCTTTGCCAGGTTTCCTGGCTTTCATAATTGTTTTTCATACATTTCTTCCTTATGTCCTGCCCTATGCCATTTTAGGTTTATAAGATGCAATTCTTAATTAATCTCCTGTGTCTTGAATACAGAAACTCATGATTTTATTTTTGCTTTATTTTCCTTTTCTTTGCGTTATCCTTTATACTTTTACTTCATCTTTATCTTCCTGAGGGTTTCCAATACAGTTTCATATGTCAGTTCATATCTAGTAACACACTCTGGTTTCTGTGTGGTCAGGTTTTAGGCAAACATGTTCTTCTCTCGCATCATCCATTTTGTGGGGCAAGCGCAAGAACTGTAATTAGCCACAAGCCAAGAAGTAGCTAAGTAAAGTTCTCAGAGATTCAGATGAAGAGGTGGAGAGCAAAGGGCTCATTCGTATTACTGCTAAACTATGGATTTATGTGTAAGCTAAAGTAGTGTGCTTCTTGGTACTGTCTTACACAACTCTAGTGTCAGGTACCATGTTCATGCAAATAATCCATAATGTAATAATACAACTATCCACATGCCTGACTTTTCCCTCTTCTCTTTTAGTTAACTGTTTCACAGCTCCTTTTGGGTGTAAAATTCACCGGCTTAATCTTCACATGGTGAAAAGTCAAATCTCCCCGTGTCCTCTTTGAATCTTTTCTGTCTTTTATAGATTTGCATCAGTATTTTTAATGCATGTATCTTCCTTATTTTGTACCCTAGAATCCCAATGCCATGTTTAGATCATCTCTGTTCATACTGGCATTCATTAAAGCAATCTTACACAAACCCTACTTTTAACCATAAGTTATTGTTATTATGTTTTGCTTTTTTATGTTGGTATAGGGGCATTTTGAGATAATCAGAATGTGAAAGAAATGTGTATTGGATTTCAGAGTGGAATTACTTAACTTTTTGTTTTTACTGTATGTTACAATTTCTACTATACTCATATTGCTGTAAAACTTTTTTTGCTTTGGATAATGATCTTTATGTGTTTTAGAATATTTTTTCTCAAATGATGTAAAAGCCCTGGTTATGTCTTATTCAGAATAATTTAAATAGTTCTAGTTTTGACATAAATCAGACAGATTCACTTTTGTATTTGTGAATTTTACAGATTAGATTCCCAGTGAAATCAGGATTGGATTGAATATTTTAGGCAGTGTATTTAAAAAGAACCCTGTTTTTCACCAAGAAGGCATTTAGCATTTACTGGAGAAGAATTTATTATTCTTTCTGTGTATGGTCACTATAAACCAGAAGTTCTCAACCTTTTAAAGCCGGGGGACCAGATCACACTCCCTCAGACAGCTTTGGGGCCTGGATAGCCATTTTGTCCTTCCTACATCCCATAGCACTTCCTGGTGTGGTAGAGGCAGTGGGGGGACCACATAAAATGGTGCCATGGGCCACAGGTTGAGAATCCCTGCTACAAACTGATAGTCACTACAGCATTGCTCTACAGTTAATACCTTTTGTAATGCCACACTATTTCAGGTCAGTGTTCTAGTTTTCTGGTTCTGCCATCTACTTCTCTGAAGTTGCCCTTTTTTTTATAAATTAGTTGCATGTTTTCCTTCCCCACATTTTTCTGGAATTGCTAATAAATTCTTCATTTAGTGGTTGAAATGTTGGAAGCAGGAGACATGCAAGTATGTGTAATGGTTTTCAAAACAGATGTGTCCTCCCAGTGGTGCCCAGATAATAACCAGCTGTGTAGATTGGTCTGAACTAATATTAATGTTATGACATAAGTTCCTGAAATTCTGGTGGAATTTCTCCAGTGTTTCTTGGCTCTAGAACAGTGTTTCCCAAACTTTAGTTTTTTATACTTCAATTCCCAGAAATCTAAGTCAGTCCCCCAAAGCACTGAGCAGCTAATATACTGACTTAGGCTTCTGGGAATTCAAGTTCCTCTGTGGGACGTGGGGCCCATGTTGGGAACCACTGCTCTAGAAGCTGTTGATTACCATTACGTACTCATAATAAGCACATCAAGTGACATTATGACTTTATGCTTCCTGAACTGACTAATAAAATTGTCAACTGTGTGCTCCCCCTCCTGTACATAGCGATTGAGGACAGAGCGAGATTCCTTAAAAGAAACCATTGAAGAGATTCGATGTGTACAAGCACAAGAGGGACAACTTACTACTTCAGGTAAAGAAAGTAGAGGGCAGTATCCTTTAAAATCCCCAGAAAAACTCAGAAATTAAGTATGTGAAAAATATATTTCTAGTAATGGAATAATGTGCCAATCCAGAAACAGACTCGGATATAGTAATACCCCGTATAACGATTTTAATTGGTTTCACAGGGTCTGTCGTTGTACAAAAAAATGGCTATACAATGCATGCATCGTATAGTGATTTTCCCTATGGGATGCATCGTACAACAATTTTCGTCCTGCTTTTCCCCTTGGAAGCATGTTCTCAAGGCAAAGGCAACCCTGTGGGGTTCAGGGAAGGGATCTACGGAGATCTGCTTGCTGTTTTGAAGCAAGGGGACCTCCATGGACTCCTCCCCTGAAGAACACTGCACTGCTTTTCCCCTCGGAAGCATGTTCCCAGGGCAAAGGCAACCCTGTGGGGTTCGGGGAAGGGATCCACTGAAGTCCGCTTGCTGTTGCGAAGTAAGGGGACTTTCATAGATGCCTCCCCTGAAGAGCACTGGGCTGCTTTTCCCCTAGGAAGCGCATTCCCAGGACAAAAGCAGCCCTGTGGGGCTCGGGGAAGGGATCCTTAGAGGTCCCTTGCCTCGAAATACATTTCCCAGGCAAGCGGACCTCCGTAGACTGAAGATTGCGGTGCCTGTCAGTGCAGCTGACCAAGGCCACAATGTTGCCTTTGTTGCAAGATCTTTTCCTACTGAAGTGGCCTCTGTTTATCTGCTTGTAATTTCTTGCTTTTGATCTGCTAGGTTGGCAGGAGCTGGGACAGAGATGGGCGCTCATTTTATTCATTTCATTTATTCGATTTGTATGCTGCCCACTCAGCATACGCCAACTCAGGGCGGCACACAACAACATTACAATACAATAAAAAATATGGCAATACAATAAAATATAACAATGCGACAAAAATAACATTACAATAAAAATGACAATACAATAAGATTATACAATATTCAATCCAGACAATATATCAATAGAAACAATACCATGTCACAATACTGCAGCAGCCTCTTTGCCCCAGCAGCAAGTAAGTCTGGGGGGGAGCAAAGTCCTACCGCCCACCCCCGCCGCGTCATGCAGTACCCGGGTCTCAAACTTGCCAGTCTTCCAGTTAACAAGGTAAGCTTCTTAACCACTGAGCCACCGCAGTTCTTATGTCACAGTCAATGACTAGTTTTCAGTAATAAAAAAATTCTAACTCCTATGTATTGTCTTTCATCACATGGAATCCATGGGAGCAGCAGGAAGAAAGGAGGAAGTTTTTAATTACTGAAAATCACCATCACAAGATGATGTTAACAAGTGATTTTCTGTGATTAAAGACATCCTTCTCTCCTGTGGCTGACATGGCTACCATGTAATGAAAGGGATTGTACAGGAGTCAGAGAAGCTAAGGGACAGATTTAGGAAGTGCGTATGATGTCATCACCTTTGGATAAATAATGTAACAGGTTCTCAGCTGGTACATGAGAAGTGCATATGAAATGGCCAGAATCTTGTTTAACGTTTCTCCTACATAATTGTGCATGCTTTCCAGCTTGTACGGAGTGGTTTTTCAGGTACTGTGAATGTCAGAATGAGTAAGTTAATCAGACTTAATTGTAGTGTTAACTACAGTAAATTGAAATGGATCTTGTTCACCATATATGGGGGTCTCAATTCAGTTTCAAAAGTTTTCTGATACTTTCATCTCTTACTAGCTTGAAAGTTAGTCTGTATGTCTACATTCGTCTAGTTTCTAATACTTAACCAGCCTGCAATTTTATTACAGTATTCTTAAGTGGTAGCTTAGCATCTACTAGTGGCTAATTAGAGGCTTGTCGTGAATGTTGTTATTGCTAGCAGCCTCGATATTGTGCCAAATAAAGGATTAATAAACCCTAGAGACATTAGCCTGAAATTTAGACAAAGCTAAATTCTCTAAATTTAGAAGGTTTTGAATTCTTTATCTGAGTACACCTTTCTTTGTATATAATCAATGTACCATATATGCTCGAGTATAAGCCAAGTTTTTTACCTCAAAAAGGGGACTCGGCTTATACTCAGGTCAGTGATCATGAGGGTCCCAAGACTGTTGGATCGAGATGTCCCAACAATTTAATTACTTTTATCATATTTTCATGTATTTTGATTATAGAAACTCACTAGCAACTGCTGCATTTCCTACCCTCGGCTTATACTCGAGTCATTCTATTTTCTTGGGTTTTCAGGTCAAAATTAGGTATCTCAGCTTATATTCGTGTCGGCTTATACTCGAGTATATACGGTATATATGCTGCTCAAAAAAATAAAGGGGACACCTAAACAACACAATGTAACCCCAAGCCAATCACACTTCTGTGAAATCAAACTGTCCACCCTGGTAGCAACACCGATTGACATTCAATTCCACATGCTGTTGTGCAAATGGAAGAGACAACAGGTGGACATCAGAGGCAATTAGCAAGGCATCCCCAATAAAGTTGTGGATCAGAAGGTGACCACAGACCACTTCTCAGTTACTTTGCTTTCTGGCTGATGGTTTGGTCACTATTGAACGCTGGCGGTGCCTGCACCCTAGTTGTAGCATGAGATGGAGCCTACAACCCACACAAGTGGCTCAGGTAGTGCAGCTCATCCAGAATGGCACATCAATGCGAGCTGTGGCACGAAGGTTTGCTGTGTCTGCCAGCGTTGTGTCCAGAGCGTGGAGGCGCTACCAAGAGACAGGCCAGTACACCAGGAGATGTGGAGGAGGTCGTAGGAGGGCAACAACCCAGCAGCAGGACCGCTACCTCTGCCTTTGTGCAGGGAGGAACAGGTGGAGCGCTGCCAGAGACCTGCAAAATGACCTCCAGTGGGCCACCAATGTGCATGTGTCTGCTCAAACCATCAGGAGCAGCCTCCATGAGGGTGGTATGAGGGCCCGACGACCACAGGTGGGGGTTGTGCTCACAGCCCAACACTGTGCAAGATATTTGGCATTTGTCAGAGAACACCAAGATTGGCAGGTTTGCCACTGGCACAGCCATCCATGTGCTCGCTGGAGGTAGCCTGACTGTCATTAGGTACCAAGATGAGATCCTCAGACCCCTTGTGAGACCATATGCTAGTGCGTTTGGTCCTGGGTTCCTCCTAATGCATGACAATGCTAGACCTTGTGGCTGGAGTGTGTCAGCGGTTCCTGCAAGATGAAGGCATTGATGATATGGACTGGCCTACCCATTCCCCAGACCTGAATCCGATTCAGCACATCTGGGACATCATGTCTTGCTCCATCCACTGACGCCACGTTGCACCACAGACTGTCCAGGAGTTGGGGGCTGCTTTAGTCCAGGTATGGGAGGAGATCCCTCAGGAGACCATCCGCCACCTCATCAGGAGCATGCCCAGGCGTTGTAGCGAGGTCATACAGGCACGTGGAGTCTCATTTTGACTTGATTTAAGGACATTACATCACAGTTGGTTCAGCCTGTAGTATTTTCTTCCACTGTCACTCAGAGTGTAGCTCCAGATCCAGACCTCCGTGGCTTGATGAATTTGATTCCCATTGTTAAGTTTTGTGTGATTTTGTTGTCAGCACATCCGACTACAGTATGTGAATAAGAATCGGAATACAGTTTTTCAGTCATTCAGATCGTGGGATGCCTTATTTTCGTGTTCCCTTTATTTTTTTGAGCAGTATATTTTGGAGAAATGAAATGTTTGATGTCTTTTATGTTTGACAATTTGGTTTATGGATATTTTGTGCGCAAGAGGGTACTTGTTCTAGTACTTTTTTTGTTTTGTGTTACTTGCTCTGTCCAAAGAAATAAGGCCATGTTCCAGTCAAGCAGCACTTCTATGTCTTGCTGATTATATGTGTACATGTTCTTCCATTTCATCCACTGAGATCCTTAGGTTTTTAAAGTTGCGTAATTTGAACCCCTTCATGCACTGAATTGCAGCCATCTGCTAGTGAACAATTTCTTTTTCTCATTCTTTAATATAGGATTGTTGCCACTGGGAGGTCAGGAGTCAGACAGTTTAGCTTCAGAAATTGTTACCCCGGAAATCAAGTAAGTACCCCAATACTCTTTGTGTTACACAACATTTTCTAAACTTGGACTTTAAACAGAGTGGAATAGGACTCACATTTCCAGAGATGGTACTACTGTTCCACCGTTGTCTAGAACTGGTATTTAATAACAGTCTCTCTTGTTTCCCCAGGGAAAAACTTATTCGTCTTCAGCATGAAAACAAGATGCTAAAACTTAACCAAGAGGGGTCTGATAATGAAAAGATTGCGTTGTTGCAGAGCCTCTTGGATGATGCCAATCTCAGAAAGAATGAACTCGAGACAGAAAACAGGTATGAAAAAGATATTTTTCTGCCAGGTATTTGGGGGGGGGGGGGGCTGAGTCAATCCCCGTTAGTGGATGCTGCTTGCCTTGTGCCTTGCAACAGGTTTTTGTATTACTGATCATATGTCATGGAAAAGATAGTTGTTTCTGGGAAGACATATGTTGCTGTATAACATTGTAAACTTTGAAGGGAAGAAGAATGTTCCAGTGCTGAAAACTTTAAATAAGGGCATTGTGGCTTTAGGTAGTTGGCAAATATGCTTAGAAGCAATGATAAAACAGCAATCCCTAGGACAGTGGTGGCAAACCTATGGTACGCATGCCAGAGGTGGCACTCGGAGCCCTCTGTGGGCACCTGTGCAGTCACCCCAGCACAGAGTTCGCCTTGCCCCTCTATCCAGCAGCCCAATGGGAGAGTTTCCTTCCTCCCCTGTTGGTAGGTAGGTCTTATTTCCAAGGAATTTGGAATCTGCTTACCTACTTGCCAACTATTTACCAAACTATTTTTCAACGCTACCGCACACACAAACATTCCATGGCTCATCGTTTGGAGATCATGACTGGAAGGGGGGAGAGGCCAACCCAGGTGTAACATACTAGTTACTGGGCTGGAGTTTTGGAGCTGTGGGAGTCAAAATAGTGCTCATCCTGGAGGAAAAATTTCGGCAAGTGCTGACACCGTCTCACCGACCCCGTTCTCACCCTTTCTGCCATCGTGACCTTTTCAAGCCGGGAGCTGGGTCACGCTCTCTCTCTCAGCTTTGAGGGCTGGACAACCATTTTGCCCTGCCTGTACGATGGGGGAGGCCATTTTGTTCCAACAGCTTCAAAGCAGTGGCCATTTTGTTTCTCAAATGCTCTTGGAGGGGATGGGGGGGCACATGAAATCATGCCATGGGCCCGATCTGGCCCACAGGCCTGAGGTTGGGAAACCTTGGTTTAAGATAAAGAAATCCTGTTTGCCACTTGTATCCTGGTTGGATAGGTCAGTGGTTTAGGTATTGGGCTGTGGAGGCAACAGTTGGGAGTTCAGTTTCCCATTGAGCCTCCTAGGAGAAGAGACTTGTGGTCCTAGGCAAGCTGCACATTCCCCGGGCGCTCCCAGAAGAAGGGAATGGTAAACCACTTCTGAGTACTCTCTACCTGGAAAACCCTGGAAAGGGCCACCATAAATTGGAATTAACTTGATGACAATGCAGTGAAATTTGTATAAGTGTCTTCTAATTTCAGAGTTCTAGAGTTTATGAAAACATCTAGAACCAACTTGTAGAAGTGAAATAAGATCACTGCTTTTGAAAGATTGTATTCCCCATCCCCTTATTTCTAGGCTTGTAAATCAGAGATTGCTTGAAGTACAGTCCCAAGTTGAAGAATTGCAGAAATCCTTACAGGAGCAAGGTTCAAAAGCAGAAGATGTAAGTAGAAACAACAACACAAAAATACATGCAGTTTGTTTGTAACTATGCTAAATGTTTAGATGTCTGTTGTGTGATGTCAGTTGTATAAATTACCGGTAAATCTTACAGAAAGGGCGCCAACGTAGATATACCATAACTTATATCTGAGGGATTAATTAGGAATAAGCTATAGCAATGCTGCAGGGTGCCTTCTGGATGTAATTTGTTGGATGCAAAGACTCATCCTTTGCAGTGCAAGATATTATGCTAAGTATATGTTGTGTGCATTTCCTAGAATTCTGATCTTACCACAGTTTATGAGAAGTACCATTAGTTAACTTGATAAGAAAATTCCAGCTCCATGCACAAGAATGTGTGGTATCTAAAACCTCTATTCTATAAATTAGTCAATGAGCAAAAGGTAGGGAGAATGACGCCATTCCTTTCCCCTTGGAGGAAAATGATTATGACAGTGTAGTACCATTATATGTACTCAACACTGCTAATGTATATATGCCCATTTTCAAAAACTTGAAAATAGTGTGAAAATGATTTTTTGCTTATAAGCTATTAAATCAGTCACTATTGATAGCAATATTTAAAGACAACCTTTCCCCAGAAGAGCCAGCCTGAGGGGCCTTTGGCAAATTGCACAGAACCAAGAAGAAGGTTAAACCACTTCTAAGTACCTCTCTACTTAGAAAACCCTGAAAAGGGTCACCATGAATCAGAATTGATATGACAACATATTTATTAGGAAGAGGAGGAGGAGGGAGAAGGAAAATTAAAACATGAATATGATGGATTGAGTAAAATATTCTACATTCTGTTGTTCTAGATCAGGGATCAGCAACCTTTTTAAGTTGAGGGCTGGGTCATTCTCCCTCAGACATTTGAGGGGACCAGACTGTTAAACACTGTAAACAAGTCCGTGGCTGCCATTAACATGTTTACCCCCTGTAAACATGCCTGCAGCCGCTTTCTGCGGTAGTTAGAGCGAGGGTGGGGGCCGGATTATTTGGCACCATGGGCCAGATTTGGCCCATGGGCCATAGGTGTTGACCCCTGTTCTTGATAATTATTAAATAAACGTGTAAAACAGTACATCTAACTACTTTTGGTGGCTTTTACATAGTTATACCGAAACCACCTATTCCATGCACGAAACTGTGATAAAATCATGTCATTCGCTTACAGTGTTGGCAGTCATCCTCTTTTGAAATTCCAGGTTGTGTTTGTGTACTTTAAAAAAAAGTATGTCTTGTCTGTAGCATTTGTTTTTAGTGAGAACACTCCTTCATGTACCCAAAACACTTTTGTGATAGCTTTTCAGAGCTCTCTAGAGAATGAAACAGGAGGAAGCCACTCTAGACAGCATAGGAAGAGAAGAAAATGTGCTTGCTCTGTGAGAATGCCTTGCTTTTAAATGTGTTTCTTCGGAAAGATACTAAACAGTTTCTTCTGTTGGCTGCTGTTCTGCTTCGTTACTAATTTGTCGCCTCTGTCTCTTGGTGTGGGTTTCTGCTCAAGGCTATTGTGAGTATGGCTTCCTATTTACTTCATTCCCCTCTGAATGAGCCAGTAACCTCTGTTGCTCTGACCTTTTCAGAGAAGTTTCAATTGATAATGTTTTTATTTCTTATTCATGCTCCATTTTGTTGCATACTGTGTGCTGCCCATCTGTTTAGCAAAAGCTTGTGGGGAGAGACATGTGTGCCAGCTGCTTCTGTGAGTGTTGCCATTGTGTCAGTGTCTGAGGTGAATTTGTTGTACTCGTTTGTAAGGAGTGCAGAGAAATGAAATTTCAGTTAATGTGGATTATAGTTATTATAGTTAATGCTTCTATACCATAGGCATCTATTTCCATGAATTTTATTTTATTTGCAAATCAAAGTGGTTTGATGTGTTACAAAATTCCCAAATGAAGGTAAAGGTCGCCCTTGCTCGAAAGCCAGTTGTATCTGACTCTAGGATTCAGTGCTCATCTCTGTTTATAGCCAAGGAACGAGCACTGTCTGCGTTTGCAGACATCTCCGTGGACATGTGACAGGCATGCCTCGACACCGTAGTGCACGGAACGCTGTTTACCTTTCCACCAAAGTGGTCCCTATTTATCTACTTGCAATTTCTTGCTTTCCAACTGCTAGGTTGGCAGGAGCTGGGACAGAGACGGGCTATCATTCTGTCCTGCAGTAGTCAGGAATTGAACTCCAACCTTCCAGTCAGCGCGTTCAGCATCTTAACCACTTGAGCCACTGCAGTGAATGTACTTTTGTATATAAAATTGCTTCAGTTGCACATAAATACATATGACACATGAGCTCCTGAGGTTCACTTATTGACGAGTGCCACTGGGTCAATTTGTTCAAGTTCTGTCATTTTTGTAACACTCACCATAGGTAGAATAGAATACTCCAGACCTGACCCCTTCTCTTGTGGTTTCTTTGCCACTTTGTGTGTGGAAGGTGATGGGTCTGAAGCATAGATCCTTGGCTAGACATGCAAGGATTTTCCATGAATCAGTATCTTGGAGGTCAGATACCATCTTACATAGAGAGTCTCTACACAAGACTCGACACGGAGGGGGCCAACAAAACTGGAAATGAGAGTTATTTACAGAGTTATACTCCCATTTGCCCATGAGGAGTATGCATGAGACTCAGAGAACTTAAGCATGCACCGTCCCAAAAAGATTCTTCATCTGTGGATGTCATGAATGGCCGAGTGCATATTAATATAATGTGCTACTCACGTCAGTATTTTCTAACATGTGAACATGTGAAACAGGCCCAAGACACAGTTGTTCAAAGCATCTCTAAGTATTTTCAGCAATGGTAGGCTCTTTTTCTTGTGCCATATCCAATTCTGAATATTGGCAATCATCCAGGCGATCGGCCATGAAGATTGTCCTGAGAATATAATGCAGTTGCCTTTCATTTGCCTTCTGCATTGCAGCATGACACCTATACCACTGATCCAGTTCCGCAAGTCACTTTCTGGTCCTGAGCCCTTTTAGCACACAAAGTCGTCCTCAGCCCCAGGCCAGTATTGATGCAGCTACTGCACTCCATCAAGATGGATTCAAGTGGGATTTAATCCACTTGAGGACCTTCACCCTTCCCTGTGGACTTTGCCACCCAAGTTCTTTAGTTCTCAGGGTTAGTTAACTGCTGACTGACAATTGGTGTTGAGTTGCTGGCAGTATGGTGTACTCTATTACCATAGCAGGATAACCTGGCCATACTGGTAGGCTCTGCTCATAAATATAAATAAAGAAAGGCAACTAGTCCAATTTTTGTTGCAGCTGCCAGCCACAGTGGAGAGAGTTTCCTTCTCATGATTTAACCGTGTGCTCTGTTTAGAAGGACTGTGATTCATTGATCTTTCAACAGTGTAAAACAGAGGTAGGGAGAGAGTGGGCCATTCAAATATTGTGCGCCTCCTGTGAGCAAGCGATCAAGGATCATGGAAACTGCAGCATGTTGGTATGGCAGCATCTGGAGGGCCATATGCTTCCTGTACGTGGCCTAAGAATTCCTTTTTCAACTTAGGTTTTTGGGAAGAGAGTGGTAGGCCCCTTAGAGCTGCACAGAAGGTTTGCTATATACAGTGAAACCTTGCATAAAGAGTGCCTTGCTTACAGACTAACTCGCTTAAAGAGCAGAATTTTCTCTGAATGATCGCCTCGCTTAACAACTAAAACCAACCAAAAACTCGCTTAACAACTAAATCGGGGTTCGCAGCCCCCACCCACCCTGCCAGAAGTCACAATTGGTCACTTACAATGATGTTTTACTTAAAGAGCGAACTTACTCAAAGAGCAATCCTGTGGAACACATTATGCTCTTTAAGCAAGGTACCACTGTATAGGGCTTTTCTTAAATTCCTGAAGAGGATAAGAATGACATATTGCATTTTATTCTTGAATGGTGAGCATTTGTTTTTTCTAAAAGAAAGAAAAACTGTTCAGCATAAATATAGATGTAATATAAATATAGAAATAATAAAATCTTCAACAGCCTTCTCTTAGAGGAAAAATGCTTTTACAGGTGGTTGATAATGGAACAGAGTAGTCAGGGTGCTAACTAAAGGATCAAATATAATATTATCTTCGCAAACATGTCTAGAACTGTGATGGCGAACCTTGGCACCCTGTGAGTCCACACGAATGTGTTTACTGCAATTCATCCAACCCGCGCCTGTACGTTTTACTTCCGCTTCCAGGAGCGACGAGGGCAGCGCGGGCTGGATGAATCGCAGTAAACCCATTCGTGTGGATTCACACGTTGCTTGGGCTTCTGGGAATTGAAGTCCAAGAACATCTGGAGTGCCAAGGTTTGCCATCACAGGTCTAGAACATCATGGGAAGAGAGGAGTGTGTGAATACATGAGCACATGCATTTGCAAGTATGCACACACTTGTGCAGCAGAGAGCTGGATGGAATAGACATTCTTCTTTTCCCCATCCCGACTGCTCTTCACACCACATCATCTCCTCAGAAGTAAGGGACTGCAGTGGCTCAAGTGGCTAAGATGCTGACTGGAAGGTGGGAGGTCAGCAGTTCGATTCCCGAGTACTGCAGGATGGAATGAGCTCCCGTCTTTGTCCCAGCTCCTGCCAACCTAGCAGTTCAAAAGCAAGAAATTGCAAATAGATAAATAGGGGCCACTTTTGTGGGAAGGTAAACAGCGTTCCGTGCGCTCTGGTGTCTAGTCATGGCTGCCACATGACCACGGAAACGTCTGCAGAAGCAAGTCAGCGCTGGCTCTTTGGCTTTGAAACAGAGATGAACACTGTACCCTAGGGTCGGATATGACTGGCTTTTGAGCAAGGGAAACCTTTGCCTTTGGTGAGTCCCATCTGCAGTTCCTTTGGCCTAACCTAGTGTGAGAAAGATTAGCCGGCAACATAAGGTTACCATTACCAGGGTACGCCCTGTTGAGGTTAGGAAATAACAGTCTTGCAGGAGGCTCTTTCTTTGTACCCATACCATGAAGATTGTCCTGAGAATATAATGCAGTGGTGCCATTTCGTCTGCCTTCCGCATCGTAGTGTGACACCCATATCACTAATCCGGTTCCACGAGTCACTTTCTGGTTCTGAGCCCTTTTGGCATGCAAAGTCCTCCTCAGCCCCAGGCTAGTATTGATGAAGCTGCTGCTCTTCATCAAGATGGATTCAAGTGGGATTTAATCCACTTGAGGACCTTCACCCTTCCCTGTGGACTTTGCCACCTAAAGGCCATTAGTGTTCAGGGTGGTCAGGCTAGTTAACCACCACCTGACACTTAGCCCCTGAAGTTTGTGTGAAATATTTTGTTTCATCTCATTCATTCTAGGAACATTTCAGTAACATTTGTTTTCTTTTGTTTATAGTCAATCATTCTAAAAAAGAAACTGGATGAACATCTGTAAGTAATAGAAACTTTCTTATTTTTTCCATAAGAGTAATAAATAATATTGTTCGTATCTCATGCAAGACAAGTAAGAATTATCATTTTGAGTGGCTTGGTTTCTTGTAGATAAAAAAATACGTGTGTTTAGAAACTTTCCCTTCAGTCTAACTCCTAAACGTTTTTATTGGAATTTAATTTTAGTTTAATTTAATAGTCATATTTGTATCGCCGCCCCCTCGCCGAAGCAACTCCAAAGTGACTCTAGTCTCATTAATCCTGTGACTTATTCCTTGTAAGTGTCTCTGGGCAAAGTACTTAGTTCACTAGAGGGACTGGATGTAATCTGTATTATTTACAAATTGATTAAAAAAATTAAATTAGGGAGGGGTAAGTGCCATTCCCCAGAGTCCTGAATCCCTCCTCTCTCCTGTACCCCAAACCTTAGTAGCTATTGGTATAGATATGAATACAAATCAATGGATAGATTAATATAAATTGAGTATACAGGTACCTATATATTTAATATGCACACTACATCGTTGTACATAAATACACACACACATATCAAAAATCTTCCAGGGTTGTAAAATCAGTTTCTTTCTTCCTTCAAATTTTAAGTTGGATTAGAAGAAGAATTAACTTTTTTTCAACAGGGAGAAACTCCATGAAGCTAATAATGAGCTTCAGAAGAAACGAGCTATAATTGAAGATTTAGAACCTCGATACAACAATAGTTGTGAGTACTTTTCTTTTTCAGATAATAAAATACAATTGCAACTGTCTGATTCTTCTTTGTGGTTTCTTTGACTCACACACATGGATTACATGCTTAAGGAAGAGAACTGAGGGGCGAAGCTATTAGGTGTGCTGTCTTGCGCAGTAGGTTGGGGTGGTACGACTGTTAGTGGTTTCTCTCTAGCTCTGGAAAATTCCAAAAGTGGCTTTGCTCATGTGCAGAACCTATGTGTGTGAATTCACAGATGGCCACCCAAAGAACCACAGTTACAGGTAAATAACCTGTACATTTGTTTATCCCAAAAATAGTTCATTGTTTTTCTCCAAAACACATTAAATATTTCGAACAAAGCTGATACCATAACTTATTCCTAAGTGGCAGAGGTGACTGAAATATTCTGACATAGTTAACTGTCACTTCTGATGTATATTGTTGCCATCTCTCATTATGTCGATTTTGACCTATAAATAATGACACAGCTAGCTAAGGAAATCTGTTGTTTTGAGGAGATCCTTAGTGTTCTTGTCCTTTTGCTTAACATCAGGTGTAGTGTATGTAGTGGAGTCGTACAACATTGAGCAGCCATTGTAAACATGATTTTGAATGTCTAATACATTTTGGCAATGTATCAGATTTGGATATAGCTACTCAAAATGTTTGTTAAAACACTTTTATAAAGTGATTGAATATAATAGTGCACATCACATATTTCTTAAGTGATAAGAAAGAAGACATTTTATTCTACTTAATACTAGCCTTGAGTCGGCTGTTATCAGAATGGTTTGCAAAAAATGTTAGCATTTACTTGTGTGATATTCTTCAAGGAGAGGCCCATATTTTAGGCTACAATGGGAAGAAGAATAGGGTGTATTTTCATATAAATGACTTGAAGATTGCACCTTTGTTATTGGAAGTATATATTTGCAATCTAAAAACACTCCCGTTTAAAAAAAATGCTGAATTTCCTTTACAAAATAATCTTGACAGGTGTCTAAATAAGATGAGCTTTTTCAATTTTAGCATAATATCATACTTAAGAATCGGGTTCTTCTGTGATCTGTTAGTAGTGTTAGTATAGTGTTTTTAGTCTATGCTGTTTTTATGCCTTTACATTTTCCTTTTATCTTTTAACTTTTACTTCTTAGGGGGTTAGGGAGGGTATTGTTGGGGTGTTTTTAGATGTTTTATGATTGTTTTCTTATGCATTTTTATGTATTATATGGAGAGGGCTTCTTACTGTAATGGAGCCCTCTCCTTTCTGCTGTTAGCCGCCCTTGGTGGCGCTTGCGCCAATAGGGTGGGATACAAATTATATTGTAGTTGAATTTCTATTATGTATGATTGATTAATTGAACTATGTAACTGTGTATATGTAATATTTGTTTTGTCATTTCATGTCTTATGTAAACCGCCTTGAGTCGGCCATCGGTCTGAGAAAGGCAGTCTAGAAATATTAAATGAAATGAAATACAAATGTCCCAATAAATAAATTAGCAATATTCTGAAATGTTGAATTGTCTCCTCATAAAGCACTCAAAATAGAAGAATTGCAAGAGGCTTTACGTAAAAAAGAGGAAGAAATGAAGCAAATGGAAGAACGATACAAAAAATACTTAGAAAAGGCTAAAAGTGTGAGTATTATGTACTCTGTCTGCATTACATTCGTGATGAGTCTTCTCCTTCCTTTGCCGCCTTAGAAAACTGATCAGGTGGGTTGAAGATATTTCATTCCTTCTATCCACCAACCCAAGTTTTATAATTGTGGGGTATTGCTTCTATATCTATCATTGAAAACAACAGGAAATGGCCCAATATTGCTGGAAAATATTCTGTCCATGTTTGCGGAGTTTCTCCAACAAAAATCCTTTCAATGGAGAGTAATTTCTGACACAAAATTTATTATTTATTATTAGTAGATTTGAATTTGGTAATGTAATAGTTAACTGATATTTTGTACCTCAGCTGCAGCTTTAATTGCATATTACAGTATATTCCTTTTTATTATTTTTTATGTGTGATGAGGTCAAGAGTGGGCCTGGGGATTGCATGTCTATTTCCACACATTCAGAATGGAGCATTTGAACCATTTGATCCTGCATGTTTGCACCTGGTTTGCTAAAGACGTGGTTTCAGTATCCAGTTCCAAGGGAGAGTCTGCATTGAAAAAAGTGTGGAAGCATCTCTACTTGTTAGTGTATTGTAGCAGGAGATCCGAGGCTCAAATTCCTACTTAGCCAAGATGTTCACTGAGTGACTTTGGGCCAGTTAGGGGCCATTCAACAATTACATGATCCATTTCCTGGGGGAAATTGAACTCCCTCCCCATGTCATCCAACCGTAATTTTCACTTTGAAACCCCCCTTTAAAATTACGTACTCCAGAGCTTTTGTATCGAAACTCTAATTTTTAGAGCTTCCCACTATTGGTGAAATAGAAATAGACTGCACAAGCAATTCAGTAATCTCAAATCGGATCAAAATTCCCAGAGATCATTTTTAAACCTAAAAAAGCGCTATGTTTTGAAACCACAACAGTTCCAAATGGATTACGTAATCTTTGACCTGACCTTCCCTGCCCCCACATAATTTTCCATAATTCAGATGGCAGACCCCCCCTCCCCCCAGGATCATGCAATTGTTGAATGGCCCCTTAGTACCTCTCACCCTCTGGACTCTGGTGGGCATAAAGGGGGAGGGGGGTTCACACATGTCTCCTTGGTTCCACCTCATGAAGAAGGCAAGGATCCCCTCCTGCTTTTGCTGCACATTTAGGCTAAGGATACAGTTCTAATGCTAAACTGCTCAAATGAAGAACTAGTGTTGGGTCCAAATAGGGAAAAGTAAGTGTCATGTCTTGCTTGTAACCTCCTGGGACTTCTACTCAGTGGCTGCTTAAAGCAGCCCTAGTTTTAGCAGGACCCTTGTTTTGGATACAGTAAGACAGTTTTTATGCTGCATTTCATTAAAAAAAAACAATGGTACTTTCTGTAGTGATCACCTCCAGATTTTCCACACATCTGTTTTTCTCATAAATCTACGTGATAGCTACTAAGAAGGGAGGCATAAAAATTGTTTCCAGTTTTAGTGCTTTTGTACTTGGGGGGCCATTCAATTCAATTCAATTTTAATTTGTACCGCGCCTTTCTCGGCCAACGCCGACTCAAGGCGGCAATCAACATATCAATATATAATACAATATAATAACATAATAAAACACAACACATATAAAATATTAAATACAGCAATGCAAAAAGATAAATACAATAAAACTGTTTCAAATCAAGATATACAATACAGTGGACAATAATCGCCCAACAAATACAAAATGCAATAAGCACAATAACTCACCCCAGCCCCAAACAAGTCCTAGAGTGGAAAGAAATGGACCTATTGCCATCATGGCCCCAAGTCCTAGCCAGCGGCAAGAAGATGGCAGTGGGGTATCCCGGAGTGCCAACAAAGATGACCCACAGTGACTCCCACCTGTCTCCACTCCCGGGAGTCAATGGCGTGGGCTCCCGAGCGAAACAGGGAGTCTCTCAGGGTGGCAGTGGCGGTGACTTCCCTTTCTGCTCTCCGGGCAGGCGGGCCCGGAGAGCAAAGTCAGCTGCGGCGGCGGCAATGTCTCCCACCTGTCTCCACTCTCGGAAGCCGATGGTGTGGAGATGGTGGTGGCGGCAGCTTCCCTTTCTGCTCTCCAGGCGGGTGGGCCCGGAGAGCGACCCACCTGTCTCCACTCCCGGGAGCCGATGGCGTGGGCTCCTGGGTGAGACAGGGAGTCTCAACAATTATGTGATCCTCGAGGGGGGGGGGAGGGGTTCTGCCATCTGAATTATGGAAAATTACATGGGGTGGGGGGGTCAGGTCAAAGATTACATAATCCATTTGGTGCTGTTGTGGTTTCGAAACATGGTGCTTTTTTAGGTTTAAAAATTATCTCTGGGAATTTTGATCCCATTTGGGATTATTGAATTGCTTGTGCAGTCTATTTCTACACCAATAGTGAAAAACTCTAAAAATTAGAGTTTCACTACAAAAGCTCGATTATGTAATTTTAACAGGTGGGGGGTTCGAAGCGAAAATTACGGTCGGATTACATGGGGGGAGGGGGTCAATTTCCCCCAAAAAACGGATCACGTAATTGTTGAATGGCCCCTTGTTCTGATTACAGTATATTGTAGCTCTCTGCAAACAATATCAATTCCAAGTAGATTCAGACGACTTCAAATGGCAGTAGTGAGAACAAATATTTTCTGCCTGAGCTTTTGTAGCAGAGGTTGTCAGCCTACGGCCCGTGGCGCCAAATAATCTGGCCCTCACTCTAGCCACTGCAGCCTTCATAAATGCATTTCTGACAGCTGCAAATGAGTCCACGGCCTTCGGAAACACATTTCTGACAGCCGCAAATGAGTCCACAGCCTTCATAAATGTGTTTATGACAGCCGCAGATTTATTTAGGGCAACCATTATGATAAACGGCAGGGGGACCACCAGTCCAGCCCCCTCAACTGTTTGAGGGAGCGTGACCTGGCCTTTGACTTGAAAAGGTTTAGAACCCCTGTTCTGTAGAGTAGCTACCAATCAGAGGAGATAGTACTGGACTGAATTGAACATATAGTCTAACATCAAGATGGCTTCCTTTGTTCTTGGTCCTGATACTCTGTGTTGTATGCTTAGTTTTCATGTGCGATAGTTTGGTCAGTTGGGCAGTATATAAATAAAATAGCATGTGCTTCTTTCCCCTTACAGGTTATCCGTACTTTAGATCCCAAACAAAATCAGGGCTCAGCACCTGAGATTCAGGCACTGAAGAATCAGCTACAAGAACGTGAAAGAATGTTCCATTCTTTAGAGGTAATTTGTACTCTACTTGTTCACTTGCGCACAAGTTGGACTAATCTTCAGTGCGGCCCCCTAAGAGGTTTACACACATAGATTTGCCATTTTATTGGCAATTTCATTGTACTTTTGAAAGTCTGTAGTGCATAAGCTTTTCATTCTGAGTTCCTAAATTTTCTGCGTAGGTGGAAAAGTGGAAATTGTATGCCATCTGGTCACTATTTACAGGTGAAACTTGGAAAATTAGAATATCGTGCAAATGTTCATTCAGTTCAGTAATGCAACTTAAAAGGTGAAACAAATATATGAGATAGACTCATTGCATGCAAAGCGAGATAGTTCAAGCCTTTCTTTGGTATATTATTGATGCTTATGGCTCACAGCTCATGAACCCCCCCCCCCGTCTCATGTACCCCATAATCATCACATAATCTCATGTATGCTGTACGCCATGATCATCACAATTATAACGAATTAAGGCATGATATATCTTGCTTTGCATGTAGTGAGCCTATCTTATATATTTGTTTCACCTTTTAAGTGAAATGAATGAACATTTGCATGATATTCTAATTTTCCAAGTTTCACCTGTATAACTCTTCTTCAATATGAAAGCTGGATGTATGTAGTCTCCATGCCAGGATGCTCCAGCACAATGGATTAACTTTTTATGTATGCAATATTGCATAATAGACTATAATCAAAATCCATGTAAGTTAGTCAAAACACTTGGTATTCTTTCTTTTTTTAATTAGAAAGAATACGAAAAAACAAAGAGTCAAAGAGAAATGGAGGAGAAATACATTGTCAGTGCCTGGTATAATATGGTAAGTAAATATAAGTCCAAAAATGGAGCTAAGAGCATTGCTTAAAATATGGTTTCAGATTTAGTATGTTTTTAGGACTTGAGAGATATTAAACTTCCCAGAGGCAGATAGGTCTGAGCAGGTTTCCAATATCTCTTGGGAATGTTCATGTCACTTCAGAACCTGGTTGACCTATGAAGTGAAGAAATGGCCCAAGAAGATGACACAATCATTGCAAAAAATGTCCTCTTCTCAGTAGGACCAGCTAAGTTCCCTGTGTTTTTAGTAAACTGGTGGAGGTATGATGAAACAAGTGGGATGACAACCAGAAGGAATTTAATTTAATTTTCACGCTTTTATACTGCGCACTCAGGCGAACCCGACTCAGGGTGGTTTACATAGCGGACAATAAATGTCACAGAGGGATGGGTAGTATCATTCATATCTGATTTTGAGGATCAGAGTGAAAGTGTGTGCTCGCCAAAATTATGAGCAATATTTAAAACCAGCTTAAAAGAAGATTTGTAGTCCTCTAAGAGACTGCAGTGGCTCAAGTGGTTAAGACACTGAACTTGCTGACTGGAAGGTCGGAGTTCGATTCGTGGGTGCTGCATGACAGAGTGAGCGTCTGTCTCAGCTCCTGCCAAACTAACAGTTTGAAAGCAAGAAACTGCAAGTAGATAAATAGGGACCACTTCGGTGGGAAGGGTGAAGAGTGTTCTGTGCACTCCGGTGTTTAGCCATGCCTGCCACATGTCCACGGAAATGTCTGCAGACACAGAGATGAGCACTGAACCCTAGAGTCGGATATGACTGGCTTTCTAGAAGGGTTACCTTTATCTAGGGAGCATGAAGTTAATTTTGCCAAGTATGAGAGAACTCCAGTGTTGCTGTTTTCCCACCTCCACATTTTTGTGATTTTTTTAATGGCCATTGCAATGTTATAGTGGAGGTTTTTTTTTTTAGTTTTTAAAACAAGGAATTTTAAAAGAAAAATATTTGGGGGATGTGCAGGGCATGGAGTGGGTGTATTTATTTATTTATTTATTTTATGGATTTGTGTCCCGCCCTCCTGATGGGAAACATCACTCAGGGCAGCTTACAACATGCAATACAACATTACAGCATACAATACAACAACAATGCAACAACAGTTAAAACAACAATAGCTAAAAACAGTCGCTAACCACCACCACCCCACTAAAACAGAATTAAAAACACATAAACCTAATCAGGTGATCATTAAAAAAACTACCCTCCCCCCTCCCACAATAAAATAGCAAAAAACAAAAACAAGCAGGATCCCTCTGACAGGCTAAACAAGCCAGCGGGCTTGTGCAGTAGAGTCAAGCATGCCCCTCATCCGCTGGCATAGCCAGGTGTATCCTTCCGAGAATTAGGGATAGGTGAATGAGTGGGTGGGTGTAGACCTCAGAGTTCTGGAAGTTGGCGTCACTCCATAGATGATACAAGTTTACTAGATGTAACTTTTGAACATGGCTTTCTACCTGTGATAATATGCAGTCCAGTTTCTATAGCCCACAGATAATGGATCACATCCTTGGGTACTTGGGGTTTGCAAACAGATATGGAAGCTGAGAAAACCTGTTTCCTTCGTTTTCCATTTTTAAAAAAGTCTCCTGCTCTTCACATTTTTGAGTAAGAATTCCAATAATTTTGGGATGGGGCTTCTGTGCCCCATGTTGCCACTTTTTCTTCTTAGATGATTAGCAGTACAGGAACAAATTATACAAAATGCAAAGAAATGTACAAATCTGTTTCATTGTGATGCAGATTGCAAAATCTAACTTTCTTGGGACAAAAATTTATGCTTTTGAGCACACTAATCTATCTCTGTTAACTGCGGTTTTATTTGAGTTTAAATTGTATCCTTGGTGCTGTGTAACCATTTCCTTCTTTTTCTTCTTGTGCCTGTATGAGAAGCAGAGTTTTGTCAAAAAGTAATGTGTGCCAAGCAGTAAATAATACAGGTGAAACTCGGAAAATTAGAATATTGTGCAAATGTTCATTCTGTTCAGTAATGAAACTTGAAAGGTGAAATAAATATATGAGATAAGACTCATTACATGCAAAGCGAGATAGTTCAAGCCTTAGTTTGTTATAATATTGATGCTTATGGCTTACAGCTTATGAAAACCCCAACCCCTCCTCCAATCTCATGTACCCCATCATCATCACATAATCTCATGTACACTGTACGCCATGATCATCACAATTATAACGAATTAAGGCATGACATCTCTCGCTTTGCATGTAGTGAGTCTATCTCATATATTGGCTTCACCTTTTAAGTGAAATGAATGGACATTTGCGCAATATTCTAATTTTCCGAGTTTCACCTGTAGGTAGAACAAGCTACAAGTTTCAGTTCATCAATCTCCCAAGCAGTCTTTTGCATTTGTAAAATAGGTACACACCTTCTTTCTCTTTATAAGAGAACAGTTCAGATTTGTTCATATATATGCACAACTAATCTAGTTTGGCCTTTTGATGATAGGGAAGGTGGAGGTTTTGGTGAGATGTAGGTGGGTGAATATTTAGCAGTTCCACAAATGTATTATAAAGAATGGTGTACAGTACCAAAATTGCAGCTGCTGTACGTTTAACTGCTCTTTCCCAACTTCTCTCCCAAATCTATAATCTACCTGTACTAGCAGCAGGAAGAAGATCGACATGTGTGGATGTTTGCCTTATCAGAAGAAATGTGAATGTGCTGAGAAAGGCCCCGAAATTGTCTGCCTATTTCTTTCTGATGATCAGGGATGAGATTTCTCTGTGTTGTAATCAGGGATGTCACTGTGGAAAGAATCGGTCATTTAAGAACAAAGTTGCTTTGCAACAGCTAAGCAATACAAATGAAAGCTCGAGGCAGATATAAAGTTATGCCTTTTAACACACTTCTGGTTTTCTCTCTCTCTTGGAGTTATCAGTAGGTAAGGGTTGGGAAGGACTTTTCAACACAGTTGTAGAAACCTTGTATACCTGCATAGAGAGGCAGCCAGTTCTTAGAAGTGATGCTAGAATGCCCTCGGTAGCCTTCTTACCTCATCCCAACTATGAACTTACTAGCTTGCCTTAGGTTTCTTTCTTTCTTTGAATAATTTTTATTAAATTTTTCAAAAATAAGAAAAATCAAATAACAAAAATACAACATCACATCACAATACAATATACAATAAAAGAAAGAAAACACATTTTAGTACAACATTTAAATGTAACAAATCAAAGAAAAAGAAAAATACTACTACTAGTAATAATAATAACAACAACAAAATAATGTCACCCAGTGATATATACAAAACCCTGAAGACTGCACTTTGTCACAGCTATATCACCATTTCCAAAAACTCATGTGATCTGATACTGGTTTATCTCCTTTATCTTTCACCAGGGTATATTCCAAAAATGGTCTCCATATTTCCCAGAACTTATTTTCTTTAATTATACCTTTCTTTTTATTCAACTCCCATGTTAGTTTGTCGTTTAACACAATCTCCCACATTTCTTTATACCATTCCTCTAATTTTAACACAGAATCATTTTTCCAATGCCTTGCAATATATTGTCTTGCCACTGTTAACATTATAGACAACAAATCTTTTTTGTTTGTATCTATATTCATGTTACCTATTTCTGTCAATAAGGCGGCACTTGACTCCAATTTCAGATCAAAATCCGATATCTCTTTCTCTATTTTCATCCAGAAAGCCATAGTCACTTTACAACCCCACCACATATATTCATATCTTTACATCTCCAACAATTTTTAAATTTGGTATTATCCAATTGATGTAACCGAACTGGAGTCAAGTACCACCAACATAACATTTTATAATTATGCTTTTTTATCCTAACCAACAAACTTTTCATAATTCTTCTCCTCCATTTATTTTTTCCAATTTATTTCCAAAAAAATTATATTTAAATCCTGTTCCCACATTGTCTGCCTTAGGTTTCTAAGGAGCAGGAAATGTGTGGCCTTCTAGATATTGACAGGTTACAGTTTTCCACCATTTTAAAACATTGATCACACTGGTTGGGGCTGATGAGAATTCAACAG
Organism: Bradypodion pumilum; assembly: GCA_035047305.1. Taxonomy (NCBI): domain Eukaryota; kingdom Metazoa; phylum Chordata; class Lepidosauria; order Squamata; family Chamaeleonidae; genus Bradypodion; species Bradypodion pumilum. Next base: position 174,914,960 of record JAWDJD010000002.1, on the reverse strand, counting down.
CGTCTGAGGACTGCTGTTTCAGCCTATGTAACAGCCCTTCAAGAGCCCTGGTGGCACAGTGATTAAACTGCTGTACTGCAGCCAGAAGGTTGAGAGTTTGGTCCTGACCAGGGCTCAAGGTTGACTCAGCCTCCCATCCTTTAAAGGTTGGTAAAATGAGTACCCAGCATGTTGGGGGGGGAGGGAGCAAAATGCTAATTAACTTGTGAACCGCCCAGAGAGTGCACTGTGGGGTGGTATATAAATCTTATTGCTTCATGTGGTTAAAAATGGCCTCATGTCATCTCTTTTATCTAAACCACTCGTCTCCCTCAGACATTTCTCACTTAGTGTCGTTTCCCTTCTCTGGACATGTTTCAGCAACCTGCTGAGCACACCAGATAAATAAGGTCTAATGCAGGAGTGCCCAAACTATGGCCCGGGCCCGGATCTGTACGGGTGCATTTTACTTCCGCTTCTGGGAGCAACAAGGGTGGCACGGGCTGGATGAATTGGCATTAGGGGCCAGATCCAGGCTGTAGTTTGGGCACCCCTGAAGCACGCGACCGGCCCGCAACCTGAAAAGTTTGGGTACTCCTGGTCTAATGTGTGTTTCTGTTATCCCTTTCTCTGCACAGGGGATGACTCTTCATAAAAAAGCAGCAGAGGACAGACTTGCCAGTACGGGTTCAGGACAGTCCTTTCTGGCTAGGCAAAGGCAAGCCACCAGCACAAGAAGAGCTTATCCTGGCCATGTCCAGCCAGCTACAGCAAGGTAGAGGAAGGCCTTGCCTTGCCTTTTTGAAGGGAAGCCGTCATGGGATCGAAACCTACTTTGATTACAAGTGACATCATTTCAGGAAACTTAGCCAGCATCCTCTTGGTATCTTCATCTGTACTATTAGCTCCTCATCCCCATGTCTTTTTTTTTAAAAAAAAGAACTTTCTCATGGTGTTTAATTCCCTTCACTGTTATTTTTGGAGTCTTCCTGTTGCCTTTTAATGTGCCAAACTGCTTGAGAAACACCTGATGGAGTATAATAATGGCATCCTTCCCTCTTCCCCCTGTCTCCACGTATAGAATTATCATGTCTTGCCTGAAAACTGATGGTGGCTGGGTAACAAACACGAGATTTCCTGTTGATGAATAGTGATGTTGCCATCCTGTCCAAGGCTACCATTGTATAAAGGGAATTATTCTCCGTTTCTTTCTCACTCTAATCTGGTTGTTTAAATCAGGGGTGCCCAAACTTTTTGGGCCATGGGCCGGTCACGTGGTTCCTCCCACCAGAAGCGGAAGTAAAATGCGTCTCTCAATCTGTTTTGCAATAGGATGAGATAGATTGTAGGCTTCCATTTTCTCTGCTTAAACCAGAGGTGCCCAAACTATGGGCTGTGGGCCGGATCTGGTCCCTGACCCCAATTCATCCAGCCCACCCCTGCCTTCGTTGCTCCCAGAAGAGGAAATAAAATACGCTTTTACTTCTGCTTCCAGAAGCGATGAGGGCGTCGTCGGCCAGATGAATTGGCATCAGGGGCCGGATCCAGCCCATGGGCCATAGTTTGGGCACCCCTGATTTAAATAATATAATGCAAATTTGCAACAGTGCTGCGCAGATCTCATGTGAAATATGTTAGTTGCAAACGTCTGGATGCTGGCAGACGTTGCAAGTACCTGATGAGATGATTTCATACATTTACCTTGGGCTGTGGTTACTCCTTCCCTTAGCTTTAATTTAGAGAGGCAGGCTACATTTTTGCCTTTCCACATCCAGTTTGTCTTCTTTCGTCCGGTTTAGATGTTTTGAAGAGCAGGTTCTATTCCTGGTTAATGGAAAGCATCAACCATTTTTTTTGGCATGGTCACAACTGCATTTTTTATCTTCCCCACTGCATTCTAAGCAGGTAGAGAAGTGGCCATCCATACTTTAATGTGCTGTGGGATGTTACCAAAACTCCTCCAACTCCTAGGAACTCTTCAGAAGTGTAGGCTTAGTGGCCTTTACTTACTGCATGACTCAGTCAAACAGATGGGGATCATGAGCGGTCAACTGTGTACAGAAGAGCTGTCTGTTCCCCTTCTTTGAGATACCAGATTGATTTTGGTCAGATGTCTTTGACAGATGCTGACTTTCAATTGCTATCCACCAGTGGTAACTCTTTCACAATTTAGTAAAGTAGAGGGCACCATTAATTGCCTTTCCAATTGCACCAGTGTCTTCAGGCAAGGAAAATCACTCTTTCTCTGTGCCAAATCTTAATGCATGCCGATGCCGTTATCAATCTTTCTCACAAAATGTTCAGCGTCTGTGTATGAGGAGTATGAGACTACCCACAATGAGTATATCTGCGTGGTTTTACAGTTAAGAGTAGCTTGGCGGTTAAGGTGGAAAATGTTATATTTATATCTTTTGTGTGCTTGACTTTTAACAGGTGAATCTTACATCTCCTCAAAAGGTTGTTGAGATTCTAAAAATTCTAAGAATGTGGATAGCCGAGGCACATTTGACCTGGAAGTACATCTGGATTGTATTGTCATGGTTAGGTGTAGAATGTTTAACTTTGCATCCATATTTGCCACAATGCACAGTATATGTTGTTAATTTTTAAAAAATGATGCTTGTCTTTTGTTCACCATCCTTTAGCACATAAAAGGAGCTGTTGGACTCTGTATGCAAAGAGTGATGATTAAATGAAACATATATTTGTTGATCTTTCAGTGTTTGGTGAAATAGACCAGGTATTACCCTATTGTGCAGAAAATAATAGCGAATTATTTCAAAAATCCTCTAAGAATAGTTGACTTTGTAAATTGGCATTTATTTTTATTTTTTTTGCCCCTCGAGCAGCAGCAAAGGAAGAGAGGGAGCTAGAAAAGATTGGGGAGGTTTGCTTGCAATTTTCATGCAAAATAATTAGGCTGGCATCATGTGTTTTTATGAAGATTGGACTGGTTGTTAAGTGGTACACTTTGTGCAAAGGGGCATCTGCTAGTGTTAATTAAACCTGTTTTAGAGCAAAACATGAAGCAGCCAAAACTTGCTTTTCGAGGAACCAAACATGCCACTAGTTATCGCGTTCTTTATTTTGCAGTTGTATGCTTCTGTATGTAGCTGAAATATGTTAGTTGATTGGAGAGAGAGAATGATCCCACCCAACCTCTACATCCTGTTCAATTAATCTGATAAAACTCTCCTAATTACCTGGCTCCATGTCTAAAATAGGCTCAGATATAACGATGATTTTACAGTTGAATATACCCCTTTCTCTGTTTTGCTGTCTCTACTGTCCTCTTTGGTTGGATGGTATTGGATTCCCTTCTCCACCCTGTTTTTCGTCACATTTGTTTCTCCATCATTTGTGTGTGTTTCTCATCTAGCATGCATGCACTGCTTTTGCACTTTGACTTATTTCCGGTTGTCACTTACGTGGTCGGCAAAGTCATCCTCCAGTAGGATGAAATGTCAGTGTGGCATTCTTCGTTTATATGTTGATCCCTTGAGAACTGAATGTGCATTCCTCTGGATCAGGGATTCTCAACCAGTGGCTCGTAGGCTCGGTGCGGCCTGTGGGACCATTTCATGTGGTCTCCCATCGCCTCCACCACACCAGGAAGTGCCATGTGGTGGAGGAAGGGCAAAAATGGTCATCCGGCCGCAAAGTTGTCTGAGGGAGCGTGACCCCGCCCCCGGTTTAAAAAGGTTGAGAATTCCAGCTCTAGGTCATAAAGTTGATGGAATGCAGCCATCAAAAAGAAATCCATATGAAGTTAATCACACTTGTCCTTTTGAAACTAAAAACCTTAGCTGCAGCTAAGTTGAATGATGACATTAATTTCAAGGTTTCTTAAATGTTTTTGTGCTTTGTGCAAATCTTTTGGTGAAATCAGGGAAAAACCTTTCCCGTTGTAGTGTTAATGGTTGGCTTATATTTCACTCTTTCAAAAAATATGTATTCCAACTATACATGTGCATATCTGTCAAACATAATTCCACTTGCTCCCCTAGTCTTGCAAAAAAGTTCATTATTTCTTCATTCTCCATCAAATTTATAATTTGGGATGGATTTTTGTGCAAATATATTGAAAGAATGTACTCTTAAAATATGCATACTTTGCAAATGGATACTTTTACATTGAATTTAAAAAATTGTGCGCACACACACACACACACAAATATGTACATTCCCAACATGCCTTTTGTAGTGATAAACAGTGTTCTGGATTTAATGGTAAACTGGGTTCTGTTCTAACATTTGATTTGGGAAGTGTGAGTTTGGGAAGGTCATTCTGAAATGTGAATCCAACATCATCCAGGCTGTTACTTGGAGTTAAGGCAGGTACTATCAAAGAATGTAAATATTCTTCCTCTTCTAAAATTGAACTTTAAGCAAGATGTTATCTGAGCAATGCAATTTGTATTTAATCAGGCTTATGATTTCAGTAAGTATTATTTACCACTTGTCAGTGGCCTGTTGTAGTCTGGATCTGGTACAGTATTATTTTTTCCAATAACCTACATTTGTTCTGTACTCTTATATTAATGGGAAATACACTTATACTGCCTGTATTAACTTTAAAAACATTAAATTATCTCAAAATCCAAATTTAATACCTCTAAAACTGAACAAATTGCAAAAATTCATTATCTTCCAGGACCACCCCCCCCCCGAATGTTTTCTTTTTCATTCTTTGCTTGTATTTCTCTCATGGAATCAGATTATTAGTTATGTGTCAAAGACAACAAAGAAATGTGGTATGCAAGAGTTAGATCTGCTGCTTTTGCGTGAATTGGCAACCCGCTCACTTTCCTGCAGTCTCCCATCCTCACGCTGCTTAAAATCATGCTTTGGAAGACTGAAATTCTTTTGAGCAATTTTTGAAGTCATAGAGGGCTGCAACAGGAGAGAAGCAAATGGCCAAACTCCCTTTGCTTAGCATAACATAATGGGCCTATGCCAGCATGACACTGGAGTAGGCCCATTGCATCTATGGGGATTTGGTGGGTCATCCTCTGAAAGTTCAGTGGATTCCACTGGGCCTACTTTAACCATGATTTATGTTAGCATAGTAAGTCATAGCTAGAATAGATCCATTTGAATCTATTAAATCTACAGGAGGAGTAGATTCATTGGGCTATTCTAATGCCGTTTACTTCACTAAGCAACAGGATTTGGGCCAATGAAAGATCAGATTCTTCTAGCATTGAACATAGAAGTACACTATATCCAGTGGATCATAGCCACAGTTAAATTTGATATTATAACACACCCGTTTACTTCACTGAGTAGAACTTTGGTCTACACGCAAGAGGACGGCACCTGAATTGACGCCCTCCAGGTAAGTAATTCAAGATTTTAGCTTGCCTTCTCACATGTCCTGACCAAAGTCAGGCTGTTAGTAAGGTAGCAGGTAGAAAAATAAACAACTCCAGCCATCATGTCTTTTAAAAATATATTGTAGCAAAGCAGGTTACAGATTTCTTAGTTTCAGAAAGCAAAACAATTCTAGGCAAATGAAACAAATTTAACTCAGAAAGCACATTAAAAATAATGAAAACCTATCTAAGTGTGGAAGTCCAGAACCGCCCCCCCCATCTCTCTTAAAAGATTACGTGATTGCTTAAGTTCAAAGCACCCCAAAGAACGACTTACACAGCAAAAGAGCAAAAGGTCCTCCCTTCTCCCTTTCTTTTTAACTCCTCTCACAAACTCCACCCTTTGGGCCTTCCTCTGAAGGAGTCCAGCCAATAACTACTCAGTACTCCTTGTCTATCAAACTTGCTAAGTTTCATTTCTGCAAGAACACGAGGGTTAGAATGTTTAGTCTAGCAAACAGTTCCTGCCCAGCGACAACCCATAATGCCACACTGCCACCTCTCTCCAATAAACATGTCACTATTCTAAAAAACAAAACCCGACAGGCCCCATTTCTATCCCATGACAGATATTAGAATCTAAGGGGAGCATCCAAAATGTGTATCAGAGGCATATTTCAATGTATGCAAAATGTTGAAGAAGGTAGCCATGTAAGTAACAAAGTCTTCTGGATCTTTACCATATTTTATTTGACTTAAGCTTTTGTGGAGTGTAGCCCCATTTAGAAGTATGTTCCAACCCACAAAAGCATTAGCCTAATAAATATTTCTAATGTATGAAGTGCCACAAGATTCTTTGTTGTATCAGATCAAAGCATTACTGTATATGATTGTATAATTTGCTAGTACACAGAATAGGTGATATTTCTGTTTGTGTTGCCTAATGTGCCTTAACAAGGAGGTTTAAGCAGGTAGACTGGCAACGTCCATCTTTAGCTAGTGTAGGGGTGGCCAACCTTGGTGCTCCAGCTGTTCTAGGACTTCAATTCCTAGAAGCCCTGATCAGCAGGTGTGCTTACTTGGGCTTCTGGGAATTGAAGTCCAAGAATAGCTGGGACACCAAGGTTCGCCACACCTGAGCTAGGGGAACAAATGATAATAATTAGGCATAATTTGTTTCAGATTGATTTGCACAGAGAAACAAACCACAGGTCTAATTTTGTATAATGATAAAATAGGCTTCAATCATCTACACCAAGAGTTCTCAACCTTTTAATGTCGGGGGCCGGATCATGCTCCCTCAGATAGCTTCGGGGGCCTGAGGGCCATTTTGCCCTTCCTCCACCACATGGCACTTCCTGGTGTGGTGGAGGCGGTGGGGGCCCCACATGAAATGACACTGTGGGCTGCATCCAGCCCCAGGCTGCAGGTTGAGAATCCCTGCTCTACATATAACAAGATAATGTTCTGCATGGCATGCAAAGTGTGCCAGGTTTTGCATTGGACTGGAAGAATTTGGTGCCCCACTTCTTTTCCTTGCAAAGAAAATTGACATCCAGGAAAATGTGATCCAACCTTTGGATTCTTGTTTACAGAGAGTTGACTCACTAAATCGCTGTTGGTTGGCAAGCATTATTCCTTAACTACAGTATTACACTTCAGCCAGCACTTGTATTGTGTGCTGAATTTTAGGTCATGTGGACTGTACTATTGACCTCATTGTCACAAAGTAATGATGTGTGAAAATGATTTTCTGGTTTCAAGACGGACTAGAACTGTCTTCCAGAACTGGTTTGTTCCATGTGATGTTTTGAATGTTTGAGCTGGAGCATAGTATAATCCATTTCAGCAAATCAAAATGCAGGAAATAAGTGGCCCTAGTCTTGAAAACTTATGCAGTAATCAATCCGTTCATTTAAAAAAATAAAATAAATGAACTTTGTTGTGTGTGTGTGTGCTGCAGAAGACACACACAGTAAACTATTACAAATGTTCCGGTTAGAGTTAAGGAACTGAGTGAAAAACAAGAGAATTTGTCAACATTGATGTAGAAGAAGCATATAATGCGCCAAAGGCCTTGATTTTTCAACACAATCTGATTTTAATTTTCTCTTCCATTTCAAGAATACCAGTTTTTTGAGACCATATTAAAAGAACATAATTTACATGCTATCCAGTAGGCTTAGTTTAAAACACCATAGCAACCAGTTAGAGGATCTTTAATTTGGGTGGGGCGGGGAGTGTTGGCTGACTCAGGCTGTCAGATGAACCATGTTTTATTTAGTGCAGGTATGTTTAAGTAACCAGGCTATTAAAATATTATTTGGGCTAATAATTTCTGTTGCTTTATTTGCAAAGGTGATTTCAGCTCTAAAAGATATTAATCCATGCAGCTTGAATGGTTTTTATCTCCATAGGAAAATTTCAGCATATCAAATCCGGTGTTCAGTAACTAAATGACATAATCATTACAGATCTGTTGAGTTGCTTCAGATGACTCTGAGCAGGGTGATGGCCCCTACCTTTATCTCCTCTTTTAACATACATTTCAAAAGGAGTGAAGTAGAGGCCACTTAAACTCCCTCTGCAATCATGCGTCTTGCCTGGTTTATTGAACTGTTCCTTGGATTAAGGGATGTTCAAAACATTCCCTCCTCCCCCCGCCCGCCCATCATGCATAATCAAAACTATAAACTAGCATTCCTGGGTGACTTTCTGGTTCACCCCCAAAATAAGGATGCTCCTAATCCTGTGATGGCGAACCTTGGCACTCCAGGTGTTTTTGGACTTCAATTCCCAGAAGCCCAAGCCCCCATGAATCCGCATAAATGGGTTTACTGCGATTCATCCAGCCCGCACCGCCCTCGGCGCTCCTGGAAGCAGAAGTAAAACGCACCCAGACGGGCACGTTTTACTTCTGCTTCCAGGAGCGCCGAGGGCGGTGCGGGCTGGATGAATCGCAGTAAACCCATTTGTACAGATTCATGGGGGCTTGGGCTTCTGGGAATTGAAGTCCAAAAACACCTGGAGTTCCAAGGTTCGCCATCACGGTCCTAATCCTTCTCATGTTGCAAGACAGTGAAGTGTGCATTCTAAATGAGGGAGGATTGTTAAACTCTAGTACTTAGTATGTTACTTTTTTGTTGCTGCAGCTGCTGTAACGACAATTTACATTCTTCTGAACAGTATTAACATGCAAAGCTTTTGCAACATCATCCATATGCTAAACTAGAAACGTTTTAAAATGTACTTTATAAATGCACCTTTGTTTACTGCTATTATTTTAAAAGTGCACTAAAAGAGCCACGTTGTTCAATACTCTATATGTGTGCGTGTATGTATGTATACTTTTAACAAAAACTTCCAGCAAAAATACCGTATTTTCCTGCGTATAAGACGACTGGGCGTATAAGACGACCCCCAACTTTTCCAGTTAAAATATAGAGTTTGGAATATACTTGTCAGCTGCAGTTAAGTACCTGTCCTATAAGACGACCCCCGACTTTGGCACAGATTTTTCGGGGTTAAAAAGTAGTCTTATACGCCAGAAAATACAGTAAATAAGATTTCCCCTTGGAGAGAATACATAGCGAGGGTGCTTGGCTCCTTCCATTTTTTTAAGAATTAAATCTCCAAGCCTTGATATACAATTTATGCAATATTTTATTTATTAATGTTGCATTCTGTCTTAATATGTATACATCTTTTTTATGCTTTTAAAATCTCCTGTAGCTGACTTGTACATTGGCTTTTAGAGATCTCTTTTGCCATCGAGATGTACGTGTACGAGCAGCTCTAGAAAGGAATATAGAGGTCATTATTATAGAAGGAACGTTCTTCCTCAACTTCAGTGTTATGTGTGATAGTATTTCTAGATTACTGGTTTAGTTATCTGTGTTTATCTCTTCAGCCCTGCCTCTTAATTCCTGTCAGATTGCACTAACATGTCTTTCTTGGTTATGAAATACTGCTATTATTCAATGTACAGTATGTTGACAGTATAACTTGGAATGTTACGTGCTGCCTTTTTTTAATTTTAAAGCTGCTGCCTTTCCCTATTCCACTCTTTTAAGTATCTGCTTGTGCTGCTGTAGATTTGAGTTTTGTATTAAGGCAGATGTAGGAAATGTGGCAATACGATAGCAGGCCTGAGGGAGTATTGTATTGTGTGTTGGTGTTTGTATCATTGCTGTGGCATTTACCATCCCACAGTGTGGGGATGATGGGACCTTTTTCTAATCCCTATCAGTGTTATGGGAGAGAGCTGGACTGAGGAAGACACAGAAGGTAACAGGCTAGCCCTCAGCCTTAATTCTTCCAAAATGCCAGTGGATCCCGTTGCCTGGCCTACTCGTTCTTCCTATCCTCTTACCTCTGAACTGGCACCACAAAGCAAAGACCATTTGTCTTGGATGCCTTCGTCCGCTGGTCCCTACTCTGAACCCATAACAACTGTGCCTGCACCAGGGCTGGAAAATATGCCCTCTGTAGACGGTGATGAACCCATTTTCTGTTGGCTCCTGCAAGCCTGGACAATAACAGCAGTAGCTACGTGCCAAGGGGCCATTCAACAATTACGTGATCCATTTTTGGGGGGGAAATTGCCCCCCTCCCCCTATGTAATCTGACCATAATTTTTGCTTCGAACCCCCCCCTTTAAAATTACGTAATCCAGATATTTTGTATCAAAACTCTAATTTGTAGAGCTTTTCACTGTTGTAGAAATAGACTGCACAAGCAATTCAATAGTCTCAAATCGGATCAAAATTCCCAAAAATCATTTTTAAACGTGCCATGTTTCGAAACCACAACAGCTCCAAATGGATTACGTAATCTTTGACCTGACACCCCACGTAATTTTCTGTAATTCAGATGGCAGACCCTCTCCCCCCCCCCCGAGGATCACATAATTGTTGAATGGCCCCCAATGTGTGGGCATAGTTTTGCAACTCACTTTAGCTCCCCCTTGTGAATTGTGATGAGCCACGTGTGCTTTGAGGAGCAAAGGCTTGTGCCTCGGTTGCTGAGAACCCAGAAAGAGTTCAGAATGGACGGCTTAACCCACGGCTGAAAGAATATGGTCTTCTGTTAAGCTGCATCAACACTAGATCTGTTTGTAGTCGGTCAATAGAGTTGTGACCTGGACTTGACCATAAAAAAAAGAAAGACCAGTTTCTCCCCTCAGTACTCCTGTTAGTCCCATTGTAGCATGATACTATGAGGGAGAAAAGTGCAGCTCTTCCCAGCAGGTAGAACTGTGGTTTATGTTTTCTCCACTCTTAAAACCCAATTCTAGCAAGCTTGAGTGAGAACAAGGTAGCTGGTTTTTTCTTCTCTTGTTGAAAGTATACCAGCGCCTGCATATGTTGCTTCTTGGGAGTTGCGTACACTTCGAGATGAATACTTCTCTTGTAGGGGAGGGCTGCCGATAAGATACAGGTGCTGTTTGGGTACTGCGGTTGCAGTTAGGGCAATGGGCTTGTTTGGGCTGGCAGTTGTGAAAGGTCATGTGGAGATATCTGATATTCAGCATTAAACTGTCATGGGGAAGCTGGGTTGTTGCCTTCAGTATTCATGCTACCTCCTATTAGGAAAATCAGTCTCCTACACACACAGTTGCCTCTTCTCTGTCTATTTTTCCGTTATTTGTTGTTTGGTAGGGAGTTTACCTTGTGGCTATATGGTAAGGCTGGTCTGGAGGATTTGACCTGATCCTAACATATTTGGCCTGATGCCAAACTTGTCTGGAGATCAGAAGCCTCTTGGATCTGCCTGTTCTTTATATACTGTAGATCCTTTGATGAAGTAGAGAATTGTGGGATTTTACTTCGAAACTCCAGTAGACACGGACTGTCTTTGGAAGGGTTTGGATTTTCTTAGTGTCACCTTCCTTGTGTGACTGCAGGTTTCTGAGATTCTAAACATGTTTTCAACATATCAGTCACTGTGATATTATGTAATGCTCAGTTGCCCCTCTTCATTTTCATAATAGCAACTTGTTTCAACTGACCTAAACTAGGTATTGATTAATTACCAAAATTACTGTTTGTGAATTGCCGGCGATATTTTTCTGTAAAAGAATAAATTCCTAAGGCCACCTAATATTAATCCTTCCACCCTTCTTGCATATGGCATCTTACCATGCTACCATGGTAGTGATTTTAATACATGTGTATATGAAGGTAATAATGGTCTCAAGTTTAGACATTTTGTTTCTTCCCTTCAAATAATGCTTCCAAGGCTACAGAACTAGTGTACAGTTGTTAAACAAGTTGTAAATAAATGCTTATATAAAAACTGTCTTGCTTTTTATTATATATATATATATAAACAATTCTTCAACATATCTGGCTTACCCCATGTGTATCTCCACATGCTTTTTTAAGAGTTCAAGGTGGTACACAGAGGCCTCTCCCATTTCCCTCCAAGGTTAAAGATTTGCCCAAGGCCAATCACTGAACATGTTTCAGAGACAATGAAGAATTTGCATCCTATTCTGTACGGAACAAGACAAACGTTGTCCACCGTATCACCCTGCATATTTCAAATCTGAAGTTGTCAAAAACAGTAGTTCTGCCGCAGAATATCAGCAGTGAATAAAATGGTGATTTATCTTCAGGAGCATATTCTGCATGGGGACTCAGAGGAACTAATGTTGTCAGGAATCTCAAGGATTTCTGATTTTGTTTGCTGCTGAAATCCTAAGCCCTCAAATCTTGTTAAACACACACTCATCTGTTTCTGCCAGGAATCTGCCACATCTAAAAGGCAATTGCGGTAAGTTCAGTTGGCCACATTTATGTATCCTTATGGACACAAGAATACCCCCTTCTGTTATGAACGACATGCCTAAACTGTTGTATATGTTTTAACATTAACTAGAAAACTCTGGGAAAAGTTGCCATAAATTAGAATTGACTTGAAAGCACATGCTAGCTAGTCTTAATATAGTGCTGTCTCACCTTTGATTTCTTGAATCAAATAATCAAAATTACTCTAGGCCCTCCCTAGCGCTAATTTAAGGACAACTAATGTGATAACTATTATTGAGCACTGATGCACACAATTTAGGACTCGGTTACTGCTCCTGGTCAGAATTAGTTTTGCAATGGGCTTGTTACACAAATTGTTCCCTTTTAGGTCTTGGAAAATGATGTGCAAATTATTGCTAGCCACCCGTATGTCAAAACGTGGCACATTTTGAGCATATCAGTGTGTAGAAATCTGTCCTTGAATAACTTGTGATGTCCTCGAGGTTGGAGAGATAGGCAGGATATCTCTCAATGCCATTTCCAGGGAATCCTAAGCAGGTGAGGCAGGATATCTCTCAATGCCATTTCCAGGGAATCCTAAGAAGGTGAAGGCATCTGCTTGAGAATAATACCCTGAAGGAAATGGTGAGCCACTGTGTGAGACAGAATGCTGGACTGGATGGGCTGTGGCCTCTTCCAGCAAGAATGTTCTTATGTTCTTAACTCACATTTCACTTTTAGCAGGTTATATCTACCAGCGCCATGAAGTAGAATTTTTTTGGCTAAAGTCTACATATGTAATCCTTCTGAATTGAAACACCAACTTAAACCTTACTTCCCAAAGAAAAGGCCTATTTGGTAAGACTACTAGATCACAGGACAAGTGGAGGTTGGTAGTGTTTACAATGTCTGTTAAGCATACGTAGCAATAAGGAACCGCAGGATAACACCAAGTTACCAACACTTAACTACCAGGCAAAATCTGGTACATATAAAGAATTGTAAATAAACAATATTGTGCCAAATGCATGCAATTTTTCTTTTAATCTGTGCCAAAATTAGAATATTCAGCTACAAGCCTTTCTCTCAAGGTTCTGTCCACACACACAGAAAGGGAAGCACTATCCAATTGCTTAACATAGTTAAGTCAAATTTGAGGACACTTGAGTAACTCCTTTACAAGTTCAGTTCATTCAGAAGTGCCTAATCTAGTTGTGACTTACTCAATGAAACTGCAACTGAAGTAGGCCCATTTGAATCAATAGAACTTAAAAGTTGACTCACCAAATCGTCACATTCAATGGGCCTACTCTGGTTGTAACTTATTGTGTTGAGGAACAGGATTTCAACCATAGATTCCAATTACTAATTTTTTTTCTTCCTCGTTGAATTGGTTCTCTGTAGTTGATTTTTTTTTCTTTTATGGCAGATGTAGATATATTATACATTGATTTGGTTCTAAGTAGATGAAACTAATTTACAAATTGTTCCAAAAGAATTTTGCAGAACATTGGTAATGCCTCGGTAAGAATGGAGAAATGCTTGGATACGACAGACCTATTTTAAAGATGTTACAATTTGGAGGTAAAATACATCACAACGGTTAAAATACTCCCCGGGTGGGGAGTAGGAGTGGGCAGGCACTAAAGTTGTACAGGCATGTTAATAATTATTAAGTATCTAATTGAGTTCCTCTCCATCACAATTTTCAAGAAAAAAGCAACAGATGGAAGTAGACATGAGCTATAAAGAACTCAGAAGGCAGCACGGGCAGAGTAATGACTACAGTATATCCTTTAGATTAAAGATTCACAGCCAAGGTTACATAAAAGCAACAGCTATGGCAAAGTGAGTGTATCAGCCTTACTTGGTCATTTTTATACACGACTTTCATCATCTGTCCCCGTAGCATTTTGCCAGGAAATGGCCCAAGACCAGAAATTACTCGTAGCATTCCTGGGATGAAATTTTAGCCACTGCACTGGAGGTAGTGTAAACAGAGCTTCTCAACGGCCACGCTACTTGTGCTCAAATGAACAAATACACCTTAGAAAAGGAGACTTCTTGGTAGCTTAATAGACCCAATAGGCAACTGCTAAATCTGTATAGATTTAGGAGGTGCTGTGATGTCATGATCACTCCATTAACATTTGTCTAATACAAGATGGTTGGGGGTGGGGTGGGCTACAGGCGTCTTCCCACTTATCATGGACCTGTTCTCCATCACCACCTGAGATCCTTCCGTTCGGCAAACAGTAACTAGTGTAGACCTTTTTAGCTATGCTATGAACCCTGATAGTTTAGTCCTCACAACTATGGCTGTTACTTCACATAAGACAAGAATTTCTGACCATCATCTGAATCCCATTTGACAGTTTAGATGTGATGGGACATCCACTTCTATTACCTCTTAATCCTGATGTTACATGCTTTGTCATTTTTTAAACTCGGAATCACATACGTCCGCTCTCTCATCCCCAGTACTGAAATCTTACCTTTGGACCCTAGGGATTCGTGACTCCTCAGGTTTCTGCAGCCAGCAATCTCATGGGATTCTAGTGTGAGTACAGACTAGAGGCCGGTATATTTCAGACAATGAATGCCTTAGCCCTCCTTTTTCTTCCAACTATAAAATCGTTTATTGGTCAGCAAGTAGACCTAGTTGATCTTCCTAAGGCATCTGGGTTAGGGCTGCAGACGTTTCATTTATTTTAACACATTTTTACAGTCCATGTAATTTATTTTTTTAAGTAGAAGAGCAGGGGGGAGTGGGCCTCCTATGTGTCCACCGAAAGCCTCAGTTAACATCACTGAAAAGAGTGTCTGGCACCAATTTGTCTTCATAACACACCAACACCAAAGAAGAATCAACTGAACAACAGTCTTGAAAATGCTTTATTGAACTGTGTGTCTTATTGTAATGTGCAGGTGTGTTTGAAAAGACTACAGCTTGAAAACTGGTTTTGAAAATCCTCAACAATTTTAAAAAAAAAATCCCTACCAGGGTCAAACTCCCAAAATCACCAGAGGGCCGGCATAGAATTACCCTCTACACACTCACACCTTAGAACATTCTGTTGCAGAGACAGAAAAGAAAAATCTAGTACTGTATTTTTAAATAGAAATAATTGGAATAAGAAACTAAAAGCTGCAAATGGGTTGTTTAATCATTTAGATATTGAACCTTCCCCCCCCCTCTGCTGTTCAAGTCTGAACTTTTATTCTAAGATGCTTTTGATGTGGCAGAAGTGGAAAAGTAGACAAAAACAGGGTAGTGAGATAGTGAGAGAACCATGATTATGGTCTAAGCCTAGTTTAGATCTAATCAGAAGCTGTGTGCAATTTTGTCTTTAAAGTCTAACTTTACAATCCCTTCCCTACCACCCCATACCCCAAAACAAAATCCCTCCTTGTCCCTGCTTTGGGGCTATTACGAAAGTCTATGCACAAAAACACTGTACATTTTTATACATACAGGATTAATAGTATAGGCATGTAGTGGCATGATTCGATTAAAAGGCTTTTTTACTTTTTAATGCCAGGGGGGGAAATCAAGAAGAAATAATAAATAAAAAGGTGCTAAAGTTAGCATTAAGAATGCAATTGTAATATACTGATAAAAAATTTGGGATATCACCTCCTCAAGCTCTCCTGATACTGACAAGTCTCTGCAAACTAGGAAGCAAAATACATAAATAACTCAAAAACACATGATTGAGATTGTGAAGGTTTTAAAACTAAGACAACATAATCCAGGTTAACGTTTGTTTTTAAGACAATGAATAAATGAATCATTTATACCTGAATAAAACATGTTTAACAGTTTGAAAGATTTTTTTTAACAACCACAAAAAGAAAAAAAAACCTTAAACAAAGTTGAACAAGTGTTTTGATTGTAGGGCACGCAAAAGCCCCATTTGCCAGAAGGTTTTGGCAGTGGCCTTACTTTTATGTCTCCTAGAGATGCATAAAAAGCAGGCTTGAAACTCTATGTGGATGTGTGATGGTTAAAGAGAGCAACGCAAGGGTCACACCGAGCAAAACGCCACACCCTGGAAATGACAATATGTCCCACTGCAGAGCTTGCATCATGTGCAAAGAGCATGTACAAGGAGGTGGTTTAGACATAGCAATGTTATTCAAAAGCTACTTGGTTGCCACACGCTGCTAGGTGAGCTCTAACTCTTTTGCGCCTTGTAGCCTTTGAATAACGGGAAAGCCTTCTGGGTGGGGAAGTTGTTTATAGTTTTACTCCTTGTATTTATTTATTTTTTAAATGACAAGGTCACTAAAACTCATGCACGCTGCAAAAAACCTCATGCAGTAAAGGTAAACCATCCAAGCAGTTTTTATTCATTAATATTCATAAATACACACAGCAGCTTCATTAGAGATTTTGTTTTTGTGTTTTTTTCCTCTTCAGTTTGAATGTGGAGTATTAGGAGAGCCTTTTGCATGTCAAAAGTACAAGGCACAGAGGGGGGTTCCCTCTGCACTGAAACCTACATTTTACCTGCTAGAAGTAAAAATTATTTTTAAGTGGAAATGATTATCATATATATCTTTTTCTCTCTTCCTTTGAATGTACACAATGTAACAAGAGTGACAGACCTGAAATTACAATCACCAAAAACAAACCCAAGATAGTTGTTGTCCACTTTCATTGGCAAATACAGCACAGAGGACATTGTCTGCAAAGTGGGATGTCATCAAAGAGGAGGTGGAGGAGGCTCGTTTCCTTTATTACTCTCTTTTAAATTTAGATTTTCTAAAGCAACATCTAAAGGCATAATATCTACACAGCCCATAGCACCAAAATCGGCAACCTCCCCGCGCTCATCCTCGTCAGAGGAAGAACTTTCTTCCCGCATCAAAGTGGATAGTAGAAGCTCTTGGACGAACAGGCTGCGATCTGCCCGCTCACTCTCCATTGACTGACGCTCTGCTTCAGACATCTTGGGTTCGTTCAACCTGCAGAAAAAGAGGACACTAGCTGAACAATCTAATGGTCAAGGACACCAAGTGTATTCGTGTGCAGGAACACCAACACCACCCCTCTCCTAGCATATGCGGTTAACAAGAAAACTATCCAAGGTGGTGTGACAGGAATAAAAAAGCAGCAATAGCTAACCCTTGCTCATCTCTAACATTCAGAGACCTCCACTACTGATCCCAGACGTTCCAATATTTTCCATCTTCCCATCAAAACACTGCCTCAAAACAGATATCCAGTCAGCCAAGGTATGAAGGGATGGCAGCTCAGCAACTGAGACTGAGCACATGTTCTTCAAATAGAGTGCCTCAGGTTTAAACTTGGGTATTCTCAACTAAGGGACATAGGAAGGAAAAGGCTGGCTTCCCTCACATGGAAAGAGCTATGGGGGGGGGGGGAGAGACCCTACCAGATTGTCTCAGTAGGAGCCACCAACTTCTCCATCTCTGATCCAAGATACTCTGACAAAATTTAATACGTGTTTGTTCAAAGTATGTAATCAGTAATGCAATGTAATACATGCAAAGGCATCTTCTCCTTAGTACTGTAAACCAGGGGTTCTCAACCTTTAAAGCTGCGGGCCAGATCACGCCCCCTCTTGATTGGGGGCTGGATTTCATTCTAACTCATGACAGTTCATACCATAATAAATGTGTTACACAGTAATGTGCCAGAAGACTCCTTTCCCAAACTTTGTGAGTTTCAGCTTATCATTAACAGACTTCGCCCTCAACTTAAATCCCAAAGCATTAAAAACGATTATAGCCTAATAGTGATATCTCCTCATCATTGAGAGTTTACGTGCCTTGGCTCCTTGTGCCCTGCTTTAAATTTGTTTATTAAATTCTGAAGACAACCTGCTAGTCATTTTTAAAAAAATATTGTAACTTGTAAGTAATAAAATCTCTGTTCTACTCTAAAATTTGTGGCATAGGACAGTTTCAAACAAAATCAATTTCATTTGTATTCTAGATTTATTTTGATTTACTTCGATTTTTATGCCATCCACTCAGGTAAAAACCCGACTCAGGGTGGCGTACAACATATACAAACATGTTAAAACACCCTCATCCTCCCATTCATCCACCCTCATTACTCCCACCCCATTTAAAACCAAACTAAAAGCTAAGGAGGAAGGGGGAATGCAAAGACACAGGATGAGCCAGCAGGCCGGGGCCGTATTCCCATTAGGTCTTCAAACCTTTCCTGAAAGGCAGCAATTCTGTCTGTAGCCTCAATTCTGTTGGCAGGAGGTTACATAGGGCTGGAGCAGACACGGAGAAGGCCCTCCTCTGTGTGCCAGAGAGGCGAGCCCCTCTAGCTGAAGGCACCAACTAGGGAGCCACCTCCGGTCCACTCTGGTTGGACGGGCAGACACTTTTGGGACGATGCGGTCTCTCAGGTACTAAGATACTAAGGCTATTTCTGTAACATGTCATTCAGGCGATAAACCGCTGCTACAATTCTGATTTTCAAATACAGAGGATATGGATCATGGGATGAGTAAACAAACTTTTCCTAAAGTACCAGTAGGAGCAAATATTCTACCTTTTAGAACTTTGTTAGATCAAAAGTAGAATACTAAGATGTAATCAATGGACATGGCCTTTTTCATGGTGAAATCACAAATCTACTGAAGTTCTTCTTAGAATGTATTCCAAGGCAGACATTGTGCTAAACTCAACTGCTGAAGAGGACTTGGTTGGACCAAACTGCTTAAATCAACACTTTCCCAAGCCTATTCTTTTTATATAAGATGCAAAGAAAAACTCAAGGGGCATTAACAGGGATTAGCAGGTGGAGCATTCATTTAAGGCATAGGAAAGGTTTGACTTCACAGTCGAGTCTACGCAAACAGACATGAAAATAACTTGAGAGGAATTATCCCTGATACTTTGCAAAATATCTGAAATCATGGCAACCATATTTCTTCTGTGAATCTGGGACACTCTTCAATTCATCATGATATGTCTCCTTTAAAACTGATTCAAACATTGTGTTTGCACTAGTGTGTATATCTGACAAATACAGTAAAACCCCTACTTACGAAAAAAGCTCATTCCGTAAGCTTTTGCTTAAATTGTGTTTTTTTTTTATGTAAGTCAAAGCAAACCCATAGGAAATCGTGACATGGTTTTAGCATAAATCATCATGTAAGTCGAATTTTATGTAACTCGAGGCATACGTAAGTTGGGGTTTTACTGTATAGGAATCTGATAAAGGAGTTGATTTGACGTAATTCAATCTTGATTAATAAACACTTAGTACTGCTCAAAGCAAAGTACAACAATATACAACTGAGAGTATTAGTGTTTTAAATGGCCTTCTGCTTTTCAGTAGTTTTGTGGATTTTCATCTAAGTGCAAAATGCAATAAAAATTTATGCTCAGTTCATAGTTTTGCATTAAAGTTTAAGTCACATTTAAAACTCTGTACCCTCACCGCTTCTTTGGAACAGAAAAACCAACTATTTTCTGTGGAATGTAGAAATGAACACTAACAGACTGTGCAATATATACGTGTTTGCCAGCAAATGAAATAAATGAACACCAGCTCACAGGGAGGAAAAGCAGCACATCATGAGAATATGTAAAACTACAGACATAGTTGCCTCCACTGAAGCAAAATCAAGAGGCCTGGCTGGAATCCTCCTTTTACAATGAGTTACCTTGTAAGAAGGAATTGAGAGTTCTGGATAGCTTGCTGACTATTTTCTGTATTAGATGTGTTGGTTGTTGCTGTAGATTGTGTAATAGTGGTGGTGACGCTGCTAGTGTTGGTGCGTCTTGTTGCATTGCGCGCAGTCTCCAGTTGTTGCCGTGCTGCTTGTGCATGTTGTCGTTCCAACTGCAATTGCATCTGCAGCTGCTGTAATTGAGACGCAGAAGGGCCAGAAGAATTGAGCTGTCCCCCAGCAGAACGCCTCACACCAGACAACTGAGATAAAAGCTCTGCCAGTGAAGGAAACAGAATCACAAGTTATGGTGAATGCCTCCAAACAGCCTCTGCCAATATTGCCATACATTGCTTCTAGAACGCTGTGCTTCCTACATATTATTATTGTGTAAAACAGGTACAGATACATTCCCTCTATTTACGACACAAGTCCTCATAAAAATTAAGCCCAAATCTTTGTTTATGCTATGAGAGCTAAATACTAAAGGAGGCAAAAATATTTTCCAAACAAATCAAGATACAGTGGAACCTCAGTTAACATAATTAATGCGTTCTCCGGGATGTTTCTTACAGAGAAAATTACTTTAACCAAAATAATTTAACCGAAACGTGGTTTCCCATAGGAATGCATTGAAAACCAATTAATCCATTCTGGGGGAAAATCTATAAACCGAGCCACTATTTTCTGTGGATTTCCTTTTGTTATGCAATTTTTATGTTAACCGAGCCATTTGTTAACTGAGGTTCCACTGTACTTTTGAGCTGGCAGTTGATTAAATTTTTCATGATCAGCTAAAACAGTTCAATATTTATCACCACAAAGGATTATCTGTTTAAAAACACAAACATACAGCTATATATTCAAGCCAAAAATACACACCGATGGGGCCTGGGGGTAGATGATGATAATGTTGGGCTGCGTTTCTCACAAATGCTAAATAGTGTCTAAGGCTACGAATGATAGAAAATCCAGCCCAGCGTATGGAGAACTACATGTTCTCCATCCCAGTACTAGGAATAGATAAAATTTGAAGTACAGAATTCCCTTGTTTCAATAAACCAGAGTGCAACATGCTGGCTTCCACACATTTTAGATCCCGGGAAAAGAGAAAGAATATCCTTTAATCTTACCAGCTATAGGATCCATGGCTTCCCTATTGCTTGGAGAATACGAACTCTGTGAAGATGAAAATCCACCAGTGGAACTGCCAGTAAAGTGCATGTTTGATCTACGTGCGCGAGGACCACCCAAGCCCCGGCCTGGGTGAAACATTCTACGTACATGCCGAACACCGCTGGATTCATCGTAACCAAACAGTTAAGGAAAAGTGTCACCTTGCAGGGTACACAGGATTGCAGACAAGGACAATTTATCAACATTTAACAATACGGACATGTAAGGATCAGTAACAAACTTTATATTTATTCTGTGAGGATAAATTTAGTTCAAAAACTAGAGAAAACCCGGTGTAAGGGAGATCTACACAGTCTTAAAATAATATAGGGAAATATAACCCCACCTGAAAGTTTGTTTCATCAGAAATTTCCTTTACTTATGTGGCTCAAATGGCAAAAGAAATGGCCAACAGCCTAAGCCAGGGATTTTCAACCTGCAGCCTGGGGGCCAGATGCGGCCCACGATGCCATTTTATGTGGCCCCCACCACACCAGGAAGTGCCATGTGGTGGAGGAAGGGCAAAAAGCTGCCTGGGGGAGCGTGAGCCGTCCCCCGGCTTTAAAAGGTTGAGAACTCCTGGCATAAGCCCTGCTGACAGTATTGCCATCAAATGCAATTTTGTGTTTTGTGCTCACTGTCTTGCTGTTACTCAACTCGTCCCTTTCCCACAACTGTTAAAACTACATTTTTAACTCTTTATGCTAGCAGGGTTTGGTGCAGTTAATGTTAAAGTGTTTAAATGCAGCTTTTCAACATATGTAGCTATGGAAACAGAATTCACCAAGACATTGTTAAAAAATACCTACTGCCTCAGAATCAATAGGGCTAACTATGAAAATACATTAAGCAACTACAATTTCATTGTGTCTTCCTGGCTTAGGAAAGGATATTAAATCTCTAGGAGCTCTATGTTCCAGTGTAAGATGAGCTGCAAAGTCATCCGTAACATGATTGGGGTCTCCTCCAGGTAATGCTGCACATATTGGACAAATCTGAAATAATATTAAGTTAGAAAGTCACTTTCGGCCACTGAGTCCTGTAGTAAAAGGGGACCACATGTGAAGTCATCACATTTGAGAACAAAACCTATTATCTACATTTAGGGTAGAAAAAACCGGGAGCCCTCCTTCAGTTTCATCCGCATTCATGAGGATGATGAAAAAGGACAACAAGCAATCTCTTTGCTCCTCTTTCATTTAAATCTTCCATTTTGTTCAATATTCTGTTTGTTTCTACTATTCAAATACAGAGAGAAAGTTGCTATCACATGCAGGCACCACTGCTTCTCGCAATCCTAACAGAGAGCAGGTATAATTAATATACTTGTCTATATATCTATTTCTTCCATACACATCTCTTCTTCGTGTGCCGTATCTGATTCCAAATATTGGCTATCAACATGGAGATTAGCCAAGAAGATTGTCCTGGGAACAATGTAATGCAGTGGCCTTTCATTTGCCTTCTGCATCGCAGCGTGACACCCACACCACTGTTCCAGTTCCACAAGCAAATTTCTGGTCCTGAGCCCTTTTGGCACAAAAAGTCCTCCTCACCCCAGGCCAGTATTGATGAAGCTGCTACCTTTCATCAAGATAGATTCACATGGGATTTAATTGACTTGGGGACGCATCACCCTTCCCTGTGGACTTCGTCACCTAAAGCCGTTAGTCCTCAGGGTCATCAGGTTAGTTCACCGCCACCTGACAATCAGCATTGAGTTGCTGGCAGTATGGCCTACTCTAGTACCATAGCAGGATAACTTGGCCAGATACCTGTCTCTAAGAGAAGAAAATGAGTCTAGAGGCAGCTTCTGCCGGAATAGTAAAAAACGCCCTCACAGGATTCATTCTCTACACATCCATTCTTAAAAGAGCTACCTTCTGATATTATTCCCCCGCCTCTCAAACTCTGCTATAAGAAGGCATTTAATTCAACAACGTCAATCTCTCAGGGGGGTGGGGGGGGTATCAATATCCACTCAACCCCTTTAATACCACAAATCTGCTTCTAAAGGGTAGAGAACCTTCTGGCCTTAAGAAAAAAGTGCAGGGAGAGTGGATTGCAGGGAGGAGAAATATTTTGCACCAGCAGATCGTAGCAGATGGGACCTAAAGAAAATTATAGGGCCATGATGGCGAACCTTGGCACAGATGTTCCTGGACTTCAATTCCCAGAAGCCCAAGTCCCTGTGAATCCACATGAATGGGTTTACTGCGATTCATCTGGCCCACGAAGCCCTCGTCACTCCCGGAAGCGGAAATAAAACATACGGGCGCATTTTACTTCCGCTTCCCAGGGCCGGATGAATTGCAGTAAACCCATTCGTGTGGATTCATGGGGGCTTAGGCTTCTGGGAATTGAAGTCCAGGAACATCTGGAGTGCCAAGGTTCCCCATCACGGTTATAGGGGGACAGATTAATTCAGGAAATTGGAGCCCATTGTTCTGCAGAGCCTTAAACTTCAGAGACAGCACATGGGATGGTTCTTCCCATTATCCTCTGAAAAGGTAAAAAAATACACAACATACATGACAGCTTTCAGAACACTGATTTTCTTTTCAAAGGAAAGACATCTGGACCAGAAATGGAAAAGAAGCACATAACATGACTCTAAAACACACAAGGCAGTCTTGCCCTGAAATATTTCTTAAACCTAACATGCAGTTAACTTAAAACTGACAAAAACTAGGACTGAAACAAGAACAAGGATTGGTACAAAAGTTTTATTTACAGGGTTAGAATAATGTCCACCAGTTTCAGTAACTGAAAATGACTAAGTGCAGCCCATGTCAAGAGTCAACTGTTCCTAATACCTTATCCATTTCTGAAGGGAGCATAGCCTCAGCATACTACTATATATCTCACTGGTGAACCCTTCTAGAGTATGGCCAGCTCTGTTCAAAAAGAAATTCTTTTCATTGCTTAATCATGTAACAATACACACTATAAAAATTTTCTATGGCTATTTATTTATATACCATCCATTTGGGTAAGTAGGTTTCCCACTTTGGGCGGTTGACAAAGTTAAAATAATGACACATAAACTAAACATAAAATATTTTTTGCTATGGCCCTTAAATCTCTATCCTAGCATTATGTATGACAAAGAATCATAAAGAAGTTTCCTAAAGTATAAGTAACAGCAAAAATAAGGAAAATTAGAAACATGCCAATAGAATGAAAACTAAGTGCCCTAAATAAGTTGTTCACCATTTTATTTGTTGGTTTCCTACAATAGCTGAGACAGTGCATATGTTTGCAAGTTTCTGGCAAAAACATGTTTTCTAATTAAAAGTTGCTAATTTAATAAATTTGATTATCAAATAGCAACATTACCGTGGCGAACAATAAAAGACTGTAGTCAGTGCATTAGTGGTGGAAAGGATGGCATGGGGACTTAGCTCCATAGCTACCTCCTGAGGAGAAATGGTGACCTCATCTACAAATGTGCTAGAATAGCTGCATGTATCAAAGGGTGAAAACGAGACCATGTTTTCCTACCGTTCACAATTGAATATTTTTTTTTAAAAAACCAATGAAGTAGAAGCTGAACATTCATTTCATCTCCTAGGTTTCTAACCTCGCACTAGCAGTGTAACTGATAACACTTAATTTTTGCATCGTTAATCCGAAAGCTAAGTGGGGCATTCTGGCTAGCTGAAGATAGTTAAAAGCTTAGCCTATTTTAAAAGCAGAACCTATGAATCACTCAATTCAATACAGATTATTATCTGGTAACTATACACACAATGTCTATTATCTCCTGTCAAACTCCCTGCTGGGACTGTAATTAGGAATGCTATGGAATGATCTGCTTGCACATCAAACATGTTTCACTATGTTACTGTTCATAAAACCACTTCTATTTTCTATGATCCTGCTAAAGCCTGTTTCAGAGCAAGGTATGAATCCACCAGAGAACCATATGCAGGAGAATTTCATTATTTGGTAACATTTAGGGCCTATCCTTCTTCAAGAAAGTTCAAGGCAAGCAACATACAGTGGGTGGTCCCTAAAGTCTACCATCCCACCACCACCTAGACCTGGACCTTGCTGCTTCAATGAGATTACTGTATAAGATGTCTTCTGACTACAGCATGTTAAAAAGAAAGAAACACAAACCTGCAGGTAGAACCAACCTTTCCACAGAAAAAAACTAGCTGGATTTAATAGTTCACTTCCTTATTCAGTGACCTCTCTGGAATTTATTTGAGTTAAACAAACTCTACGCAAAAATGAATGCCTGATTATTATTATTATTATTGGGGGGGTGGGGGGGTTTGAGAACTGCAGACAAGCTTCTGTGTCATCCTCAGAGTATAAGCACATTTCTAATATGAGCGGCTTATCTTTCCAAACAATAAGCTAAAACTACATTGAACAAGTCGAGTTTGGAGAACAAAAAAAATATGTCTACATTTGAAGATAATAATAATAATAATAATAATAATAATAATAATAATAATAATAATAATAATAATAATAATAATAATAATAATAATAATAATAATAATAATAATAATAATAAATGTCATCAAGTCAATTCTAACTAAAAGTGTTCCTTTTTCAGCATTTTCCAGATGCAGAATACACAGAAGTGGTTTACCATTCCCTTCTCCTGGGGGTGTTCTAGGACTATGCAGCCTAACCATGAGTGCACAGGCTGGTTCTTCTCCCTAGAGCAGGGGTTCCCAACGTTTTGAAGCCATGGGCTGGATGACCATTTTGCCCTGCCTGTATGATGGGATGGACATTTTGTTCCAACAGCTTCAAAGGGGCAGCCATTTTGTTTCTCAAATGCACTTGGAAGGGGGGGCACATGAAATGGCACCACAGGCCAGATCTGGCCCATGGACCTTAGGTTGGGAAGCCCTGCCCTAGAGGAAGAGGAAAATCATACTCCCAGCCTCTGGAGCCAGATATGTAAACCACCAAGCCACCCAACTAACTAGACTCAGAGAATAAGGTTTTTTTTTAGCGCATACCTTAATTTAATGCAGTATTGTTTTAAGAACGCTATGATTGTGTAGCTATCAGAAATGGCACAATACAGGCCACTTTGGCAGTCTTGGAGAAAGTGGTAAAAGCAGTGAGAAAGGACTCAATCCCTTAAAAACTTAGTACGTGACATTGTCAAAACGCTTGGTTTTTGTAAAAGAATGAAAAAGGGAGAATATGACCCAAGATTAAGCACTGTTAAACACATCATAACAGGCAATATCAAATTATGGTGCAAAATAAGATCAATCAATCAATCAGTTTAATTTATATCCCGCCTTCCTCAGCCAAGGCCGACTCAAGGCGGCTAACAATATAATCATACAAAATAACAATACAGAGGTACAATAAATCTAAAATAGAGAGCAATACAGGTAAGCATAGTATCAAAATGCAAGATACTCAGAGTTGCAAATAATTCCTCCAAAGTTACTCACCTATCTAATGTTTTGCTCTCCTGTTTGGTAATTCACAAGCGAGATTGGAAAAGAAGGAACAAAGCCTTACACCTTTCCTTTGCCAGCCCTTTTTAGCTGGAAAATATGGGCCAGTAAAATATTTAGGATGGCAGAAACGGGTTAGCAAAACATTTCACAGGGTCCCTTTGCCCTCCCACTGCCCAGCTGGTTTCTATACTGAGGCTGTGACCTATCTTTTAGACTCCCACTGCCATAACTTAAACAATGTTTGTAGGCATCATCTGTTGCTTACAGAAATTTCTTCATTTATGACAGTTAGAGCCTGAAAGTTACGCTGTCAGTAACAGAACAAGACTTCAGCCCGAGTGTGGAGAAAAAGGCAATGCCTGCCATATGTACATCATAAAAACAAAGAGCAGGATCTGTGCAGTGAAAGTACAGATCCTACTACCCTTTCCTCATCAACTCACTGCATTTCTATGCTGGATGCACAACCACTGCACACCTAGCAAAGAAAAAAATACAGCTAGTGGCAGAGGAAAGGAGTGTGGTTTTTCCCCTGCCATCAGCCCTTACGTTATTCCTATGAATGCATGCACCATTCTCCTCTTTCAAGAGCACAAACAAAGCTGTTGCGTGCTTTGGCAAAACACGCATTGGTTAATTTAGTTTAGCCTTCCAATAATTCTGGAGCTCAATTTTGCAAAAGCTTTAAAGTGCTCCTAAATACGTAACCCTGTAAGCTTTGAATCATCACATCAGAATTAAATCTATACAAGTTTTCCACCACACCACTAAGTTTTAAGAAGCTTCTGCAAGCGCCCTGGTAGGTAGTGATTTTATTACTTCTCCACTTCTTCTTTGACCCTTTTCACTTTCTTCTTTGCTGTTTGCCTGCGTCAAGACGCAGCAGGAAAAAGTTTGAAGCAAGAAGAAGAAAAGGCTCAGTGGCTGTGTGCTACTATCCCAGGAGTGCCCAAACTATGGCCAGTGGCCCAGATCCAGCCCCCAATGGCAATTCATCTGGCCCATGCTATCCTCATCACTCCTGGAAGTGGAAGTAAAACACACCCATATGGGTGCGTTTTACTTCTGCTTCCAGGAGCGACGAGGGTGGCGTGGGGCAGATGAATTGCCATCGGGAGTTGGATCCAGCCCACGGGCCATAGTTTGGGTACCCCTGGTTTAAGCAGACAAAATGGCAACCTAAAATCTATCTCATCCTGTTGCAAAACAGATTGCAAGGCGCATTTTACTTCCGCTTCTGTGGGAGGAACCATGTGACTGGTCCGCTGAACCACGTGACCGACCTGCTGAACCATATGACCGGCCCGCGGCACAAAAGGTTTGAGCACCCCTGTACTATCCTGTCACCTCTGCAAAGCCTGAAAAAGCAGGTATGGCTAACCAAAAGCTCTTCTAGGTATGGAACAGCCCCCACTGGAGTACATCAGGGCCAACTCATGTGGCAACACTACCAGGCACTGACAAGGAGAAACGCAGCACTTGACTAAGCACCATTACAGCATCTATAAAACATGACTGCCACCCAGTGGAGTCTTGTCAGGACCACATTGTAGTACTGATCAGTAAGGCTGCAAGCTTTAGCTGCGGAATTATTTCATTAAAGCACTAGTTGACTAATCCAGATGAACAACTTTTAACTGAGGGAGCTCAATGTTAAGAGCACTCACATTTAGTCTTATTTGAGTTGTGTTGCTCTTTTATTCAGCTTTACACACTGACAAGCTGGTATGTCAGTAGCAATGCCCACATGATAGTTATAATTCTTTCTCCTTTTTAAAAATAATTTTTATATTTATAATTCTTTTGTCTATCTGTACTGTAAAAATTCCTTTCAATGTATCAAGCATTTAAGAACATGTTGATTGTCAGCTGCAACTCGTGTCTGAATCTACATTTTTTTTTCCTGAGATGTTTTCAGGAAAAAATGCCGCTGGTGTGAATTTGTTTAAAGTGGATTGCAGCCTGCCATGAATGGACCCACACACTGTGATCATGGAGCCATCTCGTGTGGCACGTATGAAATGAGACATGTAGGGTTTGACACCAGGACTGCAATGGACTGCTGCAGCCTTGAGGATATTAACAAGGTGCGCCTTCACAGCCAGACCATCTGGCATGGCTTCTTCCGCCTCCATGACCGTTGGGAATCAGAAAAATGAAGTGGTTCCTCCTTTGCTCATTTTGCCATTGGGCCCGATATGTTGATACATAATTTTAAAACAGAATAACCTAGCCTACCAGAAGGAGTCTTTTCATGGACTAGATGAGGAGAGCTTGCTTTCAATGAAATGGAGTGGTTAACCAGAAAACTGTGGATTTTAAAAAGCAGTGTTGTCTTTCAGAGTTCAGATTCCATCATAACCACATGTTCTTAATACTGAGCAAGTTACTTTTCTTTTAGTCTTGCCAATCTGCCTTATGGAAAACTGGTACTCCACAGCTACTTCTGTAAGAATATGTCCAAAAGGTAGAGGATACATAATACAGGACAGGAATTGAGTCAAATTCAGCGGAATAATGTCCTATATCACTCGTCTTTTAGAGTATAAATAAGCACGTGGAACGAGATGCTGTTCACGTGGAAATTCTTTGATGAAAGCATTTTCAGTACAAATGCCTGACCACAATATTTAGCAGAAGAGCTGCTCTTATATATTAGTAACTGTTTAAAAGGACAAAAAGCAGAGTACAGACATACATGGGCAGTTATTGCAACTGGGAGATGTTTTACAGCAAAATTCAGCAATTTTATCTTATTTATATATGACTGGGAGTTAAGGATCAGAGTGGGTTGGGACTAAGTTGTGCTAACACCAAATGGTTTACAATGGTTAAAACAAGAGAGAGAGAGAGAGAGCTTCAGAACAATCTCTCCAAGATGGGAGTATAGACTTAAAAATGCAATTAAATATATGCAAGTGAGACACAGGTACATACTGGGGTGAAAACATGTATCCTGATGGTATCTCGCCTCTGACTGTCAAGAAATGGGATCTTAGGGTTATAATGAACAAGTAGAGGAAAACTTCACCCAGTATATGGTTGTTGTGGGAAAGGGGAATTCCATGCTTGGATTAGTTAGGGAAAAGATTTTTAAAAATGCCAAAACCATGCCTTTCTGCAAATGTATTGCATGATCACACTTGGAATGCTGTTTATAATTCTAACCATTTCCCCTTTTAAAAAAAAGAATACTGTAAGAGCTGGAAAAGCTGCAGAAAACAGCAACCAACCTGATCAAGAAGCTGGAGCAATTCTCCTATGAGCTTGGGTTCTTTGGCTTAGGGAAAAAACGATCAGGGTAATGTTAGAGGTGAAGCAGATATGAAAGGGGAAGAAAAACTCCCTAATAATAAAAGCTAAGAAACTCAGGGTAGAAAAAGTATTTCCTCCCATAGTAGATTGGTGAACTTGGAATTCGCTAAAAAACCAACAACATAGTGATGGCCACTGGCCACCAGACGTAATATTTTTAAAGGGTATTAGTCAAATACATGGAAGATAAGGCTTATCAACACCTACTAGTCATAATAGTTATTTATCAACTTCACTATTAGAAGCAGTATGCTGGGGGACATAATCAAGAGGGAGCTTTGTGAGTTTCCCAAGAGGTATCTAGATAGCCAGAACGGAAACAGACTGCTGGCTTAGAAGACAGGTCACTGGTCTTAGCCAGTGAGGCTATTCTTATGACTTTATGATAATATCACTGTTGCAAACTCTCAATCTAAAAACAAGTGGTTGTTTTTAATACTGTGACTTTACACTAATAAATATAGGCTCTTAAGGCAATGTCCATTCAATGATCTTGATCTTTCTTTCTTTCTTTCGTGCCCTGATCAGACCCTGGACTGCCAAAATGAAGCCACTTTCTTCACTTTGTCATTGCCCAAATGCAAGTCCTCATCAGTGCACATCTCTGGCAGCAATCAGCAGACCAGCAAGTGGGTCGGACTCTGTGTCTCTCCACATTCACACTGTGTATTGTTGTCCACCAGCAGTCCCCACTTGAGCATGTTGGTCTTGCATTTAGGGACTCCAATGCTCAGCCTATTCAGGGTCCTCCAGGTGACATAGGGGAGACTAACATCTTCAGCTATATCCACCTTTAATGATGTTTCTTTCCCAGTGAGGTCTTTCCTCCGTCTTCTAATTTGGTTTTGCTCTTGTGTACCCTCAAGAATGTTTGTTCTTGCCATAAAGCTCTTCCTGGATCTGAGACGGCGGACTTGAGGCTCATATCTGTTCAGAGGGTGTTGAGGGTCATTCTCTTGCTTAGTTCTTTCAGCATCTGCTACTAAACAATCTTGATAATATGCACCTTTAATTATATTCTTTCAATTACAATAAAAATTAGCAATTAAGCTAATTCCTTAATTGGCTACTGATCAGTTCCATCATCAAAAGATTTATTTGAGAAGTGCATTTCAAAAGGTATCTATCTATGAAATTATTATTCTCCTATTACTCAATTCACTCTCAGTAGTTGTGAATGACAGATAGAAGCAATTACTATGCTCACCCATGACACAAACACCCGCTATTGTATCACTGCCTTGATATATCTGAAATTTGATCACACCCTTCTGCACTCAAGCTCATAATGAAATGGTAGAACACAGATCATGTTGTAAACAAAACATACTAAGTCAGAGAACTTAAATATCTTGTCAATACTTACCCTTACACAAGATATGGCAAATCAAACATTTAAAAACAGCCATGCCCAGAATATTTGTCAGGTAAATCTATATAGAGTGAACTTCAGCTCTATATAGTCAGCTTCAGACAGGTAACTATTCTACCAAATTCACCTGTCTCAACATTATTTCCATCTGCAACACAGTACCAGTCTACTATACAGGATTGTTGTAACAGTTACTGAGATAACACATATAAAGCTTTGAAGCGTCCAAAGATAAATACTTGGTTGTACTACTACTTCTGATGTTCTAGATATTTTATTCTAAACCTTGACCGAAAGAAATGGACCTGAGATTGTACACTGTCTTGTACACAGCCAAAGCTACAAGTAGAGCAATTTAGATAATTAAAAAGATTGTGATCACAACGTTCCCTTGTGAAAGCCATATTATCCCCCATGTCCAGAGAAGAAGAATGGCATTATCTAAAAATGATAAAAGGATCTTGATGTTTAGGCTTTGATTATATTCAGAAGGGTTGGGGGGGGTCTGAAAGGAGGGCAATTAATAAAAGTGAATCCAGCCATCATAATGAGAAATGTTTAATACTAGCTTAGTATTAAATTTTAGCATTTCATTTTTTTAGAAATTAATGTTGATCACATTTCAAGACTCATGATATTGCCAGTGTTAGTCAGAAGCAGGGGACTTACCACTTCTGTTGATGTTTCTGCATGTTCTGAAGTAACATGTTCTTGAAGAGATGTTTCCGTATAACCCATTTTCCCACAATATGGACAAGTAAAAGACTGTGGTTGCTCTACAGAGAAAGCTTCTCCACCATAGTACAAATCTGTAACAAGAAAGTATGTAAAGAATCCATTCACTAATAATTATCATAGCTACAAATCATGGGGAACACAGGATTATCTTCTCTTTAAATTGTGTATGACTCTAGTCCCAATTACAACAGCCAATAATTGGAAGTTCAACTACATCTGGAAGGTAACTAGAATCTACCTTGTTCTACGTAGATGGCAAAATCAGATATTTGGCTCAATGTATAATTCAACAAAAAAAATTCTCAGAATACAGAATGACTACATTTTACACTATCAAAAGCATTTATGGTATCATCTAATTCCCTTCATTACTAGTTCCCTGTTTTACTTGCACGATTTAAAAAGCATGCTTCACTCTAAGGAAAAAACAACAACCAGAATGTACTCGCAACTGATATCGTAATCTTTCATTCTACATAAAGTAATCTTAATAATACTGTGCTTAAAAAGGCTAGCGTTAGGATCCTTCCACAGCTACCATAGTTCATAGCTGAAACCTAAACAGAGTTGGGCAGCTTGGAGAAATTACACAAAGTCTTCCACAGTACTTGAATATACTTTTCTTTCTACCAGTGGAGTTTATACAGCTTGACGAAAATGACCATATTTAAAGAAAGGCAAACAAACTTAAGCATCTTTTAAGCTGAAAAACAAACAACTGTCCTTTAAGTTATGGCAACACATTAGCACTAAAGGATTGTTAATATATTCTTTGATTAAATAATACATTGTATAACTATCAACATGTTAGCAACTAAAGTCTTGCTTGCAATTTTTTTTTGTATAGTAAATACTTCACGGAAAGCAAAATTATTTTCTTTGCTCCTGCAGAAGTCCCACACTGAAATGACTGTACATTATTCAGCAGCAACAGGGTTGATAGGTATGCCCAAAGACAAGGCCTGCCACAACCTCCACTGGACTGAGTAGGTCAGCTTTGAAAACATCTCTTAACTATTTCTAAGCAGTCTGTCATGGAATAGCAAATACATTTCTCGAGTACTATCCTATTTCTGATTATTTCTATGGGGCCAGGCAGCAGTCTATATTTTCTCAATATTCTTAGTTCTATTTCAGTGGTTCCCAAAGTGGGGCCCATGCCCCACAAGGGGACTTCAATTCCCAGAAGCCTAAGACAGTACACCAGCTTTTTTATAAAAAAAATACTGTGTCAGAAGCACACAAAGGTGCTTTCTGGGTTGAAAGGATTTTTGCTGGAGGAACGCCGCTCAGAGGAAGCCCAAATGAGGCTCCTTTCATGTCCCTAAGATCTTTTCCCATTGAAGCGGTCCCTGTTTATCTACTTGCAATTTCTTGCTTTTGAACTGCTAGGTTGGCAGGAGCTGGAACAGAAACAAGTGCTCATTCCGTCATGCGCTACTCAGTTCTTGAACTGCTGACTCTCCAGCTAACAAGGCGAGCTTCTTAACCACTGATCCTCCACAGTCAGTGCTTTGGGGAATTGACTTACTGTAGGCTTCTGGGAATTGAAGTCCAAAAGCCAAAGGTTGGGAAACACTATTTTATATGCACAGCAATGTTGAAGGAATGTTGATTGTTTGCTTGAGAGGAAACTGCAGCACATGATATATCTTTCCCCCACTCTTTTGCTTTAGAACAAATTTAACCAGCAAAAATTTCAGCATTCTTTAGCTTCCTAAAAATAAGATACAGACATAATAAATCCTGATAACAGTGGCTAGAAGTTCAAGAACAGCTTTTATATCTGGTTTCTGTCCTAAAGTAAATACAGTGGTACCTTGCTTAAAGAGCATAATGTGTACCACAGGATTGCTCCTTAAGAGTTTGCTCTTTAAGCGAAACACCATTGTAAGTGACGAGAGATGTGAAGGCCCGGGGAAAAAACGGGAATTTTTTTGGGGGGGGGGGAGGAGTTATTTTTCCTTTGGTTTTTTTCTGAAGCCTTTTTTGTTCCCCCCCCCCAAAAAAATTTTTTTTTAAAAAAAAATAACAAATATATTATGTATTGTTTTATTTTAACATGATGAATAAAATATTTTAAGATAAGGCCGGGTTCAAATATTTTATAAATCGTTTCTAAAAAAAATATTATGGTATCAGATTATTTTCAATTTTTCCGAAAATTTCCATTTTCTTCTGGGAAAAAACCCGGGGGGTTTTCCAAGCTTCAAAATTTCCGGAAATTTTACATCTCTATAAAGTGACCAGTTGTGACTTATGGCAGTGGAGATTGCAAACCCCGCTTTAGTTGTTAAGCAAGTTTTTGGTTGGTTTTAGGTGTTAAGGAAGGCGACCATTCAGAGAAAATTCTGCTCTTTAAACGAGTTAGTCTTTAAGCGAGGCACTCTTTATGTGAGGTTTTACTATAGTACTATTTTCTTCTAACTTACAAGAAGTGCCTGGATTACCCACCCAGAATCAATTCTTAGTAGCACAAAGCAACTGAGTAGTGGGCTAGTTACAAGCCTGCAAACAAAGCTCAGATCCTAAGTCAACAAGGAAACACCTTAATTTTGCCAGCACTTTACAAGCTACTAATAATCCTGTTGGTAGCATACACTGTTTTTACACAGAAAATACTTACGTAAACAGATCACACAAAGAAAAAAATTAATGAATAGTCCTTCCCAGAGTTTACTGTTCAAAATGAGTTTTGATTTATTTATAGATTTATATCCCGCCCTCCTGGTGGGAAACACTACTCAGGGCGGCTAACAGCATACAATATAATAAATAAAAACAGTTAAAAACAGCAATAGCAAAAAACAGTCAAAAATATATATTAAAAAACCCAAAAACCTAAACATTTAAACATTAAAAAGCTACCCCTTCCCTCCCCCCAAGATAAAATAAAGTACAGTAATACCTTATACAAAGTCCGCTTCATACAACATCGGATTCATACAACACCGCTCCGGGGGATTGGAGTCACCTGCGCCCGCCGCCCCCTCCGGACCACGCCGGGTCGGAGGGGTGAAAAGGACGCCGCCACCACCGGTGCGAGGAGGGATTCCCGCCCGCCCCGGAGCTCCAACACCGCTCCGGGGGATTGGAGCCACCTGCGCCCGCCGCCCCCTCCGGACCACGCCGGGTCGGAGGGGTGAAAAGGACGCCGCCACCGCCGGTGTGAGGAGGGATTCCCGCCCGCCCCGGAGCTCCAACATCGCTCCGGGGGATTGGAGTCACCTGCGCCCGCCGCCCACGCCGGGTCGGAGGGGTGAAAAGGACGCCGCCACCGCCGGTGTGAGGAGGGATTCCCGCCCGCCCCGGAGCTCCAACACCGCTCCGGGGGATTGGAGTCACCTGCGCCCGCCGCCCCCTCCGGACCACGCCGGGTCGGAGGGGTGAAAAGGACGCCGCCACCACCGGTGCGAGGAGGGATTCCCGCCCGCCCCGGAGCTCCAACACCGCTCCCGGGGATTGGGGTCACCTGCGCTCGCCCCCCCCTCCGGACCACGCCGGGTCGGAGGGGTGAAAAGGACGACGGCGACGCTGGTGCGAGGAGGGATTCCCGCCTACCCTGGAACTCTTACACTGTTCTGGGGTTCTTGGGCTACTTGCAATTGCTGTGCAGTTGGAATTGAGGACTTTCCTTTTGTGCCCTCTGGCCTATGTATGTATTTTGTATTGATCGTTTTAACTGTATTTTTTGATTAATTATTGTATTACTATTGCTGCTTATGTCTTTATTGCATTTCTGTATTATGATTATTATTATTTTTTGGTACTTTTGAATTTATATCCTTTGATTATATTGATCACATTGTTGCTATTGTTGTTATAATGTGTTTTATTTCTAATATTTATTGTTTAATTTGCTGTATTGTAACACTGTACCATTTGTAATTTTTGTATACTGTATCTGATTTACTTGTTGTAAGCCGCCCTGAGTCGGCCCTGGTCGAGTAGGGCGGGGTATAAATCGAATAAATGAATGAATGAATGAACATCGCCTAATTCCTTGAAAAAAGTTGCCTAATACAAAGTCGTGTTTGAGGCATCGGGGTTTTCCCAGGTTGCATTGTGCCTGGGCAGTATAAAAGGCAGGACACATGTGTGCATTGCTCTTGTGGGTTTTGCACGAGGCGAAGAGTGTTTAGTAGTGGTTTTGAGCGCGATTTTGGATTTTTTGAATTTTTTCGTCAGAGTTTTTAGAAGCATTCCTGGGATTTTTGCAGCATTCTTCAGGTTCTTGGACAATCAGGGTTGTTTGACATGTTATTTTAAATGTTTATAGCCTTTAGACAATGATTTCTTAAAGTTCGGTCAGTTTCCTGTCTGTTTCCTTGACTTTGCCCTGACGTCTGTGCTGTTACAGTACAATATATCTCTATGGAAACGACGTTGTACGAGGCATTGCAGCTAGGATTTTGCATGCCTCATACAAAGTCCAAATCCGTATAAAGTCCAAACTTATGGAACCAGTTTTGGACGTTGTATGAGGTATCACTGTAAACAGAAATACACAGGATCCCTCAGGCAGGCTATACTAGCCAGCGGGCCTGTGAGGTGGAATCAGACTCACCTCACACCTGCTGGCACAACCTTGTCTTAACATCTTCCTAAAGGATAGGAAATCCGACTGGAGATGGAGTTCTAGTGGTAAGAGGTTCCACAGGGCTTGGGCAGACACGGAGAAGGCTCTCCTCCTGGTCCCTGTAAGATGGACTTCTTTTGCAGACGGGACCACAACTGAGCCCCTCGTGTCTGCCCTAGTGGGGGGTTGAAAGCCTTGGGGAGATGTGGTCTCTTAGATACCCTAGACCAATGCCATGTAGGGCTTTAAAGGTCAAAACCAGCACCTTGAATTGCACTCGGAGGCATACTGGGAGCCAGTGCAGCTCCCGGAGCAGTGGCGAGGCACGGGCAAAACGTACCCCATCACCACCCGAGCAGCAGCATTCTGGACCAGCTGAAGCCTCCAAATGGTCATCAAGGGCAGCCCCATGTAGAGCGCATTGCAATAATCCAATCTGAAGGTGACCAGAGTGTGAGTGACCGCGAGCAGGGAGTCCTGGTCCAGGAGCGTGCACAGCTGGTAAATTACACGAAGCTGTGCAAAGGCCCTCCTGGCCACGGCTGCCACCTGCTCTTCGAGCAGTAGCCGCGAGTTCAGGAAAAACCCCAGATTGCGCACCGGGTCTGTCTGGGGCAACACTGCCCCTTCCAGAACCAAAGCTGGTAGCTCCCGGGTAAGCATGGGCCCCCGGAGCCACAGCCACTCAGTCTTGCCAGGATTCAGCTGAAGCCCGTTTAAAATAATTTTATCTACATTAACAATTAACAGATTTTAGCTCTGTAAGGATAAGCCGCACCAGGTTATCCCCCTATCATAGGACTCTTTCTACCTTCCAAAGACCTGTACCCCTTCCAGAAGCCCCACACAACCCTTTGTGCTGCTTCAGAGTACCTGTGGTCCTGCTCCAGGCTAGAGAAATCTATGACAGGTTTCAATCACTGACTGTGCTTACAAACCAGCCAGATCAGGTATGGCCTGCAGTGTGAATTAACTTAATGGCAATATTACCAATAAAGGAACGAGACTTTCTCCCACCAGCTTAGCTCTATAAGAAACAAATACTGTATGACAGATGTTTCTGGATGCAATCAGACTTATTTAGAAGTACAATTATGAAGGATAGAAGAAAGGAACTTATTTTCCAATGTAAAACAAGAAAAGCACATAGCTATTTTTCTCTGGTGTAGGCCAATCTGCTTACACAGTGGCTATATTTTGCTATCTTTTACTTACAAGCACGCATTGTAGCAAATGATCCTCAAAAACAGGGTCCTCAACCTTTTAAAGCCAGGGTCCAGGTCACGCTCCTTCACTGTTGAGGGACTGGACTGGTGGGCCCCCACTGCCACTTTGAGCCCACCATACCCCCCCCAAAGCCCCCCACTCCCCCCTTACTTGGAGCTGCGTCCAGTGGTGGTGAAGCACCCACGGCCGCTTCCTCCACTGCCGCCTCAATCTTTGTCTCCTACGCTTGGCTTGGTGTGTCCCTAACGGTGCTCCATAGCAAGGCAGATGTTGTAAGGAGCGCTGTTAGGGACATGCCAAGCCAAGTGGAGGAGACAAGGATTGAGGCAGCGGAGGAAGCGGCGGCTGGAGAAGGGGTGCAAGATGGATGATTTGGTGCCACAGGCCGGATCTGGCCCACGGGCTGTAGGTTGAGGCTCCCTGCTCAAAAGCATGGCAAAAATATAGTGTCTCCCTTTCACATTCCACTCTAACCAAATCACATCTTTTTCCTCAACCCTCCTCTTCCAGGGTTTTAACCAATTAAAGCACAGCACATAAAGTTCATCAACTTAGTTCCATTCCCGCAGTTTTGAGCCTGTTCTGACTACATTCAAAGTAAACTAATCAGCACCTGCCTTGGAGGCTGATTTCCCAGGCTTCTCTAACTCTGGCCCAGGGAATTAAGAACTCAGGAAAACTACACTACTCATTAAAAGCAAAGCCCCTATATTAACTCATTACAAGCTCAACCCTGAAACCCAGTAAAAATGCTAGGATTTTAAAGATTTCATTCTACTGATTTAAAAAGCTTAAATTCAATTATTTGGATCCATTAAGATATGAATCCAGAACAATGAAAACCTGGATATCTCTTCCATCTGGCACACCTTCCATCCTAACTACTCACAGATACTACCTGGCTTCATCTTAATTCAACATCATCTGTAACACAACCGAAAAACCAATTCTAAAAACTACAATACCCTGAAAAGACAGCAACTCTGTGAACTAAAAGCACCATCAACTGTCACACTAGCTTACTGGGAGGACATCCTAGAATTCATAAACTGCATCTACTTCAAGGTCCACTGGCTAGAGAACCTTCCAGTTTCACAAGGAGAGGATTTTCAATGTCCATATAATCCTAGTAAATTCACTTGTTTTAACACACACACAAAAACCAGTTCGGCCTAACAAAACCTAAAAAATCAGTAAATGCTGTTTATGGTTTTCAAAAAATTGGAATCTGTAGGACGAAAACACAGCACTAATGATGAAAGTGGCACTGCCTTTGGTGGGGTGTTTTGTCTTGCAAACTAGTCACTCACTGGTTGCAAAATCAGCTGTCACCAAATTTTGCAACCAGTGCACAATGGACACCATTTCTGAAACAAATAATTTTGTCATCTCATTGTTGCTCCATTATTCCATTCATCCTACACAATGATTTTTACTTTTTGCTTTGCAATTTCTGTTTCCTCTTTCAAAAGCATAAAAAACTTCTCTCTTGCATTTTGTTTCTAGATATTTGTTTTTAAAAATAAAGATAGCACTGGTTATGAAAAAAAGGAAAGTCCATCAAATTGTACTCAGTTTCTAATTTTTGTGAAGGAATTTTTAAAATTGGAGTACCTTCCTGAAAAATTATTTTCCTACCTTCTTTCCCAATGCCTACACAACTCATTTCAAAGTATACTGATTTAGTAGTCTCACTGATTCCAGCTCAGCTTACTCCCAAGTAAATGACTATGAAACATCAGTCTTAAACCATAATACATTGAGAAAGGATAACTTTTTAAACTTCTCCATGTAGCAGTAACCTGTTTAGTGTTCCCAAGTAAATAGAGCAGGGGTGGCCAACCTTTTTGCACCATGGGCCTGACCATGCCCCCAGAACAGCTGAGTGAGCCGGACCATGCCCCCAGGAAGTGGGCACATTAATGGCTGTCGTAAATGCACCCACTTCCGCTTTTACGTCAGCCACGTGCGTGTTTGCGCATGCATGGGCACGTTTTACAGCGGATGTAAATGCACCCACTTCCACTTCTGGGTGTGGGGGAGACGGTAGTGGGCCGGATGGAATTGTATTGTGGGCCGACCCGGCCCACGAGCCGTAGGTTGGGAACCCCTGAAATAGAACCTTATCTCGGGAAAATGAACTACATAGAAGCAAAGATGCATATATACTTGTCCTAAACTGAGCAAGATTAGTCTCATTAAGTTACACTGTGCAAAAAACTGGGATAACGATATGTAAAAGTCACTTACCAAAATCTACCCTTGTTAGTATGCACTGCATTGGATGGTCAGTTGTATGTCTTGTTGTCGTTGCACCACTCTCATAACAAGATGCACACAGATCGTAATCGTAGCAAATTAAACACTTGTATCTGCGACCTCGAAAATTTCCTTTTAAACATGCATCGCAGCTGACACCTGCAAACAAATGAAAATTTATTAAGTATACATTATATTTATGTGAAAAACAGTGTACCTGGAAATACTTAAAACTTCTAAAATGAGTTTTAGTCCAATGTTCTTGTGTTATGCGCTTCTCTACTTAGCATTAAAAAGCAAAATTTAGTACACCCATTGTAGTTTAACCTAAGAAAACTCAGCTTGGCTTGCTAACTACTATGTTGTACTTCAATCTGAAAGCAAAAGGTCATGTTTCCCTAAGGACTCACAGTATCCTCAATGAATGTTATTTCAAGATACATCCCCTTAATACATTAGTATTCAAAAAGTGGAAGAAGACAAATGGAAGTCACTTCTATGCAAAGTTTTAATCTGCATGCAAAATGTACATGACATGCATGCAATATAAAAGGCAAATGTGCATATTTTTAGCTTTATTCCACAGTAATGCTAGCAGAACCATGACTGTTAGTTAATGAATTTTGGTTTGTTTGCAGGTGTCAACTGCAATGCATGTTTAAAAGGATTTCCAAGTGGGAAAAGCCAAAAGTATATGCACTTTTCAACATCTGAACTGGAAAATGACAATCCATTGTCATAACGCTCCAATGTAAGTAGTAAATACTATTTTCTACTGATAAAAGCATAAAAACTTTCCCCGCCACTTTTAACAGTGCTATATGGTTTAGTCAAACCTACACTCAGTGAGATGAAGCAGTTACAAAAGAGTAAAACCAGTCACTTCAAATATAGGAGATAATTATTTATTGTTCTAGGTCAGGGGT
Source organism: Bradypodion pumilum (assembly GCA_035047305.1). Lineage (NCBI taxonomy): Eukaryota > Metazoa > Chordata > Lepidosauria > Squamata > Chamaeleonidae > Bradypodion > Bradypodion pumilum. The sequence goes on along the minus strand of JAWDJD010000002.1, from coordinate 174,874,208 downwards.
GGGGATTCAGTGGCCTTCTAGGTCCCTTATGTCCGATCTTTTGACTGAATCCAACTTTTACAGAGATAATCCTTTTATTTTTATTAATACATGTTTGTCTGTTTTTTATTTATTCCAATTTTTATACTGCCCCTTTGGAATGTTTCCCACCCTGGGTGATGTACAACAGTTAAAACAACAAATAACAGTGCCAGGGGTTCTCAACCTATGTCCCACAGGCCGGATCTATCCCATGGCACCAAATAATCCAACTCACTCCAGCCGTCACCAGACCTCGCCGCCACCAACCCTTGCCACCGACTGGGAGATGGGAAGAAGCTGCGGCTGCCATCCTTGGAGCCCCACCTCCGACGGGGATAAAAAGAACGTTGCGGCCCCAACACTGAAGGACCTCATCACCACCCCCCGGCCCTTGCCACTGGCTGGAAGAAGCTGCGGCCGCCGTCCTTGGAGCCCTGCCTCGGTCGGAGATAAAAAGGATGTTGTGGCCCCAACGCTGGAGGACCTTGCCACCACCTCTCTGGCCTTTGTTGTTGTTCTTTGGGTCCTGCCTGTGGCGTGGTATGATCTGTGCTGAGACAGTTACTTTGTTGGCGTGGACTTGTTATGGAAATGTATGGAGTTTACGTGAAGGACTTTTTTTTCTTTTCCCTTGCAATGATAATGTTGTATTTTTATGATGATATTTTGTAATGTATTTATGACTTATATGATTTTGTGATGTTTACCTGTTCTGTGAGCCGCCTAGAGTCGAGCAATCAAGTGGGGTGGCATAATAATAATAATAATAATAATAATAATAATAATAATAATAATAATAATAATAATAATAATAATAATAATAATAATAATAATAATAATAATAATAATAATAATAATAATAATAATAGGCCATGGACTCATTTACAACAGCCGTAAACGGCGGGGGGGGACGAGTTTGGCCCCCTCAACTGTTTGAGGAAGCATGATCCAGTCCCCAGTTTGAAAAGGTTGAGAACCCCTGAACAGTGCCATTCAACATAACAACAATAATTAATAATTATAATAATTTGTCTTAAATGTTTATTTTATTTTAGTACCTATGAAATTAACAAATACAGTAAAGCTTCCAAAGCTGACTACCTCCCTACGTTGACCTAATTTTATACACTGGACATACACCATATGCACACATAGAAAGCCAACCTCTCAATATTGACCACCTAGACCTTGACACTGTACTCTCCATAACTTGAACACTTTGGTCTGTACACCAAAGGCAAGAAACGCTACATAAAAATTTCAACTTCTCAAACAAGGCATTCAAAATATACTAGTGAGCTGAGCTTCTGCAGTGGGTCACTGCTAAAAGGCAAACCTATAGTCCATATGCAGAAGCAAGATCATCTGCTGCATCAATTACTCCTCTGGATTTGTTCTGTTTGGAATAAATTTCAGCCTCAAACAATATAGAAGTGCTTTAAGAAAGCTGGATTTGTTGCAACCCAAGAGCAAGATGCTGCAGCCCCGTTAGACAGCTCATCTCACATGGCAGAATTCAAGGAAGTAGATTCTGAAGATTTTGTCGCATGAACCTGACCCAGAAGCAATTTTCCAATCAGTATTGACCAAGGTACAACCAAGCAGAAAGGTGCTGGAAGCAAGTGATGAACCAGAAGAATTAAGTGAAGAGGACACAGATATTCCGAAAGAAGAGGATGTCAGTCATTTGATAATGCAGTTAAAGTCATTTGGCATGGAAAAATGCCCACGTATGCTGAGCCAGTGCTGAGAGTGATTTCCCTGCTTACCTTTTTTAAAAAAAGTAAGAAATAGACTAAAATGAGAGAACAGTACTGTTTCATACAAATTCAATGCATCTACATATGTACTGATTTTGCATGATACAGTACTGTATGAATGATTTCCCTGTGTTTTCACTATGTGTGTTTCTGTACGACACTCTCTAATAAAAGCTGTACAATAAAATGAGGCACATGTACATATCTATACAGTTGTTCCATATGTTGACCAGTCCCTTGGGTGATCAACTTTCAGAGGTTTTACTGTAGCTTTCATTTTTTTTGGAATTATCAAGTACGTTGTAGTTCGATTTTTACAAAGTAAGTACATTTTAAAGCATATCTAATTGAAGTTTCTTAAATGAGGCCTTATTAGACTACAAGTAAATTAATGCGCCCAACCATACAGCCTTAATTGATTACAAGTAAATTAATGCGGCCTTCCAACAGGAAAGGTTTTCACACCCGTTATAGATGGTGATGCTAGTGGAAATATTCATCAGCTAATGGTGACTCTGAATACAGAAGGAACTGGTGTTTTAGAATGGGAACTGCCTGATGAAATCAGTGTCTATACTCTAAGTCAGGGGTTCTCAAATTTTTAAGCCTGGGGTCAGTTCATGCCCCCTCAGAAAGTTGAGGGGCCAGATTGGTGGTCCCACTGCTGCTGCCACATTTGGTGGTGGGACCACCCCAAGCCCCCCATTCCCTCCCATCACAGCCACCAACGGCGACCACCCCGAACCACCCATCACTCCCCCACACACACACACCACTTCCCTGCTTACCAGGTGAAGGAGTGGTCCAAACAGTCCTTCTCGCCTGCACTCGGTCAGAGCAGCCCCCAGGAAAAGACACGGGCGGCCACATGCGTCTGCCAGGAAAGCTGTGCCCTGGGAAAAACGCACATGGCCACACGCAGTCGCCTCAATCCTTGTCCCCTCCCTAATGGCACTCCGTAGCAGGACGGATGTTGTAAGCCTTACAACATCCACCCAGCTATGGAACACCACTTGGGACACGCCAAGCGGACAAGGATTGAGGAAGCGGAAGCAGCAGCTGGAGCAAGGGCACGGGCTGGATGATCTGGTGCCACAGGCCAGATGCGGCCCATGGGCTGTAGGTTGAAGATCCCTGCTCTAAGTCACTGATGTAAAACCTTTTTAGACTGAGTGGTCAAACTGCAACCAAAAACCCACTTATTTATCACAAAGCGCCAAAAGAAATTTGCCCTGAATACTGAATACCCTCATGCCACATGTTAGGCACCTACCTCACCCCAGACAGGGAAGGGAGGAAACGCTTCCATTGGGCTGCTGGGCAAAGTGCTCCCAGAACTCTGGCAAACTCTGTGCTGGGGCAACGGTGTGTGTGCCCACAGAGGGCTCTGAGTGCCCCCTCTGGCACATGTGCCGTAGGTTTGCCACCACTGCTCTAAGTGACGTTTTGCATGTACCTGAATTGGCATGCAAAATGTGAAGTTACATGGGAAATCTAAAATTTCCTGTTTATGTATGGACATGAGCTGAATTATGAATCAGGAAACTCATGAGTGAGTTGTAAACAAGATGTTGTAGCATCGTCTTCCACAGAATCAGAATTCAATACCACAGCAGTAGAATGAACAAACTGCTATGGCTAGAGTAGCTGCTAAAAAAATTGGAACAATGAAGCAATGCCAATCCAGATGATGGAAGACAGAGCTGCATCAAACTGTCACAAAGTAAGAGAATGAATGCATGCACTTTGGGGTAAGGGACCACTTGGTGCATAGCCTGGCCAAAAAGGGAACCATCCAGATGATTTACTGTCCCACTGTAGAAATGACAGCAAGTATCTTGACAAAGCCTCTATCAAGATATTCTGGTTTCAAGAAGCTGCAAAGCAACATGGGACTTGAGAGGTGTTGCATGCAAGTATGAGAAGGAGTGCTGAGATAATAAGAATCTTGAATGCACTGATGCTAGGCATCAATGAGACAGAGCTTTGGTCAGCAAACTATATATAAATTCTTTCTCGCCTCTGGCATTAGAGGCAAGCCCCCACTCACCCACTTCCTGTTTGCTTGCTTGCACTGCTATTTTCCTCCTGACCATTGCAATAAACATGGTACGGGTCTCTTCCACATGACAGAGTCAAACCCTACCCCCACCCCCTATTCATTCATAATAAAAGAGTGCAATAGTAAATATAGATAACTTTTTAAAACTTTAAATGCTCACAGCAGTACCAATTCATTTTATAAACTTATTTCAAACAAAATAAACACCACAATTTCTTCAACCACCCATAGAACGTATAGCTTCCAGCTCAATTAAGAAATGATCAGGCTTATCACCATCCTGTAATACTGATACCACTTGTTGAAGAATATAAAAAGGTAACATAAAATCTAAGCCATCCTGCTTAAACTCTGCAACATCTTAAGTATCATTATCTAGTTTGCATAATGCAAACACTCAAAATTCTTTGTAACTTGGGTACAGAAATCACAGGCATTGATACTGAAATAAGTGGTCTTAATTCTTTAATTCCGGAATGAAAAAAGCATAGTAGGGAACTGTGCAGCTTCAATTTCCATTTTGTTAAAGAAAAACAGAAATTTTGTTCCTCCCTAAAATGGATCATTATAAATTTAGTTTATCTGAATTTAATGAAATACACCAAAACTCCTGAATGATCTCCTTTCATTAGAGGTCAGTGTATTTTTTCCTGCTAAATATGCTCCTAAAATTTGTTATAATTTCAGTTTATAAGAATGGTTGAATTGTACTTTATGCCTTACAGCCTACTTGGCTACCTACTTGTGCATTCTGCTATAACATGCTTTATTTGGCTTGCTACCATATTAAAGAGGTTTTAGAGACCTGTTTAGGTAACAGACATTAGGGTTTATCAGGTGTCTAAGAAAAGAGTTGATTTGTAAGTATGAGAGGTGTATGCTTGTTGTCAATAAAAACAGAATATTACGTAAAGTTTGGATAAGCAAGGCTATATATTGTCTCAATCTCAAGAAAATACTCAATTCACAAGCAGAAATCCAGTAGTTAGTCGCAAATAGAGTGGACCACTGAATCAGTGGCAATTTGGTGAGTCAACTCCTCCATAAGTTCCTATTCCAGACCTGACTTACTACTGGATTTCAGTGCACTGGTATAATTTATTCAGTAGGCCACCTCAGTAAGTACTATCACAGACTGAAAGCGTTTTAACATGCCATGAGCTCAATACACAACATATGCTAATTTATCCAACAAAAGATAAGAGAAAGTTCTAGTGCAGCAGTAGCAGCAGGATCTTACCGAGTTCAGAATTTGTGTCTTTTATAATAGGGCCATACTGTGAAGTGTCAGAAAGTTTGTAACAATGCACATTTACACGAGGAAAAAGAATCAGTTCTATGACAGTTTGCTGGAAAGGGTGGATATTTCTAGTAAAATGTGAGTGGTAAAATGATATATGAGTAGAAGGTTCTGAAATCCCAAATTAAGGAAAATAGTCACAGAACATCATGTATTTCATTTCATTTATTGCTTTTACCTGTAGCCAATGCAGAAATCAACTACAGCAAAACCCTGAGTTACATATGCCTCAAGTTACATAAAATTCGACTTACATAATTATTTTGTGCTAAAACCATGTCCCGATTTACACAATTTCCTATGGGTTTGCTTCAAGTTACATAAAGGTTCTTTTCCCTATGGGTTTGCTTCGAGTTATGTAAAAATTCATTTCCCTATGGGCTTGCTTCAATTTACATAAAAACAAAAGGAAATCCATAGAAAATAGTGGCTTGGTTTACAGAATTTTTCCCCAGAGCGGATTAATTGGTTTTCAATACATTCCTATGGAAAATTGCATTCAATGCATTCAAATGGGAAATTCAGTTAAAAGTAATTTTCGCTGTAAGAAACATCCCTGAGAAAGCATTAATTACATTAATCAAGGTTCCTCTGTACATGTTCTATCACATACATGAGTTTCTCCAAAATACACCTGGACATACACCGTTGAAAACAAGATGTTTGTACAGACGGGTTCTCATAAAACATAAGACAATTCTTATGTTTACAGTTTGATTTTGAAAGCTTCTGTTTTTGCACTAATTCTGAAAAAACCCTAAATAATGTAAACAATGACATTAGTAAACAGTACATATAAAATCAACAGAAAACGTATATTAATTGACTCATTTCTGAACTTAATCCCTGGTAAACATCATTTTAGGAGTCAACATTGTCAATATTGGACAACACCATTGCAAAGGCAATCTACTACTGTATACAGTATGTATTGGTGTTAAATATCACATTATAATAATTTTGTGTCAGAAATTACACTGGATTGAAAGGATTTTTGCTGGAGAAACACCACTCAGTGGATGCCCAAATGAGGCTCCTTTCATGTCCCCAAGATCCATCGTGCATGCAGCACTCGGGTATCGAACCCCAACCTTACAGTCTTCAAGCTCAGTAGTGTCTTTACCACTAAGCCACTGCAGTGCTTAGTAAAGACTGGAATCAGAAGTAAAACACCTGCATTTCATACTTGTTTGAAGATTCTATAAAACCTTTTTTATTTTTATTAACTTTTCAATATAAGATACAAAACTATAGATACAATACAAAAAGAGATAAAAATGAAGAAAAAAACGATACAAATATAACAAGGAAAATTAAAGAAAACTCATATTAAATTTGAAAATAATGATTGGATACACAAAAATAAAGAATCATCGCTAAAAAGAAAAATCTAGTCAAAATGAGTTATAATTACGTAACTATCTCGTTCTATACTACATATCTCAACCTATCAATTAATTCCAAAATATACAGTCAAATCAAAATTTGATTCAGTGCAACAAACTCATAGTAAGTTTCTTTATCAGCGACTATTCAAAAAAGTGAAAAAGTAAAAGAATAAGAATAAAAATATAAGAACAAAACATTTAAGTTTGCCCCAGATACTTGAAACCAGAAAGAACAGAAGCCTTATTTTAAAAACACAAGACTACTAGAACTCAATCTGTATTGGAGGCTCCTCCTTGCAACCAATAAAGAAGCTCAAATGAACTAAATTTAGTGAAACTTTACTTATAAACTGCAAGGGGAAAAATAAGGACAATTCATGCATACTTTTATGCCCTTTTGTGTCTAGTAATTTAGCATTTCAGTTCCTTTAGTATTTTACTTATACAAAAATTAAAATACAGTACCTATTCTGTAACTAGGTATGTTTTTCAAAATGGGCATGCATTTATTTTTACTTTTGCTTTATTGATTACACTAAGGCCTTTGATTGTGTGGACCACAACAAGATGTGGCAAGTGATTAAAGAGATGGGAATACCAGAGCACCTCATATGCCTCCTGAGAAATCTGTACATGAACCAAGAAGCAACAGTTAGGACAGAACACGGAATGACAGAGTGGTTTGGAATAGGAAAAGGAGTAAGACAAGGCTGCATTTTGTCACCCTGCTTATTCAACTTATACACAGAGCACATAATGCGCAACGCAGGGATGGAGGAATCACAATATGGGATTAAAATTGCTGGGAGAAACATCAACAATCTGAGATATGCAGACGACACCACCTTAATGGCAGAAAGTGAGGAAGACCTAAAGAATCTCTTGATCGGATTGAAGGAGGAGAGTGCAAAAGCTGGCTTGAGACTCAATATCAAGAAAACCAAGATAATGGCAACAGGCCCGATCAGTTCCTGGAGAATAGATGGGGAAGAAGTAGAAGCAGTGACAGATTTTACATTCTTAGGATCTAAGATCACTGCAGATGGAGATTGCAGCCATGAAATAAAAAGGCGACTGATTCTTGGGAGACAAGCCATGAAAAACCTGGGGAACATGGTGAAAAGCAGAGACATCACCTTGAAAACAAAAATTAGAATAGTCAAAGCAATGGTATTCCCAGTGGTAATGTACGGATGTGAGAGCTGGACAATTAGGAAAGCTGAACGCAGAAGAATAGATGCCTTTGAAATGTGGTGCTGGAGGAGAGTTTTGAGGGTACCCTGGACAGCGAGGAGAACAAATAGGTCAATCTTAGAAGAAATCAACACTGACTGCTCATTGGAAGGTCAAATAGTAAAGATGAGGCTAAAGTACTTTGGGCATCAAATGAGAAGGGAGGATTCACTTGAGAAGGCCGTGATGTTGGGAAAGGTGGAGGGCAAAAGAAGAAGGGGGAGGCCAAGGATGAGATGGATAGATGGTATTGTAGACACAATGGGCACAGAACTGGGAGGACTGAGGGGGATGGTGGAGGACAGAGGTGCCTGGAGAACGATGGTCCATAGGGTCGCAAAGGGTCGGAATCGACTGTGCGACTGAACAACAACAACATGCATTTATTTAACTTTTTGCCCAAGATAGATAGATAAATCTTTATTGTCATTGTCCTGCACAGAACAATGAGATGGGGGGTGGGGGGGGGGACACTTAACAACCCAACAAAACCTAAACAAAATACAACTATACAAAATTATCAACATACTCCCACCCCACATATACACATTTAACCCCTAAAAACCCTAAAAACTCAAAAAACTATATACAGAGGCTCCCTCATAGACTGCATTGCACTGTATTCAAAGCCAGAACCGCTGGCAAATGCTATTGCCTTAACATATCAAATACATATGATAAAATGGCTTTATGAAATAAACAGATTAATTCTGAACAAAAACTATCGGGTAAACTATCAATATCTCAACATTAACTAGAAATACGCTTATAATCAATATCTCAACATGCAGGTAAAATGACTTTGTACAAAAAAGATTTAAAACATCAGATATTAAGTTAAAGTTAGAAGTTGGGTTTACTACAATCTCCTATTCTGAAACTATAATCAAGACCAAATTAAACAGGAAATTATGGATAATTAATAATTTCCTGTTACGGATAATAGCCTGAATTTTAGTTGTTGTTTTTAAATATACTGTATATATGTAGAATATGGTTTTATACTACTGATTCCGTTTGTGGGAGTAGATCAGTGGGTAGTGATTGTTAGGGGATGTAAGTCTTCGCCTCACACCCTAACTGGTGGCAAGGCATATTGTGTGTGTGATGCCTTTAAGACCCTACTGCAGGGACACACAACAGGAGCTGGGACTTTTCTCTGGTGTGCTCCATGGGCCAGTGTATTTAGGTCAGAGCAGGATTGCAGACTTCCAGCAACAATGCTCAACTTGCCTGAACTTTAATGCTCACCTTCCTCTGCTGACAGTCTGGACGAAGATTCCTGCATCTTCGAGAACCTGCTACGAGGAATGAATCTTTGCACTGATCCTGATGATGGCTTTTGCCTGATATGCCATCTGTGCTTGCTGGACAAAGAAGGTCTACTTGGGGTAAGCCTCCACCAGGAGGACAGAAGCTGTAGAACACTTTGGCTTTGTCTGTAATTACAGGTAACATTTACCCTGCTGGACTGGACTGCTACTGAACTGTATGGACTTGTATATAGCACAACTGAACTGTCTCGGTGAGGTCAACTGAGCAGCAGCCAAGAGAATATATCTGTTTTGTGTAACAGTTGTTGCACTGTATCTACCTGCACCTTTTTACTACCTGAGTAAACCTACTTTGAGTTTTCTTCTGCACCAAGATCTGTCTGCCTGTTTTTCTCACAAGGGACCACCTTGCCAGGTGCAAACCTCTTGCTGGCCACTGCATACTACTCTGCTAACCGTTTACATCAACGGTTTGGACCAATTTGCTGACATGCTAAATAATTAAATATTCTTGAGTCCAAAATATATTCCTAAAGGTGGCTGGTCATTATATCAGAAGAACTAGGGCTTTAATATTACAGTACAGTAATACCTTGGATAATGCTAAAACTTGGTTCCAGAAGTCTTAGTGTTATCCGGTTTTTAACGTTGATTACACAACGTTAAAAAAAAAAGCCCGGTTCCCTTTCTGAAGAAGTGTCCATGCGTGGAATCCCCGCTGCATTTCCAAAGAGGCAGGTGGATCGAGCCAAGCCCCAAAGTTGGCAGGACTGGTCTCCGACTTTGGGGCTTGGCTCTCCGGTGGTCTGAGCACCGGTTTCCTTGGGGCGAGAGCGTGCGCCCGGTCTCCCCCCAAGGAAACCGGCAGTCTGAGCATTCGATCGCTGGTTTCCTTGGGGTGAGAGCACACACGCCACACTCTTACCCAGGGGAAACTGGCGACGCCGGGGTCTACGAAGGCCCTCTTGCCCCCCCCCCCCCAGCAAAGGGGCCTCCGGAGATCTCTGCCCCAAAGCCCGCAGGGCTGATCTCCAGTCCTGCGGGCTTTGGGGCAGAGATCAACATTGTGGAATTTGAGGAAAACTTTTGCATCGCACGTTATCTTGACGTTGTGCGGTGCAAAAGTTTTCCTCAAATGCCCCAACATTATCCGGTTTTAACGCTGTGCGGTGCACACGTTAACCGGGGTATTACTTTACTTTCTAATCACCTTCCAGTAAATGCGATTCTGTTCATTTGTTGTAGTTGAGTCATCCAATAATTCTCAATATAAAGAGAATTGTCCGTTGTTTGAATCTGTCTGTCAGAGCTCTGCATGACTCACTGCGCTGATCTAGCATCCTTCCAGCCAACAAGTAGAACCAAAATAGTATCTGCAAAATCTCACAGGTAGGGCAGATTATACATGGCATTATTAATGCCACATGGGAACATTATTGACTACACTAAGGCATTTGACTGTGTGGACCACAACAAGATGTGGCAAGTAATTAAAGAGATGAGAATACCAGAGCACCTCATATGCCTCCTGAGAAATCTGTACATGAACCAAGAAGCAACAGTTAGGACAGAACATGGAGTGACAGAGTGGTTTGGAATAGGAAAAGGAGTAAGACAAGGCTGCATTTTGTCACCATGCTTATTCAACCTATACACAGAGCACATAATGCGCAGTGCAGGGATGGAGGAATCACAATATGGGATTAAAATCGCTGGGAGAAACATCAACAATCTGAGATATGCAGACGATACCACCCTAATGGCAGAAAGTGAGGAAGACCTAAAGAATCTCTTGATTGGGCTGAAGGAGGAGAGTGCAAAAGCTGGTTTGAGACTAAATATCAAGAAAACCAAGATAATGGCAACAGGCCCAATCAGCTCCTGGAAGATAGATGGGGAAGAAGTAGAAGCAGTGACAGATTTTACTTTCTTAGGATCCAAGATCACTGCAGATGGGGATTGCAGCCATGAAATAAAAAGGAGACTGATTCTTGGGAGACAAGCAATGAGAAACCTGGGGAACATAGTGAAAAGCAGAGACATCACACTGAAAACAAAAATTAGAATAGTCAAAGCAATGGTTTTCCCAGTAGTAATGTATGGATGTGAGAGCTGGACAATTAGGAAGGCTGAACGCAGAAGAATAGATGCCTTTGAAATGTGGTGTTGGAGGAGGGTTTTGAGAGTGCCCTGGACAGCGAGGAGAACAAATAGGTCAATCCTAGAAGAAATTAACCCGGATTGCTCACTGGAAGGTCAAATAGTAAAGATGAAGCTAAAATACTTTGGACATCAAATGAGAAGGGAGGATTCACTTGAGAAGGCACTGATGTTGGGAAAGGTGGAAGGCAAAAGAAGAAGGGGGAGGCCAAGGATGAGATGGCTAGATGGCATTGTGGACACAATGGGCACAGAGCTGGGAGGGCTGAGGGGGATGGTGGAGGACAGAGGCGCCTGGAGAGCAATGGTCCATGGGGTCGCAAAGGGTCGGAACCGACTGTGCAACTGAACAACAACAACAATGGGAACATTGCTTCTTTCTGAATTGTTTCACAAACTGGATTCTATAGAAAATATGCAGTTTGAACCATGATGGTTGATAAATATAAATCATGATATTCTACATAAAGGCTCAAAAGGCTCCTTCCTCACACAACTTTTGGTGCAGATTTACACCACTCCCAACAATCTTCTTCCGTTCATCGAATTTTTTGAAATTTAGCACTTAAGAGGAAAGGGGTTGATTCTATGTACATACATAACTCGCTGCCCCTCCCCCTGAGGCCACACCAACGGCCGGGGGAAGAAGAAGCCAGGGCAGGTTGAAGACTTCTCTGCCCCTCCCCCTATGCCCACACCAACGGTTGGGAGAAGAAGAAGCCAGGACAGGTCGAGGACTTCGCCGCGCTGCTCCGAGCCCCCATCAACATATTGTATTGTAATGTAATATTTGTAAACTGCCCTGAGTCACTTCGACGAGTGGGCAGCAATATAAATATGAACTAGTAAATAAATAAATAAATTGCAAATTTGAACTTATTTATTATTATGGTTGGCAACTAGCATCAACAAGTAAACATAAACAAAACAAAGTACAGTGGTACCTCGGATAATAAAACTAATGTGTTCTCGGCGACCCTTCATACACCAAAATTTTCATTAACCGAAATGCCGTTTTCCATAGGAATGCATTAAAATCAATAAATCTGTTCCAGAAGCCAAAAGCAAAAAAAAAGTCCCAATAAACACTACCTACCTTGAGAAATGAAAGTTCCAAAATGTGGACTGTCCAAACACAGCGGCAATGGGCACAACTGTGCAATTTTTCAGCTGCCCAGCCAGCTACTGCCACTTCCCAGAGTGGCAGGGTGGGCGGGTGGTAGTGGTGACATGCTTAAATGCATTTTGGCAACCCTTCACCAAGTGTTTGCTGCGGTCCTACCACAAAAAAAGCAGTGTTCGGGTGCTTCCTGGTTCGGTAACACCCCCCCCCCCCGAAACAGCTGATAGGTGGGTGTAATTACCAGACGTGGCCACTAGATGCCGCTGTCAGAAATGTGCCAAATATCCATTGAAAATCAATGGCAAAACACAGGGGAAATGTGTGGTATTTTCCACTTCTTGGTGACAGGAGGAGCTTTGAGCAGTTTCCAATGCTGAACCAGGAAGCATCTGAATGCTGCTTTTTGCCTGCATGGCCAGGGAGCCGAAAAATTGGCACAATTCGTGTGTCACCGCCACAACCTGGCAAAACATTTTCTGTAAGCGGAAAAAAATTGTTTTCCAAGGGCACTAATTTCTCTATTTCCTTTTGCTGTGCGATTTTTCATTATCCAGACCGTTCCTTATCTGAAGTTTTATTGTAAAAATAGAACTAATCATACAATTTATAAAGTTCCAAGTAGTATATACCAGATGTAAAGCAATATATCAAGAATTATGTCAAAATTAACCAAAATGAAAGTAAAGGGACTATTTGAACATAGAGCTGCAACAAGCTATAGTAGCAGCACAAGTCACTTTACAAGTAATTTGGGGAAACCGTATCAGAGAGAGTAAGAGAAATCTATGATTCTTCAGATTGTCCTGGAAATGTCTGTATAATGAATGAATTCTTTATGAAAATCCCAATAAAATGAACGTAAAAGATAAACTTGCAAAGGAAAATGAATTTCCGTATATACTCGACTATAAGCCAATCCGACTATAAGCCGAGATACCTAATTTTACCTGAGAAACCAGGGAAACTGATTGATTCGTGTATAAGCCTAGGGTGGAAAACGCAGCAGCTTCTAGTGAGTTCATTAATCAAAATAAACCAGCCTCATATGATTGGCATTTTCGCTTTGGTCCAAGATTATCAATTTCTAACAGGAGAGCCCGGTAAGTGCTGTGGGTGCCGGGGCGGGGCGGGACGTGTTTTACCTGCTGTAGAAGTAATCAAGGCTGTCTCTTCAGTCACCTGGAACACTTCTACATAAAAGCCCATCGCTGGGAGAGAAAAAAATAAGATCATGACTGCAGCCATGATCCAGATCTAACCACTTCCTAACCAGGACATTTATCTATGTTCAGCAGTGAGGAAGTGGTTAACATTCAAAGGGATACTCATTTTGCTAGTGCTCATCAGCTCTATAAATCACAGCATCAGCAGGTCTCAAATGTGCAGATCTCCCATGCATATAAGTTCAAATATAATAATAATAATAATAATAATAATAATAATAATAATAATAATAATAATAATAATAATAATAATAATAATGATGATGATGATGATGATGATGATGATGATGCACCCAGGGAAATAGAGCAGATCACTCAAGTATAAGCAGAGTCTGGTGTTCCCAGCACATTTTTGGTGCTGAAAAAAACGGCTTATACTTGAGTATATACGGTAAAGTCTTTTTCACAGTTTTGTAGGTTTATTTTATAGCATTACTACTGTAACGAAGAGACATGTGATCTCTGCAGAAACAAGTTCAGTTTTGAAAACTAAAACCAAGTATCTGTGATAATGTCTTCTAGATAGAAAAATTGCTCAATAATCTTACAGAAACCTCTGGAAGAGCATGACATTGTGAAGAGATTCAGGGAATTCATTTACAGAAAATATAAACATTACATGAATATACTGCCTCATGCTACATAATCCTTATTTTATGATAATGACATTTGGACTATTTATTTTTTTGTATAACATTTTATTAAAAATAAAAATCTGATAAAAACAATTTTATTTTTTAATTAAAACACACTGATTTTTATCTATCCTAATTCAAATCAAGTTAAAGACTTCATTAAAACTTTTTTGTATGTGCAAAAAATGCACTCTTGCTTTAATCATAATGCTTGTTCTTTACAATAGCACTCCATGATTGACTTCAGTAATTATCCTCTGTTTATTGACACTTTCAGTGTCTGAAATATGCAGACACTGAAATATGCACTTTCATACAAGAAGTTATGGACTCAACCTTGCCCATGCACTATTTCAGAGCAGGAGTTATCATCCTTTTAAAGCTGGGGGCCGGGTCATGCTCCCTCAGACAGCTTCGGGGGCCGGATGGCCATTTTGACCTTCCTCAACCACATGACACTTCCTGGTGTGGTTGGAGGCAGTGGGAGGCCACATGAAATGGCACTGTGGGCCATATCTGGCCCATGGGCTGTAGGTTGAGAATCCTTGTTTCATAGTAACAACAGCTAAGGTGTTATTTAGAAGGATCAGTATCACCCTAGAAATCCAGCAAAAGCTATTATGCATAATTCAACAGGATGTCCAAGAACTGTTGTTTTATTATTTTTAGAAACTCCAAAAATAACTTTAGAGTTTGAAAATTCAGCTGACCAGATCTGTTATTTTTCATTTCCACATGTTCCTTTTAACAATTACTGTATTTTCTGGCGTATAAGACTACTTTTTAACCCCGAAAAATCTGTGCCAAAGTCGGGAGTCGTCTTATAGGACAGGTACTTAACTGCAGCTTGTTTCCCCTTGATTCATATGTCCGGCGCATATGGGGGGGAGGGGGTGCCGCGGCCGAGTCCCTGCTCTGTGCGTGGAGTATGAAGCAAGGGGAAGCAAGCTGCACACATCTTCCTGTACCTCGAGGAGGAGAACGTGAGCGTGGATTGGCTCTCCACCAGAACCTGGGCTTGCGCGTCTTCGGGTTGAGTGTGGGTTAATTTTTATTTGGTGTGCATTGGAAGAGAGGTAGTCTTATACGGCAAGTATATTCCAAACTTTAACTTTATATTCCAAATTTTAACTGGAAAAGTTGGGGGTCGTCTTATACACCCAGTCGTCTTATACGCCGGAAAATACAGTATATCTCTCTGTAGACATAAATCCAATTTGGATTTTTTTCCTGATAATATCTATTAGACTGGGGATTCTCAACCTGCAGCCCACGGGAAGGATGCTGCCAATAACACCATTTCATGCCCCCCCCCACTGCCTCCACCACACCAGGAATTACCATGTGATGGAGGAAGGGCAAAATGGCCGTCCAACCCCCAAAGCTGTCTGAGGGAGTGTGACCCGAGCCCTGGCTTAAAAAGGCTGAGAACTCCTGTACTAGACTGAGTATTAGACAAAAAGCATTTGACTAAATAATCTATACAGAACCCTAAGACCTCCAACAAATTGACATATTATCTAATCATGTAGAACAAAATTTATAATCTCTATCTTATAATGAGATATTTTGAGCAGCAACATATTTTAAATTAAAACATCATCATTTGCTATACTGTAAAATCAGAACTAACGTATGACAACTCTAAAGGGGCTTTGAAAGAGAATGAAACTTAAGGAATGCTTTTACTAGTTCCATAGTGTTTTTACTAGTTACACCAGCCTTTCTCGAGGTTTTCAGGTCGCGGGCCTGACCACGCCTCCTGGACTGTTGATCAGGCTGATCACATGGTTCCTACCACACGGAAGCGGAAGTAAAACATTCTGTGCATGTGCAGAAAGTATTTTAATTCCGCTTCTGGGATCGGCAAGAGCATCAGGGGCCGGATGAATTTGCATCTGGGGCTGGGTTTGGCCTGCAAGCCATTGGTTGAGAATGCTTGAGTTACACAAACCTGCCACCAGAGAATTTCCATGCCTGAACATGGATTCTGAACTCGTCTCCAGAATGCTAGTCCATCACTCTAATCATATACCACACCGAGCATTTTAATAATAATAAAAACCTTACATCAATGAGTATTACGCACTGGGTTTTAAAATAAAGTAAAACATAAAATTACAGCTACATGCTAATACTGAATACATAAAAAGCACAACACAGAAAATTAAGATACCATGCTAATCATAATAATTCTGACATGAAATTACTATTATTATAATCAGTACAATTGCAGAGGCTTTAATAATCCATATCAATAAAAAAGATAAAAATGTAATAAAATATTAAAATGCTTTGAAATCTCAGGAGTATTTTATTTTTCAGGGTTGGAAAATAATAATGCAAGATCCAAGTAAGTTCTTCTGGGGAAAGCTTCTCATAATGAGGTACAGTACTACCATCAAGAAAGCTCTTGTTTTTATTGTTTGTAAAAATGTTTACTTGCACATTTCAAATTCTAATTCAAACACCAGCACATATCAACAACTAGAAAATATAGTGAAAATACATACTGAATATTTTTCATGAAATTGTAAAACTTTCAAACTCCGTTCTAATGAAGGAAAGTATTTTAAGGATTTCTAGATGAAACTGATTACCCTGTTCAGTCTGGTTAGTGGCATATTTTCCAGAAAAAAACACCCTTGATCATTCTAATAAATGACTTGTCTGGGGAGACAGACAAGAGTTTGCAACCTTGCTATCTCTACACACATGTCAGCCAACATTTGAAACCACTGATATCAGTATCCTTGCAAGACATGATATTTGAATGTACTGGATTGAAGTGTTTTGTTTCTCTCAAAGAGATACAATCCCAACAGAGGTGTTGAGCAATCACAATGATTGTGCATTTTTCTGGACATTTCACATTGCCTGGTATAGTATTCTTTAATGTCCCAACAGTTTTGTCTAAATCAACATTTCCTAACCATTGATTTCTGGACTTCAATTCCCAGAAGCTCAAGTCCATTCCCCAAAGCACTGATCAGCCAATGTACTGACGTAGACTTCTGGGAGTTGAAGACCCCCTGTGGGGTGTGGGCCTCACATTGGGAAACACTGGTCTAAATTAACACAGTGAGCCAAAGTAGAAACAATAGCCCTAATCTATTCTCAAAATTTGCAGTCAACGGCCCCAAGAAATCTGGAGGAATTTCCCCCAAAATAGGCTTCTGGGAACTTTAAAAAATAATAATCAAAATTCCTGACGTGTTTTCAAATTATTATGCTAGTGAATTCAGATTCTAGCAGCAATTTTCATCCTGAAGAGATATCATGTGAAATGGGTGGGCAGGACTAAGCACCATAGGAGTTATAAAAGATTATGGATCTGGTAGGTTTTGTTTTTTAAGAGACATCCTGCACAGAACATATACCACTTAAAGGCCATACAGTATTCATAATTCCTTATAACTACATTTACAACAAGCTTTATGAACGAGAGTCACAGTCACAATCAGTCAAATTACTGCTTACGCAGACATCATGTCACCAAGAGTGCGCGCTGAGATTGATTATGGGTTTGGTAGTCTCTGTCTTTTTGGGTCTGATAAATCTGTGGCCTCACTATTATGCGTCGTACATCTGAGAAAAGACTGAAATTCACAAAAGCTAAAAGTGAAATAAATTTGTTAGACTCGAAGGTGCCACAGGTCTCTTGTTTATATATTCATTAAACAATCATCGTTTTAATTTTGGTTATGATTTATTCTTTGGTCAGAAGGTGAATTCATAATGATGGCAGTTTCAATCATTGTGTATTTTGTGGTTTTACTTTCCTCCATTTACAAATCAAATGGTTATACTGTATACGTACACATATTTGCTTGAGATAAACACCTTAACAACATTAAATCCCATAATGGCTATGGCACAATTAACCTGAATTCAGATCTTTGTCTGAAACTAAGCAGTACTGTATTTTCAATTAGAATAGATCCACTGAATCACTGAGATTTGCTTTTGAGTTGGCCATTACTCAGCAATTGATTCAGTGCACCTATTTTTATATCTGGCCAGGTTATCCTGCTAATGGAGTAATAGAGTAGACCAAGGGTGGGCAAACTACAGGTCGGACCTGGCCCGCGGTACCAAATCATCCAGCCCGTGCCGCCCAAGCCGCTTCCAGAAGCAGAAGTAAAACATGCACAAACGCTTCTGGAAGCGGAAGTAAAACACACATGTGCAGACGCTTCAGTAAATGCACTCGCAGCTATCGTAAACGACATTTACGACAGCCACGGACACATTTCATGGTGGAACCATCTGGCTGGCCCACTCAACCATGTGCCCGGCCCTTGGCGCAAAGTTTGGGAACCCCTAGAATAAACCATACTGCCAGCGACTCAACGCCAAGTGTCAGGTGGTGGTTAACTAACCTGACAACCCTAAGGACTAACGGCTTGGGTGCCAAAGTCTACAGGGAAGGGTGATGGTCCCCAAGTGGATTAAATCCCACTTGAATCCATCTTGATGGAGGGCAGCAGCTTCATCAATACTGGCCTGGGGCCGAGGAGGACTTTGTGTGCCAACAGGACTCAGGACCAGAAAGAGGAAAGGGTGTCATGCTGCAATGTGGAAGGCAGATGAAAAGCCACTGTATTGTATTCTCAGGACAGTATTCATGGCTTATTGTCAATATTCGTATTCAGATATGGCAGAACAACAAAAACAACAATCTATTTTAACTGGACAACTGAATTTATGCCTCTTTTTCGCTTAAGAATCTAAAAATGATTTTTCTAGATAAATAAAAATTAAATTGCCAAGCCTATCTAATATTTTATTGGTATTCATTTATTTTATATAATTAATGTTATAAAATAATTGTGTGTACTTTTTTAGTAACCATCACTTACAATAGAAAAATTGAGCAATGGAAAACATTTTACCACTGAATCTCGGCTCCTCCCCTGGCCTAGGTTACTACAGTTTTTGCAGAGGTCAATCCTGTCTCCGATGGTATACAACATACACACAAAACCAGTACTGTAGATGAAATACTCGCAGGATTTGAACCACAAAGATGGTGGTGGTGGTAAGAGTTGATGATGTCAAGTCCATTCCAATATGGCAACCCTTTCTGGAGTTTTCTAGGTATAGAACACACACAAGTGATTTATCACTTCTGATAGCCTAAAGCTACACAAGGCTGGCTCTTCCAACCTTTGGTTCCACAGCCAGGAACCTAACCACTGAGTTATCTATCTACAGCAGGGATTCTCAACCTGTGGCCCACAGCACCATTTCATGTGGTCCCCCACCACCTCCACCACACCTGGAAGAGCCACGTGGTGGAGGAAGGACAAAATGGCTGTCCGGCCCCCGAAGTTGTCTGAGGGAGCGTGACCCAGCCCCTGGCTTTAAAAGGTTGAGAACCCCTGATCTAAAGAGTAAATAAACAGGCATATTGATTTCTCAACTCCATTTTCATCAGATCATGGGACAAACAAGCTACTTCTGACAGCTTGAGAGTTTGATGGGACAAAACAAGCAGTCAAAATGGAAGTACTCTTGGCAAGGGAAATATCTGATTTGGGATGTATCGAGTGAGGGTCTCTCCATCAAAAAGTTCACATTTGTACTTTGATTATGTCTTTTGACCAGACTTTTATAGAAGTGCAGGTGATATCAGATATGAAAAGCACTTTCTTCCAGCTTCAACTAGTTCACCAATTATAACTATTCCTCTCAAATGTCTCAGAGTCATTTATGGCTCATTCCATCACATAATTAGACTAATATGAAACACTCTACATGGCGCTTCCCACAGAACACATTCAGAAATTGAATGCAGTGTAAAGTATTGTACACCATTTGGTTACTGGTGGGAGCTCAGCATTTCGACCAAGTTGAATTTATTTTAGCTGAGTTGCACCAGCTGCCAGTTTGTTTCCTGGCTCAATTTTAATGTTTAAAATCTTAAATGGTTTTGGGATCTAACTTCGACCAAACCTCTTATCAAAGGTTTTTAAGCTGGCCCAAAGAATAAGGGATTAAAAAACGGGTCCTTTTCAAAACAGTAAGTAATTAAGGAAAACTGAAACAATGGAGCAGGGGTTCCCAAACTACAGCCTGTGGCGCCAAATAATCCAACCCGTTCTGCTCTTGCTGCTCCCAGAAGTGGAAGTTAAATGTGCCCAAGCATGCACAAAACACTGCCGTAAATGCACCAGCAGCTGTTGTAAACAAATTTACGACAGCCACAGGTGCATTTACAACAGCATTTTGCACATGCGCATTTTACTTCCACTTCTACCAGAGGAACCACATGACCGGCCCACAGTGCAAAAAGTTTAAGAAATAAATAGTAAGAAGCCAGGGCTTTAAATTCATTCCATACAAGTGCAGAACCTATATACACAACAAGTGCAGAACCTATATACACAACAAGAACGCCCCCATAGAACACAACTTGATTCTCTCCCCTTCTTCAGATCATAAATAACTAAACTCAACCCATCTTACTGAGAAGGGAGATGAATGCATACCTTCCATCATTTTAGAAAGAAACTACATGACCACACCAGTGAATGCTTTGTCCTAAGAGACAGAGAGAAACCAACCAATGCTCCTAGATCTTATAGGGCTTTTAAATACCTGCTGGAATTTGTTGTAGAGCTGGAATTGTGGGCAATGTACTGAAGAAGCTCTGTTCATTGTTGTGATGCTAGGAGACACCCACCCTTCTGTCGTGTGGCCTAAAACATCCTATCTTTCCAAGATTGGAGCATGTAGGACTGACTATCCATATACTGTTGATGAACAGCTCCCATCATCTTTCGCCAATGGCCATGCTGGCTAGGGCTGAAACAAGTAGCCACTGAATCACATCTTATGTGACACAATCCCTAACCCTGATCTACACGAAGTCGACATTTGGGTAATGGAATGAGTGGTTTGGAATAGGAAAAGGAGTAAGACAAGGCTGCATTTTGTCACCCTGCTTATTCAACGTATACACAGAGCACAGAGCCTGGTTGGACGAATCACAATTTGGGATCAAAATTGCTGGGGGGAAACATCAACAACTTGAGATAAGCAGATGATACTACCCTAATGGCAGAAAGTGAGGAAGACCTAAAGAAGCTTCTGCTTAGGTTGAAAGAAGAGAGTGCAAAAGCTGGCTTGAGACTCAACATCAAGAAAACCAAGATAATGGCAACAGGCCCGATCAGTCCCTGGAAAATAGATGGGGAAGAAGTAGAAGCAGTGACAGATTTTACTTTCTTAGGATCCAAGATCACTGCAGATGGGGATTGCAGCCATGAAATAAAAAGGCGACTGATTCTTGGGAGACAAGCGATGAGGAACCAGGGGAACATAGTGAAAAGTAGAGACATCACCTTGCAAACAAAAATTCGCATAGTCAAAGCACTGGTATTCCTGGTAGTAATGTATGGTTGTGAGAGCTGGACTATTAGGAAAGCTGGGCGCAGAAGAACAGTTGCCTTTGAAATGTGGTGTTGGAGGAGAATTTTGAGAGTCCCCTGGACAGTGAGGAGAACAAATAGGTCCTCATTAGAAGGTCAAATAGTAAAGGTGAAGCTAAAGTACTTTGGACATCAAATGAGAAAAGAGGATTCACTTGAGAAAGCCTTGATGCTGGGAAAGGTGGAGGGCAAAAGAAGGGGGCGGCCAATAATGAGATGGCTAGATGGTATTGTAGATGCAATGGGCACAAAGCTGGGCGGGCTGAAGAGGATGTTGGAAGACAGAGGTGCTTGGTGGGCAATGGTCCATAGGGTCACAAAGGGTCGGAATCGACTGTGTGACTGAACAACAATACTATTTTACTGATAACACATAGGGGACCTTTCACTTCTTCCTAATTTACAGGGGAGGCAACAGACATGACAAATCAATGCCTTGAATCAGTGTAGGAGTACAAGTACATGATGAGCTGACACTTAATCCAGATACAACAAAGAGATTCCAGCAATCTGAGTGAACAAATTCAATCTCTTTTCAATATGATTTCACACACTTTACGGCAGTTGATATACATCATGAATCCCTGGAAAATGCTCTTTGAGCCCATCAATTTCCTAGAATGCAGGTCACAGCAAAACGTGTCTTTTATCACCTTTAGTTTCTGTGCTGTACCCTTTTCCTGGAGGAGATGGGCTTGGCACCAGTTATTTACACCCCATGAAGACTGATACCTGTAAATCAAACCCTGTTCTACCTGAATTGTTTGCCCATGTTTTTGGAGTCGATTTACAGTGCTGGTAATAATAATTTCGTGTCAGAAATTATTCTGGGATGAAATGATTTTTTCTGGAGAAACTCTGCCCAGGGGACGCCCAAATGAGGCTCCTTTCATGTCCCCAAGATCTTTTCCCACCGAAGTGGTCCCTATTTCTCTACTTGCAATTTCTTGCTTTCGAACTGCTAGGTGGCGGTACCTTCTATAAAGATAATATAAGATCTAATTGCTCCACAAACAACTTGCTTCCACATGAATTTGCCCAGCCTTTATGAGCAGCATCCTTAAATAAACTAATCTCTTTTGTCACCCTCCCCTGTTCCACTGAACTAAACTCCTTAAATAAGTAGAGGAAAGGTGCAAACCAGTTTCCCCCCTCCTTAAATTCCTACACTGACTTCCTATTTATTCTCAGATTCACCAAAAGGTAACTTTCACAGCTCTCTATACCAACCTAGCAGTTCGAAAGCAAGAAATTGCAAGTAGATAAATAGGGACCACTTTGGTGGGGAAAGATCTCGGGGACATGAAAGGAGCCTCATTCGGGAGTCCTCTGGCAAAAATCCTTTCAACCCAGAAAACATCTTTTATCTCAGAAAATTATTTTGTTTCTTCATGTCAGAGCATTGCACAATTTAAAATTATGAATATGTGTGAAATATAGGTAAAATTCAAAACAAATTAAAATGTTAAAATAAGTAGATTGCTTTTGATCAGGAATGGCCTACCTCAATAGTGTTATCTTGGCCATCTATCTTCTCTTCTTTTGTACACATGGTGGAACATAAATGGCACACAAATAAATGCACTGATTGGATTTCTCCACATTCACAGACATTCTGTCCTGGATCTAAGTACCTTTATTTCACTTGAATATTTTTTGATCTTCCTACTTCACTACAAAGTCTATTAAGTAACTTCCAACTGGTCCAGCCAGAATCTTATCTTGGCAAGAGACACTCTTCAGCATTCATTCATTCATTCAGCAAGATGTATTGTTTTTGCTCTCCGTAACTTCAGCCTAGACACTTCTGATTTAATGCTATTTTATTTGATTGTTGACATATTCTGTAAGGGCAACACTAGCCAAATAATAGACTTTTTCTGTGTAGGTAAGTATCAGGCATCCAGTAATAATCCTGCATGATTCATATTAAGAGGTACATCCACTTGTTTGGCATGTTCTCACTTATACCATAGAGTGCTAGCATATTCTGCTGTGGAGCAGAACGGTGACAAAGCTGTTGTTCTTAATAGTTTTGGATGTGCACCACCGTCTCACACAGGCAGTTTCCTAAGTACAGGTATGTTATTTCTGGCAGCAACTTTCTGTTTGGTATTTAGACAATATTTTTAATAGGCAAGGGTTCAATCCAGAAAAATGACCAAATATTCCGGGATAGAGCAATGTTGCAAAATCCCTGCCAATTACCTTTACTCCAACTCAGCTTTCCCAAAATACCTTGCTTCCTCAAGAAATTTCAACTTTTCTTCTTTATGCCTAACACTGCATTTCTGGGCATCTGCATGATACAACATCTGCCTTCCTTCAAATTTCCTCTCAAAACACAGCTTCTGTTTATATTTAGGTATAGCCATTTCAGTCCCCCATGCTCTACCAGGGCCCTGCAAACATGGCAAAATTTGTGTAACTCTAACAAAACATATTCTTTTGCTGGTTACCTTTGCCTGCACTTCTATTCTCTGCCTCTGCCATCTCCCCTGTGTTAAATTATAAACTTTTAGTGCTGTGACCTGGTGCACTGTAATGCACTATGTACATTGTTATATAAACAAAAGTCTTCCACTCCCTGGAAGATTCTAGTCACTGGATGCCTGTAAAAAGTAGAATTCTGATAAGTACAGTACCCACAGAAAACTAATCAAACTTTTCCTCTCTTTCATTAATCACTAGTCATAAGAAGTAAAAAGGAGCTTCTATGTTCAGGCATAATATATCTCTGAGTATTATTTATTCTTCCCATTACATTCTGTTTGTACACTTTCCAAAATCATTGGCTAATATTGCTGAAAATATGAATCTAAATTAAATGGAGCTTTGTCATTTCTCAACACTGATCCGTTGCAAATACCGAGGGGGGTAAGACCTATCTGTATAATATTTGTAGCATGCCATATATTATTTACAAATACAGGACCATGCATACAACATTCAAACATGATCAAGACAAATGTCACATGCCTGTTATCTACTTATTTCTAAGTGTAACATCCTATACAAGTTTTAAAATATACTAGCTAAAAAAATGTAGGATCAACCATCCTCACCACTACACATTTATTTAAGCCTCCGATATCAGAGGATAGCAACTGGGGTCCTCAAAATGATGCTCACATAGAAAAACTGAAGCAATTCCCAGGCAAAACAGCATCAACACTTAGAACAGGGGTTCTCAGCCTTTTTAAGTTGGGGGCCGGATCATGCCCACTAAGACTGTTCTCGGTCTGGCCTGGCCTGGAAGAGCTGTGTGGCATGTGTGAAGGGGGAAAACTCCCCGGCCACCAGAAACCGCCCCAAGGCTGCCGGGAATGCGCCTGCAGCTGCGGGAAAGGGTGTGGGCTGGATGATTTGGTGCTGAAGGCCAGATCTGGCCCGTGGGCTATAGATTGAGAATCCCTGACTTAGAACAATTAAAGATCTTAATGGGAAGGATTCATGCCAGGACCAGACAGCTACCTATCAGAAGCAAAGTATCTGCTCAAATTATAAGACAATTCCTCTGTCTCTCTAGGGTACAATGATGCCACAGAATATAAAGGAAGAACAGGATCATGGTTTTAGAGTTCTACCTACAGATTCCTTAAAGAAAACTTACACAAGCCAAAACACTTATTAACACAACACAAAAATCAAACATCTCCTTTTAAATAATCTGTAATTAAATCTCCTGAATTTTAAAGAAAGTTTCCTGAAAACACTGCCATTTAAACACAGCCTAGTTAATTAACAGCAGATACTACCTTTCTTCATCACTGAAATTCTACTGCAGGCAATATACCTGACTTAATGCAGTGAAAACTGTATTGGGACCTTTGAATAAATATGCACAGGACCAAGACATAAAATACATAACAAGTTCGCATAATGCACCCAGTTGAATTCATGCTTCCTGTATCTCCCAGTTTTAAGCAAATGGTTTTTAAATCAGTTTTTTTTTTTTTTGTTCAGTCACACAGTCAATTCCGACCCTTCGCGACCCTATGGGCCATTGTCCTCCAGGCACCTCTGTCCTCCACCATCCTCTTCAGCCCTCCCAGCTCTATGCCCATTGCATCTACAATACCATCTAGCCATCTCATCTTTGGCCGCCCCCTTCTTCTTTTGCCCTCCATCTTTCCCAGCATCAAGGCCTTCTCAAGTGAATCCTCTCTTCTCATTTGATGTCCAAAGTACTTCATCTTCATCTTTACTATTTGACCTTCCAATGAGCAATCAGGGTTGATTTCTTCTAAGATTGACCTATTTGTTCTCCTCGCTGTCCAGGGGACTCTCAAAACTCTCATCCAACACCACATTTCAAAGGCATCTATTCGTCTGCGCTCAGCTTTCCTAATGGTCCAGCTCTCGCACCCTTACATTACCACTGGGGAAACCATTGTGTTGACTATACGAATTTTTGTTTGCAATGTGATGTCTCTACTTTTCACTATATTTCCCAGGTTTCTCATGGCTTGCCATTTGTAGAAAAAGTTCTCAAACTCTGAAGAGCTGGCATCTATAAGATATGCATAAATCTTGGGAATATTTGGCGTATCTTCTTTACAATTTTAATCAGCACTCTGATAACAGATCTTTATTCTGCTAGTATATTTTAAGCCTGCACATTAATTGATTAAAGTCCTTAAACAACATTTAAGAATCATTCCTCATCAAAGAGACAACTTGCTCTTCAGTTTACTAAGAATATAAAAGCACCTCTTCTGGATCAGACCAAAGATTCTACTAGTCAAATAATATTCCAGAGGTCAAATAAATGCTTCTCAAAAGTCAGTAAGTACAATTCCCTTCCCTGATGTTTTCCCCTAATAGTATTCAGTGGTATAGTGTCTCAGAACAAAATATTCTCACTTAGCAATAATGGACAGTAACTGTGTTAGGGTGATCATGAATATGTCAAATCCCTCCACTTAAGCTATTTAAGCCAATGGTGACCACCACGTTGTGGCAGCAAATTCCATTAGTTAATGGAATTCCAACAATCAAAAAGCACAAAGCATAACAAAAGATAGGATATCTTTTCTCATGTAAAGAAAGACTGAACACAGTCAATTCTTGAACCTGAAAATGTTGACTGTCCTAAACCAAAACAAGGGAATTTGTAAATCTCAAAATTCCAACCACTATCAGCTCCACACAGTATGATTAGTCATCAGGTACATTAGCAACTATGGGAATCTGGAAGGTTACCCACACCTTTCCTAGACCACTCATTCTACAACATCAGAATCATATAAATACACAAAATATCACATCTGCTGAACAATAAACCTGTAATTTTCCTAACTCTAAATTTTTCTGTATCCAAACAAAATATGTTAGTATAGATGACCTATATAGAACCTCTCTTTCCCACACTTTTATATTATCAAAGCAAAAGAATAACCCGCAAGTCATACACACTTGTTTTTTCTGTGTAGTGTGCATACTTCATTTCAACTTTTCAATTCCTTTCACTGTGGATTCTTGATCACCAATTCATTTCACCATCAATAAAGAATATATACAGGAAACAGAACTATCACTTATATTGCTTTCTGTAACATTACAAAATTTTAATTAACAAGAGAATGAGATCATCACATTCTGTCTGAGAAGTCTTACAGTGTTAGGGTGTTAACAACATGAAAAATTGATAGCCATATGCACTTGTCATACATATCTAATAGTCACAAGTGTATTTGTGGAGAAGGCACAGAAAAGTGACCTAAATAGTGAATTTTCCTACTCATTACTACATAAGTACTGTATCTATAAAACGGGATGAAATTTAAACACACAGTATTTGATTTTCACAAAAACTATGCAAGCACTGAAAAAATGTACAGCAAAAGAGCATTAAAATGTCTGACCATAAGCACTGCAGCATATCATAATCAAATAAACCCATCAGCAAATAGGCCTATCTACCTTACAACACTTTCTCAAGTAGAAAGTCTTCCGCAGTACTCATGGGTACTATGCCTTTCTTTGCAAATAAAAAAAAAGTATAGTACAGGTAAAACTCGGAAAATGAGAATATCGTGCAAATGTTCACTTAAAAGGTGAAACAAATATATGAGATAGACTCACTACATGCAAAGCGAGAGATGTCATGCCTTAATTTGTTAGAATTGTGAATATCATGGCGTACAGTGTACATGAGATTATGTGGTTATGGGGTACATGAGATTGGGGAGTTGGGGTTTTCATAAACTGTAAGCCGTAAGCATCAATATTATAACAAAGTAAGGCTTGAACTATCTCGCTTTGCATGCAATGAGTCTATCTCATAGACTCATAAGTTGCATTAACCAAACTGAATGAACATTTGCACGCTATTCTAATTTTCCGAGTTTCATGTGTAATTTGAAGCATACGGTAAACCCTAAAAGGCTGGCAATTAAAACTTCCACTTCAAAACTCACTTCACCCTGGCATGTACAAACTTACGCCAGGCACATTCTCACACACACTTTTTTTTTCCCCTTGCCAAAGTAACACGTGAACAAGGTGTGCTGAGTGCACTCGTCTTCTGCAAACCTCTGGTCTCCCTCCATCACCCCCACACACACACCAGGTATGTTCCTACACTGGCTCCAGCTGCCCATCCTCTTCCACCACCTTGGTGGCCTGCCTTTACCACACCCATCCGTAGCTTTTTAACCACCACACGATGACAACCAGCCCGTTGGTCGTCGTCATCCCACCCCGCTTTTCTCAACCCCCTCTCTCGGCCCGCACACACACACCTCCTGATCCAGACGATCCGCAAACTTTCCCTTCTACGTGGCCCATTGGTCTGAGCACTCGCCTGCCTGCCTGCCTGCCTGCCTCCCCCTCCCACCCCCCTGGACTCCGGAAGACTCGCTTGCTCTGGACCCCCCTCAAGCCCCACAGTAGGCCATTCTCACGGGCCACCACGACACGACACGACACTGTCCGAAAGCAGGCGCCCTTCCTTCCCACTCCTTAGCCCAACTCCATTCCCGGGGGGGCCATCTGGGCCGGGGGGGGCCTGGCTGGCCGGCCCCCCTTTTCTTCCTCCCGCCTTCAAGGCACAGATGGGGGGGCTCCCTAAAAGCGCCCCCCCACATTCGCCGCCCACCCAACCCCCCTTCCCCCATCCAAGGGCGGGCGGGGCCAGGGCGGCAGCTGAGGCGCCCCACCACACTCACCACGGCCTGGGCCCCGGTTTTAGGCCTCAGTCACTTCGCAAGGCCGCCGCCACAGTTTCTGGGCGCGGAGAAGAGAGCCGTAACGGACACACACACGCAGGCCCCATGACAATGCAAAGCAGGTCCGCCCGGCCCCGGCCTCACTACCTATTTAATTTTAATACCACCACCACCACCACCCTGCTTCCTAGTGTAACGTCGGCGGCGCCATGATGAGCTACCTCTCTCACACTCCCTTTTCCCTCCTCCTCCTCGTCGCCTTGTACCGCCCAGGGCCCTGGCCTGCTGCTCCGGCCGGCGGCCTCACACTCACCTTCATGTCGGGACATCCTAGTTCAGAGAGGCGGCGGGAGCAACAGCAGCGTTGGCGGCGACGGAGGCGGCCTGGCCCGGCCCAGCCCAGGCCCGTCCGGGGCTCCAGTTCCCCCCACCCCACCCCCCTTTCTCCCTCCCTCCCACACCCACCCACCCCCCCACCCCACCCCGGGTCTCTTGGGGTTGCTCCGCGCCGGCTCCGCAGCCTGGGCCTCAGCCGGTCGGTCCTGGCCTAGCCCAGGGCCGGCCAAGACACCTCTTTCCCTTCGGTCGCTGCGGAGGCGATGCGGAGGAGGAGGGAGGCCTCTCCGAGAAACAGGACGGAGGAGGAGGAGGCTGCAGTTTCACCACCACCACCACCACCTCGTTCCCGGGCGGGCGGGTGCCGCCGCCGCCGCCGCCGCCGCCGCCGCCGTGACACGGTGACTCTGTAAAGCTCGCTCAGAAGGCCCCCGCCAGCTCCTAGCACCGCCTTCCCGCTCGACGACGACAACAGCAGCGGCGGCGGTGGCAGCAGCAGCAGCTCCCGTCGGTCTCCTTGGTCTCTATTCCCCTCCCCACGTCGCCGTCGTTTCCTTCTCTTCCCCCCCCCCTCCCGCCACCCCCACAGTAACAGCAGCAGCACCGCCGCCGCCTCTTCCTCCTCCTTCCCTGCCTACGAGGCGAGCAAAGCCGTCCTCCTCCTCCTCTTCCCTCTCACTTTCCTTCCCGCCCGCCGAGAGGAAGAGGAAATGTCACAGCGCCGGGGCCTGGTTGGGTTGAGGGGGAAGAAGGAGGCGCGTTTCAGCTCCACAACGCTTCGCTTTGGTGTCTCCTTTTTCCCCCGTCACCCGAGCCCGGAGTCCTTCCCGAATCCTTCCTCACGCTTTTCTTTTCCCCCTCAGGGCGGCAGCTCCATGTCGCTTTGTCGCGCGTTGTAACCGTTTTTTCGGGGGGAAAAGCTTGGATTCTGGGGAGCATGGAAGGAGCAGGTCCTGCACCTATGAGACGACCTGACCTGTCTTCTGTGGGAGTTATACCGAACTGGACACACACATTATTATTAGTAAACACAACAACAACAAACGTTGTGGCACCTTAAAGACTAACTGTGGGATTTGTACCTAACTGGACATACACACATATCAGAGAGTAAACAAAATAATAATAAAAAGTTGTGGCACCTTAAAGACTAACTGGGATTTGTGCCAAACTGGACACATCAGAATGAACAAAACAAAAAAAGTTGTGGCAGCTTAGAGACGGGGGGGGGGGGTATGCCAGACTGGACACACACATATCAGAGAGTAAACAAAACAACAACCAAGGTTGTGGCACCTTAAAGGCTAACGGATTTGTACCTAACTGGACGCGCACACATATCAGAGAGTAAACAAAACAACAAAAAAGTGGCACCTTAAAGGCTAACTGGGATTTGTACCTAACTGGACGTGCACACATATCAGAAAGTAAACAAAATAACAAAAAAGTTGTGGCACCTTAAAGGCTAACTGGGATTTGTACCTAACTGGACGCGCACACATATCAGAGAATAAACAAAACAACAAAGTTGTGGCACCTTAAAGACTAACTGTGGGATTTGTACCTAACTGGACACGCACACATATCAGAGAGTAAACAAAACAACAAAGTTGTGGCACCTTAAAGACTAACTGAGGGATTTGTACCTAACTGGGCACGCACACATATCAGAGAGTAAACAAAACAACAAAGTTGTGGCACCTTAAAGACTAACCGTGGGATTTGTACCTAACGACGCGCACACATATCAGAGTAAACAAAACAACAAAAAAGTTGTGGCACCTTAAAGGCTAACTGGGATTTGTACCTAACTGGACGTGCACACATATCAGAGAGTAAACAAAACAAAGTTGTGACACCTTAAAGACTAACTGTGGGATTTGTACCTAACTGGAAGCGCACACATATCAGAGAGTAAACAAAATAACAAAAAAGTTGTGGCACCTTAAAGGCTAACGGGGATTTATGCCTAGCAGGACACACATATCAGAATAAACAAAACAACAAAAACGTTGTGGCACCTTAAAGACTAACTGGGGGATATATGCCAAACTGGACACATATCAGAGAGTAAACAAAACAACAAAAAAGTTGTGGCACGTTAAAGGCTAACGGGGATTTATGCCTAGCAGGACACACATATCAGAATAAACAAAACAACAAAAACGTTGTGGCACCTTAAAGACTAACTGGGGATATATGCCAAACTGGACACATATCAGAGAGTAAACAAAACAACAAAAAGGTTGTGGCATCTTAAAAACTAACTGTGGGATTTATACCTAACTGGACACACACATATATCAGAGAGTAAACAAAACAACAAAAAAAGTTGTAGAACCTTAAAGACTAACTGGGGAATTTGTTCCGAACTGGACATACACATATCAGAGAGTAAACAAAACAAAAAAAAAGTTGTGGCACCTTAAAGACTAACTGCTCCATTTTAATGTGAGCTTTCATCGATCAAGTCTACTCCCTCAGACATAACACACACTGATTGAACTAAACTCCTAGTTCTTCTCCGTCTTACAATTTGGGAGCCTGGCTTATCATCATAACCCTACCCTGATGTGATGCTGAGCGTACGTATGCATGACGCGGACCCTTAGCAGATGAGTAGGTCTTGTTGCCGAGTAAACACGTAAAAAGGACTTGCTTCTAACTTATCTTGGTCCCTGGGGTACACTGAAAGAGCCTCCTCAAAGATTGTGGTATTTTTGAATCACAACCAGATGTACCCTGGTAACGGCCATCTTGTGTTGCCAGCTAATCTTTCTCACGCTAGGTCAGGCGAGAAGAACTGCAGAATGAACTCACCAAAAAGTGGCTTCATTTTGGCAGTTTCACGTCTGACCTAGACACGGAAGACACAGTGGGAGAAGAAATCTTGGTCCCCTTTGTGTCCTCTTTTTTAAAAAAAAGCACCGGAAGGAGATGCTTCTCCCTCAATCCATTCATCAGAATCTCCCACTTGTGGAACTAGAGGAATAATTAACTTTTCCTCATGTCTTTTCCCGACTTTTGGTCAGGTTTGCACTGAAGCATCTCGTTGCTCAATATATCCTCAGTACACTCACAGTTTTATTGAAATGACACCAGAATTGTTTGAAGTTAATTTGGCAGGCTTTGTTCACTAACCTGTTTTCCGCCTAGAATCTCCTTGTATTTAAAAATCAAACTTGTTTTCTTCTGACACAGAAGGAAGTCAAGTTGGATAGGCCACAAAGATGGGCCAAACTGGTTTCAGAGATATCTGAACAGGGAGAAATGCAGCTCTGAGGAGTTTGTATGCTTTCTTCCTGCTGATCCATTTTACTGATCTTTTTGCCCTACTGCTGGAGATTTCTAGTTTATTGCTGTGCTAAAATTGGATAGATAGTAGAAGCAGGATGGTACACATCCCGTCTCCTTCCCAGGTGAGAAATAAGGATCAGTTGTGTCTGCAGAGATGTCTTGCATTTCCCCATTATTATAGTTTGCGACCTTTTGAATTATAATGACGTGATATCGCAAAACAAGATTGGAAGTGCAAATAAACGGTGAAGAACAAGACTCTCACACCATTTAATGATTGCTATGGATATCAGACGTTAGCAGGTGGAGACCCCTAGAACAAATCTGACCCACTGCAGGAGTTTTACTTTCCCCACCACTATCAACATAGCAGCAAAAGAGCTGTGGATAAGCCAGCAGCTGTAGAACTTTCTAGAAGGCCACTTTAGCTGATATGGACAGGGGTGCTGCTTTACCACTCCATTTGCAACATGGACCTCCTTGAAAACTAGAAGCTGAGGAAGGATATAAAGTCAGTCTAATTTATTGGATTTTTATAGTCTTTGAGGACCCTTGTTGCCTGATATGCTGTGGAAGAGACAGGCACCATGGATCATGAGAATGAACTACTATTACTACTACTACTTAATTACCTTTAGTTTAAACGAATGGCTACTTTGGCTAGTATACGTTTTGTGTTGCAACAAATCACTATCAAAATGGAAGACTTGGAATTGGGACAATAGTATAAACTTTGCTATATTGTCTATCCCAGTGGTTCTCAACTATGGTTACACCTACCACTGATACAGCATTGAAGTGGTCTAGCAGGATTTCCATAATATATATTAAGAATTCCTTTCCCATCAATCCCCATATCCTCCTGCAATGTGCCATGCAATCTTCTGGTGATCATACCTGTTATAGGTGATCCATCTGGGATCTTTTGACATGCTGATTTGCACCCCCACAACATCCTGACCTGGTCAAACAGTGCTTCCTTCCAGTACAGAATTCTACCAGGTTGAGCACTTAAAACTTTAATGGCAACCATCCAAGGCTATACTGCCAATACAGCTACAAAATTAACAAGACACGTAGTACATGGACACATGCACAAATGCTCTTTGGCTAAAGATGAACATAAACATGGGATTTTTTTATTTTATTTTAAATAAGTCAAAAAAGCTTCAAAGTTTATTATGACTGTTCTGGAACAAATAAACAATTACAGGAGCACAACAAAGTAAGCACAAACCCCAAGGAAATTAGATAAGCTATTCTAATATCCATTCTGGTATAGCTCCAGCATAGTTTTAGATTTAGAGCATATACAAAGTTCATCACAGGGCAGCAACTGAGCATAGCATCTCCTGAGAGATAATTAAGCTAACTGAAGTAACTCCAGCACTTCAATTTGGGCATTAGGTATTAGTCCTCCTCAGAAAAAGTATTTACCTCATCCCTTGTGGCCATTTAATTAGACCATGTAATTGGATGCAAGGTTGCAATGATTTTATCCTCTTTTTCAAGCTGCAGGAATTGAAAATGATGCCACTGTAAATTGGAGCTTCATTCTAACTTTATGCAGTAGTTCATGTAGCTGCAGGGTCATCTTGGCTGACAAACCACTTTCCCTCCATGTCCACCTCAGAGTAAGAGCTACCAAGATTGTGAATTAGTGGTGCTGAAGTATCAGCATTATGTCATCAGAATACTACTTGAAGCAGAGGTCTCTGTATTTCTCCTAGGATACTGGTAACTTTGGGAACACAAGACAAATTATTTCTAAAAGATCCAAATTCATCTATATTCTTCTCACAGCTTGGTTACCAAGGCTGGAGAAGTTGTTTACATTGTAATGCAGAGACAAGTGCCTTCCCTCAAGCCTGGTGCCCTCTTTAATGTAATATAATGTGGAGATGGATAAACTGGTTAATTTCTTATTAAGATGCAATGTGTTCACACAGAACACTAAGGGGGGATTCTTGACTTAAATATAAGTACTATGCTGATGCATTCAAGTTTTATACACAGGTGGATGAAATGAAGAATTTCCAACTGCAAGAATTGTCACTACAGAGGAACTACAGTACATTTAACTTTAAAGTTGACAATGAAGAAATTGAGATAGTGAAAGATTTTTATCTACCTGGTTATCAACAAAAACGGAGAGTGCAGCCAAGGAATCAGAAGACTGAGACTTGAGGGAAATAGCGATAAAGGATTTAGAAACGATCAAGTGAAAGGATGTTTCACCAGAGACCATGACCAAAGTACACTAATGCACCATCTCATGCTTCCAATCACCATGTATGGATGCAAAAGCTGGACATTAGAGAAAGCGAAGGGAAAAAAATTGTTTCATTTGAAATAGGGTGTGGAGGAGAGCTCTACAGATACCCTGGACTGCGAGAAAGTCAAACAAATGGATCCTAGAGTAAATCAAGCCTGTACTGTATCTCGAGGCAAGGATGACAAAGCTGAGGCTGTCCTACTTCAGGCACATTATGAGAAGCATACCTGTCAACCGCGGCTCCGGAAAATACGGGACCTGCGCAAACAGTTCTGCGCAGGTTGCCTTCTACGCATGCGTAGAACGGGGCTACGCAAGCGTAAAACCCTTCTACGCGTGCGTAGAGGGTGACCTGCACAGAAGGGCTGCGCAGTACCTCCTTTCCCCCGCTGCCAAATTCCGGGGTTTGGCAGTGCGGGGCGGGAAATGGCGCAAATCAGCGCCAAAAACCGTGAAATCCTGGCCAATCCGGGAAGGTTGACAGGTATGATGAGAAGGCAAGGCTCTCCGGAAAAGACAATAATGCTGGAAAAGGAGGAAGGCATCAGGAAAAAAAAGGGAAGACCAAACATAAGATGGATTGACTGTGAGGGAAGCCACAGGCCTGTGTTTGCAAAAGCTAAGCCGGGTTGTTGAGGACAGGCCTTTCTGTAGACCTTGCATTCATAAAGTCACAATGAATTGGAGACTTGACAGCACATAACAACTCTAATGTCTGACCTTGGGATCTTATCTCTTGGTCCCAAACCAGTAAGGATCATAGACAAGCACAATTCAGGCTGATGAACACAGGCTTGTTTAGGCCAGACAACCAACCAGAATCTTGAAACTGAAAGAAGCTGCCTCTTCCTGGCTTTATGTGCTTGTGCAAAGCAGAGCCAGGCATCCAGTAGTAAAGAATCCTGGGTTAATATGTACAGTTGCAGCCAGTGAGAATACCAAAGCCATTTGCATCCCCCCCCCCCCCCCAGTAGAGGCATGTCCAAGTAACACATTTTGAGATGCTCTGGTATTTTGTTTAAATTTCTGACCAACAATGTGCTGCATGCTTCCTCTGCTAATATTTTCAAAAAAATTCTTTGTGCTCTCAAGCGTACAAACGTTCCCCCATCAAACTCAAATATAAGAAAAACAGGAATTAGTGCAACTCAGAAGGCAGGTGTCAACACTTTTATATTTTTAAAGACCAACAGGATGCTTTTAAAGCACATAGATGCGCACACATTTGTCCCAGATATTATCTAAGAAGTCAACATATCCAAACATACATCCAATCCTTGTACAAGTATCTATTCCTTTATTACAAATTATTGATGACATTAGTTAGGTACAATGAAAACACAGTGTTGCATAACTTCTCCAATATACACCTGCATACATGCCTACAGTAACTGAAATTAAGTTACTTTCTGTATATCCACTGTACACAAGGTCTCTACAATCCAGTTCAAATACATTCAGAATCTTACATGCACTTGCTGTATGAGAACAGGGACAACTTTATAGAGGGCAAGGCTGGGAATTAATTTGGGAGGGCATTAAAATCGCTAGTACAGCATTATCCATATATTAAGAAACAATTCCTTTATTTGGTATAATTCAAGTAATTACTAAGTGTTTTAAATGCACAGTGCTTTGGACCACTCCATAGCTAATGTGTATTGCAGTAGTTACCACAGGTCAGTTTGTTATGTAGAATGCTTTGCATTTTCGGTGTGGTTAGAAGCAATACTTTTGCAGTAATGTATAGCTACAAAATATTTTGGAAAGGGGGAGAAACAACCTTCTAATTATTTGCTTAGCAGTCTCCGCTCAGTTTTGTAACACACGGAGCTGAATGCCACAGTTGTTTCTCTCAACATGAAGTTACTGCTGGCCACTTTCAGTTGATGCATTCTGTTCCTCATGTGGGCTGTGTTTACTCTTAAGGGATCTTCCAATGTATCTCCAATATTCCTTCCGTATTACATCTTTTTCTTTAGCCAAGATTTCACATAACTACAGAAAAGAAAATTACAAGTTGCTTAAACACTGGCATGTTGTTACACTCAGTTTACACTAAATTATCCTCAATGTTTTACAGAACAATGTTTGAAAGGGTACTTTGTGCCCTAGAAAGTTTACATTGTGGGGGAAAGGAGACAGTATTGCATAGGATAAAACAGGTAGAATATAACAGTTACCGGTACTCACATTTTATTTTATTTCCCCCCTTCTATTATTTATTTATTTTATTCAACTTGTTTAGCCGCCCCCTCGCCAAGGCAACTCCGGGCGGCTTACAATAAAAAAGCAGCCATTAACATAAAACACACCAACACATGATACAAATGAATAAATCATAATAAAACTCTAAAATCTAAAATCCAGATGGCAGAATTGTCAACGGTAGAATCCAAGCCAAGATTTTTGAGGACTCCATCTACAACAGACTTCTTAAAGTCATATGATTGTCTTTCGTAAAAACACTTCACCACGCCACCGGCCGGAGCCCTGGTCCCCGCCCTCCCCCCTCGAGGGACTCTGAAGGCATGGGAATTTGTGGGTGGTTTTAGCTAATTTGTATTTATTGCATTTTTGTATTGGAGTTGGTGTAATACCATGTACTGTTATGTAATTTTGCATTGTTGTTTTGCTTGTAAAACTGTATTTTGCTTTGTATTAGTGCTATATTGTATTTCTGTACGTTATGCATTGTGAACCGCTTTGGGTTATCTGCTGGACGAGGAAAGCGGTATATAAGAATAAATTTCAATTCAATTCAATTCAATCATCTTTTGTATCTACAAACAGTTGAATTTACTGCAGTTATTTGTCTAAGGAACACATATCAGTGTTCTTAGAAAAGCTGCTGTAGTAGTTATGTCTAGCACTGCCAGCACTTATTAATAATAGTTTTATGTAAACTAGAGGTCCAGAGAGACAGTCAATGAACAGAATTATGAAATTTACTATGGTTTCCACATCAGTAAACACAACGTCATTGGATTTCCATTTTATTCTACACTAACTGAATCCAGGTCTCGATCACCCTCCATGATCCTGAAACTTTTTAGGGTAGAGAATCAGCATGGTATACAACATTCTTCTCCAACCACTAGCTTCCAAACATGCTGACTGAGAACTTTCGTCATCCCCAGCAATTGCAGCCCATTGGCATGTTGGACAACAACAATCCAGGACATCCAGAAACTACCAAGCTGGGGACGGCTGGTGCAATAAACCAACTGCTTAACCTGGGCTGGGATGATTTAGGATAAAATCCCTGTTCTGACAAAGAAAAATCTCACTGGGTGGCTTTGAGCTAGTTATTGTCTCTTAGGACATGCTGCACCACACTACTGATCAAGCCTATATATGCTTCCTTTAACTTACTAGACTGAGGAAGGACAGGATAAACATGTCATTAAAAATAATAATCAGACCAGTTAGGGCTACTATTCTTTTTGTGTGGCGGCAGCTTCTTTGCTTCATAGTCACCATTAGGCACCACACAGAGTAAGGAAAGGAATGTGGACTCTCCCTTTTCAAACTGCAGTGGAGATGGGTCATGTTTTTAATGTTCCTGCTTCATAATACATGTAACAGACGATCACATCAATTAGAAATGCTTGGTGTTCCTGTCTCCCGGACAACAGTTTAAATGGAATATGCAAGGAATTTTACATAGTCAGCACATGCAAAAACATGACCTCCATCTCACTGACTGCACTCTAAAGTAGCACACAATATTCTCACTTTCAGCCCCACCTTCTGGGTTATCATGCCCTACTGTAAAGTGCTTGTGCAATTGCAATAACTACTTCTGCATATTTTTATTTTTATAGACAAGGCTCAAAAATTGGAAGCTGTTGCACAAGTATCATGCTTTTAAGAAAGCTAATTACCTTGTGAACTGTCCAGAGTGTATTTAACACTGTAGGGTGAGGTTCACAACCTATGGCCCACGGGCCAGCCCTGGCCTGCGGCAACCAACCAAAAAGTGGAAGCATTATGACAGCCGCAGACGCGCCTGCGCAAACGTGCCTGCCAGTTTACGGCAGTGTTTACGGTGGGGGGAACGTGTCCAGCCCTCTCAGCTGTCTAAGGGAGCGCAGTCCAGCCCATGGTGTGAAAAAGCTGAGAACCCCTGCTGTAGTTTTTTTTTGCTATTGCTACTGCTATCACAAGCAAAGATTGTTGAATTTAGGCAGTAATTTAGGAGACATTTTTGTGAATCCTACTGCCGATGTTACAGCCTATTGACCAGACAAAGACCACTAATAGCAAGTCAGCAGTTCTAAGAGCACAGTAAACATCATATGGAAATGAGATGCATCTTAGAGTGCTTGGAATGGCATTAGAAGAGATTGAAAGAAGGTACCCAGTAAATAATGTTTGTGGGCTAAAATGCCAAAGACAATGCATTTGCATTGCAGCTGGCATGAAACAGGTTGATAATTGTCATGTACAAAAAGAATACTGACAGCAAATGCATGATGCTGCATATTAACATCACTGAATTTTAACTAATACCACATTTCTCCAAACTGTAACCCCCAGTTAGTAGTACATGGAGCAGACCTGCCTTTCTGCATTTTTATTTACAAAAGTATCTGGCTTTGTACAGGCTGGAATCAACTCGTGTGATGCACCCCAAACTTTTAAGCAGCATCATGCATCTGTCAGAATTGGACATGCTGCCTTGTGTGAGTGAACCCTTCATTAGTGAGAATTGCATGATGCACTCAGCCTTGAGAAATGGTGCATTAGGACTTAACGTTAAAATTGTTGGTAAATGTAAAGGTCACCCTTGCTGGAAAGGCAGTCATATCCAACTCTAGGGTTCTATGCTCATCTCTGTTTATAGCCAAAGAGCCAGCGCTGGCAGGAGCTGGGACATAGACAGGAGCTCACTCCATTGTGCAGCACTCAGGTCTCAAACTGCTGACCTGCCGACCTTTCAGTTGTCAAGTTCAGTGTCTTAACGACTAAACCACTGCACGTCCATGTTAACAGGCCAAATTATGTATCCAAAGAAAAATATGTTGAAATTAAAATTGTAAATGTTTCACACGATTTTCAAAATGTCATTTTAGAAGATGAGATGCATTCCTTCCTGTTTTAGCACAAAATGTTAACACGTTAAATCTGATCTGTTATTTCCATGTTCTGTTTACTCCAACAGGTCTGTCTACTTCATGCTGGGGAATGGGAGAAGTAGTCAAAAAAGACAGAGTGAAGCAGTTCTATAGCACAGTGACTAAGTCTATACTCCCTGGGGTTTAAATTATTACCTGTACTAGTTAAGGAAATCTGCCCACCTAATGAAGTACACATTCTTGGATCCCCCTTAATATAGATGTTAAGTTTCCTAGATCTAAGATCATGATCATGGAACTGGGGCTCTCAACAACAGGCGTCAATGTTTATTATTATAAATTTTGTATCATAAATATGTAAATATTAGAACTGCCAAGTGTATAGTTGGGGCCATTAAAAAGATGTTTTATTAATCAGATAGGGGTTGCATGCAAAGGTGACAAATTTTATTGCTAAAAATTTTTGAGTAAATTTTGTATCTCATTTTATTGTGGTTGTATCATCCTACTATTAACCTGTTTTCATAATCATATTTTATCCAATGTACTTTTATTTTAACCTGATATGGTCAGATGACTAATCAGTTAATAAAGGATGCTTGATATAAATTTTGTATCAGTTAAAGCAGGGGTTCCCAAGCTAAGGCCTGTGGGCCGGATCCAGCCCATGGTGCCATTTCATGTGCTCCCCCACCCCTCCAAGGGCATTTGAGAAACAAAATGGCTACCCCTTTGAAGCTATTGGGACAAAGTGGCCACCCCCGTCGTGCAGGCAGGACAAAATAACCATCCAGCCCTTGAAGCTGACTGAGATAGCATGACCCACCTTCGGTATGAAAAGGCTGCGAACCCCTGAATTAAAGCCTGGTACCATTTTATATTTGAATTTATTTGATACTAGCAAAGGTTCCCCGGCGTTGCCGGGCTGTTTTAAATGGTGTTGGAAAGTTTTTGTTGTTGTTGTTGTTAATGTTTGTAAAGAAGAGGTTAGTCTATAATTGAAATTTTAAATTTTTTTATTTATACAAAAAAAATTTGATGGCCTGTTATAAACTCTGATGAGTTTTCTTTGGTGTTTTGGTTTTGTGGATGAAAAAAAGAATAAAGGATGATATAATTTTTTGAAAAACTCTTGGGGCCTTTTGTGTGGGGCTATTGTGTCTTTTTGATTTTTTTTTTATTGTGGGCAGCAAGTGCTGCTGGTAGGGGTTATTTATTTATTTATTTATTCGATTTATACACCGCCCTACTCGACCAGGGCCGACTCAGGGCGGCTTACAACAGTTAAATCAAATACAATATAGAAAATAACAAATGATACAATTTTACAATACAGCAGTTAAACAATAAAATATGCAATAACATTTAAGTTCTAACATAACAAAACGGTTACACGATCCCTCAGCTACTAAACATAAGTAGGGGAAAGGGGATGGGGAAAGGGGAGGGGGAAGGGGAAATACGACACAATACTGTTCATTATGCAATACAGGACAATAACAACATATCAAGCATAAACACAATATAAACAATTAAATAAAAAATAAACATATACAAAACATAATAACAGTTTACAAGGTTACAAGATATAATCAGGGGAAAAAACAATAATCCAAAGGGGGGAGGGTCGGAGCCCAAGGCTCAACGACCTTACACAACTCAACAACTACGTCGGAGCTCAGGTCTTGTATTTTGACTGTTTTTTCTCTCGTGGCCTCTGGGTGGAGCTTCTTCCAGTAAGTAGTCTCTTTCTTTATTCATTTCTTTTCCAGTTGTTGTGGTGTGAGGTCTTCTGGTGGTGAGTTGGCTGTTCTTCTTTATTTGGGGTGGTGGTGGTGGTTGGATTTTGTGGTGTTTGGCTGGGTGCTGGGTGTGTTTGGAAATGTTTGTTGTTGTTTACTTTTTTGGTGTTATTTTTGTTTGTTTTTGTGTATTTTTGAATGTTTTTGATTGTTTGTTTTTGTGTTTTTTGGTGTCCTACCGGGGGGGGATCCCCTCTCTGCCATCTCCCCTAGCTCTAGAAGGCTTGGGGGGACATGCTCCTTTTGTCCCCCCAAACCTTCCAGACTCATGGGACCCAGGAGAGGGGATCGAATCCAGGCTACCCTCTGATATTAAAAGGGAAATCTCAATTGGGGATTCCCCTTTAATATCGGGGGGGGGGGTTGTGATCCCCCTCTCCGCTGGCTTCCTTGGGTTTGGGAGGGTTGGGTTGAGAAAAAGGGTTTGTCTCCCCAACCCTTCCGGACCCAGGAGAGCCATCGGAGAGGGGGATTCCCCCCCCCCAACCTCTGTTTTAAAAGAGAAGTAACCGCTTGGTTTCTTCTCTTTAATATGGGGCGTGTGTGTGGGGGGGGGAGGGGAATCCACTCTCTGCCAGGTCCCCTGGGGTCAGGAGGGTTGGGGAGACAGGCTCCTTTGGTCCCCCCAACCCTCTCAACCCCAGGGGAGCCAGTAGAGAGGGGGAGCACAACCCCCCCCAGTGATATTAAAGGGGAAACTCCGATTAGGAGCTTCAGGCGCCGTTGGGGAGGGGGGCTTTGGTTCCCGTGGCTTGGCGGACTTGCTCTCCCGGTGTTTTTGTTTTATTTTTTTGGGTGCCAGCTTTCTCAGCGTTTTGCGCGCTCATGGAGTGCAGGACGCTGGGGCTTGTAGTTATGGGTTGGTGCTTTGTGTTTGTGCTGTTTTTTTAAAATGGTTTTCTTTTGATTGGCTGCGGCGCGTTTTCGAACGCTGCGCCGTGCGAGAGCCTCTCAGCTTGATTGGCTCTGGCGCGGCGCAAGGAATGTTGGGAAGTGAAGTTGTTTCCCTTTCTTTGCGTTTGTGGGGCTGTTGCCCCACTGCTGGTTTTCTCAACCCTTCGTTGACCTGCGGACCCAGATCGGCCGTGTGCAGGAAGGGTGAGTGCAGGCAAGTAGGGCGAGGCATAGCAACCTATAGCCAGTTCCAACGGTTAACCCTTGGTTTTATAGGTTAAGATGCCAAAATTTTGAACAATCACAGTAATATCATCTGATAGAAGCTGAAGTACTTTGGACATCAAATGAGAAGGGAGGATTCACTTGAGAAGACCCTGATGCTGAGAAAGGTGAAGGGCAAAAGAAGTAGGGGGTGGCCAAAGATGAGATGGCTAGATTGTATTGTAGACACAATGGGCACAGAACTGGGAGGGCTGAGGAGGATGGTGGAGGACAGAGGCGCCTGGAGGACAATGGTCCATAGGGTTGCAAAGGGTCGGAATCGACTGTGCGACTGAACAACAACAAGCTATCAAACAGACAGTAAGAAATAACAAGCCAGCTTTTAAAAATGTTAATAACTTTAACTTTTTTAAAAAAAAATACTAACCTCTAATGCTTTGTTAAGAGTTTCTTCCTTGTTTTCACACTGGTTTTCTAGCTTGTCTTCATATATGTCCACTAAGAAGGCAATCAGGTAGGGAGAGCTATGACTTGGCTGCAGTTCTAGCAACTGCTCCAAAAGGTTTGGGTATTTTGAAAGGCCACGATCT
This sequence comes from Bradypodion pumilum, assembly GCA_035047305.1. Taxonomy (NCBI): domain Eukaryota; kingdom Metazoa; phylum Chordata; class Lepidosauria; order Squamata; family Chamaeleonidae; genus Bradypodion; species Bradypodion pumilum. Next base: position 174,830,921 of record JAWDJD010000002.1, on the reverse strand, counting down.
TGTAAAATCCTGTAAGAAAATGCAGTCATGAATATCATACTGAATGTGCTGGTTAGCCCAGCATTTCCGACAATTTAGAAATGTTCTAAAGCAAAGACAAAATAAGCAACTATAAGTCCTCAAAAGTCACAAAGATAGCTTAAACCAGTGATGGTGAACGTTAGCACTCCAGCTGTTCTTGGAACTTCGGTTCTCAGAAGCCCAAGTCCCTGTGAATCCACATGAATGGGTTTACTGCACATATGGGCAGTAAACCCATTCATGTGGATTCACAGAGACTTAGGCTTTTGGGAACTGAAGTCCAAGCACACCTGGAGTGCCAAGGTTCTCCATCACGGGCTTATACTAATTTCTGTTGTGTGCTATTAATACCCATATGCTCATGATCTTATTTAAATAAACTTTTTAGTTACTCAACTTTGCAGTGGGAAAATCTTTAGGTTCAGACCAGGGGTACCCAAACTATGGCCTGGTTTAAGAAAAGAAAATGGCAGCTTAAAATCTATCTCATTTTGTTGCAAAACAGACTGCAAGGCATGTTTTGCTTCTGCTGTGAGGAACCATGTGACCAGCCTGCTGAACCATGTGACCGGCCCATGGCCTAAAAAGTTTGGGCACCCCTGGGTTCAGACCTTCCTCATATTTGTCTGATTGCTAGCAAGAAAAGAAGAAAGCAGCAATAAAGAACTGAAGAGCTATCCAGCAGTGCCTTTTCTCAGAAGCAGCTCCCAAGTTGGGCCATGTATGTGAATTTTTTGCTGATCATTATTACATCCTCCCCGTCCCCTGAGATTCCTCTGTCATATCACATTATACGTAGATGTTGGGAACCAAGACCACACCTGAGCAAAGATTAGTCAGTGAAAGAGAAGCCTCTCCTAATCTGAAAGAAAATTTTGTCAGAGTGGACTTCATTTCACAGATAACTATCCAGATGACAGTGTATAAGCATGAGTTTGTTTCTTCCATGTAGGTCAGGGATTCCCAACCTACAGCCCGTGGGCCAGATCCGGCCCCCAATGCCATCCCATCAGGCTCATCGCTGCCTCCGCTGCACTCGGAAATCAAAGTGGGCATATTTATATCATCCGTAAAACATGCCCGTGCATGCGCAAACACACCCATGGCTGGGGTAAACACAAAAGTGGGTGGATTTACGTCAGCCATAAATGTGCCCTCTTTCTCTTCTGGGGGCATGGTCTGGCCCACGATGATGTCCGGGGCGTAGTCAGGCCCACAACGGAAAAAGGTTGGCCACCCCTGATTTAGGTCCTTAATTGTTTAGTTTGTAATTCACCTCTGGCATTTCTGAGAAAGGCAAGGTATAGGCATTTTGAATGAAAATTTTGTTCAGGAGATTCCGCATGATTTCTTCAAGCCTTTTATCCTGAAACATCGGGCGGCACCCAGAGTTACAAGACATTAAAAGAAAACATAACTGAACAGAACTAGTAAGAAGAGGGATCAGTTTATTTTTAAAATGTAGCTGTAGAAGCAAGACTATAGTATCCTCTTTCAGTCTCTTTTGAGATTATTTCTCAATTTTAAAAAATTTAAAATAGCAATATATGGTCACATGGTCTCCGCAATAGGAGAGCTATACTTATTTTTCAATACTTGGTATTCTTGAACCACAATCAGGCATACCCTGGTAATGGCAACCTTATGTTGCTGGCTAACCTTTCTCACACTAGGCCAGGCGAAAGGAACTGCAGAATGAAATCACCAAAAGGTGCCTTCATTTTGGCTCACCTCTGGCTTAGACACGGAAGAACAATACTGTACTTGAATAAAGACAGCATCAAAATGACATATTTTGCTCTGCATATGCAATAGTGTAAAGGAATGGATGCCAGTCTAACTAGCCTGCAAAGCAGCCATAGTATTTCTTAACAAGAACTAGCAAATTATTCTATAACTGTACTCTGCATTGCTGACTAATTAAAGAGTTTTCTACTTGCTTTACAATGAGGTCTTCCTGCCAAACTTTTCAACAGGAAAAATATGAATAAATCTCCTTATAATTTTCTGTCTGGAATTATTTCCTTGCAAAATAAGCAGGGCATATGCTCTGCAGTGGCTCAAGTAGCTAAGATGCTGCCTGGGAGGCGGAAGGTCAGCAGTTCAATTCCCGAGTCCTGCAGGACAGAATGAGCTCCTGTGTTTGTCCCAGCTCCTAGCAGTTTGAAAGCAAGAAGTTTCAAGTAGATAAATAGGGACCACTTTGGTGGGAAGGTAACAGCGTTCCATGTATCTAGTCATGCCTGCCACATGACCATGGAAACGTCTGCAGAAGCAGACAACGCTGGCTCTTCGGCCTTGAAACAGAGATGAACACTGCACCCTAGAGTCGGATACGACTGGCTTTCAAGCAAGGGAGACCTTTACCTTTACTATGCTAAAAATAATTAACATCTGGACAATTCCAGACAATCCCATAAAAGAAACCTACACCCTGTATCTACTTATGCCAACTGAAGAAAAGTTGTCATTCTACACAAATTCTTTCTTGTTTGACTAATCACGGAGAAGAGCAAGACATCTGAAGCCCCTTTTCCAATTACAGGAAATCCTGCCCAGTTGCCATACTGTCTTACATGGTTTTATACAACTTTCATCCACACACGTTGAAACATTTCATTTGCAACCCCTTTTTTCTCATTTCTGTAGATTCACTGAACAAACAATGCTCAGACTAACAAACACCATCTCACCCTCGCAAATAGTTCCAAGCACTTTCATTATGAGGCACCATCTTGATCATTTCTAGTGTATACCTTAAAAGGAGAACAAAGTATTTGGTGAAGAAAAAGTGAAAAGCAACATGCATCCCACAAACGTCAAAGCATTTTCAGTTCCAAATGGCAAACACCCAAGTGTGCAGATACATATAAACCTAAAACGAAGATGGGGGGGGGGGGCTCTTACTCACACCAGATGTTTCTTCAATTGATAAATGGCAGCCCTTCCTAAACAGGTTTAGAACAACAATTAGTAAGACAAATTATGAAAGTTTAATTTGATAAGGTTTGAAGTGCCCTCTGGCTTGGGGCGAACAGGGGGCTTTGGCTGTAACTGTTCGCACCCAGGCAAATCTCAGCAGGCAGGTCCTCATCCCCGGGGGGGGGGGGAGCACTGTGATTATGGAAGTGGCTAAGTTCTGCTGGGGACTGAGCATGGGCAGTATAAAACTAACAGCTGAGGATCCTGAGGAAGCAATAGTTTTTATCTCAGGGAGAAAGGAACACAAAGATTAGTACACCTTAAACAGCGGTAGCACCTGCACGGAGGCGGTAAGAAGGCACCCCCTTCGCCGTGGTAAGGTGCTGAGGGCCAATCACCCGCACACCCGTATTTAACTGATTAAAAGAAACATATAAAAAAGAAGCGGACAGATGGAGAGATCCCAATGGAGATCCTTTGTGGAATCTTCTACACTGTAAGGTAGAAGAGGAGGCGATTAAGTAAGGAAGGCTTGGAGTGTCTCAATTTCTTAAAAAAATTGTTATGTTCTTATCTAACGACACTATTCCCTCAGCAAACTAAAAGAGAAGAAAAGTAACACAAGAATAATCCAGACATGGAATAAAATATTTCACTGTAAAACGCTTGCGATTTAGATCCTCAACTGTTTTATTCCATTTTAGTTTACGGAAAGGCATTTTTATACTACTTAGTATTTTGTTTACTAAGCATATTTAGCCCTCACACAGTTCTTTTTATAAAATTTCATTATGTGTAAGGATTCTTTCCCCAGATTTAGTTGTTTTGCAAACCCTGTGGTTTAACCCTGTGGTTTACCCAACACACAGTGATACCTTACATACACAGTATGTAGATGGTTCCATATTGGCTATAGGATGTGTACACCTGGAGAATGAAATGACTATTGAAGAATACAACAAGCATCATAAGGCCCACAATGTATTGTCTTGTTGTAGCAAGAAAAACTGACATTAGATTAAACCAAACATTAAATTCATGGTTCTTAACTTTCTCTAACAGTTCTCCTACCACTCATTCTGTCAAAGAACCTGGGTCTCACCACAACAGAAACGGGAGAACCACTTCTCCTTCAAGGAGGACATCTATACGCTTATAGGTATTCTATCACTTTATTAGATACAAACATTTGAAGGGCAAAGGAAAACGGGATTAAGAGAAACTCTTGAGTGTACAGAATTACTACCAGCAAGTCAAACATTCACAGGAGGAGGGGGAATTAGTGGTGTGCAAGGCCAATAGACTACACCTGCACAAAAACATGAAGACTGAGGGGGAGTAAATTGTTAGTAACTGTAGTAAAAACCCTGTGTCCCACTGATACTACTGCTGTATCATACCAGTGAGATGTTGTATTGAATTACTTACTGGACTTCTCGCTCTAAAATAGCAGGATCGTCATAACCAGTTGTGTTAGAAATTACAAAGTGTCTTTGGTTCCAGACAGAATTATTTCTGACATCTTCTTTCAAGAGCTGTTCAACATAATCCAGTTCGTCATCCCACAGTTTAAATTCCTGAACACATAAAAGGGGAAATATTAAAAGAAAAAGTATATTAGGAAAATTGCCTCATTTCTACACATAACTGTAAACAAAACAGATCTATAGCTTAGGGACAGTATATATAATTCAAGAGGAATATAATAACATCTGGAAAACAGCACCTTCTTTGAACAGATGCTTAGATGGAGACAATGGACAATGTAGAAATGAGAACAGCATGTGAAACACTATCTTGGATGCCATCACACAACTGGGAATGACACCACCAATAATGGAAAACAGGCTCTCTAAATCACATGATTTGGCCTTTAATAGAAAGAATGGTAGGTAGTCCTTCCAGGCCTGCATGCAATACACATGCTCTCCCTCCACACCAACATCCTGGCCAGGACAATGACAGTCATTTTGCTGAGAGCAATGCTGAAAATACCTGAATGACCCACTGTCTGTGCTGCCACGCATGGTAGTTCTTGGCATCCTGGTTCAAGATGTCTGCTATAAATTCAAGCTCTTGGGAGGGATCCTTTAGCCACTCCACCAACACCCGTCTGTGATGCCTAAAAGTTTAAGAAGTCTTTGTTTTGTAAGATATCACCCTCTGAATACCCACTATTCACATTTTCTAGAAAAAGCAATGCTGAATCTTCATCCTACAGAGGGGTCACTGCATTTATCAGAAAAACAGAAGTGTTGAGCGAAATTATACTGAAGAATAAAGGCAACCTTTTTCACAGATAGTTTCATTTCCTGTTTCCTTATTCTGTGGGCTAGCTCATTACAAGTTAGTAAAGGTAAAGATCGTCCTTGCTTGAAAGCCAGTCGTATCCAACTCTAGGGTTCTGTGATCATCTCTGTTTATAGCCAAAGAGCCAGCACTGTCTGCATTTGCAGATGTTTCCATGGACACGTCTGCATGTGGCAGGCATGAATAGACACCGGATTGCTCAGAACGCTGTTTACCTTACCACTGAAGTAGTACCTATTTATCTACTTGCAATTTCATGTTTTCAAACTGCTAGGTTGACAGGAGCTGGCACAGAGATGGGAGCTCACTCCGTCGTACAACATTCCTCTCCAACTTTTTCCTTTTTGTTGAAGAGGACAGTAGGCATTCTCTGTTTACTGTGTAGTCAATGTTAACATAATCACAAAATTCTTATCTTAAAACATCCTTATCATATAATAACATATCAGACTCACATGCAGCAGTCTCCATATGACCATCCTGCACCTCCAGTTGAGAAATACAGAACAAGCAAATACGAACTTCCTGATAATAGAAATAACTAGCAGGGGTGCCCGGCTTCACCCGGGTGGGGTTGGGGGTTTGTCCTACCTCCTGGGGTTGTGTTGCTCAGGTGCTCCTTCTCCTGGGCTGACCTTTGTCCACTGGACACCTGCCCCACCCTGCCAGCTGGCCTGCCTGGCCACAGGGCAGGGTCTTGTGATGTCACATTGGCTGACCACTCCCAAGGGCTGACCAGCTCTGGGCAAGACATCACAAAGGGCATGACATCACAAAGGCCCAGACCTGGTCAGCCCTTGTGACTGGTTGAGGACTAAAGGATCAATTTGGGGGCATAATACCCCCCCATGGGCTTCAGGACCCCGACAGTGACCTGCTGACGTGCGCAAGGTAGGTGTGTGCCGAATTTCACGGGGTTTAGTCAAGGGGTGCGGCAGCCCATTCCGGATATCGCACCCACACTTATGCTTTTAGGATAATAATAATAATAATAATAATAATAATAATAATAATAATAATAATAATAATAATAATAATAATAATAATAATAATAATAATAATAATAATAATAATAATAATAATAATAATAATAATAACAATAATAGATGTGTGTTATCAAGAGAAGTCAGATTTTACCAGACTTGATAATTCTTTGGTTGATCTTCAATGATAGCTGTGATGTAAGTGAGCTCTTGGTGTAGGTCTTTCTTCAAAGACTGCAGAAGAACTCTACGGAAGTGCCTATAAAAATAAGGAGGGGAAACTTGATAGGGCACTTAACTTGCAGTTATTAAATCAGCTGATATCTTCTATGTGATAGTATGAGAAAATGAAAATAAGCAAGCAGTATTGAACTCTGCCAACAGTCAACCCAAGCACTAGATTTCATTTTTCAAATCAGCTGGGTCTTTTAATGCTTAAAGAAACATAGCAAAGTTGATCTTTCTGAAGAGGGAGCATGAAAGATACAATAGAAACTCTAGATTGGGGTTTATTGCACCAGTCAATTCTTTTTCTTGTTGTGGGGTTGAAGACTTATGGCCCTTCAGCTATTGATGCACTACAACAGCCATTGGGCCAAACCAATACAGCTTGTGCTGAGGACTGAATTCAACATCATCTGGAAGAACATAATTTGCTCACTCTGATGATACCATCACTTTTAATATGCGAATACACTAAAAACACAGAAATAAGAATACTTTTAGAAAAGTGTTCAGACTAAGAAAGAATACAAGGGATGGTTTTCCCAGGTGTGGCCTCTATTTTTCTACTGCAGCAAAAACAGAATCTTGGAGACAACTACATTTTATTTGACATCAATTCTTTTGAGGGCAGGTGTTATTTTATAGCTCCTATTTAATATCTCCATCTTGCTTCAGATTATTGTTCAGCTGTCACAGGTCGTATTTAACTACTTCTTAAAATATGTCGACACTCTAGTTGACCAAAAATTTGGCAGTTGGAGGAATTTTTTGAAAAGAGCCTTCTTGAAAAGAAATCCTTCAAAATTATCAATAGTTGACACACTTGGCAACACTACTTACCAGACTGTATAGTTTGCGGCATTGAGATCAATGGCATCTCCTGTCAACGCGAAGGCCCTTTCACTCCTTTCATCACACTGCAGAACCGCTCGGAAATAATCATATACATCTTTAACTAGAGAAAGAAAAAATGCATTCCATCAAATTACTCCATGGTTTATCTTTGCCACATGCTGGTCTTCTCATCTCTATCCCAAGCTCTGCTGCCAAAATCACTTTCAGCCACAGTCATTCCCGTCTGTACTTACAAAAAGGTAATGCTTCTCTTTTAGTCTTCCTACACTAGCTCCCCATTGAGCACAAGGACCCTGGATTCTCAACCACCTCAGCCACAGGTTGCTACAGACCAACCTGTGATCTTCAACTCTTGCACCGCAAGTACAGTACTTCAAAGTCCAAATCCTTTCCTGGTTGATTCCACCATTTCACCATTCCTGCCTCTTAAACACAGAATTTCCACAGGATACATCGCTACTTTTCTTCTTCTCCAAATCCTTCCTCAGAAAAACATTACCATTCAGTTCTCTTTGTTTATTAAAATTAAACGCAGCTCCCCTGTTGGCGTAGTGGTTAAGACACTGAGCTTGGAGACTGGAAGGTTGGGTTTCGATACCCGAGGGCTGCATCCCCTGAGCGGAGTTTCTCCAGCAAAAATCTTTTCAACCCAGAGTAATCTCTGACAGAAAATTATTATTAAAATTAAACGGACCGAATTTTTTAATATGTATCTCATTATTACTCTTGCCTCATTTTTTCTTCTCTTACCTCCTGCTCCTTTCCCCACTGTTAAAAATGTGGGCACCCAGAATCAAGGGACAGCCCCTTTCCCCCCATTCATTTTAAAACACTACATGTATGCTGAAGGCAAAATAGTAGCAAGGATCTCTAGACACAAGGGCAGTTGAATTTAAGAACAAATATAATTTTGCAACTTCTTTTCTGAGCATCAGTCTAACTGGTTTCTGCATTAGACAAAGTATGCCTAAATAATTACAGGAAAGAAAACCTGGCATCTCTTAATTGTGGCTGAAACAACAGTTGCAATTATTATTATTTTATATCTGTGGCATTTTAATACTTGCTTTCACCAAGCAGGTAGGGATTTTAAAAAATCTTCACTCCATTTTACTACTAAGAGCAACTGCAGTTCTTATCTCATGTCTCAAATAATCCAACTGGTCTTTCTCCACTTTTGGATTCCAATAAAATCAATAAATGGACACTTAGTAGGGCTTACCTCTACTAAAGGTGCACAGAATGAGGTCTAGAATCATAGAACAATGGAGTTGGAAGGAGTTTATTAGGCCATCGAGTCCAACCTCCTGCTTAATGCAGGAATCCAAATCAAAGTATATCTGGAGGATGGCTATCTAATTTTCTCTCGAATGCTCCCAAGGTAATTGGTTCTATTGATGTACTGCTCTGTTAGGATCTCACCCCCCCCCTCCGCCCCCCAATATTCAATCAAAATCTGGCTTCCTGTAACTTGAGTCCATTATTATGTGTTCTGCATTCAGGGATGAGGAAGAACAGATTTCGCCTCTGTATGATCATTGTTCAAGTATTTGATACAATAAAACGGGCCTGTTACATGGTTCAGAGAGCCGGTCTCTATGGCCCGGGGCCCAGATGCGGCCCCCAATGCTAATTCATCTGGCCCACGAAACCCTTGTTGCTCCCGGAAGCGGAAGTAATACGTGCACGTATTACTTCCGTTTCCAGAAGCAACAAGGGCTTCGTGGGATGGATGAATTGGCATCGGAGGCCACATCCAGCCCCCAGGCCATAGTTTGGGCACTCCTGCAATAAAAGAAAGAAAGGTTTTTAAAAGTGCTGTCATAGCTTCCCCTCAGTCTGCTTTTCTCTAGGTTAAGTGTCCAGTTCTTTCAGTCTTTCCTCACAGGGCACGGCTTCCAGTTTTTGATGCCCTCCTCTGAATTTGTTCCATGCAACATAAAACAGCATTTGACTTTTTTGCAGCCATATCACCCCGCTGGCTCATATTCAGCTTGTCTAAATGTATTCAACAAACAATAAGTTCCTTGGCCATAAGAATAGAATATGGGAAAATAGCTGAAGACACAATTAAATAACAGAGCAGAACCTCAAAAATAGGGGAAAACACAAAAAAAAAATCTCAGAAGATAAAAAAGTATGTAAGAACTAGATAACATAATAGATGGTACGGCAATGTCAGCTGGAAAAGGAACATGATCCTAGTCCATCTATTCAAGTACAAATCCATTTTTGTGCCTACATTTCCATACATATCCTCATTGCTAGATGGGGATCTCACTATTTTACTAAAACATCCCCAAACTTACATTTTTCACTATATATGATCTGAACGACAGGGTGTGGCCCATCATCTTGAGAAACTGGTTCAACATCAGCCCATTCTTTCCTGTCCCTGTAAAAGCAAGACAATTTATGAGAAAGAAAATACTTGAAGCATGAGGACAACTCAAGGAGTATTTTGCCTGGAAACCAAGTGTTGGTAGTGCAATATAATCCATTTCAGATGTGATCCCTTTCAGAAGTTGGGATGAATTTCCCCGTCACCAATAGGTTTGGTTTTTGTTGTTGCTGGAATTTTTTTAATGTGTGGGTGTTATTTTTGTTTTCTTGATATTTATAATTTTATACAATCTGTTTGAATATTTTATTGTAATTATGACAACGACGATGATGTTCAACACCGCCCAGAGTGGAAAATATCCTAGATGGGTGGGATATAAATGTAATAAATAATAGATAAATACATTTGGATCCTTTTGTACTTGTCAATTCTGTGGGGAGAGCTGTGAGCAAACCAGAAACCGATGACTATCATTTCAACCATTCTGGCATGTGCAAGTGGTTCTAAAAAACTATCCAAGTTCAGGAGGATGGCTGAAATCCAGTTTTGTTTATTTTATTTATTTATTATTTTTATATACCGCCTTCCTTGCCCTGGGGCGGTGGGCGAGAGTGCCGGGGGTGGAGTGGCGCAGATGTAAAAGCCGCCTCTTCCTCCTCAATGGCTCCTCTTCTGCCCACCCAGACCTTGGGTGGGCGAGAGTCCCAGGGATGGGGGGCGCAGATGTAAAAGCATAACCATATAGGAGCAGATTTTTTTGTTATTTTTTTATTTGTTGCATAACCATATAGGAGCAGATGGGACTATCTTATTACAATTACAGTGGTATCTCGCTTAAAGAGCATAATGTGTTCCACGGGATTGCTCTTTAAGCGAAACACCATTGTAAGTAACCAATTGTGACTTCTGGTGGGGGAGATTGCGAACCCCAATTTAGTTGTTAAGCGAGTTTTTGGTTGGTTTTAGTTGTTAACTGAGACAAACATTCAGAGAAAATTCTGCTCTTTAAACGAGTTAGCCTCTAAGCGAGGCACTCTTTTTGCAAGGTTTTACTGTACAAGCAAGAGCAAACAAATAACAAAAGAAAAGGAATTTAGTGGAGACAATGCCTGTTTGAAATTGCCTAGAATTCCATTTTCTTAAGCAGAGCAACACTATGAGTCTTTGTGAGTTGGGCGGCTATATAAATATAAATATAAAAAATAAATAAACAAAAAATGACAGAATCATAACTTATGCAAAATCTAAACACCCAATTTATTTATTTTAAACAGTTAGCAGCAAATGTTCACATTATAATTACAATTAGTAACAAATGCCTTTGCTCACATTAGAAAACCATGCGTTCCACCAGCAACTACAGGGTTTTCTCTCCTTCTTACCCATTTTTATTCTTGTTCATCTTCTTTCCTCACTCCACTCCAGTATTCATTTCCAGTCATGCCGAACTGAACTCCCTATTCAGAATGTCATCATCCTATTCAGCCAGTTATTATTAAGCATACTGTATTTTCAGCCTATAGTCTTTGTAAGAATTTTTTTTGCATGATCACGTAAGCCAATCTTTGAAATACTTATTATAATATATTCTGTTAAGCAATCTTGTTTAAGAAAAAGTTTTAATTTAATTTAGATTTAATTCTTACCAGGATTCACTGAACACACAACAAGCAGGTAACAAGGTGCATTCCTCTTGCCATCTAATAACTACAGAACTCTCTTCAAGAAGACCTTCCAACTCTGAAAGGGCTATTTCTAGGACCTGACACACCTAAACTTCAGAAACTCTCTCTCTTTTTAAAGAAACAGAGGCACTATTGTAAATGGATTTTTGTACTAGCCAACACTGGTGTTCAGTACAAAAGTTAGAAACCTGTTCAGTCCCTAAAATGCAGGAACACTGCAATACATTTATTGGATCACTTTTTAAAAAATCAAACAGTATAAGAGTTTTTTGTGCCCCAAAATCACTTTTTCAGGCATGCACCCTGATCCTTAAACAGATTCACACTGCTCTTGCCTTCTATGCCAAAGAACCACAAAACAGCCTGCCTGTTGGTTGGGGGATAAAGGATCCCCAGAAAACAGAGTATGGCTATTTTCCAGGAAAAGCTGGACTCCAGAACTACTGAAGAGGCAATACTTTTTATTTATTTGATTTATTTTTATTTCATTATCTATAATTCAGAACAGGGTAGATGACTGACCTCTATCTGGGTCTCTCACACAGCATCCTCAATTGACTCATTAGCAGATGTGTAATGCTAGAATGTTTATTATGCATCCACTAAAGATTACCAAACTCCGGGGTAATCAACCTAATCCGTCAGGAATCTTCTGTTATTACTGTTGTAAATAGCCACACTGATCTTCTGTTATTAGTGGTTGTAAATAGCACACTGATTTGCAAACGTATCTGTTATGCCAACCAACCATGACGTATCTCTGTACCTGATATGTATAAATTGATACCATGAAGTCTCGCTCTTAAGTCTGACAAAGTGGACTTGGTCCATGAAAGTGAACATTAAAATACAGGATATCAGAGATAAAGAAAACAAAAAGACAAAGTATACAAAACCAGTTTTTAGAAAACACATTGATTGGTATACTTTATCTCTTATGCTAACCATTTTGTACCTCTGCACCTGATGTTTATAAATTGGTACCATGACGTCTCACTCTTATATCTGACAAAGCGGATTTGGTCCATGAAAGCTAACATTAAAATGCATAGAGATAAACAAAACAAAAAGACAAAGTATACAAAACCAGTTTTTTTAAAAAAACACACACACACATTGCTTTGTATACTTTATCTGTTATGCTAACCATTTTGTACCTCTGCACCTGATGTTTATAAATTGGTACCATGACGTCTCACTCTTATATCTGACAAAGCGGACTTGGCCCATGAAAGCTAACATTAAAATGCACAGAGATAAACAAAACAAAAAGACAAAGTATACAAAACCAGTTTTTTAAAAAACGCACACATTGCTTTGTATAAAAGGTAAAGGTTTCCCTTGCTCGAAAGCCAGTCCTATCCGACTCTAGGGTGCAGTGCTCATCTCTGTTTCTAAGCCGAAGAGCCAGCGCTGTCTGCTTCTGCAGACGTTTCCGTGGTCATGTGGCAGGCATGACTAGACACCGGAGCGCACGGAACGCTGTTACCTTCCCACCAAAGTGGTCCCTATTTATCTACTTGCAATTTCTTGCTTTCGAACCTCTGTACCTGATGTTTATAACCTGATACCATGAAGTCTCACTCTGATATCTGACAAAGGGGACTTGATCCACGAAAGCTGCCATTAAAATACAGCAGCTAGTTTTCAAAGTGCCACAACGTTGTTGTTGTTGTTGTTATTTTTACTTTTCGTTTTGTTTACTCTCTGATAACTCTTGAAACACAGACTAGCACGGCTACTGTTTCTAAAAGGCAGGAGTTAGTCTTTAAGGTACCACAACATTATTTTGTCATTTTGTTTTTGTTTACTCTTTGATACAATTCACATGAAACTGAAACCAAGGTGGCTTATTGCAAATGCAAAATTGACAGCGGTATTAAAAGACTCTTAGCAATTTTGAAAAGTTGTTGTTGTTGTTGTTGTTGTTGTTGTTTTTAAAGAGGCAAAGGTCCCCTAAGACAGCAATCCTTTACCAACTTTCCCTGGAGAAAACCCCCCATAGGACTCCAGCGCGCTTAGCACTGAATAGCTTTGCACCGGCTGCACCCCCGCCACCTCTTCGTCTACCTACCTGTACAGCACGTAGCTATCCGACTCCACGGGCACCCCGTCGGCCAGCAGCTCGCTATCGCCAGCAGCCTCGGCTTCCCTCTCCAGTGGAGGAGCGCAAGGCTCCGGATCCGACCTGCCTTCCTCGTCCGCCATCATCCCAAGCGGTTCCCGTCCCGCCCACCCTGCCCGCAGAGAAAGCCCGGCTGAAGAGCTCCTCCTGGGTATGGGGAGTTGGGGACCAAAGGCAAACACCTCCCCGCACCATAGAGAGCGAGGGGGAGCGCGCAGCCTAGAGAGTATCCTCTCAAGGAGAAGCGGAAACAGGAAGAGCCGCCGCCGAGCCTCCATCGCATGACATTGGAAAGAGCATGGAGGTATATAAAAAAAAAAAAAACTAGGCGGTGACATGACGTCACACACTTGAAGCCGACTAATCTGGCAGTCCGCCATGTTAGTTGGCCCAAAACATTGCTTTGATTGTGTGGAGTCGTGAAAGTAGATGGGGTTTCCCCTTTAATATCAGTGGGTGGGGGGTTGCGATCCACCTCTCCACTGGCTCCCCTGGGTCCAGAAGGGTTGGGGGGACAGACCCCTTTTGTCCGCCCAACCCTCACGGGACATACCTGTCAACCTTCCCGATTTGGCCGGGATTACCCCGTAAATTGACGTCGATTGACATCATAACCCGGCCCCCGCTGCCAAAACCCCGTAATTTGGCAGTGGGGGAAAACGCTTTCCACGCATGCGCGGAAGGGTTTTATCCCTTCCATGCATGCGCGGAAGCGCTACGTCGCTTGCGTAAGGGCTGTGCAAGTGGCGTAGCGCTTCCGCGCATGCGTGGGGGTAAAACCTTTCCACGCATGCGTGGGAAGTGACCTGCGCACAAGCGATGTGCGCAGGTCCCGTTGTTCCGGAGCCGCGGGTTGACAGGTATGTCACGGGACCCGGGAGAGGGGATCGAATCCACCCCCTGATATTAAAAGGGAAAACCCAATCGGAGTTTCCCCTTATATATCAGTGGGTGGGGGGTTGCGATCCCCCTCTCCGCTGGCTCCCCTGGGGTTGGGAGGTTTGAGGGGACAAAAGGGGTCTGTCCCCCCAACCCTTCTAGAGCCAGGGGACCCGGCAGAGAGAGGATCCCCCCCCCCGCAGGACACCCGTTATTAAAGAGAAGAAACCAAGTGGTTTCTTCTCTTTAAAAGGGGGTGGGTGGGGGTGGAATCGATCCCCTCTCCCTGGTCCCCTGGGTTTGGGGGGGACAAAAGGGGTCTGTCCCCCCAACCTTTCTGGACCCAGGAGACCAGGGAGAGGTGATCGATTCCACCCCCATCCAACACTCCGTGCGTATATTTGGATTACAGTGATATTAAAAGGTTTGCCTTGTATTCTGACTGACATCATTCTATCATTTTTGAGATTGTATCCCATTACTGCTTTTCTCACTCTTTTGTTGACAATTATGGCTACTCCGTTTTTTCTGAAGTTTTCTTGACCACAGTAGTAGATGTGATGGTTTCCTGAGTTGAATTCACCCATTCCTGTCCATTTTAGCTCGCTGATTCCCAAGATGTCAATGTTTATTCTTTCCATCTCATTTTTTGCCACTTCCAGTTTTCCTTGGTTCATCGACCTCACATTCCATGTTCCTATGCAGTATTGTTCTTTGCAACACTGTATTTCTCCTTCCCCTCTCCCGTCCCTCCCCTTCTTTTGATCTGTGTTAAGCATCCTGATTCATTTAATTTGCCTCTTTTGTTTTGCCTTTTGTTCTAGTCCATAGGGTTCTCTTGGCAAAATTTCTGGCGTGGTTTGCCGGTTTCTACACTAGTATCCTCACATCATACATGTTATTACAGTTCAAAACAAAGTATTATCATGCATATTATCAGTTTAAAATTAAAAAAAAAAACACAGTTCTACTTCATTTGTTATGAGAGTAAAAGTAAAAACTTAGTATGAAGGAAAAGTCCACTATATCAAGTCTCTTCATTGCTATAGTTGCAGACTACATTGTTTTAGTTGAGTTACTTGTATGCTTCTTTGATTGTGGCTGGCGGTGGGCGGCCTGCCGGGTCCTCCCTCCTCCGCCTCCCTCACCTCCGCTGCCCAGCATGCAAGCGGAGCTGGCGGCGGGCAATGGTGGGTCTGTTGCCATGGGTGATGGAATAGGCTTCTTACCCTCAGTGGCTTCTGCCAGGCCTCTCTTCCCTGGATGCTTTCTCCCTCTGGGGTGGGGGTGGGGCAGATGAAGCCATTGTGGACCAGTTCTATGAGGACCTACAAGACCTCATAGAACAGACAACAAGAAATGATGTCCACATTATCTTGGGAGATTGGAATGCCAAAGTAGGAAATCAAAAAGTAGATGGAATAACAGGCAAGTTTGGTCTTGGAACGCAGAATGAAGCAGGGCAAAGATTGATAGAGTTCTGTCAAGATAACACACTGGTCATAGCAAACACCCTCTTCCAGCAACACAAGAGGCAACTTTACACATGGACATCACCAGATGGCCAACATCGAAACCAGATTGATTACATAATCTGCAGCCAAAGATGGAGAACCTCCATTCAGTCAGCAAAAATGAGACCTGGAGCAGACAGTGGCTCGGATCATAATCTACTGATTGCAACATTCAGACTTAGACTAAAGAAAATAAGGAAAACAATTAGGCCAGACAGGTATGACCTAGACAACATCCCCAAGGAATACACGGTGGAGGTGAGGAACAGATTTAATGGTTTGGAATTGATAGACAGAGTGCCAGAAGAATTATGGTCAGATGTGCGGGACATCATGCAGGAGGCAGCAAGGAAAACCATACCAAAAGAAAAGAAGCATAAGAAAGCAAAGTGGTTGTCTGTTGAGACTCTTAAAATAGCAGAGGAAAGAAGGAATGCAAAAGGCAAAGGAGAAAAGAAAAAATACAGTCAGTTGAATACAGAATTTCAAAAAAAAAGCAAGGAGAGACAAGGAAATCTATTTAAATGAACAGTGCAAAGAAATAGAGGGAAAAAACACAAGAGGCCGGACTAGAGATCTTTTTTAAAAAATTGGTGAAATCAAGGGAACATTCAAAGCAAAACAGACCACGATAAGGGACAAAGACGGCAAGGAGTTAGCTGATGCAGAAGAGATTAAGAAAAGATGGAAAGAATACACAGAGGAACTTTACAAAAAGGACCTTAACACCACTGATAATCACAATGATGAGAACATTGAACTTGAGCCAGACATCCTAGAGAGTGAAGTCAGAAAGGCCCTAAAAAGCACTGCAAACAACAAAGCTAGTGGAGATGACGGCATCCCAGTTGAATTTTTCAAAGCTCTAAAAGATGACGGAATCAAATTACTGCATTTGATATGCCAGCAGATCTGGAAATCAAAACAGTGGCCACAGGATTGGAAAAGATCAGTATGCTTTCCAATCCCAAAGAAGGGTAGTGCCAAAGAGTGTTCAAATTATCGAACAATTGCGCTCATCCCACACGCTAGCAAGGTGATGCTCAAGATAATACAGGACAGACTTCAGCAGCACGTGGAGAGAGAATTGCCAGAGGTGCAGGCGGGTTTCAGAAGAGGCAGGGGGGCTAGAGACCATATTGCCAATATACGGTGGATCATGGAGAAAACAAAGGAATATCAGAAACAAGTATACCTCTGCTTTATTGACTACACCAAGGCCTTTGACTGTGTGGACCACAATAAAATGTGGCAAGTACTTAAAGAAATGGGAATACCAGAATACCTCATATGCCTCATGAGAAATCTGTACAAGAGTCAAGAAGCAACAGTTAGGACAGAACATGGAATGACAGAATGGTTTGGAATAGGAAAAGGAGGAAGACAAGGCTGCATTTTATCACCCTATCTTTTCAACCTATACACAGAGCACATAATGTGCAATGCAGGGATGGAGAAATCACAATATGGGATAAGAATTGCTGGGAGAAACATCAACAATTTGAGATATGCAGACGATACCACCTTAATGGCAGAAAGTGAGGAAGATTTAAAGAAGCTTTTAGTGTTTGGGAATCAAGACAATGGAAACGGCTGTAAACTAGCCTAGCACATCTTTATTGCATGGAGTACAGTACGAACATGTGGTAATGGCGGACAAACAGCTCCTTTTATGCGGTGGCTATACAATTGAATATGGCTCTTCGACAGGCATTGGCTACTGTCCAAGTGACATCATCCTTGGTCACGCCCTTCTTGTCCAGGTGAGGTGAGCGCGGGAATCTTTCCCGCGCAGCTGAGGGCATTTGAGGAATGTGTGCCATGTGAGCTGGGCACTCGCTACTGCCCCCGGTGGCCACTAGCTCACGTCCTCATAGAGAAGGTTACAGTGTTACATGCACCCATTCGTGTGGTTACAAATACATTCAATACACAACATCCCTCCCCCCTAAGATGGGACAAAGTCCCTCAACCAAACTGGTTTCCCGCATGTGCGTTTTGGGCGTGCGGCTGTTATGCTTGACTCGGCCGTGCCCCCTCATCTGTGTCCTCCTGGCTCTTGTCCTGCCATTGGAGAGGATGACTCGTTAGTGACTCGCTGCGGACTTGCAGCTTTGGAATGTGCAGGAGAAGGGGGAGGAAGGTTTTCTGATGCGGATGTGGGAAAACCGGGGGCACTAGGGGCTAAAGAAAAACCCCGCTCTTCGCTTGGACGGGTGGGGGAACATTCCGAACCCCCCCCCCCGGTTTGGTAACTCAAAATCTAATTCGGGGGCAACAGGGGCAAACTCATTCCTCTCTTTCAAAGGACTGGGTAGAACTACAGGGGCAAACTCGTTCCTCTCTTTCAAAGGACTGGGTAGAACTGGTGTATCAAAAGGATACGGATTTGAGCCTGTGCTTCCCCCCCCCTTGTTTGGGACTGTTGCCCTTCGTTTTCTCCCCCTTGGGATAAGCGGGTGGAGGAGAACCCTAACGTTGAGTTTTGCTGCTGGACCCCTCTGTCCGGCCCCCCCAATCACTCGATGCCTTAGTTGGTCCGCGTGCCTTCTCCAGAGGAGACCCGTGTTGGTCTCGACACAGTATGACACTGGTCCCGTTTGATTAATGACTACACCCGGCACCCAGGCTGGCCCTGTAGTAGCGTAGTTTCTGCAATGTACAGGTTCTCCTATCTGGAAGTTTTTTGTGGAGCTGTGCTCAATGTTTCTTCCCCTATCCTCCACCCTGGTGGGATCCAACCTGGTTAACAATGAGTGCAATTTCCTTTTCATAAGGAGTTCAGCGGGGGAGAATCCCGACGCCAATGGCATCACCCGGTATGCCAACAGAAACTGGCAGAGCTGCCGGTCCAGATCCCCTGGTCCCATGCGCCGCAGCCCCTCTTTCATTGTGCGCACCAGGCGTTCCGCCTGGCCATTTGTTGCAGGGTGAAAGGGGGCTGAGGTAATGTGCCGAATGGCGTTGGACTCCAAGAACGCCTGGAACTCGGCTGACGTGAAGGAACTCGCATTGTCACTCACAATGACGTCAGGTATCCCGAAGGTGCTTATCAGCCTGCGCAGTTGTTTTATGGTTGCAGCTGATGAGGTGTTGCGCATTGGAATTACCTCTAACCACTTGGAATATGCATCCACCACCAGCAGAAAGAATGAACCCGTGAATGGCCCTGCGAAGTCTATGTGGAGGCGGGACCACGGCCCCCTAGCTGTGTCCCATTCTCTGTGTGGAAGGCGGGACTCCTCAGGTCGAGAGCTCTGGCAGCTTTCGCAGGTGTTCACCATGTGTTCAATGTCTGCGTCTAGCTGTGGCCACCAGAAATAGCTTCGGGCCAGCGCCTTAGAGCGCACAATCCCTGGGTGGCTGACATGTAAAAGCCGTAGCACCCTCGCTCTTAATGCTTGTGGGACCACTACCCTCTCCCCCCACAAAAGACACCCCCTTTCTGTGGACAACTCAACCCTCTTCCTGAAAAACGCAGCAAACTCGTCTGCGGGGGGAGCCGTGGGCCACCCCTTCTGTACCCAAGATCTCACAAGGGCTAAAGTTTTATCCTTGGCCGTGGCTGCAGCAATTTCCACGGGAAGTATGGGGGGGTGCATCTAGGGCTTCTATGAGGAGGACTTGGCTGTCTTGCTCTACCTCACACTTTGGGTCTCTCAGGTGGGGAAGAGGAGACCTTGAGAGTGCGTCCGCGTGGCTTATGTCTTTCCCGGGGCGGTACTCTAATGAACCCTTGTATGCATTGAGGAAAATCGCCCACCGAAGCATCCTGGGGGAGAGGATCTGTGGAGTGGGCTTGTCTGAGGTGAAGATACCCAATAGTGGCTTGTGGTCGGTTACAATGGTGAATGGGCGACCATACAAAAAATCATGGAACTTCTTTGTACCCGCCACAATAGCAAGGGCCTCCCTATCTGTTTGGGCGTAATTTCGCTCTGCCTTGGACAATGATCTCGAATAGAATGCAACTGGGGCTTCTCGCCCGCCCTCTAACACGTGGCACAGGACCGCCCCCACCCCCACTGGTGAGGCGTCGCAGACCAAGACTACCGGCTTCTTTGGGTCGAAATGGGTTAGAATAGCCTCTGAGGAGAGGAGCTGCTTGAGTTCCCTGAAAGCCCGCTCCTGATTCTCCCCCCACCGCCAAACCGCATCCTTCTTCAGCAGCCTATGCAGGGGCTCTGCAATCGACGCTTTCCTGGGCAGGAAGGAATGGTAAAAATCCAGCAGCCCCAGGAAGGACTGCAGCTCCGGTTTCGCGGTGGGGCGAGGGGCGTTTTGGATGGCTGAGACTTTGGACTCAGCGGGTTTCACCCCCTCAGAGGTTATACGGAACCCCAGAAACTCAACCTCCCTGGCCAGAAACACACATTTGTCCCTCCGCAGCCTCAACCCCGCGGATTCGAAGGCTGTAAGGACCTTATCTAGTCTCTGGGCCAGTTCTGATTTGCTCTCCCCAGATATCAATATGTCATTGAAAAATGGCAAGACCCCCGGTAACTTTTTTAACAAGCGTTCCACAAGGGACTGAAATATCCCCGGCGTCGAGTTCACCCCAAACTGTAGGCGCGTTACCTTGAATGCCCCCTTGTGAGTTACAATGGTTTGTGCAGCAGCTGTGGCTGGGGTTACTGGAAGCTGCTGGTATGCCTGCGCCAGGTCTAGTTTGTCGAAAAACTTTCCCCCATGTAAAGTAGCTAGCAGATGGCTAACTACCGGCACCGGATAGGCATTAGGGCGGATCGCCTTGTTAATTGTACACTTGTAGTCAGCACAAATTCGCACCTCCCCATTTGCTTTCAACACTGTAACAATAGGAGTCTCCCACTCTGCAGAGTCCACAGGCACTAAAATCCCCTGCTCCACTAGTTTGTCCAGTTCCGCCTCAATTTTGTCCTTTAGGGCGAATGGAACCCGACGTGGCTTGAGTCTAATTGGGCGGACCTCCGGGTCTAGGTCGAAAGAAACTGGGGGCCCCTTGTACTTCCCGAGCCCCTTCTTGAATACCTCAGCGTGTGCGCCGCACACTGCCTGGATCTCATTCCCCCCGATGGCATGGACGCCGCCTATGAAGATGTCCAGGGGTTTGAACCATTGTGTTCCCAGGAGATTACACCCCCCCTCCCTTAGAACTACTAGAGGGAGTGTCCTTCGGAGTCCCTTATTCTGTATCTCGAAGTCCCCGATTCCCAGCACTCATTTCCCTGCACGTCTCTTAAGTTCGCCCTCATCTCTTTGAGTTTTGGTCGCTCCTTGAGGGGAATGCGCAAAAACTCCTTATGGGAAATGAGAGAGTATACAGACCCCGAGTCTATTTCCATCTTAACAGGAACCCCTTGCAACAGTACCTCAGCATAAAAACGTGGTTGCCCTAGAGGCACGCTGTGGATGGCCAAGTCGTCTTCCGCATGTACTCCTCGGTACACGTGGTCCCCCTCTGGGTCGTCGCCGCCATTGTAGACTCTGCCGACGCCATCCCGTCTCCTCGTGGAGCGCTTACTCTCGTCCCGGCATTGCTTGCAGACCCTGGCGATGTGGCCCTTCCGTCCACAGTTGTGGCACTCAGCCTTCCTGAATGGGCACTTGCTCCTCTCATGGGACGCCCCGCAACCATCGCAGCGCCGACCCCCTTTCCCTTTCTTCTCGCTCAGCCCCTTTCTGACCTTCCGGACCCCCTCATCTTCACTGGAGCCTGGGGTGGCAGAAGCCTCTGAGGATGTGGGCGAGCGTGGGGCAGGGGCCGCCCTCCAAGACGCCTGGACTGCGGATGCAGCTGCTTCTCCTGGTGGAGGCTTTGCCTTGAGAAGCTTGTACCCGGCCCTCATGGACTCAGCAGCTAGGGCCTCTTGTAGTACCTCTTTAAAGGTGAGGTCGTGGCCTCGGGTCATGAGCTTCCTTTGGGTTTCCCCATCTCTCATCCCACAGAGCATCCTGTCCCTTAGGGCCACGTCTAGAATCTCCCGCCATTCGCATGGGATTGCCAACAAACGGAGGGCCGCTGCATACTCGGATACGGACTCACCCGGCTTTTGGTCCCTCCTCGTGAAGGCAGCCCTGGCAGAGAAGAAGGATACCTTGGGCTTGAAGTGGTTTCTCAGAGTCGCCAGTATTTCGGTTACCGAAACCTGTTCCACCTCTCGTGGTGCCACCAGATCCATCAGCGCTTGCACTGCGTGGAAACCGAGCATCGTGATGAGAAGACCTCGCTTCTTTCCTGCGTCGGTGATGCCGGCATAGGCTACCGTACTCTTGAAATGCATTTCAAACCAGTCCCATCGCTCGGGATGGGTCACGTCAAAGACTGGTTGCTGTGAAGTTGTCTTGTCCCCGTGGGAATCCATGATCCCACCTTCGTCGCCAATTTAGTGTTTGGGAATCAAGACAATGGAAACGGCTGTAAACTAGCCTAGCACATCTTTATTGCATGGAGTACAGTACGAACATGTGGTAATGGCGGACAAACAGCTCCTTTTATGTGGTGGCTATACAATTGAATATGGCTCTTCGACAGGCATTGGCTACTGTCCAAGTGACGTCATCCTTGGTCACGCCCTTCTTGTCCAGGTGAGGTGAGCGCAGGAATCTTTCCCGCGCAGCTGAGGGCATTTGAGGAATGTGTACCATGTGAGCTGGGCGGTCGCTACTGCCCACGGTGGCCACTAGCTCGCGTCCTAATACAGAAGGTTACAGTGTTACATGCACCCATTCGTGTGGTTACAAATACATTCAATACACAACAAAGCTCCTGATTAGGTTGAAATAAGAGAGTGCAAAAGCTGGCCTGAGACTTAACATGAAGAAAACCAAGATAATGGCAACAGGCCCTATCAGCACCTGGGAAGTACATGGGGAAGAAGTAGAAGCAGTGACGGATTTTACTTTCTTAGGATCTAGGATCACTGCAGATGGTGACTGCAGCCATTAAATAAAGAGGCGACTGATTCTAGGGAGACAAGCCATGAGAAACCTGGGGAACATAGTGAAAAGTAGAGACATCATCTTGCAAACAAAAATTCGTATAGTCAAAGCAATGGTATTCCTGGTGGTAATGTATGGATGTGAGAGTTGGACCATAAGGAAGGCTGAGCGCAGAAGAACAGACGGCTTTGAGATGTGGTGTGGGAGGAGAGTTTTGGGAGTACCCTGGACAGCGAGGAGAACAAATAAGTCAATCTTGAAAGAAATCAGTCCTGACTGCTCCTTAGAAGGTCAAATAGTAAAGATGAAGCTGGACACCAAATGAGAAGAGAAGATTCACTTGAGAAAGCCTTGATGCTGGGAAAGGTGGGGGGCAAAGAAAAAGGGGACGGTCAAGGATGAGATGGCTAGATGGCATTGTGGACGCAGTGGGCACCGAGCTGAGTGGGCTGAGGAGGATGGTGGAGGACAGGGGTGCCTGGAGATCAATGGTCCATAGGGTTGCAAAGGGTCGGAATCGACTGTGCGACTGAACAACAACAACAAAAACCAACACTCCGTTGTTGAAGAGAAGAAACTGCTTGGTTTCCTCTCTTTAATAACGGTGTGTCCTGCGGGGGGGGGGACCCCCTCTCTACCGGGTCCCCTGGCTCTGGAAGGGTTGGGGGGACAGACCCCTTTTGTCCCCCCAACCCCCCCCCAACCCAGGGGACCCAGGAGAGGGGATCAATCCACCCCCACCCCAACACAAGAAGCAATCCTAAACGGTAGTCTGCTAATGTTTTGGTCCACCTAATATGGCGGCAGACCACACCCACTGGCTTAAAAAAAACTTACAGCATGAAGCCTGGAGTGCCATCTCCTGTTTTTTATACCTCCATGCCTCCATCAATCGCATAACATTGGAAATAGAGGCCATATAGAGATAAGGACGAACAGCCGTCCGACCGGCTTTCTTATTGGAACTGCGGTGGCTCAGGAGTTAAGAAGCTCGCCTACTAGGAGTCTGGACGCCTAGTTAGCTTGGAAGGCCGGCAAGTCGGCAGTTCAGTTCGAGACCCCCGAGTACTGCATGATGTACAAGTGCCGCCTGGTTGCATAAATATTTCTAGTGTTGGGGGGGGGGGGAGAAGATTCTGAATCAGAGGTTGCGAGTTCGATTCCCCATTGTGTCTCTGGGGAGAAAAACCAGTCCAGTCTGTGTGGCATTGGGCAAAGCTGCCCCAATGATAAACTACTTCTGCCCATCAGAGACTAAACAAAAAATGTTGTGGCAACTTAAAGGCTAACTGGTGTATTGTAATAAATGCAGAGAATGCAAGAGGGAGGCGATACTTTACCTTTATTTGGATCACTTAAAAAAACAAAATGTTGCAAGCTTTCGAGATCAAAGTCTCTTCATCAGGCATAAAATTATTAATGAAAGTTCACGTTTGCCTATGGTGTGTTGTAATGTTACCTTTCATGGATCAAGTCCACTTTATCAGAGATAAGAGTGGATTTTCATGGTATACATTTATACAAGTGGAACCTCGGTTAACGTAATTAATGTGTTCTCCGGGATGTTTCTTACAGTGAAAATTACTTTAACCGAATTTCCAGATTGAATGCAATTTCCCCTAGAAATGCATTGAAAAACAAAATACATTAACCGAGACAGGGTTTCCCAAAGAATGCATTGAAAACCAATTAATCCAATCCATTCTGAAAAAAATCCGTAAACCGAGCCACTATTTTCTATGGATTTCCTTTTGTTATGCGATTTTTATGTTAACCAAACTGTTTGTTAACCAAGGTTCCCCTGTACATCTGATATAGAGGCCCAGAATAGCTGGGCAAAGTTGGTTGGATGGGTATGCAAATCAGGTACAGAGGCACACAATGGTTGGCTAGCACAACAGATAAATTTACAAATTAGTGTGGGTTTTTGAACTGGTAATAAATCTCTAATTGGTACAGTATTCATATTTGCTGTGAAGTTTGGCCATCTTTAAGGTGCCACAATGTTTTTTGTTTTTGTTTTGTTGTTTACTTTCTGATAGGCTTGCACTGACTAACAGGACTACCACTTCAAAAAATATTTCTGCCTAAAAAAACCTGGAAAGAGTCGCTATAACTCAGAATTCCTCTCTTCATTTCACTTGCTAGGAAGTCTTTCAGATGCAAATAATAAAATATAGTGATACCTCATACAACGTCCAAACTTGGTTCCACAATTTGGACTTTATACGGATTTGGACTTTGTATGAGGCATGCAAAATCCTAGCCACAATGCCTCATACAATGTCCAAATTCTTGCCACGATGCCTCATACAACGTCATTTCCATAGAGATACATAGTACTGTAACTGCACAGGTAAAGGTAAAGGTAAAGGTTTCCCTTGCTCGAAAGCCAGTCGTATCCGACTCTAGGGTGCAGTGCTCATCTCTGTTTCTAAGCCGAAGAGCCAGCGCTGTCTGCTTCTGCAGACATTTCCGTGGTCATGTGGCAGGCATGACTAGACACCGGAGCGCACGGAACGCTGTTACCTTCCCACCTATTTATCTACTTGCAATTTCTTGCTTTCGAACTGCTAGGTTGGCAGGAGACTGCACAGACTTCAGGGCAAAGTCAAGGAAACAGAGAGGAAACTGACAAAACTTTAAAAAAACATTGTCTAAAGGCTAAAAACATTACAAAAACATGTCAAACAACCCTGATTGTCCAAGAACCTGAAGAATGCTGCAAAAATCCCAGGAATGCTTCTAAAAATTCTGACGAAAAAATCCAAAATCGTGCTCAAAACCACTCCTAAACACTCTTCGCCTCATGCAAAACCCACAAGAGCAATGCACGCATGTGTCCTGCCTTTTTTACCTGGGAAACCTGGGAAAACCCCAATGCCTCATACAAAGTCACATGACTTTGTGTGAGGCAACTTTTTTCAAGGAATTAGGCGATGTTGTATGAAGTGGACTTTGTATGAGGTATTACTGTACACTGTTTATCATGGAAGACAGCGATTATGTGACTCCAGCCTCAGTTTTCTCATACAGAATTTCAGGTTGAGTAACATGTTCAGTGGGCCTCGGTGGCTTAGTGGTTAATACGCTGAGCTTGACTGGAAGGTCAGCAGTTCGATACCCAAGTGCTGCGCAATGGAGTGAGATGTCTCTGTCCCAGCTCCTGCCAACCCAGCACTTTGAAAGCAAGAAATTGCAAGTAGATGCTTTGGCGGGAAAGGTAACAGTGTTCTGTGCACTGCGACATCTAATCCTGCCTGCCGCATGACCATGGAAACGTCTGCAGATGCAAACAATGCTGGCTCTTTGGCTGTACAGTAAAACCCCAATTTACAAATGCCTCGAGTTAAATAAAATTTGACTTACATAATGATTTTGTGCTAAAACCATGTCCCGATTTACATGATTTTCTATGGGTTTGCTTCGAGTTACATAAAGATTCTTTTTCCTATGGGTTTGCTTTGAGTTACGTAAAAATTCATTTTCCTATGGGTTTGCTTTGATTTATATAAAAAAATAATTTTCCTATGGGTTTGCTTCGAGTTACATAAAAAACCGATTTAATCAAAAACTTACGGAATGGATTTTTTTCTTAAGTAGGGGTTTTACTGTAATTGGAGATCAGCACCACCTCCTAGATTCAGACATGACTGACCTTTTCCTTTACCTAACACGTTCAGTGGATTACTAAAAATACACAAACACAACAAGTTTTTTTGTTCATCAGAATTCCTATAGTTCCAGAGTATATAGACGGGGGTGGGGAAGAAGCAAATACCCATGAGAATCACTGCTTAGGTCCAGCCTAGAGTATCCTGAGAAACCTAGTTTAGTGAGATGTCTAGATTTTTAATTTAATTTAATTTTTTTGCTGTAATTTTTGGAGCTGCCCAATTAGGAAGTCTAAGTTACTCAGCAAACTGTAGAGTGCAGCATTTTGTGGGATACAGCCATGGCAGTTAAAGTGCTATTAGACCACTAGAACGTTGTATTGGGATGATGGAGAAACACAAGAGGGCTACAAATGAGAACTGACAATAATATCTGGACCTCCATTGAAAATCCTTGAACAATGCTCTGCAGTTGCACAGTAATCAATCAATCAATCAATTTTTATTTTGTACCCCGTTTTGCAGTCAGCAAAAACAAGACCTGGAGCAGATTGTGGCTCAGATCACAACCTACTGATTGCAAAATTCAGGCTTAGACTAAAGAAAATAGGGAAAGCAAAGAGACCAGACAGATATCATCTAGACAGCATCCCTAAAGAATATACGGTGGAGGTGATGAACAGATTCAATGGCTTAGACTCAATAGATAGAGTGCCAGAAGAATTATGGACAGAGATAAGGGACATCATGCAGGAAGCAGCAAAGAAAACCATACCAAAAGAAAAGAAGAGTAAGAAAGCAAAGTGGTTGTCTGATGAGGCTCTTAAAATAGCAGAGGAAAGAAGGAACGCAAAAGTCAAAGGAGAAAGGAAAAAATACAATCATTTGAACACAGAATTTCAAAGAAAAGCAAGGAGAGATAAGGAAAACTATCTAAAAGAACAGTGCAAAGAAATGGAAGAAAACAACAAAAGAGGCAGAACCAGAGATCTTTTCAAAAAAATCCGGGAAATCAAGGGAACATTTAAAGCAAAAATGACCATGATAAGGGACAAAGACGGAAAGGAGCTAGCTGATGCAGAAGAGATTAAGAAAAGATGGAAAGAGTACACAGAGGAACTCTACAAAAAGGAACTCAACACTCCTGATAGTCACAATGATGGAGAAATTGAACCTGAGCCAGACATCCTGGAGAGTGAAGTCAGAAAGGCCCTAAAGAGCACTGCAAACAACAAAGCTAGTGGAGATGATGGTATCCCAGTTGAATTTTTCAAAGCTCTAAAAGATGATGGCATCAAATTACTGCATTCAATATGCCAGCAGATTTGGAAAACAAAACAGTGGCCACAGGACTGGAAAAGATCAGTATATGTTCCAATCCCAAAAAAGGGCAATGCCAAAGAATGTTCAAATTATCGAACAATTGCGCTCATCCCACACGCTAGCAAGGTGCTGCTCAAGATAATACAGGATAGACTTCAGCAGCATGTGGAAAGAGAATTACCAGAGGTGCAGGCTGGTTTCAGAAGAGGCAGGGGGACTAGAGACCACATTGCCAACATACGTTGGATCATGGAGAAAACAAAGGAATACCAGAAACAAGTTTACTTTTGCTTTATTGACTACACTAAGGCATTTGATTGTGTGGATCACAACAAGATGTGGCAAGTGATTAAAGAGATGGGAATACCAGAGCACCTCATATGCCTCCTGAGAAATCTGTACATGAACCAAGAAGCAACAGTTAGGACAGAACACGGAATGACCGAGTGGTTTGGAATAGGAAAAGGAGTAAGACAAGGCTGCATTCTGTCACCCTGCTTATTCAACTTATACACAGAGCACATAATGCGCAATGCAGGGATGGAGGAATCACAATATGGGATCAAAATTGCTGGGAGAAACATCAACAATCTGAGATATGCAGACGACACCACCCTAATGGCAGAAAATGAGGAAGACCTAAAGAATCTCTTGATCGGTTTGAAGGAAGAGAGTGCAAAAGCTGGCTTGAGACTCAATATCAAGAAAACCAAGATAATGGCAACAGGCCCGATCAGTTCCTGGAAAATAGACGGGGAAGAAGTAGAAGCAGTGACAGATTTTACTTTCTTAGGATCTAAGATCACTGCAGATGGGGAGTGCAGCCATGAAATAAAGAGGCGGCTGATTCTAGGGAGACAAGCCATGAGAAACCTGGGGAACATAGTGAAAAGCAGAGACATCACCTTGAAAACAAAAATTAGAATAGTCAAAGCAATGGTATTCCCAGTGGTAATGTACGGATGTGAGAGCTGGACAATTAGGAAAGCTGAACGCAGAAGAATAGATGCCTTTGAAATGTGGTGTTGGAGGAGAGTTTTGAGGGTACCTTGGACAGCGAGGAGAACAAATAGGTCAATCTTAGAAGAAATCAACACTGACTGCTCATTGGAAGGTCAAATAGTAAAGATGAGGCTAAAGTACTTTGGGCATCAAATGAGAAGGGAGGATTCACTTGAGAAGGCCGTGATGTTGGGAAAGGTGGAGGGCAAAAGAAGAAGGGGGAGGCCAAGGATGAGATGGATAGATGGTATTATAGACACAACGGGCACAGAACTGGGAGGACTGAGGGGGATGGTGGAGGACAGGGGTGCCTGGAGAAAGATGGTCCATAGGGTCGCAAAGGGTCGGAATCGACTGTGCGACTGAACAACAACAACAACACCCCGCCCTACTCAGCTTGTAGGCCGACTCAGGGCGGCTTCCAACATAATTAAAGATACAACAAAATAAAATATAATAAACATACAAAATGTCAATAAAAATAAATATCATACAATCGAAACAAAAATGCAATGAACACAATTCCTGTAAAAAAAAAAAGAAGAACAGCATATAAACAGATTATCAGCAAACCCTAAAACACAGTAACAAAAGTAAAGCAATCAGGCAAAAATACATCATAAATACAATAATCAAAGCATGAATACATAAGTCATAAGTAAAGGCCTTGCCTGAAAGCACTGTCCTCCAGGACTAAGATCTAAAAAAGGAAATGGATGGACTGGAAAGTTCCTTTCAATTTGTGGACCATCTAGATCTCCTGGGTGTCATTTCAAAAGCAGACATCACACTTAACATTTTATGTAACACTTCAAGAGTTCTCCAAATGTTTCATATATATAATATCTCAGTAAGCTTAATAATCACCCAGTAAATTCAGTCAGTATTATTTGTTTTTATCCCCATACACAAAATGAGGGTCTCAGAGGGCAAACCGTGGTGAGAGCAGTTTCTTGTCCTACAGCTGAGTTACTGCTTAAGGAACAATCTTTCCAAAGCTAATACTCTCAAGTCCCATTTATTTTCAGTGGGACAATTAAGCATTGTTTTACATCACTGTGATAAATATGATTGTACCTTATTTTAGTTCTCAAAAGCTTTTCCATTTTAGAATAACTCATCACAAACGTAAGGCTAGAAAACTTTGAAAGAATGAAAGGAAATGAACTCATTACTAGTGGGAAGAACAAGGTAAAATAAAAATGCTGTAATTACTTGCGTTAAAAACATTGGCCAGGCTTGGGGGTCTGCGCTCCTTAAAGACATTGAACCGGTTATTTGTTCATTCATTTGCATACTCAGCCCACCGTTACCTTTGAAAATGCAAGGTAAATCATGGAACACAACATGGCAGTTGCTTGAAAACATACCCACCTATCAAAAATGCAGCCTATTGATTTAAGACAGCATTTTACAACCACGTCTACACAGGTCTACTCCAAATTGAGTTGGACCAGACATCTGAATAGTACTATCCAACTCCAGGATCATGAGACAAGAAGCCACATTTCTCAGAATTGAATTGAGTTGCATAGTCAAGAGTCAAAAGCTTGATTCACCACTGTGCCTCATTGGAGAAGAGCCAGCCCTGTATATTATGACCAGATGTGGAGCTCAGAAGTCAGTCTGCTAAGGGAGGAGTATTGTTGCGAGTCAGGTGATAGTCAAAGCCACAGTCCGAGAGAGAGGGAACTGATCAGAGTTTGTTTGTTTTTAGACTGTCATGCCGCATGGTAGCACTCAATGGAATCCCAGAATCTTCCTGAGACTTAAGAAAAATGTTAGAAGTTTATTCAGAAAGCCTGATATGCATGAAAAAAGCATAAAATATATTTTAGCGTTCTTCCATTATTGAGCAAAAATAGGGCAAAGCGGCAGAAGAAAATCAAAGGCAAGAGGAGGGGAAATTCCAGAGCCAGGGGCAGACCCCCTCCCCCTCGCGGCAACAGAGCACAGAAGGGGAACCCAGCAATAGCGAAGAAAACGAAGTGGAGGAAATAAGAAATGATCTCTGGGAACTGTATAAAGCCAGACAAGAGAAATATAACAGAGATCATAGGGGACCCTACCCAGAAGCAGAAGTTTCAAAAGCCATAGAAATACTTTCAGCTGTCCTCGGCCCTGCACGCATAAACTCTCCACATGAAAACAACCCCCCACAAAGAACCCCACAGCGCAGCAGCCCTCAACATATGAGCCATAGATCCAGCCAGGAACAGACACCCCCATGGCCCCCATCGGAAGACAGAGGCATTCCAAACAACCCAGTACTACCTTACTGCACACCAACTTACTCACCCCCAAAGGCTTCCGAAAATGAACCCCTGAGCGTGGGCACCCC
This sequence comes from Bradypodion pumilum, assembly GCA_035047305.1. Classification (NCBI taxonomy): domain Eukaryota; kingdom Metazoa; phylum Chordata; class Lepidosauria; order Squamata; family Chamaeleonidae; genus Bradypodion; species Bradypodion pumilum. The sequence goes on along the minus strand of JAWDJD010000002.1, from coordinate 174,799,857 downwards.
CCCCACCATACCAAGAGAGAACACTGCCACCACTTTCCAAGCCCCAAGGAGCATCCGTTAGCCACCACCTTCTACCCAGCCACTCGGACCCTAGACCAGGAGAGCAGAGGTACTTTCCCAATGAAGAACTGAGCAAAATAACCCTCACGCACGCACGTTGGGCCGCGCATGCACAGTCAACTCCAACAGCAACCTACAGACAAAATGGACCAATGGGAAACCCAAAGGCGGCCGCTTGCATACCTATGCCTTTCTGCCCTTTTCAGTACCAAAAGGGACACCTAGAACAACAGACTGAATCCAAGAATAACTCCAACCAGCAAACCAACCTGCCCAATGACTTCCCAAAATTAAGTGTTACTGGGAAAAATCTGCCAGAGTGGGCACAACAATTTCAAATTCTGCTGATGGGTCATGATGCACTGTACTTTATCCTAGACCCTCCTGAAGAACCGTGGTCCATTGAAACAGACCGCAAACACCATAAAGCCTTCCACCTACTCCTAAGCTCCATTGAGCCAGCCATTTTCCCAAGCATACCCCATGAACTGACAGTTTTTGATATATGGAACAAATTGAATGCCTTGTTCCACAGCAGCAACAGAAGCACCACCAGCCGAATCTCCAGGGAACTCCACTCTGTGAGATTAAAACCAGGCACCCCTATGGGTGAGCACCTCCTGAGATTAAACTCCATGAGATCCCAGCTGTTACAGCGTGGTGAAGCAATCGCTGAGGAAAGCATGATCAGCATAATACTCAACTCCCTGGACCCCAGCTGGAATAATTTCTTGGATCAGCTTGACGCAATAGATTGTGAAAACATGCCACTGGACACATTGGCAAGAAAACTCATAGCGCATGATAACATGAGGAGGGACAGATCAATCATACACAGAGACACCAAACCAGGTAGAATGGTGAAGTTCACGGAGCCAACCAGCCAGCAACAAGGCTGTTTCTTCTGTGGTTCAAGGGACCACATCAAACGGAACTGCCCCAAAATAAAAGGAAAGGAAGACCACACGCAAAGGGAAAAATACACACCTGAAAACAACGCAAGATACAAATATGAACACAGGCGGAATAGGTCGCCCAGCCCCGGAAGGGAACACAAATACCAGAAGCATGAATTCAACTCCATAAACAACACAGAAGACATGGTATACCCCACTGGCGCCCTGGATAACAAAAAATATTGGCTAATAGACTCAGGGGCAACCATACACACTTCATGCAACAAAGACCTATTTGACTCATTCACAAAAACATCCTTCCGAATAAAGGTTGCAAATCAAAAGGAAGCTCACGTAATGGGAAAAGGAGACATAAACATCCCAGGTTTGGGAAAAATCAATGGAGTCTTATTCATCCCTGAAATTCCACATAACATACTGGCCGCATTCAAGCTATGTGAAGACACCGCCACGGAATTGCTTTTTAAGAAAGGTAGAGTATCCATCACCAACAAAGAAGGAAACGTCGGGGAAGTGATCATCGTGGGCGGTCTGCCCTACTACATGCCCACTGGAGAGGGTGATAAAAGGGATCACGCTAGTACATGCAAAACAGAAACAGAGGAAATAGAAGGGGAAAACAATAGACATAATATCTCCGAAAGTCACGCCGAAGCAAGTGATGCAAAACTACAGGGGGAAGAAAATTCAGACATCGAATATACTAAAGCGACAACTCCCCACAGCACCACTGTCATTTCCATAGGGAAACTCATGCACGACGATTGCGCTCACCTGCTACACAGAAGATTAGGACACCAGTTTCTCCACCGTCAAAAAAATGCAAGAACATGCAGAAGGTCTGAAGGTGAAAAACTGTGACAAATACCTGGAGTGCTCTGTGTGCCTAAGCTCAAAGTCCAAGGAAATGCCAAAACCAAAAACGTCGAAGAGAAGCACATCTCAGGCTTTTCAACTCCTACACATGGACCTAGTGGGGCCACTCCCCACCTCTATAAACAAAAAGAAATTCTTTCTGACCATCGTTGATGACTACAGCAGATATGGATTTGTTTACACACTCAGAGACAAAGGTGAAACCTTTACAAAGTTCAAGGAATTCTGCAAGAGAGTGCAAACGCAACACAACTCACAAATAAAACAAATAATGACAGACAGGGGTTCTGAATTCCTCTCAAGGGAATTCAAGGAATGGATCACTTCCCGAGGCATGATGCACTCCACCACCACACCTTTTTTGGCTTTTCAAAATGGAATAGCTGAACGCAGGAATGGGGTACTACAGACCATGATGAGATGTGTACTCGAAGATGCTGGATTAAAGTTCTCTTATTGGGGTGAAGCATTAATGTATTCAAATTACACCCTCAACAGGATTTGGTCGAGTGTAGTAGAGAAGACCCCATACGAAATGCTGTACAAGCGCAAGCCTAGTCTCTCCCACCTCCATATTTTCGGGGTAATGGCCGATGTCCACATACCAAAACAACTAAGGAGAAAGGGGGACAAGGTATCGAAGAGGCTGAGATTTGTTGGTTATGAACCAGGTTCAAAGGCATACAGATTCATAGATGAGTATCACAAGGTAACCATCTCCAGATCAACCGCGTTCCATGAAAATGCAAATTGGATGAAGTTACACTCAAATGAGGTAGTAACTGACAGGCGTACTCAAGATACACCAAGTCTTCCTGGAGAATGTAAGATTGAAGAAAACAACACAAATGACGGCACAAGTGAACGTCAAGGAACAAGAGAGACCACCAAAGCATCAAACAGGAGGTCAAACAGAGCTACAAAAGGCCAAACCCCCAAGCGCCTGGAAGACTACGTGATGTCCATAGGCGATTCGACTGGCATACCCGACAACTACGCCGACGTGAAAAAGTTACCAATTGAAGAACAAATAAAATGGGAGCAAGCGATGAAAAAGGAATTGGACAGCCTCAAGGAGCTCAATGTATACAGTCCGATGGAACCACCAGAAGGACAGAAAACCATAGGCACAAGATGGGTTTTCAGGGTCAAGACCCTTGAAAACAACGAAATCCTTTACAAGGCCAGGCTCGTGGCACAGGGTTTCGCACAGAGATTCCCAGATGACTACACCGACACGTATTCGCCGACCGTGAGGGCCGAAAGTGTGAAGGCTGCACTAGCCTTAGCTTCAATCCGAAAAGAGTACGTATACCAGTTCGACGTGCAAACAGCCTATCTGCACGCGGCCTTAGACAAGAAAATATACGTCAGAGCACCCCAAGGAATTGAGATGAGAGAAGGTGGGACCTGGCTGCTAAACAAGAGTCTTTATGGATTAAAACAATCTGGCAAAATGTGGTATGAGTGCTTGTCTAATGCATTGGAACAGATGGGTTTCTCACACACCCAAGCCGACAGATGCGTATTTGTCAAGAGAAATGAAGGGGATATAGAAAAAATACTGGTTTACGTTGATGACATTCTGTACATAGGGAAAAGTAAGGCCAAATGTGACTACTTTGTACAAAATCTGCGAGAAAAATTCACTCTGAAGTTACTAGGGAAGGTAAACAATTACTTGGGAGTCAAAATATCCGAAGTAACTGGTGGTTTTTCCCTTTCGCAAGAAGACAAGATAACTGAACTGTTGGAGAAATGCAACATGGCTGATGCCGCCCCTTCGGACACACCAATGCAAACTGATTTTTTAAGGAACACGTATAGTTGCAATGAAATTTTTGGAGATAACACATTGTACAGATCCACCATAGGGTCACTACTCTACCTGGCCAATTGGTCCAGACCGGACATAAATCTAGCAGTGAACCTTTTATCGAGACATCAGAACAACCCAAAGACATACCACTGGAATGCAGTTAAGAGACTATTAAGGTACCTGAAGAAAACCAAGGGCGCCATACTGTCAATTGTCCCCTCAATAACTGAGAGACCCACCCTATCATGCTACGCAGATGCAGATTGGGCCGGAGACATTGAAGAGAGGAAAAGCACATCCGGTTACGTGATTTTTTTAAACGGCAGTCCCATATATTGGTGCACGGGGAAACAAAAATCAGTATCCACTTCCACAGCAGAAGCAGAATATGCTTGCCTATCCGATGCAGCGAATGATTTGATATGGTTCAATAAATTAATATCCGAAATTTGGGATGAACCCACTCTCCCCATTCCTATACATGAAGATAATAAGGCCGCAATTGAAATCTCAAAAGCATACGCGGTAGGGCGCAGATCCAGGCACGTTGATATCAAGTATTGCAATGTAAGGCAAATGTGCGAAAAAGGCTTCATTAAAATGACTTACTGTGACACCAAGAGACAAATTGCAGATATTTTAACCAAACCTCTCCCATCGGACCAACATCAATATCTTGCAAACAAGATGGGACTTATCATCGAGAGAGAAGAATTGAAAACTGTAGATGAAGATGCAATGAGGCATTAGAAGGGGATTTTGTCAGATAAATAATGCCTCCACTGCCCTTCGTCACCAATGACCACAATGCACCATTACCCCCTGAACTCCGACCTCATCCTTCCCTGTGACCCTTCACCCTAACCCCTCCTCCCTGAAAGAAGGTTATAAAATAAGGTTCACCTCACCATGAGGCTATCCAGTCTAATGGCATCCTCCCTGAGGACACTGTGAGAGAGGAGATGTGTAATCAATAAAGCCTCTAAACATATTCTGGCGTCTGTGGTCATTTCAGTAAAACCATTCCTAAAATCCTCAACAAGAGGGGATTCAGAAGAGCTGTTCCCAAGGGCAGCATCCTTGTAAACTAGTTCAGAGAAACTTTCAGGATGCATTAAGCTCATGAGCAACAGATTCCTGTGCTGATTGAGAGTGGTTCACTTATATTGCCTCAGGATCAAATCAGACATTTGTAGGAATGGATATTCTCTGCCATTAATTTATTTACTTTCCATAATATGATTTCCTCAGAGAGATATCTTGGCAGTGAGATTTTCAACTTAAGTCTATGTACTTTAAAACAACCAGCACACTAAATTCAAGATATAAAACGGAGGGAAAGTGTGTACCGTGACAAACAGATGACTTCTATCTCTTGAGGGAGAACCTCTTCTAAACATATGCTGTGCATATCTGCTTTGGCCCTCAGCTCTCCCTGCCACAAACCCACAGAGCAAATCAGTATTGTGGTAATCTACAGTACATACTGTAGACGTGAAAGCTGGATTTGCATGAGAGCAGCTTAACAAAGGCCACCGAGTAAGTGCATAACAAATGTTTCTTTAATACAAACATTCCTTGCATTCCATACTAGTTATTAATTTGCTATATTTGCTTAAAAGCTTTCTTTGTTGTTATTGTTCAGTTGCACAGTCGAGTCCGACCTTTTGTGACCCTATGGACCATTGCCCGCCAGGCACTCCTGTCCTCCACCTGTTGTGTTCTAACAGTGTAACCTTCTACATGTGATAACAATGTATCTGAACCAATGTAACCTTGCCTACGAGTAACAATGTAACCTTCAGCTGATCACTATAAACCCTGTAATAGGACGCGAGCTAATGACCACCAGCTGGCAGCAGCGAGCGTCCAAGCTCTCTTGGTTCAAACCCACCAAAAGGCCACAGCGCGGGAAGTTTCCCGCCGCTACCTACACCTGGACAAGAAGGGCGTGACCAGCCATGACGTCACGCGGGCAGTAGCCAATGGGCTATCGTGGAGCCACATTCAAATACGTTACTACCATATATATAGAGCTGTTCGTCCGCCATTACCTCATGTTCCCTCTGTCCACCATGCAATAAACCTGAGTTAACCCAGCCCTTGGCTGTTTCCTGTGTCTTGACTCTCATACACTAAATTGGCGACGAAGGTGGGATAATGGATCCCCACGGAGCCAGGACACAGAGCGGGTTCAACATTACCAAACCGCAAGACTGGGAGCTTTTTGAGATGGACTTCCAGGCGGCACTGGTGGAACTCAAAGTCAAAGAAGACGACGAGGAAAGGAAGAGGGCCATCCTCACCCGCATGCTTGGGATGGAGACCAAGCGAACGCTGGTGGGCATTATTGCACCGAAGAAGATGGGTGAGTTCAAAGCCGATGACATCATGAAACTGCTGCGTGAGCGTTTCCGACCCTCGAGGGCAATGTTTCCCGCTCGGAGCGCGTTTTGGAGGCGAGTTCAAGCGCCGGACGAGTCGGTAGAAGCCTTCGTAACAGCTATGAGAGTAGCCGCCACCCCCTGCCGATGGGACCACTTTCTAGAGATGGCCCTCAGGGACGGAGTTCTGTGTGGCCTGAAGGACAAGGAAGTGCAGTGCAGCCTGATGAACAAGGAGCCACCACCCACACTGACAGAGGTTGTAGAGGCCGCGGAAGCCGCGGAATCCACGAATGCTGGAGTAGATGAGATGCACAAGTGGCGTGAGTGGCGTCCGAGGGCCGGCAAAGCGGAAAACTCGGTGCACGGAAAGTCCGGACATTCGGTGCACGCAACCCGACGGACCTCGAAGTCGTCTTCGGAAAGCAGCGACGGCGAGGAGGTCCAGAAGGTCCGAAAGGGAGGGCGCCGTTGCGATGGTTGCGGAGCGGCCCATGAGCGCGTGAGGTGCCCATTCAGAAAAACCGAGTGCTACAACTGCGGCCGCCGGGGACACATCGCCAAGGCATGCAGGAAAGGAAAAGAGGGCCGGAGACAGTCACAAGACCGTTCGGCCAGACCGGACCGTTCAGCGAGGTCCAAAGATGGCGCCCGGACCACGAGGAAGCAGGACGGCGTGGGCCGCATCTCGGACGACAGCGAGGGCGACGCTCCGGTGTTCAGCGTGTCTGCGGGACAGCCCCATTACTTCGTTGAGGTACTAGTACAAGGGACCCCTATTAGGATGGAAGTTGACTCGGGGTCCTCCTATTCTATAATTCCCCAGAGAGAGTTTTTGAAAATCGACCCCCACATGCGGCCCAAACTTAAAGCGTTGAGGGCCACACTACGGGACGTACAGAGGAACAGCATTCCAGTGTTGGGGGTCGGGACATTCCGGGTTCGCTTTAAGAGACATTCTGCGGAACTTCCCCTAGTGGTGCTAAAAGGGGGGAGTTGTAGCCTCCTCGGGACACAATGGTTCCAGCCTCTAGGTTTGTTCATAGGGGGGGTGCATGCCGTAGGCGTGGACCCAATACAAGCGGTGTGCGACGCACACCCCGCCGTTTTCAAAAGTGGACTGGGAAAGTTCAAGGGACCCCCTGTAGCCTTCGACCTAGACCCGGAGGTCCGCCCGATAAGACTCAAACCGCGCAGGGTGCCGTTCGCACTAAAGGACAAAATAGAGGCGGAACTGGACAAACTGGTGGGTCAGGGGATTCTGGTTCCTGTGGATTCCGCGGAGTGGGAGACTCCAATTGTAACAGCACTGAAGGCTAACGGGGAGGTGCGCATTTGCGCTGATTATAAGTGTACAATTAACAAGGCGATCCGCCCTAATGCATACCCGGTGCCAGTGATCAGCCACCTCCTGGCTAGGCTAAATGGGGGAAAGTGTTTCGCTAAGCTCGATTTAGCACAGGCCTACCAGCAACTCCCTGTAACCCCCGCCACAGCGGCGGCACAAACAATAATTACACATAAGGGGGCGTTCCAGGGGTCGCGTTTACAGTTCGGCGTGAACTCGGCACCTGGCCTTTTTCAGTCGCTCGTGGAACGCCTCCTGAAGGGGCTGGAGGGGGTGTTGCCATATTTTGATGACGTGTTGATAACGGGGGGGAGTAAGGCCGAGCTGGCACATAGATTGGATAAAGTTCTGACCGTGTTCGAGAAAGCGGGGCTGCGACTGAGAAAAGACAAATGTGTATTTTTCGAAACAGAGGTTGAGTTTTTAGGGTTCCGGGTCACGCCCGAGGGAATTAGGCCGTCCAAATCTAAGGTAGCTGCCATCAAGAAAGCTCCTCGCCCCACATCCAAAACCGAACTACAGTCATTTCTGGGGCTTCTCAATTTCTACCATACCTTCCTTCCACGGAAGGCGTCTGTTGCCGAGCCGCTCCATCAGTTACTTAAAAAAGAGGAAAAATGGCTGTGGGGTGACGAGCAAGAGAGGGCGTTCACAGAGTTAAAGCAACTCCTAACATCCGAGGCAATCCTGACTCATTTCGATCCCAAACGGCCAGTAGTGTTAGTCTGTGACGCATCCCCGGTGGGGGTGGGGGCGGTGCTTTGCCACGTGTTGAACGACGGAAGGGAGGCCCCGATAGCGTTTTATTCAAGGTCCCTGTCCCAAGCAGAGAAGAATTACGCACAGACCGACAGGGAGGCGTTAGCAATAGTAGCGGGAACCAAAAAATTTCACGATTTTCTGTATGGTCGGCCGTTCAAGATCGTGACTGATCACAAGCCCCTGTTAGGAATCTTCACTGCAAATAAGCCCACGCCCCAGATCCTGTCCCCGAGAATGCTGCGGTGGGCTATTTTTCTTAACGCATACCAACATGAGTTGGAATACCGGCCCGGGAAGGAGATCAGCCATGCAGACGCGCTCTCACGGTCTCCGTTGCCCTTGTCGGACGATCAGAAGGCAGGGGTGGGAAGAGACCGCCAGGTATTGCTAATAGAGGTCTTAGATTCACCCCCATTAGTGCCGGCCGACATTGCCAAGGCAACGGGAAAGGATAGAACACTGGAGAAAGTGTGCTCGTGGGTACAGAAGGGGTGGCCGGCGTCATCCCCAAGCATGGAATTCGACCCATTTTTTCGAAAACGAATAGAATTGTCATTAGCGAGGGGGTGCCTCTTGTGGGGCCAACGGGTGGTGGTTCCTACGTCCCTGCGACCGAAGGTGCTAAAGCTGCTGCACGTCAGCCACCCGGGAATCGTCCGTTCCAAGGCACTGGCCCGCAGTTATTTCTGGTGGCCCCAGCTGGACGCCGACATAGAGCATATGATCGGCACTTGTGAGGCATGTCAGGGCTCCCGACCGGAGGTAGCCCGTCTCCCGCATAGGGAATGGGACGCAGCAAGGGGACCGTGGTCCAGGGTACACGTAGAGTTTGCTGGCCCGTTCCGAGGAACCATTTTTCTCCTGGTAGTGGATGCGTACTCAAAGTGGCTGGAGGTCATTCCGGTAAAGAGCACATCCTCCGCCACTACCATTGGCCAGCTGAGGAGGGTCTTTTCCACGTTCGGTTTACCCGACACTCTGGTCAGCGATAACGCTAGCTGTTTCACGTCCGCTGAGTTCGCGGCATTCATGGAGGCAAAGGCAATTCGGCACGTCACATCCGCGCCGTTTCACCCGGCCACGAATGGCCAAGTGGAACGGTTGGTGCGCACAACAAAAGATGCGCTGCGGCGCATGGGCTCGGGGGATCTAAATCACCAAGTCTGTCAATTTCTGTTAGCGTACAGAGTGACCCCATTAGCGTCCGGATATTCGCCGGCTGAGCTGCTGATGCGGAGGAAACTGACCACGATCTTGTCCAGGTTAGTCCCGACGAGGGTCGAGGAGAAAGGGAAGAACATAGGTTTAGCGGTCTCGAAAGGTTTCGGCGTAGGCGATCCTGTACACTGCAGGAACTATGCCAATGCAGGCCCAGCCTGGGTGCCAGGGACGATAGCAGAACAGACGGGACCGGTGTCGTATCGGGTGGAAACGAACACCGGTCTCCTCTGGAGGAGGCACGCTGACCAACTGCGGCGCCGAGTGAGTGAGGGACCGATCAGTGGGGCTCAGCAACCAGATTCAGCGATAGGGTTCTCCCCCACCCGTTTAGCCCAAGGGGGAGACAGAGAAGGACACCAGTCCAAAGCCAGGGGGGAAAGCAGTGAGCCCGGCTCATATCCTTTTGACACGCCAGTTCTACCAGCTCTATCCGAGCCCGGGGAGGGGGAAAAGGAGTTTGCAGCCGCCGCTGCCGCTTCCCCCGAATTCGATTACGATTTTAATTTTGCGAGCCGGGGGGGGTTTTTTGGAGTGTTCCCCCACCCATCCAAGCGAGAAGAGGGGTTTTTCATTAGCCCCCAGTGCCCCCGGTTCTTCCCAAACAAAGCACACACCTCCCAACAAAGCCGCAGAGCCGCGGCAAGCCACTAACGAGTCATCCTCTCCGATTACAGGGCAGGAAGCCAGGGAGCAAGGAGGAGGGAGAGAAGCCGGGGCAGGGCAGCCCGCGCCGAGACCCCAGCGTGTTCGAAATAAGCCATCTTGGCTGAGAGACTTCGTCTCATCCTAGGGGGGAGGAGTGTTGTGTTCTAACAGTGTAACCTTCTACATGTGATAACAATGTATCTGAACCAATGTAACCTTGCCTACGAGTAACAATGTAACCTTCAGCTGATCACTATAAACCCTGTAATAGGACGCGAGCTAATGACCACCAGCTGGCAGCAGCGAGCGTCCAAGCTCTCTTGGTTCAAACCCACCAAAAGGCCACAGCGCGGGAAGTTTCCCGCCGCTACCTACACCTGGACAAGAAGGGCGTGACCAGCCATGACGTCACGCGGGCAGTAGCCAATGGGCTATCGTGGAGCCACATTCAAATACGTTACTACCATATATATAGAGCTGTTCATCCGCCATTACCTCATGTTCCCTCTGTCCACCATGCAATAAACCTGAGTTAACCCAGCCCTTGGCTGTTTCCTGTGTCTTGACTCTCATACACTAAACCACCATCTTCCTCAGCCCGCCCAGTTCTGTGCCCATTGCATCTACAATACCATCTAGCCATCTCATTTTTGGCTGCCCCCTTCTTCTTTTCCCCTCTACCTTTCCCAGCATCAAGGCTTTCTCAAGTGAATCTTATCATTTTATGTCCAAAGTACTTTAGCTTCATCGTTTTAATTTGACCTTCTAATGAGCAATCAAGGTTGATTTCTTTTAGGGTCGACTTATTTGTTCTCCTCGCTGTCCAAGGTACTCTCAAAACTCTCTTCCAACACCACATTTCAAAGGCATTGATTCTTCTTCTTGTGCATTCAACAATTGAGGAGTAAGGTAATTATTGCAAAAGGATAAACAACTTGTGTAATTTAGAGAAAATGATAGACATTGCAGATGTAACTTGATGTGTTAGGATTAACCAGGACACAATGTCTGCATTTGTGGGAGACAGTTTGTTGAAAACATTTGTGGGGACTATGGGGGAGGAGGCAAATTGCTGTGAAAACTCATTTGCTGGGGGAATAGATCTCTCTGAAAAGAGAAGGACTGACATTGTACACATGTAGGATTTTGAAACAAACACATAATCTGTTGTTTTAGTGACATAATCTTGGTTACTTTTCTGGACTACTTTTTGGGTTTTCCCCTACCACCAGAAATAAAAACTTTGATTTATACCATTATTTATTTATACAGGTGTGTGTGTGTGTGTGTGTGTGTGTGTGTGTGTGTGTGAGAGAGAGAGAGAGAGAGAGAGAGAGAGAGAGAGAGAATGAGTGAGAGAGAGTGTGTGTGTGGTGTGTGTGTGTGTGGTGTGTGTGAGAGAGAGTGTGTGTGGTGTGTGTGTGAGAGAGAAAGAGTGTGTGAGTGTGTGTGTGTGTGTGTGTGAGAGAGAGAGAGATCCAATGGTGTCTGAAATTGTCAAGTCACTTTGCCCAATGTATGGGTTGGGGGGCTGTTAGGAAGAGCACCTGCACTTCCAAATTGTTACTTTGCTAGGTAAAGCTATGAGGAGTAGGTGGTGAGAGTAACATTCATATGAGGCCAAACCTCCCCTTAGGCTAGGGGTTCCCAACCTTTTTACGCTGCGGGCCTGACCATGCCCCAGGACAGCTGAATGGGCCTGACCATGCCCCCTGGAAGCAGACACATTTACAACAGACGTAAATGCGCCCACTTCCGCATTTACAACAGCCACAGGTGTCTTTACGCAGGCGGGTTTTACAGCTGATGTAAAGGCATCTGCTTCCACTTCCGGGTGTGGTGGTGGTGGGCCACATGAAAAGGAGCCACAAGGAGGGTCTGGCCCATGGGCTGTAGGTTGGGAACCCCTGCCTTTGACAGAGTTGTTAACTTGGGAGACTGCAGCCAAATGTCATTGGGGGAAGAGCTGCATGCCCACCCTGTGCCATCTTCCTTAGCTGGTTGGTTGCCTCCAGGAGGTATGGGAGATGCGGTCCCATTGCCCAAACTGAAGATGCCTTTTACTCCTGTGTGATGAGGGCGGGTTTAGTATATGAGAGTCAAGACACAAGGCACAGCCAAAGGCTGGGTTAACTCAGGTTTATTGCATGGTGGACAGAGGGAACATGAGGTAATGGCGGACGAACAGCTCTATATATATGGTAGTAACGTATTTTGAATGTGGCTCCACGGTAGCCCGTTGGCTACTGGTCCGCGTGACGTCATGGCTGGTCACGCCCTTCTTGTCCAGGTGTAGGTAGCGGTGGGAAACTTCCCGCGCTGCGGTCTTTGATGGGTTTGAACCAAGAGAGCTTGGACGCTCGCTGCTGCCAGCTGGTGGTCATTAGCTCGCGTCCTATTACAGGGTTTATGTGATACAGCTGAGGGTTACATTGTTACTCATAGGCAAGGTTACATTGGTTCAGATACATTGATATCACATGTGGAAGGTTACACTATTAGAACACAACACTCCTCCCCCCTAGGATGAGACGAAGTCTCTCAGCCAAGGTGGCTTATTTCGAACACGCTGGGGTCTCGGCGCGGGCTGCCCTGCCCTGGCTTCGCTCCCTCCTCCTTGCTCCCTGGCTGCCTGCCCTGAAACGGGAGAGGATGACTTGTTAGTGGTTTGCCGCGGTTCTGCGGCTTTGTTGGAAGGTGTGTGCTTTGTTTGGGAAGGACCGGGGGCACTGGGGGCTAACAAAAAACCCCTCTTCTCGCTTGGATGGGTGGGGGAACACTCCAAAACCCCCCCCGGCTAGCAAAATCAAAATCAAAATCGGCTTCGGGGGAAGCGGCAGCGGCGGCCGCACACTCCTTTTCCCTCCCCCCGGGCTCGGATAGAACTGGGGTATCAAAAGGATATGAGTCGGGCTCACTGCTTTCCCTCCTGGCTTCGGACTGGTGTCCCTCTCTGTCTCCCCCTTGGGCTAAACGGGTGGGGGAGAACCCTATCGCTGAATCCTGTCGCTGAGCCCCACTGATCGGCCCCTCACTCACTCGGTGCCTCAATTGGTCAGCGTGCCTCCTCCAGAGGAGGCCGGTGCTAGTTTCCACCCGATATGACACTGGCCCCGTCTGTTCTATTATCGTCCCTGGCACCCAGGCTGGGCCTGCGCTGGCATAGTTCCTGCAGTGTACAGGATCGCCCACGCCGAAACCTTTCGAGACCGCTAAACCTATGTTCTTCCCTTTGTCCTCGACCCTCGACGGGTCCAACCTGGACAAAAGCGTCGTCAGTTTCCTCCGCATCAGCAGCTCAGCCGGCGAGTATCCTGACGCTAAGGGGGTCACTCTGTACGCTAATAAAAATTGACAAACTTGGTGATTGAGATCTCCCGAGCCCATGCGCCGCAACGCATCCTTTGTGGTGCGCACCAACCGTTCCACTTGGCCATTCGTGGCCGGGTGAAACGGCGCGGATGTGACATGCCGAATTGCATTTGCCTCCATGAATGCTGCGAACTCAGCGGACGTGAAGCAACTGGCGTTATCGCTGACCAAAGTGTCGGGTAAACCGAACGTGGAAAAAACCCTCCTTAGCTGGCGAATGGTAGTGGCGGAGGATGTGCTCTTTACCGGAATGACCTCCAGCCACTTTGAGTATGCATCCACCACCAGGAGAAACATGGTTCCTCGGAACGGGCCAGCAAAATCTACGTGCACCCTGGACCACGGTCCCCTTGCTGCGTCCCATTCCCTATGCGGGAGGCGGGCTACCTCCGGTCGGGAGCACTGACATGCCTCACAAGTGCCAACCATATGCTCTATGTCGGCGTCCAGCTGGGGCCACCAGAAGTAACTCCGGGCCAACGCCTTGGAACGGACGATTCCCGGGTGGCTGACGTGCAACAGCTTTAGCACCTTTGGCCGCAGGGACGTAGGAACCACCACCCGCTGGCCCCACAAAAGGCACCCCCTCTCTAAAGACAACTCTACTCGCTTTCGGAAAAAAGGGTCGAATTCCGCGCCTGGGGATGACGCCGGCCACCCCTTCTGCACCCACGAGCATACTTTCTCTAGTGTTCTATCCTTTCCGGTCGCCCTGGCAACGTCGGCCGGTACTATCGGGGGTGACTCCAAGACCTCTATTAATAATACCTGGCGGTCTCTTCTTACCCCAGCCTTCTGGTCGTCCGACAAGGGTAACGGCGACCGTGAGAGTGCGTCTGCATGGCTGATTTCCTTCCCTGGCCGGTATTCTAACTCATGTTGATATGCGTTAAGAAAAATAGCCCACCGCAGCATCCTCGGGGACAGGATCTGTGGCGTGGGCTTATTTGCAGTGAATATTCCTAACAGGGGCTTGTGATCAGTAACGACCTTGAACGGCCGACCATACAGAAAATCGTGAAATTTCTTGGTTCCCGCTACTATCGCTAGTGCCTCCCTATCGGTCTGTGCGTAATTCCGCTCTGCTTGGGACAGGGACCTTGAATAAAACGCTATCGGGGCCTCCCTTCCGTCGTTTAACACGTGGCAAAGCACCGCCCCCACCCCCACCGGGGATGCATCGCAGACTAAAACTATGGGCCGTTTGGGGTCGAAATGAGTCAGGATTGCCTCGGATGTGAGGAGTTGTTTTAACTCTGTGAACGCTCTTTCTTGCTCGTCACCCCACAGCCATTTTTCCTCTTTTTTAAGTAACCGATGGAGCGGCTCCGCAACAGACGCCTTCCGTGGAAGGAAGGTATGGTAGAAATTGAGAAGCCCCAGAAACGACTGTAGCTCGGTTTTGGAAGTGGGGCGAGGGGCTTTCTTAATGGCGGCTACCTTAGATTTGGACGGCCTAATTCCCTCGGGTGTGACACGGAACCCTAAAAACTCAACCTCTGTTTCGAAAAATACACATTTGTCTTTCCTCAGTCGCAGCCCCGCTTTTTCGAACACGGTCAGGACCTTATCCAATCTGTGAGCCAGCTCGGCCTTACTCCCCCCCGTTATCAACACGTCATCAAAATATGGCAACACCCCCTCCAGCCCCTTCAGGAGGCGTTCCACTAGCGACTGAAAAATGCCAGGTGCCGAGTTCACGCCGAACTGTAACCTCGACACCTGGAACGCCCCCTTATGTGTGACTATTGTTTGTGCCGCCGCTGTGGCGGGGGTTACCGGGAGTTGCTGGTAGGCCTGTGCTAAATCGAGTTTAGCGAAACACTTTCCCCCATTTAGCCTGGCCAGAAGGTGGCTGACCACTGGCACCGGGTATGCATTAGGGCGGATTGCCTTATTAATGGTACACTTATAATCAGCGCAAATGCGCACCTCCCCGTTAGCCTTCAGCGCCGTTACAATTGGAGTCTCCCACTCCGCGGAATCCACAGGAACAAGAATTCCTTGACCCACCAGTTTGTCCAGTTCCGCCTCTATTTTGTCCTTTAGCGCGAACGGTACCCTGCGCGGTTTAAGTCTTATCGGGCGGACCTCCGGGTCTAGGTCGAAGGCTACAGGGGGTCCCTTGAATTTTCCCAGTCCACTTTTAAAAACGGCGGGTTGTGCGTCACACACCGCTTGTATTGGGTCCTCGCCTACGGCATGCACCCCCCCTATGAACAGACCTAAGGGCTGAAACCACTGTGTTCCGAGAAGGCTACAACTCCCCCCTTTTAGCACCACTAGGGGAAGTTCCGCAGAATGTCTCTTAAAACGAACCCTGAATGTCCCGACCCCCAACACTGGAATGCTGTTCCCCTGTACGTCCCGTAGTGTGGCCCTCAACGCTTTAAGTTTGGGCCGCACGTGGGGGTCGATTTTCAAGAACTCTCTCTGGGGAATTATAGAATAGGAGGACCCCGAGTCAACTTCCATCCTAATGGGGGTCCCTTGTACTAGTACCTCAACAAAGTAATGGGGCTGTCCCGCAGACACGCTGAACACAGGAGCGTCGCCCTCGCTGTCGTCCGAGATGCGGCCCACGCCGTCCTGCTTCCTCGTGGCCCGGACGCCATCTTTGGACCTCGCTGGACGGTCCGGTCTGGCTGAACGGTCTTGCGACTGTCTCCGGCCCTCTTTCCATTTCCTGCACGCCTTGGCGATGTGCCCCCGACGTCCACAGTTGAAGCACTCGGCTTTCCTGAATGGGCACTTCACGCGCTCATGGGCCGCTCCGCAACCATCGCAGCGGCGGCCGCCTCTCCGGACCTTCTGGACCTCCTCGCCATCGCTGCTTTCTGAAGACGATTTCGAGGTCGGTCGGGTTGCATGCACCGACTGACCGGACTTCCCGTGCGATGAGTTTTCCGCTTTGCTGACCCTCGGACGCCACTCACGCCACTTGTGCATCTCATCTACTCCAGCATTCGTGGATTCCGCGGCTTCCGCGGCCTCTACAACCTCTTCCAGTGTGGGTGGTGGCTCCTTGTTCATCAGGCTGCGCTGTACTTCCTTGTCCTTCAGGCCACACAGCACTCCGTCCCTGAGGGCCATCTCTAGGAAGTGGTCCCATTTGCAGGGGGCGGCGGCTACCCTCATAGCCGTTACGAAGGCTTCTACCGACTCGTCCGGCGCTTGAACTCGCCTCCAAAACGCGCTCCGTGCGGGAAACATTGCCCTCGAGGGTCGGAAACGCTCACGCAGCAGTTTCATGATGTCACCGGCTTTGAAATCGCTCATCTTCTTCGGTGCAAGAATGCCCACCAGCGTCCGCTTGGTTTCCATCCCAAGCATGCGGGTGAGGATGGCCCTCTTCCTTTCCTCGTCGTCTTCTTTGACTTTGAGTTCCACCAGTGCCGCCTGGAAGTCCATCTCAAAAAGCTCCCAGTCTTGCGGTTTGGTGATGTTGAACCCGCTCTGTGTCCTGGCTCCATGGGGATCCATTATCCCATCCTCGTCGCCAATTTAGTATATGAGAGTCAAGACACAAGGCACAGCCAAAGGCTGGGTTAACTCAGGTTTATTGCATGGTGGACAGAGGGAACATGAGGTAATGGCGGACGAACAGCTCTCTATATATGGTAGTAACGTATTTTGAATGTGGCTCCACGGTAGCCCGTTGGCTACTGGTCCGCGTGACGTCATGGCTGGTCACGCCCTTCTTGTCCAGGTGTAGGTAGCGGCGGGAAACTTCCCGCGCTGCGGTCTTTGATGGGTTTGAACCAAGAGAGCTTGGACGCTCGCTGCTGCCAGCTGGTGGTCATTAGCTCGCGTCCTATTACAGGGTTTATGTGATACAGCTGAGGGTTACATTGTTACTCATAGGCAAGGTTACATTGGTTCAGATACATTGATATCACATGTGGAAGGTTACACTATTAGAACACAACACTGGGGCTGATCTGATTTTTTATTTATTATTTTATTGTTCACATTTGTATCTGATGGAGGTAGGGCTGTTACTGTTTTCACAGACTGGTCACACACAAACTATGGTGACAGGGGGCGCCATCGCCATCTTAGACCTCATCTCCCATGCAATCAATGTGCAACCTCCTTCTCCCACCCTCCCCACAGTTCCGACGTGTTCAATGACACGTATTTCTTGTGTGTGTGTGTGTGTGGGGGGGGGGGGGGCTTATTCTGCAGGTTTTCCTTTCCCCTGCAAAAAAATCTTATTTTGTTGACTTCCTCTGCGTGCGCGCTTTACTTTCTTGCAAACAGTGGATGCAAACCAAATATTTTGTAAATGAATGAATACATCATGTTAATCAAGGGTAGGATTATAGGCAGTAATGGGTCTCCCTTTCTCTCCAGGGTCGCGTCCCCGAGTCGGTGGGTTTGTAACTGTTCCGCACAAATGGAGAGCTTTTTTTTTGGGGGGGGGGGGGGAACTCTTTTCCAAGAGCGCATCAGTGTGCATTTGTGTGCGTTTGCGTTGCTGGAGTGGCGCAGCTCTCATCCCGACACTGGCACCACCCGTTTTAGCATAATGCAGCAAGGCATCGAGGAGGAAAACAAGACAAGAGACGGGAAGGAATGGGCAGGAAAAAGTTCCCCCCTTCCCAAATCCTTGGCTCCTTTTCAGGTTTCCGAAACGAAAGGGAACTGTAGGGAAACCTGGACAGTGTTTTTCTGTGGCTTGGCTCTCCCAGACGATGCTCCAAAGAGATTATTGTGGATCGTGCATGGATCCTGTGCTCCAGGTTTTAGGATAACCCTACGGCGGGGGGGGGGGGAGGAGAAGACTACAAACTAAAAGTAAAACAAAATAACAACAAGGGAGAAGAAATTTTGAAGAGTTATCTGAGGTAAGTACTTTTCTTTTTTAAAAAATAAATGTGTAGAGACATATAGATGTTGCAGTCATACTAAAGAATGCAAAGAGCCCCCAGAGGCTGTTGTTACAATTTAAAAGATTGGGGTGGGGAGGGGAAGTAAAGGCTCTCCGTTTCCTGGCAAATGGCATTTGTTGTTTAGGTTTCTTCCTTTTTTTGGCCCTCGTGAAAGGCCCACTGAGTCCCATTAAAGAAAGAATGAATCAGCAGATAAGAATGAAATGGAAAACATGGCATAGAGATGCTATAGGAGTAGTGTAAGCCAGTGGTGGCGACCCTTTTAGAGACCGAGCGAGTGGCCAAACTGCAACCCAAACCCCACTCCAACTTACAAATGATGCCCCGAGTTACATAAAATGTGACTTACATAATGATTTTCTCCTAAAACCATGTCCCGATTTACATAAATTTACGTAACACGATTTCCTATGAGTTTGCTTCGAGTTACATAAAAAAATCATTTTTCCTATGGGTTTGCTTCGAGTTATGTAAAAATTCATTTCCCTATGGGTTTGCTTTGATTTACATAAAATTTTCATTTTTCCTATTGCTTCGAGCTACATAAAAATAATTTTTCCTATGGGTTTGCTTCGAGTTACATAAAACCCCCTGATTTAAGCAAAAACCCTACGGAATGGACTTTTTGCATAAGTAGGGGTTTTACTGTGTTTATCTCCAAGTGCCAACACAGCAAGAAAAAAAAAAGAGGAAATGCTCCCATTGGGCTGCTGGGCAGAGGGGCGGGGTGAACTGTGTGCTGGGGGAGGGAGGAAGCACTCCTATTGGGCTGCTGGGCAGAGGGGTGGGGTGAACTATGTGCTGGGGTGACTGCATGGGTGTCCACAGAGAGGGCTCTGAGTGTCACCTCTGGCACGCGTGCCATAGGTTTGTCATCCCTGGTGTAAGCCTTCAAGATGGCTTGAAACTCAACATAACAAAACCCCAAGATCATAGTATCAACTTCATTTTATTGCCCTTCAATAGAAATCTGGATGGGGGTATTACATGTTATTTTTTATGCATCAGGAATGGTTTTTGTTACTCAGTGTCTCTTATATTTTTTATACTCACAGAAACAAATACGTTGCCCCTGTATTTTTAGATCTCTTCCCCCATCCATGAGAACTAGGAATGTGGTTCGCTTCTTGACAAAGAAAGGCTAAGTTCTCAGGTTGCTGGATGCCATAACTAAAGCCAAGTTTGCTCTTGCTTTCTCCTTGGGTGGAATCACAGATCAAATGGATCCCCAGTAATAAATTGATCCTCAGGATTGTTGAAAGCAAGGGAGCAGACCCAGACCTAAAAAGAATGTGATAACTTTGTTCGTTGGAAGTTTATCCAGTTTAAAGTCTCTCCTCCCTTTCCAGCATCATGTTATAAACTGTAATTGCTTATGATTAACTATTAATGTGCTATCAAGTCAGAACTGACCTTCAGTGATCCTACTACGGCTTTAAAGGTAAGTGGGATATTTAAGAAGTGGTTTTACCACTTTCAAATCCCTGGTAGGTTTTTATGGCTGAGCAGGCATTTGAACCCAGGTCTCCTGAGTCCTAGTCTGTCATCCTATCCAGTACATCAAATTGGGTACCCATGGTTAGCATTAGGGCAAGTGTATTCCTTAAAGGGGATGCAGAATTGCTGGAGGACAGAGGTTGAGTAATCCCAGGTTACAGGATGAACCCCATTTCATTTGCACTGAGCCCCAAGGTATCAGTATATCTGATATTATAACCAGGGTAGTGTGTATCTTCCACAAAAGTAGAGACAGGTAACATTCAGCATCCAAGTTCTATAATCTGTGTGCATTAGACAAGTAAAAGAGAATTTCTTATACAGCATGATTGAACTTATATATACAGTACATAGGAAGAAGCCTGTTGCCTACACTTTTCCAAATCTGTTCCTTTAGCAATACGAACTAGAAATTTGCTTTTGCTTTAAATCAGGTAAGCTAAAATTCTCAGATTGCTGGATTCCATTGATAATTCTTGCATTTTGTCTGTCTGTCCAACCAGAGCGGACCGGAGGGGCTCCCTAACTGTGCCATCGGCTAGAGGGGATCGCCTCTAGCACAAGGAGGAGGGCCTTCTCCGTGTCCGCCCCAGCCCTGTGGAAACTCCTGCCGGTAGAACTACGGCTGCAGACGGAATTGCTGCCCTTCAGGAAAGACCTCAAAACCTGACTGTGACAGGGCAGGTGTGGGGAGCTGACGGGGAGGTGGCCTTTGCCCGTTGGCTCTTCTAAAATAAACTGTCCCTCTTTTACTGGTGGGTGGGTGAGTGGGTTTTTAATGGGTTGGTCTTTTTAAATTGATGTTTTTATGTCTTTTATGTTTGATGTGAGCCGCCCAGAGTCACCCTTGGGCGAGGGGGCGGCATACAAATGCAAATAAATAAATAAATAAATAAATATTGTTGTACAAAACTGTCTATAGCTAAATATATCTTTGCATCTTTTTTCCTTATATCAAAAGGCCAAAATAGGGAAAGAGAGACCTTCCAGATTCTGTTAGAAATGAAATGAGGGTAGTTAATGACTGGAGCAGGGAGGGATTTGAAGATCCCAGACCACAAGTTGCTCCTGATTGTAGCTATCAGCATCCCTCAATTTTGGCTGTGTTACTGAGTGCAGATGGGAGTTGCAGTCTAGTAACATCTGTCAGGCCCCATGTCCACCAGCCACGACATAATGTGAACTTGTTTTGTGAGAGAGAAATGGGTTCCACCTGCATCAAGGTCTCTAAAATAAACTGTATGTCTTGATTTAGAGAATGCCTTCGCTTCGAAGAAGTCCTTGACTCAAGAATCTGCACTGATACAATCTCAGCGATCTACCGATGTTTGGTTCACTGCTTTCAGGGGCATCGCTTCTCCCATCTCCAGTGGCAACTGAGAAGGACCTGAACTTAAAGGGAAGCCACAGCAGGACTATTTGCGTAGAATGCTAGACATGAACACAAAGGCATGAAGGCAATCAGGAAGAAGAGATTTTTGGCATCCTGCTTCTGCTTAATGGCCATCTTTTTTCTTCTTGTTACCATCCAGGTACCATAGTTCATCAAGAAAAATGTTTAATAAATTAAACAAATAATATTCAAGAAGCTAAAAATATGACTTTAACTTCTTGTATGTAGCCACTGACACCTAGTAAAGGTAAAGGTTTCTCTTGCTTGAAAGCCAGTCGTATCTGACTCTAGGGTTCAGTGCTCATCTCTGTTTCAAAGCCAAAGACCCAGTGCTGTCTGCTTCTGCAAACGTTTCCATGGTCATGTGGCAGGCATGACTAGAGCGCACGGAACACTGTTACCTCCTCACCGAAGTGATCCCTATTTATCTACTTGCAATTTCTTGCTTTAGATCTGCTAGGTTGGCAGGAGCTGGGACAAAGAGGGAGCTCATTCCGTCCTGCAGTACTCAAGAATCGAATGCTGACCTTCTGCCTCCCAGTCAGTGTCTTAGCCACTTGAGCCTAGGAGAGTGTATATACCTAGGAGAGTGTATACTGGCTTTGTAACCCTTCTTTTTTCTACCTGGTTTTCCCCTTAGCTCCCAAGATGTGTGGGAACTTCTGATGTGCTCCTTCTTTTCAAATTTTGGACAAGGTGCCCTTTTCACAGTAAAGTTCCCCCAACCCCCCTACTCAGCTTAGGAATTATTGTACAGAAAAAAGTACGTTTTTTCAGGATCTCTTTTCCTTCTCCTGCTACTACCAGCTTCTCTCAGTTTTCTTCTCCATACTGGTGGCCTTGTCTCATTGTTGGATTTCCATAAATAAAAGATATTCATAGATGCAAAGAGTAGAAAATGCATTTTCTTGATAGTTTTTTTTGGACTAGCATTTTATATGGTTTTTTTGGGATGCATAGCCCAGAAAAGTAACTTTGCCGAAACTCCAGTTTTCTTGATGTAACAACAAAGCAACATTTTCATCAGAGGAAGAAGCATGCCATTCTCTATGTATCTCTGGAGGTCCACCAGACTGTCCTGTGGAGATGGAAAGAGTCACAAACTAGCACTTTATGCTAAACCACAAGTTACTCCTGATTTACAAGAGAATAAAACTGCTGTCACAAATCCTTTCTTTTTCTTATTACAACCTAGTTTGTCTCCTCTTCTTAGGAAACAAGCTCATGTGAAAAGTAAGAGTAAGCTATTTTAGCAGATCTGACATAATCCTCTTATGAATTGCTGTGTTACCATGCGGAAAGTTGATAGATTTTCAATATGACAAGTTTATCATAAACTTAAAACCCAAAGGGTGCTCATCATATCATCATGATAATGACGATTCTTCTTCCAGGTCTAGATATGAAACTGCCAAATAAAGACACTTTTTGGTGAGTTCATTCTGCAGTTGATGGTGGTGGTGATGCTACATTTATAGTTTGTCTTTAAGTTGGTAACTGGCCTCTTATCTATCCTACTTTATCCTCACGACAACCTAGAGAAAGTGGTTGGCCCAAAGCAAGCCAATGAGTTTCATAGCTGAGGGGTAATTTGAACACAAGATCTTCACTATACGTTTTTTCGTTATATGGATCACTATGGGCGATACCCCGTACAACAAAAAAAATTTCATTGTACGGGGTATCGCCAATAGTGATCCGTATAACGAACTTTCCCCCCGTTATACGGTGCATCACAAATAGCGCACAAACGCTTCACTGCACAATTTTTTTCATTACACAAAGCGTTCATTATACAAGGTACCACTGTACTGTATGTAGGTTAATCCTGGAAAAGCTCCATTTCTGCGATCCGAATAATTCATATTTGAAGTTGATGGGAGGTGGTGGAAAGAGTATGTTTAATTACATTTATCCTCGAGTATAAGCCAACCTGAATATAAGCCGGGTTCCTAATTTTGACCTTAAAACCCAGGAAAATAGATTGACCAGAGTATAAACTGAGGTTGGGAAATGCAGCAGCTGCCAGTGAGTTTCAATAATCAAAATACATGAAAATAGGGTAAAATTAATTACATTACCGGCATGTCTCAATCCGGCATGGTTTTGGGACCCTCATGGTTGTTGACCTGAGTATAAGCCATGTCCCCTTTGGGGGGCTTATTTTTGGGGCCAAAAAACTCACCTTATACTCGAGTATATATGGTACTACTTTAATATGTTGGTTAACTTTAAGATATTTTGTAGTGAATTTGCCATAGAAGTTTTGATTACAGTAAAACCCCGCATAACGAAAGCTTCATATAACAAAAATTTCATATAACGAAGCGTTCGTTAGGCAATTGTGATACCCCGCTTAACAATTTTTCCTGTTATACAGGATTTTCACTACCCCGGTTAATGTAAACCCCGTATAATGAAATTTTTCTTTTCTTTATGTGGGGTATCACCCATTTGATCCACATAATGGGAAAAAACGCATAGGAAAGAGCTCTGTGGAATGGAGCTTTTTCGTTATGTGGGGGTTCTGTAATTGAATACATCTGCATTTTTTTTATTTTTTGCAAATAACAGTGTATTTAAACAGCAAACATTTTCTTATGTATAATTTACTTATTTTTAAACAATACATGCTTGTGGCTTAGCATATACCATCTTGAAAGAGACATTCTTTAGAGTGTGGTATTTTTGAACCACAATTGGGCGTACCCTGGTAATGGCAACCTTGTGTTGCCAGGTAATCTTTCTCACACTAGGTCAGGTGAAAGGAACTGCAGTATGAACTCACCAAAAGATGGCTTTATTTTTGCAGTTTCATGTCTGTCCTAGACACGGAAAAAGAAGAAGAGGCATTCTTTCTCCTACACACACAAGGAATTATTCTTTCTATAATACAGTACAGTACTTTAAAAACTATTATAAATTTTAATTATTTTTTTTTAAAAAATTCCACCTCATTTTGATAATAAAAATATTAGTTTAAACAATTAGGAATAATTATTTTTGCAATGAAATTTTTGGTTAAATAATAATAATAATTTTGTGTCAGAAATTATTCTGGGTTGAAAGGATTTTTGCTGGAGAAGCTCCGCTCAGGGGACGCCCGAATGAGGCTCCTTTCATGTCTCCCAAAATCTTCTCTTACCCAAGTGTTCCCTATTTATCTACTTGCAATTTCTTGCTTTTGATCAGCTTGCTTGCAGGAGCTGGGACAGAGATGGGTACTCAATCCGTCATGCAGTACCCGTGTCTTGAACTGCTGACTTGCCGGCTTTTCAGCTAACAAGGCGAGCTTCTTAACCACTAAGCCACCGCAGCCCCATATTTGGATAAATGATAGTAAGAGTTTGAAACCTTTGGCTTTCTAAATATTTTGGGTGATTACTACAATATCCTATTGTGCTTGCTGGTTGAACTCCCAAGTACACTGCTGGTTTTCCAACTCTTAGCTAGAGATCCACTATCTCTTGGGGACAGCAATGGTAAATTGCTCCTTGAACATCTTACGTACCTCAAAAACCCTATTAAGATTGACGTAAGTTAGAAGCAACACGATGACTTGTGCCAATGATAAAACTGCTACCGCTGAATACTCTGTTAGACAAAAATGGCAAGTTGCATTTATTTTAGTAATGGTGTTTTTTTCATTTTCCTCTCAAAGGTAGTTGTAGAACTTGGGAAATCTGAAAGGATGATGTCGGAAATCTCAGTTCCACAAAATAATGCATCCAGAAAGGATGAGCTGAAGAAATATGCCCATCTATTTCTAAATAAGCCACAACTTTCTAGCAATACAAAAAGGCTTTTGAACAAAGACGGATATCCCATCTTGCTGTGGTGGTCTCCACTGACAGGAGAGGCAGGGCGTCTGGGTCGGTGTGGACATGACACTTGCTTCTTTACTATCAACAAGACTTATCAGCAGAATCCTATGACAAAAGCATTTTTGTTCTATGGTAAGAGGCTGGTTAATTTGACTCTTCTGGATTAATGAATGACTTTTTCTTATCCTTCTTCCCAGATAATTCATAGAGACAGTTGGTTCAAAGACAAGTGGGAGCTTCCATAAGATGTTGCATCTGGTTTTGTACTGCTGTTTGGGATCCCACCATCTTCATTCTATTCTCCTCTCATATAATTTGTCCTATAAATAGCCATCACCACCTATCTTATTACTAAATCAAAAAAGTATATTGTAATAACTAATTACGGTGCTTGGTAGAGTGTAAAGGTAAAGACTAGCCTCGATCAAAAAGTACCAGAGGTTAATGTCAAAGATTTCCCTTTTATTTGACAAAAATCCAATTCTAAATGCTAGGATGATTTTCTTGTCTTTTAATAAAAAGAAACAAGAACAAAATAATATATTTGCAAAAAGAGACAAGGTATAAGTGGTGAAGGCGGTGGGGGCCCATGTGAAATGATGCCGTGGGCCACATTCAGCCCATGGGCCCCAGGTTGAAAATGCCTGCTTTAGGAAATCAAATGTTAGCTTCAAAACCTAACAAGTTTCTGTTGCAAAGGTATGAAATGCCTCTTTATGTTTACTGCCACACACATTTCTTGAATGACCAAAAGATTAACCATTCAATTTCCTGACAGCCAAACTGGAGTCCGTACTGCAACATTTTGTTTCAAACTCTTCTTTTTATTGTTGCTAAGGTAATGTGGGAATGAACCATAGGAAGAATGGTAGTACTGTAGTGTACCTGGTTTTTGAAAAGGTCATTTATGATGTATGCCATTTAGGGAAGCTTAGCCAGACTGAGTCAAACATTTCCTTAATTTTATAAATCAAAATAAAATAATGTTCTTCTCCTCTTCCTCCTCTGCCTTGTCTTTCTAATGTTAAGGTACTGACTTCAGCATAGATGGTTTGCCTCTTCCTCGTAAAAATCACCATGACTGGGCTCTTTTCCATGAGGAGTCACCTAAAAACAATTATAAACTTTTCCAGAGACCTGCCATCACCCTGTTTAACCACACTGCCACGTTCAGTCGCCACTCTCATCTTCCACTGACCACTCAGTACCTTGAAAGTATTGAGGCCTTAATGTCTTTGAAGTATGTGACTTCCTTGCAAAACAAGAACACCCTGAGGAAGAAACTGGCACCACTTGTCTATGTCCAGTCGGACTGTGATCCACCCTCTGACCGAGACAGTTATGTAAAAGAGCTTATGGCTTACATTGAGGTAGACTCCTATGGGGCCTGCTTGCATAACAGAGACCTGCCTGAGCATCTTGGGAACCCATCCTACATGGACAGTGACGTCTTTTACAAAGTTCTCACTCAGTACAAATTTGTCCTAGCTTTTGAGAATGCCATCTGTGAAGATTATATCACTGAAAAACTCTGGAGGCCTCTAAAGCTGGGAGTGGTTCCTGTTTATTATGGTTCTCCCAGTATTAAAGACTGGCTACCGAGCAATAAGAGTGCCATTCTTGTCACCGGGTTTTCACATCCAAAGGACCTGGCGAGGCACATTAAAGCGCTGGACACAGATGACAAGGAATACCAGGCCTACCTTGAGTGGAAGCTGAAAGGTGACATCTCCAACAAGCGACTACTGGCTGCTATCAAGGAGCGCACGTGGGGAGTGCAGGATATCATGAAGGACAATTACATAGATGCCTTTGAGTGTCTGGTGTGCACTAGAGTATGGGAAAATATCAGGAGGCAAGCAAAGGTAATCAGAAATGTGCCTGTCCTATTTTATTCTGGCACACCAGGACACTGGTGCATAGTGGACCATGAAGAGGAGTTACTCTGAAGTGGTTCTGAGGTACAAGAGCCAGTGTGGTGTGATGTTTTGACTATTGGACTGGATCTTGGAAATCCAGGTGTAGTTCCTGAAACATATTAGTTAACCTTGAGCTAGTCATATTCTCTTAGCCGAAGCGTGAAGTAGGACGAAGTAGGTTGGAGGAGAGACATGGATATTGCCTTGAGCTCAGTGAGGGAAAACCAGTATTAATGCAACAAGTCATGTTCTGGCTAACAGAAACAGGACATCAACAGGCTCTGCAGGACCAAGAAATGCTTCTTGAGGAGGGACGGTGTGTTGCTGTATTCCACACCACTTTCTTTCTACAAAATTGGTGCTCTCCAGATTGTATTGGACTCCCATCATTTCACAGTTATTAGTTATTCGGGAGATGTGGGAGTTGCAGACTACTACATCTGGAAGGCTCCAGGTTCGAGGAAGATGTCTTATTAACGTAGCAATGAGAGAAAGGGAGGTCTACCATTTTATCACCAGGTAGCCTCAAGAGTTGTCTACGTGGGTTCTTAGAGAGTGGACTAGTGCAGGCTAAATAGGGTCACTTGGGGTCAGTTAGGTGTGTGATATGCCATTTGGTGTGATCCTTGTATCCGAGTGGCATATTGAAGCTCAAGTGAACCTGTTGGTTGGGCTCCTTATGGTTGGAGTTTTTAGTAATGTGAAGTGGTTTAATAAGCAAGCCACTTCAGGATATGGACAAATTGAACACTTCCTCTGCTCAGTGGAGTGGCAAGAGAAGTGAAACAATTTTAAAGACTGTAGTAGACCATCACAGATATGCTGCATCGCTTATTTAAAAAATAAAATTATATATATTTTCTTTTCCTTGTCTGAAGGGGTGGTTGAGAAATTGGCCATTTAAGATAAGGCAATAGGAAAAAAAAATCTTTTTGCAGCATATCAGTAATGGTCTGCTACAATCTTTTTTTTAAAAAAATTTAGTTTCTTTGCTCCTCTATTGAGAATCAGATGAAGTGTTCAATAGGCCAATACCCTGATGTGGCTGATTGTGTTTGGGTCAGTAGTTTGGGTCAGCAATAATATTTTGAGAACAAAAGATGATTTCACTGCATCTGTAGTTAATATTTGGCCACCAGAAACAGCCCCCCCCCAACCTCTCAGATATATTTAAGCATTTTAAAAAGAAAGAAAATGGTACCTGCTAGGTGGTGTGTTTGGAAAACTTTGCCATACTGTATTTGAAGAAGTATCCAACATCCATTTCCTCCCCATTTTCAATTTCTTTTTAAAAAAATTAGCCACTAGATGGTGCAAAGTAACTTTTTTAAAATTTGAGATGCAGGGTAAGGTTTGTGGAAATGCCTGTGGCCCTGTAAGGTCTTAATGCAGGGGTTGCCAAACTTTTTGATTTGGGGGCTGGGTCACACTCCCTCAGACAGTTGAGGGGGTCGGTCTGGTGATCCCCCACCATTTACGGTTGCCATAAATGTAGACGTGGCTGCTGTAAACACGTTTACGACAGCTGTAAACAAGTCGGCGGCCAATTCCGATGGCTGCGGTGGCTGGAGCGAGGGCGGTGGTCGAATTATTTTGTGCCATGGGCTGGATCTAGCCCACAGGCTGTAGGTTGCCTACCCTTGTCTTAAAGCCTCTTGAGATCACTCACTGCTATTTGGGAAGATTATTTAAGCCCCAGTTCTTCAATATTTTGTGATGGTTAAAAAAACTGAAGAGTGTTTTTTTTTGTCTTTTAACAGGGAATGTTATCAAAGAGGTGGAATGCAGAAATGAGCCATTTGAGCTGCCCCAAACCTCAGGCCTTTCCTTTCTCTTCTCCAAATGGGCACAGCAGGGCTTTGCAGGAGATGTGGGTAGCAAGCTTCGAGCAGTCAAAAAGAGAAGCTCGTGCATTGCGGCAGCTGGTAGAAAGAAACAGAAACTTCACAACTCAAGAGTTTTGGAGCCTGGTGTTTCGAGAATGATTTTAAAATTTAATGGACTCTTAACTTAAGAAAACTAAACTAAGGGGAAAATTAGTAAGAAAAGAGCCACTCATAAAGAGCCTTATCAGGGGCTATTTTTTGTATTGCCTTAAGAATATAGGAAGTAATTTTTAACAGCTGAACTTAAAGTATTCAGTGAATACTAATGAAGAAAAACAGTAATCCTGTTGGATTGTTTTACAATGTACTGTATACTAGTATTTAGTATAAATTAATATAGACTGTTAGTATAGCTAACATTAAATCATCATGTTGAAAAACGAAGTGCCACATCAAGGACATTTCCTCCCATTATAATGTTTTCTTTGTGGGCACACCATTTCTTCCAAACCTTGTGCTTGATCAATCAAACTTGTAAGTGAAAGTTGTGTTTCACATCCTGAGTGACAAGGTAAAAGCAGTCCGAAAGGTCTCCAAAAGCAAATTATACCATATATACTTGACTATAAGTCGTCCTGAATATGAGTCGAGTACCTAATTTAGACCTCTAAGACTAAGAAAATAGATTGACCCGAGTATAAGTCGGGGTGGAAAATACAGCAGCTGCTGGTGAGTTTTAATAATTAAAATACATGAAAATATGGTAAAATTAATTAATCTAGACATTTGTGTGGGTATGTTTTTGAGTTTTTACAGTAGTGCTAGTATTTTTAACTGTATATTTGAATTTGAACCACCGCAGTTTTGGGACCCTCGGGGTCGTTGACCCGTGTATAAGTTGAGTTCACTTTTTGGACCTCATTTTGGGGGCTAAACAACTAGACTTATACTTGAGTATATGCAGTAACAATAAATAAAGACAATTGGTCTTTTTCCTATTCTCCAGGAGCAATGCTTATCACTTTATAACTGGGTGAGGAGGTCTATAACATTTCTTCTTTTTATATAATGACAACAAAATAGCAGTTTTTTGATTTTGTGTGGCCTACATTGGGAGCTAGAATCATAGTGCTGGCCCCTAAGGACCCTGAGCGTGCCTGTTTCTGTTCGTAAGAAAGCTAAATTTCTAATGGCATGTTGTTTCATCTAGTTCCATAATGGTGCACCTTGGCACTCCAGATGTTCTTGGACTTCAATTCCCAGAAGCCCAAGCCCTTGTGAATTCACATGAATGGGTTTACTGCGATTTATCCGGCCCGTGCCGCCCCCATCGCTCACGGAAGCGGAAGTAAAACGTGCCCTATAGTTGAGTCTGACTCTTTGCGGCCCCATTGACCACTGCATGCCGAGCACCCCTTTTCTGCACCATCCTCCACAGCCCGCTCAGATCTACGTATCTACAATGGCATGCTGTTCCTAGTAGTAATGCAAGATTGAGAGCCATCCCATCCTCTGCCATCCCCTTTTCCTTTTGCCTTTCCCCAGCATCAAGGCCTTCTCAAGTGAGTCCTCTCTTCTCATTTGGTGGCCAAAGTACTTTAGCTTCATCTTCACTATTTATCATTTCAAGAAGCAGTCAGGGTTAATTTCCTTCAGGATCGACTTACTTGATCTCTTTCTGTCCAGGGTACTCTCAAAATTCTCCACCAACACCACATTGCAAAGGCATCTATTCTTCTGCGCTCAGCCTTCCTTATGGTCCAGCTCTCTCAATCTTGCATTACTACTAGGAACAGCATTGCTTTGATTATGCAGACTTTTGTTGGCAGGGTGATGTCTCTACTTTTTATTATGTTCCCTAGGTTTCTCATAGCTTGCGTCCCAAGAATTAATCATCTTTTTATTTCAAGGCTGCAGTCACCATCTGCAGTGATCTTGGATCTTAAAAAAGGTAAAGTCTGTCACTGCTTCCATTTCTTCTCCTTCTATTTCCCAGGAAGTGATAGGGCCGGTTTCCATTGCCACTCCACACCAAGGAAACGCAACACAGTGCTGGAATTTAACCAAGGGCCACTTTATTACCTATTTACAGAATGCAAAACCTAACGTAGGGGCATTGAAGTTCAGAGAAGCAACCCATGTGACAACCTTCCGAAGAAGGTAGGGAAAAACCAAAAGAGGGGTGAGAAAAGTGGTTACACAAAACCCATAAAACATGTAACTCCCCAAACTATTAAACCCGAAGGCCTACATCCCTCCCCTTAACCCTCTACCTGTTTTCTCTGAACTTCCTGCTAAAGTGACCTGATCCTCCCCAGCCAAATGCCCAAATCCCCTATGCTTCGGTATAAAGTAGGCGAAAATGACCCTAAGTTCAGCCAATTTACTTAGGGCCCAAAAATTCCTACTTGGCCCATGGAAACAGCGACTGGCTGTCCTATACCGAAAAACAGGGAGGGCGGGAGGGTCTCTGATATCCTAAACCCACAAAGCAAAACTGACACCGAAATCAAACCTGGCCCCTTCTACTCTCTGCTCCCCCGATCAGCACCAGCCACACCGCACTCACATCTTGGTGGGCATGGCAAAGGCTCCTCGTTCCTGCAGCCGCAGTTATGAAGGCAAACCTTGCCACTCCACACCAAAGAAACACACATCAAAGGGCCACTTTATTAACTATTTACAGAAAGTAAAACCTAATGTAGAGGCATTGAAGTTCGGAGAAGCAACCCATGTGAAAACCTTCCGAAGAAGGTAGGGAAAAACCAAAAGAGGGGTGAGAAAAGTGGTTACACAAAACCCATAAAATAAGCAACTCCCCAAACTATTAAACCCAAAGGCGTACACCCCTCCCCTTAATTATCTACCTGTCTTCTCCGAACTTCCTGCCAACCCGGAAGACTTAGGGGACCTAAGGCTGACGGCCCACCCCTTCCAAACTCCTAAAAATGCCCCTACGAAAATCCCTCAACAACATCTCACTGTCTTTTACACTCAGTCTCCTCCCATCCTGACTAAACCAAAATTCCTCTCCTCGTTGTATTGCCAAATGTGAAATCACTCTTCCACCTGCTGCCCAAATGAGTTCCGAAATCTTAGAATTGACTTAAAGATGCGATCTTTCCAGTGAGCCGAACATGGAACTCATCACTGACTCTTCAATTCCTCTTTCTGGCCATGGCAGTATCTCTGAAAAAAGAATGACAACACCGGGCCAAGCCCCATGAATCCTTGTGAAGGCTTGGCCCGCCCAACCCACTAAAACATTTTCATCAACTAAACCCAGTTTAGCACCCGTCCAGGTGCACCACCACTATAGTGGGCACACCTGCCCCTTTTAAAGTAAATTCCCTCATAGCTTCTTTCACATTATTATTATTATTATTATTATTATTATTATTATTATTATTATTATTATTATTATTATTATTATTATTATTATTATTATTATTATTATTATTATTATTATTATTATTATTATTATTATTATTATTATTTTCCAGATTTCTACCCCACCCTCCTAGTGCAACACACCACTCAGGGCGGCAACAACAGAAAAAATATACATATATGTACAATACAAGAAAGATAAAACCATTAAAGATAAAACCGGCTGCTGCCGCCAAACTGGGACTGCTGCCTGAGCCACTCCCAGAGCCCTTGCCACCGGCTCCGGGAGGAGAAACAGCTGCGCCCAGCGCCCCTCCCCTTGCCCATCGGGTGGGGAGTTTAAAAGACGCTGGAGGCACCAGAGATCCTGCTGCTGCCGCCAAACTGGGACTGCTGCCTGAGCCACTCCCAGAGCCCTTGCCACCGGCTCCGGGAGGAGAACCAGCTGCGCCCAGCGCCCCTCCCCTTGCCCATCGGGTGGGGAGTTTAAAAGACGCTGGAGGCACCAGAGATCCTGCTGCCGCCGCCAAACTGGGACTGCTGCCTGAGCCACTCCCAGAGCCCTTGCCACCGGCTCCGGGAGGAGAAACAGCTGCGCCCAGCGCCCCTCCCCTTGCCCATCGGGTGGGGAGTTTAAAAGACGCTGGAGGCACCAGAGATCCTGCTGCTGCCGCCAAACTGGGACTGCTGCCTGAGCCACTCCCAGAGCCCTTGCCACCGGCTCTGGGAGGAGAAACAGCTGCGCCCAGCGCCCCTCCCCTTGCCCATCGGGTGGGGAGTTTAAAAGACGCTGGAGGCACCAGAGATCCTGCTGCTGCCGCCAAACTGGGACTGCTGCCTGAGCCACTCCCAGAGCCCTTGCCACCGGCTCCGGGAGGAGAAACAGCTGCGCCCAGCGCCCCTCCCCTTGCCCATCGGGTGGGGAGTTTAAAAGACGCTGGAGGCACCAGAGATCCTGCTGCTGCCGCCAAACTGGGACTGCTGCCTGAGCCACTCCCAGAGCCCTTGCCACCGGCTCCGGGAGGAGAAACAGCTGCGCCCAGCGCCCCTCCCCTTGACCCGCAGTGAAGATGCCGAATGTCGCCACCGCTGCACCTCGGGCCCACCTTTCATCACTCGCCTCCGGCCAGGACTTTAAAAAGGCTGTGTGAGGCACTAGAACTTTTATTTTTGTATTTTTATCTGCTGGCGGGGTTGGATTGAGTGTGTGTGACAGTTGATGTTGTTAGTGTGGCTGTAGTGCAGTCACACTTTATATTGCCTATATTGTGTTTTTGTATTATTGTATTTTGTAACTGAGAATTGCCACTTTGTGGAAATTTCTATTGTACCTGTAATTTATTTGTGTTTCTGGGTTTACATTGTATCTTTACTATTTGTTTGGGACTGGATCGTCCTCTTCTTTGGCTTTGTTAGGGACCTATGAGCTATGGGGTTATGTTTTGGGGACATTAGTAGTTGAGGGATCGTGTTTATGTTTGGGTCTGTATTAAACGTGATAATGTTGTATTGTTAACATTGTAGAAATTGCCATTTTGTAGAGAATTCTAGTGTAATTTATTTGTATTACCTGTATTGTACTTACTGTTGGTTTTGTTTATATTTTGACTGTATATTGTGTATTTGATTATGTTGTAATGCCGCCCAGAGTCGGCCATGTGCTGAGAGGGGCGGGGTACAAATTAAAATTATTATTATTATTATTATTATTATTATTATTATTATTATTATTACCATTTTCCCCTGAATTTATTTGATGTAATTGAATTGTATTATTACGTGTCATTGTATTATTATATTGTATTTATTGTCCGCCATGTAAACCGCCCTGAGTTGGGTTGCACCCGAGTGGGCGGTATATAAGCGCGAAAATTAAATTAAATTAAATTAAATTAAATAAAACAATTACATAAAAACCTCATCTAAAAGCAAAATTAAAACACATTATAAAAACAACCACATCCATAAACTCCCGGCCAGCATTGCCGCCCCAATAAACATCACAATGGCGGAGTCCCAAACGCAAACAGAAAAAGGATTCAGCCCATCGACAAGCAGCCCCTGCCACGTAATTGTCCCCCATCAGCCATACCACCAAGTTTTTTGCTGGAGAATCACCTGTAAAACATAAACCTATTTAATAACACAGTGATAACAATTTAACTTACCCTGCCCCATAGTCCCATGCTCGGACTTGTCAAAAGACCTACAACAGAGGTAAACTTCTCATATAAGACCTAAAACGCTCTGACGTCCACCTGCCCAGCTTCTTAATATCCTCCATCCGATACCCTAATGCTGACACCGTTGATGCTGCCCCAATTCGAAATGAGTGTGATGCAAAATTTCAACCTCTAATTTTAGCTTTGACTAGTGCCTTAGTAATTACTGACCAAAATTGGAATTTCGTTAGTGGATCCCCATTTTGATGCACCAAAAATTCTCCCTGAAGCATACCTCTCATGCACAAATACTTATGCACTGCCATCACTGGACAGATCTCAACGATGGATCATACTCTCAACCTTAAACACCTACCTTCTCCCTTCTGATTGGTCTTTGAACACCTCAGGGGGAAAAAAAAACAGATGAGTATCTGACACAACAATATCATCCAATTTTAATGCCTTCCTTTCTATATCGTTTTTTGATTTAACTACTAGCTCACTAATTCTGAGAGCCCCAAAAAAGGTAACCAGTGATGCTGCCCTAAATAAAACCGACTCACTCATCCCTGCATACTCCATTCCACACTTTAGACAGCCTAACTAATATAGCTGGAGAAAAGAGGGTCCTGTTGTCCCCACCTCTTCTTAAAGCTTTTCGAATTCTGAAATCACCAGAGTACAACCCCTGGACTTACACCAACAAGCTAAGGCTGCCAACTTTCCCTTAATAGTTCTAGCTGCCAAACCCCTATTATAAAGATAAACACAGAACTGTAACAAATGCTCAATAGGGATAAGCCACACATCTAACAACCCTTTCACCTTTCTGAAGGATGCATACTCTTCACAAGCTGCTGCATTACTTTTTCTAGTTGTAGGGGCTATGGAGCCTCTTATAGCTGCTTCTATTTGTCGTCTCCAATTTCCCACATCTCTTCTGGCAATGTCACCGGATTTGGACTCACTTCTGGAGCTAGTTCCCTGAATCTTTGCAACTGTTGACATGACAAAGCATCTGCTATAACATTTTTTATACCTGGTATATGCTTAGCAACAAACAGTATATTCCAAGACAAAGACTTGAGTGTAAATTTCCTTATCAAACCCATCACTCTTTTAGACTTTGACGTAAGTTTGTTAACAAGCCTCATTGTCGCACTAAAATATGACTGTACAGTAATACCTCATACAAAGTCCGCTTCATACAACATCGAATTCATACATCGCCTAATTTCTTGAAAAAAGTTACCTCATACAAAGTCACTCGACTTTGTATGAGACATTGGGTTTTTCCCAGGTTGCATTGTGCCTGGGCAGTATAAAAGGCAGGACACATGCGTGCATTGCTCTTGTGGGTTTTGCACGAGGCGAAGAGTGTTTAGGAGTGGTTTTGAGCGTGATTTTGGATTTTTTTTAAATTTTTTCATCAGAATTTTTAAAAGCATTCCTGGGATTTTTGCAGCATTCTTCAGGTTCTTGGACAATCAGGGTTGTTTGACATGTTTTTATAATGTATTTAGCCTTTAGACAATGATTTCTTAAAGTTCTGTCAGTTTCTTGTCTGTTTCCTTGACTTTGCCCTGAAGTCTGTGCTGTTACAGTACAATTTCTCTATGGAAACGACGTTGTATGAGGCATCGCGGCAAGGATTTGGACGTTGTATGAGGCATCGCGGCTAGGATTTTGCATGCCTCATACAAAGTCCAAATCCGTATAAAGTCCAAACTTGTGGAACCAAGTTTGGACGTTGTATGAGGTATCACTGTATTATTCTTCCATCTTTTGCTCCATATGCATAATGCCCCAAAACAGGAAATAACTCCAAAAATGTCATGTCTTTGCACACATCTGACTCCAGCCAAACCGTTGGCCATGTGCCATGGCACCATTCTCCTCTGAAAAACATACCATATGCTAAAGATCCTGATGCATCCGTATGTACTTGAAAATCTGATTTTAGCAATAATTTTCCTTTCCAGAAAGAAATTCCATTATACTTTTCAAAAAATGATACCCAAACTTCTAAGTCCTTTCTCATTTCTGCCATTACTCTCCTCCTATGATGTGGTTTTCTCAAACCCACCATCGCATCACACATCCTCCTAAAAAATGCCCTACCTGGGGCCAACACCCTACATGCAAAATGTAAGCTACCCACTAATGACTGCAATTCCTGTAATGAAACCTTTTTCTTCAACTGCGTATGTTTCACTTTGTCCACCAAAACTTTAAGTTTACCCAAAGGTAGTCTGGACACCTGTTCTCTAGCATCTATTTCAATACCCAAAAAAGTCAACACCTGACTAGGTCCTTCTGTTTTCTCTGCTGCTAATGGAACTCCTAATTCCTCAAAAGTCTGTTCAAAAATTGTCAACAATCTTACACAGTCACAGTGCCCCCTACTGGAGCACAATAAGAAATCATCAATGTAGTGAACAACATTCTTGGAATTGGAACACTGTCTAAATACCCACTCCAAAAAAGTACTGAACTTCTCAAATAAAGAACAAGAAATAGAACATCTCATAGGTAATGCCCTATCCACATAGAAACCTCCTACAAATTTGAATCCAAACAGGTAAAAATCATCTGGCTGTATAGGGAGCAATCTAAAAGCTGTCTTTATGTCACATTTTGCCAAAAAGGCCCCCTTACCACACCTCCTAACCATGGAAATAGCTGCATCCAGAGAGGCATATTTTACTGAACTTAAATCATCCGGTATGGTATCATTAACTGATCCCCCAGCTGGATGCGACAAATGATGTATTAATCTATATTCCCCCACCACCTTTTTAGGCATGAAACCCAAAGGTGACAAATGCAAATTATGAATAGGAGATCTTTCAAAAGGGCCTATAATACTACCTAACTTGATTTCCTTCTGTATCTTCTCTTTTACCTTATCCTCATTGATTTTTACCGATTTTAAATTTCTCACAGCCGACGGCCCTAATTCACCTATCACTGGGATACAAAAACCAAATTTGAAACCATTAACAAACAAGCATCCTGTCTATTTAGGATACCCTTGCAACCATTTTTCCAAATTCACCACATTAATTGGGCTGGGTCCCTTTGTTGCCCACAGCTGGTTGTCCCTATTTCCTACCTCCATTCCCATCCTTATTTCCTCCCCTATTACCTCTGGGGCATGACACAATGGGGTGGTTGCCTCCACACTGGGAGCAATCATGTCTATACTTACAAGGTCTCCTTGAGCAATATCCATGGGAGTTGAACTCCCAGCAAACCATCCGGGCTTGAACCAACTGGGCCCCACCAAACCAAGGAGTAAACGATGGATTGCCTCTAATAACCAGATGACCACTATCATGCCTATCTCCAATCAGAGGTCGTGCTGGTGTCATGCATTGTAACCACAAGGAAGCATATGGCTTATCCCATCTAATATTTGGAAAAAGCTCCACGCAAGCTCCGAAGCTCTCATCATAACACATCCTTGACACCCCTGCAAAGTCTGTATAAGCTCTATAGATAAGATCCAAATATTTTAGCAGTTGCATTGCCATGTGAGGTTGCTCATTAATAATAATCCCCATGTATATCAAATAAGCTGGAAGCCAACTGCCCCAAGTTCTGAATGGTTTCTTCCGTCTAATAAATTCCTTTTCTCTTTCATCCATTTTGTCGCCCTCCTTAATTTCCACTTCCCTGTTGAGCAATGTAGAAAGGTCCACAAACTCCCCTTTTAGAATCTTTTCGCTTGTTGCTTTCGACAAATGCTCCCCAAAAAGACACACTGCTGCTTGCTTTCCTTCCCCTGCTTTCCATCATTAACCTCCAACTGCATAGCCTGCACTACCTCTTGCACACTTTCCTCAATCATAGCGTCAGGCAACGCCCCTGTAGCTTCAGCAGTTACAGCCCCGCCCCCTTGCTGTACCACTCCAGTAGTCCGCCTAGCAACAGACAGATTTCTGCCCTGCAACAGCTCCCACCACCTCCGTCGTATTTTTTTGCCGCCGTTTGCCTTAATGCATCTCCCACAGGCATCACCTGGTTTTGCAAAGAGACCCTTAAGGAGGCATTCCACAAGCACCTGAAATATCCCGGGGGCTGAGTTCACGCCGAACTGGAGGAGCGTCACCTTAAATGCACCCTTGTGCGTAACTATCGTCTGGGCAGCTGCGGTCGCAGGTGTAACTGTTAACTGTTGGTAAGCCTGTGCTAGGTCCAACTTCGCAAAGCATTTACCCCCGTGTAACTTGGCCAGCAAGTGGCTAACTACCGGCCCTGGGTAGGCATTGGGGCGAATTGCCTTATTGATAGTACACTTGTAATCAGCACAAATTTTAACCTCCCTGTTAGATTTCATGGCAGTTACAATCGGTGTCTCCCAATCTGTGGAGTCCACTGGAACCAAAATCCCCTGACCCACCATTTTGTCCAGTTCCGCTTCGATTTTGTTCTTTAGTGCGAAGGGCACTCTTCGCAGTTTGAGCTGTATGGGGTGAACGGAAGGGTTAATATCAAAGTCCACTGGAGGTCCTCTGTACTCCCAAGTCCTTTCTCGAAGACCGCGGGATGTGCATTGCACACATCCTGAATGGGGTCACCTTGGACAGCGTTGATGCCCATCAGAGTGATGCTCAGCGGTTCGAACCACTGGGTCCCTAAGAAGACAACTGGACCCCCCCCCTTAAGAACCACCAAGGGCAACTTCCTTGTGAAGTTTTTGAAACGGACGGTGAAGTCTCCCACCCCCAGGATCGGAATGTAGTTACCCTGAACGTCCCGCAAGTTCATCCTGAGGGCTCTCAATTTGGGGTGGTCCCTAGGGTGTATTCACAGAAACTCCGTCTGCGAGACTATGGAATAGGCAGTCCCTGAATCCACCTCCATCTTTACTTGGACCCCCTGCAACAGTACCTTCACAAAAAACGGGTGTGTCGATCCAACACACGTCTCACCACGGTGTCCCCCGCATGCACTTTCCGGATGCCCTCGTCCTTTCGGCGGCTGGTCCGGTCAGGGTCTTGGCTTCTGCATTGTCTACACACCTTTGCTATGTGCCCCAAACGTCTGCAGTTGTGGCACTCTACCTTCTTGAAGGGGCATTTCCTGGTGGTGTCTCTCTTTTCAGATGGCCTTTTTCTCACTTTCTGGACCTTCAGTTCGCTTTCGCTCTCGCTGGACTCTGAGGAGGCTGTGGCGGCGGCAGCTCTCGACTCTCGCGCACAGCGTGGTGAACAGCTGTGGGCTTTCACCGCGGATGCCGAGCTTCCCGGGGCTGCGGACCTCATCCTGCATGCCCGTACTCCATCCTTTACCGCCTCAGCAGCTTGCGTGGCCCGCAAGACCTGCCGAATGTGATGTCCTCATCTTGGGCTAATACTTTCCGCTGAGCCTCTTCATCCTGCAGGCTGAGTAAGAGACTGTCTCGCAACGCCTCAGTCAGGAAGGCTCCCCACCAGCAGGGAATTGCCACCAGCCTCAGCGTGGCTACGTACTCCGCCACAGTTTCTCCAGGCCGTTGGTCTCGCCAGCTAAACACCAATCTAGCCGGGAACACGGACACCTTTGGGCGGAAGTGAGTCCGCAGGGCAGTGAGGATTTCAGCCAGTGGTACTGGCTGCATCAGGAGGTTCCTTGCCAGTTCCAGGGTTGGCAACCTGCATTGAGCCAGTAGGCAGGCTCGCCTTTGCGCTTCGCCCTTGATTTTCTCTGTGTCCATCGCATACAGAAACTGTTCCTCGTAGAGGTCCCATGACTCCGGCTGGGAGGTATCAAACGGAGAGAGGGTGACGCCATTATCCCACCTTCATCGCCAATTTGATGTAGGCAGATTGATTGCACATGAGCCGGCAGATGGGCTAAACACAACTTTATTGCAACATGATCAATCTGTACATGAGGCAATGGCGGAGCCTTGCCCCTTTATGTATAGTACCTGATACATTTGAATCTCGCCCGAAGGCACCCATTGGTTACAATATCAGTGATGTCTTTCTGACGTACTGCATACCTGACATAGTTCACCTGTGGTGGGAAGGTTTCCCACGCTAGCAAATCATTGGATGAATTGGAGCCACGTGAGCTTCCTCAGCTGCGCTAATGGTGAACAGTTGAACTGCATGCATACACAACAAATCCCATGTGTTGAGCTTTCTTGGAAGGGATAGATTCTTCCCCCCCAGCTGCTCCCCTCCGTCGCTTCCTCGACATTATGCCTAAAACACTGCCTCGGCGAGGAACAAATGGAAAAACAAACTTCTTCTCTGATATCCTACACCCACAAAGCAAAACTGACACATAAATCAAACTTGGCCCCTCCTACTCTTTGCTCCCCCAATCAGCACCAGCCATGCCGCACTCACTCACATCTTAGTGGGCATGGCAAAGGCTCCTCGTTCCTGCAGCCACAGTTACGAAGGCAAACCTTCTCTTGGTCTTTTTTGATGTTGAGTCTCAGGCCCACTTTTGAACTCTCTTCTTTCATCTTAATCAAGAGCTTCATTAGGTCTTCTTCACTTTCTGCCATTAGGTTAGTATCATCTACATATCTCAGGTTGTTGATGGTTCTCCCTTGTGATTCATCCAGCCCTGCATTGTGCATTATGTACTCTGCATATAAGTTAAATAAGCAGGGTGACAATATGCAACCTTGTCATACTCCTTTTCTTATTCTAAACCAATCAGTTGTTCCGTATCCTGCCCTAATTGTTGTTTCTTGACTCATGTACAGATTTCTCATGAGACAGGTCTGGTATTCCCATCTTTTTAATTACTTGCCACAGTTTATTGTGGTCCACAATCAAAGGCCTTGGTGTAGTCAATGAAACAGAAGTAGACTTCTTTCTGGTACTCCTTTGCTTTCTCCATGATCCAACAGATGTTGGCAATTTGGTCTCTAGTTCTCCTGCCTCTTCGGAACCCAGCCTGCACTTCTGGAAGTTCTTGAGCTGTGTATTGCTGGGAATTAGAGGCTGCAAAAAAGGTGACATTTCCAAACTCTGAATATCAGTACTACTAGTTCATGAAAAGGAGAAATGCAGCCATTGCAGCCATTCAAAGCTAATCCCTGGAAAGAAGGAAGGGAAAATCAGCGGAGAAATGTATCTTGTTAGGCAGCTTAATTATTTATAATTAAAAAAAAATCTGCAGGAACCTTGCCAGACTTGTAGATGCTCAGCACTCATGTGCTTCTGTTGGCACACATAGCATCAAGGATGCTTAAGAAACCTATGTTTTTTGTTACATCAAATCAAGAAGGATGCCTGTTAAATGGCTTGTTGCTCTTAATCATGTATATGTATGTTGTCTGTGACAAGCTGACACCTCCTTTCAGTGACAGCCTCTTGAATAGTGTTTACAGTTGCACTTGTGATGGTTTTAACCTTTTGTGACCAAATGCCCTTTGTGATCGGTGGAAGGCTAGATTGGAGCTCAGCATGTTTCTGTATCATGAATCCCCTTGGCATCAGCAGTTGAGGCTGAAACTTGGCCACCTGGAATTTACTGATACTGAGGAAGAGAATGTAAAATGCATTAGCATTTGGTACCTATAACTTTGACATCCAGAAACAAACTTAAAAGTAAAGAGCCTGGTTAGCATTAACCCAGAAACTGGTGTTTAAAGATGGAATATTAAGAGATCCCTCCCCCTTGGGCTGAACGGGTGGGGGAGAACCCTAACGCTGATTTTTCCTCTGTTTGGTCTGTGCCCTGCTCATCGGAGACCCTGCGTCGGAGCTGGTCCGCGTGCCGCCTCCACAGGAGCCCTGTACTGGTTTCCACGCGGTACGACACGGGGCCGGTTTGCTCCACAACTACGCCCGGTACCCAGGCTGGGCCCGTGCTGGCGTAATTCCTGCAATGCACGGGGGCGCCTACACTGAAACTCTTCGTGGCCTCTAGCCCAATGTTCCTTCCTTTGTCCTCTACCCTCGTGGGGTCTAGCCTAGTAAGGATGGTGGTCAGTTTCCTACGCATTAAGAGCTCTGCGGGGGAGTATCCTGATGCCAACGGGGTCACCCTGTACCCTAGCAGAAACTGACACACTTGTAGGTTCAGATCCCCTGGGCCCATGCGCCGCAACGCGTCCTTCGTGGTGCGGACGAGGCGCTCTACTTGGCCATTGGTGGCTGGGTGAAACGGGGCGGAGGTGATATGCCGAACGGCGTTAATCTCCATGAATGCCCTAAACTCGGAGGACGTGAAACAACTAGCGTTGTCGCTAATTAATGTGTCGGGTATGCCGAACGTGGAAAAGAGCCTCCGCAAGTGCCTAATGGTCTGGGCCGAGGAGGTGCTCGTGACTGGGATAACCTCCAACCACTTGGAGAAAGCGTCCACTACGAGAAGGAACAGGGTGCCCCTGAACGGGCCCGCGAAATCAACGTGCACCCGGGACCACGGCCCCTTAGCCGCGTCCCATTCCCTGTGGGGAAGGCGGGCCTCCTCTGGTCTGGAGCATTGGCAACTTTCATAAGTGCCGACCATGTGCTCGATGTCGGCGTCCAGCTGGGGCCACCAGAAGTAACTCCGGGCCAGCGCCTTGGATCGCACGATGCCGGGGTGGCTGACGTGCAGCAGTTTGAGCACCCGCGGCCGAAGGGAAGTGGGAATCACCACCCGCTGCCCCCACAAGAGGCACCCCCTCTCTAGGGACAGTTCTAGCTTTTTTCTGAAAAATGGGGCGAACTCCTCCGCTGGGGAGGACGCCGGCCACCCTTTCTGCACCCAGGAGCTAACTGCCGCTAACGTCTTGTCCTTCTCTGTCGCTTTGGCAATGTCGGCGGGCATTACGGGGGGCGAATCCAGCACCTCTATCATGAGAACCTGATGGTCCCGCTCCCCCTTGCTCACCTGGCTGGGCGTTAGGGGGAGGGGAGACCTTGATAGAGCGTCCGCATGGCTGATCTCTTTCCCGGGCCGGTAGACCAACGCGTGCTGATATGCGTTGAGAAAAATGGCCCACCTGAGCATCCTTGGGGACAGGATCTGTGGGGTGGGCTTATCTGCGGTAAAGATGCCTAGCAGGGGCTTGTGGTCCGTTACAATGGTGAAGGGGCGGCCATACAGAAAATCGTGAAATTTTTTCGTCCCCGCGACTATTGCTAGTGCCTCCCTGTCTGTCTGTACGTAGTTTCTCTCCGCTTGGGACAGGGACCTGGAGTAAAATGCTATCGGGGCCTCCCTTCCGTTTTCCAACACGTGGCACAGCACCGCCCCCACCCCCACCGGGGATGCATCACAGGTCAGAACTACCGGGCGTTTGGGGTTGAAGTGG
The DNA here is from genome assembly GCA_035047305.1 of Bradypodion pumilum. Taxonomy (NCBI): domain Eukaryota; kingdom Metazoa; phylum Chordata; class Lepidosauria; order Squamata; family Chamaeleonidae; genus Bradypodion; species Bradypodion pumilum. The sequence continues at coordinate 174,756,285 of JAWDJD010000002.1, read as the reverse complement.
GTCAGTATGGCATCGGACGCTAGGAGGCTTTTTAGCTCACTAAATGCCCTTTCTTGGTCATCGCCCCACTTCCATGCCTGGTCTTTCTTTAGCAGTTTGTGTAGCGGTTCAGCCACCGCTGCCTTCCGGGGGAGGAAGGAGTGGTAAAAGTTGAGCAGCCCTAGGAACGACTGCAGCTCGGGCTTGGAGGTGGGGCGGGGGGCTTTCTTAATGGCTGCCACCTTGGACTTGGATGGTTTTATTCCCTCAGGAGTCACACAAAACCCTAGGAACTCAACCTCGGTTGCGAAGAAGACGCATTTGTCCTTTCGCAGTCTCAGCCCCGCTTTTTCGAATATTGTCAGGACCTTCCCCAACCTCTTGGCCAATTCAACCCGACTCCCCCCCGTTATTAACACGTCATCAAAATAAGGCAACACCCCCTCCAGTCCCTTCAGGAGGCGTTCCACGAGTGACTGGAAAATTCCAGGCGCCGAATTCACGCCGAACTGGAGGTGCGTCACCTGGAACGCCCCCTTATGGGTGACTATGGTCTGCGCAGCAGCTGCGGCAGGGGACACCGTAAGCTGCTGGTAGGCCTGTGCTAAGTCGAGCTTAGCGAAACACTTTCCCCCGTGTAACCTGGCCAGCAGATGGCTGACTACCGGCACCGGATATGCATTCGGGCGGATCGCCTTGTTGATGGTGCACTTGTAGTCGGCGCATATTCGGACCTCCCCATTGGCCTTTAGTGCGGTTACAATTGGAGTTTCCCACTTCGCGGAATCAACAGGCACAAGGATTCCCTGGCCCACCAATTTGTCCAGTTCCGCCTCTATCTTGTCCTTGAGTGCGAACGGCACCCGGCGTGGTTTAAGGCGAATTGGGCGGACCTCCGGGTCCAGGTCGAATGCCACTGGGGGCCCCTTGAATTTCCCCAGTCCTTTTTTGAAAACTTCGGGGTGCGCCTCGCACACCTCCTGAATTGGATCAGTCCCAACGGCGTGCATCCCAACGGCGTGCACCCCCCCCAATAAACAAACCCAGGGGCTGGAACCATTGAGTCCCGAGGAGGCTGCAATCTCCCCCTTTGAGCACAACTAGGGGGAGGGACGCGGCGTGCTTCTTGAATTTAACCTGAAATTCTCCAACCCCCAACACTGGAATGCTGTTCCCTTGCACGTCCCGTAGTGTGGACCTCAACGCTTTGAGCTTGGGTCGCTTGTGGGGGGCAATTCCCAAAAAACTCCCTCTGGGAAATGATAGAATATGAGGACCCCGAGTCAATTTCCATCCTAATGGGAACCCCTTGGACTAGTACCTCAACAAAGTAGCGGGGGTGTCCTGCAGACACGCTGAACACTGGGGCGTCGTCCTCGCTGCCGTCGGAGATGCGGCCCACGCTGTCCTGCTTCCGCGTGGCCTGAGCGCCGTCCTTGGGTCTCGTTGAGCGGTCTTGTCCCGCGGAACGGTCTGCTGAGCTCCGCCGGGTCTCGCGCTTCTTCCTGCACACCTTGGCGATGTGCCCGCGGCGGCTGCAGTTGTGGCACTCGGCCTTCCGGAACGGACACCTTACGCGGTCGTGGGCCGCTCCACAGCCGTTGCACCGCCGGCTCTCTTTCCGGACCCTCCGGACGTCCTCGTCGTCGCTGCCTCTGCGGATGACCTCGAAGCTCGCTGGGCCGCCTGCACCGGAGTCTCTGCCTTGCTCGACTTCGGCCGCCAGTCCTGGAGTTCTTGGACCCCAGCCTTTGTAGCTTCCGCGGCCTGTGCCGCTCTGACGACCTCCTGCAACGTGGGAGGCGGCTCTTGGTTCATTAATGTGCGCTGGGTTTCGGCGTCGTTCAGGCTGCACAGCACACAGTCCCGGAGGGTGATTTCGGCATTCTCCCATTTGCACGGGCCGGCCGCCAGCCGCAGGGCCGCCACGAATGCGGCGACCGTCTCCCCGGGCGCTTGGACTCGCCTCCAGAACGCACTCCGAGCGGGAAACATCGCCGTGGCGGGCCGGACGTGCTCACGCAGCATCTGCATGAGTTCCTTGGCCTTGAATTCGCTCACCCTCCTCGGTGCAATCAGGTCCACCAAGGTCCTTTTGGTTTCTTGTCCGAGCATCCTGGTGAAGATGGCCCTTTTCTTTGCCTCTTCCATGACTTCGGACTCAATCAGCGCTGCCTGGAAGTCCATCTCGAAGATCTCCCAGTCGCCCGGTTTCCTGATTTCGAAACCGGCGCATGTCTTGGTCCCGTGGGCTGCCATATCCCACCTTCGTCGCCAATTTAGTGTAAGGGACCGAAGACAATGAAACAGCCGAAGGGTTGGCTTAACACAGGTTTATTGCATGATGATCCGGAGGAACATGTGGTAATGGCGGATGGGTAGCTCAATATATACAGCTGGCTATACATTTGAAAGTGGCTCGTCGACAGACTATTGGTTGCTGCCTGCGTGACGTCGTAGAAGGTCACGCCCTTCTTGACCAGGTGAAGAGGTGGCGGGGAATCTTTCCGCGCTGCTGAACCAGGTGAATCTGAGCCATGAGAGCTGGACGCTCGCTATTGCCATCTAGTGGTCACTAGCTCGCGTCCCCTTATCAGGTTTACATTGATACAGCTGAAGGTTATAATGTTGCACACAGAAAGGTTACATTGTTAACACATGGCAAAGGTACATTGTTAAAGGCACAGCTTTACAGAACACAACAGAGATTGAGACTGTTCTGAATATTCAGAACAGAATGCGGCAGATCAATTGTCCTCCCATTATTCAGTAACTGTATTATAAATAATAGCATTACCTGTAACTAGTTACGTCTGGTAACAAGGATGTAAAGGTTACATTTCAAAGTATGAGTTGTTCCATTGTTTTTGAAAATTTAACATATTTACATTTTTACAAAATTAATAATGGGCAGAATCCTATTGGTGTTCATGTAAGGAATGTGTAACGTTCTATAGCTAATTGACAAGGTAGTGTGTCATGTGCCCAATTCTGTAACCAATAAGCATCTCATCATTAATGTCGATTAGCTGTGGTGAGTGATCTATAGAATATACAGGTGAAACTCGGAAAATTAGAATATCGTGCAAATGTTCATTCAGTTCAGTAATGCAACTTAAAAGGTGAAACAAATATATGAGATAGACTCATTGCATGCAAAGCAAGATAGTTCAAGCCTTACTTTGTTATAATATTGATGCTTATGGCTTACAGCTTATGAAAACCCCAACCCCCCAATCTCATGTACCCCATAATCATCACATAATCTCATGTACGCTGTACGCCATGATCATCACAATTATAATGAATTAAGGCATGACATCTCTTGCTTTGCATGTAGTGAGTCTATCTTGTATATTTATTTCACCATTTAAGTGAAATGAATGGACATTTGCACGATATTCTAATTTTCTGAGTTTCACCTGTATATGTGAAGCCAGTGCTTTCCCATTACTTTCAAATGTGCCACTTTAAAGACCATATTAAGGTGTTTTTTTTAAAGATACATTTTGATAGGTACTTTCCGGATTTTATATCATTCTTTTTATCAGTCTTTACGTGAATTGGAAAGCATTCCTTGTTTGGTCTTTTGTATTTTCAAGCTGTAATATAAGGATGGGCCACTGGAGAGAACCAGAGAGTGCTTCCCTGTATTTTCTTGATGTGCGACATGGTAGCACAACATGTTGATGTGCAACACATCAATAAAGCAAAATACAGTGAATTAACTCTGGACATAGAGCAACAATAACAAAAACTGGAATCTGACTTCCGCAAAGCAATGAATAAAGCATTAACTTCCTTCTTAAAATAATGTTCCAGGCTTTGGTATTTACAGTACAACCCTGTGCATTGTTCAGAGTCCCACTAAGCTCCATGGACTTTTTTTCTGAGTAAATAGACTAATTATACAGTCTTAATTAATACAGCCCTTTACCTTTTGTGACCTGCAAAGTCAAGCCTAGCCCATCAAGTTGGTGTGGCATCTTAGTCTTAGCAGGTTACCCTCAATTGTATTTCTGTGGTTAAAGTTAGCAGCTACATTTTTCAGATGGACACTTTGAACATGCAGCCACAATGTAGAGCTATCCCCTTAGGGCAGTGGTTCCCACAGGGGAACTTCAATTCCCAGAAGCCAAAGTTAGTACATTGGCTGATCAGTGCTTTGGGGGATTGACTTAGGCTTCTGGGAACTGAAGTCCAAAAAGCAAAGCTTGGGAAACACTACCTTAGGGGGTCAGATGGCTAGTCTTGTTGCCACAGATTATTCCTGCTCCACCATCATCTTTTGCTTTGTGTGTGTGTGGCATGATTGGTGGGGGAAATAGACTTCCCTCCTGCATAGTTTTATTTATTTATTTATTTATTCAATTTATAGGCCGCCTTCCTCGCCTCAGAGACCCAAGGTGGCTTACATAAAACAAAACAACTTATACAATTAAAAACCCACTGATAAAACTGATAAAAAATTAAAATCTGTAAAAAAAACACCCCCATAATTCCTTAATTAAAACCCCACAGGGCTAAATGAGCCAGCAAGGCTGAGATGTGCTGCCAGATGCATCCCATGCCTGCTGGCAGAGCCAGGTTTTCTGTTATGTATGTACAATGTTGCTTTAAGAAATGTATGAATGTAACCTGACCACAATTACAATGTAGCTCAGCTGTTTAGGAACGCAAGTAAGCTGCCTATAGAGGGCAGCTGCGTGCGTTCAGCTCACATGGTTCACATTCCCCAAATCACCGGCAGCCGCGGGAACCTTTCCCGCACGAGGATCACCTGGAGAAGTTGGGCGTGACTCAGAATGACGTCACGCCGGTAGCAGCCAATAAGCTACCGTGCAACGAGATTCAAATGTATGTACTGCAGTATATAATGAGCTGTACCTCCGCCATTACCACATGTTCATCCTGATCATCCACCAATAAACCTGTGTTAGTCCTCACTGCGACTCCTTCTTTGTCTTCCGTGCAAGACACTAAATTTTCAGAGCCTTCCTGAAGGCATACAGTTCTGCCTGGAGATGCAGCTCTGGTGGCAGGAGGTTCCAAAGAGTTGGGGCCGACACTGAAAAGGCTCTCCTCCTGGTCCCGGTAAGATTTGTGTCCCTGGCTAATGTGACCACCAGCGAGCCCCTATGGTCTACCCTCGTAGGATGGGTTGAACACCTTGGGATGATGCAGTCTCTTAGATATCCCGGCCCACTGCCATGTAGGGCTTTAAAGGTCAAAACCAGCACTTTGAATTGAACCCAGAAGCATACTGGCAGCCAGTGCAGCTCCCATAGCAGTGGCAAAGCACGGGCATAGTGCCCACACACCATCACTTCCCGGGCAGCCACATTCTGGACCAGCTGCAGCTTTCAGATGGTTATCAAGGGCAGCCTCATGTAGAGCGCATTACGGTAGTCCAATCTGGAGGTGACCAGAGTATGGGTGACCGTAAGCAAGGAGTCCTGGTCCAGGAATGGGCATAATTGGCGAATGACGCGGAGTTGTGCAAAAGCCCTCCTGGCCACGACTGCCACCTGCTCTTCGAGCAGTAGTCGTGAGTCCAGGAGGACCCCCAAATTATGCACCGGGTCTGTTTGGGGCAAAGAAGCCCCATCCATCACCAAAGATGGTAGTTCCTGGGATAACGCAGGACCCCGAACCCACATCCACTCAGTCTTGCCGGGATTCAGCTGAAGCCCGTTGTCCCCCATCCAGACCCTCACAGCCTCCAAGCACCTTGTTAGGATTTCAATTGCATTGCTTGGTTCACCACGGGCCGAGATGTATAACTGAGTATCATCAGCATACTGACGATACCTCACCCCATGGGAATGGATGATCTCCCCCAGCGGTTTCATGTAGATGTTGAATAGGAGAGGTGAGAGCACCGAGCCCTGAGGCACCCCAAACTGGAGGGGTCTAGGGCTGGACATCCCATCCTCCAGAGACACCCACTGGGTTTGGCCCTTCAGAAATGAGGAAAACCAGGACAACAGTGTGCCCTGAGCCCCCAATCCTTGGAGCCACCCCAGAAGGATACCATGGTCGACAGTATCAAAAGCCACTGAGGTAAAAAAGAGTGAGGACATGTATAGCTTGGTATGCAAGACTAGTTATGCCTGAATGATGTGAAGCAAGGCAGTACCTATTGTGAGGACCATTTTATCTACATGTTAACCCCTTTGCTAACCCTTTTCTTCCCAGAATGTTCAATGAAAGTGAACATCGATCTGTGGATTATGAAACTTACTTGTGGCAATAATTTGCAGAGGTAAATCCTGCTGGAGCAAAATTGACAAAAAGACATGCGGCATGTGGAAAACTTAACAAATACAAGTGTGAACTTTTGTGAACTTGTGGGCTGCAGTTCTTTAGTGTATGGGACCAAAGACAACAGAACAACCGAAGGGTTGGTTTAACACAGGTTTATTGCATGGTGTTCCGGTGAAGCATGAGGTAATGGCGGTGATACATCTCAATATATACAGTAGCCCTCTACATTTGAAAATTGTAGCACGGTAGCTCATTGGCTGCTACCGGCGTGGCCTCGCCCAGGCACGCCTCTTTTCCTGCTGCTGAATGCAGGTCTTTCTTCTGCTGCTGAATGCGGGGAAGGTTTTCCCGCGGCTGTCCGTGATTGAGCAATGTGAACCATGTGAGACTGAACGCTCGCAGCTGCCCTCTATGGGCTGTCTGCTCGCGTTCCTTTACAGCTGAGATCGTTTGTATTTGGAGTGGTTACATTCTTGCCTTTACAGTACAATGAACATGCACACATACATACATAACATCCCTCCCCCCTAGGATGGGACGAAGTCCCGCAACCATTGTGGCTTGCCGCACGTGCGCTTGGGGCATGCCTGCGTCTGACCTAGTACTGGAGAGCCTGTGATCCCTGATTCCGTGGGTGCTTGTCCTGCAACGGGAAACGGGGATTCGTTAGTGGCTCTGTGGGGCGTCCGTGCCTGCCTTGCGCCCGGGGATGGGAATGGAATGAATAGTTGGGAGGTGAACCCCTGCCTGTTGCTCTCGGACCCCGGGGACCCTCCTATTGTGAACCGCGGAACCGATGAGGTCGCCCTTGAGATTCTGCTACCTTCTGATCCCCGCTCGGGGGACCTTGAGACTGTGGTGGGCGGACTCGCTGCTGCCTCCCGTCTTGGGGGTGTCGGTCTCCGGGAAATTGGCGCTATATTGCATTCTAACTCACAGGGGCTACTGGGACTGGAAGTACCAGGGGCTGAACTGAAACCCCTCTTTTCGCTAGGACGGGTGGGGGACCACTCCGCTAACTCCCCCTGGTACTGTAAATCAACGTCTAAACTTCTATGGGCATCTGTGTCTCGGGGAAACTTCCAAGGGGTATGTGTGTGGTCGGGGCTCTTCCTTTCCGCCGCGGACTCCCGCAAAAGATCTCTGTGGATCGATTCCCTTTCCTCCCCCCTTGGTGGGGACCCATGTTCCCCTTTTCCTCCCCCTTGGGCTAAGCGGGTGGGGGAGTACCCTAACGCTGATTCGACGCTATTTTCGTCTCCGTCCTGCTCTCCGGGAACCCTGCGCCTGAGTTGGTCCACGTGTCGCCTCCACAGGAAACCTGTACTGGTCTCCACGCGGTATGAGACGGGGCCGGTTTGTGCTATTACGGTGCCCGGCACCCAGGCTGGCCCCGCGTTGGCGTAGTTCCTGCAGTGCACCGGGGCGCCTACGCTGAAACTCTTTGAGGGTTCCACCCCTATGTTCCACCCTTTGTCCTCTACTCTCGTGGGGTCTAGCTTGGAGATTCCCGTGGCCAGCTTCCTGCGCATCAACAGCTCTGCGGGGGAGTACCCTGACGCCAATGGGGTGACCCTGTACCTTAGCAGGAATTGGCACAATTTCAGGTCGAGGTCTCCGGGGCCCATGCGCAGCAGCGCGTCTTTCGTGGTGTGCACGAGGCGCTCTACTTGGCCGTTGGTGGCCGGGTGAAAGGGGGCGGAGGTGATGTGCCGAATGGCGTTGCGCTCCATGAACGCCCCGAACTCGGCGGACGTGAAACAGCTAGCGTTATCGCTGACGAGGGTGTCGGGTAAACCGAACGTGGAAAAGAGCCTCCGTAACTGTTTAATTGTTGTGGCCGAGGAGGTGCTCGAGACTGGGATGACCTCCAACCACTTGGAGAACGCGTCCACCACAAGGAGGAAAAGCGTTCCCCTGAACGGGCCAGCAAAGTCTACGTGTACCCGGGACCAGGGCCCCCTTGCTGCGTCCCACTCCCTATGTGGCGAGCGGGCCTCTTCTGGCCTGGAGCTTTGGCACGCTTCGCAAGTGCCGACCATGTGTTCGATGTCGGCGTCTAGCTGGGGCCACCAAAAGTAACTGCGGGCCAGTGCCTTAGAGCGGACGATCCCCGGGTGGCTGACGTGCAGCAGTTTAAGCACCCTCGGCCGGAGAGACGTGGGGATCACTACCCGCTGTCCCCACAAAAGGCAACCCCTCTCTAGGGACAACTCTAGTTTCTTTTTGAAAAATGTGTCGAATTCCGCTGCTGGGGAAGACACGGGCCACCCTTTCTGTACCCAGGAGCAAACTGTGGCCAGCGTTTTGTCCTTGCCGGTTGCTTTAGCGATGTCGGCCGGTACTACTGGAGGGGAGTCTAGGACCTCTATCATTAAGACCTGGTGGTCCCTCTCTACCTCGCCCACGTGGCAGCAATCCCGGGGAATGGGGGACCTCGACAGGGCATCCGCATGGCTGATCTCCTTCCCGGGCCGGTATACCAACGCGTGCTGATACGCGTTGAGAAAAATGGCCCACCTGAGCATTCTCGGGGACAGGATTTGGGGTGTGGGCTTATCTGCGGTGAAAATGCCTAGCAAGGGCTTATGGTCAGTCACTATGGTGAAGGGGCGGCCGTACACAAAATCATGAAATTTCTTAGTCCCCGCAATTATCGCTAGTGCTTCCCTGTCTGTCTGGGCATAGTTCCTCTCCGCTTGGGACAAGGACCTAGAGTAGAACGCTATCGGGGCCTCCCTCCCGTTCTCCAGTACGTGGCATAACACCGCCCCCACCCCCACCGGGGATGCATCGCATATCAGGACCACTGGGCGTTTGGGATTGAAATGGGTCAGTACCGCATCTGATGCCAGGAGTCGCTTCAGGTCATTGAAAGCCCTCTCCTGGTCGTCGCCCCACTTCCATGCCTCGTCCTTTTTTAACAATTTGTGTAGCGGTTCCGCTACTGCTGCCTTCCGCGGAAGGAAGGAGTGGTAAAAGTTGAGCAGTCCAAGGAACGACTGCAACTCGGGCTTGGAGGTGGGGCGAGGGGCCTTCTTGATGGCTGCCACCTTGGATTGGGATGGCCTGATTCCCTCGGGAGTAACACGGAACCCTAGGAACTCAACCTCAGTTGCGAAGAAAACGCATTTGTCCTTCCGCAACCGCAACCCCGCTTTCTCGAATATTGTCAGGACCCTTCCCAACCTCCTTGCTAATTCGGCCCGGCTCCCCCCTGTAATCAATACGTCATCAAAGTAGGGTAACACCCCCTCTAACCCCTTCAGGAGGCGTTCCACGAGTGACAGGAAAATCCCGGGCGCCGAATTCACGCCGAATTGGAGGCGCGATACCTGGAATGCCCCTTTGTGGGTGACTATGGTCTGTGCAGCAGCTGCGGCGGGGGTCACCGGGAGTTGCTGGTAGGCTTGGGCCAGGTCGAGTTTAGCGAAGCACCTCCCCCCGTGTAACCTGGCCAACAAGTGGCTGACTACCGGCACCGGATAAGCATTAGGGCGGATCGCCTTATTGATGGTGCACTTGTAATCAGCGCATATGCGGACCTCCCCGTTGGCCTTGAGCGCTGTTACAATTGGAGTTTCCCACTCCGCAGAATCAACAGGAACAAGAATCCCCTGGCCCACCAATTTGTCCAACTCCGCCTCTATTTTGTCCTTTAGTGCGAAAGGCACTCTGCGCGGTTTAAGTCTGATTGGACGTACTCCAGGGTCCAGGTCGAAAGTCACTGGGGGGCCCTTGAATTTTCCGAGCCCCTTTTTGAAAACCTCGGGGTGCGCGTCGCACACGCTCTGTATTGGATCAGTCCCGGTGGTGTGTGCTCCCACGGCGTGCACCCCCCCAATGAACAACCCCAGGGGCTGGAACCATTGAGTCCCGAGGAGGCTGCATTTTCCTCCCTTGAGGACGACTAGGGGAAGCGTTGCGGTGTGCTTTTTAAACTGGACCTGGAACTTCCCAACCCCCAACACTGGGATGCGGTTCCCTTGCACGTCCTTCAGTGTGGCCCTCAACGCTTTGAGCTTGGGCCGCACGCGGGGGGCGATTTTCATGAACTCTCCCTGGGAAATAATAGAGTATGACGAACCCGAGTCCACCTCCATTCTAACAGGGGCCCCTTGTATTACTACCTCAACGAAGTAACGGGGGTGCTCCGTGGAAATGCTGCAAACCGAAGCGTCGTCCTCGCTGTCGTCGGAGATGCGCCCTACGCCGTCCCGCGTCCTCGTGGTCCGGGTGCCGTCCTTTAGCCTCGTGGTGCGGTCCTGCCTCGCCGAGCGGTCTGGAGAACTCCTTGTGGCCTCGCGCCGTTTCCGCCAGACCTTGGCGATGTGCCTGCGCCGGCCGCAGTTGTGGCACTCGGCCTTGCGGAATGGGCATTTGGCGCGGGCGTGGGCGGCGCCGCAGCCGTCGCAGCGCCGGCCCTCTCTCTGGACCCTCCGGACGTCCTCGTCGTCGCTGCTCTCCGCAGACGAGTTCGAAGCTCGCCGGGCCGCGCGCACCGAGCTCTCTGCCTTGGCGGGCTTCGGGCGCCAGTCCTGAAGCTCTTGCACCCCGGCAGTCGTGGCCTCCGCGGCCTGCGCCGTGTCGAGGACTTGTTGCCACGTGGGAGGCGGCTCCTTTTTCATCAGTGCGCGCTGAGTCTCGGTATCCCTCAGACCGCAGAGCAGGCAGTCCCGGAGGGTGACTTCTGGGGTCTCCCACTTGCATGGGCCGGCGGCCAGCCGCAGGGCCGCGGCGAACTCGGCGACCGATTCCCCGGGCGCCTGGACTCGCCTCCAGAACGCGCTCCGAGCGGGGAACATCGCTATCGCTGGCCGGAGATGGGCGCGCAGCGCCGCCAGGAGCTCTGTGGCTTTGAGGTCGCCCACCTTCCTCGGCGCGATCAGGTCCACCAAGGTCCTCTTGGTCTCGTGTCCGAGCATGCGGACGAAAATGGCCCTCTTCTTGGCCTCATCTGAGACTTCGAGCTCCACCAGCGCTGCGTTGAAGTCTATCTCAAACAGCTCCAAGTCTCCCGGCTTCCTGATCTCGTAGCCGGCGCATGTCTTGGTCCCGTGGGCAGCCATATCCCACCTTCGTCGCCAATTTAGTGTATGGGACCAAAGACAACAGAACAACCGAAGGGTTGGTTTAACACAGGTTTATTGCATGGTGTTCCGGTGAAGCATGAGGTAATGGCGGTGATACATCTCAATATATAAAGTAGCCCTCTACATTTGAATCTTCTAGCACGGTAGCTCATTGGCTGCTACCGGCGTGACCTCGCCCGGGCACGCCTCTTTTCCTGCTGCTGAATGCAGGTCTTTCTTCTGCTGCTGAATGCGGGGAAGGTTTTCCCGCGGCTGTCCGTGATTGAGCAATGTGAACCATGTGAGACTGAACGCTCGCAGCTGCCCTCTATGGGCTGTCTGCTCGCGTTCCTTTACAGCTGAGATCGTTTGTATTTGGAGTGGTTACATTCTTGCCTTTACAGTACAATGAACATGCACACATACATACATAACAAGTTCATAGAAACCAATGCTATAATAAATCTGTTAGCGTTTCATGTGCTGGACTTCTTGTTCTTTCCAATAAAAATTCTTATTGGCAAGGAAGTACCTGGGAATAAGGGTGGGTTTGTTGCAGGCAGGTAGGGAACAGGGATCTCCACAGCCAAGCCATATATCGTGTTTTGCATGTGAAACGAGATGTCCTTCCTTCTTGCTGGAGGCCCGGTCACCCTTCCACCTGAAAGCTACTCCAGAGGTTTGGGGCACCCTCTAAATCAGAGGTTCCCAACGCAGGGCCCACTCCCCACTGGTGGACCTCAGTTCCCAGAATCCTAAATCAGGACATTGGCTGATCAGTGCTTTGGGGGATTGGCTTAGGTTTCTGGGAATTGAAATCCAAAAACCAAAGATTGGGAAACACTGGTATAGATAAAAGCAAACCACAGGGGTCAGGATTTGCTGTTTTTGCCTCTTGTGGGTACATAAGCACTTTCTTGATATACATAGGCATCCTTTTGTCGCAGTCATTGATTCTATCTACTGTTTTAAATTTCACTTGACTGTGAAGTCATATAACCATGTGATTGGTGTTTTTTTTAGGGGGAGGGGGCTGTATCACAATGTCAAGTCATTTCTGATTATAGCACTCCTATAAATTAATGGTGACTACAGTGGCTCAAGTGGCTAAGACACTGACTGGGAAGCGGAAGGTCAGCAGTTCGATTCACGAGTACTGCAGGACGGAATGAGCTCCCGTCTTTTGTCCCAGCTCCTGCCAACCTAGCAGTTCGAAAGCAAGAAATTGCAACTAGATAAACAGGGACCACTTTGGTGGGAAGGTAAACAGTGTTCCGTGTGCTCCGGTGTCTAGTCATGCCTGCCACATGACCACGGAAACGTCTGCAGACGCAGACAGCGCTGACTCTTTGGCTATGAAACAGAGATGAGCACTGAACCCTAGAGTCAGATACGACTAGCTTTCAAGCAAGGGTGACCTTTACCTACATTTTCCTCTTTCTCCAGTACTTTTCTGCTTGTCTTTTCCAACAATCCTTGTCTTCTTTTGATATGCACAAACTATACAACCTTTAGTTTAGTCATTTTACCTTCTACTCAGAGATCAGACTCAACCTATCAACCTTTCCTTTTCGATGTACTGTATCTGTGAAATTGTCTTCCAAAAACCTTTTTTTTCCTTTTAGCTTTCTCCACTGTTAAAATTATCTGTGTAGCCCTCGTCTTCCTGTCTGAAATTTGATTAGGTAAAGGTTTCCTTTGCTCGAAAACCAGTCGTATCCGACTCTAGGGTTCAGTGCTCATTTCTGTTTCAAAGCCGAAGAGCCAGTGCTGTCTGCTTCTTCAGACGTTTCCGTGGTCATGTGGCAGCCATGACTAGACTCTGGATGATTGCTTGACCCTAATCTCTTCCTTCTCTTTTTACTGTTTATGTTGTTGGATGTTTAGTTCTTAAGGAAGATGCAGCAATTATGAGCATTCTCTGTACTACGTTTTTCAGACTCATGGGTGTAATGGAGGAAATACTCTACATATTTTCTCATAACTAAACTGAATAACCATCCTATTCTAATGAATATGATACGAAATCCCATTAAAAATTTCTGAGCATATTTTAACAAAATATGTTTTCTCTTTTTACCTAAAATTATAAGTCTGAGTCACCATTTGGCTGGGAAGTATGCCGAGGGTGAGAAGAATTTGGGGGTAGGGGGAATCTTGCAAACAATTCAAACCTTAATAATTACCTTACTTTCTTGTATAATCACATACCAGAACACCTTTTACTCTAAATAACTGGGCATTTTTGTGCACCAGTACTTTCTTTTTCTTGCCATTTCTTTATACCCACACTTTTTTCTTAGGCTTCAATCTAACCCCATTCTAGAATCCAACAGATTTCATTGATCTGAGGTTTGCTGATGGTCATTTCCTGTCTGAACGGATACTTTGCCATTTCTCAGAAGCACAAAGGCAAAGCTGCCAACCATAATACTTAGCATTATGGTCTTGTCATAAATTCAATCAAAATTAAGTCTGTTGGCCTGGCTGGGTGGCAGACTTTCAAGCAAAGATGTCCCTCTTGCAATTCTAACCAGCTTTCAATCTGCGCATGGACAGGCATGGAAACTTGCCGTCACCAAAAGAAGATCTTCTAGGCTGTTCAAAGAGGAATGAGCGATTCAATTACATGTGAGCTCTGCTCCTCCATCCCAATACTCAATTCCCACATATGCAGCCATCACAGAGTTTTCAGTATTAATTGTTAAAAGCAATTAGTTCCAGTTAGAGCAGTGTTTCCCAACATGGGACCCACACCTTACAGTGGAATTTCAATTCCCAGAAGCCTAAATCAGTACATTGGTTGATTTGATTTGATTTATTCGATTTGTATGCCACCCACTCAGCATACGCCGACTCAGGGTGGCTAACAAAAATCACAACATATCAAACATTACAGTACAATAAAATGTAACAATGCAATAAATATAAAAATACGATAAAATGTAACAGTGCAATAAAACGTAAAAGACCAACACATACATTGACAACTGTGGCAAACAGACCATCATCTCCTGAATCAGCCACCAGCCCTCCCCAGTTGTTACTCCTTCTGCAGGGTGGGTGGGTGAGGGGGCCAGGGGCCAGAGCAAGCAGTTTTTAAACAGGCACTGGCCCTCCCCAGCTGTTCCTCCTTCCTCAGGCAGGGTGGGTGAGGGTAGATGATCAGTGCTTGGGGAATTGACTTAGGCTTCTGAGAATTGAAATTCAAAAACCAAAGGTTGGGAAACACAAGAGTTGGAAGTACAAGGCACCCAAAGTAAGTAGTTACTGTTATTCTCAAAAGTAACTAAATAGATACCCCTTTCTTATTTAATGCAAAACATCAAACTCATCCAAGCAGTTGCTTCTGGTAGAAAGCACACACTCCTTCCCTTTGTGTCAGCATCTACAACAAAGCAAGAAGCACAGCAAGATCCAACAATTAAAACATGAATTCCCCCCCTCCACCATAGCGTAGCCACACTCCTTAACTATAAAACTAAGCAAAAGGTTAGTACTGTATTGTAAAAGGAATGAAGTTTGCAGAAATATTGTTGCTTAGCATAGTAAATCAATGGGGATTTGGTGATCAACTCCTCTATAAATTCTGTTAATTCAAATTAGCCTATTTTAGTTGCGACTTACTTTAGTATAGTAAGTTGCAACTAGTTTAGGCCACTTTGAATCAATGGAATGTAATAGAACTGATTCCAAATCTCCACTGATCCAGTGGGCCTACTCTGGTGCAACTTAATTTGCTAAGCAGCAGGATTTCAATCACTTAAGTTATTATTGTAATGCGGTTACATTTTCATTATTTCAAAATAATAATTTGTAAGTAGTTTTTAGAGCAAAAGCTGGCCATCAATGTCTCAATCAAACTATAGACTTGATATCCTCTTGCCAATTATCTCTTTGCGATTGTTCATTAGTTGATGTACAGCTCAAACTCAGTTCTTGAAAGAGATCAGCCCACAACTGTTGTGGGAACAGCCAACCAGCTTTGTTATAGCCTAGGTCTAAGCAGGCCCGTGCTGGCCATTTGGGATACAGGGACAAGTCCCGGTGCGCCCCAGTGACTGGTGCTCCCCAGAGGTGGGCAGATGTATGTCACTTGGCAGATACAATCCATGATGTCATGCAGTACCCCCCTAGGTGACACACCCTCTCTCCCTGTCCAGCATAGCCAGCATGTCTCTGGCTCTAAGTAATGTGTGTGTGGTGGGATCAGTGTTGAGCTGCTCTCAGTGTCCACCGGTGCCTGGGCACCGGCAGCGGAAATTTCCCCAGGCCACGCCCACTTGGCAGCCACACCCACCTCCCTTCCCCAGGCCATGATGTAGGGAGGCCAGGTGGGCGTGGTCAACAGAGTTAGCCACACCCACAGAGTTATCCATGATCATGGTGGGAGTAGTAATTTTTTTTGCAGACCATCACTGGGTGGGATTTGCTTCTCATGGCTGACACACATCAAACCAATCATTACTTTGCAAAATTAAATTTTGCAGTAGGCAAAGTGATGGGTTAGATTCCTTACAAGCCCAATTTAAAAGGATGGTTGTATACACGTGGATAGGACATGAGGCTATGTTTAATACAAGACTCGCTGTATACAGCAGAGTATACAGAGGGAGCAAAATGTCTACTTGTATGTATCAAACAAGGGCAATGCACTGAACTCATTGGTCTTCATGGGTCAGGAGCAATTAGCACTCAGATGGGGAACCACTAGATGATACCAAGGACCTCAGGATCCCACCAAAACCCTAAGAAAGTAGCTGCCTGTAAATGCTGACAATTCAGGGCAAGATGACCAGTGGTTTATCTCAATAATGGCCAGCTTCCTATGTTCTTAAGCTGGCCTCATCTTTCCATATTTCTCACTAGACTTCCACACCTATCCCATGGTTTGAGAACAAAGGTCCTATTACATTTGTCAAATCTTAGCCACAGTAATACTAAAATAGTAGCAAGTGTATGATTGTCAAGTAGGAAGATATTATTCTTTCTACTACCCTATATACTCAGTAAAAGTGTATTGTGAACCAGTTATCTTATTGCAAGGGAGAACAGCTCATTGCCTTGAGCTTACAGCTGTGAAGACCCCTTCACTTAATAGAATCCTGAAAACCCAAGCTCATTAAAACAACAACCCACAATCTTATAGTCGTCTAGTTCTCATTGCTCCACAACTACGACAGTTGTGGGTGTCAGCTCCCTGACCACTGTAATGGAGAACACTTTCCCTTCCCAGTAGTCTTTATTCTGGCTTCAGACTACAGCAGAGAGGGAGGGACATCACCTCAGTCCAACACAGTCCATTCTTTCTGATACTTTGCTGTGGCCCAAATATCCCCACTTCCCTCCCACCTACCCACACTCTGGCTCCCCTCCCTGGGCCTTCACTTTATTGTAGGAGGCCCACCACATGGAGACTTGGACATTCTTCCCAGATAGTAGACTTTGTCTTCTCCCCTCTGAGCCTGACCCACTAACAACTCTGCTCAGCAGGGTTGCCGGTTCGAAGATTGTGGTGACCAGAATTTTGAATACCCTTGTGATAAACCAAACTCAGTTCAGTCAAAAGGTCACCCATTCTGCTTTTCCTCTGTCTTGCTCCATGCCAATAATTGTGGAGGACAATGAGCTTTGTTCATTCAGTTCTGCTGCCTCTTCCAAAAATTTAATATCTTTAGAGAACACCAAGAGCTAGTTACAACTTGTTTTCTTGCCATTTCCCCTAAAACCCATTAGATCTGGTGCCAGATTTTGCAATAGTCAAAAGAAAATGTAACCCTGGTACAAATAAAAACTCCTGCTGGGTTAGACTAAATGAAGGCCCAGGCTCATGAAGGCTTTGAGCACATTTCTTTTCCAGA
Organism: Bradypodion pumilum; assembly: GCA_035047305.1. Classification (NCBI taxonomy): domain Eukaryota; kingdom Metazoa; phylum Chordata; class Lepidosauria; order Squamata; family Chamaeleonidae; genus Bradypodion; species Bradypodion pumilum. Next base: position 174,739,106 of record JAWDJD010000002.1, on the reverse strand, counting down.
TAACAATGCCAAGCATCCTTCAGCCAACTTGACCATACACAGCCAGAGAGATTATTGGCATTGAACTCCCATAAAAGGAACTTTTTATAAAAAAGATGCACCTATTCCCCCCCCCCCAAAAAAAAGAAGCCCAGAAGTGTTTATTGTCTGCAATTGTCAGGGCTGATCCAAGACATATTTGGTGCCTTTGCTGCCAAAAATTTTACTACCTGTTTGTTGTGTTCTAACAGTGTAACCTTCCACATGTGATATCAATGTATCTGAACCAATGTAACCTTGCCTATGAGTAACAATGTAACCTTCAGCTATATCACATAAACCCGGTAATAGGACGCGAGCTAATGACCACCAGCTGGCAGCAGCGAGCGTCCAAGCTCTCTTGGTTCAAACCCATCAAAGACCGCAGCGCGGGAATGTTTCCCGCCGCTACCTACACCTGGACAAGAAGGGCGTGACCAGCCATGACGTCACGCGGACCAGTAGCCAACGGGCTACCGTGGAGCCACATTCAAATACGTTACTACCATATATATAGAGCTGTTCGTCCGCCATTACCTCATGTTCCCTCTGTCCACCATGCAATAAACCTGAGTTAACCCAGCCTTTGGCTGTGCCTCGTGTCTTGACTCTCATACACTAAATTGGCGACGAAGGTGGGATAATGGATCCCCATGGAGCCAGGACACAGAGCGGGTTCAACATCACCAAACCGCAAGACTGGGAGCTTTTTGAGATGGACTTCCAGGCGGCACTGGTGGAACTCAAAGTCAAAGAAGACGACGAGGAAAGGAAGAGGGCCATCCTCACCCGCATGCTTGGGATGGAAACCAAGCGGACGCTGGTGGGCATTCTTGCACCGAAGAAGATGAGTGATTTCAAAGCCGGTGACATCATGAAACTGCTGCGTGAGCGTTTCCGACCCTCGAGGGCAATGTTTCCCGCTCGGAGCACGTTTTGGAGGCGAGTTCAAGCGCCGGACGAGTCGGTAGAAGCCTTCGTAACGGCTATGAGAGTAGCCGCCGCCCCCTGCAGATGGGACCACTTCCTAGAGATGGCCCTCAGGGACGGAGTGCTGTGTGGCCTGAAGGACAAGGAAGTACAGCGCAGCCTGATGAACAAGGAGCCACCACCCACACTGGAAGAGGTTGTAGAGGCCGCGGAAGCCGCGGAATCCACGAATGCTGGAGTGGATGAGATGCACAAGTGGCGTTAGTGGCGTCCGAGGGCCGGCAAAGCGGAAAACTCGTTGCACGGGAAGTCCGGTCAGTCGGTGCATGCAACCCAACCGACCTCGAAGTCGTCTTCAGAAAGCAGCGATGGCGAGGAGGTCCAGAAGGTCCGGAGAGGAGGGCGCCGCTGCGATGGTTGCGGAGCGGCCCATGAGCGCGTGAGGTGCCCATTCAGAAAAGCCGTGTGTTTCAACTGTGGACGTCGGGGACACATCGCCAAGGCGTGCAGGAAATGGAAAGAGGGCCGGAGACAGTCGCAAGACCGTTCAGCCAGACCGGACCGTCCAGCGAGGTCCAAAGATGGCGCCCGGACCACGAGGAAGCAGGACGGCGTGGGCCGCATCTCGGACGACAGCGAGGGCGACGCTCCTGTGTTCAGCGTATCTGCGGGACAGGCCCATTACTTCGTTGAGGTACTAGTACAAGGGACCCCTATTAGGATGGAAATTGACTCGGGGTCCTCCTATTCTATAATTCCCCAGAGGGAGTTCTTGAGGATCGACCCCCACATGCGGCCCAAGCTCAAAGCGTTGAGGGCCACACTACGGGACGTACAGGGGAACAGCATTCCAGTGTTGGGGGTCGGGACATTCCGGGTTCGGTTTAAGAGACATTCTGCGGAACTTCCCCTAGTGGTACTAAAAGGGGGAAGTTGTAGCCTTCTCGGAACACAGTGGTTTCAGCCCTTAGGTCTGTTCATAGGGGGGGTGCATGCCGTAGGCGAGGACCCAATACAAGCGGTGTGTGACGCACACCCCGCCGTTTTTAAAAGTGGACTGGGAAAGTTCAAGGGACCCCCTGTAGCCTTCGACTTAGACCCGGAGGTCCGCCCGATAAGACTTAAACCGCGCAGGGTACCGTTCGCGCTAAAGGACAAAATAGAGGCGGAACTGGACAAACTGGTGGGCCAAGGAATTCTTGTTCCTGTGGATTCCGCGGAGTGGGAGACTCCAATTGTAACAGCACTGAAGGCTAACGGGGAGGTGCGCATTTGCGCTGATTATAAGTGTACCATTAATAAGGCAATCCGCCCTAATGCATACCCGGTGCCAGTGGTCAGCCACCTTCTGGCCAGGCTGAATGGGGGAAAGTGTTTCGCTAAACTCGATTTAGCACAGGCCTACCAGCAACTCCCGGTAACCCCCGCCACAGCGGCGGCACAAACAATAGTCACACATAAGGGGGCGTTCCAGGTGTCGAGGTTACAGTTCGGCGTGAACTCGGCACCTGGCATTTTTCAGTCGCTAGTGGAACGCCTCCTGAAGGGGCTGGAGGGGGTGTTGCCATATTTTGATGACGTGTTGATAACGGGGGGGGAGTAAGGCCGAGCTGGCTCACAGATTGGATAAGGTCCTGACCGTGTTCGAGAAAGCGGGGCTGAGACTGAGAAAAGACAAATGTGTATTTTTCGAAACAGAGGTTGAGTTTTTAGGGTTCCGTGTCACGCCCGAGGGAATTAGGCCGTCCAAATCTAAGGTAGCCGCCATTAAGAAAGCCCCTCGCCCCACTTCCAATACCGAGCTACAGTCGTTTCTGGGGCTTCTCAATTTCTACCATACCTTCCTTCCACGGAAGGCGTCTGTTGCCGAGCCGCTCCATCGGTTACTTAAAAAAGAGGAAAAATGGCTGTGGGGTGACGAGCAAGAAAGAGCGTTCACAGAGTTAAAGCAACTCCTCACATCCGAGGCAATCCTGACTCATTTCGACCCCAAACGGCCCATAGTTTTAGTCTGCGATGCATCCCCGGTGGGGGTGGGGGCGGTGCTTTGCCACGTGTTGAACGACGGAAGGGAGGCCCCGATAGCGTTTTATTCAAGGTCCCTGTCCCAAGCAGAGCGGAATTACGCACAGACCGATAGGGAGGCACTAGCGATAGTAGCGGGAACCAAGAAATTTCACGATTTTCTGTATGGTCGGCCGTTCAAGATCGTTACTGATCACAAGCCCCTGTTAGGAATATTCACTGCAAATAAGCCCACGCCACAGATCCTGTCCCCGAGGATGCTGCGGTGGGCTATTTTTCTTAACGCATATCAACATGAGTTAGAATACCGGCCAGGGAAGGAAATCAGCCATGCAGACGCGCTCTCACGGTCGCCGTTACCCTTGTCGGACGACCAGAAGGCAGGGGTAAGAAGAGACCGCCAGGTATTGCTAATAGAGGTCTTGGAGTCACCCCCGATAGTACCGGCCGACATTGCCAGGGCGACCGGAAAGGATAGAACACTAGAGAAAGTATGCTCGTGGGTGCAGAAGGGGTGGCCGGCGTCATCCCCAGGCACGGAATTCGACCCATTTTTCCGAAAGCGGGTAGAGTTGTCTTTAGAGAGGGGGTGCCTTTTGTGGGGCCAACGGGTGGTGGTTCCTACGTCCCTGCGGCCGAAGGTGCTAAAGCTGTTGCACGTCAGCCACCCGGGAATCGTCCGTTCCAAGGCGTTGGCCCGGAGTTACTTCTGGTGGCCCCAGCTGGACGCCGACATAGAGCATATGGTTGGCACTTGTGAGGCATGTCAGTGCTCCCGACCGGAGGTGGCCCGCCTCCCGCATAGGGAATGGGACGCAGCAAGGGGACCGTGGTCCAGGGTGCACGTAGATTTTGCTGGCCCGTTCCGAGGAACCATGTTTCTCCTGGTGGTGGATGCATACTCAAAGTGGCTGGAGGTCATTCCGGTAAAGAGCACATCCTCCGCCACTACCATTCGCCAGCTAAGGAGGGTCTTTTCCACGTTCGGTTTACCCGACACTTTGGTCAGCGATAACGCCAGTTGCTTCACGTCCGCTGAGTTCGCAGCATTCATGGAAGCAAATGCAATTCGGCATGTCACATCCGCGCCGTTTCACCCGGCCACGAATGGCCAAGTGGAACGGTTGGTGCGCACAACAAAAGATGCGCTGCGGCGCATGGGCTCGGGAGATCTAAATCACCAAGTTTGTCAATTTCTATTAGCGTACAGAGTGACCCCCTTAGCGTCTGGATACTCGCCGGCTGAGCTGCTGATGCGGAGGAAACTGACCACGCTTTTGTCCAGGTTAGACCCGTCGAGGGTCGAGGACAAAGGGAAGAACATAGGTTTAGCGGTCTCGAAAGGTTTCGGCGTAGGCGATCCTGTACACTGCAGGAACTATGCCAACGCAGGCCCAGCCTGGGTACCAGGGACGATAGTAGAACAGACGGGGCCAGTGTCATATCGGGTGGAAACTAGCACCGGTCTCCTCTGGAGGAGGCACGCTGACCAACTGAGGCACCGAGTGAGTGAGGGGCCGATCAGTGGGGCTCAGCGACAGGATTCAGCGATAGGGTTCTCCCCCACCCGTTTAGCCCAAGGGGGAGACAGAGAGGGACACCAGTCCGAAGCCAGGAGGGAAAGCAGTGATCCCGACTCATATCCTTTTGATACCCCAGTCCTATCCGAGCCCGGGGGGAGGGAAAAGGAGTGTACGGACGCCGCTGCCGCTTCCCCCGAATCCGATTTTGATTTTGATTTTGCTAGCCGGGGGGTTTTTTTGGAGTGTTCCCCCACCCATCCAAGCGAGAAGAGGGGTTTTTCGTTAGCCCCTAGTGCCCCCGGTTCGTCCCAAACTAAGCACACACCTTCCAACAAAGCCGCAGAACCGCGGCAAACCACTAACAAGTCATCCTCTCCCGTTACAGGGCAGGCAGCCAGGGAGCAAGGAGGAGGGAGCGAAGCCAGGGCAGGGCAGCCCGCGCCGAGACCCCAGCGTGTTCGAAATAAGCCACCTTGGCTGAGAGACTTCGTCTCATCCTAGGGGGGAGGAGTGTTGTGTTCTAACAGTGTAACCTTCCACATGTGATATCAATGTATCTGAACCAATGTAACCTTGCCTATGAGTAACAATGTAACCTTCAGCTATATCACATAAACCCGGTAATAGGACGCGAGCTAATGACCACCAGCTGGCAGCAGCGAGCGTCCAAGCTCTCTTGGTTCAAACCCATCAAAGACCGCAGCGCGGGAATGTTTCCCGCCGCTACCTACACCTGGACAAGAAGGGCGTGACCAGCCATGACGTCACGCGGACCAGTAGCCAACGGGCTACCGTGGAGCCACATTCAAATACGTTACTACCATATATATAGAGCTGTTCGTCCGCCATTACCTCATGTTCCCTCTGTCCACCATGCAATAAACCTGAGTTAACCCAGCCTTTGGCTGTGCCTCGTGTCTTGACTCTCATACACTAAACTGTTCTTGGTGGTAAAATACAGCAATAAGAAATAAATAATTAGCAACTTGCCAGTGCCCTTTGGTGGCACCTTAGACCTGTTGCTTGAGACCCCTGTAACATTCCCCCTAATGGTAGGGCTTACTCTGGCAATTTGCACCCAGAAGCATAGGGCTGGATTAAGACAAGTTGAGGCCCTCAGGGCTATATCAGGTTTAGAAGGTCTCATTGAATTTCTAAAGAAGAAAAATGAATCGCATTAAGTATATGTACTGTATATGTTTTTGGTGCCCTCATAATCTTGAAATTTTAATTGTTCCATAGGTAGCCTGTACCTACATTTGACAGTGGAGAGTCACATGGCCTCTGACCATTAAAATGGCATATATAAGATGTAGCTTCTTCTTCTTCTTCTTCTTCTTCTGTGTCTTTCATGTGTTCAGACATGAAACTGCCAAAGTGAAGCCATCTTTTGGTGAGTTTATTCTACAGTTCCTCTGACCTGACCTAGTATGAGAAAGATTAGCCAGCAACAAAAGGTTGCTGTTACCAGGCTATGACTGATTGTGGTTCAATCTCTTTCTGTGTACTCTTAGTTGTATCTAATAGCCCTTGATAAACCTCTCGTAGTGGAAGGGTTTGTGGTCTGAGCAAGGAGAGGGGATGGGGCTCTTTTCTCAAATGGCAGGTTAAGGCACAGACCCCCTTTCTAGGACTGCAAGTTTCTGATACGAACCTATTTGTCACTATTTTAACCATTTTAAAAGTTCTCCAAATGTATGGTCTTTGCTAAGTCAATCCACGTTTCCCCCCCTAATAGCTGGTTTGTACCAGAGTTCATGCACAGAGGAAGTGCATGAACTCTGGGACAACCCAACTGTCACTGACCAATAGTACAGTGTTTGAAATGACCAGGTCTTCTTCCTTCTAAGACAAGAATTCTAATAAATGATGTAAAGATAAATAAGAGTGAGAATCTATGTATGTGCTCAGAAATAACTCCTATGGAATCCCATTAGACATAGTTCCATGTACATTTGTATAACACTTTAGCCCAGGGGTTCCCAACCTAAGGCCTGTGGACTGGATCCGGCCCATGGCACTACCCCTCCAAGAGCATTTGAGAAACAAAATGGTTGTCCCTTTGAAGCTGTTGGGACAAAATGGCTACCCCATCGTGCAGCGAAAAATGGCCATCCAGCCCTTGAAGCTGACTGAGAGAGTGTGACCTGGCCCCCAACTTGAAAAGTTTGGGAACCCCTGCTTTAGCCGAAAGAAAGCCTCTTTAGAGGACACACATCTGAAAAAGAGCAACAACTTGCTACAAAGTTGACCCACACACGGCAACTTTCTAATAGCAAATCAATTTTTAAACAGTTTCTAAGGCCACCCCCCCTCCCACACACAGAATTCCCTTGGTTTTCCTCTAGATTAGGGACACTCTTCTCTGTGCTAGACTAGTCTTGATAGATTTTTAAAAAAACAGAACAAAGATTAAACTGAGATCTCTACTTCTTCAAGGTTATTGATCCATCTCATTACAGTGAAAGAATAGCTACTGTATTGGCCTGGATGTGGGGAAGCTTTTTGCTAATTTTTCTTGGGATATACCACCAGATTGAAGAACCAAGATGATTTTTTTAAAAAAAGAAACTGGCCCAGTCAAACTGCCAGAGTTATTGTCCTAGAAGAAAAGAAAGGGGCAAAGAGCTTTAAATGCAAACAACTTCTAAGAGAAGACCTTAGAGCACGAATAATTTATTGCTCATGAAAAAAACTGAATTCCACTGACATGAAGGTACTGTGTTACATTTACGACTTGGAAAGCTGATAGCATGTTGTCAAAAGAATGGGATAGAAAAATAAAATAAGCTGTCTAGGGAAAAGACAGGAATGTTAAACTGAGTAAAATTTAATGCCCAAAAGAAAATCAGGATCCTGGGCAAGCCCTATTTTTGGAAAAGTTGAAGTGGGTTCCTAAGGCAGCCATTTTGCTCATACCTGTCAAGCACGACTCCGGAAAATACAGGACCTGCACAGAACCCTTCTGCACATGTGCAGAAGGGTTCTGCGCATACATGCATGTGCAGTACCTACTTTCCCCACTGGTCAAATTACGGGATGGCGGTGGGAAAGTAGAGGAAGAGGCGCGGAAATACAGGAAATCCCGGCCAATCTGGGATACTTGACCGGTAAGATTTTGCCCCTGGAAAAATTCTTGAAACATTCCTGGGTATTGGCTTTTGGGCACTAGCAACACACAATGCATTGGGCTTTGTTCTGTTTATTTTTGTGCAGACTGAACGGAACAAACTTAGAGAATCAGACGTGGTCCAACTCTGACATTTTATTGCTATAGAATTGGCCCATTATTCATTTCATATCTGATGGGAAGTCATACAGCTGCTTAAATTTTTATTATTCGATTACAACATTTATTTACAATAGCATCTTTATCAAGTTGTTGTGTTCTGTAAAGCAGTGCCTTTAACAATGTACCTTTGCCATGTGTTATCAATGTAACCTTTCTGTGTGCAACATTATAACCATCACCTGTATCAATGTATGCTTAATAAGGGGACGCGAGCTAGTGACCACCAGAGGGCAGTAGCGAGCGTCCAGCTCTAATGGATCATAGCCACCTGGATCAGCAGCGCGGGAAGATTCCCCGCAACCTCCTCACCTGGTCAAGAAGGGCGTGACCTCCTACGACGTCACGCAGGCAGCAACCAATAGTCTGTCAACGAGCCACATTCAAATGTATAGCCAGCTGTATATATTGAGCCACCCATCCGCCATTACCACATGTTCCTCCGGATCATCATGCAATAAACCTGTGTTAAGCCAACCCTTCGGCTGTTGTATTGTCTTTGGTCCCTTACACTAAATTGGCGACGAAGGTGGGATATGGCAGCCCACGGGACCAAGACATGCGCCGGTTTCGAAATCAAGAAACCGGGCGACTGGGAGATCTTCGAGATGGACTTCCAGGCCGCACTGATCGAGTCCGAAGTCACGGAAGAGGCGAAGAAAAGGGCCATCTTCACCAGAATGCTCGGACAAGAAACAAAAAGGACCTTGGTGGACCTGATTGCACCGAGGAAGGTGAGCGAATTCAAGGCCAAGGAACTCATGCAGTTGCTGCGTGAGCACGTCCGGCCCGCCACGGCGATGTTTCCCGCTCGGAGTGCGTTTTGGAGGCGAGTCCAAGCACCCGGGGAGACGGTCGCCGCGTTCGTGGCGGCCCTGCGGCTGGCGGCCGGCCCGTGCAAATGGGAGAACGTCGAAATCACCCTCCGAGACTGTGTGCTGTGTGGCCTGAACGACGCCGAGACCCAGCACATTAATGAACCAAGAGCCGCCTCCCACGCTGCAGGAGGTCGTCAGAGCGGCCCAGGCCGCAGAAGCTACGAAGGCCGGGGTCCAAGAACTCCAGGACTGGCGGCCAAAGTCGAGCAAAGCAGAGGCTCCGGTACATGCGGCCCGGCGAACTTCGAGGTCGTCTACAGAGAGCAGCGACGACGAGGACGTACAGAGGGTCCGGAAGGAGAGCCGGCGTTGCGACGGCTGTGGCGCGGCCCACGACCGCGTGAAATGCCCCTTCCGGAAGGCCGAGTGCCACAACTGCGGCCGCCGCGGGCACATCGCCAAGGTGTGCAGGAAGAAGCGCGAGTCCCGGAGGAGCTCCCCAGACCGCCCCGCGGGACGAGACCGCCCAGCGAAACCCAAAGACGGCGCCCAGGCCACGCGGAAGCAGGACGGCGTGGGCCGCATCGCCGACAGCAGCGAGGACGACGCCCCAGTGTTCAGCGTGTCTACGGGACACCCCCGCTACTTTGTTGAGGTACTAGTCCAAGGGGTGCCCATTAGGATGGAAATTGACTCGGGGTCCTCATATTCAATCATTTCCCAGAGGGAGTTTTTCGGAATTGCCCCCCAAAAGCGGCCCAAGCTCAAAGCATTGAGGGCCACGCTACGGGACGTGCAAGGGAACAGTATTCCAGTGTTGGGGGTTGGAGAATTTCAGGTCAAATTCAAGGAGCACGCCGCGTCCCTTCCCCTGGTCGTGCTCAAGGGAGGAAATTGCAGCCTCCTCGGGACTCAATGGTTCCAGCCCCTGGGGTTGTTCATTGGGGGGGGTGCATGCCGTGGGGATGCACGCTGTTGGGGCTGATCCAATTCAGGAGGTGTGCGAGGCGCACCCCGAAGTCTTCAAAATGGGACTGGGGAAATTCAAGGGGCCCCCAGTGACTTTCGACCTGGACCCGGAGGTCCGCCCTGTTCGACTAAAACCACGCCGGGTGCCGTTCGCACTCAAGGACAAGATAGAGGCGGAACTGGACAAATTGGTGGGTCAGGGGATTCTTGTGCCTGTAGATTCTGCGGAGTGGGAAACTCCAATTGTAACTGCTCTAAAGTCCAATGGGGAGGTCCGCATATGCGCCGACTACAAGTGCACCATCAACAAGGCGATCCGCCCGAATGCATATCCGGTGCCGGTAGTCAGCCATCTGCTGGCCAGGTTACACGGGGGGAAATGTTTTGCTAAGCTCGACTTAGCACAGGCCTACCAGCAGCTCACGGTGTCTCCGGCCGCAGCTGCTGCGCAGACCATAGTCACCCATAAGGGGGCGTTCCAGGTGACGCGCCTCCAATTCGGCGTGAATTCGGCGCCAGGAATTTTCCAGTCACTCGTGGAACGCCTCCTGAAGGGACTGGAGGGGGTGTTGCCTTATTTTGATGACGTGTTAATAACAGGGGGGAGTCGGGCTGAATTGGCCAAGAGGTTGGGGAAGGTCCTGACGATATTCGAAAAGGCGGGGCTGAGGTTGCGAAAGGACAAGTGCGTCTTCTTCGCAACCGAGGTTGAATTCCTAGGGTTTTGTGTGACTCCCGAGGGGATAAAACCATCCAAGTCTAAGGTGGCAGCCATCAAGAAAGCCCCCCGCCCCACCTCCAAGCCCGAGTTGCAGTCGTTCCTGGGGCTGCTCAACTTTTACCACTCCTTCCTTCCCCGGAAGGCAGCGGTGGCTGAACCGCTACACAGGCTGCTTAAGAAAGACCAGGCATGGAAGTGGGGCGATGACCAAGAAAGGGCATTTAGTGAGCTGAAAAACCTCCTGGCGTCCGACGCCATACTGACCCACTTCAACCCCAAACGCCCAGTAGTTCTGATCTGTGATGCATCTCCAGTGGGGGTGGGGGCAGTGCTGTGCCACGTGCTGGAGAACGGAAGGGAGGCCCCGATAGCATTTTACTCCAGGTCCCTGTCCCAAACAGAGAGAAACTACGCACAGACGGACAGGGAGGCATTAGCGATAGTCTCGGGAACGAAAAAATTTCACGATTTTCTGTATGGCCGCCCCTTCACCATCGTGACGGACCACAAACCCCTGCTAGGCATTTTTACCGCGGATAAGCCCACCCCTCAAATCCTGTCCCCAAGGATGCTCAGGTGGGCCATTTTTCTCAACGCGTATCAGCACGCGTTGGTCTACCGGCCCGGGAAAGAGATCAGCCATGCGGACGCCCTATCTAGGTCCCCCCTTCCCCTAACGCCCAGCCAGGTGAGCATGGGGGAGCGGGACCATCAGGTTCTCATGATAGAGGTGCTGGATTCGCCCCCCGTAGTGCCCGCCGACATTGCCAAAGCGACAGAGAAAGACAAAACGTTAGCGACAGTAAGCTCCTGGCTACAGAAAGGGTGGCCCGCATCCTCCCCAGCGGAGGAGTTTGCTCCATTTTTCAGAAAAAAGCTAGAACTGTCCCTAGAGAGGGGGTGTCTCTTGTGGGGGCAGCGGGTGGTGATTCCCACTTCCCTTCGGCCGCGGGTGCTCAAACTGCTTCACGTCAGCCACCCCGGCATCGTGCGATCCAAGGCGCTGGCCCGGAGTTACTTCTGGTGGCCCCAGCTAGACGCCGACATTGAGCACATGGTCGGCACTTGTGAAAGTTGCCAATGCTCCAGACCGGAGGAGGCCCGCCTTCCCCACAGGGAATGGGACGCGGCTAAGGGGCCGTGGTCCCGGGTGCACATTGATTTCGCGGGCCCGTTCAGAGGCACCCTGTTCCTCCTTGTAGTGGACGCTTTCTCCAAATGGTTGGAGGTTATCCCAGTCACGAGCACCTCCTCGGCCCAGACCATTAGACATTTGCGGAGGCTCTTTTCCACGTTCGGCATACCCGACACGTTAATTAGCGACAACGCTAGTTGTTTCACATCCTCCGAGTTTAAGGCATTCATGGAAATTAACGCAGTTCGGCATATCACCTCTGCCCCTTTTCACCCGGCCACCAACGGCCAAGTAGAGCGCCTCGTCCGCACCACGAAGGACGCGTTGCGGCGCATGGGCCCAGGGGATTTGAACCTACAAGTGTGTCAGTTTCTGCTAGGGTACAGGGTGACCCCGTTGGCATCAGGATACTCCCCCGCAGAGCTTTTAATGCGCAGGAAGCTGACCACCATCCTTACTAGGCTAGACCCCACGAGGGTAGAGGACAAAGGGAGGAACATTGGGCTAGAGGCCACGAAGAGTTTCAGTGTAGGCGCCCCCGTGCATTGCAGGAATTACGCCAGCACGGGCCCGGCCTGGGTTCCGGGCGTAGTTGTGGAGCAAACCGGCCCCGTGTCGTACCGCGTGGAAACCAGCACAGGGCTCCTGTGGCGGCGGCACGCGGACCAGCTCCGACGCAGGGTCTCCGATGAGCAGGGCACTGATCAGGCAGGAAATAAGTCAGCGTTAGGGTTCTCCCCCACCCGTTCAGCCCAAGGGGGAGGAGAAGGGGACCGTGGGCCCCCACCAAGGGGGGAGGAGGATGTCTTCATAGATACCCTGGGGGATCTTTCCGGGGAGGAAGAACCCGACCCCATACATATCTCGCGGAAAGTCCCCACAAATGCGGGTACCCCTACCAAGTTAGATTTTGATTTCCAGAACCGGGGGGGGGGTTTCGGAGTGGTCCCCCACCCGTCCAAGCGAGAAGAGGGGTTTTTCGTTAGCCCCAACGGCCCCCGGTCTCCCCACAATGGAGTTTTTCCCTTCCCCTAAGACCGCCAGACAGCGGCAAGCCACTAACGAGTCTCCCTCTCCCATTTCAGGACAAGGGACCAGGGAACAAAGAAGCAATAACGCCCCCGGGGGGGGCAGCCCTCTTCACGGCCCACACGCACACGCAACAAGCCATCTTGGCTGAGAGACTTCGTCTCATCCTAGGGGGGAGGGATGTTGTGTTCTGTAAAGCAGTGCCTTTAACAATGTACCTTTGCCATGTGTTATCAATGTAACCTTTCTGTGTGCAACATTATAACCATCACCTTATCAATGTATGCTTAATAAGGGGACGCGAGCTAGTGACCACCAGAGGGCAGTAGCGAGCGTCCAGCTCTAATGGATCATAGCCACCTGGATCAGCAGCGCGGGAAGATTCCCCGCGACCTCCTCACCTGGTCAAGAAGGGCGTGACCTCCTACGATGTCACGCAGGCAGCAACCAATAGTCTGTCAACGAGCCACATTCAAATGTATAGCCAGCTGTATATATTGAGCCACCCATCCGCCATTACCACATGTTCCTCCGGATCATCATGCAATAAACCTGTGTTAAGCCAACCCTTCGGCTGTTGTATTGTCTTTGGTCCCTTACACTAAACAAGTGAAGGCTGTTTTCCTGAGCCTTCTATATATGACATACCTGTCATTCTATTACAGTGGTGGCGAACCTATGGCATGCATGCCAGAGTTGACACTCGGAGCCCTCTCGGTGGGCATCCATGCAGTCACCCCAGCACAGAGTTTGCCCTGCCCTCTGCACAGCAGCCCAATGGGAGCGCTTCCTCACTCCCCCAGTAAAGAGTTTCCCCCACCCCTCTGCCCAAAAGAATAGAATAGAATAGAATAGAATCCTTTATTGGCCAAGTGTGCTATAACACACCAGGAATTTGTCTTTGGTACATATGGTCCCCCTAACGATAAAATGCAATAAAACACACCATTTAGTTATTCAGCAAGTTGATAGCATTTGGAAAGAAACTATCCTGGTATCTGGTTGTTCTAGTATGAAGTGCTCTGAAACGTCGTTTTGACGGTAGAAGCTGGAGCACGTTATTGCTGGGATATGTGGAGTCTTTGTATATTTTCTCTGCTCTCTTTTTGGCTCGTGTAATATATAGATCTTCAATAGAAGGTAGATTAACAGCAATATTTTTTTCTGCAGTTCTGATTACTCGTTGGTGTCTGTTTATGTCTTGTTTAGATGCAGAACCAAACCAGACAATTATAGAGGTGCTGATGATAGACTCTATAATCCCTCTGTAAAATTGAATCAGCAGCTCTTTAGGCAACTTAAGCTTCCTGAGTTGAAACAGAAAAAACAGTCTCTGTTGCGCTTTCTTAATGATGTTCCTAATGTTAGATGACCATTTTAAGTCTTCTTCCCTCCCCTGTTGCTGTGTTGGCACTTTGTGATAAATAAGTGGGTTTTGGGTTGCATTTTGGGCACTCGGTCTCTAAAAGGTTTGCCATCACTGTTCTATTACATACTTTAAATCGGAACTTGGTAGCTAACTGATAAGAATATTGGACAGTGTGCTCTGCGTTTGATTCATATCCTCATTAGTATCTAACATTCATAATGGTTGATTATGAAGGTTTATTCCAGAATTCTCACCAGATATTGAGGGTAATTTGACAAAATAGCACTTTCAGGAAGGTAGAAATATGGCCTCCTCCCTCTTGTGTCATGAATATTCTTTCTTAGTCCCTCTTCATTCTGATTTTTCAAATCTACTGCTGTCCAAGCAGAAATTATTCCTTCTGATTTCTAATTTTCTGGAGACCACATGGGTGATACAAGCCAATCAGGGAGACAAATGGCCTGTAGGATGTCACGATGCTGCATAGTTAATCAGACCTTTTTATGTGGCAAAGCCACTGAGAGCAAGCAAAGCCAATTAGACTTTGCTTTTGTGGCAAGGGTGTTTAGAGCAAGAAAAGCCAACTAAGATGAAGTGAATACTTCCAAATCTTCTCTCCCTCCCTCCCTCCCTCCCTCCCTCTCTCTCTCTCTCTCTCTCACACACACACACACACACACACACACACACACACACACACACACACACACACACACACACACACACACAAGATTGCATTTGGATACTTTGTACAGTATATATATTTGAGAAGACCCTTGTGGCTTGTCCTGCATAGGATAAGTTCCTTTGCCTATTTCTGTGTCATTTTAGCAGGAACTATTGACTTTTTCTGGCATGCGGCAAGAAAAGCAAATGCATCTTCTCTTGATGTTTCCATCAATTTGTGAAACTCGGCACCAGTTCTTGAGTGAAGTCATAATACAGACAATCCCAAAGCTCAGGCAGAACACTTATTTACTACTAGCACAGCAGCAGTAGCCAACATCCCTGGAGAGTGGCGTAAATGTTAAAACTAGTATTGTAATTCTAGGATTTTTATTAGCTTTTACAATATGCTCCTCCTCATAAAATTTCCCAACCGCACTGGAAGGATCAATATGGAAATGAAATTGCCTTCCTTCCACTTTGCTCACCCAGCCCACCTGCCTTTGTTATTGTTGAGTCGCATAGTTGAGTCCGACCCTTTACAACTCCATGGACCATCGCATGCCAGGCACCCGTATCCTCCACCATCCTCCTCAACTTGCCCAAACTCTGTGCCCTTCAAAGCAGATGACTTCCCACCGTTCCCCACATGATCAGTGGTACAATCTGCACTTTGACCACCAGGTGTCAGTGTGGTTGCAGAGCATTACAACACAAAGGTAAGTCCCACAACTGGGTTATTTCCTGTAGACAGGTTTTCGTTATTTCAGCAGTCCTGCGCCAATTGTTTATATCTCTATTCACAGGCATCTTCTTAGTTTGGCAGATTGTGTTTAAGGCAAAAGTATTAGACTGCTACGTTCGAAACTGTGCTTCTCTCCTTATACGTGATATCCATTCCCAGACTTGTCAATTAACCTACAATGGAAGATTCCAGAGCAATCTGGACAATGTGTAATTGGCTCCTGCCTCGAATGCAACATTAGTCAGAAGGTCACTGACCCATGAGTTACTTTAGACTGGAATGTCTTCTCTTGCCATCAAGGCAGTCTTTCACGGAAAGTCAGAAGAGCGTTAAGGAAGCTGGCAAGACCTGGTCGGCCAGCTTTTATCTCCTCTGTGAATAAACAGGCAGAGGGCTTAGGTTTCCTGAGCTATCAATCCAGCATCTTTTGCATGGCCAAAGAGCAAGGTTTTAAAATGGAGGAGCCTGCACGGCACTTTTGGAGAAAAAAAAATCCTTCTTGGAAGCATTTGAGATCCGCAAAGCCTAATCCCTCTGCTTGTTTACCATGGAGTATATCCCACTGGCTTCAATGAAGCTTGCTTTGAATAAACATACCTGAGGACTGCATTTTGCAAATGGTATTGCAAACATACAATTTTATGTTTCCTTGTGGTGACGCAGGTGGGGAGAGAATTTGCCCGTGGTGGGGAGAGAATTTGCCGGGACAGGCATGCATGTGCACACCGCTGCTCAATGCCCATACCTTAAAGGGAAACACCAGCTCAGCATTTTCCCTTTCTGTTCCTCTCGCCAGTCTCCGCTCTGCTCCGTGGGAGAAAATCTGAAGCACTTCGGGCAGCTCTGGCATTTTCTCCTGAAGCTGCCCGAAGATGTTCGGACTTTCTCCCACAGAGCAGAGCAGAGACTGGCAAGAGGAAGCAAAATGGAAAATGCTGAGGTGGTGTTTCCCTTTAAGGTATGGTCTTTGAGCAGCAGCACATGCTTGTCCGTCCCGGTAAATTCTCTCCCCACCACGGGGCTGACCCCTATGGATGATTTGGTTCAGCCCAATGAGTGGAGCCCTTCCTGCAGAAATATGTTGAAAGTCCACCTTAACCAGGGGTTCCCAACCTTTTCAAGTCGGGGGCCATGTCACGCTCTCTCGGTCAGCTTCAAGGGCCAGATGGCCATTTTACCCTGCCTGCACAATGGGGGTAGCCATTTTGTCCCAACAACTCCAAAGGGGTGGCCATTTTGTTTCTTGAATGCCCTTGGAGGGGTGGGGGCCACATGAACTGGCACCGTGGGCTGGATCCGGTCCACGGGCCTTAGGTTGTGAACCCCTGTTGTGTCCTAAAGCCTGTGCCTTTAAACAATGTACCTATCCATGTGTATCCAATGTAACCTCTTCTATGTGTAACAATGTAACCTCCAGCTGAATCACTGTAACCTTAATAGGACGCGAGCTAGTGACCACTAGATGGCAATAGCGAGCGTCCAAGCTCATTGGTCCAAGACTCACCTAGAACAACAGCGCGGGAAGATTCCCGCCACTACCTTCACCTGGACAAGAAGGGCGTGACCTGCAATGACGTCACGCGGACAGTAGCCAATAGGCTATCAAGGAGCCACATTCAAATGTATAGCCACTGTATATATTGAGCTGTTCGTCCGCCATTACCTCATGTTCCCTCTGACCAGCATGTAATAAAGTTGTGTTAAGCCAGCTCTTCGGCTGTCCTGGTGTCTTTGGTCCCATACACTAAAACCCCTGATCTAAACCAAGGTGCCAAGGGCCTTATCTTCCTTTGGGGGACCAAAAGCTCCCATCTCTCCAGCTCTCTCAGTCTTTCTAACACAAATCATAAATCACAGCCACTTATTGTGATTTCCCCACCTGTTGGGCTGAGCCAAGTAGCCCATAGGGGTTACACAGGCATAGTATCAAATTTGGTCTGGAGAGTCCCAGGTTCAAATTTCATTCAGCCATGATGTTTACTGTGTGGTTCTGGGCTTTCAGCCGACCTCCAAAAGCTGAAGTGAGGATAAAAGGGAAGAATCTTGCATGTCAGCTTGAATTCCCTGAAGGAAAAAAATAAGATAAAATTGTGAAAATAATAACAACAGGTAGGTGCCTCTATAATTTGAAACTGAACTAATTGAGCTAATCTAGCACAGTGGTATGAAAAGCAAATACTAAGTGCAGATACGTGGTGATACTAAATGCTAAAGTAATAAATTAAGCGACCTCCAGCCATTAGCACATGACAAATAATACCTCTAAAAATGTTAAGCTTGATTTAGAATCATAGGCCAGAATCCTAGTGGTAGTTTATACATGGGGAAGTGAAACTGCACAAGTTCTGGTAGGAAATTGCTTGCTAACTAATGAAGTGCTGTTTGCATTTCACACTACATCAGTACTTACATTGGTTCCACTGATTCACTGGTCTCCTTTAGTTTGAACAGCCTCCTGAAACAAAAGACCATTCTGTGTTGGGAGTACAGTATGTAGTTGCACAACAAACTACAGTTCTGGTCACCATACCTCCAGAAGATAATTTTATGGAACTAAAAAAAGTGCAGAGGAGGGCAACCAGAATGATTAGGGGACTGGAATACCTTCCTTACCATCTGAGGCTGCAACGGTTGGGCCTCTTCACTCTTGAACAACAGCATCTAAGAGGTGACCTGATTGAAGTTTATAAAATCATGCACAGTGTGGACAAAGTAGGTAAGGAAAACTGTTCCCCCTATCGCACAACACTAGAACTAAGGGACACTCCATGAAACTTTTGGGTGCTAGTTCTCAAACAAATAAGAGAAAGTACTTTTTCACCTAGAGGATCACTGGTCTATGGAACTCCCTGCCAAATGAAGTGGTGACAGCTGTCAGTCTTGACAGCTTCAAGAAAGGATTAGACAAGTTCATGGAGGACAAGGGTATCAATGGCTATAATTATGGATACCTAAGGACAACCTCCGGGTAGGAGAGATAGGCAGGATATCTCTCAATGCCATTTCCAGGGAATCCTAAGCAGGTGAAGGCATCTGCTTGAGAATACCGTGAAGCAAATGGTGAGCCACTGTGTGAGACAGAATGCTGGACTGGATGGGCTGTGGCCTTTTCCAGCAAGGCTGTTCTTATGTTAACAAAAGTAGGGCAATAGTTAATTGTTTGAACATCACGCCAGGTCTTGTCTCTTAGATGTGTTGTGGGGGGGGGGGGGGGGGGAAACAATATCTAAGAGACAAGGCCTGGCTGAAGATCATGCCATGAACTTTTGGGACTTTCCTTTATAATTTTCCTACCCTATCCACAAGAAATTGATGCATGCCTGAGGAAGTGATCTTGAATCATGAAAGCTCACACAATGTTTAATTTTTTAAAAGTGATTCTCAACCGTTTCAAATCGGAGGCTGGGTCACACACTCCCTCAAACAGTTGGTGGACCAGACGCTGCCACCGGAATTGGCTGCGGACTCATTTACGGCTGTCGCAAATGCGTTTATGATGGCTGTAAATTAGTCCACAGCTGATTCTGGCAGCGGAGGCAGTGGTGGTGGCAGCAGCTGGATTGAGGCTAAATTATTTGGCACCTTTAGTGTCTGTTCCAGGAGACATAGAAGGAGTCGCAGTATGGACTAACACAGTTTTATTGGTTGATGATCAGAACGAACATGTGGTAATGGCAGAGGTATCTCACATTATATACAGTGGTACAACACATTTGAACTTGGCTGCATGGTAGCTCATTGGCCGCTACCGGCGTGATGTCATCCGGGTCACGCCCATCTTCGGTGGTGGATCAGTAGTAGTTGTTTGCTGCGGGAAGTTCCCGCGGCTGCAGGTGATTTGAGGAATGATGACCATGTGAGTTGAACACTCGCAGCTGCCCTCTATAGGCAGCTTGCTCGCGTTCCTTTAACAGCTGGGTTACATTGTGATTGTGGCTGGGTTACATTCATACATTTCTTAAAGCAACATTGTACATTCATATGAAGCAGCATTGTACATACACAACATCCCTCCCCCCTAGGATGGGACGAAGTCCCTCAACCATTGTGGCTTGCCGCACGTGCGCCTGGGGCGAGCGGCCGCTTGGCTTAATACAGGGGAGCCTGGCTCTGCGGAATCCTGTCCTGCAATGGAAAGGGGGGACTCGTTAGTGGCTCGGTGTGGGCTCTGTGGTAACCTTGCATTGGGGGAAGGGAATGGAATGAACAGTTGGGAAGTGAATTCCTGCCTACCGCTTGAGGAGCTAGGCGTCCCCCCCAGCACGAATCTCGGGACCGACGAAGAGACCCTCGTGGTCTCGCCACCCCCCGTTCCCTGCCTGGGAGTTCCGGGGACTGCGGTGGGTGGGCTCCCCCCCGATGCCTGCCTTGGGGGTGTTGGCCTCCGGGGAGCTGGAGCTATGGTATATTCTAACACGAAAGGACTGGGGGGACTGGAGGTACCAGGGGCTGAACTGAAACCCCTCTTTTCGCTAGGACGGGTGGGGGACCACTCCGCTACACCCCCCTGGTACCGTAACTCATAATCATCAAACTGATCCCTCTCTTTCAAAGTATCCTCCTCTGTGGCTGAGAACCGAGGATATGCCTTTGTATCCCCGGTTTCCGCCGTGTCTCCCCCTTGGGTAATGCGGGTGGGGGAGGACCCTAACGCTGAATCCCCTTCACTAGTGACCCGCCTTCTGAGTTGGTCGGCGTGCCTCCTCCATAGTAGACCCGAGCTAGTCGCAACCCTGTAGGACACTGGTCCCGTCTGCTCGATGACTGTCCCTGGGACCTACGCCGGCCCTGACGCCGCGTAGTTCCTGCAGTGAACCGGGTCCCCTGCCGAAAAACTTTTGGCGCTCCCCCCCCTATATTTATGTTTCTCCCTTCATCCTCCACCCTGGACGGATCCATCCGGTCAAAAAGTGTTACCAGACGCCTCCTCATGAGGAGTTCGGCTGGGGAAAATCCTGAAGCTAAGGGGGTTGTCCTGTAGCAGATGAGGAACTGGCACAAATGCAGGTTCAACTCACCGGGACCCATGCGCCGCAGTGCGTCTTTCGTAGTGCGCACTTGGCGCTCTACCTGACCATTTGTGGCGGGGTGAAACGGGGCAGCGGTGATGTGCCTGATGGCGTTCCGCTCAATAAACGTCTTGAACTCTGCAGACGTGAAGGTACTAGCGTTATCGCTAACAAGGACGTCTGGCAGGCCGAAACAGGCAAAAAGCTTGCGCAACTGCTTGATGGTTGCGGCGGAGGAGGTGCTGTTCATAGGGATTACCTCCAACCACTTGGAATAGGAGTCGACTACCAATAGAAACATGGACCCGCGAAAAGGGCCAGCGAAGTCAACATGGATCTGGGACCATGGCCCGCGGGCCGTATCCCATTCCCTATGGGGCAACCGGGACTCCTCGGGCCGAGAGCCCTGGCAGCTCTCGCACGTGCCCACTAAACGCTCTATGTCCCCGTCTATCTGGGGCCACCAAAAGAAACTCCTGGCCAGAGCTTTGGAGCGCACGATCCCGGGGTGACTGGTGTGCAATAGTCTCAGTACCTTGGCCCTCAGCTTCTCTGGGATAACTACTCGCTGGCCCCAGAGTAAGCAGCCCCTTTCCAGCGACAGCTCTACTCTGCGCCTAAAAATGGTCTGAACTCTTCATCGGGGGGAGTCGTGGGCCAGCCCTTCCTAACCCAGGAACTAACTTGGGCCAGCATCTTGTCGGCCGCCGTGGCTTTGGCGAGGTCGGCCGGGACAATGGGGGGTGAGTCGAGAGACTCGATCAGTAGGACTTGGTGATCCTGCTCTACCTCGCATGTGGGGTCCCCTACACTTGGGAGGGAAGATCGGGACAGTGCGTCCGCATGGGAGATCTCCTTCCCTGGGCGATAGACCAGCTCATACTGGTAGGCGTTGAGGAAAATGGCCCAACGCAGCATTCTGGGGGATAGTATTTGCGGTGTGGGTTTGCCGGTAGTGAAGATCCCCAAAAGTGGTTTGTGATCGGTCACTACCGTAAACTTGCGGCCGTATAAAAAGTCATGGAACTTTTTCGTTCCGGCGATGATGGCTAGGGCCTCCCTATCAGTTTGCGCGTAATTGCGCTCGGCCTTTGAGAGGGACCTAGAGTAGTACGCTACTGGGGCTTCTCTCCCGCTTTCCAACACGTGGCACAGGACTGCCCCCACCCCCACTGGGGACGCATCACAGACTAAAACCACTGGTTTTTTCGGGTCGAAATGGGTCAGGACAGCGTCCGAAGACAGGAGTGACTTAAGCTCTTTGAATGCTCTCTCCTGCCTGTCCCCCCACCGCCAAGCCGCGTCCTTTTTGAGCAGCGCGTGCAGTGGCTCCGCGACCGATGCCTTCCGAGGCAGGAAGGTATGATAAAAATTCAGGAGCCCTAGAAATGACTGTAGCTCCGGTTTTGCGGTGGGGCGAGGGGCGTTCTTCACAGCTGCAACTTTGACTCAGAGGGTTTGATCCCATCCGGGGTTACCTTAAAACCTAGAAACTCAACCTCCCTCGCAAAGAATATGCATTTGTCCCTCCTCAGTCGAAAGCCTGCCCTCTCGAACACTGAAAGGACCCCATCTAGCCTCTTTGCCAACTCTAATTCGCTCCCCGCCGTTATCAACATGTCGTCGAAGTATGGGAGGACGCCTGGAAGCCCCTTTAAAAGGCGTTCCACGAGGGATTGGAAAATTCCAGGGGCCAAATTCACGCCAAACTGAAGGCGCGTTACCTTAAACGCCCCCTTGTGTGTCACTATCGTTTGCGCGGCGGCAGCAGCCGGGGTTACAGAGAGCTGCTGATATGCCTGAGCCAGATCTAACTTGGCGAAACACTTCCCCCCATGTAACGTGGCCAGCAAGTGGCTGACCACGGGCACTGGATACGCATTTGGCCGAATGGCCTTGTTAATGGTACATTTATAGTCTGCACAAATCCTGACTTCCCCGTTCGACTTAAGGGCTGTAACAATCGGCGTTTCCCACTCCGCCGAGTCAACTGGAACCAAAATCCCCTGCCCCACCAATTTGTCCAGTTCCGCCTCGATCTTGTCCTTTAGGGCGAAAGGCACCCTCCTTGGTTTGAGGCGGATGGGCCGGATTTCTGGGTCCAGCTCGAAGGAAACCGGGGGCCCCTTGTATTTCCCGAGCCCCTTCTTGAAAATGTCCGGGTGCGCGTTGCACACGTCCCGCATTGGGTCAGTCTCGATGGCGTTAATGCCGGACAGTTCGATTCCCAGGGGAGCAAACCACTGCGTTCCCAAAAGGCAGCACCTCCCCCCTTTGAGGACCACTAAGGGCAGTTTCTCAGAGTAGCCCTTGAACTTCACCTTGAAATTTCCCACCCCCAACACCGGGATCCCATTTCCCTGCACGTCCCGAAGGTGTGACCTCATGGCCCGCAGTTTGGGCCGCTTGTCTGGGGGAATACGCATGAACTCTTTTTGGGACAGGATGGAATAAGATGACCCCGAGTCTATCTCCATCCTCACTGGGACCCCTTGCAACAGTACCTCTACGAAAAACCGCCGGTGCTCCAGGCCCACGCGGTTCACGCCTTCCTCATCGTAGCTGGCTGCGACCTTCCTGGTGCCGGCCGCCTTCCGTTGGTGCGTCTGGGGATGGCTGGAACTCCTCTTGTCCTCGACTCACCCGCGCCTGCAAACTCGGCCGATGTGCCCCTTTCGGCCGCAGTTGTGACACTCGGCCTTTCGAAACGGGCACCTTGTGCGGTCATGGGACGCCCCACAACCGTCGCAACGGCGGTCCTGCCATTCTCGGGACTGCCGCTTCTCACCACGCTTCTTGATCCTCTGGACGTCGTCGTCCTCGCTGGAGTAGGGGTCCGCTGTCGTGGACGACTCCTCGGACGACGTTGGTGTGCCGGCGGGCGGCTTGGGGGCCCGCCAGGCCGCCTTCGCTGGTGTCCGCCGGGCCGCCTGTACTGGTGACTTGGCCCTCTCGGACGCGGCCCCTCGGGACTTGAACAGTCTCACCCCGCTTCTGGCCTCCTCGGCTGCTTGGGCCTCCCGCAGTACCTCGTTGAACGTGAGGCGTTGGTCGCGGGTCATCAGCCTCCTCTGCAGCTCCTCGTCCCTCAGACCACACAACATGCGGTCACGGAGGGCCTGATCCAGGTCATCCCACTGGCAGTGGACCGCTGCAAGCCTGAGGGCCGCCGAGTAGGCGGACACGGATTCGCCCGGTCGCTGGTCTCGCCTGTGGAACGTGACCCGTGCTGGGAAGATCGAGACGGGTGGCTGGAAATGCTCACCCAGTCTCTCCAGGATACGGTCGATGGGGACCTCGTCTACCTTCCTGGGGGCCACCAGGGTCATCAGGATCCGCAGCGTGGCTGGCCCCACTTGGGCCAGGAAATGGGAGCGCATCTTCGCGTCGTCGTCAATGCCCGCTGCTTCCACCGCGTGCCGAAACTGGCACTCGTAGAGCTCCCATTGTTCGGGCTCGCTCACATCGAACTGGTACGCCTTGACCTTGGGATTCGCCATCGATCCCACCTTCGTCGCCAGTTTAGTGTCTGTTCCAGGAGACATAGAAGGAGTCGCAGTATGGACTAACACAGGTTTATTGGTTGATGATCAGAACGAACATGTGGTAATGGCAGAGGTATCTCACATTATATACAGTGGTACAACACATTTGAACTTGGCTGCATGGTAGCTCATTGGCCGCTACTGGCGTGACGTCATCCGGGTCACGCCCATCTTCGGTGGTGGATCAGTAGTAGTTGTTTGCTGCGGGAAGTTCCCGCGGCTGCAGGTGATTTGAGGAATGATGACCATGTGAGTTGAACACTCGCAGCTGCCCTCTATAGGCAGCTTGCTCGCGTTCCTTTAACAGCTGGGTTACATTGTGATTGTGGCTGGGTTACATTCATACATTTCTTAAAGCAACATTGTACATTCATATGAAGCAGCATTGTACATACACAACAGCACCGCAGGCTGGATCCGGCCCACGGGCTGTAGGTTGAGAATCCCTGCTATAAAAGTATCACCTTCCTCCTGCATTTATTTTGTGTATGGATCACATGGCTGTCCTTGTTTATGTGTTACTCTAGTGTTACGCAGTGGGCACAGAGCTGGGCGGGCTGTGGAGAAAGGTGGAGGACAGGGGTGCCTGTAGGTCAATGGTCCATAGGGTCGCAAAGGGTTAGAATTAACTGTGCAACTGAACAACAACAACAAAAGTGTCTAATCAAGAACTACCAGAATTTGTGACAATGTGCAGCTCCTCCTTTAATGGGAAGTTGCGAAGTTTCCAATGCCATGAAAGGCTAAAACTGTGAAGGTGTACTTTGCTGCTGAGGCTCGAGGCTGCTATTATTCTTTGGATCTGGTGGAGTTTTAGGAATTACTTCTATTGCTGTCATCAGCACGTCCATCATACAGCTAAAACGATTAGTGGCTTCCAGTCTACCATTAGTGGCCAGGTTATCCTGCTATGGTAATAGAGTAGACCATACTGCCAGCAACTCAATGCTGAGTGTTAGGCGGTGGTTAATTAACCTGGCCACCCTCAGGACTAGCAACCTTCAGCAGCAAAGTCCACAAGGAAGGGTGATGGTCCCCAAGTGGATCCATCTTGATGGAGGGCAGAAGCTTTATCAATACTGGCCTGGGGCTGTTGAGGACTTTGTGTGCCAAAAGGGCTTAGTATCAGAAAGTGACTCACAGAGCTGGATCAGTGGTACGGGTGTCACACTGCAATGCAGAAGGTTGGGGAAGATCACTGTGTTGTTTTGTTCCCGAGATAATCTTCATGGCTGAAAGTCAAATGTTTATGTTTATGTTTATGTTTAATTGGATTTATACCCCGCTCCACTCAGCCCAAAAGGCCAACTCAGAGCGGCTTACAACACAATAATATAAGTACAATTACAACAAAAAATTAATATACATACAATTAACATACAATTATAACAATATAATAATACAAAAATACAATATAATCATAACACATCAAAATATAAACATAATATAACAGCATGAAAATACAATAGGAAAACAATAGTAATACAATACAATAAATTACACAATGAGTTATACAATAGACATTTAATTACACAGTCCCTCGGCTACTAATCCCATGGCCCGCACATTATTGAACGGAGCCAAAGAAGAAGACAACCCGGCCCCAACACAGCCGAGGCCAGGAAATGGACCAGCAACTCTGGCGGTGCGGCTTTGAATGTCCCGCCGCAACAACGCCAGTCAGCTGTGCTCCCACCTCCCCCACCGACGGGGTGGGGGAGGGAGCCGTGGTGGACTGGCAGGTGCCGCTCGTTCCACCGGCCGGCTGCCGGTCGAAAGCCCCGCCGGGCTTGGTGGAGGCTGGGGCGGCTTTTGAGGGCGATGGAAAGCCCTCAGGTGCCGCTCGTTCCACCAGCCGGCTGCCGGTCGAAAGCCCCGCCAGGCTTGGTGGAGGCTGGGGCGGCTTTTGAGGGCGATGGAAAGCCCTCAGGTGCCGCTCGTTCCACCGGCCGGCTGCCGGTCGAAATCCCCGCCGGGCTTGGTGGAAGCTGGGGCGGCTTTTGAGGGCGATGGAAAGCCCTCAGGTGCCGCTCGTTCCACCGGCCGGCTGCCGGTGGAAAGCCCCGCCGGGCTTGGTGGAAGCTGGGGCGGCTTTTGAGGGCGATGGAAAGCCCTCAGGTGCCGCTCGTTCCACCGGCCGGCTGCCGGTCGAAAGCCCCGCCGGGCTTGGTGGAAGCTGGGGCGGCTTTTGAGGGCGATGGAAAGCCCTCAGGTGCCGCTCGTTCCACCGGCCGGCTGCCGGTCGAAATCCCCGCCGGGCTTGGTGGAAGCTGGGGCGGCTTTTGAGGGCGATGGAAAGCCCTCAGGTGCCGCTCGTTCCACCGGCCGGCTGCCGGTGGAAAGCCCCGCCGGGCTTGGTGGAAGCTGGGGCGGCTTTTGAGGGCGATGGAAAGCCCTCAGGTGCCGCTCGTTCCACCGGCCGGCTGCCGGTCGAAAGCCCCGCCGGGCTTGGTGGAAGCTGGGGCGGCTTTTGAGGGCGATGGAAAGCCCTCAGGTGCCGCTCGTTCCACCGGCCGGCTGCCGGTCGAAATCCCCGCCGGGCTTGGTGGAAGCTGGGGCGGCTTTTGAGGGCGATGGAAAGCCCTCAGGTGCCGCTCGTTCCACCGGCCGGCTGCCGGTCGAAATCCCCGCCGGGCTTGGTGGAAGCTGGGGCGGCTTTTGAGGGCGATGGAAAGCCCTCAGGTGCCGTTCGTTCCACCGGCCGGCTGCCGGTCGAAATCCCCGCCGGGCTTGGTGGAAGCTGGGGCGGCTTTTGAGGGCGATGGAAAGCCCTCAGGTGCCGCTCGTTCCACCGGCCGGCTGCCGGTGGAAAGCCCCGCCGGGCTTGGTGGAAGCTGGGGCGGCTTTTGAGGGCGATGGAAAGCCCTCAGGTGCCACTCGTTCCACCGGCCTCAGTCTCCCACAGCCCTTCAGTGCGCAGAGGGTGCTAAGAATCTCCAGGTCAGCCATAAAAGTCTGTACCTGGAATATCAGGAGTATTTATGAAAAAGGAAAGATTTATAATGTAGTAAAGGAGATGAAGAGACTGAATGTTGATATAATGGGAATTAGTAAGACAAGGTGGCCAGGGATGGGCCAATGCAGTGTGTCAGAGTACATGGCCCATTACTCAGGAAACAATGAAAACATCACTGGAATGGAGTTTGGGTGATCCTGAGCAAAGCGATAAAAACACAATGCTTAGTGTGATACCATTTTCAGATAGGATCATTATGATAAAACTTAAAGGCAAACCTTTCAACATGAATGTCATACAAGTCTATGCACCAACTGCAAACAAATTGAATGAAGAGATTGAGGAGTTTTATGATCAACTCAAAGCTGTACTGAAGTATACAAAAATAAATGAAGTTACCATGATTTTAGGATATTTTAATGCTAAAGTTGGACAGGGTAAAGAGAATGATATAGTTGGACTATATGGCTTTGGAATAAGGAACGAGAGAGGAAACCGCCTTGTACAGTCCTACAGAAAAGAAGATCTAGCGACCACCAACACAAGTTTTAAGATGCCACCTAGACAACTTTACACTTGCAAGTCCTCTGCTGATAGTCCAAATAATATTGTCAGAAATCAAATAGGCTCTGCTCTTATAAACAGAAGGTTTTGTAACAGCATCTTCTCAGCAAAGACCTATCCTGGAGCAGATACTTAATCAGACCATAATCCATTAATATATTGTCACCACCTAAAATTGCGTAAAATTGTAACTAAAACAATGAAAACTGGTTTTGATGTCAATGTCCTTAAGGACAAAGAATGTAGAACAGCAGCGAAAGAGATAATGAGAGAGGAGTTAGAGAAAATGAGAAAACATCAAGGGGAAAGATGTGTAGAAGAGAAAAGGGGGATAATAAAAGAAATAATCCAGAAAATTAGACAGAAACATCTTTACAGACAAAAACCAAACCATAAGAATGCAAGCGCGGCGCCAAAATGGCCGCCGCGCCCTTTGCGGGCCCCCCCCCACAGGACAGAGAATCCGGGTAGTTAGGGGCGTGGCCAGCTCCCTTATAAAAGGGGTGGCCACGAGGCAGCCGCGCTGCCATTTTGCCTCAGCGACGGAGCGGAGAAGTTTTTCCCCCTGCGCCTCCGTCGCTCGTTGGTATTGCCGGGAAGCCTTTTGGGTCGATTTTGCTTAGCTAGCTTCCCTTTTTTGCTCGAGATGCCTTCCAAAAAGAAGGCTGCTGCGAATTCAGCACGGGCTGTTAGGAGGCGCAACCCAGGTCGGAGGACCGTGGTGCCGCCTCCTCAACAGCCACCTTTGCCATCCCCGGCCGGGGCTAGTGGCTTGGGGTCTATCGCCCCTTGGCCCGTTCAGAGTGCGGGCGCGGAGGGCGCTCCGGCCCGCGGCCCGCGAGCGGTGGACACCGCTCCTCCTTCCGCCCAACCCGTTGGGCCGACTACTTCTGGGCCGCAGCCTCTCCCGGGGCCCTCTAGCCTTGGGGGGTGGCCCGGTGCCCCGCCTTGGCAGGTTTCCTCACCAGCCCTACCGGGCTTCGGCCCTGGCCAATGGCCATATATGGGCCATGGGGTGCAGGGAACTGTCCCCATGCAAGGGTCAGGTGGGCCGGCCGGCTCTTTACCCATGGTTACTGTAGACACCTTACTGGCCCGTATTGCGGCCTTAGAGGAGTCTTTGGCCCGGGCCAGTCAGTCAGGTGCCCCTTTCGGGGTACCTTTTGAGGCGCTATCGGCAGCAGGACAACGGCCGGCGGGGAGGGTTGAGCTGCTGCAGGCGGGTGGCGCGGCTCCGGCCACTGCCTCGCAGCTCCCCAGCCAGCAACCTGGCGCGGGTCAAGCCCCGGTGATGAGCTCTACATCGGTCGTGAGCTCCGACGCCCTCAGTGGGCCGGAACCCCCGTTGGGGGCGGCCCGCGGGGGTGCAGCATGTGAGTATATGGTGCAAACGAGTACATCCACACACATTCCCAATATAGGGGGGACCTTTCAGTGGCCTTGGCCTCGCGCGGGTGGTGCAGGGGCTACGCCGCTGGCGACCCACCCGGCGACAACTACTGCCACCATGCCCGCTGGGGCGGGCCTTGGTTCTTACACTGCTGGGAACGTACTTGGGGTGGCAGGGTTAACTCAGGCCCCTTTGGGTAGGCCAGCTATCCCCTTTTCGGCTTTGCCGACGGCAGGGTATTCCTTGCCATTGGGTGATCACTTGGCTCAGGCTACCAGAGAAAAGATATGGCGAGGGGAGTACGTGGATATCTTCTCACTCCTGAACAGAGAGCCCACTAAGGAAGAAAGGGAGGGTCAGGATGAGAAGGACAAGGAGCAGGCACGCCGCCGTAAGCCGCCGCGTACCTGGGCTAACTGGCTCCCCGCTTATTTGATATACATGGCGGTGTATTTGAGGGCGCGGCCGGATCTAGCTATTCCCATGGTCCAATATTTGGACAACATATACAGGGCGATGGTAGATTTCCCGGGCCCCTCATGGCTAGCATATGATGAGGAATTCCGTATGAGGATTCCCCTGCACCCCGAGATGAGATGGGATGAGCCGTGCCAGAGACTGTGGCTCTTGTATATGACACCCACACGTCCTGCCCCGGGGGATAGATACCATTGTGGACATGCGGTCCAGCGAGCAGCTCCAGCGCAGGTTACCCGCCAAATGGCGGGGCAGGGGGTTCCAGCCCGCCTGCTGTGCTGGACTTTCTCGTCCAATGGTTCCTGCAGTCGGAAGAACTGCAGGTATAAGCACGAGTGTCCCACATGTTCTGGTCCCCATGCAGCCTCTGCTTGTCCCAAGCCTGGGGGGGTGCGAGGCAGAGGGAGGGGTGGACAGTGGGCTGGCAAGCCTGCCACGGATGGAACTAGTTCTCCGAAAGGCCCCCTCCCCAATTAAGGTGGACATGCTGGAGCGCTGGCTCGCATCGTACCCAAGGGGAGAGGACAGGGAGTACCTCATCCAAGGTTTTAAGCAGGGATTTCGTATCCCTTTTATGGGTGATAGATCTCCTCAGGATGCTCCCAACCTTTTATCCCTCAGAGGAAGGGAGGAGGTAGCCGAGGCCAGCATTAAAAAGGAGTTAGACGCGGGCAGGGTCGCCGGCCCTTTTCCCGCACCCCCTTTTCCCAACCTTAAGGTTTCACCATTGGGTTTGGTTCCTAAAAAGTCCCTAGGTGAGTTTCGCCTTATTCATCATTTGTCCTACCCAGCCGGCCGATCGGTCAACGATGCGATACCTGACGACCTTTGTTCGGTCAGGTATACATCGTTCGACCATGCGCTGCGCATGGTGCGCTCGTGTGGCCCGGGTGCCTTGCTGGCCAAGTGCGACATTAAGTCAGCTTTTCGCCTCTTGCCGGTGCACCCGGGCGACTTTTAATTGCTGGGTTTTAAGTTTAGAGGGGAGTATTATTTTGATAAGGCCATGCCTTTTGGCTGCTCCATATCATGCTCGGCTTTCGAGCGTTTTAGTACCTTCCTAGAGTGGGCTTTCGTCCGCAGGTCAGGGTCCCGGTCTGTAGCCCATTACCTGGATGACTTTTTATTCGGGGGTGAACGGGGCTGGGACACGTGTGCACGTCTCCTCAATACATTTCAGACGCTAATGCAGGAACTGGGTGTCCCTTTAGCGCCCGAAAAGACCGAGGGCCCGTCGACCAAACTAGTATTCCTGGGGGTTGAGATTGATACAGTAGTACAGGCTTCTAGGTTACCGGGTGATAAGGTGTCCAGGATAGTGACCCTTATCTCGGAATTGCTGGCTAAGCGTAAGGCATCCCTGAGGGAACTGCAGGTGCTACATGGGCACCTCAATTTTGCCTGCAGGGTGGTCGCACCGGGCAGGGCTTTCGCCCGGCGCTTATGCGACGCCATGGCAGGGTTATCCAGGCCCCACCACAGAGTCAGGCTTACCCGGGGTATCAGGGCAGACATGTTTGTCTGGTTGCAATTCCTGAGGGAGTTTAATGGGGTCTCATTTTGGAGGTCTGACCTCCTGGCATCCCCCAATTTCCAGATCCAGTCTGATGCCTCAGGATCCCTGGGTTATGGGATGTACTTCAATGGGAAGTGGGCCTATGGTGGGTGGCCACCGGCATGGGCAGGCACAGGTCGCCTGCGGGATCTCACATACCTGGAATTTTTTCCCATTCTGGGGGCTTTGATGCTATGGGGCGAACAGTGGGCTAATTCGGTGGTGCATTTCTGGTGCGACAATGCTGCCGTTGTGCACATTGTCAATGCACAGACTTCTAAATCGCCCAGGGTCATGGATCTAGTGCGCCATTTTGTGCTGCGCTGCCTGCGCCTCAACGTCTTGTTCAGGGCCAGGCATGTCCCAGGGGTTAATAACGATATTGCTGACGCTTTGTCCCGCCTGCAGATCTCCCGGTTCCGCGCCTTGGCCCCGGATGCGGAGGAATTTCCCTCGCCACTCCCGGACGAGATGTGGACTATTGGCAAGGAGAGGTGAACCGGGCGATTGGCCTGTCACTAGCGCCACGCACGCGTAAGGCGTATCAACAAGCATTCAATTTGTATAGGGCTTTTGCTACTCGATTTCAATGGCCAGAGACCTGGCCCATCCCGGTGGACCATGTTCTGCGGTTCATGGTTCACCTGCATGCACAGGGCCTTGCACCTCGCACCATAGCATCCAAGCTCTCGGCGTTGGCTTTTATGGCCAAAGTAGGGGGTCATGTGGATACCACCTCTGACTTCCGTGTGAGACACGTTTTGGAGGGGTGGGTGCACGAGCGCGGGCGTCGCCCGGATGACCGGCACCCTATTTCCCCAGGGGTTCTTACCCAGTTGGCCCGGGGCTGGCCAGGCCTCTGTTTTGATCATTATGAGGCAGCCCTTTTTCATGCAGCCACAACGGTGGCATTTTTTGGAGCGCTCCGCATCAGCGAACTCGTGATGCTGTCTAAGGCGGATGCAAGTGGTAGGGCACTGGAACTCGGAGATGTATATGTTGCCAAAGACTGGGCCCAGTTGAGGATTCGCTCCTCCAAAACAGATCAGCATGGCGTAGGCAGTGGAGTAAGACTGCTACGGTGTTCTTTGGCAGACATCTGTCCGGTTGGTGCCCTACAGGACTACCTGGCACTGCGTGGCTGGCACCACGGCCCGTTTTTCTGTCACCAAGATGGGTCTCTCCTTACTAAATTTCAGTTTTGGAAGGTGACAGCCAGAGCCCTCACCAGGGTGGGACTACCAGGTGCCCGTTATGGCACACATTCGTTCCGTATTGGCGCAGCCTCTACAGCAGCTGCTTTTGGGTACTCTGGGGCTGACATACGTAGCATGGGGAGGTGGGGCTCACAATGTTTTCAGTTTTATGTGCGCCCACTCCCGCCATGAGTACCAATCCAGTCACCTTACCTTCCTTTTTCTCAATTTTCTTACAGACCCTGGGTGTCGTATTACACCGGTGACAGTATGGCTGGTGGGCCACAGCTATGTGCTCAGGGCAGCGCGTTACGCTGCGGCGACAGAGTGGACCCCGACTGGGACTGGGTGACCACGCCAGTCTCTCATGGCACGGTAAGCCTGGGATGTTATGGCGGGAGCTGCGGCCTTTCCTTTTTTCTGGCCTGGGGGCTGACCCGCCTGACATTCTAATCATCCACTTGGGGGGCAATGATTTGGGCCAGGTCACCGGCTTATCGCTCAAGCATGCGATTTGCGAGGACCTCGCCTACTTGCATTATGTCTGGCCTGCCACAGCCCTGGTTTGGTCGGACATTGTTCCGCGCCACTCTTACAGAGGGGGCGTTAACCTCCTGGCCCTTGACCGAGCTAGGCGCGCGGTCAATAAGGCAGTGGCGCGGTTTCTCACCACCAGGGCTTGGGGACGGGTTAGTCATCACCCCGATATTAGTCTACAAAATTGTGACTTGTATGCAGGGGATGGGGTCCATCTGTCGCGAGGAGGTATGGACCTCCTGTTGGGTGACTGGCGAGCAGGCCTGTTGACCGAGCTGACGGTCTGGGGGGGGGCGTCAGGTCTTCTGTGAAGCCCCTCCGTGTGGCGGGTAGCACTGGTAAGGTAAACAGTATGACCCACAAGTATCCGGCAGGTTCGCAATTGACTGGACAACACTAGACAGGAATAAAGTAGTTAAACGTTGTCCGGTCAACGACGAATCAGGCGATGGGGTGATGATGATTGCTAACCAGCATGCATCACCCCTGTGATTTCACGGATACGCGTCAGAGGGTGGGGTCATGAGTTAGTTATTGACTACGGTCAACAATTTGTTTGTTGTTAACAAACAAATTGATACAATTTGATACATTGTAACCAATTGCCGTTGGCAATTTTGGGGTGGTACCTTACCAGTGTTACTTCGGCCTGCTTGCCTTAGGAATTATGATTGGTCGTTTTACCAATACAAATTTATAATTCGGACTAGGGCATTGAATCAATAAATGTGGCCCTTTGCTGTTATCCACTTTCAATGTTGTCTGTGTCCGTTATTGGGGGGGTGCGCCTGCAATAAGGAATGGATGACAGATGACATACTCAATTTAATGAAAATAAGAAGGACCTATAAGAATCAGGACAAGGAAAAATATAATGATCTACAGAGGATGATTAGGCACAAAATAAGAGCTGCAAAGGAAGCTTATATGGCTGACAGATGCACTGATATAGAGGACTACTAAAATAGGCACAATTTTTTCAACATACATAAAAAGATCAGGGAAATTACTGGCAGAAGACAACAGAAGACACGTGCATTGTTAAAGGACAAGGATGGAAATCTTGCAGTGGAAATAAGATCAATGTATGGAAAGAATACATAGGAGAGCATTTAGTGATGAAAGAGGTGAACAGTTTATCATAAATGGACCACCAATACTGGAGTGAGGTTGTAAGAGATTTGCAAAGATCCAAAGTTGGGAAAGCAAGAGGGCTAGATGACATCCCAGTAGAAATTTTGAAACTTCTATCTGAAGTTAACATTAAAAAATTGACAGACCTTTTTAACACCATTTATGACACAGGGATCCTTCCAAGCAGTTGCTATCAACCTTTGTTACACTGCTGAAGAAACCAAATGTGATGTCCTGTGAGGGGTACAGAACGATTAGCCTCATGAGTCATGCTCTTAAGGTCTTCTTGAAAATCATCCATAGTAGAGTTTACAAGAAGTCCGAAGAAAGCACAGGTGAAACACAATTTGGCTTCTGGAATTCCATGGGCACCAGAGAGGCATTGTTTACAATGCATACAAAGATGTAGAGACATGTGATGTACACGCATGTTTTATAGATTATGCAAAAGCCTTTGACAGATACCAGCATGAGAAGATGATCACAGCACTGAAAAAAAATAGTTGTAGATGATAAAGATATCAGAATCATCACCAGAGACGGGGCTGTGGTTCCTCACTGGTTAAGAAGCTCACCTTGTTACCTGGAAGACTGGCAAGTCAACAGTTTGGGACCCGGGTACTGCATGATGGATTGAGCACCCATCTCTGTCCCAGCTCTTGGAGATGAAAGGAGCCTCATTTGGGTGTTCCATGAGTGGAATTTCTTCTGCAAAAATCCTTTCAACTCAGAAAAATTTCTTGCATGAAATTATTATTATTGGAATCAGACAGCTCAAGTTAGAGTTGAAGAGCAGTTGACAGAGCAGGTTCAAATTCGCAGAGGTGTGTGACAAGGCTGTTTGTTGTCCCCAACACTATTTAATATATATTCAGATAATATCTTTTTCAGAAGCACTGAACATGTGCATTAAAATTAATGGGGAATACCTAAATAACATCCAATATGCTGATGACACAGTGTTGTTGGCCACAAACCTTGCAGATCTTCACCTGATGCTGGATTAAATTAGAGCAGGGGTGCCCAAACTATGGCCAGTGGGCCACATCAGGCACCCAATGCCAATTCATCAGGTTCACAATGCCCTCGCTGCTCCCGGAAGTGGATGGGGAACGCGCCCACCAATGCACATCTGGAACCACTTCCAGGAGTGGCAAAACCACTTCTGGGAGTGGCACGGATGCATTTGTGCATGCACAGAGATGTCCGGAACCACTTCCAGGAGTGGTGCGGATGCAATTGCACATGTGCAGAGACATTCGGAACCACTTCTGGGAGTGGCAAAACTACTTTTGGGAGTGGTGGAACCACTTCTGGGAGTGGCACAGATGCATTTGCTCATGTGCAAATGCGTCCGGAACCACTCCCGGAAGTGTTTCCTGATGCACATGCACAAACGTGCCTAATTCCAGGGGTGTGGTCAGGCCTGCTCAGCTGTTCTGGGGTCTGGTCAAGCCTTCGGTGCAAAAAGTTTGGGCACCCCTGAATTAGAGCTTCAAGTGCAGAAATTGTTGGATTGGGGCCACGAAGTGGCCCTTAGGGTCCCGGAGGAGACTGGTCAAGGAATGACACGAGGCAAGATGGAGCAAAGACCAGTGGTTTATTGTGGGGAAAACATCAGCATATATAGGAATTCAAGGCAACGGTGATAGAATCGTCATCTGACAGAAAAATCACATCACCCATTTACCCGGGTTAATGGGGAATCTCTCTTGGGGAAGTTAATTAACTAGGGCAAACACTGACAGGGGAAATCCATTGTTTGGGGTTTACACCAGGGTAAATATGGCCACTATTTGCACCAAGGATTAGGCTTAACTGCGAGTGAGTAATTGCCTAATACGTAACGGAGTTTAGTGATTTGCTTCTCTCAGCGGAATCGCTGGTCAGGTCAGATGTGGGTGAATCAACCCTTATGATTATTAATCTGTTCCCCAATTTCCCTACTGGCAAGGGCCAGTGACCAGGAACCTCCTTCGCCGGTGTAACCTCTGCCAGAGGCAGTTTGTGCCAATTGTGCATGCGGAATCCGCATCCCCCCCTTTTCTGTTATTTATGGACCTGACAGGCGACCCTGCGTAAGATGGGCATTAGCTGCTGTACGGGAACGATGCTTCGGGGTTCCCTCCACGGGGGGCATCTCGATAGCAGCGAGGGAATACATTGCATGAAACAGAATCCTGCTATGCTTAGTATTACCACCCCCGCAATCACCTTGAGCGTTGTCTGGAGCCACCCCCATGGGAGCCATGACCACAAGGAATCCCACCACCCCCATGAAGAATCCTCCTTGATGTTCTTGACTAGGGTGTGGAGGTCCGTGAGCTGGCTCTGCACTTTACGGGTGTTGTCGGTGAGATTAAAGCAACACATGCTGTGGACAGATTCGCAACCCAAATGATGTAACAACAGGAGGTAGTCGATAGCTGCTCGATTGTCTAGGATGGCATGGTGAAGTTCTGCCTGCTCCTGGTTGAGCAGCGCTATCGCTGAGGAGGTATGGTTAATGGCCTTTGCTAATCCGCAAGCCAATTGACCAATTCTCCGAGCGTTGCCGACGGCTAAGCCTGGCACGCCAAGTATGCTGACTGCCAGCGAGACGTATTCAGCTGGACTCAGAACCCTAATGTTGCTATCACATGAGCTGTCTAACTGGGTGGCACGAGTCCGCCGTATGGGTGCTGAAACATTTGTGCTTGGAGCTATCATATCCCTAGTGGGGAGTAACAATGTCAAGTGACTGATACAACATATGGAATCTGATACATTTGCGGGAATGTAGTTCCAAGTGTACTGATTGCATGTAAAGAACCAACCTGAAGGTAAGGTAACATGAGCATACATTGCGCCAAGTGTCTGTGGGTTATTACAAGTCCAGTTGCCGCGGCCAACGTCAAGGCAGCGGCGCCGAGTTCGGCCGGCTGCAGAGCAGCCGGTCATTCGAGCACAAGTAGAGTTCAGGCTGACCGCCACTCGAGGGGTGTGGAGAGTGGCTGCATCAGCCGGCAAAATCATAGTTAGCCGCATTTCCCAGCGGGCATATTCTGAGGAGCTTGCTGGGAGGTATGGGCTGAAAATCCGTTTCACTAGCCAGTCGCCATCCCTGGGGTGCGTGCCTGGAGTGTGGCACACTGGGATGAGACAGGTGCTCAGAATTGAGGCAGAACCAATGTCCTGCTTCAGGCAAAAATCGGACTGGTTGACGAGACCCGCCAACCTTTCCCATATGTTGTAGTGCATCCGGGCAGAGAGATCTCCGCCTGGCATCAAATCATTGGCCTTTAGTGAGGCTGCCTGAACGCCTCCCCCCGCAAGTAGGGAGAGGGTCAGGATGATGGTGACTGCCATGGTGTTGGCGGTAATCAGGGGAAAAACTGCAGACGCGATGTTCTCCAGCATTGGCTCCCATTCCTCGCGCCGGATGATGTCCTCGGCCTCACGGCAAAGGATCTTGACCATCCCCCAGGTGACCTTCGGCTCCGTCCGCTGTCGCCGCTTCTTCTGCCGGTCCCCTCGGTCAGGGTGAGGTCCTCCATCTCCGGGATCGGACTCGGGTCGGCCTGGGTCCACGCCATGTGGTTCCAAGTGAGGCTTAACGCACCGAGCTGGAATCCAAACGACACCTGTAGGAGACATAACTGCAGCATACCCTCTTCCCCAGGTTACGAGTGGCGCCAGGCCCCTCCAGGAAGGGTCCGGTGGCACCCGGTACCGAACCAGCGGTCGCGGGAGAGCTTCCGAACGGCGGAAGTGTTTCTCCTGCGGCGTGCAATCGGAAAAAACATTAAGGTGATTGTACGTGAACAACACCTTGTTCAGACAATGCTGTGCCTGACCCTGTGACTTGGGGAGGGCTGGTGGCTCCCCCCTTTCTGTTTGTTTGTCAATGTAGGACTTGAGTGTCCGATTGACTCGTTCCACAATCGCTTGCCCCTACGGGTTGTAAGGAACGCCAAAGGTATGCTTGATGTCCCAGGTGGCCATAAAGTTAGCCAACTGCCTAGAGCTGTAGGACGGGGCGTTATTGGTTTTCATGTGCCGAGGTTTGCCCATCGCCGCGAACCAGGCTAGGAGGTGCTGCTCCATGTGGGAAGCAGTCTCCCCTTTTTGCGCTGTGGCCCAAACGAATTGCGAGAAAGTATAAATGCAGACATGCATGTACTACCATCTGCCAAACTGCGGGACATGTGTGACGTCCATTTGCCACACCTGGTTAGCCTCTGTCCCTCATGGGTTGACCCCCCATGAGGGCCTCCCCGGTGCCCCTGCACAATGCTGACAAGAGCGAACTATGCCTTGGGCTTGAGAAAGTGGCAGGTTAAACTGTCTGGCTTTGGCATTCTGATGAAAGAATGCATGACTCTGAATTGGAGTAGTGAAAACACCTAACACTGATCGTTGCTGAATTTCCTTTGCGTCCGCGTCCGCTCTGCTATTGCCCGCGGAGATTGGACCCGGTAGGTCCTGGTGACTTCGGATGTGGGCAATATAGAGCGCTTCCGTGCATTTCCGCAAGTGAAATTGAGCTGTGAGGAACAAATTCAGCAAATTTTTGTCTATCGCGGGAGTGATGTATGCTCCCGGCAGACTGTGAAGCAGATTCCTAACATACTGACTGTCAGTAATAATGTTGAGGCGCTCTTTGGCGAAGGTGCGCAAAGCAAGGTTCACTGCTGCCAACTCTGCCCACTGCGCGGACTTCTGTGGAAGAGTTAGAAGCGTGCGCCAAGCCTGGCCCTCCTGCCAAGTCAAGACGCCATATGTGCGACCCCCATCTGTAAAAACTGTTCTGGCCCCCTGAAGTGGAACCAGCAGGATCAATTCGTACAAGGTGATTGTCTGCGTTTGAAGCGAGACAAGTCTGGGGTCCTTTGGCAAGTGGTGTGCCAAGCATCCGGTGAATCCCTCCAAGGCAATTGGAAGCTAGTCACCGAGCTGCATCA
Source organism: Bradypodion pumilum (assembly GCA_035047305.1). Lineage (NCBI taxonomy): Eukaryota > Metazoa > Chordata > Lepidosauria > Squamata > Chamaeleonidae > Bradypodion > Bradypodion pumilum. The sequence continues at coordinate 174,700,563 of JAWDJD010000002.1, read as the reverse complement.
GCTGCTGAATTTGTTCCTTGGTGAACGGGACCACGATTTTAGCTAAGTCATGCCCTGAAATGTCCCTAGCTCTCAGCCTCCCGCGGCAGACCACCGCGGAGACCAGCTCTTGGGGAGGAACGATATTTCGGGAAGAGGTATTTGGTAAATACACCCATTCCACGATACTCGCTCCTAGGGCCGAGTCCACTCCTAGGGCTCCGGTGAACATGGATCTGGCCCGAACGATGTACAAGTTCAGGATCGGGGCATATGGCCCCTGAGCAATCCTGTCCACCCACCTTTGACTGAGAATTTGGTTGACTTTCTCGAGAGCCAAGCGTGCTTCTCGAGGAATTTGTATCCGGTCTGCCGGCTGCTTACCTAGCGTTAGCAGCGAGAAGAGCGGTTTTAAGAGATCCGTATCCAATCTGAAATACGGTCTGGCCCAATTAATGTTACCTAAAACTTGCTGCGATTCTACCAAGGTGACTGAGTCTTTTAAGTTGATCTGGGGCAAAACGGGTGCTGCGAAGGAGCGGAGAAGCCGATGACCCAAGTATGAGAAGGGCTCGGTTCTCTGCACTTTCTCTGGGGCAATGAGTAACCCTTTCTCCCCCAGGCTGGCCTGGAGGTCTGTAAACATTTCGCTGCCGAGTTGCGGCACTGCGACCAAGATATCGTCCATGAAATGGCATACTAAAGCTGTGGGATGAAGGTTTCAAAACTTTGCCAGTGCGTTGTGAACATAAATTTGGCACAGGGTGGGCGAATTGAGCATCCCCTGTGGCAAGAATTTCCACGCGTAACGCTGCGTGGGTTCGCTGTGGTTCACAACCGGCACCGTAAAGGCGAACCTTTCCCAGTCCCTGGGGTCTAAGGGAATGGTGTAAAAGCAATCCTTTAGGTCTACGACCAGGATCTCCCAACCCTCGGGAATCATATTTGGATTTGGGATGCCGCATTGGAGCGGACCCATTGGCTGTATACATTTATTGATCTCCCTGAGATCGTGGAGGAGTCGCCACTTCCCCGACTTCTTCTTAATGACAAAAATGGGCGACTTCCAAGGACTAGTGGACTGCTCTATGTGTCCTGCGTCTAGCTGCTCTTTGACCAGTTGCTTTAGGGCGACTAATTTCTCCCCCACTACCAGCCATTGTTCCACCCAGACTGGCGTGTTGGTAAGCCATTTAAGTGGCAATGCCATTACCCAAAGGTAAGAGTGGCACCGTATTGCTGTAAAATGTCTCGCCCCCAAAGGTTGATGTGCACATCCAGAATGTGCGGCCGAATGACCGCTGTGCCGTCAGCCTTAGGGATCGTGACTTCCACCCACTCCCGGCTTCTAAACACTTCTTGGATGCCGCCTACCCCCCACACATCGGAGACCGGCTCAATGGCCCATTCTCATGGCCATTGGCTTCGGCTGACCACGCTGACGTCAGCTCCGGTATCGAGCAACCCTGAGAATGATTTTTTGTTCAAAAATACCTCAATAACTGGTCGCTGTTTCCACTCAGTGTTGGTCTCCACTGTCGCTAAGACCTGGTATCCTTGCACTGCCTCACTTGCGCTCGAGCGGTCTTCTGACCCGGACCCTGCGCTGTCCCTGAGCCTTCCTGGCTGTCTGCTGGCGAGTTACAAGGAACCATAATCAGTTGCGCTAATGTGTCTCCCTTGTGAATGGTTTGGGGTAGGTGCATCCAAAGTTGGACTTGGAGAACACCCGAAAAATTTGAGTCAACGACTCCCGGAATTACAAGAATTCCGCGTGCTCCTGCTACACTGCGAGGCAAAACTAAGCCTATGAAGCCTTTGGGCAGGGGTCCCATGTACTGGGAATCCACCAGATAGACTGTGCCTGGCAAGTCGCATGTGACATCCGCCTGGCAAGTCAATTCTAGCCCTGTACTACCCTTGGGGCTGGCCTGCGCCTTTGCAATGCCTGGAATGTGAATGGAATCTAATCTAGCTCTGGCTCGCCCAGAGCAAGGGAAGCCTCTGTTTGGACCGGGGCCAGAGACGTGCCCGCATTCCGGTTTCCCGAATTTGGACAGAATCTGGACCAATGGTAGCCTTTCTTACACTTCGGACACGGGGTGGTCAGAGCCTTGGAACGGCCGGAATGTTGTACGCCGCTCTTGGATCGGCACTCCCTAGCGAAGTGACCGACCTTGCCACAATTGTGACATGCCCCTTTGTTCTTCGGTCTTCTACCCTTGCACCGCCGCTGCCAGCAGGCCCATTTTGTAGGAGTCTGTGCCAATGTCGGCGCAAGCTCTAATCATGTCCGTGAGAGTCAAGTCGGGACGGTTACCCAGTGACTGCAAGATCTTACGGCAGTCGAGATTGGCGTTGTCCTTAGCCAATTTCATCATGAGCTCTTGTTGGGCTTGCTCGTTATCGATCTGCCTACTAATCGCTTCCTCTAAGCGATTGATAAAGTCCATGTAGGACTCCTGGGTGCCCTGTTTGACTGCGGTGTAATTTTTGGCCGCTTTGCCAGATGCTGGGACTTTGAGGAAAGCCCTGAAGGCCGCCTCAGCTGACATCTGAAGAGTGGCGAGTGGCAAGTTGGTCTGCGCATCGATGGATTCGAAGGCACCTGAGCCATATATCTGGTCAGGAAGTACTGCCCCTCCCATCCTGGCAGCCCTTGTCTGAGCCTCGAGGCGAAACTCGCTGTCCCATAACAAATACTGGCTGGGGTTGAGCATCATCCGCATGACGGCTTTCCAGTCGTGCGGGATGAACATGGTGTTCTCGCACACTTGCTGAAGCGTGCCCCTAGTGAACCAACTCTGTAGTCCTGTCTCTGTAATGGCCTTCTGTATAGCCATGAGGAGCTTATACGGGACTGGTGAATGAACTACCTGCTGCTGCCCTGTGAGGGCATCCATTTCCAAGCGAATTGGACAAATCTGACTAAGCTCAGCTAGCTCTTCTGCTGGCAATTCCCCCTTCCTGATCTCTTCCTCAACTGTGCGCTGAAGGGCACTCTTGGTAGCTTGGGAACCTGTAGCTGTCAGAGAAGCGCCTGCGCTCCCCATTCCATGCATTCCACCGGCAACGTCTGCAGCTGTCACTGAGGGAAAGCTCCCTACACTACTCTGCTTAAACTGAAATGACGGATAGAGCGCCGTGGGCGCCGATGGCTCTGCTGACGCTGGGGGTTCTTTAGCCTCTACCCAGACTGGGTCTACCTCTGCTAAAAGCTTCCTACATTTACTCCATGTGCGAATTATGCCCTCTGGAGCTTTCGGGGGTTGCTGAATGCAGTCTCCTATCTGATCCCAGAGCTGAAGGGATAACGTACCTGCTTCTGGGTAAAGCAGACAGTGTTCCCTCAAGAACACCAAAAGTCGCGCTAGCTCTCCACTGTGAAAGCGTAACTGATATACCCTGGCCAGGATTTTGAATTCCTCCTCATGAATTCTTTGGCTAGCGGACGGACGTTGCCGCTGAGGACAAGTCTCCATATTACCTGCGAGGGTCCTTTGAAGTCTCCTTCTTGGGACGAGTCGACGCGTCTGTAGTTCAGGCAATAGGTTTTGCGTGACGAATCTCTGGGTAGAGCTCGGAGCGTGGCCTGCCGCCACGGGTCCTCGGTGGCCTCTGCGCTGTCAGGGGTTCACAGACGACCCTGAGCGGAACGCGTTTTTCCGTGCTGCAAGCCGCCACGAAAGTCGGAGCAAGCTGTAAGATGCCTCTCTGGAGTGCCTCGTCGCTGAGCCGTCTTCCCGACCGGCTGGCTTACCGGCCGGGCTGCCGTGCTGTCTTCCGGGATGATCGGACACGGTTCTAGCGTAGAACCGGACCGCGTTGATCGCTTACTCTCGGGTAAGATCACGTCGGGGTCACCAGATGTTGGATTGGGGCCGCGAAGTGGCCCTTAGGGTCCCGGAGGAGACTGGTCAAGGAACGACACGAGGCAAGATGGAGCGAAGACCAGTGGTTTATTGTGGGAAAAACATCAGCATATATAGGAATTCAAGGCAACGGTGATAGAATCGTCATCTGACAGAAAAATCACATCACCCATTTACCCGGGTTAATGGGGAATCTCTCTTGGGGAAGTTAATTAACTAGGGCAAACACTGACAGGGGAAATCCATTGTTCGGGGTTTACACCAGGGTAAATATGGCAACTATTTGCACCAAGGATTAGGCTTAACTGCGAGTGAGTAATTGCCTAATACGTAACGGAGTTTAGTGATTTGCTTCTCTCAGCGGAATCGCTGGTCAGGTCAGATGTGGGTGAATCAACCCTTATGATTATTAATCTGTTCCCCAATTTCCCTACTGGCAAGGGCCAGTGACCAGGAACCTCCTTCGCCGGTGTAACCTCTGCCAGAGGCAGTTTGTGCCAATTGTGTATGCGGAATCCGCAAGAAATCTTTTGGATCTGAACACCAAAAAGATGAAATATCTGGTTATAAGCTGAACACCAACTCACAACAAGCTAATGGCAGGAGCACAAGAAATCAAAAGAGTGGAGAAAATTGTCTATTTTGGGGAGTATGTTAAATAAAAATTGGAATCCCAAGGTAGAGATTAAAATACAAATAGAAAAAGCAAGATCCACCTTCATAAAAATGCGACACTTGTTATGCAGTAGAGATCTAACTCTCACTACAAAGATCCGAATAGTGAGATATTACATATTCCCAGTATTGCTATATGGAGTTGAAGCTTGGACATTGACTAAAGCATCTGAAAAGAGAATCAAAGCTTTTGAAATGTGGATCTACAGATGGCTGCTAAGGATATCATGGGTTGATCATGTGACTAATGTAGAAGTATTGCACCGAATGGATGAAGAACAAGAAAGCTTTAAGACCATTAAGCAAAAAAAGCTCCAATACCTTGGCCATATCATGAGGAACAACATAAAATATAGAATACTTCAACTCGCTCTGCAAGGAAAGATCCCCAGGAAGAGAGGCCTGGATGTAGATGGACTTCATGGCTGAAGAACCCAAGAGACTGGTGTGACATGTCCTCAGAAAGAACTGTTCCAAGGTGTTAAGAACAGGAAGACTATCACCATGATGATAGACAATATCCAGAATGGATATGGCACCTGAAGAAGAAGAAGAAGAGTATGGTAGTAGTACTACTAGTATTAGTATTAGTATTAGTATTAGTATTAGTATTAGTATTAGTATTAGTATTAGTATTAGTATTAGTATTAGTATTAGTATTAGTATTAGTATTAGTATTAGTATTAGTATTAGTATTAGTATTAGTATTAGTATTAGTATTAGTATTAGTATTAGTATTAGTAGTAGTAGTAGTAGTAGTAGTAGTAGTAGTAGTAGTAGTCTATCATAGATAACATTTAAGAAATGCTATTTTAAGTTTATAGTTGGAGAAAATTCAACCTCCAGACTCAGGCTAGAACTTGCTTTTGGCAAGGAACCCAGTCAATGTATCTGGTCATGTACTTTGGAATTTTTATCATTTTTTCCTGCACCAACCTTAGCTCTTGTGCCCAGATGGATAATGATTTGTGAAAAGTTGAATGTTAGCGTCTATGTGTGACACATTAGATCAGGAGTTCTCAACCTTTTAAAGCTGTGGGCTGGGTCACGCTCCCTCAGACAGCTTTTGGGGCCGGATGGCCATTTTGCCCTTCCTCCACCACATGGTGTGGTGGACGTGGTGGTGGGCCACATGAAATGGAGCCATGGGCCGCATCAGCCCCATGGGCCACAGGTTGAGAATGTCTTCATTAGATGTCTAATAAAGATGTAATATTTAAGCACCGAAAGGCCTAACTCAGGATGGATGAATCTATCAATATTGGGCTTTGCTCTATTAGAATTTTCTTTATACAGTACAGACATTCTTTCCATTCCAAATACTTGCAGATTCTGCCTCTCTATTGCAGTAATGTACATTTTTGTTTTTTATTTCACTGGATCCACTTTGTTAGAAGACAGCTCAAGACTGTGGCCTTAACTGTCTGAAATAAATTGCCTGTTTTTGCAGCTTCTTGGGTATGTCTGTTACAGTCATTGAGGGCTGATGGTGAAGTGGTGGTGGTTTGCGTCAATACTTTCATGAACTCCAAAGGTCGTGTAAAAGTGAACAGCTGCTGTTGGGCACATGCTGAGCTTGGCCCAGAATGGCTATTAACACTCTTATCACAACCACAGTTTCTTTCAAAGCTGTTGCAAATACATCATCTGTATTTTTAAAACTGGCTGTTGACTCCACAGAGAACTTCAGACCTCCCATCTAGGAGAGGAACTGGAATCTCAATCCTGTGTTTGTACTTGGTCAGTTCAGGTGGGGACACCCAAGGCCAAAAATTAAGAGGATCAAAGAGGGCACAAAAATGTCTAAGGCTTTCAAAGAGCCTTCATACATTTTTCTTCTTCCGTGTCTAGGCCAGATGTTAAACTGCAAAAATAAAGGCACCTTTTGATGAGTTCGTTCTGCAGTTCCCTTCACCTGACCTAGTGTGAGAAAGGTTAACCAGCAACACAAGGTTGTTGTTACCAGGGTACACTAAATTGTGGTTCAAAGATACCACACTCTTCAAGGAGGCTCTTTCTGTGTACCCCGCCTTCATACATTAAAAATATTGGAAAGTCAAACCAACACGTCCCATTGGAGGTAGTGAAAGTGCAAGATGTCAGACACAGGACCGGCAGCTTAGCTCATGAAACAAATTTATTTCCTTTAAGGCAATCATTGGCTACAACATTTAGCTGGGGATGCCTGCCAGTTTCTCCTTCCTTATCCTTCTGGTCAGTGGGCCATTTCATGGAAAGGTAATTGGGACTGGAATGGGGGGAAAAGGCACAGAGGAGATTTCCATATGTTCCTGTACACAAACCCCATGCTTGGTGAATATGGTTGCAATGAGGATATAGAAATACATTCCTGCACTCTTCCCTACTACCATACATTACTGCCCATTTCCACATGTACTAGTGACATTCAGGACTACAGTAGAACCCTGTATAACAAAAATAATTGGTTCCACTAGGTACTTCATTGTACATTTTTTCCGTTATACGATGCATGCATCGTACAATGAAAATCCCTATGGGGAAAAAAAATCTTACAACAAAAATCTCTATGGGATGCATTGTACTGTGGTATCCGCGAGCACAATTGGCATAAACTGTCCCTGACAGAGGTTACACCAGTTGAGGAAGGCTCCTGGTCACTGGCCCCTGCGGGTACAGAAATTGGGGAGCGGATTAATAGTCATAAGATTGATTCACCCATATCTGACCTGGCCAGCAGTTCTGCAGGAGGAAGTTGAATATCTAACTCAAGTTAGGAATTAGGTAATTCCGCACTTGCAGATTAGCCCAAGCCCTAGTGCAAATAGTGGCCATGTTTACTCTTGTGCAAGCCATGAACAATGGATCTCCCCTGTCAGTATTTGCCTTAGTTAATTAACTTCCCCAAGAGAGATTCCCAATTAACCCGGGTAAACAGGTGATGTGATTTTCTGTCAGATGACGATTCTATCACACGCTGCCTTGAATTCCTATATATGATGATGATTTTCCCTCAATAAACCACTGGTCTTCGCTCCATCTTGCCTCGCGTCTTCTTCTGACCAGTCTCCTCCGGGACCCCAAGGGCCGCTTCACGGCCCCAATCCAACATTGTACAATGAAAAGTTTTTCATTGTATGATCCCCATAGGGATGCATTGCATCGTACAATGAAATTTTTTGTTATACAATGCACCGTTCCCCCTCCCTTCAAATTTCTTTCATTGTACGACTTTTTCACTGTATGATGCATTCGTTATATGGGGTTCTACTGTAGTTATGGGACTGCAGTGGCTCAAGTTGCTAAGGCGCTGACTGGGAAGCAGAAGGTCAGCGGTTCGATTCCCGAGTACTGCAGGACGGAAATGAGCTCCCGTCTTCGTCCCAGCTCCTGCCAACCTAGCAGTTCGAAAGCAAGAAATTGCAAGTAGATAAATAGGGACCACTTTGGTGGGAAGGTAACAGCATTCCGTGTGCTCCGGTGTCTAGTCATGCCTGCCACATGACCACGGAAATGTCTGCAGAAGCAGACAACGCTGGCTCGTCGGCTTAGAAACAGAGATGAGCACTGAACCCTAGGGTCGGATACGACTGGCTTTTGAGCAAGGGAAACCTTTACCTTACTGTAGTTCCAAAGTATTTGTTGCCCAAGGTGAAAGACCCGATGTTGTGCAGCCAACTGGACATAGACAACTGATGGATCAAAGAAGATGGTGCCTTCTCCTGATGAGATATAATCCTCCACTGCCCCTGAGGCTGCTAGTTTAAGTGATCTAAGCCCAGTAGGGAACACTCTAATCAGAGGTAGGGGGGATACTGAGGTATGTAAAGTTCAGAAGGGATAGCCAGTAGCTGGTTTTTTTCACAGCTCAACATCTGCTGACTGAGATGGCCACTCTGCTGTACCTAATGATAGTCCTGGTTTGAAAATATTCTAAAACTTCTGGATCACCATCCAACAAATGCTTCCCAAAGGCCCTTTTCAAACATTTCATTCTCTTGGAAGGGACATGCAGGGAGGTTTGTTGGGCTGAGGTAGGGTGGCCAACACTACTGTAAGCTAGCAAACCTTCCTACAAGTCCTTTCCAGAGGACATCTACCTTTATGTGGTTGTTTTTATTGTTATGAATTAAATATTCCTTTAGAGCTTCCCAACGTTCTCTTTTGAGCTGATGTTATTCAAGCATCTGCTGCCAACCTAGCAGTTCGAAAGCAAGAAATTGCAAGTAGATAAATAGGGACCACTTCGGTGGGAAGGTAACAGCGTTCCGTGCACTCTGGTGTCTAGTCATACCTGCCACATGACCATGGAAACGTCTGCAGAAGCAGACAACGCTGCCTCTTCGGCTTTGAAACAGAGATGAGCACTGAACCCTAGAGTCAGATACGACTGGCTTTTGGGCAAGGGAAACCTTTATTCAAGCACATATTTGCAGCTATCATCCCAGAATGTTATAATTCTGTTGTGTTCTGTAAAGCTGTGCCTTTAACAATGTACCTTTGCCATGTGTTAACAATGTAACCTTTCTGTGTGCAACATTATAACCATCAGCTGTATCAATGTAAACCTGATAAGGGGACGCGAGCTAGTGACCACTAGATGGCAATAGCGAGCGTCCAGCTCTCATGGCTCAGATTCACCTGGTTCAGCAGCGCGGGAAGATTCCCCGCCACCTCTTCAACTGGTCAAGAAGGGCGTGACCTTCCACGACGTCACACAGGCAGCAACCAATAGTCTGTCGACGAGCCACATTCAAATGTATAGCCAGCTGTATATATTGAGCTACTCATCCGCCATTACCACATGTTCCTCCGGATCATCATGCAATAAACCTGTGTTAAGCCAACCCTTCGGCTGTTTCATTGTCTTTGGTCCCTTACACTAAATTGGCGACGAAGGTGGGATATGGCAGCCCACGGGACCAAGACATGCGCCGGTTTCGAAATCAGGAAACCGGGCGACTGGGAGATCTTCGAGATGGACTTCCAGGCAGCACTGATTGAGTCCGAAGTCACGGAAGAGGCGAAGAAAAGGGCCATCTTCACCAGGATGCTCGGACAAGAAACCCAAAGGACCTTGGTGGACCTGATTGCACCGAGGAGGGTGAGCGAATTCAAGGCCAAGGAACTCATGCAGATGCTGCGTGAGCACGTCCGGCCCGCCACGGCGATGTTTCCCGCTCGGAGTGCGTTCTGGAGGCGAGTCCAAGCACCCGGGGAGACGGTCGCCGCATTCGTGGCGGCCCTGCGGCTGGCGGCCGGCCCGTGCAAATGGGAGAATGCCGAAATCACCCTCCGGGACTGTGTGCTGTGCGGCCTGAACGACGCCGAAACCCAGCGCACATTAATGAACCAAGAGCCACCTCCCACGTTGCAGGAGGTCGTCAGAGCGGCCCAGGCCGCAGAAGCTACAAAGGCCGGGGTCCAAGAACTCCAGGACTGGCGGCCGAAGTCGAGCAAGGCAGAGACTCCGGTACAGGTGGCCCGGCGAACGTTGAGGTCGTCCACAGAGAGCAGCGACGACGAGGACGTCCGGAGCGTCCGGAAGGAGAGCCGGCGGTGCGACGGCTGTGGAGCGGCCCACGACCGCGTAAAGTGCCCGTTCCGGAAGGTCGAGTGCCACAACTGCGGCCGCCGCGGGCACATCGCCAAGGTGTGCAGGAAGAAGCGCGAGACCTGGAGGAGCTCCACAGACCGTTCCGCGGGACAAGACCACTCAACGAGACCCAAGGACGGCGCCCAGGCCACGCGGAAGCAGGACGGCGTGGGCCGCATCTCCGACGGCAGCGAGGACGACGTCCCAGTGTTCAGCGTGTCTGCAGGACACCCCCGCTATTTTGTTGAGGTACTAGTCCAAGGGGTTCCCATTAGGATGGAAATTGACTCGGGGTCCTCATATTCAATCATTTTCCAGAGGGAGTTTTTGGGAATTGCCCCCCACAAGCGACCCAAGCTCAAAGCATTGAGGTCCACACTACGGGACGTGCAAGGGAACAGCATTCCAGTGTTGGGGGTTGGAGAATTTCAGGTTAAATTCAAGAAGCACGCCGCGTCCCTTCCCCTAGTCGTGCTCAAAGGGGGAGATTGCAGCCTCCTCGGGACTCAATGGTTCCAGCCCCTGGGTTTGTTTATTGGGGGGGTGCACGCCATTGGGATGCACGCCGTTGGGACTGATCCAATTCTGGAGGTGTGCGAGGCGCACCCCGAAGTTTTCAAAAAAGGACTGGGGAAATTCAAGGGGCCCCCAGTGACATTCGACCTGGACCCGGAGGTCCGCCCAATTCGTCTTAAACCACGCCGGGTGCCGTTTGTACTTAAGGACAAGATAGAGGCGGAACTGGACAAATTGGTGGGCCAGGGAATCCTTGTGCCTGTTGATTCCGCGGAGTGGGAAACTCCAATTGTAACCGCACTAAAGGCCAATGGGGAGGTCCGCATATGCGCCGACTACAAGTGCACCATCAACAAGGCGATCCGCCCGAATGCATATCCGGTGCCGGTAGTCAGCCATCTGCTGGCCAGGTTACACGGGGGAAAGTGTTTCGCTAAGCTCGACTTAGCACAGGCCTACCAGCAGCTTACGGTGTCCCCTGCCGCAGCTGCTGCACAGACCATAGTCACCCATAAGGGGGCGTTCCAGGTGACGCGCCTCCAGTTCGGCGTGAATTCGGCGCCTGGAATTTTCCAGTCACTCGTGGAACACCTCCTGAAGGGACTGGAGGGGGTGTTGCCTTATTTTGATGACGTGTTAATAATGGGGGGGGAGCCGGGTTGAATTGGCCAAGAGGTTGGGGAAGGTCCTGACAATATTCGAAAAAGCGGGGCTGAGACTGCGAAAGGACAAATGCGTCTTCTTCGCAACCGAGGTTGAGTTCCTAGGGTTTTGTGTGACTCCTGAGGGAATAAAACCATCCAAGTCCAAGGTGGCAGCCATTAAGAAAGCCCCCCGCCCCACCTCCAAGCCCGAGCTGCAGTCGTTCCTAGGGCTGCTCAACTTTTACCACTCCTTCCTCCCCCGGAAGGCAGCGGTGGCTGAACCGCTACACAAACTGCTAAAGAAAGACCAGGCATGGAAGTGGGGCGATGACCAAGAAAGGGCATTTAGTGAGCTAAAAAGCCTCCTAGCGTCCGATGCCATACTGACCCACTTCAACCCCAAACGCCCGGTAGTTCTGACCTGTGATGCATCCCCAGTGGGGGTGGGGGCGGTGCTGTGCCACGTGTTGGAAAACGGAAGGGAGGCCCCGATAGCATTTTACTCCAGGTCCCTGTCCCAAGCGGAGAGAAACTACGCACAGACAGACAGGGAGGCACTAGCAATAGTCGCGGGGACAAAAAAATTTCACGATTTTCTGTACGGCCGCCCCTTCACCATTGTAACAGACCACAAGCCCCTGCTAGGCATCTTTACCGCAGAAAAGCCCACCCCACAGATCCTGTCCCCGAGGATGCTCAGGTGGGCCATTTTTCTCAACGCGTATCAGCACGCGTTGGTCTACCGGCCCGGGAAAGAGATCAGCCATGCGGACGCTCTATCAAGGTCTCCCCTCCCCCTAACGCCCAGCCAGGTGAGCAAGGGGGAGCGGGACCATCAGGTTCTTATGATAGAGGTGCTGGATTCGCCCCCCGTAATGCCCGCCGACATTGCCAAAGCGACAGAGAAGGACAAGACGTTAGCGGCAGTAAGCTCCTGGGTGCAGAAAGGGTGGCCGGCGTCCTCCCCAGCGGAGGAGTTCGCTCCATTTTTCAGAAAAAAGCTAGAACTGTCCCTAGAGAGGGGGTGCCTCTTGTGGGGGCAGCGGGTGGTGATTCCCACTTCCCTTCGGCCGCGGGTGCTCAAACTGCTGCACGTCAGCCACCCCGGCATCGTGCGATCCAAGGCGCTGGCCCGGAGTTACTTCTGGTGGCCCCAGCTGGACGCCGACATCGAGCACATGGTCGGCACTTGTGAAAGTTGCCAATGCTCCAGACCAGAGGAGGCCCGCCTTCCCCACAGGGAATGGGACGCGGCTAAGGGGCCGTGGTCCCGGGTGCACGTTGATTTCGCGGGCCCGTTCAGAGGCACCCTGTTCCTTCTTGTAGTGGACGCCTTCTCCAAGTGGTTGGAGGTTATCCCAGTCATGAGCACCTCCTCGGCCCAGACCATTAGGCATTTGCGGAGGCTCTTTTCCACGTTCGGCATACCCGACACATTAATTAGCGACAACGCTAGTTGTTTCACGTCCTCTGAGTTTAGGGCATTCATGGAGATTAACGCCGTTCGGCATATCACCTCCGCCCTGTTTCACCCAGCCACCAATGGCCAAGTAGAGCGCCTCGTCCGCACCACGAAGGACGCGTTGCGGCGCATGGGCCCCGGGGATCTGAACCTACAAGTCTGTCAGTTTCTGCTAGGGTACAGGGTGACCCCTTTGGCGTCAGGATACTCCCCCGCAGAGCTCTTAATGTGTAGGAAACTGACCACCATCCTTACTAGGCTAGACCCCACGAGGGTAGAGGACAAAGGAAGGAACATCGGGCTAGAGGCCACAAAGAGTTTCAGTATAGGCGCCCCCGTGCATTGCAGGAATTACGCCAGCACGGGCCCAGCCTGGGTACCGGGCGTAGTTGTGGAGCAAACCGGCCCCGTGTCGTACCGCGTGGAAACCAGTACAGGGCTCCTGTGGAGGCGGCACGCGGACCAGCTCCGACGCAGGGTCTCCGATGAGCAGGGCACAGACCAAACAGAGAAAAAATCAGCGTTAGGGTTCTCCCCCACCCGTTCAGCCCAAGGGGGAGGAAAAGGGGACCGCGGGCCCCCACCAAGGGGGGAGGAGGATGTTCTCATAGATATCCTAGGGGATCTTTCTGAGGAGGAGGAGGAACCCGACCCCATACATATCTCGCGGAATGTCCCCACAAATGCGGATACCCCTACTAAGTTAGATTTTGATTTTCAGAACCGGGGGGGGGGGTTCGGAGTGGTCCCCCACCCGTCCAAGCGAGAAGAGGGGTTTTTCGTTAGCCCCGACTGCCCCCGGTCTGCCCACAATGGAGTTTTTCCCTTCCCCTAAGGCCGCCAGACAGCGGCAAGCCACTAACAAGTCTCCCTCTCCCATTTCAGGACAAGGGACCAGGGAACAAAGAAGCAGTAGCGCCCCCGGGAGGGGTCAGCCCTCTTCACGGCCCAAACGCACATGCAACAAGCCATCTTGGCTGAGAGACTTCGTCTCATCCTAGGGGGGAGGGATGTTGTGTTCTGTAAAGCTGTGCCTTTAACAATGTACCTTTGCCATGTGTTAACAATGTAACCTTTCTGTGTGCAACATTATAACCATCAGCTGTATCAATGTAAACCTGATAAGGGGACGCGAGCTAGTGACCACTAGATGGCAATAGCGAGCGTCCAGCTCTCATGGCTCAGATTCACCTGGTTCAGCAGCGCGGGAAGATTCCCCACCACCTCTTCAACTGGTCAAGAAGGGCGTGACCTTCCACGACGTCACGCAGGCAGCAACCAATAGTCTGTCGACGAGCCACATTCAAATGTATAGCCAGCTGTATATATTGAGCTACTCATCCGCCATTACCACATGTTCCTCCGGATCATCATGCAATAAACCTGTGTTAAGCCAACCCTTCGGCTGTTTCATTGTCTTTGGTCCCTTACACTAAAAATTCAGCAGCAGGGCACGTTCTTTAGTAGTGTGAGTCTGAGTTCTAAAAATAGCAGCAGATTCAACAAAGCCAGGCACAATAATATAATATCCCCTGCAAGTAACGACAGCATTAACCCCAGGGACGTGACACAGAAGGGCAGAAACACATACTGATGCACTCAATTGATTTGTTTCAATATTAGAAGCTGACATTTGATGATTTGGCAGTTCTAAAAGTACTCAGGGCCATGTTAATAAGATGCAGGGACTGAGAAGAATGGACAGATGCTGAGGAAATGATCCACTGGTTATCATGGCTGCAATGCGGAGAGAAAGGGGAGGGAGGGAGAGAGGTGTAAAATAGACACCAAGACTGTACCATAAAGTGTCAGCAACAAAAAGAACATTTTCTCCATAACAGTTTCTGGGCAGGTACCCTCTGACTGCACAGTGAGAAAATATCAAATCTGAATTATATTTCAATACATTATAAGTTTGAGCCATTTTAAACTCACTGTGATGCTAGTGCCTAGCAATTAGCAATTACACTTATATACCACTCCATAACACTTAGTGCACTCTCTGGGTGGTTCACAAGTCAATTAACATTTTGCCCCCCAGCATGCAGGGTACTCATTTTACCGACCTCCGAAGGATGGAAGCAGTGATGCACTGCAAAAAAATTTACTACCCACTCTGTGGACTGGGCTTGGCCAAATCTGTAGGGGGGCCCAAATCTGTGGGCATGGCCTAACATTCTGCATTATGGGCTATGGAGGTGGGCATGGCCAACCAAGTGGGCATGGCCTGGGGGAATTTCCACTACCGGTTCTGCAGAACCTGACAGAACCTGCTGCAGTGCATCACTGGATGGAAGGCTGAGTCAGCCTTGATCCCTGTCAGGATCAAACACACAAAATTTTGGCTGCAGAAGTGCAGCAGTTTAACTACTGTGCCACCAGGGCTCTTCTACAGGTCTCTTCTGGAACTGAGATACAACTGGAACCTTATACAAAACTGATGAATAGTTATGCATTTGATGGCTGCAACCTGGATATACTGACTCACCGATCCTAAGTATTTAGTCACCTCAACATCTTGCATTTCATCATGCTTAAATTTGTCGTTGACCATTAAAAGGAGCACATGAACTTCAATTGCAAATTTGGTTTGCTGAAGCATGTATTTCTGAGGAAAGACTATTATATATCACAGGAAGGGGGGAGCATCAGGCTTTTAGAGATGCCTAGGTGCGGCATGGCAAAAAAGGGAGGGGGGTTTGGCAACCACTGGTTTAAAGCCCAATCCCAGAAGAGTTGGCCTGTAAGGCCAATGGTGAAAAAGGAGGTGCTAGGTGGCTGCTGCTTTGTTTTCTTCTTCCATATCTAGGCCAAATGTGATATATTCAAATTGAAGACACCTTTTAAAGGCCTGCTGGAGGACAATACACTTTATGAAGGTGTCCTCCATTGGAAGAGTTGTGTCTAATCCAAATCTTATTTAAATAAAACAAGAGAGATCAAGTATCCATGCACAGTTCTTGCCTGGAGAGAAAACTCAGCAAGTAGGCAGGTCACCTGGCCACAGCCTTCTACCACTTGAGTGAGCATTATGGTGTTTCAAGTTCATTCCTAATTTAGTATTAAAATTAGCATGCATAAGTGTATACAGGTCAGTGTCCTTTTTTTAAGTCCTGCTTTTTGATGATGTTTAAGTGGCCACCCTTCCACATCCTATCCCACAGATGTAACCACCCCAGAGCATGTTGATAACTTTGCACTGCCTGAAGACCCACCTGAATACATCCTCCGCAGGTGTTCTCACACAGACATGCACAGACAAGGAAAACAGGAGTGTTTCTAGGCAATCCATGATACAATACACGGAGTGTGTCAGGGGAAAGTGTGGTTGGGTTGTAGATGTTGTTGGACTGCAGTGCCCATAAACTGTGGGTGAGCTTGCCAATGGTGAGGATGAGGGATGATGGAAATTACAGTCTAGCCACACCTGGAGAGTCATTCCTTCCCCACTTTTAGCATAGAAAGTGACCTTGCCTGAATAATATAAGAGCTTCTCTCTCTCTCTCATGCACACACCTACACCAAAAAGAAAACTCTTATTAAAACACCTCTTCACATCTATTTTTATGCCTAAGTACACAAGGACAAATCAGAGTTTGGATGTAACAGTGTTGATAATATTCTTGCCTTCAAAAGTTTTCAAGACAACAGGCTTTGGGACTGTGATATGACTAAATAGCAAATATTGTGTTGCTTCTTTCACCAGAGAGTCTTCCTGAAACGTTTTTATTTGGGAGGGGTTGGTTGGTAAGTAAGTCACCTGTATTATTAGCCAGCAATTGCATGTTAAATAGCCGTCCCACCCACCCACCACACACCCCCAGTGCAAGTGAATAGAAAGGGGAGAAATGTTAAGTATTGGCGATCCATCAAAGTAACAAACATATTCTCTGAAGATATCTGGCACCACCAGGTCATAAAAAAGACTGCTTTTGAATTTAAAAGAAGATTGCTTGAAAGCAGGAATGAGATCATATTATACCAGTGCCAGCAGAAGAGATGTTAATGGTACCTATGAAGTCAAATAGCATTCTTTTTCTTCCAAAATGAAGGAAGAAGTGGTATCAGAGTTACCCTTCAGGCATGTTGAGGCCACAACTAAGAGATCAACTGTTTCCTGTTGCCCACAAATTGTGTGTTGGATGTCTGTTTGGGGGGTTTTCAGGAGAGAAATAGTGATGGAGGGGGCGGGGAGTGAATCCAGTTCTCCCAAAGAAAAATCCACCTCTTCTTTTTATTGCTCTTATATACTGCTGAGATGCCTCCGAATCAGGCTGACCTTATGAATGAGTGACCTCCTATTAAGGTTGGCTGAATAGCTCAGTGGCTTAAGTGACTGGCTAGAGAGACACGTTGGGTCTCCTGGGAGAAGAAACAGCCATGAGACCCTCAGAAGAAGGGAATGGCAAACAACTTCTGATTACCCCATGTCTAGAAAACCTTGGAAAGGGTCAGCAGAAGTCAGAATCAACTTGGTGGCATGCAATTATTATTAAAGGTCTTATCATGATCATCCCTGCTGCTCAGCTCTTGCAAAAACCTGACTTTTTTTGGTCAATCCAACTTATATTCGGTCTTCTTTCTCTCTCTCATTGTTTTTATCAGACAAATTAAATAGGTACAGCTCTTCTCAACGTGGAGAAGAGCAACATTTTGTATCTATAGATCTTCAAAGCGGGAAGGCTCTCAAAAGAAGAAAGACAATCCTAGTTTTGCAGTCTTTCTTTATTCATGTCAGATGCACCACCAGCATATAACATACAAAGATAAAATTAACACATCTAAAAGCAAAATAGAATTAAAAAGGGCTAGATGATATCTGCCCAACATCGGGCCACTCCAGCAGCATTTCCTGTTGCCAGCATAAGGTCCTTCTCAGTGTACGTTGAGGGGCATCATGTGCATTGTATCATATGGGAAATAGTTTGTACTTCTCCACAGTCACATAGGCTGTCATCTACAGGGAAACCCCACTTTCTCAGATTAGCCCTTGTTCATCCTATTCCTGCACACAGTCTGTTTAAAGCTTTCCATGGTTGTTTTTGGCCAGGTGGTAGAGAGTCATGTGGTTCTGCCCAGTTATCCGGTAGCTCCTTGCTTGCCTTCCATAGTTCTAAGGTGGTCTGCGGAGGGGATTGGTTGTTCAGAGGGGCAGAAGTTGTGAGGAAGCTATGTTATGATTTCAATTTCTGTTTTGGTGGTTGGTGATTAAATAGCAGGTGTGTTTCTGAGGAACTTGCTTTGACCCACTCTTTCTGAGCAGCACTTTCTCGATGGAATTTTGGTGGAGGGATGCCAGCTAAATAATGCACTTTTTGTATTGGGGTTGGTTTTAAACATCCTGTGACCAATTTCTCTGTTTCATTTAGGGCCACATCCATCTGCCCTGCATGCTTTGATCTGCACCACACTGGACTAGCATACTCTCCTGCAGAGTAACATAAAGCTAGCTCAGAAGTTGCTAATGTGTGTGGTTGGGCACCCCGACTTGTGCCTGCTATTTTCCTCAGAATATTGTTCTTGGCAAAAACCTTCTGTTTGGTATTAAGGCAGTGGGTCTTCAAAGTGAGAGTTCGATCCACAGTAACTCCCAAGTATTTGGGGGGGGGGGTGTGATGCAATGTTTGGGCCTGGTGCCATTACAAGTCACCTGTAGGCTTCTTGATGCCTCATGGTTTTTCAAATGAAAAGTGTAGAGTTGAGTTTTTAGGCAGTTTGGCTTCAGTTGGTTATCCCTATAATATATAGCCATTAAATTCAAAGCCTCAGTCAGTTTTTTCTCAACAGCCTCAAAGGTTGCACACTGTGCAGCAATTGCCAGGTTGTCAGCATAAAGAAAGTTCCTAGTGGCTTCCGGCAGTGGTTGATCATTAGTATACAGTATATGTTAAACAGTTTTGCATTAGTCCCATTAATAAATGAGTATACAGTCCTAGAAATGTTAAAAGCGAAATAGTAAAATATCTCTGCTACAATAAGTGAATCTGTCACTCTTACTTTATCCTACATTCACATTTTAAAAACATACATACACACACACACACAAACCAAACAACGCCTCACATTTTTCTACCCTGAATATAAAGACATTTGTTATATGTTGGCAAATTCTTATTTTTAAAATGAGCTGAAATAAATTTCTCACCCACCCCTCTTTGCCCAGCTGAGAGACACGATAGGCATATTTGCATTGTATGTTACATTAATGTATCTTAATCTCATTCGAGCTGTCCGACTTCCATTGGAAAGGATTGTTGGGAGATGTAGTTTGGCAACATGATGCTGCGATTCCAGGAAGTGCATAGAAGCTTTCGGGTCAAATATTCAAATTACCTCATCAAGCTACATACACCCAGTTTCAGAGTTTAGTGAGGTGGAGGGGAGGATAAAACATGCTTTCCCATTTACTTCCCCTACTCCAGCCACAGGCGGCACTACGATATTAGACCATGTATGATGGCCTACCCTCTGTTTCTACCATAAGAATTGCTTTTAGCCTGTCGCCTATGAATGATGGTTATAGCAGATCTAGCTGCTTGGTGCTTTATATTGTATAAACATAAAATGACCAGTCAGGGACAGAAAGAAAGATAACTGTGCCTTTAAACAACAGCTTGATCCATAGCATTTTCAGCACACTTCAGGCAGCCAGGACGATGGTGAAGCAGGATGGGACTAGCAACTCATCAACATCTGGAAGGCCAAATGTTCCCCTTATGTAATGGATGACAGTATTTATAGCATTTATTTCCATGCTGTGACAGACCTCACCTATTAAAAGTGACAGCTCATACCTCTTTAAAAGGACAGAGCTAAAGCAGTCACATGAAAATCTGGTGGGTCTGGAATAGGAGAGGTGGGGAGAGGTTGCTACTTAGCTATGAGCATAAATCAGTGTAATTAAAGATACTTAGACATAATATTTAGTTGATGATCATGAGGACTAAAGGACTATAAACTTCCTGGAAAAGCTAGGCCTTGGAAGAAATAATATGGAAGGAAGAGAGACAGGTGTTCTTTTGCAGTTCTTTTTTAAGGAAGTAGTTGCAGTCATAAGGAGCAATAAAATAAAATATTGTGAATTTTCATAATGTAAGAGACAGAAAACAGAGAGGAACTGTTTCTAAAGAGAATGCACTTTTCTAGCCCTCTAATTTCATTTATAGATGAAAGGGTGGGCATGGTGAAGAAAGATTCAACCAGCTGCTCAAAAGCTGTCTGTTCCCTATGTTTGGATTACTCCCTGACAAGGCTGTAGTATAGAGAGGCATTCCTCTTACGGGTTACTACATACTAGGCGGCACGAGATAGACCATAAACATAGTAAAGCCAAAGCTTATAAGGTTGTCCTTCTGGCCCTCTAGTACAGTAAGCCCTTAGTACAGTAATACCTTAGTGCCTCATGGGCTGAACACAGATTGGGAACTTGCTGCATTCTAATAGTTTCGTTTCCATCTCTTTAATTACTGCATACGTATACGCCCCTTTAAGCAGTACTGAAAGGATTTCTGTGAGGAGGCTGTAGGACGCTTGGATAATAAGTTGCACGTGTCCTTCATTATCATTGTATTATATACGGAGTACCTTGGTGTGAGAAATTAACGCGTGCACACATTGAAAGGATATCTCCACTGAGGTGCTATACGCGCGATCAATTCGACTTTAGGTATGTACTTTGCCCGTCTTTTTCATGACTTATTCGTTACATTTTAACCATGCATATCTGTATACTTATATACTTGCATAATTGTGGTCTAAGATTTGTGTACTTTCACGTTTATGTCATGTTTGTAGACTCTTGAGAAAGCTATTCGAAATGTCCCGTTACCGGAAGGGCATCGGAAATCTGTCTACAACTTCTTGACGTGGCCCGCCGCACGAGAACCTGTCGTTGGTTTAGTTGAACTTTGGTTCCCGATTATTATTCCACGCAGTCCACCTAGTGACCGTTTATAAGGACTTGAGTGGCTTAGTGCAACACAGCATACTTTGCAATATGAACTGTGGAATCTCTTCGGGTGCTTATACAACATTCTAGTCTGTCTTTGTAGAGGTTCTCGCTAGTGTGCTTGCATATATGAGGGTCATCGTACTTTGTTACAATTTCGGTCTTATGTACGCAGTATTACTTGATTGTACAAACGGTTATTACCTGACCTAGTGATATACATGATATATTAGATCTAAGTTTATAAAGTTGATACATTGCATCACATCCTTCCTGATATCGTATCATTTGACTTGTATACGAATGCTTTCGTGAACTATAGTTACACATACGACTTGTATCCTTTTCATACCTTGGGAGTGTTTTCATTCACCGTGCTTCTGGCCCTCTAAACTCAAGTTACAGTCATGCTTCTGAGGGAATCATAGTGTGAAATGTTGTAGTGCTGCTAAAAGGCAAAGAACAGAGCTGTAGGAAACCTAATTCAGCAAAAATCAATGTGATGTAGTACACCCACCCCAGCTCCTCTGTATTGCCTAATTTAATTAAACTGAACACAACGTTTTTATGGCCAAAACCTCATTGGTATTCATATCAAGTTTGTTTAACTTTCTTCAGCTAAATGATGAGGTATCAGGGCACATTTTGGTTTTGTGCCCAGTCATGTATCAGCTGAGTACTCCCCCCTGACACCTCGTAAATTAGGCGCTGCAAATTATGCAGACTTTAAGAGAATACCAATAGGATTTCAGTCAATAATATTTAGAAGTTAAGTACCAAGTCTGATAGTTATCTCAAAGTCTTTGAGATTGTGGGTTCAAAATACTGGAAGGAACATCAGCGTTGCTACTCAATGGATAACTGGGTAGTAGATAGTGCCTGTATGTTTTATAGTATATGTTCCTAGGCAAATGAGTTTGGGATAATCCTGAGCACTTCAGATATGAGCCTGAGTTGGTATGGACAGTGATTAAGGATCTGTAGTATGAGAATTCCCTATTCCTAGGCACATTGATTGTTTTATTTTTAAAAATAATGGGAAAGTCAGGAAATGGGACTAAAACATCTCCCTGGCATCCCTATATACTGCCCCTTGACAACATCTTCAAGAACTCCCATTTGTCAGGGCTGATTTTTGGGGCAGCTCACAGTTCAAGAAGGCATGGATACGTTTATTCAACATTTTGGGTGGAGGCATACTTCTTGCTTATACCATGGCCCATTTATGTCACTTTCTGTAGGGGTAAAATGCTTAGACATTGAAAGCTGTGTACTACCCACCCAATGTATGGGTCTTTTGCTGCTGACAAGCAAACAACCCAAGTATTTTCCTATCTCTATTGCAATGGACAAACCACTTAGACATTTCTTTCCCTAGAAAGTATGGTATTAAATAGCTAGTAGCCATAAGTATCGTACTTTTAAAAGTTTAGTGTTTGAGAACCAAGACAATAGAAACAGCCGAAAGCCTGGCTTAACACATCTTTATTGCATGATGGTCAGGGGGAACATGTGGTAATGGCGGACGAACAGCTCAATATATACAGTGGCTATACATTTGAATGTGGCTCCTCGGTAGCCCATTGGCTACTGTCTGCGTGACGTCACTCTCCGTCACACCCTTCTTGTCCAGGTGAGGTAGTGGCGGGAATCTTCCCACGGCTGTAGGCATTTGGGGAATTGGAACCATGTGAGCTGGGCGCTCGCTATTGCCCCTAGTGGTCACTAGCTCGCGTCCTCATGCAGAAGGTTACAGTGTTACAGTTGGTCCACTCATTCGAGTGTTACATTACTTAAAGGCACATTACTCCAAACACAACATCCCTCCCCCCTAGGATGAGACGAAGTCTCTCATCCAATATGGTTTATTGCAAGAGCGTTTTGGGCGCAAGGCTGGCTGGCTTGTCCTGGGGGCGCTATCACTTCTGTGTTCCCTGGTCTCTTGTCCTGCAATGGGAGAGGGAGACTCGTTAGCGACTCGCCGTGGCTCTTCGGTTTTCGGGGTAGGGGTAAACTCCATTGTGGGAAAACCGGGGGCATTGGGGGCTAACGAAAAACCCCGCTTCTCGCTTGGACGGGTGGGGGACCACCCGATTTTGTAACTCAAAATCAAAATCATCTTCTGGGATATCTGTGGGGGCATCCTCCAGGATATCTAGGGGGACAAACTTATTCCCTTCCCCCCTTGTTGGGGGCCACTGGCCCCCCTCTCCTTCCCCTTGGGCTGAACGGGTGGGGGAGAACCCTAACGCTGAATCCTGTTTCGCGTTTTCCGTGCTCTGGTTGCCGGGAACCCGGCGTCGTAGTTGGTCCGCGTGCCGCCTTCAGAGTAGACCTGTGCTGGTCTCTACGCAGTACGACACAGGACCCGTTTGCCCAATGACTACTCCCAGAACCCAGGCTGGCCCTGTGCTAGCGTAGTTTCTGCAATGGACCGGGGCGCCTATTTCGAAACTCTTCGTGCCCGCTATCCCGATGTTCCTCCCAGTGTCTTCCACTCTCGTGGGGTCTAGCCTTGTCAGTACTGTAGTCAGCTTTCTGCGCATTAGGAGCTCTGCGGGCGAATAGCCTGATGCCAGGGGGGTCACTCTATACCCCAGCAAAAATTGGCATAACTGTAGGTTCAAGTCCCCGGGGCCCATGCGCCTCAGCGCGTCTTTGGTGGTACGCACGAGGCATTCTACCTGGCCGTTCGTCGCCGGGTGAAAGGGCGCGGAGGTGATGTGCCGGATGGCGTTAATGTCAATGAATGCCCTGAATTCGGCGGATGTGAAGCAACTTGCGTTATTGCTCACAAGTGTATCGGGTATGCCAAACGAACTGAACACCTTGCGCAATTGTTTAATGGTTGCGGAGGTGTTTGCAACTGGAATAACCTCTAACCACTTGGAATAAGCATCCACTATAAGGAGAAAAAGCGATCCTCTGAAAGGGCCCGTGAAATCAATGTGCACGCGGGACTACGGCCCCTTTGCCGCATCCCATTCCCTGTGCGGAAGTCGGGCCTCCTCGGGCCAGGAGCTTTGGCAACTCTCGCAAGTGCCCACCATATGCTCGATATCAGTGTCCAACTGGGGCCACCAGAAATAGCTCCTGGCCAGTGCCTTGGAGCGGACAATCCCTGGATGGCTGACATGCAGCAGCTTGAGCACCCTTGCTCTCAGAGATTCAGGGACGACCACCCGCTGGCCCCACAGGAGGCAACCCCTCTCCATGGACAGTTCTAACCTCTTCCTAAAAAAATGGAGCAAATTCCGCCACTGGGGAGGACGTTGGCCACCCTTTCTGCACCCATGAATTAACCAGGGACAACGTCTTGTCTCTGCCCATCGCCTTGGCAATCTCCGCGGGCACTATGGGGGGGTGAATCCAGGACCTCTATCATGAGCACTTGGTGGTCTTGTTCCACCTCACACACGGGGCTGCCCATGTGGGGCAGGGGTGACCTTGACAGGGCGTCCGCGTGGCTTATGTCCTTTCCAGGGCGATTTAATTTAATTTAATTTAATTTAATTTAATTTAATTTAATTGTCACATTTATATACCGCTCACTCGGCCAAAGCCAACTCAGGGCGGTTCACAATAAAAATTAAAAAACACATGTCAAAAACAGTTAAAACTACCCACCCCCTAAAAACAAGGGCTGCAGGATCCAAAGGCACCATGGGGAAGAGTTCTTCTACACCAACCACCCAATGGAGGTTACCCTTCCACCTGCACCCCACACTTGACCCGCCAGCCAGGTTTTAAGTTCTTTTCTGAAAGGCAGCAATTCCGTCCGGAGATGTAGCTCTGTTGGCAGGAGGTTCCAGAGGGCCGGTGCAGACACGGAGAAGGCTCTCCTCCTTGTGCCAGAGAGGCGAGCCACTCTGGCTGATGGAACAATTAGAGAGCCCCTCTGGTCCGCTCTGGTTGGACGGACAGACGTCCTCAGGGCAATGCGGTCTCTTAGGTAACCCGATATATCAGCGCGTTCTGGTACGCGTTTAAAAAAATGGCCCACCTGAGCATTCTAGGGGACAGAATCTGCGGTGTGGGCTTGTCTGCGGTGAAAATGCCTAGCAGGGGCTTGTGGTCGGTCACGATGGTGAAGGGGCGGCCATAGAGGAAGTCGCGAAACTTCTTCGTCCCAGTAATTATCGCTAATGCCTCCCTGTCTGTCTGTGCGTAGTTACGCTCTGCCTTAGACAGGGACCTCGAGTAGAACGCACCGGGGCTTCCCGCCCGTTTTCCAACACGTGGCACTGGACCGCCCCCACCCCCACTGGAGACGCATCACATACCAGAACCACTGGTTTCTTGGGGTCAAAATGGGTTAGTATGGCGTCTGAGGATAAGAGTTGTTTCAGCTCATTGAATGCCCTCTCCTGTCTCTCGCCCCATCACCACGCCTCGTCTTTTTTTAGCAATTTATGAAGCGGCTCCGCTACCGACGCCTTCCTAGGCAGGAAGGAATGGTAGAAGTTTAAGAACCCTAGGAACGACTGCAATTCTGGCTTGGAGGTGGGGCGAGGAGCATTCTGAACGGCGGCCACCTTTGATTCAGAGGGTTTTATGCCAACAGGGGTTACCCGGAAACCCAGGAACTCAACCTCTTTTGCGAAGAAGACACATTTGTCTTTCCGCAGCCTCAACCCCGCCTTTTCAAATACCGTCAGTACTTTGTCTAGCCTCTCAGCCAATTCTGACTCGCTTCCCCCTGTTATCAATACGTCGTCAAAATATGGCAAGACCCCCTCCAGACCCTTCAAGAGACGTTCCACTAGTGATTGGAAGATGCCTGGCGCCGAGTTCACGCCAAACTGTAGGCGCGTCACCTGAAACGCCCCTTTGTGGGTGACTATCGTCTGCGCAGCAGCTGCAGCTGGGGTTACCGAGAGCTGCTGATAAGCCTGCGCCAGGTCAAGCTTTGCAAAACACTTTCCCCCATGTAACCTGGCCAACAGGTGGCTGACTACTGGCACCGGATATGCATTTGGGCGTATCGGCTTATTAATGGTACACTTGTAATCAGCGCAAATTCAAACCTCCCCATTGGCCTTAAGCGCTGTTACAATCGGAGTTTCCCACTCCGCAGAATCAACAGGAACTAGGATCCCCTGGCCTACCAATTTGTCCAGTTCCGCCTCTATTTTGTCCTTAAGTGCAAAAGGCACCCTTCGCGGTTTGAGTCTTATTGGGCGGATCTCCGGGTCCAGGTCGAACGCAACTGGGGGCCCCTTGAATTTTCCGAGTCCCTTCTTGAACACTTCGGGATGTGCATTACACACCTCCTGTATTGGGTCAGTCCCAATGGTATGCACCCCCCCAATGAACAAACCCAGGCGCTTAAACCATTGTGTCCCCAGGAGGCAACAGTCCCCCCCTTTGAGAACAACCAGGGGAAGTTCCGAGGCGTGTTGCTTGTATTGGACCTTGAATTTTCCCACCCCCAACACCGGAATGCTATTTCCCTGTACGTCCCGCAGCGTAGACATCAGTGCTTTGAGCTTGGGCCGCACGTTGGGGGAAATTCCCAAAAACTCTCTCTGGGAAATGATGGAATATGAGGAACCCGAGTCTATCTCCATCTTAACGGGGACCCCTTGCACCAGTACCTCTACAAAATAACGTGGGTGTCCTAAGGACACGCTGTGGACTGCCGTGTCATCGTCGCTGTCGTCGGAGATGCGGCCCACGCCGTCCTGCTTCCTCGAGGGTCGGACGCCCTCCTGCTTCTTCGGTGAGCGGTCTGTTGAGCCTTTCCGGTCTTTGCGCCATCGTCTGCAAACCTTGACTATGTGGCCTTGGCGCCCGCAGTTGTGGCACTCCGCCTTCCTGAACGGGCACTTGCTGCGGTCATGGGACGCCCCACAGCCGTCGCAACGCCGGCCGTCCTTCCGCACCTTCCAGATGTCCTCGTCCTCGCTGCTCTCCGTGGAGGAGTGTGGTGCCCGCCTGGCCGCTTGCACTGAGCCCGCTGCCTTGTCGGGTTGTGGGAGCCTTGTCCTGAACCCCTTAACCCCGGCCCTCATGGCTTCTGCCGCCTGCGCCTCCTTCACGACCTCTTGCAACGTTGGGGGCGGCTCTTTGTTCATCAGCTTTCGCTGGACCTCTTCGTCCCACAGGCCGCACAGCATGCGGTCCCTGAGGGCAATTTCCAGGTTCTCCCACTTGCATGGGCCGGCGGCCAAACGGAGGGCCACTGCAAAGGCAGCCACAGACTCACCAGGCGCCTGGACTCTCTTCCAGAATGCGTCCCGAGCCAAAAACATTGAGACCGAGGGCTGGAAATGGTCCCGCATCGCTTTCAGGAGCTGCTTGACCGGCACTTCGCCCACCTTCCTTGGAGACATCAGGTCCACCAATACCTTCATGGCCGGGAACCCGAGCATCCGGATGAGGATGGCCCTTTTCTTCCCCTCGTCCGAGATGTCGGACACCATCAGTGCGCTTTGGAAATCCATCTCGAACAGTTCCCATTCTTCCGGTTTGTTGATGTTGAAACCGGCCTGTGTTGTCTTGATTCCGTGGGGCTCCATCATCCCACCTTCGTCGCCACTTTAGTGTTTGAGAACTAAGACAATAGAAACAGCTGAAAGCCTGGCTTAACACATCTATATTGCATGATGTCAGGGGGAACATGTGGTAATGGCGGACAAACAGCTCAATATATACAGTGGCTATACATTTGAATGTGGCTCCTTGGTAGCCCATTGGCTACTGTCTGCGTGACGTCACTCTCCATCACGCCCTTCTTGTCCAGGTGAGGTAGTGGCGGGAATCTTCCCACGGCTGTAGGCATTTGGGGAATTGGAACCATGTGAGCTGGGCGCTCGCTATTGCCCCTAGTGGTCACTAGCTCGCATCCTCATGCAGAAGGTTACAGTGTTACAGTTGGTGATTGTTACATCCACTCATTCGAGTGTTACATTACTTAAAGGCACATTACTCCAAACACAACAAAAAGTGACTACCTTCTAGCCATCTTTGTCAATTGAAAAGACATTCTTGGTTCTTGTTCGTATAAAGACACAGAGAACAGGTCATTTGAGTCATGGTGGCACAGTGGTTAAATTGCTGTACTGCAGCCAAAATGTTGTGAGTTTGATCCGGATGAGCGACAAGGTTGCCTCAGCCTTCCAAGGTTGGTAAAATGAGAAGCTAGCATGGTGAGGACAAATGTGGATTATCTTGTGAACCGCCCAGAGAGTGCACTAAGTGCTATGGGGCGGCACATAAGTGTAATTGTAATTGCTATTTATATTTCATTGTCCAATGCTGCCCCACTGTTTCCACTAGTCTTCCTTTTCTCAATAACAGAAACTTGACATTACTGTACAGTAAAACCTTGCATAAAGAGCGTCTCGCTTAGAGACTAACTCACTTAAAGAGCAGAATTTTCTCTGAATGGTCACCTCGCTTAACAACTAAAACCAACCCAAAACTCGCTTAACGACTAAAATGGGGTTCGCAATCCCCCCCCGCCAGAAGTCACAATTGGTCACTTACAATGGTGTTTCGCTTAAAGAGCAATCCCATGGAACTCAATAAAAGAGCAATCCCATGGAACTCATTATGCCCTTTAAGCGAGGTACCACTGTATTTAATTTTAAAATTGCTGCAAGCCTGGTGCTTTAGTGTATGGGACCAAAGACAACAGGACAACCGAAGGGTTGGTTTAACGCAGGTTTATTGCATGGTGTTCCGGTGAAGCATGAGGTAATGGCGGTGATACATCTCAATATATACAGTAGCCCTCTACATTTGAATCTTGTAGCACGGTAGCTCATTGGCTGCTACCGGCGTGGCCTCGCCCAGGCACGCCTCTTTTCCTGCTGCTGAATGCAGATCTTTCTTCTGCTGCTGAATGCGGGGAAGGTTTTCCCGCGGCTGTCCGTGATTGAGCAATGTGAACGATGTGAGACTGAACGCTCGCAGCTGCCCTCTATGGGCTGTCTGCTCGCGTTCCTTTACAGCTGAGATCGTTTGTATTTGGAGTGGTTACATTCTTGCCTTTACAGTACAATGAACATGCACACATACATACATAACATCCCTCCCCCCTAGGATGGGACGAAGTCCCGCAACCATTGTGGCTTGCCGCACGTGCGCTTGGGGCGTGCCTGCGTCTGACCTAGTACTGGAGAGCCTGTGATCCCTGATTCCGCGGGTGCTTGTCCTGCAACGGGAAACGGGGATTCGTTAGTGGCTCTGTGGGGCGTCCGTGCCTGCCTTGCGCCCGGGGATGGGAATGGAATGAACAGTTGGGAGGTGAACCCCTGCCTGTTGCTCTCGGACCCCGGGGACCCGCCTATTGTGAACCGCGGAACCGATGAGGTCGCCCTTGTGGTTCTGCTACCTTCTGATCCTCGCTCGGGGGACCTTGGGACTGTGGTGGGCGGACTCACTGTTGCCTCCCGTCTTGGGGGTGTCGGTCTCCGGGAAATTGGCGCTATATTGCATTCTAACTCACAGGGGCTACTGGGACTGGAAGTACCAGGGGCTGAACTGAAACCCCTCTTTTCGCTAGGACGGGCGGGGGACCACTCCGCTAACTCCCCCTGGTACTGTAAATCAACGTCTAAACTTCTATGGGCATCTGTGTTTCGGGGAAACTTCCGAGGGGTATGTGTGTGGTCGGGGCTCTTCCTTTCTGCCGCGGATTCCCGCAAAAGATCCCTGTGGATCGATTCCCTTTCCTCCCCCCTTGGTGGGGGCCCATGTTCCCCTTTTCCTCCCCCTTGGGCTAAGCGGGTGGGGGAGTACCCTAACGCTGATTCGATGCTATCTTCGTCTCCGTCCTGCTCTCCGGGGACCCTGCGCCTGAGTTGGTCCACGTGTCGCCTCCACAGGAAACCCGTACTGGTCTCCACGCGGTATGAGACGGGGCCGGTTTGTTCTACTACGGTGCCCGGCACCCAGGCTGGCCCCGCGTTGGCGTAGTTCCTGCAATGCACCGGGGCGCCTACGCTGAAACTCTTTGTGGGTTCCACCCCTATGTTCTGCCCTTTGTCCTCTACTCTCGTGGGGTCTAGCTTGGAGATTCCCGTGGCCAGCTTCCTGCGCATCAACAGCTCTGCGGGGGAGTACCCTGACGCCAATGGGGTGACCCTGTACCTTAGCAGGAATTGGCACAATTTCAGGTCGAGGTCTCCGGGGCCCATGCGCAGCAGCGCGTCTTTCGTGGTGCGCACGAGGCGCTCTACTTGGCCGTTGGTGGCCGGGTGAAAGGGGGCGGAGGTGATGTGCCGAATGGCGTTTCGCTCCATGAATGCCCCGAACTCGGCGGACGTGAAACAGCTAGCGTTATCGCTGACGAGGGTGTCGGGTAAACCGAACGTGGAAAAGAGCCTCCGTAACTGCTTAATTGTTGTGGCCGAGGAGGTGCTCGAAACTGGGATGACCTCCAACCACTTGGAGAACGCGTCCACCACAAGGAGGAAAAGCGTTCCCCTGAACGGGCCAGCAAAGTCTACGTGTACCCGGGACCAGGGCCCCCGTGCTGCGTCCCACTCCCTATGTGGCGAACGAGCCTCTTCTGGCCTGGAGCTTTGGCATGCTTCGCAAGTGCCGACCATGTGTTCGATGTCGGCGTCTAGCTGGGGCCACCAAAAGTAACTGCGGGCTAGTGCCTTAGAGCGGACGATCCCCGGGTGGCTGACGTGCAGCAGTTTAAGCACCCTCAGCCGGAGCGACGTGGGGATCACTACCCGCTGTCCCCACAAAAGGCAACCCCTCTCCAGGGACAACTCTAGTTTCTTTTTGAAAAATGTGTCGAATTCCGCTGCTGGGGAAGACACGGGCCACCCTTTCTGTACCCAGGAGCAAACTGTAGCTAGCGTTTTGTCCTTGCCGGTCGCTTTGGCGATGTCGGCCGGTACTACTGGAGGGGAGTCTAGGACCTCTATCATTAAGACCTGGTGGTCCCTCTCTACCTCGCCCACGTGGCAGCAATCCCGGGGAATGGGGGACCTCGACAGGGCATCGGCATGGCTGATCTCCTTCCCGGGCCGGTATACCAACGCGTGCTGATACGCGTTGAGGAAAATGGCCCACCTGAGCATTCTCGGGGACAGGATTTGGGGTGTGGGCTTATCTGCGGTGAAAATGCCTAGCAAGGGCTTATGGTCAGTCACTATGGTGAAGGGGTGGCCGTACACAAAATCATGAAATTTCTTGGTCCCCGCAATTATCGCTAGTGCTTCCCTGTCTGTCTGGGCATAGTTTCTCTCCGCTTGGGACAAGGACCTAGAGTAGAACGCTATCGGGGCCTCCCTCCCATTCTCCAGTACGTGGCATAACACCGCCCCCACCCCCACCGGGGATGCATCGCATATCAGGACCACTGGGCGTTTGGGATTGAAATGGGTCAGTACCGCATCTGATGCCAGGAGTCGCTTCAGGTCATTGAAAGCCATCTCCTGGTCGTCGCCCCACTTCCATGCCTCGTCCTTTTTTAACAATCTGTGTAGCGGTTCCGCTACTGCTGCCTTCCGCGGAAGGAAGGAGTGGTAAAAGTTGAGCAGTCCAAGGAACGACTGCAACTCGGGCTTGGAGGTGGGGCGAGGGGCCTTCTTGATGGCGGCCACCTTGGATTGGGATGGCCTGATTCCCTCGGGAGTAACACGGAACCCTAGGAACTCGACCTCAGTTGCGAAGAAAACGCATTTGTCTTTCCGCAACCGCAACCCCGCTTTCTCGAATATTGTCAGGACCCTTCCCAACCTCCTTGCTAATTCGGCCCGGCTCCCCCCTGTAATCAATACGTCATCAAAGTAGGGTAACACCCCCTCTAACCCCTTCAGGAGGCGTTCCACGAGTGACTGGAAAATCCCGGGCGCCGAATTCACGCCGAATTGGAGGCGCGATACCTGGAACGCCCCTTTGTGGGTGACTATGGTCTATGCAGCAGCTGCGGCGGGGGTCACCGGGAGTTGCTGGTAGGCTTGGGCCAGGTCGAGTTTAGCGAAACACCTCCCCCCGTGTAACCTGGCCAACGAGTGGCTGACTACCGGCACCGGATACGCATTAGGGCGGATCGCCTTATTGATGGTGCACTTGTAATCAGCGCATATGCGGACCTCCCCGTTGGCCTTGAGCGCTGTTACAATTGGAGTTTCCCACTCCGCAGAATCAACAGGAACAAGAATCCCCTGGCCCACCAATTTGTCCAACTCCGCCTCTATTTTGTCCTTTAGTGCGAAAGGCACTCTGCGCGGTTTAAGTCTGATTGGACGTACTCCAGGGTCCAGGTCGAAAGTCACTGGGGGGCCCTTGAATTTTCCGAGCCCCTTTTTGAAAACCTCGGGGTGCGCGTCGCACACGCTCTGTATTGGATCAGTCCCGGTGGCGTGTGCTCCCACGGCGTGCACCCCCCCAATGAACAACCCCAGGGGCTGGAACCATTGAGTCCCGAGGAGGCTGCATTTTCCTCCCTTGAGGACGACTAGGGGAAGCGTTGCGGTGTGCTTTTTAAACTGGACCTGGAACTTCCCAACCCCCAACACTGGGATGCGGTTCCCTTGCATGTCCTTCAGTGTGGCCCTCAACGCTTTGAGCTTGGGCCGCACGCGGGGGGCGATTTTCATGAACTCTCCCTGGGAAATAATAGAGTATGACGAACCCGAGTCCACCTCCATTCTAACAGGGGCCCCTTGTATTACTACCTCAACGAAGTAACGGGGGTGCTCCGTGGAAACGCTGCAAACCGGAGCGTCGTCCTCGCTGTCGTCGGAGATGCGCCCTACGCCGTCCCGCGTCCTCGTGGTCCGGGCGCCGTCCTTTGGCCTCGTGGTGCGGTCCTGCCTCGCCGAGCGGTCTGGAGAACTCCTTGTGGCCTCGCGCCGTTTCCGGCAGACCTTGGCGATGTGCCCGCGCCGGCCGCAGTTGTGGCACTCGGCCTTGCGGAATGGGCATTTGGCGCGGGCGTGGGCGGCGCCGCAGCCGTCGCAGCGCCGGCCCTCTCTCTGGACCCTCCGGACGTCCTCGTCATCGCCGCTCTCCGCAGACGAGTTCGAAGCTCGCCGGGCCGCGCGCACCGAGCTCTCTGCCTTGGCGGGCTTCGGGCGCCAGTCCTGAAGCTCTTGCACCCCGGCAGTCGTGGCCTCCGCGGCCTGCGCCGTGTCGAGGACTTGTTGCCACGTGGGAGGCGGCTCCCTTTTCATCAGCGCGCGCTGAGTCTCTGTGTCCCTCAGACCGCAGAGCAGGCAGTCCCGGAGGGTGACGTCTGGAGTCTCCCACTTGCATGGGCCGGTGGCCAGCCGCAGGGCCGCGGCGAACTCAGCGACCGATTCCCCGGGCGCCTGGACTCGCCTCCAGAACGCGCTCCGAGCGGGGAACATCGCTATTGCTGGCCGGAGATGGGCGCGCAGCGCCACCAGGAGCTCTGTGGCTTTGAGGTCGCCCACCTTCCTCGGCGCGATCAGGTCCACCAAGGTCCTCTTGGTCTCGTGTCTGAGCATGCGGACGAAAATGGCCCTCTTCTTGGCCTCATCTGAGACTTCGAGCTCCACCAGCGCTGCGTTGAAGTCTATCTCAAACAGCTCCAAGTCTCCCGGCTTCCTGATCTCGTAGCCGGCGCATGTCTTGGTCCCGTGGGCAGCCATATCCCACCTTCGTCGCCAATTTAGTGTATGGGACCAAAGACAACAGGACAACCGAAGGGTTGGTTTAACGCAGGTTTATTGCATGGTGTTCCGGTGAAGCATGAGGTAATGGCGGTGATACATCTCAATATATACAGTAGCCCTCTACATTTGAATCTTGTAGCACGGTAGCTCATTGGCTGCTACCGGCGTGGCCTCGCCCAGGCACGCCTCTTTTCCTGCTGCTGAATGCAGATCTTTCTTCTGCTGCTGAATGCGGGGAAGGTTTTCCCGCGGCTGTCCGTGATTGAGCAATGTGAACCATGTGAGACTGAACGCTCGCAGCTGCCCTCTATGGGCTGTCTGCTCGCGTTCCTTTACAGCTGAGATCGTTTGTATTTGGAGTGGTTACATTCTTGCCTTTACAGTACAATGAACATGCACACATACATACATAACATCCCTCCCCCCTAGGATGGGACGAAGTCCCGCAACCATTGTGGCTTGCCGCACGTGCGCTTGGGGCGTGCCTGCGTCTGACCTAGTACTGGAGAGCCTGTGATCCCTGATTCCGCGGGTGCTTGTCCTGCAACGGGAAACGGGGATTCGTTAGTGGCTCTGTGGGGCGTCCGTGCCTGCCTTGCGCCCGGGGATGGGAATGGAATGAACAGTTGGGAGGTGAACCCCTGCCTGTTGCTCTCGGACCCCGGGGACCCGCCTATTGTGAACCGCGGAACCGATGAGGTCGCCCTTGTGGTTCTGCTACCTTCTGATCCTCGCTCGGGGGACCTTGGGACTGTGGTGGGCGGACTCGCTGTTGCCTCCCGTCTTGGGGGTGTCGGTCTCCGGGAAATTGGCGCTATATTGCATTCTAACTCACAGGGGCTACTGGGACTGGAAGTACCAGGGGCTGAACTGAAACCCCTCTTTTCGCTAGGACGGGTGGGGGACCACTCCGCTAACTCCCCCTGGTACTGTAAATCAACGTCTAAACTTCTATGGGCATCTGTGTTTCGGGGAAACTTCCGAGGGGTATGTGCGTGGTCGGGGCTCTTCCTTTCTGCCGCGGATTCCCGCAAAAGATCTCTGTGGATCGATTCCCTTTCCTCCCCCCTTGGTGGGGGCCCATGTTCCCCTTTTCCTCCCCCTTGGGCTAAGCGGGTGGGGGAGTACCCTAACGCTGATTCGATGCTATCTTCGTCTCCGTCCTGCTCTCCGGGGACCCTGCGCCTGAGTTGGTCCACGTGTCGCCTCCACAGGAAACCCGTACTGGTCTCCACGCGGTATGAGACGGGGCCGGTTTGTTCTACTACGGTGCCCGGCACCCAGGCTGGCCCCGCGTTGGCGTAGTTCCTGCAATGCACCGGGGCGCCTACGCTGAAACTCTTTGTGGGTTCCACCCCTATGTTCTGCCCTTTGTCCTCTACTCTCGTGGGGTCTAGCTTGGAGATTCCCGTGGCCAGCTTCCTGCGCATCAACAGCTCTGCGGGGGAGTACCCTGACGCCAATGGGGTGACCCTGTACCTTAGCAGGAATTGGCACAATTTCAGGTCAAGGTCTCCGGGGCCCATGCGCAGCAGCGCGTCTTTCGTGGTGCGCACGAGGCGCTCTACTTGGCCGTTGGTGGCCGGGTGAAAGGGGGCGGAGGTGATGTGCCAAATGGCGTTTCGCTCCATGAATGCCCCGAACTCGGCGGACGTGAAACAGCTAGCGTTATCGCTGACGAGGGTGTCGGGTAAACCGAACGTGGAAAAGAGCCTCCGTAACTGCTTAATTGTTGTGGCCGAGGAGGTGCTCGAAACTGGGATGACCTCCAACCACTTGGAGAACGCGTCCACCACAAGGAGGAAAAGCGTTCCCCTGAACGGGCCAGCAAAGTCTACGTGTACCCGGGACCAGGGCCCCCGTGCTGCGTCCCACTCCCTATGTGGCGAACGAGCCTCTTCTGGCCTGGAGCTTTGGCATGCTTCGCAAGTGCCGACCATGTGTTCGATGTCGGCGTCTAGCTGGGGCCACCAAAAGTAACTGCGGGCTAGTGCCTTAGAGCGGACGATCCCCGGGTGGCTGACGTGCAGCAGTTTAAGCACCCTCAGCCGGAGCGACGTGGGGATCACTACCCGCTGTCCCCACAAAAGGCAACCCCTCTCCAGGGACAACTCTAGTTTCTTTTTGAAAAATGTGTCGAATTCCGCTGCTGGGGAAGACACGGGCCACCCTTTCTGTACCCAGGAGCAAACTGTAGCTAGCGTTTTGTCCTTGCCGGTCGCTTTGGCGATGTCGGCCGGTACTACTGGAGGGGAGTCTAGGACCTCTATCATTAAGACCTGGTGGTCCCTCTCTACCTCGCCCACGTGGCAGCAATCCCGGGGAATGGGGGACCTCGACAGGGCATCGGCATGGCTGATCTCCTTCCCGGGCCGGTATACCAACGCGTGCTGATACGCGTTGAGGAAAATGGCCCACCTGAGCATTCTCGGGGACAGGATTTGGGGTGTGGGCTTATCTGCGGTGAAAATGCCTAGCAAGGGCTTATAGTCAGTCACTATGGTGAAGGGGCGGCCGTACACAAAATCATGAAATTTCTTGGTCCCCGCAATTATCGCTAGTGCTTCCCTGTCTGTCTGGGCATAGTTTCTCTCCGCTTGGGACAAGGACCTAGAGTAGAACGCTATCGGGGCCTCCCTCCCATTCTCCAGTACGTGGCATAACACCGCCCCCACCCCCACCGGGGATGCATCGCATATCAGGACCACTGGGCGTTTGGGATTGAAATGGGTCAGTACCGCATCTGATGCCAGGAGTCGCTTCAGGTCATTGAAAGCCATCTCCTGGTCGTCGCCCCACTTCCATGCCTCGTCCTTTTTTAACAATCTGTGTAGCGGTTCCGCTACTGCTGCCTTCCGCGGAAGGAAGGAGTGGTAAAAGTTGAGCAGTCCAAGGAACGACTGCAACTCGGGCTTGGAGGTGGGGCGAGGGGCCTTCTTGATGGCGGCCACCTTGGATTGGGATGGCCTGATTCCCTCGGGAGTAACACGGAACCCTAGGAACTCGACCTCAGTTGCGAAGAAAACGCATTTGTCTTTCCGCAACCGCAACCCCGCTTTCTCGAATATTGTCAGGACCCTTCCCAACCTCCTTGCTAATTCGGCCCGGCTCCCCCCTGTAATCAATACGTCATCAAAGTAGGGTAACACCCCCTCTAACCCCTTCAGGAGGCGTTCCACGAGTGACTGGAAAATCCCGGGCGCCGAATTCACGCCGAATTGGAGGCGCGATACCTGGAACGCCCCTTTGTGGGTGACTATGGTCTGTGCAGCAGCTGCGGCGGGGGTCACCGGGAGTTGCTGGTAGGCTTGGGCCAGGTCGAGTTTAGCGAAACACCTCCCCCCGTGTAACCTGGCCAACGAGTGGCTGACTACCGGCACCGGATACGCATTAGGGCGGATCGCCTTATTGATGGTGCACTTGTAATCAGCGCATATGCGGACCTCCCCGTTGGCCTTGAGCGCTGTTACAATTGGAGTTTCCCACTCCGCAGAATCAACAGGAACAAGAATCCCCTGGCCCACCAATTTGTCCAACTCCGCCTCTATTTTGTCCTTTAGTGCGAAAGGCACTCTGCGCGGTTTAAGTCTGATTGGACGTACTCCAGGGTCCAGGTCGAAAGTCACTGGGGGGCCCTTGAATTTTCCGAGCCCCTTTTTGAAAACCTCGGGGTGCGCGTCGCACATGCTCTGTATTGGATCAGTCCCGGTGGCGTGTGCTCCCACGGCGTGCACCCCCCCAATGAACAACCCCAGGGGCTGGAACCATTGAGTCCCGAGGAGGCTGCATTTTCCTCCCTTGAGGACGACTAGGGGAAGCGTTGCGGTGTGCTTTTTAAACTGGACCTGGAACTTCCCAACCCCCAACACTGGGATGCGGTTCCCTTGCATGTCCTTCAGTGTGGCCCTCAACGCTTTGAGCTTGGGCCGCACGCGGGGGGCGATTTTCATGAACTCTCCCTGGGAAATAATAGAGTATGACGAACCCGAGTCCACCTCCATTCTAACAGGGGCCCCTTGTATTACTACCTCAACGAAGTAACGGGGGTGCTCCGTGGAAACGCTGCAAACCGGAGCGTCGTCCTCGCTGTCGTCGGAGATGCGCCCTACGCCGTCCCGCGTCCTCGTGGTCCGGGCGCCGTCCTTTGGCCTCGTGGTGCGGTCCTGCCTCGCCGAGCGGTCTGGAGAACTCCTTGTGGCCTCGCGCCGTTTCCGGCAGACCTTGGCGATGTGCCCGCGCCGGCCGCAGTTGTGGTACTCGGCCTTGCGGAATGGGCATTTGGCGCGGGCGTGGGCGGCGCCGCAGCCGTCGCAGCGCCGGCCCTCTCTCTGGACCCTCCGGACGTCCTCGTCATCGCCGCTCTCCGCAGACGAGTTCGAAGCTCGCCGGGCCGCGCGCACCGAGCTCTCTGCCTTGGCGGGCTTCGGGCACCAGTCCTGAAGCTCTTGCACCCCGGCAGTCGTGGCCTCCGCGGCCTGCGCCGTGTCGAGGACTTGTTGCCACGTGGGAGGCGGCTCCCTTTTCATCAGCGCGCGCTGAGTCTCTGTGTCCCTCAGACCGCAGAGCAGGCAGTCCCGGAGGGTGACGTCTAGAGTCTCCCACTTGCATGGGCCGGCGGCCAGCCGCAGGGCCGCGGCGAACTCAGCGACCGATTCCCCGGGCGCCTGGACTCGCCTCCAGAACGCGCTCCGAGCGGGGAACATCGCTATTGCTGGCCGGAGATGGGCGCGCAGCGCCACCAGGAGCTCTGTGGCTTTGAGGTCGCCCACCTTCCTCGGCGCGATCAGGTCCACCAAGGTCCTCTTGGTCTCGTGTCTGAGCATGCGGACGAAAATGGCCCTCTTCTTGGCCTCATCTGAGACTTCGAGCTCCACCAGCGCTGCGTTGAAGTCTATCTCAAACAGCTCCAAGTCTCCCGGCTTCCTGATCTCGTAGCCGGCGCATGTCTTGGTCCCGTGGGCAGCCATATCCCACCTTCGTCGCCAATTTAGTGTATGGGACCAAAGACAACAGGACAACCGAAGGGTTGGTTTAACGCAGGTTTATTGCATGGTGTTCCGGTGAAGCATGAGGTAATGGCGGTGATACATCTCAATATATACAGTAGCCCTCTACATTTGAATCTTGTAGCACGGTAGCTCATTGGCTGCTACCGGCGTGGCCTCGCCCAGGCACGCCTCTTTTCCTGCTGCTGAATGCAGATCTTTCTTCTGCTGCTGAATGCGGGGAAGGTTTTCCCGCGGCTGTCCGTGATTGAGCAATGTGAACCATGTGAGACTGAACGCTCGCAGCTGCCCTCTATGGGCTGTCTGCTCGCGTTCCTTTACAGCTGAGATCGTTTGTATTTGGAGTGGTTACATTCTTGCCTTTACAGTACAATGAACATGCACACATACATACATAACAGGTGCACACTTGTCAACCTGCGCCTCTGTAAAAAACAGGACCTGCGCAGATCGCTTGTGCACAGGTCACTTTCCACGCATGCGTGGAAGCGCTACGCCGCTTGCTGCAGCCCCTACACAAACAGCATAGCTCTTCCACGCATGTGTGGAAGGGTTTTACACATGTGTAGAACCCTTCCACGCATGTGTGGAAAGTGCTCCGCCGCTTGCGTAGGGGCTGTGCAAGCAGCGGAGCGCTTCCATGCATGCGTGGAAAGCGTTTCCCCCGCTGCCAAATTATGGGGTTTTGGCAGCCGGGGGGGGGGGGGTTATGACGTCAATCGGCATCAAATTCCGTGGTAATCCCGGCCAAATTGGGATGGTTGACAGGTATGGCCTGGTGTCTTTATCAGTGGGGGTGGATTTTTCAGCTGTTTACATCTGTGCAGTCTTTCAAAATCACATGCACTTTATCTAGACATATTATTAGCTGTAAAAGGATACAGTTCTGCAGTCTTTACCCATTTCAGTAAATAATAACTTCCTGTCAGAGTGATGCAGTTCCCAATCACAATCCAAATTTCCACGTAAGTAGCTAGAAACAAATTATGCAAAGTGACCAAGAACACTCTAAAGCAGGTGTGTGTGTGCCCAAACGTTTCATGCCGGGGGCCTGACCACACTCCCAGAACAGCTGAGTGGGCGAAAACATCCCCCCGAAACATAGCATGTTTGTGTATGCACAGCGCAGATGCTTCTATGCATGCGCAAAAGTGGCCATTTTGTATCCTGGTTTGGTGCAGGAAACAAAATGGCCACTTTTGCAAATGCACAGAATCGTCCTCACCAAACCAGGAAATAAAATGGCCACTACTGCGCATGCGTGAATGTGACATTTTGTGTCCTGATTTGGCATGGACACTTCTGTGCATGCGTGAAAGTGGCCATTTTGTTTCCTGTGCCAAACCAGGACACAAAATGGCTGCTTTTTGTGCATGTCCGTATTTACTTCCTGGCTTGGCGAGGGCGTCATGGGCCTGATGGAATGGCTTCGGGGGCTGTACCCAGCCCATGGGCTGTAGTTTGGGCATGCCTACTCTAAAGGCATGGAGAAAATAATGAGCAGTCCTAATGGTAGCAAGAAAAGGAAGTTAACACCAAACTTCTTCAGCTACACAAAACCAGAGGCATTTGGGGGTGTACAATATGAAGAAAATGGTGAGATTTTGAAAAGATAACACAAATGTGGTCATTTTGATAATCATGTGATTTTGCTCTTCTTCTTCTGCATCTTCCTCTTCTTCTTTGAGTGTCATATCTGACTCTGAATATTGGCTATCCTCATGGCGATCAGCCATGAAGATTGTGCTGGGAATACTATAATGCAGTGATTTTGCCGAGCCTCTCTAGTGCCCTGTTTGAAAGCTAGCTGCCAATATTTTTCAGTCACATTTTGGTGTGACTGTGAGTCAGAATCCATGAAAAAAATTACATCGAGAAAGGCAGAATTGATTCTTAAAAGGCCAGAATCAATGGGCAGGGAAGTGATTTAATATCTGTTTTAGGGATGTGACCTAAAGTGGACATTCTCATTTGCATTGTCTGCTGGCTGCAGTTCCAAGACTAAGTTGAATGCTGAAGACAACTGTACAGAAATATAATTAGGTTCAAATGCATCAATCTAATGGGAGAAAAGCAACAGATCAGAAGAGAGAAGAAAGAGTATGTCAGGAAACCCTAGCTAGCTGTCTCTACTTCTGTTGTCCCCTTTAGGCACATTGTTGATTGAGCAATGCTAGTTGTACGTTATCGGGACTGCAGTAGCTTACTGGTCAAGATGCTGAACTTGACGACCGGAAGACTGGTAGGTCAGCAGTTTTAGACCCAAGTGCTGGTTGACATAGTGAGCTCCCGTCTCTGCCCCAGCTCCTGCCAACCTAGCAGTTGGAAATCAAGAAATTGCAAGTAGATAAATAGGTACTGCTTCTGTGGGAAAGGTAACAGCATCCCATGTGCTCCAGTGTCTAGTCATGCCTGCCACATGATCATGGAAAGGTTGCAGATGCCAACAGCACTGGCTCTTTGGCTGTAAATGGAGATGAGCACCACACCCTAGAGTTGGATACGACTGACTTTTGAGCAAGGGAGACCTAGACCTTGACTTAGTTGCATGTTCTCTTCTGTTCACTTCCAAAACCTATGGTAAAGGTAAAGTGAGGGCGTGTTTTGACTGTCAAAAGAATCCAGTTAGCAATTTTTTAAAAAACAAAACAAAATCAGATTAAGGTCACATGGTGCTTGTGTTAACTTGTGTGTCATTTCTGAACCCTTGCCCAAATACTATTTTAACCCTGCAGCTTCTGCCACCCAACAGCCTCCTGATTTCACCCTTCCTCTCTGGTCCCCCAAAGGGTTTTATTTCTTTTTCTTTTTCCTTATTACCACAGGGACTGCAGTGGCTTAGTGCTTAAGATGCAGAACTTGATGTCTGGAAGGCCGGCAGATCAGCAGTTTGAGATCCGAGTGCTGCATGACGGAGTGAGCTTCTGTCTCTGTCCCAGCTAGCAGTTCGAAAGCAAGAAATTGTAAGTACTGTAGATAAATAGGTACCACTTCAGCGGGTAAGGTTACAGTGTTCCATGTCTAGTCCTGTCTGCCACATGTCCATGGAAACGTCTGCAGATGCGGACAGTGCTGGTTGTTTGGCTGTAAGCGGAGATGAGCAGCGAACCCTAGAGTCGGATATGACTGGCTTTCTAGCAAAGGTGACCTTTTATCACTACAGCAGTTGCAAGTCATCTGTTAGGCAGCCAGACTCCATTCCACAGGGAAGTGGGTCTGCTACCACCACAGTCACCCCCCTCTACCGGTCCCTCTACTATGGAGCCATTGGTAGCTACACAACCTTTGGTCATGGCCTCTGTTGCCACTGCTCTATGCCAGCTTGTTGTTGTTTTTGTTGTTATTAAAGTGTTATAACACTGCAATAGTTCTTTGGCATGACAGCAGACAAAATGCTGAACTGTTGTAGTGTTATGACTGTGAGGAGCAGGGAGGGGAAAAACATTTTTGGCCTGCTGGGGATCTTGCAAATTTTATGAAGCAAATGATATGCACTGACACAAGTGTGCACGCAGAAGAATACAGTGGTTAAGGATAGGCACGTGCTGGTATATCAGGCAATCAGGCTTTGTCCCACCCCACCCTCGCCCCTGGCTCCCTGGGGCGCCAATAGCAATGTATAGGATTCCCCCCCCAACCTCCCCAATAGGCGCCCCCACCACTCCCTGTCCAGCGCCTTCCCATGGTGCCCTTCACACTCCTGGTTAAGGAATCAGTGCAAAACACATGACCCCATGATGGCAGGTTAATGTGTGCTATGTATTTCTCGGTCTTCAGATCGATTTTGAACCAGGTAAAACCATTGCAAATGTAATAGTTTTTGCTAATGAAGAAGTTCCCTGAGGCACC
Source organism: Bradypodion pumilum (assembly GCA_035047305.1). Taxonomy (NCBI): domain Eukaryota; kingdom Metazoa; phylum Chordata; class Lepidosauria; order Squamata; family Chamaeleonidae; genus Bradypodion; species Bradypodion pumilum. The sequence goes on along the minus strand of JAWDJD010000002.1, from coordinate 174,658,426 downwards.
TGGGAAACTGGAGAGGGATTTTGTTGTGCTCTTGGCTGTGGTTGGGGCATAATGCTGGATGTTTCACCATCATTGCACCAGTGACATTCTGTGAGGACTTGGTGACACCCACCCACCCACCCACCCACACCCACCCACACACACACACAAAAGCATCAACCTGGCCAGATTCATAGTGAGAACAGAATGTGGGTTTTCCTTAATCCTTTTTGAAATGAATTGCTGCTAGTCCAGAAACATTGCCGGGTGACAGTGGGCATGTTTTATCGTGTGACCAAACAGGACAGGAATGGGCAAGTTAGTCACTGCACTTCCCTGCAATCAAATTCTCCCCCCAACCCCCTTCAGTGTTTAGTGTCTTGCACGGAAGACAAGGAAGGAGTCGCAGTAAGGACTAACACAGGTTTATTGGTTGATGATCAGTATGAACATGTGGTAATGGCGGAGATACATCACATTATATACAGTAGTACAATGCATTTGAATCTTGTTGCATGGTAGCTCATTGGCTGCTACCAGCGTGACGTCGTCCAAGTCACGCCCCTCTTCCGTGGTTGTTTCCTTGTGCGGGAGAGTTCCCGCGGCTGTTGGTGATTTGAGGAATGAGAACCATGTGAGCTGAACGCTCGCAGCTGCCCTCTATAGGCAGCTTACTCACGTTCCTTAACAGCAGAGCTACACTGTAATTGTGGTCAAGGTTACATTCATACATCTCTTAAAGCAACAATGTACATACATAACACCCCTCCCCCCTAGGATGGGACGAAGTCCCTCAACCATTGTGGCTTGCCGCACGTGCGTCTGGGGCACGCGGCCGCTTGACTTAACACAGGGGAGCCGGAGGCTCCTGGTTCTGCAGAGTCCTGTCCTGCAACGGAAAGTGGGGACTCATTAGTGGTTCGGTGGGGACTCTGCGACAACCTTGCATTGGGGGACAGGAATGGAATGAACAGTTGGGAAGTGAAACCCTGCCTACCGTTTGAGGAGCTTGGGGTCCCCCCCAGTACGAATCTCGAGACCGACGAAGAGGCCCTCGTGGCCACGCCACCCCCCGTTACCTGCCCGGGAGTTCTAGAGACTGTGGTGGGCGGACTCCCCCCGTTGCCTGTCTTGGGGGTGTTTGTCTCCGGGGAGCTGGCGCTATGGGATATTCTAAAACAAAAGGGCTGGGGGGACTGGAGGTACCAGGGGCTGAACTGAAACCCCTCTTCTCGCTAGGATGGGTGGGGGACCACTCCGCTACACCCCCCTGGTGCTGCAACTCATAATCATAACCAAGCTGATCCCTCTCTTTCAAAGTATCCTCCTCTGTGGTTGAGAACCCAGGATATGCATTTGTATCCGCGGGTTCCGCCGTGTCTCCCCCTTGGGTAATGCGGTTGGGGGAGGACCCTAGCGCTGATTTCCCTTCACTGGTGACTCGCCTTCTGAGTTGGTCGGCGTGCCTTCTCCAGAGTAGACCCGAGCTAGTCTCGACCCTGTAGGATACTGGCCCCATCTGCTCAATGATTGTCCCTAGAACCCACGCTGGCCCCGAGGCCGCGTAGTTCCTGCAGTGAACCGGGTCCCCTACCGAAAAACTTTTGGAGCTCTCTAACCCTATGTTTATATTCCTTCCTTCATCCTCCACCCTGGACGGATCCATCCGGTCAAAAAGCGTTACCGGACGCCTCCTCATGAGGAGTTCTGCTGGGGAGAATCCTGAGGCTAGGGGGGTTGTCCTGTAACAGATGAGGAACTGACACAGATGAAGGTTCAACTCACCGGGACCCATGCGCCGCAGTGCGTCTTTCGTAGTGCGCACTTGGCGCTCTACCTGACCATTTGTGGTGGGGTGAAACGGGGCAGCGGTAATGTGCCTGACGGCGTTCCGCTCCATGAACGTCTTGAACTCTGCAGACGTGAAGGTACTAGCGTTATCGCTAACAAGGACGTCTGGCAGGCCGAAACAGGCAAAAAGCTTGCACAACTGTTTAATGGTTGCCGCAGAGGAGGTGCTGTTCATGGGGATTACCTCCAACCACTTGGAGTAGGAGTCAACTACCAGCAGAAACATGGCCCTGCGGAAAGGGCCAGCGAAGTCAACATGGATCCGGGACCATGGCCCGCGGGCCGTGTACCATTCCCTATGGGGCAACCGGGACTCCTTGGGCCGAGAGCTCTGGCAGCTCTCGCACGTGCCCACTAAACGTTCTATATCCGCGTCTATCTGGGGCCACCAGAAGAAACTCCTGGCCAGAGCCTTGGAGTGCACGATCCCCGGGTGACTGGTATGCAGTAGCTTCAGTGCTTTGGCCCTCAGTTTCTCTGGGATAACTACCCGCTGGCCCCAGAGTAAGCAGCCCCTTTCCAGGGAAAGCTCTACTCTCCGCCTGACAAATGGCTTGAACTGCTCCTCGGGGGAAGTAGTGGGCCACCCTTTCCTCACCCAGGAACTAACTTGGGCCAGCATCTTGTCGGCCGCCGTGGCTTTGGCGAGGTCGGCCGGGAGAATGGGGGGTAAGTCGAGAGACTCAATCAGCAGGACTTGGTGGTCCTGCTCTACCTCGCATGTGGGGTCCCCTACACTTGGGAGGGGAGATCGGGACAGCGCGTCCGCATGGGAGATCTCCTTCCCTGGGTGATAGACCAGCTCATACTGGTAAGCGTTGAGAAAGATGGCCCAACGCAGCATCCTGGGGGATAGAATTTGCGGTGTGGGTTTGCTGGTAGTGAAGATCCCCAGAAGTGGTTTGTGATCTGTCACTACCGTAAACTCACGGCCGTATAAAAAGTCATGGAACTTTTTTGTTCCCGCGATGATGGCTAGGGCCTCCCTATCAGTTTGCGCATAATTGTGCTCGGCCTTCGAGAGGGACCTTGAGTAGTACGCTACCGGGGCTACCCTCCCGCTCTCCAACACGTGGCATAGAACTGCCCCCACCCCCACTGGGGACGCATCACAGACTAGAACTACTGGTCTCTTAGGGTCAAAGTGGGTCAGGACAGCATCTGAGGACAGAAGTGCCTTTAGCTCCCTGAAAGCTCTCTCTTGCCTATCTCCCCACCGCCAAACCGCCTCTTTCTTCAATAGCGCGTGCAGTGGCTCCGCAACGGATGCCTTCCTCAGCAGGAAGGAATGGTAAAAATTTAGGAGCCCCAGAAATGACTGCAGCTCCGGTTTCGCGGTGGGGCGAGGGGTGTTTTGCACAGCCGCAACCTTGGACTCGGAGGGCTTGATGCCTTCCGGGGTTACCTTGAACCCAAGGAACTCAACCTCCCTCGCAAAGAAAACACATTTGTCCTGTCTCAGTCGGAGGCCCGCTTTCTCGAATATTGAAAGGACCCTGTCTAGCCTTTGCGCTAGTTCTGCTTCGCCCCCCGCTGTTATCAACACATCGTCGAAGTATGGGAGGACGCCTGGGAGCCCCTTTAAAAGACGTTCCACGAGGGACTGGAAAATTCCGGGGGCCGAATTCACGCCAAACTGAAGGCGCGTTACCTTAAATGCCCCCTTGTGCGTTACAATCGTTTGCGCACCTCCCCCCATGAAGCGTGGCCAGTAAATGGCTGACCACGGGTACCGGATATGCATTTGGCCGAATGGCCTTATTAATCGTACATTTATAGTCCGCACAAATCCTAACCTCCCCGTTTGATTTAAAGGCTGTCACAATCGGCGTTTCCCACTCCGCCAAATCAACTGGAACCAAAATCCCCTGCCCCACCAATTTGTCCAGTTCCGCCTCGATCTTGTCCTTGAGGGCGAAAGGCACTCTTCTGGGCTTAAGGTGGATGGGTCGGATTTCGGGATCCAGGTCAAAGGAAACTGGGGGCCCCTTGTAAGTCCCGAGCCCATTCTTGAAAACGTCCGGGTGTGCGTTGCACATGTCCCGCATTGGGTCAGTCTCTATGGCGTTGATGCCGGACAGTTCGATTCCAAGGGGAGCGAACCACTGCGTTCCCAAGAGGCAGCACCTCCCCCCCTTGAGGACCACTAGGGGCAGTTTCTCGAAGTAATTCTTGAACTTCACCTTGAAGTTCCCCACCCCCAACACTGGGATCCCGTTCCCTTGCACGTCCCATAGGTGTGACCTCATGGCCCGCAACTTGGGCCGCGCATCTGGGGGAATGCGCATATACTCCTTTGGGGACAGGATAAAATAGGACGACCCCGAGTCTATCTCCATCTTCACTGGGACCCCCTGTAACTGTACCTCAATGAAAAAACGGCGGTGCTCCAGGCCCACGCGGTTCACGCCTGCCCTGCTGTGGTCGTCTGAGACCTTCCTGGTGCCGGCCGCCTTCCGTTGGTGCGTCTTGGGATGGTTCGAATTGCCCTTGTCCTCGACTCGCCCGCGCCTGCACACCCGGGCGATGTGCCCCTTTCGGCCACAGTTGTGACACTCGGCCTTCCGGAACGGGCACCTCGTGCGGTCGTGGGATGCCCCACAACCGTCGCAGCGGCGGTCCTGCCGCTCGCGGGTCTGTCGCTTCTCTCCTCGCTTCTTGACCCGCTGGACGTCGTCGTCCTCGCTGGAGCAGGGGTCTGCCGTGGTGGACGACTCCTCGGACGCCGTTGGTGTGCCGGCGGGCGGCTTGGGGGTCCGCCAGGCTGTTTTCGTTGGTGTCCGCCGGGCCGCCTGTACTGGTGACTTGGCCCTTTCGGACGTGGCCCCTCGGGACTTGAACACTCTGACCCCGCTCCTGGCCGCCTCGGCCGCTTGGGCCTCCCGCAGCACCTCGTTGAACGTGAGGCGGTAGTCGCGGGTCATAAGCTTCCGCTGAAGCTCCTCATCCCTCAGGCCACACAGCATGCGGTCTAGGTCATCCCACTGGCAGTGCACCGCTGCCGGCCTGAGGGCCGCCGCGTAGGCGGACACGGATTCGCCCGGTCGCTGGTCTCGCCTGTGGAACGCGACCCGGGCCGGGAAGATCGACACGGGAGGCTGGAAATGCTCGCCCAGCACCCCCAGCATGCGGTCAATGGGCACCTCTTCTACCTTCTTGGGGGCCACCAGGTTCATCAGGATGCGCAGCATGGCCGGCCCCACCTGGGCCTGGAAGTAGGAGCGCATTCTCGCGTCGTCGTCGACGCCCGCGGCTTCCATCGCATGCCGGAATTGGCACTCGTAGAGCTCCCACTGTTCGGGCTCGCTGACATTGAACTGGTAAGGCTTGACCTTGGGATTTGCCATTATCCCATCCTCGTCGCCAATTTAGTGTCTTGCACAGAAGACAAGGAAGGAGTCGCAGTAAGGACTAACACAGGTTTATTGGTTGATGATCAGTATGAACATGTGGTAATGGCGGAGATACATCACATTATATACAGTAGTACAATGCATTTGAATCTTGTTGCACGGTAGCTCATTGGCTGCTACCGGCGTGACGTCGTCCAAGTCACGCCCCTCTTCCGTGGTTGTTTGCTTGTGCGGGAGAGTTCCCGCGGCTGTTGGTGATTTGAGGAATGAGAACCATGTGAGTTGAACGCTCGCAGCTGCCCTCTATGGGCAGCTAACTCGCGTTCCTTTAACAGCTGGGCTACATTGTAATTGTGGTCAGGTTACATTCATACATTTCTTAAAGCGACATTGTACATACATAACACAGTGTTTGTCTTTGCATTTCCAGCACCACGGCAACTCAAGGAGAAGCAAGCGGAGAGTGCCATTCATTCTGGTAGCAAAAAGAGGAGGAGGAGCAACATGCTGATAAGAAACATGGATCATGAAATTCATTAGCTTGCACTGGGATAGAGTGAAACAACCAAGGAGAACTGTATGATCCTTACACAGTACAAACGCAGGAGCAAACATTACAAACATGTGAGCTTTTGTGAATCAAGATCACTTGTGTCACGCTCTCTCGGTCAGTTTCGAGGGCTGGATGGCCATTTTTCCTTGCCTGCATGATGGGGTTGGCCATTTTGTCCCTATAGCTTCAAAGGGGGGGGGGGATTTTGTTTCTTTAATGCCCTTGGAGCGGCGGTAGGGGACACATGAAATGGCGCCATTGGCCGGATCCGGCCTGTGGGCCTTAGCTTGGGAACCTCTGGTGTAAGGATATTTTCAATGAGAAAATCTCCATGGCAGGCTTATTAGAAGTGAGTTGGAAACAAAATACAGCAGGTTGCAACATGCAGTTGGTTGGAGGTCATCCTCCACTCCACAAACACTGGGAAACAGGCATATGCCTAATGCCCCTCCCCAGAGGTAGCCTTCTTTTGAAACTGCACATTTCTGTTTTGATTTGGGCACAATCAGCATACCTAGTAAAAGGTTGCCCTTGCTCGAAAGCCAGTCGTATTTGACTCTAGGGCTCAGTGCATTTATGGCCAAGGAGCCAGAACTATTTGCATCTGCAGACATTTCCGTAGATATGTGGCAGGCATGACTAGACATGGAACGCTGTTTACCTTCCCACCGATGTTGTCTCTATTTATCTACTTGCAATTTTTTTGCTTTCAAAACGCTAGGTTGGCAGGAGCTCGGACAGAGACGGGAGCTCACTCCATTGTGCAGCACTTGTCATTATATATTTATGTTGAGGCAACGAGCAGAAATAATGTCAGTATGGTCTGAATAATTAATCAGGGTCAGTTGTGCTCCAACCATGACTCAGCATAGACATGATTGGCTGTAAGTGTTATAAAGCATAATGTATCCTTAAGCCATTGTTGGTTTGTAGTATGCCCGCACATATGAAATTGGCCATTACTCCTCCCGATACGTTCGCTCGCTAACACACACGGCTTGAGACTCAACACGGGCGCTGATGGAGGAGAAATTGGGGAGCGGGTGTAGATTAATTGGCATAATTCATAAAGACCTTGGCTGGAGGTTTTGGGGAGCAAAGGCAAAAGGCAAGGGTTAAAAGTTGCTGACTCCAGGGTAAAATTCACCCTTCCGTTTCTGGCCATGGATAAGGCTGGGTTAAGTAACTCACTGAGTCATCAGCAAGGAAGCTAGCTTCACCGGAGACCAGATGGTCTCCAATATAGGCGAGAACAATGGGTTTTCGCCTAACCTCTGTTTACTATGGGTTGTCCTTTAACCTCCTGACTCATGTCAGGAAACGAGCATTATCTTGACCAACAGAAATGCCACGTAAAGCCTTCTGTTACTGAGTGATGTCAAACCTTGGCACTCAAACTCCTGAGAGGAGAGTATTAAAGGTGCCACCTGGCTTAGTCTGGGACTGGACTTCACCACACACTTTGCCTCACGTGTCCTTCTTTGTGGTCTGCCATTCCGGCCCTCCGTGGTTGTTGGATGTTGGTTGCTGGTTGCTGACTGTAAACTGAAGAGACAGAGACTACTTCTGTTTATCTGTAAATATACCAGTTCAAACCAAGCCTGGTGTATTGACCTCTTTCTGGGACCTGCTATAGCTCAAGCTGCAATAATCCTCACTCAAAGCAACAGGGTTATGGGCCCAGACAGCTAAACTGAACTGAGATGTGGAGGTTCTACAGAAAGAAAGAAAGTAAGCAAAAGTCTGGAACTTAATGTCGGTGTCTGACAGTGAAGCTAAGGAGGAGAGTGAGCTCCTGCCAACCAGTGAAAGTGCTTCAGATGATGATGATGAGGTAACGGACGACTTGGCAGTACCTGCTTCGGAAGTCTAGTTGATAATCTAACCTCCAGTAATTATTCTTTCTGGTCTTTGAAGATGGAGCATTTTCTAAAAAGAGACTCACTGTGGAGGTATGTGAATAATCCACCAGCCGCTCCAACGGCTGTAGAGACTGTGGGGGATGAAAAAGCTTTGGCTCATATAGTGTTGTCAGTCTCAGATGACCAATTGCTGTATTTGCGTGGGAAGAATACAGCTAAGCAAGCTTGGGACTCACTCAGAGATGTTTATGCTAGAGTATCTGTGGGCTCAATTATAGCATTAACAAGGCATCTGTATAAACTTTCCATGCAGCCAGGAGATTCAGTTCAAGAGCACCTTAATGCCTTAACTGAATTATTTCAACAGCTTCAGGACCAGGGGATAACTTTTCAAGAGCTTGACAAAGTTTATATAATACTAGCATGCCGGGCTGTTATAAACTGTGATCAGTTTTTTTGTTTTTTTTGTGTGGATTAAATAAAGAACAAAGGATGATATAATTTTTTCAAATTGTTTTATTTAACTAAATAATGTTTTTGTTTGTGGGTTTTTTTAAAATAGTTGTACCATAGGTAATACTTTTAAAAATGTGAAAGTACATGTTTTTTACATTCAATGTTTTTAAACTGTGTGTAGATGTTTTGGGTTTTTATTTGGGTTACAACTCAACACAGGATGTTATAAATCTTTTTATTTTTTACATATGTTTGTGATTTGTGTAAAATTGTGATTTATTGTTATGTTTTTGACTTGTTTTTACTCTTGTGGCCTCTAGGTGGGGCTGTTGAGTCTTTTTGAGTTGTTTTTACTATTCTGCCCTGCAGGTGGGGCTGCTAGTGGTTCTCTTTTACTTTCACTGTTTTTTTCTCTCAATGCCTCTGGGTGGGGCTTCTTCCGGTAAGTAGTCTCTTTGTTTCTTCATTTCTGTTCCGGTCGTCGTGGAGGGAGGACGTGCTGGTGAGTTGGCTGGTTTTCTTTCTTCTGGGGTTTTTCTTTGTTTTGCTTTTGTGGTGGTGGGCTGGGAGGTGTTTCTGTTTGTTCTTTTTTATTTTGGTTTAGTTTTAGGTTGGTTTAATTGCTTTGATTATTTCTGGTTGTGTTTAATTTGTTTTATTTCATTGTTTATTTTTGTAATTAGTTGAAACACAGAACTTCCTGATTCCTGCTAGAAAGTAAAAATGTTAGGTCCAGAAAGAAGGGATTCTTGTGAAATCCTCCATGTCTGGGGGAAGGCTGTGAATGTTGGAAAAAGCACAGGCGCAAAGGATCTCACTCAAATTGACAGCTCTCTGGTCTTAAACTACTGACCTGCTGGCCTTCCAGTCATCAAGTTCAGCATCTTAACCACTAAGCCACCGCAGTTCTCCTAGCACACCTAGTAAGTAAACTAAGTTTTAACTTCATTTCCCTGATGGAAGGCTTGGGTGTTTCTGTTGCCCTTTCCTCTAGCCCAACAGAAACTTGCATTTGGATTCGGATAAAGATAGAGGATTCATTCTGGATTTGCTCACTGTGGCAAAGAAGAGCCTTCCCTCTGCCCTGGCACAAGGTGGTTTAGAGACCATATGCAAGGATCTGGACCGGGTGGGTGTGTCTGCACAGATGTGAATAAACAGCCTCTCTGAGGATCCTTCCCATTTCCATTTGCATCCTATCTGTCACCCTGACAGGCAACTTGCCAGTTAATAACTACCATGATATGGAAAAGATTTCTGAGTGACATTTTCAGGCACACATTTGTTCATCATTCAGTGACAGTCATGATACTTTAGTTACCTCTGTTTGAGCTGCCTGTGCCTCCCTGCCTGCTAGAGTTGAAGAGGAACGGCCTTATTATTTCCCATTTCATTGCTTCTCCCATCTTCTCTGGGTTTAAAATGCATGGAAAGTCCTCAGAGAGCCTGAGAGTCCACACAATAGTTTCCCTCCCCCCTCCCATTCTCTGCAAAGAGGCATACAGTACTATTATATTCCTTGCATTTAAAGATCGGGCCCCAAACTGCAGCTGCATCCTGGTGAGAAGATGAATGTGAAGTAATTACAGTGTGATTAATGTGAACTTTACAAGAAGCTTTTAATGAAATTAAAATAAAGTCTCTGCTGGCATTTTATAGTCTTCTCACCTAAATATGCCCTCGTACCTCTCTACGGGTGCCAGCTCAGTTTTTGCAAAAAGGCATTAAGGAAATCATATATGCAGAACTTATTTCTTGTTTCCTGAAATTTTGTCTGTCTTCCTACCATTTTAAAAAAGGCAGAAAACAGCAGTCTCTTTGATGCCCCTGCTAGGCACAGTAGAACAATGCTAATTTTATCTACATCAGGAAAACATTAGCACTTCTGTTATAACAGTGATTAGCAGTACAGTAAAACCCCGACTTATGTATGCCCCGAGTTATGTAAAATTCAACTTATGTAATGGTTTTGTTGCTAAAACCATGTCATGATTTACTGTATTTTCTGGCGTATAAGACTACTTTTTAACCCCCAAAAATCTGTGCCAAAGTCAGGGGTCGTCTTATAGGACAGGTACTTAACTGCAGCTTGTTTCCCCTTGCTTCATATGTCCGGTGCATATGGTGGGGGGTGCTGCGGCCGAGTCCCTGCTCTGTGTGGGGAGTATGAAGCAAGGGGAAGCAAGCTGCACACATCTTCCTGTACCTCGAGGAGGAGAACGTGAGCGTGGATTGGCTCTCCACCAGAACCTGCCCATTCGACTCAGAGGGCTGCGCGTCTTGGTTGAGTGTGGGTTAATTTTTATTTGGTGTGCATTGGAAGAGGGGTAGTCTTATACAGCAAGTATATTCCAAACTCTATATTTTAACTGGAAAAGTTGGGGGTCATCTTATACACCCAGTCGTCTTATACGCCAGAAAATATGGTACTTAAATGTCCCTATTTAGGTAACACAATTTCCTATGGGTTTGCTTTGAGTTACGTGAACAATTCATTTCCCCTATGGGTTTGCTTCAATTTATGTAAAAATGCATTTTCCTATGGGTTTGCTTTGATTTACATGAAAAAATAATTTTTCCTATGGGTTTGCTTCGAGTTATGTAAAAAACAATGTATGTAAAAGCCTATGGAATGGGCTTTTTACATAAGTCGGGATATTACTGTAATTCTAACTTGGACCCCAGGTCCTTTTGCAGCCACCAGAGCTGAGACTAGCAAAAGGGAAAAGGCTGTCGTGCTTAGAGGCAAGAACGCATGTGGCTGTCCGTGTGGTGGGGGTGGAAGACAGACAGATCAATGAGATTAGAATGACACAAGCAGATCTTTTTTGGCTTTCCATCCTGCATTTTGCCCTTCCTACATCACATGGCACTTCCTGGTGTGGTGGTGGTGGTGGGGCCCCCACATGAAATGGTGTTGTGGGCTGCATCCAGCTTGCAGGCCACAGGTTGAGAATCCCTGCGTTACCAGTAGATGTTGCTAGGTACCAATATCTGCTTAGTGTCAATTTTAACCATCAAGGCTTCCATTAAAGAACACTATAATGGTATTTTGGTGACATACTGACAATGCTGTTAAAGGTGGTGTGTCTGGCAACAGAAGTTTGATTTCTAGGATTCCGTGCAAGTGAAAGTTAAACCAGGGTATGTGTATATTGTGGCTATACCTTCAGAGAAGGCCTGTTTAGATTGTAAGATGGGAAACCGTAAAGCAGTATCCTCATAGCAAAGGTGGCCCATGGGGCTATCGCTGGGCTGTAATTCCCATCCTTTCTCAACATTGCCTATGCTGACTTGGTACAAAGTTGAACAACACGTGGAATGCCCTACTTCCTCCACGTTTCTTTTACTGACATTTAAGAATAAAGTTTGATTGGATAAAAAAACCACTTAAAATACTTACTGTAGCAAGGTAACAGCTCTCTACATTCAAAAAGTTGCACAATGAAGAAATTTGATCCATGGATCATTTTCTAAGCATCTGAGGAGGAAGCATTGTTCTTGCTCTACAATGAAAAACCCCTTGAGTGTTGATAAACTACGCATCGCCTTCCTCCTGCATTCTTTACATTTTTATAGTTATTTTATTGTATCTTTCACAATATGTTAGTGTGCTGGAAATTCTAAGAGTAGTCACAATTCTTTTGCTGCTGCCTCTTTCTTTTCCTCCCAGATAACCCAATCGGTTCATTCTACGCCCGTGTAGCTCAAACAAATGTGAGTGCTCCAACATTGGAGTTATTTAAGAAGAAGAAGAAAAAAATAGACAACCATCTGTCTGATCTACTTTGATTTAAATTCCTGCATTGAGCAGGAGTTGGACTTGATGGCCTCATAGGCCTATTCATTACTCTATGGACCTAAGATCCCTACCAAAAAGCACAGCAAGCTTCATCATTCAGCTCTGGTTTCTGAAGGAAGATCTGTGCTTTTTGACAGGATCCTAGCTGGCCCCAAAATTCCATCCTCATTAACTTTCTTGTAACTGATGAATCTCTCCCAAAGATATATTTCATGAAACCAGGCAGTATCAAGGAAGGGAAAGAGACAAGAGGTGGAGACAGGGATGTTAAAGAAGGGAAGGAAGAGGAGGGTGTTGGGAGGAAGGGGAGGAAGGGAAGGGATGTGGAAACTCATTTGGATTATAGTTCAAGGAAGCTCACTACAGTTATGGAAACGTATAGTGAGTAAATCCAGATCAAGGGGGGAAAGGAACTACAGTTCCAGCCCTCAACAATTGAACCACACATGTTATCTAGATGGATTGTGTTACTCTTCCTATTGTCCTAGACAAATCATAGCATGGCAGCACCTGTGGAAATCACTTCTATTCTTGTTCTTCAAGGTCGAGTAAAGACAATCTGTCCATGATTTCACCATTCAAATGCTGACAGAGCAAAATCTAGCAGTTTGAAGGCCATTGTGCCCTCCCCCCTGTTTTACCTGGAATGACATAGTGAGATCAGGTGGTGGTAGCAGAAATATTTTTCCTCCTGATGGTGAGACATTGTAGAAGAACAGGCAGCCATCAAGCAGCCTTTGACACTCCTGCACTGCCTGTGGTGATGAAGCAATTAAGTTTCTTCTTCTTCTGCTGCTGTATCTGAATCCAAATTTTGGTGATCCTCATGGCAATCAACCATGAAGACTGTCCTGAGAATATAATGCAGTGGCCTTTCATCTGCCTTCCACATCACAGCATGACACCCGTACCACTGATCCAGTTCCATGAGTCACTTTCTGGTCCTGAGCCCTTTTGGCATGCAAAGTCCTCATCAGCCCCAGGCCAGTATTGATGAAGCTGCTGCCCTCCATCAAGATGGATTCAAGTGGGATTTAATTCACTAGGGGACCATCACCCTTCCCTTTGGACTTTAGCACCCAAAGCCATTAGTCCTCAGGATTGTCAGGTTAGTTAGCCACTGCCTGACATTTGGCTTTGAGTCATTGGCTGTATGGTCTACTCTATTGCCATAGCAGGATAACCTGGCCAAACCCAAAATAACCTGGCCAGACACAAGCAACCTTTGACACTCCTGCACTGCCTGTGGTGATGCAGCAATTAAGTTTAAGAAGGGAAACCATTCTATAGCCTGTGGACTATGCCATAGAAGTGGGTTTAGTATTTTCAGCAAGTCACTAATTGAAATGATAGACAGTTCACCATCACATTACATTGATTTTATGTGCATCTTCAAAAAAACACTTGTGTCAAGTTTTCTTGCAGATCCACATTATTTCAGATTGCAGAGATCAATACACTTGAAATGTATGCAGGGTTAAACATTTAAAAAGTAAGTTCTGTATTTCTTTCTGTTATCTGTAATGGAGTTGAAGCTGTAATGGGAAGAAAGGACAAAGTAGATACTGGTATGAAAATTGACTAGTTTCTCAGCACATCTGCATAATTTCTGAGGAGATCATTTTTGGATAGCATCTCAAACATAGTGCACATTCACTCACATTCAATTTGAACTCATGTTTTAAATGTGTTGGTATTTTAGATGCATTTTTAAAAGCCCAGGCTGCTTGGAGTAAAAACCAACACTAACAACCAGCTGGAGGTGAGGTTGGCATAGCTGCTGCTCATCTTGGAAGAACTGTTGGATCCCTTATCCCATGATTCCTTAAACTAAAGAGATGCCCAAAGATAAGGAATACAATTCATGCATGCAGGCCAAATGCCCCCAATCTGGTTGTCCAATGGCAACTACCAACAGTCATCATTAATCACCACAGTAATGTTGCAATCAGGATAAGAAATGATTAAAATATATGTAAGATATAGCATAAACCATAGCTATTATGTGGTTCCATAACATTATATGAACAATAAAATATTGTTTGGGCCATAATGAATCATAAATCATACCCCAAGTGCCCTGTGAATAAAATGAGAACGGATAAAACTCCAACACGCTGGGGAACACTTTTGGACTTTCTGGATGGGCCAGAGTGAAAACTGCCTTCCTTTTGTCCACAGTGCAAAGCCCCAGGCCAACTAAACCAATTCAGCTTCTGAGGCATTCATTCAAATGAAGTGGAACTGTGTTGCAATGAGAGGCAGCAGTGTGGCGAAGTCCAGCCCCAAACGGAGTTGGGAACAAGTATTTATTCCCTGTCTAGGGGCGAAGATGCATATCTATGATAATTGCGCCATCCCCTGTACAGAAGGCTTGTGTGCATGGTATTTTTCGGTGGTGTGGCTACAACGGTGGCTCTGGAAGCTACCCCGAGGTTAATGGACAACCCGCACTTAATTGCCTTGGTCTGGCAAAACCCATTGTTCCTGCCCTAATCTTGGAGCCTATGTGGATTGACCCCGGGCACCTAGCTTTGTCCCTTGTTTGCCCCTGTCTGCTTGCCTAACTCTATTTGCCCCCAGCCTGAGCCATGGTTTATGCCTAACCTGCCCGCTTATCTCCCAATTTCCTCTCCAGCCGAGCACGGCCCCAACTAATTTGGGTACAGGCATGCAGGTCTATGGACACCGGGCGCACCCCTTGGGAGAGGTTTAATATCCAATTAATGTGAGCGACCCACAGAACTGCCTCCTTGCTGCTACTGCCCTAGAAAAGGATCCACAGAAAGGATGGTTTTGCTGCTACAAGAAAGGAAGATGGTTATTGTGGAACCTCTTCTTTTGAAATCAAATTGGTGAGATCCACACAAGAGATTAAGGCTGCTGTCCTATAAACCCAGGATTTTCAACCTGTTGCCCGTGGGCTGGATGCGGTCCATGCCACCATTTCATGTGGCCCCCCACCGCCTCCACCACACCAGGAAGTGCCATGTAATGGAGGAAGGACAAAATGGCCGTCCAGCTCCCGAAGCTATCTGAAGGAGCATGACCTGGTCCCAGCCCCTGGCTTAAAACGTTTGAGAACTCCTACTGTAAACACTACTCTGCAATACATCTCCTCTGAAAACAGTGTGACTTGCAGCTGAGTAAATGAGTACAAGATTGCACCCTAACCTTTGCAAAGTGGTGGATTTTAATATATTTCCTGGCCTTCTTCCAAACCATTTGATCATACACATCTGACAAAGGATGTTTTAGCTTCTGCATCTTGAGTTATAGTAGATTTGTTCAGTGCCATCAGGGCCTTTGTGGCTCTTCCTAGGAGATGAACATGCCTATTTTTCTGCACTAGATTTGTCTGGGCCTTCTTTCCTTTAAGATGTCATGAGAAACCTCTTGACCTTGTTCTTTGATCTTGCTGCAGTATCAGAAATAAAGGGTGATCTGCCCAAATCAGTTCTATTTTTGGCAGCACTTAGTGGCATGTGGGGATTTGAAAACTGCTGGAGGGAGGAAGAGAGGAAGCACTTCATGGACAAAGCAATTTCAAAAGTAGATGGGGCACTAGTGAGCCAGGGCGGAGATGAACGTTTGAATCAATGGCGGATGAAGGTTGTGGTTTAGTTATGCACAGAAAATGTTTATGGAGGATATATTTTAAAGACAGTTGGGTGTAATTGTGCCTGGGATGACTAGAGGTGCTTAACAACTGCCTGATGCCAGAGAAGCAGGGCAATGGACCAGCTAATCTGTTTTAAAAGCCCTGAAAGTAATATAATACCTCTTTTTGCTTGCTTTGTGCACATGAGAAGCATCACAGTACAATTAATAAATATGTCAAATAATTTTTGCCCAATAATGGGCAATACCAAGAGCATTTGGGGCAGCTGGTACCAGATTTTCCATAGTACCTGATAAGTGGCGTGGAGTACATTGTCATAGACATGAAATTGATTGTTCTCTGTACTCACAAAGGACTGTATCATTGCAAGCCCTCCCTCAATTTTCTTGAGTTTGTTCAAGGTTGCGGATAGTGCGGGGATAGGGTAAGAGAAGCAAGCTGTGTGTAAAAACAGTCTCAACCCAATCACAGTTGGCTTTGGCTGTGGAATTGGCTTGGGAAGGAAGAACATGAGAAAACAAAATATCCACTAGCGCACTCATTCTCTTTTGCCACCATTGTTCTTTTCCTTCCTCAGCAAAGGCACTGTTTCCTCTTTTCTCTTCCCTCCCTTTAGTGTCTTTTCCAGGAGACATAGAAGGAGTCGCAGTAAGGACTAACACAGGTTTATTGGTTGATGACCAGAACGAACATGTGGTAATGGCGGAGATACCTCACATTATATACAGTAGTACAATACATTTGAATCTGGCTGCATGGTAGCTCATTGGCTGCTACCGGCGTGACATCATCCGGATCACGCCCATCTTCGGTGGTGGATCGGTAGTAGTTTGTTGTTGCGGGGAGTTCCCGTGGCTGCAGGTGATTTGAGGAATGATAACCATGTGAGTTGAACACTCGCAGCTGCCCTCTATAAGCAGCTTGCTCACGTTCCTTTAACAGCTGGGTTACATTGTGATTGTGGCCAGGTTATATTCATACATTTCTTAAAGCGACAATGTACATACATATCAAGCAACATTGTACATACACAACATCCCTCCCCCCTAGGATGGGACGAAGTCCCTTACCATTGTGGCTTGCCGCACGTGCGCTTGGGGCGAGTGGCCGCTTGGCCTAACACAGGGGAGCCTGGCTCTGCGGAGTCCTGTCCTGCAACGGAAAGAGGGGACTCGTTAGTGGCTCGGTGTGGGTTCTGTGGTAACCTTGCATTGGGGGACGGGAATGGAATGAACAGTTGGGAAGTGAACTCCTGCCTACCGTTTGAGGAGCTGGGGGTCCCCCCCAGCACGAATCTCGGGACCGACGAAGAGACCCTCGTGGTCTCGCCACCCCCCGTTCCCTGCCTGGGAGTTCTGGGGACTGTGGTGGGTGGGCTCCCCCCCGATGCCTGCCTTGGGGGTGTTGGTCTCCGGGGAGCTGGAGCTATGGTATATTCTAACACAAAAGGACTGGGGGGGCTGGAGGTACCAGGGGCTGAACTGAAACCCCTCTTTTTGCTAGGACGGGTGGGGGACCACTCCGCTACATCCCCCTGGTACCGCAACTCATAATCATCATCAAACTGATCCCTCTTTTCCAAAGTATCCTCCTCTGTGGTTGGGAACCGAGGATAAGCATTTGTATCCCCGGGTTCCGCCGTGTCTCCCCCTTGGGTAATGCGGGTGGGGGAGGACCCTAACGCTGAATCCCCTTCACTAGTGACCCACCTTCTGAGTTGGTCGGCGTGCCTCCTCCAGAGTAGACCCGAGCTAGTCTCAACCCTGTAGGACACTGGCCCCGTCTGCTCGATGACTGTCCCTGGAACCCACGCTGGCCCTGACGCCGCGTAGTTCCTGCAGTGAACCGGGTCCCCTGCCAAAAAACTTTTGGAGCTCCCTACCCCTATGTTTATGTTTCTCCCTTCATCCTCCACCCTGGACGGATCCATCTGGTCAAAAAGTGTTACCGGATGCCTCCTCATGAGGAGTTCGGCTGGGGAAAATCCTGAAGCTAAGGGGGTTGTCCTGTAGCAGATGAGGAACTGGCACAAATGAAGGTTCAACTCACCGGGACCCATGCGCCGCAGTGCGTCTTTCGTAGTGCGCACTTGGCGCTCTACCTGACCGTTTGTGGCGGGGTGAAACGGGGCAGCGGTGATGTGCCTGATGGCGTTCCGCTCAATAAACGTCTTGAACTCTGCAGACGTGAAGGTACTAGCGTTATCGCTAACAAGGACGTCTGGCAGGCCGAAACAGGCAAAAAGCTTGCGCAACTGCTTGATGGTTGCGGCGGAGGAGGTGCTGTTCATAGGGATTACCTCCAACCACTTGGAGTAGGAGTCGACTACCAGGAGAAACATGGACCCGCGGAAAGGGCCAGCGAAGTCGACATGGATCCGGGACCATGGCCCGCGGGCCGTATCCCATTCCCTATGGGGTAACCGGGACTCCTCAGGCCGAGAGCTCTGGCAGCTCTCACACGTGCCCACTAAACGCTCTATGTCCCCGTCTATCTGGGGCCACCAAAAGAAACTCCTGGCCAGAGCCTTGGAGCGCACGATCCCGGGGTGACTGGTGTGCAGTAGTCTCAATACCTTGGCCCTCAGCTTCTCCGGGATAATTACCCGCTGGCCCCAGAGTAAGCAGCCCCTTTCCAGCGACAGCTCTACTCTGCGCCTAAAAAATGGCCTGAACTCTTCATCGGGGGGAGTCGTGGGCCAGCCCTTCCTAACCCAGGAACTAACTTGGGCCAGCATCTTGTCGGCCGCCGTGGCCTTGGCGAGGTTGGCTGGGACAATGGGGGTTGAGTCGAGAGACTCGATCAGTAGGACTTGGTGATCCTGCTCTACCTCGCATGTAGAGGGGAGATCGGGACAGTGCGTCCGCATGGGAGATCTCCTTACCTGGGCGATAGACCAGCTCATACTGGTAGGCGTTGAGGAAAATGGCCCAACGCAGCATTCTGGGGGATAGAATTTGCGGTGTGGGTTTGCCGGTAGTGAAGATCCCCAAAAGTGGTTTGTGATCGGTCACTACCGTAAACTCGCGGCCGTATAAAAAGTCATGGAACTTTTTCGTTCCGGTGATGATGGCTAGGGCCTCCCTATCAGTTTGCGCGTAATTGCACTCGGCCTTTGAGAGGGACCTAGAGTAGTACGCTACCGGGGCTTCCCTCCCGCTCTCCAACACGTGGCACAGGACTGCCCCCACCCCCACTGGGGACGCATCACAGACTAAAACCACTGGTTTTTTCGGGTCAAAATGGGTCAGGACAGCGTCCGAAGACAGGAGTGACTTAAACTCCTTGAATGCTCTCTCCTGCCTGTCCCCCCATCGCCAAGCCGCATCCTTTTTGAGCTGCGCGTGCAGTGGCTCCGCGACCGATGCCTTCCGAGGCAGGAAGGTATGATAAAAATTTAGGAGCCCTAGAAATGACTGTAGCTCCGGCTTTGCGGTGGGGCGAGGGGCGTTCTTCACGGCTGCAACCTTTGACTCAGAGGGTTTGATCCCATCCGGGGTTACCTTAAAGCCTAGAAACTCGACCTCCCTCGCAAAGAATACGCATTTGTCCCTCCTCAGTCGAAGACCTGCCCTCTCGAACACTGAAAGGACCCCATCTAGCCTCTTTGCCAACTCTAATTCGCTCCCCGCCGTTATCAACACGTCGTCGAAGTATGGGAGGACACCTGGAAGCCCCTTTAAAAGGCGTTCCACGAGGGACTGGAAAATTCCGGGGGCCGAATTCACGCCAAACTGAAGGCGCGTTACCTTAAACGCCCCCTTGTGCGTCACTATCGTTTGCGCGGCGGCAGCAGCCGGGGTTACAGAGAGCTGCTGGTACGCCTGAGCCAGATCTAACTTGGCAAAACACTTCCCCCCATGTAACGTGGCCAGCAAGTGGCTGACCACGGGCACTGGATATGCATTTGGCCGAATGGCCTTGTTAATGGTACATTTATAGTCTGTACAAATCCTGACTTCCCCATTCGACTTAAGGGCTGTAACAATCAGCGTTTCCCACTCCGCTGAGTCAACTGGAACCAAAATCCCCTGCCCCACCAATTTGTCCAGTTCCGCCTCGATCTTGTCCTTTAGGGCGAAGGGCACCCTCCTTGGTTTGAGGCGGATGGGCCGGATTTCTGGGTCCAGCTTGAAGGAAAACAGGGGCCCCTTGTACTTCCCGAGCCCCTTCTTGAAAACATCCAGGTGCGCGTTGCACACATCCCACATTGGGTCAGTCTCGATGGCGTTAATGCTGGACAGTTCGATTCCCAGGGGAGCAAACCACTGCGTTCCCAAAAGGCAGCACCTCCCCCTTGAGGACCACTAGGGGCAGTTTCTCGGAGTAGTTCTTGAACTTCACCTTGAAGTTCCCCACCCCCAACACTGCGATCCTATTTCCCTGCACGTCCCGTAGGTGTGACCTCATGGCCTGCAGCTTGGGCCGCTTGTCTGGGGGAATACGCATGAACTCTTTTTGGGACAGGATGGAATAAGATGACCCCGAGTCTATCTCCATCCTCACTGGGACCCCTTGCAACAGTACCTCTACGAAAAACCGCTGGTGCTCCAGGCCCACGCGGTTCACGCCTTCCTCACTGTAGCTGGCTGCGACCTTCCTGGTGCCGGCCGCCTTCCGTTGGTGCGTTTGGGAATGGCTGGAACTCCCCTTGTCTTCGACTCGTCCTCGCCTGCATACTCGGGCGATGTGCCCCTTTCGGCTGCAGTTGTGACACTCGGCCTTTCGAAACGGGCACCTCGTGCAGTCATGGGACGCCCCACAACCGTCGCAACGGCGGTCCTGCCGTTCTCGGGTCTGCCGCTTCTCAGCATGCTTCTTGATCCTCTGGACGTCGTCCTCCTCGCTGGAGTAGGGGTCCGCTGTCATGGACGACTCCTCGGACGACATTGGTGTGCCGGCGGGCGGCTTGGGGGCCCGCCAGGCTGCCTTCGCTGGTGTCCACCGGGCCATCTGTACTGGTGACTTGGCCCTCTCGGATGCGGCCCCTCGGGACTTGAACAGTCTAACCCCGCTCCTGGCCTCCTCGGCTGCTTGGGCCTCCCGCAGTACCTCGTTGAACGTGAGGCATTGGTCGCGGGTCATCAGCCTTCTCTGCAGTTCCTCGTCCCTCAAGCCACACAACATGAGGTCACGGAGGGCCTGGTCCAGGTCATCCCACTGGCAGTGGACTGCCGCAAGCCTGAGGGCCGCCGCATAGGCAGACGCGGATTCGCCCGGTCACTGGTCTCGCCTGTGAAACGCGACCCGTGCTGGGAAGATCGAGACCGGCGGCTGGAAATGCTCACACAGTCTCTCTAGGATACGGTCGATGGGGACCTCGTCTACCTTCCGGGGGGCCACCAGGGTCATCAGGATCCACAGCGTGGCCGGCCCCACTTGGGCCAGGAAGTGGGAGCGCATCTTCGCGGCGACGCCCGTGGCTTCCATCGCGTGCCGAAACTGGCACTCGTAGAGCTCCCATTGTTCGGGCTCGCTCACATCGAACTGGTACGCCTTGACCTTGGGATTCGCCATCAATCCCACCTTCGTCGCCAATTTAGTGTCTTTTCCAGGAGACATAGAAGGAGTCGCAGTAAGGACTAACACAGGTTTATTGGTTGATGATCAGAACCAACATGTGGTAATGGCGGAGATACCTCACATTATATACAGTAGTACAATACATTTGAATCTGGCTGCATGGTAGCTCATTGGCTGCTACCGGCATGACGTCATCCGGGTCACGCCCATCTTCGGTGGTGGATCAGTAGTAGTTTGTTGTTGCGGGGAGTTCCCGCGGCTGCAGGTGATTTGAGGAATGATAACCATGTGAGTTGAACACTCGCAGCTGCCGTCTATAGGCAGCTTGCTCGCGTTCCTTTAACAGCTGGGTTACATTGTGATTGTGGCCAGGTTACATTCATACATTTTTTAAAGCGACAATGTACATACATATCAAGCAACATTGTACATACACAACACTCCCCCAAATTAGCATTTTAAAACCCCATGTAGATTCCTGCACTGATTACTTCACATCTGACATTCAGATCACAAGTTCCCTCATTAGGACACACACACCGACACAAAAACCATGTGACATTAATTTAAAAAGCCAAATTAATTCTCATTTTATTTCTGTAGTGTAGATGAGTGCTCAGTTAGACTAAAAATGGAAGTCAGTTAGGAGGAAAGCATATATACAAACTCATAAAGCAAATTAAAGGAAGGAAACAGACCTAAAAACCTAAGAAACATATAGCCACCTGTGGATGTGAGAATCTGGAATTGCTTGGATGTGTGCATGTATATGTTTTATTTCTATTGTTGTGGATCCGCATTGTCTCATCTTATTTGGATTTGAAAAGATTTACATAAGACTGAGAATGGGTAATCAAAGTCTGTTGATTAAAACAAATGGAAATACTGTAAAATATACGAAACAACAAATAGTCCTAATATATCTGAAAGACCAACAAATTTATTGCAGCAAAAAATGTTTGTGGATTACAGTTTCAAGATATTAATTTTTGTGCGTGGATTTCAGCTTCAAGATATGCTATCCAGAATTTGTTGGGACATACAGTCCATGTGGTGAGACAGGATACAGGGTAGACAGTGGATGTTAGAAAAAAAATTAAATGACCGACATGGCCATTCACAAAATGGTTGCTGATGAAAATGGTTTTTAGAGTTTTTGTAAACAAAATTTTAGCCTAAATTGATTTGCTAGTCCATCCATTGTTAACGATAAATAAATAAAATTACGTAAATCCCATAATTGGGATTGAATGGACCTATTCCAGCTGGGATTAGCAATTAGATTTAGATCTAAGAAAGTAAGGATTGCTTTTTCAGGCCAGTTTTAGCAGTAGCCTTGTAGAGCCAATTAACAAGACATGATCTGAGGCATAGCTGACTCTGAACAGATGCAGAAAGCACCTCATGTTTGCAGGGTCACATCATATGGTGGGGAAAACACACATTTCTTCTTTTATTACAGCGGTTTCTCTCCAGGCATGCCATTATTTTAAAGCATCTTGGCTCAGTCTCACTTGCAAATAAAGCCTGTGCTAACCCCCCAATGGCCAATCAGAAAACAAAAGCAAGCTAATTTGCAACACATGTTTTGAAATACATCATCATGAGCATCCGTTTTCTTTTTTGTGCTTTGATATTCATCTTTTATTCAACCCTTTCAAAGAAACCTAATGGTCTCCCAGTCTACAGTCCAGAGGAAGAGAACTAAGCCCTTCCACTGCTGATTTCCCACCAAACTCTTCCTTCCAAAAACCCGTTGCAGTGGCAAGGGAAGACTTTAGATCAAAGAGCCACTCAACTGTGAAGACTGCTGCGTGATTTGGGACCAATTATTACTCACAGACCTACTGCCCAGTAGTGGCCACACTGGTTAGAAAATTCTGGGAGTTGCAGTTCAGAACAGCAACTTTTCCAAGCTCTTGTTCTACCACACAGGCTACCTGGAACATTCTTGAGAGGATAACCTGAACAAATACAAAAAGCCGTATACATCCTTTTGAGCTCTGTTGAAGAAAGAGAGATAATATAATAATTTGTTTAACAATAACCAGATTTTAATGTTCACAGCTACTAAAGGCACAGGAGTGAGTGGGATATAAAGTCTTCCTTATTACAGTACAGTACAGTAATTGCCTATCATATGAATTCTGTGTCCCTGTGTTTTCTGGAGCTGTTTTGACACATTCACCTCTAGAACAGTGGTTTCCACAGATGGACTTCAATTCCCAGTAGCCTCAGTCAGTACATTGGCTGATCAGTGCTTTGGGAATTGACTTAGGCTTCTAGGAATTTGAGTCCAAAACCCAAAGGTTGGGTGTAGAAATCTGATTCATGTCTCAATCAGTCTCATGAAGCAGCAGTTTATATCATCAGATCTTTTAAGATAGGGAGCTAAGAGTCCACGAAGTCCAGCTTCATTAGGCTTAGAGTAAGGAAAAGACAGAGACAGACAGAAAACACGACTCCAGTCTTTGGCTGAACAAAGGATACCACTGGCTTCTCTTTATTCAAGCAGAGTATCTCAGAAACGAAACTTAAGCAAGCAGAATATCCCAGAAACGAAACTTAACAGAAACAAAACTTAGGGCATACAGCCAATCAGAAGTGTCAGAGCCCAAATAAGGAGAAGAAAGGAGAATTCTTTTTCACTCTTCTACGCATGCCCAAAAGCAAGCGTTGTCTCTCTGTAAGCAAAGAGGCTTTTGTTTACAATATGTTTAGGACGACAGGCAAGACAAAAACCAGATGCCTTCCCACATGTCCTCCTTTTTCATTTAAATTTGAGAGAGGGACGGCTAATCATACCCCTGCATGTCATCATACTCCATAACTACTCCTCCATATACATCATCACTGTCCTCCTGGACATCGTACCCCTCTTGACTCCTGGTACCTTGTTCCGGAGGATGATACCTCATTGAGTACAATTGCAGTCGTGCAAAACCCGATGTCTCCCTTCTACGCAGTGGACATGCGTTACACATAGAAACAAGGTTAGGAATACAATTAATGCAAAAACACAATGATATAAGGCAGATAATAATAATGAACCCATAAAAGAAAACTTGTCTAAGGACAGATAAATCAGGCAACCAAGAAGTCACCCAATCAAAGAGATTAACATCAGTGCGTACATTGTTAGTAATACTCTCCTGTAAATTCTGAAGTTCTTTCTCAATAGTATTATTCAGATCCTGGAATTTTACCCGACATCCCTGGTTCCCGACCAGTTTACAAAATCCTCCGGATTTTGCTAACAGGTAATCTATGGCCAGTCTGTCCTGCATTTGATCTTGATGAAGCTCAGTGATTTCCATTTGAAGATCCCGTATGACCCTCCCTGTGGCATTGATTGATTTCTCCAGCCTACAGGTGAGTCCCAAAATGGACCTTCTATTCTCCTGGGAAATGACACCTGGGTATGATCCCAAGGTGAGTGCTCCAGTGATAGCACTCCCTATAGCTCTCCCCCAGGAGCTACGATCAGAAAGCTGAACATCGATTATCACTTCATCATTGCAACCAGAACCCATCGGGCCGGCAGTAGCTCTCCGGCGCCGTGCATCTGCCTGAAGCGGCATTTGCACTTGTACGGGTAAGGTAAAATAACCCAATGCTGCACATTGATATTGTCCTGGATGGAAATTCGTGGCAACTCCATTAAAAAAGAACCACATGTTAGGATCCTTGATTTGCCATCCATTGCAAATTGAACCACTATCTATAGCAGAATAATCAGGAGTAAACATAGGAAACACATCATATATATCTTCAATAGTAGTGTTAAACAAGGTATAATTAAGCTTATAAGAACTGTTATAACTACCCCATAACCAAAAATAATCATCACAACCCGTATAATTGCCTACATTCCTCAAAACCCTTTGTGCTTGAGTCCAGTGCTTCCATTTACTATTCCAGACTCCAGAACTATGACAACAGAAACAAAGTCCTTTAGTGTATTTCTTGAATGTCATGCTTCGCCAGCAGGTGTTGTTAAATTGTTCTGGAGGATTAGAGAAGAGTGTAGACCTATCAACATGTTGCAAATGTCCAATAACCAACTCTGGCGTGTTGAACAATGCCGGAAGAAAGGCCATTTGAGACACTGCCAGTGGATGCTCATAGTATAACGTTGCATTCTTACCATGAACCTCAAACATATAGTTAGCATGACGAAGCCAGAAGTTGGGGTTGCCCCCATGAGTCATTGTTCTTACAGCTGGAAGCACAGTAAAAAAGAAAAGAACAAGTGTCAGCACATTTAGTCTACTGGTGAACCACCATTCTGGAGCTGAGTAATCTTCTTCTCTCTCCATGGGCGGATCGCTCGAGCAGGAACCCTTCCACTCAGGATTCCCTTGTTGCCAATAAATGACCAATGGCTTAGGAAGACACTCCCCTAAGAAACAGGAGCATGCCCTGTTATTACTAGTACCATGTAACTAAACGTGAAACATGAGTGACATATAACACAAATGCAATATCACAAACCCATTTACATGTGTAGGGTACTGAAAACTCTGCCATGTACTTCTGAAGGTACCTTGAGATATGCAGTTTCATAAGGCAATACATAACATAAGCAAAGACAGGTCTTTCTCCTGCAAGAGAATAAGCAAACATTTAAGCATAAACAAAACATGAACATTTCTTTTCTTCCTTACATGAAGGAGGTCTGGTTGCATTTTAGAAAGCATTTCTCACTTCCCCAATTACATGAGTAAGGCATTAAATTTCTTCTTCTCCCACTGGTGTGAGCGAAAGAAGCATTCAATAACTTATAATCAGCATAGCATGGTAACTCAAATACAGTACAAATCTCATTAAAGCATTTCACACTCATAGCCTGAGCAGGTAGACAATTTCTTAAAGAAGGCTGTCAGGTTTTATAATGCAAACAAAGCCAATTCTTCTTTAAAGTCCACACAAACTTTTTTCTTTTTAGTCCAATTAAAATGTCCAAATTAAAAGTCCAAATCTTGATTGAAGCTTCCTTAAACACTCTCTTCTCTCCAGCACAGTTCTTGGCATGGCAAAGGTTGAAATTAAGCCATAAATTAAGTCTCACTGAATTCACAAGACAATCCCACACAACCCCCCTTTTCAGCTTTTCAGGCAAACACACATTCCTTCATGCTCCAGCCACACCCATCTGCATTAAGGCAGGCGAAGAGGTGTGAAGGCACAAAGACTTCTCCAGAAGTTGCAAGTAATTTTACACAGAAGAAAATCACAGGGAATTCCAAGTTGCTTTCCCTGCAATCCTGATGCTGAAACTTGGGACAGCTCACTCTGGATCTCTTTGTTTGAGGGTTGGGCAGTTCAAAATCAGCCAAAAACTGTATGTCTTCTCCCTCCTTGTATTTTTGCAACAGCCTGCTGTCCATACAGGACGGATCCACGCCCCTTTTCCTCTGCATTTCTTTCATCTGCAGCTTCTGAATCTCAACTTTATGACAAACTGCATCTGTTAGTTTGTACTTGCACCCCTTTCTGGTCTTGGGTTTTGTGCATTCCTCCTTTGGGCCATCCTTCCATTTCTGCAGGATCTTCCTGCCCAAACGTGAGGCATCAAATTTACTGCTCAGCTTCTCCTGCTTTTGTGATGAGGGTTGCTTCGCGGGGGGGCTGAGATCCCCTATGCTGCTCTTTGAATAACACCCCTTGCTTCCTGCCACTCTGCATGCATTAATAGCTTCAATCTGTGATGAGGTCCCCACCATTTGTTCCCCATCAGCTGGCACTAGTTGTTTTTTAGACTCGGCAGGCAGTATTGCAGCAGTGAACAGGTCTTTTGTAGGGCTAAAAGTGCTTGATTGTTGCAAGGCAGGATATAATGTCCCATCTCCTTTTCCACCTCCACCCCCATCAGGGGGCTGTTGTTTCTCATATGATGGAAGGGCAGTTGCCATAGGCCCCCCCCCTTGGCTGGAGGCAAAAGCTGTGGGAGGGGGCCAGCAAGCCCCTGAGACAACAGAATATTCTTTGGAGTGAGTCTCTGAAGGCAGTCTCTAACTTCCTCCCATGTAAATTGAACTGATACAAAAATTCCATTATGCTTCTGCATTTCTCTCCCAATCTGTTTCCACTGTTGTAAGTCCAAGCATTCATCAATTTTAACCCAAGGACTGATTTTCCCTATAGCTTTGACTAGCTTTTGTATCTGCTTCTCATCAGCCTTTCGTCCATTCATATGCAAAAGATCTGAGATATCTTTACAAAGTTCATTCCCTTGCGAAGTCAATATGCACCCCATAATTAAATTGTGTTTTCCACTTTTCCACTCACCTAGTTGTAATTCTCAAGCGCTCGATTTATGACCATTCCTCTGGTCAAAGCGAGTGAAGACCTTGTCCCTGGTCGCCAATTATGAGGTGTTAATTGCTGAAGCAGAGTTCAAAGAAGGCTCTCTCATTGTAGTTCAAAGCCACACACGGGGCACCACTTGTAGAAATCTGATTCATGTCTCAATCAGTCTCATGAAGCAGCAGTTTATATCATCAGATCTTTTAAGATAGGGAGCTAAGAGTCCACGAAGTCCAGCTTCATTAGGCTCAGAGTAAGGAAAAGACAGAGACAGACAGAAAACACGACTCCAGTCTTTGGCTGAACAAAGGATACCACTGGCTTCTCTTTATTCAAGCAGAGTATCTCAGAAACGAAACTTAAGCAAGCAGAATATCCCAGAAACGAAACTTAACAGAAACAAAACTTAGGGCATACAGCCAATCAGAAGTGTCAGAGCCCAAATAAGGAGAAGAAAGGAGAATTCTTTTTCACTCTTCTACGCATGCCCAAAAGCAAGCGTTGTCTCTCAGTAAGCAAAGAGGCTTTTGTTTACAATATGTTTAGGACGACAGGCAAGACAAAAACCAGATGCCTTCCCACAGTTGGGAAACTCTGCTCTAGAGCTATAAATAGTACAGCCAGCCACTCAATACTAAGTGTTGGGTGACAGTAAATAACCTGACTCCCTAAAGCAGTGATGCTGAACCTTTTAGAGACTGAGTGCCCAAACTGCAACCCAAAGCCCACTTATTTATCACAAAGTGCCAGCACAGGAACATGGGAGGAAGGAAACACTCCATTGGGCTGCTGGGCAGAGGGGTGGGATGAACTCTGTGCTGGGGGAAGGAGGAAGCGCACCCACTGGGCTGCTGGGCAGAGGGGTGGGGCAAGCTCTGTGTTGGTGTGACTGCACTGGTGCCCACAGAGAAGGCTCCAAGTGCCACCTCTGGCACATGTGTCATAGGTTCACCATCACTGCCCTAAAGGTACCAAATGCTATGGGCGGATGAGCCCCTTTAGGTGGGCTGATGTTCCCCTCAGTGGAGAAAATGCCACTGGAAACTATCATATTGGGCCCAACGGCAAAATGAGTGGAGAAGGAACTCGGATTCCCAATGGTCAACAATGTGGAAGAGGTCATGCCAGATGGACTGGCTGTGAAGGTGCAACTTGTCCATATCCTCAAGGCTGCAGCAGTGCATTTCAATCCTGGTGTTAAATCCTGCGTGTCTCATTCCATATGTGCCGCAGGAGATGGCTCCATGATCATGGCAAGCTGGGATCCACCTTAAATAAATTAATGTCAATTGCATTTTTCCTGCTTCAGGGAAAAATGCATTCTTGGACCATACCTGTCAACCATCCTGTTTTACCCAGGAAAACCCCTTATATTTACCCCTCTTCCCACCCTCCTCCCGTTTCATTAATTTCCCCGTATTTTCCCTTATTATTTTTTTTAAAAATATCCTGACTGGAGCCCTCACAGGCGAAGCTGCAGTATTTTTTCCAGCCACCAGAGGTCGCTGTGTGGCAGGCTTTTCACATGTGGAAGGGGAGAGAGAGAAGGTGGGGGGACGTTCTGAGTTTCTCTTTCATTTTCCTGCCAGCCACATGGCCAATATGGCGGCTTCATTTTTGGTCGGAGCCACCATGCTGCCTGGGAGGGACGGGAGTCTATTCTAGAGGTGAGCGATATTTCATATATGCAGGGGCAAATCAGCTCTTGGTCTGGGGGCAGAGACTTCTCTCTCACTCTCATGCTTTATTGAGCTGTTTCTGCCCTGCCTCTGTCCTGGCTGGAGGATTCTGTTTCTAGAGTTCTAGAGTTAACTTGGGAGGGGTGGGGTGGGGAATGTGCTTGATCACTATATGCTAAAGGTAAAGGTTTCCCTTGCTCGAAAGCCAGTCGTATCTATAGAGGGCCAAGGTTCGCCATCACAGTCATAGATTCCTACAGCGGCCAATTTTTAGAGCAAGAAGCTGCTTTTTGTACGAGAGAGCAGATCCAAAATACACGGGGGGAATTATCAGAGCTCATAGATCCAGTGTGCTTGCACGGTTGTGTAAGGGGATCTGAGTTACGTAAAGGTACAGGGTTGCCCTTGCTCAAAAGCCAATTGTATCCGACTCTAGGGTTCAGTGCTCTTCTCTGTTTCAAAGCCGAAGAGCCAGCATTGTCTGCGTCTGCAGACATTTTCGTGGTCATGTGACAGGCATGACTAAACACTAGAGCACATGGAACGCTGTTACCTTCCCACCAAAGTGGTCCCTATTTAAAGGTTTCCCTTGCTCAAAAGCCAGTTGTATCCGACTCTAGGGTGCAATGCTCATCTCTGTTTCTAAGCCGAAGAGCCAGCGCTGCCCGCTTCTGCAGATGTTTCCGTGGTCATGTGGCAGGCATGACTAGACACCAGAACGCACGGAACGCTGTTACCTTCCCACCAAAGTGGTCCCTATTTATCTACTTGCAATTTCTTGCTTTCAAACTGCTAGGATGGCAGGAGCTGGGACAAAGACGGGAGCTCATTCCATCCTGCAGTACTCAGGAATCGAACTGCTGACCTTCTGCCTCCCAGTCAGCATCTTAGTCACTTAAGCCACTGAGTAAACAAGAAAGAAAACAAAACAAAAGTCCCCCAAGAAAATGGGGAAAGGGTTCTTTGGCCCACACAGCTTTGTGCCCATTGCATCTACAATACCATCTAGCCATCTTATTTTGGCCACCCCTTCTTTTGTCCTCCACCTTTCCCAGGATCAAGGCATTCTCAAGTGAATCCTCTCTTCTCATTTGATGTCCAAAGTACTTTAGCGTCATCTTTACTATTTGTCCTTTAATGAGCAGTCATGGTTGATTTCTTCTAGGATCAACCTATTTCTAACACCACATTTCAAAGGCATCTATTTTTCTGCGCTCAACTTTCCTAATGGTCCAGCTCTCACACCCATACATTACCACCGGGAATACCAATGCTTTGACTATGCAATTTTTTGTTTGCAAGGTGATGCCTCTACTTTTAACTATGTTCCCCAGGTTTCTCATAGCTTGTTTCTTAAGCATCAGTCACCTTTTTATTTCACGGCTGCAATCACCATCTGCAGAGATCTTTGATTCTAAGAAAGTAAAATCTGCCAGTTGTATCCAATTCTAGGGTGCAGTGCTCATCTCCATTTACAGCCAAAGAGCTAGTGCTGTCTGTGTTTGCAGACATTTTCATGGCCATGTGGCAGGCATGACTAGAGCCCAGCAAGTCACATGGCTATATTTGGCCATGCCCACAGATTTGGCCACGCCCACAGAGGGGTGTGGCCACAATTTCCCTTATTTTCAAATCCAAAAGTTGACAGGTATGTCTTGGATATGAGTTGCAACTGACAGCTTAGGCTGTAACATTTGTTGCCTTCCTTGAAATTAGTGAATAGAATGCAAGCGCGGTGCCAAAATGGCCGCCGCGCTCTTTGCGCCCCCCCCACCCGGACACAGACATCCGGGTGAGTTAGGGGGCGTGGCCACCCCGTTATAAAAGGGGTGGCCACGAGGCAGACGAGCTGCCATTTTAAGAAGAAGCGACAGAGAGGAGAAGTTTTCTCCGTCGCTCTCTGTTTCTCCGCGGCTCTCCAGCCTAGTCTTCGGCTGTTTAGCCATTTTCGGCGCTTCTGATCCCCGGAAAGGGATCGTCTTCTTGGAGTTATGCCTCCCAAAAGGAAGGCCATGGCGACCAAGCCGAGGCCAAGAGGGAGGAACTTGCCTGGCCCTGCGCTGGCTAGGGGGCAGCATTCGGGTCGGAGGACCGCGACTGTGCCCCCGCATCAGGGCCCTGCTTCGATTGCACCCACCATTACCGGTGGGATGGGGCAGATTAGGGCATGGCCCTCGGCTCTCCAGCCTCAGGATGGCCCTGCAGGGGCTTCGGCCCCTGGCCCGCAATTGCCGGCCATGGGTCCAGATAATGGGGGAGGGCCTGGTGCAGTCACCCAGCAGGGCTTGCCTCCGGCCCCTCATGGGCCGGAGTTTTGGGCATGGCCCTATTCAGGGCCTGGCTCCCAAGGGGGGGTACCCAGTGTCTCGCCTAGTGGGCCGTGTGGCCCACCTTGCCCGCCTTATACCGGGGGTTCGGCGACTGTTGATGCATTGCTGGCACGTTTAGCCATGCTGGAAGCATCCTTGGGGGTCACTAACAACCCCTCGGGGGGGGGACTTCACTACCGACTGAGGCCCCCTTTTGCCTGCCTGCAACCTCGACGGCCGCCACTCTGCAGCAGGCGGCCAGTAGGGTTGAGCTGCTGGAGACACTCCAGCCTGCGCCGGCCGCGATCTCGCAGCTCCCCATTCATCCTGAACTACAGCCGGGGAGTGGCCAGATGTGGCCCCAGAGCTCGATTGCGGTTGTGAGCTCCGACGCCCGCAGTGGGCCGGAACCCCCAGTGGGTGCACCCAGTGAGTATCAGGTTCAAGCTAATGTCCCCACATCACAGTCCACTTCAGGTGTTAGTTTTCAGTGGCCATGGCCTCGTCATGTCGAGGCAGGTGGGTATCAGTTCCCAGCTTACTGGTGCCAATGGGTCCCATACTGGCACAATGGGTCCCATACTGGCACAACATTGGGCGGGGGGGTTTCCGCCCCCAGGACTGTACCGGGCATCGCAGGGACTGTACAGGCACTGCTGCCGATGCCCCGTGTGAATACCGTTCCGGTGTCGGCATTGCCGACGGCAGGGTATTCCTTGCCCCTCGGGGATCATTTGTCCCAGGCCATGAGGGAAAAGATTTGGAGGGGGGAGTATGTTGATATTTTCTCCCTATTGAACCGTGAGCCCACCAAGGAAGAGAAGGAGGGGCAGGATGACAGAGACAAAGAGCTGTCTCGTCGTTGCAAGCCACCGCGCACTTGGGCCAACTGGTTACCCGCATATCTCATTTATATGGCGGTGTACCTCCGGGCACGGCCCGATTTGGCTATCCCTATGGTCCAATATTTGGACAATATTTACAGGGCAATGGTGGATTTTCCTGGCCCATCGTGGTTGGCTTACGATGAGGAATTCACGATGAGGGTGCCCTTACACCCGGAGATGAGATGGGATGAGCCATGCCAGAAGTTGTGGCTTTTATACATGACCCCCACGCGCCCGGCGCCTGGGGAGAGTTACCATTGCGGCCATGCCGTCCAGCGAGCTACTCCAACGCAGGCGCCCCGCCAAGTGGCGGGGCAGGGGGTTCCAGCCCGCTTGCTGTGTTGGAGTTTCTCGGCCAATGGTGTATGCAATAGAAAACAGTGCCGATACAAACATGAGTGTCCCTCTTGCGCTGGCCCCCACGCCGCCGCTGCGTGTCCGCGAGCCGGTGGGTCACGGGGCAGAGGTAGAGGTGGACAGGGAGCGGGCAGAACTGCCGCGGAAGGAGCTGGTCAGTCAAAAGGCCCCCTCTCCGGTTAACATATTTATGTTAGAGAGGTGGCTCTCGACTTACCCGAGGAGGGAAGAGGTGAGGTACCTACTTGAGGGTTTCCAGTGTGGTTTTCGTATCCCATTCAAGGGGGTGCGGAGACCCCAAGATGCTCCTAATTTGCTTTCCCTGAAGGGTAGGGAGGAGGTGGCCGCGCTAAGTATTGCCAAGGAGGTAAATGCAGGGAGGGTAGCGGGCCCCTTTTCCAGGCCTCCCTTTCCCAATCTTAAGGTTTCCCCTTTAGGTTTGGTTCCCAAAAAGGCCCCTGGTGAATTTCGTCTAATTCACCATTTATCTTACCCGGCGGGTCATTCGGTCAATGACGCCATTCCTGATGACCTTTGTTCAGTCAGGTATACGTCATTTGACCAGGCCCTGCGCATGGTGCGCGCTTGTGGCCCGGGTGCACTTCTGGCAAAATGTGACATTAAATCGGCATTCCGGTTGTTGCCAGTGCACCCGGGTGACTTTGAGTTATTGGGTTTTAAATTCCAGGGGAAATTTTATGTAGATAAAGCCATGCCTTTTGGCTGCTCTATTTCCTGTTCAGCATTCGAATGCTTTAGCACTTTTCTCCAGTGGGCCTTTGTTCGCAGGTCTGGGTCCCGGTCTGTAGCCCATTACCTCGATGATTTTTTGTTCGGGGGTGAACGGGGCTTGGACACGTGCACACGTCTCCTCACTACATTTCAGATGCTAATGCAGGAACTTGGTGTCCCTTTAGCGCCCGAAAAGACCGAGGGCCCATCAACTACGCTCACATTTCTGGGCATAGAAATTGACACGGTTGCGCAGACATCCAGGTTACCTATGGACAAGGTCACACGGATCTCTGCGATGATTTTGGCCTTGCTGGCCAAACGTAAAGTGTCACTTCGTGAGCTCCAAGTTTTACATGGTCATCTTAATTTTGCCTGCAGGGTGGTCACGCCTGGCCAAGCTTTTGCTCGACGCCTATGTGACGCCATGATTGGGCTATCGAGGCGCCACCACAGGGTCCGACTGACCAGGGGCATGAGGGCTGACCTGTTGGTCTGGCTTAAGTTCCTGCGGGAATTCAATGGGGTATCATTTTGGAGATCTGACCTATTGGTCTCCCCTAGGTTTCAGGTTCAGTCGGATGCCTCTGGGTCCCTCGGATATGGGATTTATTTTGAGGGGAGGTGGGCCTACGGCCAATGGCCTCCAGCATGGCGGGGCACGGATCGTCTACGCGATCTTACATTCCTCGAGTTCTTCCCGATACTGGGAGCTTTGATGCTATGGGGCGAGGAGTGGGCCCAATTCAGTGGTCCATTTCTGGTGTGACAATGCTGCGGTTGTGCACATTGTCAATTCTCAGACATCCAAATCGCCCAGGGTCATGGCGTTAGTTTGCCAGTTTGTGTTATGCAGCCTGCGCCTCAATGTGCTCTTTAGGGCCAGACATGTGCCAGGCATTAATAATGATATTGCTGATGCTTTATCCCGCCTGCAGATCTCCCGGTTCCGTGCCTTGGCTCCGGACTCGGAGGAATTCCCCTCGCCACTTCCGGACGAGATTTGGACATTTGGCAAGGAGAGGTGAACCGGGCGATCGGCATGTCACTCGCGCCCCGCACGCGTAAGGCGTATCAACACGCATTTAATCAATTTAAACAATTTTGTGGGCAACTTCGGTTGCCCGAAGTGTGGCCCATTCCAGTTGAACAAGTTCTTCAATTTATGGTTTACCTGCACAGTCTGGGCCTAGCTCCCCGCACCATAGCATCCAGGCTGTCAGCACTGGCATTCATGGCCAGGGTGAGGGGTTTTGCTGACAACATAACTGATTTCCGTATACGACATGTTTTGGAGGGGTGGACACGGGAACGTGGATGCTGCCCGGACACTCGCCACCCAATTTCTCCAGGGGTCCTTACCCACCTGGCACGAGGCTGGCATGACCTGTGTTTCGACAGGTATGAGGCAGCTCTTTTTCACGCGGCTACCACAGTGGCCTTTTTTGGAGCGCTCCGCATCAGTGAGTTGGTACTACTGTCTAAGGCGGATTCGGCTCGTAGGGCACTGGAACTCGAAGATGTCTATGTCTCTAATGAGTGGGCTCAGTTGAGGATACAGTCCTCGAAAGTCGATCAGCACGGTGTAGGCAGTGGTGTTAGACTGCTACGATGTTCCATTGCAGACATCTGTCCGGTTGGTGCCCTACAGGAGTTCATGGCAGTGCGTGGCACGCACCCTGGCCCGTTTTTCTGCCACCAAGATGGGTCTCCCCTGACTAAATTTCAATT
Organism: Bradypodion pumilum; assembly: GCA_035047305.1. Taxonomy (NCBI): domain Eukaryota; kingdom Metazoa; phylum Chordata; class Lepidosauria; order Squamata; family Chamaeleonidae; genus Bradypodion; species Bradypodion pumilum. Next base: position 174,623,421 of record JAWDJD010000002.1, on the reverse strand, counting down.
TTGGAAGGTGACCGGTAAGGCACTGTCCAGTGTCGGCCTCCCCGGGGCTCGTTACGGCACCCATTCTTTTAGAATAGGGGCTGCTTCTACTGCGGCTGCTTTTGGGTACTCTGAGGCTGATATACGCCGTATGGGGAGATGGGGATCTAAGTGTTTTGCATTATATGTTTGCCCTCTTCAGGTATGAGTACCAGATAAGTCACCGTTCTCTCCGTTTTTTCTTACAGACCCTGTGTGTCCCCGCACACCGGTGGAAGTATGGCTGGTGGGCCACAGCTATGTGCACTGGGCAGCGCAGTATGCTGCGGCAACAGAGTGGGGACCCCAGCTTGGACTATGTGCCTCCGCATGTATCAGGTGGTATGGTAAGCGTGGAATGTTATGGCGGGAACTGTTGCCATTCCTTTTCTCCATCAGGGATGCTGAAACGCCGGATGTCCTGGTGCTGCACCTCGGGGGCAATGCCCTAGGCCAGGTCACTGGCCTTTCTTTAAAATATGCGATTTGCAGCAACCTAGCTTATTTGCATTACGTGTGGCCTTACACAACGCTGCTATGGTCGGACATCATACCCCGTCACGCTTACAGGGGGGTATTAACCTCCATGCCCTTGACCGTGCTCGCCACTCGGTGAACAGGGCAGTTGCCCGGTTCTTTGCAGACAAGGGTTTGGGGCGGGTCATACGACACCCCACCATTAGTTTACAAAATTATGATCTTTATGCAGGGGATGGGGTCCATCTGTCAGCCAGAGGTATGAACCTCTTTTTGGAAGATCTGCGAGCAGGCCTGTTGACCGAGCTGACGGTCTGGGGGGGGGGGGCGGTGAGTCTTTATTGAAGCCTCCCCGTGTGGCGGGTAGCACTGGTAAGGTAAATATTTATGACCCACAGGTATCCGGCAGGTTCGCAATTGACTGGCCAACACTTAGACAGGTACAAGTTTAATAACCTTGACCGGTCAACGACGAACCAGGCAATGGGGTGATGGCAGGAGCTCTTCAGCATGCATCACCCCGTGATTTGACGGATACACGTCAGAGGGTGGGGTCAGCAGATAGTTTATTGACTACGGTCAACAATTTGTTTGTCCTAACAAACAAATTGATACAAATGGTTACATTGTAGCCAATTGCTGTTGGCAATTTGGGAGGAACCTTACCAGTGTTACTGCGGCCTGCTTGCCTTAAGAATTATAATTGGCTGAGTACCAATTGAAATTTATAATTTGGACTAGGGCATGATTCAATTAATGTGGCCCAATGCCGTGATCCATATACTGGTGTCTGAGTCTTTCTTTGGGGGGTGCGCCTGCAATGCAAGTGCGGCGCCAAAATGGCCACCGCGCTCTTTGCGGGCCCCCCCACCCGGACGCAGACATCTGGGTGAGTTAGGGGGTGTGGCCACCCTGTTATAAAAGGGGTGGCCACGAGGCAGACGAGCTGCCATTTTAAGAAGAAGCGACGGAGAGGAGAAGTTTTTCCCTCCACCCCCTCCCTAGTGAACAGTGTGATATTTTGGTCGCTTCAGGGCTGGGTGGGAATTTTTGGCTTGAACCTACAATTGGCCTCTTGGTTCTGGCTTTTTTGCCCATCCCACACTGTTGCTGAGGTTTGATACAGGGGTTTTTGCTCTTGACTTTGGTCACATGGGCGGGTAGCACTGGTAAGGTAAATATTTATGACCCACAGGTATCCGGCAGGTTCGCAATTGACTGGCCAACACTTAGACAGGTACAAGTTTAATAACGTTGACCAGTCAACGACGAACCAGGCAAGGGGTGATGGCAGGAGCTCTTCAGCATGCATCACCCCGTGATTTGACGGATACACGTCAGAGGGTGGGGTCAGTAGATAGTTTATTGACTACGGTCAACAATTTGTTTGTCCTAACAAACAAATTGATACAAATGGATACATTGTAGCCAATTGCCATTGGCGATTTTGGGAGGAACCTTACCAGTGTTACTGCGGCCTGCTTGCCTTAAGAATTATAATTGGCTGAGTACCAATTGAAATTTATAATTCGGACTAGGGCATGATTCAATAAATGTGGCCCAATGCCGTTATCCATATACTGGTGTCTGAGTCTTTCTTTGGGGGTGCGCCTGCAAAGAAGCATAGAGGTGAGATATGTTGAATTGCTTCCGTCTTTAAAACTGCTGAGGAACACCTCAGGAGAGAAGAAAGAGAAGGGTTGGTGGTTAGATTGCACTATTCAACTGTTCAGCAATGTTGCTCCATCTTCACATTCCTGCATCCAGCACAGGACAACAAATGGCTTTCCAAGATTTTCACAGTTTATTCCAGCAAGTATAATAAACAATTGTCCCTAGACGCGTGTCACAGCACTGTATTATATACTGTTATACTTTCTGTTAGTAGGGGAAACTGCATGAAATGCATAAAAACTTCTACTGAGCGTCAAGACACCTTCACCCACACCAAATTTAGTTTTGCTGCACACTGACGCGATCCGGACAAAGTCAAATGCTTTTTACATTCTAAGGATTTAATGGTGATGTTAGAGAATGAACTCAAAGCGCTCATGGAAATCAAGGAGATTTGAAAGTTAATTCTGGGAAGGATTATAGGTTTTGATTGAAGCACCTTGAAGCAAGAAGCAGCCTTTTCAGCTTCTAACACTCTCCAGAATGCTGTACAAACAGTGCTACATTAATAACAATAAAACAAGACAAATGTAGTTGGCAAATATTAGTAAAATGGGCTAGCTCTGTTGAGAAGACAAGCTAGCTTTCCCAAATATACAGAGACTGGAGACTCTCATTGTGCTGAGAACGGGTCTGGGTGCAGCTTGGAAATAAAAAAAGCCCCTTAGGATCCCACCCCATGCAGTAGTAGTCTTTTTCTTTCTTTCTGCTCTGATGTAATTTAGAAGAGGATATAAATACAATCAGGAATGCCAGGATACAGCCATTCCTCTTTGGATCTGGAAGAATATTGAGAATATTCTCATTATGAAGAAAGCATGGCTATATCTCCCAATTCTGACTAGACTAGAAAGGGAGACAGTGTTCACTGAGGTGAGAATGTTAATTGAGCTTCACCAGCTTCAACTGACACTCACCCTGACAATCTGTCAAGGAGTGATACTTTTGAAAGTGCAGGTGCTGATTGTGGCAGTTCCCATAGCCAAACTCTCACCCTAAATATTTTCAAAAAACCTGGATTGGTCTATATCAGGGGGTCAGCAAACCTGGCTCTGCAGACGTTCTTAGACTTCAATTCTCAGAAGCCCTGATAAGGAGGCGTGCTGACTTGGCCTTCTGGTAATTGAAGTCCAAGAACACCTAGAAAGCCAAGTTAGAGGAGCCCTGGTCTATATTATCAAATGAGGAACAGGTCTTTTGTAGTCAATGACCTTTCACTCCCCTTTTAAGACAAAACCATGCTCAAATACTTTGCAGTATAATATGAATATCTTATCTTAATATTTTCTCCAAATCTGGTTCTTCCTTAGCCTCTCTAAGGACTGTTGTTATGCTTGGAAGGGACAAAGAAGTCTGAAAGGGGCAGCAGGTGGTGTTGTAGTCTATACTATTTGACTGCGAAAGTCTGGAAACTTTGACCACGAGAGCTTTGGATCCGCTACACCATGATGACAGTCCTAATAACCCAAAGGCAGACAGCTATGTTGATCAATCCATAGATTAATTGATTTAACCACAGATTCTTATGACTGAGTAAAGAGGAAGTGTTCTCCAAGAAATTTGGGATGAGGCACCCCTTGCTCACTGTTAAGTTATATTTAGCAGCAACATAGTAAAGCGGGGCAGGCTTTCTAGGCAAGTTTTAGTTTGAATGCAAATTCTCCCAAGCATTCTCCCTGTTTAGTCCAGCCAGTGAATACACTTGCACTTAATGCTTAGAGAAAGAACAAAATATCATTTGCTCACAATTAGGTCAGAGAAATATGCATGTGCTCAAGCTTCTTAGTGAGATTGTTTCAGAAAGAAGTTAAGTTAAAGTAAAATCTTTAGGTCTTTTAAGTCTTTCAGGCCTGTTGTATGGCCAGTAAAACGGAGAAGCTCAAATAGACATTTTTCTTCTTTGAAAGGCAAAAACAAGAGAGTGAAGGCCAGAACATGCCAAGCCTTAATACATGCAAATAGGTCAGACGACCCCTAGAGGTGGCAAGACAGGAAACTTTCCAGTTGGTTATTTAGGTACAAACAATATAAAACAACTTCCTTTAGCTTACGCTGATATTCTGTCTCTGTGGTTATTGTGCTAATACCCACTGCATGCTGGGGTTGTTCTACATTACTCAACACTCACTTCACAACTTGACGGCAGATCAATTGATTTCTCTACACATATACTGATACTTTATTTTTGCTCTTCTTTTGTACTTCTTTGTATTTCATTATTGTATTTCATTGCTATGCAACTTTGTATCTTGTACGTGTAAATTGTATTTTTTTGCCTTGTAACTTTACATGATTGTATTTTTGTATATTTGAATACTGTGAACCGCTTTGAGTCATCCACAAAACAAGGAAAGCGGTATATAAAAATAAATTCAAATTCAATACTAAGGTTATAAACCAGTAAGCAATACCAAGTTTCCTACATATGGCAATCACAGAGCAGCAAGTTGACAAAGGGCAGAGTAGTAGGAAAGGATACAACATGCCCACAAATAAGTATAAGAGCACCAGCTGTCAATTTCCTGGGTACTTTTCCAGCACTAGGGGAAAAACACTTTGCCTCAAAGCTAAGAAACCATTGTGTTGGATCGGGGCCCGATGTGGGCTGGAGGGTCCCGGAGGAGACTGGTCAAGCAAGACACGAGAGGCAAGATGGAGCGAAGACCAGTGTTTATTGATCAGAAAGCAGAAGACTTTGTACCCTGCCTGGCTTGGCTGCGTGCATACGTTGCGCATAGCCGTTTACAGGAAAGCCCTGAGTCTGCACATCATGATTACACAAGTTACTAATTAGGGGTGACTTCACTGGGGGAAGTTCCTTATCTAACTAATTAACTACCGGGGACATGCATTGTTCATCGTTATCGGGAGCAAACAAGTGGCTGAAGTTGACTCTAAGGCTTAGAGCTTCTGCGGATGCGAGATTACTCATTACGTGCCTATTGAGTTAACCATCTGGCGATCTTTGGCCCTCTATTGTCCTAGCTGCCCGTCAGGTCAGCAATTGGTGAATCAAACTATATCTAAGATTCCGCTCCCCAATTTCTGTCCCCTCGAAACCAACGGCTCGAAGGAGTGTTCTCCCATAACTGTGGTTCTGTCAGGGACAGCTGTGCCAATTGTTTACGCGGAATCCACACCAGTGCTAATGAGGTTTTCATTTCTATTGTGATCAAGCCCTTTGTAAAGCCACTGGGATTTAAATCTTGATTTGCATTACCTTGCATTCCAACAGAGAGAGTTCACAACAATATATTGTTCCTTAGAAATTCTTGATACCCCTCCCCTGCTACTTTGAGGACTGCAGTCTGCAGATAAACACAGAGGAAACAAGCTTGGGGGTGGGGGCCCTGTGACTTCATTGTTAATTCAGAACATCCCAGCACTTCAACCTCGTAAGCTCTGGCTCCCTTACGCCACTGCACAAGTTAAAGAGTTAAATGTACCTCAAGATGTAATCCTGCAAAAGGTCTCCTGTCCAAGGTATTTTGTTTTGGACATCTGTTAATAATATGCATCGTTTGCTGAGATAAAGGTGTTGAAAATGCACATCCATTAATTATTTTGAAAACACTGGCCAAACTGAGGGCAGAACTGCTCTCTGAACGCATAGCTATGGTTACAAAAGAAAAGAAAGAATGAAAAGAAAAGAACAGAAAAGAAAAGAAAAAAGAAGCAGAGCAGGAGCCAGTAATGAGAAACAATGTCACTGTGACTGGATTACTTAAACATCCAGGCTAGCAGCAGATGGCACAAATTACTGCAAAATGATAAAATAGTTATTTGCCTGAAATTAAAGAGTCAGCCTTGGGAATAGGTGATGGATGGAATAGCCAGAAGCGGGTGGGAAAGTGTCCGTGGGAAAGTGACTGACATCAGCATCCCTATACCTAGTAACGGTAAACAGTCAGGCAAACAAGAGGTTGTGGGGTCCAGAAGTGATGGCACAGAGGAATGTATGCTTAAGTTATCTTGAAACCTCTACTGAAGCTAATGAAGCAACTGTTTCATGTTTATCATAATAAGGCCATAAGCCACTCAATGATCCTTCAGAGTTAATTTTAATCTTTAATATCCTGTTCCTACATCTTTAGCAAAATCTTACACAGAAATTAACAGCAGGTAGATTTATCCATGATGTGATAGGGAAAGCTTCACCTGGCCAATGTCTCTGGAACAGGATTCTGTTGAAAAGTACTGGAACATGGCTAGTAAAAAAAAAAGAATATCACAACCTGATCTTTTTATGCTTTGATAACCCCCTTGCATCAATACTGCATTGAAAAAGGAAGGGAACCATATTTTGCTGCATGAAGCAGAAGACAAGGTGGCTGATTCTCAGGGGCGTGCTGGCTTCTCTAAAAAGGCACTGGGCAGGGAGTAACTAGGGTGTCTCATCCTAGGGGGGAGGGATGTTGTGTTTGGAATATTGTGCCTTTAAGAATGTAACACTCGGATGAGTGGATATAATAATCACCAGCTGTAACACTGTAACCTTCTGTATCAGGACGCGAGCTAGTGACCACTAGGGGCAATAGCGAGCGCCCAGCTCACATGGTTCCAATTCCCCAAATACCTACAGCGCGGGAAGATTTCCGGCATCACCTCACATGGACAAGAAGGGCGTGACGGGGAATGACGTCACGCAGACAGTAGCCAATAGGCTATCGAGGAACCACATTCAAATGTATAGCCACAGTATATATTGAGCTGTTCATCCGCCATTACCACATGTTCCCCCGGACCATCATGCAATAAAGATGTGTTAAGCCAACCTTTCGGCTGTTCTATTGTCTTGGTTCTCATACACTAAATTGGCGACGAGGATGGGATGATGGATCCCCACGGAATCAAGACAACGCAGGCCGGTTTCAACATCAACAAACCGGAAGAATGGGAGCTGTTCGAGATGGACTTCCAAAGCGCACTGATGGTGTCCGACATCTCAGACGAGGGGAAGAAGAGGGCCATTCTCATCAGGATGCTCGGGTTTCCCGCCATGAAGGTATTGGTGGACCTGGTGTCTCCGAAGAAGGTGAACGAAGTGCTGGTCAAGCAGCTCCTGAAAGTGATGCGCGACCATTTCCAGCCCTCGGTTTCAATGTTTTCGGCTCAGGACGCGTTCTGGAAGAGAGTCCAAGCGCCTGGTGAGTCCGTGGCTGCCTTCGCAGTGGCCCTCCGTTTGGCTGCCGGCCCATGCAAGTGGGAGAACCTGGAAATCGCCCTCAGGGACCGCATGCTGTGCGGCCTGTGGGACGAGGAGGTTCAGCGAAAGCTGATGAACAAGGAGCCGCTCCCGCTCAGGCAGCGGAAGCCACGAGGGCCGGGGTTAAGGGGTTCAGAGCAAGGCCCCCACAACCCGACAAGGCAGCGGGCTCGGTGCAAGCGGCCAGGCGGGCACCACACTCCTCCACGGAGAGCAGCGAGGACGAGGACATCTGGAAGGTGCACAAGGATGGCCGGCGTTGCGATGGCTGCGGGGCGCTCCATAACCGCATCAAGTGCCCGTTCAGGAAGGCCGAGTGCCACAACTGCGGGCGCCGAGGCCACATAGCCAAAGTCTGCAGACGGCGGCGCAGAGACCAGAGAGGCTCAACAGACCGCCCACCGAAAGGCCAGGAAGGCGTCCGGCCCTCGAGGAAGCAGGACGGCGTGGGCCGCATCTCCGACGACAGGGACAACGACACGGCAGTCCACAGCGTGTCCTTAGGACACCCATGATATTTTGTTGAGGTACTGGTGCAAGGGGTCCCTGTTAAGATGGAGATAGACTTGGGGTCCTCATATTCCATCATTTCCCAGAGGGAGTTTTTGGGAATTTCCCCCAACGTGCGGCCCAAGCTCAAAGCACTGAGGTCTACGCTGCGGGACGTGCAGGGGAATAGCATTCCGGTGTTGGGGGTTGGAAAGTTCAAGGTTCAATACAAGCAGCACGCCGCGGAACTTCCCCTGGTTGTTCTCAAAGGGGGGAGTTGTTGCCTCCTCGGGACTCAATGGTTTAAGCCCCTGGGTTTGTTCATTGGGGGGGTGCATGCCGTTGGGACTGACCCAATTCAGAAGGTGTGCAACGCGCATCCCGAAGTGTTCAAGAAGGGACTCGGAAAATTCAAGGGGCCCCCAGTCGCGTTCGACCTGGATCCGGAGGTCCGCCCAATAAGACTCAAACCGCGAAGGGTGCCTTTTGCACTTAAGGACAAAATAGAGGCGGAACTGGACAAATTGGTGGGCCAGGGGATCCTTGTTCCTGTTGATTCCGCGGAGTGGGAAACTCTGATTGTAACAGCGCTTAAGGCTAACGGGGAGGTTCGAATATGCGCTGATTACAAATGTACCATTAATAAGGCAATACGCCCAAATGCGTATCCGGTGCCGGTAGTCAGCCACCTGTTGGCCAGGTTACATGGGGGAAAGTGTTTCGCAAAGCTTGACCTGGCGCAGGCTTATCAGCAGCTCTCGGTAACCCCAGCTGCAGCTGCTGCACAGACAATAGTCACTCATAAGGGGGCGTTTCAGGTGACGCGCCTGCAATTTGGCGTGAACTCGGCGCCAGGTATCTTCCAATCGCTCGTGGAACGCCTCTTAAAGGGTCTGGAGGGGGTCTTGCCATACTTTGATGACGTATTGATAACGGGGGAGTGAGTCAGAACTGGCTGAGAGACTAGACAAAGTACTGACGGTATTTGAAAAGGCGGGGTTAAGGTTGCGGAAAGACAAATGTGTCTTCTTCGCAAAAGAGGTTGAGTTCCTGGGTTTTCGGGTAACCCCTGCGGGCATTAAACCCTCCGAATCAAAGGTGGCCGCCGTTCAAAATGCTCCTCGCCCCACCTCCAAGCCCGAACTGCAGTCGTTCCTAGGGCTCTTAAACTTCTACCATTCCTTCCTGCCTAGGAAGGCGTCGGTAGCAGAGCCGCTTCATAAGTTGCTAAAAAAGGACGAGGCGTGGAAATGGGGCGAGAGCCAGGAGAGGGCATTCAATGAGCTGAAACAACTCTTATCCTCAGACGCCATATTAACCCATTTTGACCCCAAGAAACCAGTGGTTCTGATATGTGATGCATCTCCAGTGGACGCCCTGTCGAGGTCTCCCCTCCCCCACACAGGCAGCCACGTGTGCGCGGTGGAACAAGACCACCAAGTGCTCATGATAGCGGTGCCCGCGGAGATTGCCAAGGCGACAGGCAGGGACAAGACGTTGGCCCAGGTTAGTTCATGGGTGCAGAAAGGGTGGCCAACGTCCTGCCCGGCGGCGGAATTTGCCCCGTTTTTCAGGAAAAAGTTAGAACTGTCCATGGAGAGGGGTTGCCTCCTGTGGGGCCAGCGGGTGGTCGTCCCTGAGTCCCTGAGAACAAGAGTGCTCAAGCTGCTGCATGTCAGCCACCCTGGAATTGTCTGCTCCAAGGCTCTGGCCAGGAGCTACTTTTGGTGGCCCCAGTTGGACGCCGATATCGAGCACATGGTGGGCACTTGCGAGAGTTGCCAGAGCTCCCGGCCCAAAGAGGCTCAACTTCCGCACAGGGAATGGGATGCGGCAAAGGGGCCGTGGTCCCGCATGCACATTGACTTCGCGGGCCCCTTCAGAGGATCGCTTTTTCTCCTCATAGTGGATGCTTACTCCAAGTGGTTGGAGGTCATCCCGGTTGTGAGCACCTCCTCAGTCGCAACAATTAAACAATTGCGCAGGGTGTTCAGCTCGTTCGGCATACCCGACACGCTCATTAGCGATAACGCTAGTTGTTTCACGTCCGCCGAATTCAGGGCATTCACCGAAATCAACGCCATCCGGCACATCACCTCAGCGCCGTTCCACCCGGCGACGAATGGCCAAGTAGAACGCCTCGTGTGTACCACCAAAGACGTGCTGAGGCGCAGGGGCCCCGGGGATTTAAACTGCAGTTGTGCCAGTTTTTGCTGGGATATAGGGTGACCCCCCCTAGCGTCAGGATACTCGCCCGCAGAGCTCCTAATGCGTAGAAAACTGACCACGGTACTGACCAGGCTCGACCCTTCGAGGGTGGAAGACACTGGGAGGAACATTGGGTTAGCAGGCACAAAGAGTTTCGAAATAGGCGCCCCGGTCCATTGCAGAAACTACGCTAGCGCAGGGCCAGCCTGGGTGCCGGGCGTAGTCATTGGGCAAATGGGTCCCGTGTCGTACTGCATCGAGACCAGCACAGGTCTACTCTGGAGGCGACACGCGGACCAACTCCGGCGCCGGGTTTCCGGAAACCAGAGCGCGGACAGCGCGGAACAGGATTCAACGTTACGGTTCTCCCCCACCCGTTTAGCCCAAGGGGGAGGAGAGGGGGGTCAATGGTCCCCACCAAGGGGGGAAGGGAATAAGTTTGTCCCCGCAGATATCCTGAGGGATACCCCCACAGATACCCCAGAAGATGATTTTGATTTTGAGTTACAAAACCGGGGGGGGGGGTTCGGAGTGGTCCCCCACCCATCCAAGCGAGAAGCGGGGGTTTTCGTTAGCCCCCAGTGCCCCCGGTTTTCCCACAATGGAGTTTACCCCTACCCCGAAAGCCGCAGAGCCGCGGCAAGTCACTAACGAGTCTCCCTCTCCCATTGCAGGACAAGAGCCCAGGGAACACAGAAGTGATAGCGCCCCCGGGACAAACCAGCCAGCCTTGCCCCCAAAACGCGTTTGCAATAAACCATATTGGATGAGAGACTTCGTCTCATCCTAGGGGGGAGGGATGTTGTGTTTGGAATATTGTGCCTTTAAGAATGTAACACTCGGATGAGTGGATATAATAATCACCAGCTGTAACACTGTAACCTTCTGTATCAGGACGCGAGCTAGTGACCACTAGGGGCAATAGCGAGCGCCCAGCTCACATGGTTCCAACCACATGTTCCCCCGGACCATCATGCAATAAAGATGTGTTAAGCCAACCTTTCGGCTGTTCTATTGTCTTGGTTCTCATACACTAAATTGGCAACGAGGATGGGATGATGGATCCCCACGGAATCAAGACAACGCAGGCCGAATACAGTGTTACAGCTGGTGATTATTATATCCACTCATCCGAGTGTTACATTCTTAAAGGCACAATATTCCAAACACAACAGGTGTCTAACCCTAAAAAATTATATATGTTCCCACTTGCCTTCTAATTTCAACTCTCCCTCTGGGGAATCGAACCTTGACCTGCTTACAAGGTAAAACCGCAACCTCTCAGTCACCGCAGCTTTGCAACCAATAGAGTTGCTTTTGGCAATCTTTTAACAGAGAACTCTATGTTAACCAAAGAGGATATCATTGTTTTGGATAAGTGGTTAGTGTTTTTGACTATGCCCAAAAGGTTTGATTCCCGCTTAGGACTTAATTTTTTTAAAAAATATATTATTATCCCATTTAGGGCTTCTACAGCCCGGATTTTAAAAGCAATGATATCCTCACTGTTATAAGACTGTCAAAAGCAGTTCCATTGGTTGTGAAGGCGCTGTGGCATAGAGATTGAAATTTTGCCTTGTAAGCAGAAGGTCGGGGTTCGACTCTCCAGGAAGGATGGTGGGAACATATATAATGGCCAGAGACGAGGCAGTGGGTGGGTGGGTGGAATAAAAAAATTCTGCTTGCAGGGCTGGGACATTGCCCAATTACTCGATCCCCCAGCATGCCGCTGCTGATTCTCATAATGAATCTAGCCACAATTACAGCCCAGTGTTACTTCAAAAATTGCTTACATCACACAATAGTTTGCTCATGAGGCTGGGGGCCCTGGGCCAGCTTAAGATGCCCAGGGTAGGCTGCGCAGTGCATGGATCTCTGTTTTTGAAATCCTCACCATTACTTCTTCCTCTCTGACATCTGATGTTCTAGGTAATTGCTTTGCTCTAGCTAATCGTAGAGTTGGCCCTGTAAACCCAATTGCCTCTAATTCAAACATTTCCTGTAGAATGAATTCTGTAAGGCCACAGGTTATCTCAGAGATTCAGTGCCTCTCCATGACTAATCTCTAATATGAGGACAACACTGACATACTCAAAAGGTTGTTGGAAAAAACCTGAGACAGTATGTGTGAATAACTGACCAATGAAAAGCCATTGAAATGTTGTATATACAGTGCCCATTTGGGTAGATTCAGGCATATGCTTATTCATGTCAATGTGCCAAAAAGCCATATAAGCAGGCATTAAGCTTGTTGAGATACATAGCTTGGAATTTAGTTATTCCCTTTCAATTGGCAGAGTATAAGACACTAATCAAGACTTACACAGAGAAAAGCTTAAGAATAGTAGCACTGATGTTGAATACCCTTTCACAATAACTAGCACTTCATATAATAAAATCACTCTAGAAGCAGTTCAAGTTGAAAATAAGACATTTTACAATTAGCTTCAGCAATTATAAAAAAGTAAGAAAAAAACCAAAGCCTACCCACGTACCGTGACTTTCCATGTTGTTGTTGCATGCTACTAATTAGCAAGAGCTAAAGCAAGAGCAGGCATGTGTAGCCTTCTTCATCTGCCATATCTGAATCCAAATATTGGCGATCATTATGGTGATCAGACATGAAGACTGTAATGAGAATGCAAGCGCGGCGCCAAAATGGCCGCCGCGCACTTTGCGGCCCCCCCCCCACAGGACAGAGAATCCGGGTAGTTAGGGGCGTGGCCAGCTCCCTTATAAAAGGGGTGGCCACGAGGCAGCCGCGCTGCCATTTTGCCTCAGCGACGGAGCGGAGAAGTTTTTTCCCTGCGCCTCCGTCGCTCGTTGGTATTGCCGGGAAGCCTTTTGGGTCGATTTTGCCTAGCTAGCTTCCCTTTTTTGCTCGAGATGCCTTCCAAAAAGAAGGCTGCTGCGAATTCAGCTCGGGCTGTTAGGAGGCGCAACCCAGGTCGGAGGACCGTGGTGCCGCCTCCTCAGCAGCCACCTTTGCCATCCCCGGCCGGGGCTAGTGGCTTGGGGTCTATTGCTCCGTGGCCCGTTCAGAGTGCGGGCACGGAGGGCGCTCCGGCCCGCGGCCCGCGAGCGGTGGACACCGCTCCTCCTTCCGCCCAACCTGTTGGGCCGACTACTTCTGGACCCCAGCCTCTCCCGGGGCCCTCTAGCCTCGGGGGGTGGCCTGGTGTCCCGCCTTGGCAGGTCTCCTCACCAGCCCTACCGGGCTTCGGCCCTGGCCAATGGCCATATCTGGGCCATGGGGTGCAGGGACCTGTACCCATGCAAGGGTCAAGTGGGCCGGCCGGCTCTTTGCCCATGGTTACTGTAGACACCTTGCTGGCCCGTATTGCGGCCTTGGAGGAGTCTTTGGCTCGTGCCAGTCAGGCAGGTGCCCCTTTTGGGGTACCTTTGGAGGCGCTATCGGCAGCAGGACAACGGCCGGCGGGGAGGGTCGAGCTGCTGCAGGCGGGTGGCGCGCCTCCGGCCACTGCCTCGCAGCTCCCCAGCCAGCAACCTGGCGCGGGTCAAGCCCCGGTGATGAGCTCTACATCGGTCGTGAGCTCCGACGCCCCCAGTGGGCCGGAACCCCCGTTGGGGGCGGCCCGCGGGGGTGCAGCGTGTGAGTATATGGTGCAAACGAGTACATCCACACACATTCCCAATATGGGGGGGACCTTTCAGTGGCCTTGGCCTCGCGCGGGTGGTGCAGGGGCTACGCCGCTGGCGACCCACCCGGTGACAACTACTGCCACCATGCCCGCTGGGGTGGGCATTGGTTCTTACACTGCTGGGAATGTCCTTGGGGTGGCAGGGTTAACTCACGCCCCTTTGGGTAGGCCAGCTATCCCCTTTTCGGCTTTGCCGACGGCAGGGTATTCCCTGCCATTGGGTGATCACTTGGCGCAGGCTACCAGAGAAAAGATATGGCGAGGGGAGTACGTGGATATCTTCTCACTCCTGAACAGAGAGCCCACTAAGGAAGAAAGGGAGGGTCAGGATGAGAAGGACAAGGAGCAGGCACGCCGCCGTAAGCCGCCGCGTACCTGGGCTAACTGGCTCCCCGCTTATTTGATATACATGGCGGTGTATTTGAGGGTGCGGCCGGATCTAGCTATTCCCATGGTCCAATATTTGGACAACATATACAGGGCGATGGTAGATTTCCCGGGCCCCTCATGGCTAGCATATGATGAGGAATTCCGTATGAGGATTCCCCTGCACCCCGAGATGAGATGGGATGAGCCGTGCCAGAGACTGTGGCTCTTGTACATGACACCCACACGTCCTGCCCCGGGGGATAGATACCATTGTGGACATGCGGTCCAGCGAGCAGCTCCAGCGCAGGTTACCCGCCAAATGGCGGGGCAGGGGGTTCCAGCCCGCCTGCTGTGCTGGACTTTCTCGTCCAATGGTTCCTGCAGTCGGAAGAACTGCAGGTATAAGCACGAGTGTCCCACATGTTCTGGTCCCCATGCAGCCTCTGCTTGTCCCAAGCCTGGGGGGGTGCGAGGCAGAGGGAGGGGTGGACAGTGGGCTGGCAAGCCTGCCACGGATGGAACTAGTTCTCCGAAAGGCCCCCTCCCCAATTAAGGTGGACATGCTGGAGCGCTGGCTCGCATCGTACCCAAGGGGGGAGGACAGGGAGTACCTTATCCAAGGTTTTAGGCAGGGATTTCGTATCCCTTTTATGGGTGATAGATCTCCTCAGGATGCTCCCAACCTTTTATCCCTCAGAGGAAGGGAGGAGGTAGCCGAGGCCAGCATTAAAAAGGAGTTAGACGCGGGCAGGGTCGCCGGACCTTTTCCCGTACCCCCTTTTCCCAACCTAAAGGTTTCACCATTGGGTTTGGTTCCTAAAAAGTCCCTAGGTGAGTTTCGCCTTATTCATCATTTGTCCTACCCAGCCGGCCGATCGGTCAACGATGCGATACCTGATGACCTTTGTTCGGTCAGGTACACATCGTTCGACCATGCGCTGCGCATGGTGCGCTAGTGTGGCCCGGGTGCCTTGCTGGCCAAGTGCGACATTAAGCCAGCTTTTCGCCTCTTGCCGGTGCACCCGGGCGACTTTGAATTGCTGGGTTTTAAATTTAAAGGGGAGTATTATTTTGATAAGGCCATGCCTTTTGGCTGCTCTATATCATGCTCGGCTTTCGAGCGTTTTAGTACCTTCCTAGAGTGGGCTTTCGTCCGCAGGTCAGGGTCCCGGTCTGTAGCCCATTACCTGGATGACTTTTTATTCGGGGGTGAACGGGGCTGGGACACGTGTGCACGTCTCCTCAATACATTTCAGACGCTAATGCAGGAACTGGGTGTCCCTTTAGCGCCCGAAAAGACCGAGGGCCCGTCGACCAAACTAGTATTCCTGGGGGTTGAGATTGATACCGTAGTACAGGCTTCTAGGTTACCGGGTGATAAGGTGTCTAGGATAGTGACCCTTATCTCGGAATTGCTGGCCAAGCGTAAGGCATCCCTGAGGGAGCTGCAGGTGCTACACGGGCACCTCAATTTTGCCTGCAGGGTGGTCGCACCGGGCAGGGCTTTTGCCCGGCGCTTATGTGACGCCATGGCAGGGTTATCCAGGCCCCACCACAGAGTCAGGCTTACCCGGGGTATCAGGGCAGACATGTTTGTCTGGTTGCAATTCCTGAGGGAGTTTAATGGGGTCTCATTTTGGAGGTCTGACCTCCTGGCATCCCCCAATTTTCAGATCCAGTCTGATGCCTCAGGATCCCTGGGTTATGGGATGTACTTCAATGGGAAGTGGGCCTATGGTGGGTGGCCACCGGCATGGGCAGGCACAGGTCGCCTGCGGGATCTCACATACCTGGAATTTTTTCCCATTCTGGGGGCTTTGATGCTATGGGGCGAACAGTGGGCTAATTCGGTGGTGCATTTCTGGTGCGACAATGCTGCCGTGGTGCACATTGTCAATGCACAGACTTCTAAATCGCCCAGGGTCATGGACCTAGTGCGCCATTTTGTGCTGCGCTGCCTGCGCCTCAACGTCATGTTCAGGGCCAGGCATGTCCCAGGGGTTAATAACGATATTGCTGACGCTTTGTCCCGCCTGCAGATCTCCCGGTTCCGCGCCTTGGCCCCGGATGCGGAGGAATTTCCCTCGCCACTCCCGGACGAGATGTGGACTATTGGCAAGGAGAGGTGAACCGGGCGATTGGCCTGTCACTAGCGCCACGCACGCGTAAGGCGTATCAACAAGCTTTCAATTTGTATAAGGCTTTTGCTACTCGATTTCAATGGCCAGAGACCTGGCCCATCCCGGTGGACCATGTTCTGCGGTTCATGGTCCACCTGCATGCACAGGGCCTTGCACCTCGCACCATAGCATCCAAGCTCTCGGCGTTGGCTTTTATGGCCAAAGTAGGGGGTCATGTGGATACCACCTCTGACTTCCGTGTGAGACACGTTTTGGAGGGGTGGGTGCGCGAGCGCGGGCGTTGCCCGGATGACCGGCACCCTATTTCCCCAGGGGTTCTTACCCAGTTGGCCCGGGGCTGGCCAGGCCTCTGTTTTGATCATTATGAGGCAGCCCTTTTTCATGCAGCCACGACGGTGGCATTTTTTGGAGCGCTCCGCATCAGCGAACTCGTGATGCTGTCTAAGGCGGATGCAAGTGGTAGGGCACTGGAACTCGGAGATGTATATGTTGCCAAAGACTGGGCCCAGTTGAGGATTCGCTCCTCCAAAACAGATCAGCATGGCGTAGGCAGTGGAGTAAGACTGCTACGGTGTTCTTTGGCAGACATCTGTCCGGTTGGTGCCCTACAGGAATACCTGGCACTGCGTGGCTGGCACCATGGCCCGTTTTTCTGTCACCAAGATGGGTCTCCCCTTACTAAATTCCAGTTTTGGAAGGTGACAGCTAGAGCCCTCACCAGGGTGGGACTTCCAGGTGCCCGTTATGGCACACATTCGTTCCGTATTGGCGCAGCCTCTACTGCAGCTGCTTTTGGGTACTCTGGGGCTGACATACGCAGCATGGGGAGGTGGGGCTCACAATGTTTTCAGTTTTATGTGCGCCCACTCCCGCCATGAGTACCAATCCAGTCACCTTACCTTCCTTTTTCTCAATTTTCTTACAGACCCTGGGTGTCGTATTACACCGGTGACAGTATGGCTGGTGGGCCACAGCTATGTGCTCAGGGCAGCGCGTTACGCTGCGGCGACAGAGTGGGGACCCCGACTGGGACTGGGTGACCACGCCAGTCTCTCATGGCACGGTAAGCCTGGGATGTTATGGCGGGAGCTGCGGCCTTTCCTTTTTTCTGGCCTGGGGGCTGACCCGCCTGACATTCTAATCATCCACTTGGGGGGCAATGATTTGGGCCAGGTCACCGGCTTATCGCTCAAGCATGCGATTTGCGAGGACCTCGCCTACTTGCATTATGTCTGGCCTGCCACGGCCCTGGTTTGGTCAGACATTGTTCCGCGCCACTCTTATAGAGGGGGCGTTAACCTCCTGGCCCTTGACCGAGCTAGGCGCGCGGTCAATAAGGCAGTGGCGCGGTTTCTCACCACCAGGGCTTGGGGACGGGTTAGTCATCACCCCGATATTAGTCTGCAAAATTGTGACTTGTATGCAGGGGATGGGGTCCATCTGTCGCGAGGAGGTATGGACCTCCTGTTGGGTGACTGGCGAGCAGGCCTGTTGACCGAGCTGACGGTCTGGGGGGGGCGTCAGGTCTTCTGTGAAGCCCCTCCGTGTGGCGGGTAGCACTGGTAAGGTAAACAGTATGACCCACAAGTATCCGGCAGGTTCGCAATTGACTGGACAACACTAGACAGGAATAAAGTAGTTAAACGTTGTCCGGTCAACGACGAATCAGGCGATGGGGTGATGATGATTGCTAACCAGCATGCATCACCCCTGTGATTTCTCGGATACGCGTCAGAGGGTGGGGTCATGAGTTAGTTATTGACTACGGTCAACAATTTGTTTGTTGTTAACAAACAAATTGATACAATTTGATACATTGTAACCAATTGCCGTTGGCAATTTTGGGGTGGTACCTTACCAGTGTTACTTCGGCCTGCTTGCCTTAGGAATTATGATTGGTCGTTTTACCAATACAAAATTTATAATTCGGACTAGGGCATTGAATCAATAAATGTGGCCCTTTGCTGTTATCCACTTTCAATGTTGTCTGTGTCCGTTATTGGGGGGGTGCGCCTGCAATGCAAGCGCGGCGCCAAAATGGCCGCCGCGCACTTTGCGGGCCCCCCCCCCACAGGACAGAGAATCCGGGTAGTTAGGGGCGTGGCCAGCTCCCTTATAAAAGGGGTGGCCACGAGGCAGCCGCGCTGCCATTTTGCCTCAGCGACGGAGCGGAGAAGTTTTTCCCTCCACCCCCTCCCTAGTTAACAGTGTGATCATGGTCGCTTCGGGGCCGGGTGGGAATTTTTGGTTGGGACCCACATTGGCTTCGGGTCCTGGCTTTTTTGCCCATCCCACACTGTTGCTATGGTTTGATATAGGGGTCTTTCTTCGTTCCTACTGTTGACTTTGGTCACATGGGCGGGTAGCACTGGTAAGGTAAACAGTATGACCCACAAGTATCCGGCAGGTTCGCAATTGACTGGACAACACTAGACAGGAATAAAGTAGTTAAACGTTGTCCGGTCAACGACGAATCAGGCGATGGGGTGATGATGATTGCTAACCAGCATGCATCACCCCTGTGATTTCTCGGATACGCGTCAGAGGGTGGGGTCATGAGTTAGTTATTGACTACGGTCAACAATTTGTTTGTTGTTAACAAACAAATTGATACAATTTGATACATTGTAACCAATTGCCGTTGGCAATTTTGGGGTGGTACCTTACCAGTGTTACTTCGGCCTGCTTGCCTTAGGAATTATGATTGGTCGTTTTACCAATACAAAATTTATAATTCGGACTAGGGCATTGAATCAATAAATGTGGCCCTTTGCTGTTATCCACTTTCAATGTTGTCTGTGTCCGTTATTGGGGGGGTGCGCCTGCAATATAATGCAGTGGCCTTTCATCTACCTTCTGCATGGCAGCATGACACCCATACCACTGATCCAGTTCTGCAAGTCACTACTGTATCTAGTCCTGAGCCCTTTTGGCACACAAAGTCCTCTTCAGCCCCAGGCCAAGATGAAGCTGCTTCCTTCCATCAAGTTGGATTCAAGTGGAATTTAATCCACTTTGAGACCATCACCTGACACTCGGCGTTGAGTCGCTGGCAGTATGCTCTATTATCATAGCAGGATAACCTGGCCAGGTAACCTAAATAAGGGAGAGAAATGAAGCAGAACAACCTGGAAGAAGAACAGCTTGCTTCAGATTAAGTTGAAAAGAGAATCCATCTAGGTCCAAAAAGCAGCCATCCCACTGATACTCCTACCCAGGATTAGGTATGCAAGCATGGAAGATTGTTGTTTACCAAATAAATTTAACATAATATTTTGTCCCCAAGCATGTGTTATTGTATTTAAGTGTGGAGTTCCCTGACAGTTATTCAAAGTTAACAACAGGCAGAGTGCTACTTGAACAAAAACAAGTAAATTGATTAAAACCAAATTCACAGAAAACTAAAAACTGAGAATATAAATGGAGCCACGGCCATCAGAGCTGGTCAACCCTGTCCCTTCTCTCAAGAAGAACCAAGTCTTGTACTCAGCAAAAGAATCCAACACCTTTAATAATGAAGAATCATACCAGTGATGACCAACCTTGGCTCTCCAGATATTCTTGGAATTCAATTACCAGAAGCCCAAGTCAGCACTCCTGCTGATCATGGCTTCTGGGAAGTGAAGTCCAAGAACACCTGGAGTGCCAAGGTTGGCCATCACTGGTATATACAATCCTCACTACCTCTCAACAATTCAATCTACCCTTCCTTGTTATATTGCAAAAAAAAGGGAAGGTCTTAAATATTTTTTTAATCTTTAGTCCTTCTCTGTATGTACTCTATAATCCTGTCTGCATTTCAGAGTCAGCTACAAATGTTTTAGAGTCCTCTCCAGTTGTCACAATTGGTGTTGCAAATCGCTTTGCCTTCACCGTTCTCATTCAAATGTCCACAAAGTCTCTCCTGCTCTTTGATACTGTAGATGTTTTCTGCTGGCTCAATCTCCTCAAGAGGACAACCTGGCAGTCTTTGAGAGTCCTCGCTATGTGGTGTACCACTTCCAGAACTCATAGGGGCTCCAGTCCAATGATGTTCTTTAGTCAGTTCCACCCAATTTCCTTCTCTGGAGGTCTCATCTGGGACTGTGGTGGTCCTGATCTCATTCACATCCATCTCAGGGTTCACCACGGGGTACACAGAAAGAGCCTCCTTGAAGATTGCTGTATTTTTGAACCACAATTGGGCATACCCTGGTAGCAGCAACCTTGTGTTGCTAGCTAATCTTTCTCATACTAGGTCAGGTGAAAGGAACTGCAGAATAAACTCACTAAAAGGTGGCTTCATTTTGGCAGTTTCATGTCAGGCCTAGAAACGTAAGACGCAGGGCTCACCATCTTGCTTTCATCTGCTTCTTCTTCCCAGTCTCCCAGGCCCACCTGCGCTTCTACTTGGGTCCATACTTTCTTCACTTGGACTTCTCCAGCCTCCTTTATCTCCAGTCTAATAAGTTCTTACCCCAACTCTTTACTCCCACCCAGGGCCGGCATCAGAAAATTTCAGGCCCGGTACACCCCCCATTTTGGTCACGCCCCTGGGGTTTCCTGCACATGCGCAGATCAGTGGTTTCCCGGCAGCACTGGGCCCCCATCATCTCCGGGCCCAGGACGGGAGTCCTGGTGCTCCGCTCCTGATGGCAGCCCTGCTCCTACCTCCCTCTGTCTTCTCCCCCTCAACCATTTCCCCACCATTTGGAAGGCTCCACAATTTAACCTATTTAGCCATCATCTCCTCTCACAGTTAAGAGTCTGAGGTGTGGGCAGCCGACCAACAACACAGGCACCAGGACCCAGGACAACTAGGCTAAAGTCCAAATGGCAATTCTGTCCAAGCCTAAATCCAAGTCAAGACAGGGGAACAAGCAAGTCCATTCCAGTGGACAAGACATAGTCGAGGCAGACCAAAAATCACACAACCAAGACATCAATATGAACAGGGACAGGGTGCCTTAAGGGTGGAACAGGATCCAGGAACAGTAGTGGACTCCAGAAAGAGACCCAGAAGGCAGGGTCTGCAGGGAGCCAAGCATGACAAAAAACACAACAGCAAGTCAAGAAACTTTTATTGCTGCAGCAGCTTTTGGAAGGAAGAGCCAGTTTTTATATATTTCCCCCAGGGCTTCCAGGTGGTGCTCATGAGGGTTCTGTTAGCTGCAGAATGCTGTGGGTCTAATCCCGCAACTACCAGGGCATTCGACCAGCAGATAAAGCCCTGAAGCTGTCTCAGAACCTGACACTCCCCTGTCTGTTGGAGAGCTTCAGGTAGATTATCCCTGAGAACTTGGAGAGAATGTGATGGTTCTTTTGACTCTCCTTCTCACAGGGCTGAAGGAAATTAGAACAAGTACCTCCCTTGACCCATTTCCAACCAATTAGTCTCCTCCACTCTTGTTCCTCTTTGTTTATTATCACAAAGACAAGTGTGATGAACAAGGGCTGTCAGCAGCCACTCAGAATGAAATGAAGAATCTGTCGGAAAGTCTGTAACCCAGTAAGAATTGTTTGTGTTTCTTTTATTCTTTCCTTTCTTGTCTTTTTTTGTTCAATTTTTTTTGGAGGAATGCCTTTCCCTGTATTTTGTTCAATTATTTTTGCTGCTGGCATAATGAATCCTTGGGATTATTCTTCCTCTCCCCAGATTATTTAGGAATATTTCCCTCTGCTCTTTGGCTTTTTTTTTTTGGGGGGGGGTGTCTTTTCCTGTTTTTAAAATTACTTTTGCAGTTTCCTGAACTGCAAAATTCAAAGAAGAGAATATGACAGAAGGCATCAAATGGCTGAGATGTTCTATGAGCAGTCATGCTGATGGCATACCAGTGGTATATTCCCTCCTTCCCATGTACAGGTTAGCACTACTTGACACCTGTTTAATTTTCTCATTCAATTAAATTAAATGAACCTAAAATGGCTTAGGTTTGCAGGATTATGCCATGTATAAATAGCCTTCCATTTAGCAATAATTCTACCTTTTGTAATGTTTTGGATGTTAGCCCAGTCAGTTCGGACAGATGAAATCGCCCTATGGATTTACATTGTTTTATAGTAGATGCCACATTGAAAGTCTTTTTCCCCCCCAGGCATTTAAGTCTGTAGCAATGCACGAGGGAAGAGGGAAGACTTGCTTGCTGCTCAAATATTATACGGCCTGTGTGGGGAGAAGCATGGTGCATGGTCTTCACAGTTAAGAACATGACTATAGTCTACTTGTTGAGCTGCATAGATGGCTGGGCAAGAAAACAAATATTACAGATACTGATTTGCAGTTACCTGTATATATGCAACAGTACCATGAACAAACTTGAAACCGGGGACTTTCACTTGGGCGATGGAAATGCAATTGGTTTCCTGATAAATATTTCATGGATACTCTCCTTGGCTAAAATTGATCTGCTATGGCATGTGAGTGTTTGTGTGTAAACCATGACCTTCTTGTATCTAGATTGAAGTTTTATCCAGATGACCAGGCACCAGAAAAAGCCAATATAATTTTTGAAGAATGTAAGGCCACTTGGGCAATTGGCATAAGTAGTCCAATAAAAATTAACACTGACATTTTAGTAACCTTTGAGGGAAAGGTCATGTTTTTCAGTGCTGAATCTCTCCTTGCCACCTCAAAGCCTATAATGAAAGAACAAGAGCACTACATTTAGTTTAATTCAGTGGCAACAGGAGAATTCGTTGTTTCCGTGTGTGATATTTTTAAAAACCAAGGGACTATTTTCCATTAGCTTCCAGTAATTTGATGGGTTTGATTAATAGATTCTAGTTCTCTTTTTGTATTTTTTCTGCCTATGGTGCATATAGTTTAAAGTCCACTGACTAATGGTGTAACAATGGATGTGGAAACAATGGTCACATTGCCCTAGGGAAATATAATGAATTGTGTACAGCTTTGTTGTGCTGAATTTTACTATTAGTTGCTGTTCAATTGTATATTACAAACTGTAACTTTAGATTTAAAAGTTGAGTTTGCAGTTCCTCTCAAATGATGGTCAAGAGCTGGTTTACTCAAACACACAATCATGCTTCACTTTCAATTACATAGCTATTAGTAATGACAATGATTCCTACTTTTCTCCTTGTTCTGTTAATGATGTCCTGCAAGCAGGCCAATGGCACCACAAGAATAGGATAGGATGCTGGGAGAATGGGATGAAACATTGAACACTCAATGTATATATAAATATCATTACTCTTGCTAGTAATTGTTTAAACAGCACTGCCAATATAGACAGTGATGGTGGGGGAAACACAGTTCACTGTCCTCAAGTAGCTTCCATTTACAAGTAGGTGGTTTTCAACCTTTTGCTCTCTTTTCAATTGTTTATTCACATTTATACCCGACCCTTTTGGTGCAAGCACCACTCAGGGCGGCTTACAGTGCGCGTGTGTGCATGCGTGCATGCATGTGCATATATAATATTTTAAAAATCATCTTTTAATAGCAAAAAACAACAACACAGGAAACAAAGCCAGGTGGCATAAAAAATCTTAAAATCATAACAGTATTGAAATTAACAGTTAGGACAGAACACGGAATGACAGAATGGTTTGGAATAGGAAAAGGAGTAAGACAAGGCTGCATTTTGTCACCATGCTTATTCAACCTATACACAGAGCACATAATGCGCAGTGCAGGGATGGAGGAATCACAATATGGGATTAAAATCGCTGGGAGAAACATCAACAATCTGAGATATGCAGACGATACCACCCTAATGGCAGAAAGTGAGGAAGACCTAAAGAATCTCTTGATTGGGCTGAAGGAGGAGAGTGCAAAAGCTGGCTTGAGACTCAATATCAAGAAAACCAAGATAATGGCAACAGGCCCCATCAGTTCCTGGAAAATAGACGGGGAAGAAGTAGAAGCAGTGACAGATTTTACTTTCTTAGGATCAAAGATCACTGCAGATGGGGATTGCAGCCATGAAATAAAAAGGCGACTGATTCTTGGGAGACAAGCGATGAGAAACCTGGGGAACATAGTGAAAAGCAGAGACATCACATTGCAAACAAAAATTAGAATAGTCAAAGCAATGGTTTTCCCAGTAGTAATGTATGGATGTGAGAGCTGGACAATTAGGAAGGCTGAGCGTAGAAGAATAGATGCCTTTGAGATGTGGTGTTGGAGGAGGGTTTTGAGAGTCCCATGGACAGCGAGGAGAACAAATAGGTCAATCATAGAAGAAATTAACCCTGACTGCTCATTGGAAAGTCAAATAGTAAAGATGAAGCTAAAGTACTTTGGACATCAAATGAGAAGGGAGGATTCACTTGAGAAGGCATTGATGTTGGGAAAGGTGGAGGGCAAAAGAAGAAGGGGGAGGCCAAGGATGAGATGGCTAGATGGCATTGTAGACACAATGGGCACAGAGCTGGGAGGGCTGAGGGGGATGGTGGAGGACAGAGGCGCCTGGAGGAAAATGGTCCATGGGGTCGCAAAGGGTCGGAGTCGACTGTGTGACTGAACAACAACAACAACATTGAAATTAAAACCCTATGAGCATCAGTAAAAATAGATAATATCAATTAAAAAGAGTCTAGGATCAACATTGCACAATCCTAATGATCTTATAGGCATTAAAAGGCTTGCTGACACAGGTAGGTCTTAAGTAATTGTCTGAGACTGGTACCCCATTGTGTCCTCCAGTGACTTAGTGATTAAGATGCTGAGCTGGAGACTGGAAGGTCAGGTTTCAATACCCGAGGACTGCACTTGGGGATGTGAAAGGAGCCTCATTCAGGCATCCCCTGAGCAGAGTTTCTCCAGCAAAAATCCTTTCAATCCAGAGTAATCTCCGACATGAAATTATTATTATGGGATGGATGCCAATATTGTAAAATTATCATACTTCTCTGAGGGACCTCTATTAGGGCTGCAAAATAATCCCATTGGATTTGATAGTCATGGCAAAAATAGCCTTGTCACTCCTGGGTGGTGAAAAGAACTGCACTCTGTCTTCTATATCCATGATGGCAAACCTTGGCACTGCAGATGTTCTTGGACTTCAATTACCAGAAGCCCAAGCACCCAGTGAATCCACACGAATGGGTTTACCGTGATTCATCTGACCCGCGCTGCCCTCGTCACTCCTGGAAGCGGAAGCAAAACGCACCCACACAGGTGCATTTTACTTCTGCTTCTGGGAGCAATGAGGGCAGCACGGGGAAGATGAATCTCAGTAAACCCATCCGTGTGGATTCACAGGGTGCTTGGGCTTCTGGGAATTGAAGTCCAAGAACATCTGGAGTGCGAAGGTTCACCATCACAGTTCTATATATTCCTACAATACATGTGTATTGGTTTCTCTAGGCCTGTGATGGCAAACCTTGGCACTCCAGCTGTTCTTGGACTTCAGTTCCCAGAAGCCCAAATCCATGTGAATCCACATGAATGGGTTTACTGCATGTACAGTAAACCCATTCACGTGGATTCACAGGGACATGGGCTTCTGGAAATTGAAGTCCAAAGACAGGTGGAGTGCCAAGGTTCATCATCACTGCTCTAGGAAAAGGTTGCCTTTGCTCAAAAGCCTCTCTAGGGTTCAGTGTTCATCTCTATTTATAGCAAAAATTGCCAGCACTGTATGTGTCTGCAGATGTTTTCCGTGGACATGTGGCAGGCATGACTAAACACTGGAGTGCATGGAATGCTGTTGACCTTCCCACTGAAGTGGTACCTATTTATCTACTTGCAATTTCTTGCTTTCGAACTGCTCGGTTGGCAGGGGAGTTGTGACAGAGACGGGACTTCACTCAACTGTAGAACACTCGGGTCTCAAACTGCTGCAGTAAAGCAGCTGTGAAAGCAAAGCTACTGTCTGTAGGAAATCTATCCATAGGACTTACTTCCAGGTTAGCAAGCTCAGTATTTTTCTGTGTGTTAGTTAAATGATTTACAGGGCAAAGTTTTCTTCTCATTTTTAGGAAATAAATGAGGCTGTGTAATCCGGAGCCATACAGTCCGAACCTTCATATATTACCACCACTGACCATCATGTCCTTTCATCCATTCATTTATTCCTCGAGCACACTGCCATTGTTCAGTTTGGGGATTCTCGTAGAACACAAGCGGGCTGGGGGAGGGAGGGATGGAGGGTCTACCAAGTTTCCGCACCCTGTCAGGATTCCAGTAATACGTCAAACTATTTGACCCTAGCATGACTTCTCCATATCCCAGAAGGCTTGTGCTTGGCAGACTGCTACTGCTGGAGAAAAGCTTTTAGCTGTTGGCAAAAGGCTAATGGTCCATCTGACTGCAATGGCTAGCTACGGTTCCTGCAGCATCTTGGAAGCTCCCTGCTGCAGAAATGAACCTCTGCAGGTTTGTTGTCCTCACGATTGCCTTTAGTCTGTGTGCACTTCCCTGGTTTTCCCTGTGCAGGAAGGAGAGCAGATGGACAAATTGGCTATTTATCAAATAGAGTCCATAGCCAAGGGCAAATGTCCCCATAAGGAGCATTAGGATCCTTTATCATTTGTTGTTGTTGTTGTTGAGTCACACAGTCAACTCCGACTCTTTGCGACCCCATGGAACATTACTCTCCAGGCACCCCTGTCCTCCACCATCCTCCTCAGTCTGCACAGCTTCGTGCCCATTGTGTCTACAATACCATCTAGCCATTTTTAGGAAATAAATGAGGCTGTGTAATCCAGAGCCATTTTGGCCATCCCCTTCTTCTTTTGCCCTCCACCTTCCCCAGCATCAAGGCCTTCTCTAGTGAATCTTCTCTTCTCATTTGATGTCCAAAATACTTTAGCTTCATCTTTGTTATTTTCCTTCTAAGGAGCACTCAGGGCTAATATCTTCTAATATTGACCTATTTGTTCTCCTCGTTGTCCAGGGAACGCTCAAAACTCTCCTCCAGCACCACATCTCAAAGGCATCTATTTTTCTTCATTCAGCCTTTCTAATGGTCCAGCTCTCACAGCCATACATTACCACCAGAAATACCATTGCTTTGACTATGCGGACCTTTGTTTGCAGTGAGATGTCTCTACTTTTCACTCTGTTCCCCAGGTTTCTCATAGCTTGTCTCCCAAGAATCAGTCGCCTTTTTATTTCATGACTGCAATCTCCATCTGCAGTGATCTTTGATCCTAAGAAAGTAAAATCTGTCACTGCTTCTACTTCTTCCCCATCTATTTTTCAGGGACTGATATGGGCTGTTGCCATTATCTTGGTTTTCTTGATATTGAATCTCAAACCAGCTTTTGCACTCTCTTATTTCAACCTAATCAGGAGCTTCTTTAGGTTTTCCTCACTTTCTGCCATTAGAGTGGTACCATCTGCATATCTCAAATTGTTGATGTTTCTCCCAGCAATTTTGATCCCATATTGTGATTCCTCCATCCCTGCATTACGCATTATGTGCTCTGTGCATAAGTTGAATAAGCAGGGTGATAAAATGTAGCCTTGTCTTACTCCTTTTCCTATTCCAAACCACTCTGTCATTCCGTGTTCTGCCCTAACTGTTGCTTCTTGACTCATGTACAGATTTCTCATGAAGCATATGAGGTGTTCTGGTATTCCCATCTCTTTAATTACTTGCCACATTTTGTTGTGGTCCACACAGTCAAAGGTCTTTATGTAGTCAATCAAGCAGAAGTAAACTTGTTTCTGGTATTCCTTTGTTTTCTCCATGATCCAATGTATGTTGGCAATGTGGTCTCTGGTCCCCCTGCCTCTTCTGAACCTAGCCTGCACCTCTGGTAGTTCTCTCTCTTCATGCTGCTGCAGTCTATCCTGTATTATCTTGAGCATCACTTTGCTCGCTTGTGGGATGAGCGCAATTGTTCGATAATGTGAACATTCTTTGGCATTACCCATTTTTGGGATTGGGACATATACCAATCTTTTCCAATCCTGTGGCCACTTTCATTTTCCAAATCTGCTGGCATATAGCAGGCAATAGCTTGATTCCATCATCTTCTAGGGATTTGAAGAATTCAACTGGGATACCATCATCTCCACTGGCTTTGTTATTTGCCATGCTTTTTAGGGCCTTTCTGACTTCACTCTCTAGGATGTCTGGTTCAAGTTCAATTTCCCCCTCATTGTTATTATCCGGGGTGTTTAGGTCTTTTTTTGTAGAGTTCCTCTGTGTACTCTTTCCATCTTTTCTTAATCTCTTTTGCATCTGCTAACTCCTTGCCATCTTTGTCTTTTATCGTGGCCATTTTTGCTTTGAACATTCCCTTGATTTCCCCAATTTTAAAAAAGAGATATTTAGTCCTGCCTCTTGTGTTGTTTTCCTCAATTTCTTTGTACTGTTCATTTAGGTATGCTTCCTTATCTCTTCTTGCTTTTCTTTGAAATTCTTTATTTAAGTGGTTGTATTTTTTCCTTTTGTACCACTTGATGAATGATAAGGATTATTTTACTTGAGTTTTCAAATTTACCCTCCCTCCCATATGATCCAGCAACAGGAAGCTGGCATACACACACAGCTAGTCTACATGTTTCCTTAGCTGCTGAGAGCAGTCATGCGTGGGGCCTGCAAGGCAGGACTTGTTGGCTGGAGTAATATCAAGGGGAAGGGTTAAGTCATACAGTCCAAAATGCCCCTTACGCATTATGATTCAAGATATGAACATTGCCTCTGTAGGGGTGTTGTGATAATCTCTGTCTCGGTTGAAATTGAGCATGTTTGGGGTTTGCACAAAGTGATTTGTGTAGAAGCAAAATATACCACCACTGGACCTGAATAATTTAATTATTTAAGCGGTGAATGGCACAAGTAACTATGCAACTACACTGGTTTGGGCACAATCCTAACTAGCCAAGATGGCTGAGGGTCAGCTGAACTACTTCTAATCCAGTTAAGGCAGGGCTGAAACCAACATTTTGCCAGGCTGGGGATGCTGGGAATTCCTTAGGACAGTAATGGTGAACCATAGCACTCCAGGTGTTCTTGAACTTCAATTCCCAGACGCCCTGATCAGTAGCAGGAGTGCTGACTTGAGCTTCTGGTAATTGAAGGCCAAGAACACCTGGAGTGCCAAGGTTCACCATCACTGTCCTAAGGACCTCTGTGCCTGGCCCAGTGTTGTACTAGCATAGGGGCTGAGAGTGTTTGAATCTTCTGCAACCAAGTTCCTCCTTTTATCCTCCCCCCTTCTTTGATTCTTGTGCCAACAGATTTCAGACAGAATACCATTTCTTCCAGCAGATCCACTGGCCATTTTACCAGCAAAAAGGGTAGGTTTCTGTTCATTTCAAGCCCACTACAACCAGCATTATTTTTGAAACTGACTTAACATTTCATTTCATTGGAGGAAGAGAAGGGTTGACAAATGTCACGGAAAAAGAAAAATCACAAACTACTTGTTTATGTTTACTTGTAAATTCTGTGCCAATTACTCTCAGGTAAGCAGACATAAGATTTCAACTTCAAGGTAGAACTATGGGATTACAGTAAAACCCCTACATACAAATTATTTCCGTTCTACAAGGTTATTTGTATGCTGAAAATGTATGTCAAAAACACATTGGATTACCAGAAGAGGCCTCTAGATGTCACCATATAGTTTTTGTATGTCGAATTTTTCCTATTAAAATTTGTATGTTGAATTTTTTTAAAGCCAGGATTTCTATTTGTACATTCAATTTTTTGTAAGTTGAAGCATTTGTATGTCAGGGTTCCACTGTATTTGCTTGTACTTTCATGCATACTTTTAAAATAAAAAAACACAGATAATTTCTATTGCTACAGGACTAGAATATTTTATACATTTCGTGTTTATTTAACAAACTGCAGGCTTCTGTTTATAGGACCTAATTTTCAGGGTATGTGACTCGAATCTGAATGAGAAGAATAAAACCAGACAGTGATAAGTTATTGTGAGGCTTGACATAAAACATCCCTCATGTACAAAAAGATTCAGATGAGGAGATATGGATCAATGAAGTTTTAATGTATAAGCTATAAACCATGGGTAAGTGAACTTATAAAATCAGAAATATAGCATTCCCCTGGCTCCATTTTTTGTTGAAATTACAGATTCTATTAAAAATGTCATTACACCAACGATTGGTAAGATTCATTGTAACATTTCAGCTGATTTGGGCCATTCTCAGCTGAGCAAATTTGGAAGGAGTGGATGCAATTTAGTTGTCTTAGTTCAGCTGTGTTGGCAGGACAACCCTGCAAAGTCAGAGGACATAGAAGAAGGGGAAGCAATCATCACATAATAGGAAATGTGCTGTTTTGTTATTTGTATAGGGGTAGTAGAAGGGCAGAATCTTGGGAGGAAGGCATTGTTCTATATACCAGGTAGGCAAAAGGGCTATCTAGCCACTGACTAGGAAGATATGCTGGTTGGCTACTAAAGTTCTCGTAATCTTCTGAAATGTTTGAAATGGTAGCCGTGTTAGTCTGTGCAAGCATATCTGAGAGTAAACAAAACAGAACAGCCAAAAAAAAAAAAAAAAGAGAGAGAGAAAATGTTGTGGCACCTTAAAGACTAATTCTTGTATTTAAATGTGAGCTTTCATGGACCAAGTCTGATGAAGTGAACTTGGTCCACGAAAGCTCACATTTAAATACAGGAGTTAGTCTTTAAGGTGCCGCAACTTTTTTTGTCTTTTTTGCTGTTCTGTCTTATTTGCTCTCAGAAAATTTTCTGAGACTCTTAGGCAATAAAGCCCTCAGTGTGTGTGAGTGTGTGTGTGTGTGTGGAGTCACCTAGGTTTTCCTATCTCTGTTTTCCTTATTAAAATTTTAAGTTAATTATTGTGTTACTTAATTTATTTGTTTCAGAGTTTGTCACTCTGAAATGAATAAATAATTAAAATATGGAGGTGATTTGGGCATATGGAACTCAGTGTCAGCATATGTCCTACATTATACAACTGACAATTCTCTATTTTTAATGTGTTCTTTGCACAAAACATTGATTTGAAGGAGAAAGCATTGATTGTCAACAAGAAATTTTGGGATAGAGGGAACAAGACCACATTTAAGCCTTACCATATTCTGGAGGGAGATGCTGTTTTCCTCTTTGAATGATAACATTTATTTCTAAAATTTCATCTTTTACATATAAAGTAGTGTATGTAATGTTAGCAACAATTTCTTTACATGTTTAGTTTCCCCCCCTTTGATATGGAAACTTTCAACCCCACCTTTGGGTGTAATTACATTGAGAAACTGAAGCACAGCATTTGTTTTCTGCAATACAATTCACAGAATTTGAAATCAAAGTCTGTGTTTGCACGTGAACAGTGGATTTATTCATGAGTTCACTGTTCATAACTGGTTGCCATATGAGTTGCATTCAAGCCCCCAGCCCCCCCCTCTTTTCCCCTCCTTTCTCTAGTCCCACCTTTGGCTTTCATTTTATGGTTTGTTGTAAAGCAGCTTGGTTTTCAAATACAGTACAGTAAAACCCTGGGTTACGACAGAGGTCCATTCTAATAGCCTCCGTTGTAACCTGAAAAAATTGTAAACTGAAATATCCATAGGGATCATTGAAAAAAAACCCGGTCTTGAATTGATGGCTGTAAACAAAACAAAAATAAAATAAAAAATACATTAGAAAATTGTAAACTGGGTCAGCATTTCCATAGGATTTGCTGTTGTAAACTGCAGAAAACATAAACTGAGGTGGTTGTAACCCGGGGTTTTACTGTACACAAATTCCATGACCTTGTTTTTCATTTCATCTGGCTCGTTTCTTTTTCCATTCCCTTTTTTCAAAAAATTAATATGTTCAGAAGTGAATCAATGTTAAGTCAAAGGAATAAAATAAATGATAGTTAAAGTTGTAGCAGCAGGGGAACACCCCCTCCTTGCATTCTGCCCTTTTGCTTGTCATCCTGATTTTTAATTTTTAATGTTTATTTCCTTTGAATGTGGTGCTAGAAGATCACCTCTGAATGTATTTTTTTTAAAAAAAAATGGAATGGAAAAAGAAGCAAGAAAAATGAAATGCTTTTCTCTTTGCATTTTTATGATGTATAATATATTGTGTCTAGGATGACATGACATTGTGACTTATGTATTGTTGTTATATGTTACTGTATTCTATTATATTTTGTACTTTATTATTTTACTGAATTGTATTTTGATATTAGATGTATTGCGATTTTTGTTAGCCGCCCTGAGTCGCATAGTCGAGTTGGGCAGCATACAAGTCCAATAATAATAATAATAATAATAATAATAATAATAATAATAATAATAATAATAATAATAATAATAATAATAATAATAATAATAATAATAATAATAATATATTATTATTATTATTATTATTATTATTATTATTCCGCTGGGAAGCGGAAGGTCAGCAGTTCGATTCCCGAGTACTGCAGGACGGAAATGAGCTCCCATCTTCATCCCAGCTCCTGCCAACCTAGCAGTTCGAAAGCAAGAAATTGCAAGTAGATAAATAGGGACCACTTCGGTGGGAAGGTAACAGCGTTCCGTGCGCTCCGGCGTCTAGTCATGTCTGCCACATGACCACGGAAACGTCTGCAGGAGCAGACAGCGCTGGCTCTTCGGCCTAGAAACAGAGATGAGCACTGCACCCTAGAGTCGGATACGACTGGCTTTCGAGCAAGGGAAACCTTTACCTTTACCTTTACTACTACTACTACTACTACTACTACTACTACTACTACTACTACTACTACTACTACTACTACTAATAATAATAATAATGCCCTAGATGTTTTAGCTGATGCCAATATTATTGAATATGATTCATCAGAATGGAAAGACATGAAAGAAGCTCTAACAGTATCTGGTGTATATGTTAAAACTGGTTCAGATGAAGGTTAGAGACTCACAGAGAGCATATTTACAAATAATTTGGCAATGTGTAGAGGACCTATACGAAATATGTTTATCACATGTTGAAGTCATAACAAATAGTATGGTAAAGAGATAAATGTGGCAACCACACTGCTCATACTGCACACTTGAAATGTTCTCCCCCCTCCCCTCCTCGAATAGCAAGGGTTCAGTTCTTTTTTTGTGTATAGGACAAAAAAAGGTGGGGAGGTTGATAATAATGTTATTGTTGTTACGTTTATCTGTAAAACATCATATGTGGGGTATAAGGTATTTAATATGTATATGTTCATTGTCAAGGAACAAAAATAAATAAATAGGTATTACTCACACACAATTACGAAAATTCTCTGGAACATAAAAGGTGCATGAAAAGGAGTAAATTTCAATAATTATAAATATGGTTAGAATAGTAACATGGAATATGAAAGGCTTGGGTTCCCAAATTAAGAGAAAAAGAATTTAAGCTGCTATTAGGAAGGACAAACCAGATTTAATATTTTTACAAGAGATGCATCAGAGCTGTGATAAAGTCAATAACCTATTCTTAAATTGGACAGATAATTATGAAAAAGCTTTTGGTTCCTCTAAAGCAAGAGGGATGGCAATATTAACCTCAAAAAAATTAGGATTCATAAAAGTGAACAGTGTTATCGATCCCAAAGGAAGATATATAATCTTAAAAGGCTTAATAAATAATGAAGAATTCCTACGAGTTAATATTCATGCCCCCAACCAGAAACAGGAAGAATTTTTGGAATCAATTCTCCAAATTGTTTCAAGTGAAAATACAAGTAATTTAATAGTGGCAGGTGATTTTAATCTAACAAGATTACATACAGATTCAACAAATATACTAAGGCAAAAAACAGGAGTGAAAAAAGTTTTGGATGTATGGATGCAACAATTAGGACTATACGATGCATGGTCTAATTTGAAGGGTAGTGAAATTGCATACACATATTATTCACATGTACATAACACGTATTCGAGAATTGATTTTGTTATGATATCAAACAATTTGGTTAATTTATTAGAAAATGCCGAGGTAGGGATTTTTAGGGAATCGGACCACGCCAAAGTGTTGGTAGACTTAAAAATAACTGCAAATAAGGAAAACAAAGGTAATAAATGGAGATATGATCCAAAATTTACAAAAATAAGGAAGATAAAGAAACAATAATAAAAAATGGGAGGAATGTTGGTTATTAAATGATACAGGAGATGTAACAGACAATATCCTTTGGGACACAATGAAATCGATTTTTAGGGAGCCTTTAGGGAGCCTTTAGGGAGCCTTCGGCTCCCTCCCGTGGCCCTGCTGGTCACGGGAGGTGGGAGCGAAGCCCAGCTGCTCCCCATTGCGGCAGGGGCCGTGAAAAGCCGCCGCCGCCACCCCGGACGCCAGCGCCTTCGGCTCCCTCCCGTGGCCCTGCTGGTCACGGGAGGTGGGAGCGAAGCCCAGCTGCTCTCCATCGCGGCAGGGGCCGTGAAAAGCCACCGCCGCCACCCCGGACGCCAGCGCCTTCGGCTCCCTCCCGTGGCCCTGCTGGTCACGGGAGGTGGGAGCGAAGCCCAGCTGCTCTCCATCGCGGCAGGGGCCGTGAAAAGCTGCCGCCGCCACCCCGGTCGCCAGCGCCTTCGGCTCCCTCCCGTGGCCCTGCTGGTCATGGGAGGTGGGAGCGAAGCCCAGCTGCTCCCCATTGCGGCAGGGGCCGTGAAAAGCCGCCGCCGCCACCCCGGACGCCGGCGCCTTCGGCTCCCTCCCGTGGCCCTGCTGGTCACGGGAGGTGGGAGCGAAGCCCAGCTGCTCTCCATCGCGGCAGGGGTCATGAAAAGCCGCCGCCGCCACCGCGGACGCCAGCGCCTTCGGCTCCCTCCCGTGGCCCTGCTGGTCACGGGAGGTGGGAGCGAAGCCCAGCTGCTCTCCATCGCGGCGGGGGCTGTGACAAAGCTGCCGCCGCCACTCCAAACATCGGCCTCATGGGAGGTGGGAGCGCGGCTGAGGACTGTTTCATCAAGCCTGGAGTTGTTGGACTTACTGGACACCCGCCCTGGTGGGAGCAGGGCGGGGAGGAGAGACTGGCTAAGCCGCCTCCAGAGCTCCTGGTCTCCTCATTCTTTCCTTAGTGTGAGTAGGAGTGGGTGGAGAGTTCGAGAACAGGGAGATGGACTGGCCTAGCAGCTGTTGATGTTTCCTCCACTGATGAGCTGGGCTCCATCTGGGACATGAGCTGTGCTCTGTCACCTGGGGATTTTTGAATATTGAATTGTTAAATGATTTACTATATTTTGTTGTTGTTTTCCATAAGGTTTTACCTATATTAACATGTCCATTGTGTATACAAGCTGATTCTTATTACTATTGATGTTGCTCTGTATTGATATATTGTATTTTGTGGTTACTGTAATGTAATTTGTGGTTGATTTTTTTGTATTGAACCTGCTTGTACATTTATTGTATTTACATGTTGTAAGCCGCTTTGAGTGGCACTTGTGTCAGGAAAGCGGGATAGAAATTAAACGTAATAATAATAATAATAATAATAATAATAATAATAATAATAATAATAATAATAATAATAATAATAATAATAATAATAATAAAGCATTAAATTAACAGGCAGTAAAAATAAACAGTTTAAGGAAAAACAGAAATATTTGGAGAATGAGATTAAACAACTTCAGGAAGTACACACAAGAACTAATGATAAAGACGTGTTTGATAAATTACAAAGATTAAAAACAGAATAAGCTGGGAAGGACATAGAAACAGTCAAAAGAAATCAGATTTTTTAAAAAATAAATTATTTTGAGTACAGCAATAGAAATTCTAAATTGCTGGCAAAGGCAGCCAGAGAAAAAAGAGAAAAAAGGGAAATAAGAATATTAATTGAAAATAGTGGGAATAGGTGTAATAAGATTAAGGAAAAAGCAGAAATAGTAAGACAATTCTATCAGAAATTATACTCAGAAAAAGAGATCAAAACAGAAGAAATGATAAATTACATTAAGAAATGGTCTAAAGCTAAGATTACCCAAGAACATATGTTGTTGATGGAAGAACCCATTTCAGAAAAAGAGTTAAATACTGTTATAGATAGATTGAAATTGGGAAAGACACTAAGTGAAGATGGAATCCCAGCTGAATTTTATAAAGAATTCAAAAAAAAAAAAAAGATAATCCCCAAAATTAAAAGAATATTTAACTATGTGCTTGAGGGGGATAAAATCCTAGATTCATGGTATAAATCAATCATTATACTGATTCCAAAGCCTGGGAAAGATGAAGAAAGAATTGAGTCCTATAGACCCATATCACTACTTAATCAAGAATTAAAAATATTTACA
The DNA here is from genome assembly GCA_035047305.1 of Bradypodion pumilum. NCBI lineage: Eukaryota > Metazoa > Chordata > Lepidosauria > Squamata > Chamaeleonidae > Bradypodion > Bradypodion pumilum. The sequence goes on along the minus strand of JAWDJD010000002.1, from coordinate 174,587,030 downwards.
GCCATACTAGCAAATAGACTTAATAGCATTATGGAGAAATATATAAAACCTGACCAGACAGGCTCCATGAAGGGAAGACATCTAGCTGATTTAACAAGGAGGATAGTTGCAATAATGGATATAGCAGAAGAAAGTAAAGATAAAATTGGAATATTATTATTGGATATATACAAAGTGTTTGATTCATTACACTGGCAGACTATTAAAGAAACAATTAAAGGGTATGGATTCGGATCTAAATTTATGAGAGTAATTGATAAATTATACCAGCAAAGTAGAGCACAAATAAAAGTAAATGATGTCCTTACCCAAGACATAAAGATAAAAGCTGGTACAAAACAAGGTGATCCCCTATCTTCAATGCTTTTTATAATGGTAATTGAACTCTTTGCAAATGCAATCAGAGAAGACAAAGAAATAAAAGGAATAAATAATAATAAAATCAATTTGTATGCTGACGACACCCTATTGATACTAAGGGACCCACAAAAAGCTTTACCTAAAGTACAAACACATCTCAAAAACTTTCAGTTAGCAACCGGCCTTGAAATAAATTGGGATAAGTCAGAATTAATACTCTTCAATATAGCTAAGGAGAAATGGAAAGATATTGCGTCTAAATATAATATTAGAATTAAAAATAAAGCAAAATATTTAGGAGTAACAATATCAAAACAATACGACAAATTAAAAAAAATTAAATTTTGGTGCACTTATAAATGAAATAAAAGAAAAGCTAATTCGGTATAAAAAATTGAGATTATCATGGTTCGGAAGAATAGCTCTAATTAAAATGAAGCTTATACCAAAAATTAATTTTATTTTTGAGTCTCTCCCAATTCAAATTAAGGAAAAAGACTTAAAGGGATTACAAATCCTATTAAATGAATACTGCAATGGTGGAAAGAGACCAAGAATCATGAAAATATTATGGTATAGGGAACAGAAAAAGGGGGGATTAGGATTACCTGACATTAAAAAGTATTACATTGCATATCAGCTAAAGAATATTATTAAGATCTTAAATGGACCTGATACCGTGTGGGAAAATACTGGTATGCATGATTTAAATAAAATTGGAAATGTGATTTTCTTAGACAAAAAAAAAGGTTAAAATAAAGCAAAACAATGTAATATTAAAAGCATTATTAGATACTTGGCATTTGGTGAAAAGCAAAATGGCTCCTGGTATCTCACCAATAATTGAAGTAAAGGATTATAAAACCTTTCCAGTAAATTTGACAAGTGAATTAGAAGGGATACTCAAACATAATAAGGCAATATTGCTAAAAGACTGGCTAGAAATATGTAAAAATGCAGGAAAAAAATCGTACATTTTTACACAAATGAAATTATATTAACTTCAAATAGCAGCAAGTAATAAATGGAATAGTAAATTTCTTTCCGATGTGAGCTTAAATAGAAGTGTAACATAATTTGAGAATTTAATTATAAAAATAAGATCTGGAAAAACAGAATTAAAAGGCTTAATTGGTAAATTATATAAAATATTAAATGATTTGGAACAAGAGAAAGATATCACAAAAGAAATTTGGGGAAATGATCTAAACATAAACATTAACAAAGCAGCGTGGAATCAAAATTGGAAAAAAATAAGAATTATGCGAAATTTATCCATGACAATTAAAGAGCATAACTATAAGGTATTATGGAAGTGGTATTTAACACCGGTCAGATTGAACCAATTTGATCGAAATAAATCTAATAAGTGTTGGAGATGCAGAAAGGAGATGGGAACGTACAACCCAACCATATGTGGTGGAATTGTGAAATAGTAAAACAATTTTGGACAAAGGTAGAAAAAGAAGCAACAGAAATATTGGGAATTGATATCAAATTTGATCCGCCCACAGTATTAGTGTATGAATTTAATAATTTGTCCTTAAGTACACATGAGGAAGATTTATTAACAATCATTATAACAATGGCCAGAATATGCATTGCTACCAAATGGAAGGAAAATGATTCATAGAAAATTGAAGAATGGTACAAACAAATGTGGTTGATTGCACTTAATGATAAGCTCACATGTGAAATAAATATTAAAAAAGGCATAACAAAGAAGAATAACTTTTATAAGATACTAGCATATTTTGCCCGGCGGTGCCGGGCTTTTTAAAATTGTGTTGGATAGTAAAGGGTTCCTTTTTTTTCTTGAACCAATGGTGCTGTGCTTTTTTAAATGGTGGTGCAAGTTTTTTTTGGCTTTGAGGCGCTGCGTCTGCCTGCAGCGGACTTGCACTCCCAGTGGGGGCTTTTTTTTTGGCTTTTTTTGTGTGCTGGCTTCCTCAGTGCCGGGCTGTTTGAAGTGGTTTTTTAAGTTTTTTGTGAATTTTTGTAAATTGTTTTATTTTGGATAATAATTTTAAAAATGTGTAAATTTATTTTTTTTAATTGAATGTATTTTTCATTTTTTATTCTTTAGGGAAAATTATTTTTTTTATTTTATCTATGAATTATTTTTGATTTTTTTTGGATATTTTTGAATGTTTTTTGAATTGATTACCCTATTTTGGGGGATTTATTGAATATTTTGGAATATTTTGGATGTTTTTTCTCCTTTGGCCACTGGGTGGTGGTGTTGAGCAATTTTTTAGAATTGGGTGAGTCTCTTCTTCTCTTCATTTCATTTCCGGGTTTCATCGGGGCAAGTCGTCTTTTGGTAAGTTCTGTCCGGTTTTTTTTAAGGGGGGGTTTTGGGTTGGGTGGGCGTTCTGTTTTTGTGTATGGTTTTGGGTGGGGGTTTGTGTGTGTGTGTTTTTTAAGGTGGGGTTTGGGGTTGGGGGCGTTCTTTTTTTGTTTAGGGTTTTGGGTGGGGGTTTGTGTGTGTGTTTTTTGACTGTTTTTTGGTTTTGGTTGGGGGTTTATTTGAGTGTTTTTGGATTGTTTTTGGTGCGTTCTTTTTTTAGGGGGGGTGCCTTTTGTTTTCACGGGCCATGCTTGGTGGCCCGTGGGAAGGAAGGGCACTTGCGGCGGGGGTGCCTTTTCTTCCCATGGGCCATGCTGGGTGGCCCGTTGGGAAGAAGGGCAGTTGCGGTGTTGGGGTGTGGGTTGCTTTTATTTTTGGCGCGCCGGCTGGCCCTTCGAACGGAAGGGCAGCGGTGGCCGGGTTTTTTGTTTTTACTTGTTTTTTTCGCGCGGCGCTGGCCCTTGGAATGGAAGGGCAGTGGCAGCGGGGTGGTGCTGGTGGTTATTTTTTCCCCCACGGGCAATGCTGGCTCGCCCATGGGGATGAATGGCAGTGGCGGGTGTTTTTTTAGCTTTTATTTTTCGCACGCCGGCCGCCTCAGCGTTCTGCGCACTAATGGCGCGTAGGACGCTGGGGCTTGTAGTTTTGGCTGCCCGTGTTTGGTTTCTGCGGCGGTTTTTCTTCTGCGGCTTTTTTTTGATTGGCTGCGGCGCGTTTTCGAACGTTCCTTTTGCCGCGCCGCTCAGCCTGATTGGCTCTGGTGCGGCGCGGTGAAAGGAACTTTGGGAATTGAAGTTCCCTTTTTTTGTTTGCAACTGGGGGGCTCCTGCCCCCAGGTTGAAAATTTCAACCCGACAGTTACCTGCAAACCCCGTTCGGGCGAGTGAACGGAGGCTCGGACGGGGCTAGTGGGGCCTGGTGCAACATCCTTTGTCACATTCCAACGGTTAACGCACCATTTTATAGGTATAGATGGAAACCTTTTCTTGAGTATACTATAGAGAAAGATAAGGGAAACAAGCCATCACCTGAATAATTGGCATTCTGGATAGAGAATTATTAAAGTATGTATTTGTATTAATTAAACAAAGAATATGTAAGAACAACATATTACTGTAAATACCTAATCAATGCGTAAATAATGAGATTCTTGTTTTATGTAACATCTTGTATTGATGTCCACTATAATGTTGTAATTAGTTGCACCTTTTATCTTCCTTCATCCTCTTTTATTTTTATTCTTTCTTCCTCTGTGTTTTGTAATTTTCAATAAAATTTAAATAAATAAATAATAATAATAATAATAATAATAATAATAATAATAATAATAATAATAATAATAATAATAATAATAATAATAATAATAATAATAATAATAATAAAGACAATGGCATGGAATGTGTGTCTTTGAAAACCAAGCTGATTTACTACAAATCCTAAAAGGAAAGCCAGAGGCAGGATTAGAGGAAGGAAGGATCGGTACCTACAAACACACTTCTAAAAACTGACTGCATGAGAAAAGTACCATTCAAATCCTTATGGAAAGAAATAGTAGAAGGCCTCCAGGAACACTGGGGCGAAAAGATGGATTGTGGGGGAAAACTTAAATAGATTCAAATGCGGGTTCATATCATGCAGTCAGTAAAAATATGTAGAATGCACCCATTTTATAAGCAGAGCAAATTCTGCGGTATTTGCTTGTGCAGTCAAGTGCCCTGTTTCACTATGGAAGCTCTCACTCTTGCAAAAAAATAAAAATAAAATAAAATAAAATCCTTAGCTTTATAGAAATAGAACATAGTGTGTGGGTTCTGCAAGCACAATTGGTATACTGTCCCTGACAGAACCCCGGTGATGAAGATCACCTCGTCGCTATGGGTTCCCGAGGGGACAGAAATTGGGGGAGCGGAATATTAGATAGAGTTTAATTCATCAATAGCTGATCTGACAGGCAGCTAAGACAATGGAGAGCTAATGACTAACTCGCTAGGAATGTAATAGGTAATCTCATGTCTGTGGATTCCTCAAAGCCCTAGAGTCAATGTTGGCCACTTGTTTACTCCCGATAACGAGGAACAATGTATGTCCCCGGTAGTTCATTAAGTTAGATAAGGAACTTCCCCTGGTGAAGACTTCCCCAATTAACTTGTGTAAACATGATGTGTGAAGTCAGGATTCTCACTGTATCGCTACGCATATGCACGCAGCCAGAACAGCATAAATGCTTCTGATTTGTCATCATTAAACACTGGTCTTCACTCCATCTTGCCAAGTGTGTCTTTGCTTGACCAGTCTCCTCCGGGACCCACCGGCCGCTTCACGGCCCCGATCCAGCTTGCGCAACCCGCTTCGCGGCCCAGATCTAACATTAGTAGACTGGTACAAGCTGAACAGCAGTAAGATGTTTAGTATGAGAATTATTTATACAAAGGAATAAAGTGTTATATTTCTAGGAGTAGGATGGAATTGTTTATATGTATTTAAATCACCTTAGTTACCATCCCTTGTAAGAAAGCGGATCTCCATGAGCCAAATCTTTAGCACAGTTTCCTTGAGACTCAGAAACACAACCACAGGAAATTCAAGAACTTTTCCTCCCAATGTAGGAGGGGGGGGGGGGGAGTCAGGGGAACAATCTCATTTGAAGCAGGCCTTCACATTTCAGTTCTTGTTTGCCTCAGCCACCAGTTCAGGCTTCAAACTCTTTCCCCACTATAATTGTCTTAGAGTCAAACCATAGGATTTGTGAAATGCCACCTAATTCATGGCTGGTCCCCCCCCCCTATTCATGAGTAAGCAGGTGGGGGTAGGGGTGGGAATATGAATTGGGACCAGCAGGTACAGGATGTTTAAACTCACCCCCCATCTGTTTTTTATTTAAACATTCAAGCCACAGAAGTTAAGCAACACCAATTTCTTCTTTAGCCCCTATTGAACAGTGAGATCTCCCCCCCCCAATGAAAAACAGGTGGGGAAAAAGTTTAGATGGAGGGAGTTTAGAGCAGGGCTTCATCTGCTGATTCCAGGTGTTCTTGTTCAATTCCCAGAAATCCTGATCAGCAGGAATGCTGACTTGGGCTTCTGGTAATTAAAGTCCAAGAACACCTGGAGTGCCAAGGTTCACCATCATTACTCTAGAGAGTATGCAAAAGCTGCTACTAAGGTGTACCTACTATAGCAGAAGTTCTCAACCTTATTAAGCTGGGGACCAGGTCACACTCCCTCAGACAGCTTTGGGGTCCATTTTCCCCTTCCTCCACCACATGGCACTTCCTGATGTGGTGGAGGCAGTGGGGGGCACATGAAATGGTGCCGCAGGCCTCATCTGGCCCATGGGCCGCAGGTTGAGAATCTATAAAAGGCACTATAGTGTACTTTTTGAGATGGACTCAGAGGTTCTTAACTTCCCAAACTCTGTTTTCTTCCCTCTTACTGTTCCTTATGGGCTTTCTTTACATATGCAGGCAGAATCTCTAATTCATCATATTTACTGTGGAACTTCTAACTACCAATCACAATTGTCTATATACTGTCAACTAATCAAAACAAGAGTTTCAAACACTTCTCTTGGAAACTCATCTTCAACAAATGCAGCGGAGGCAATGAGAGCTGCCCTGAACCCAAGCTGTGAGTACCCAGTTACATTATAACTTCATTCAATATGCCACAAAAACTGTATCTTCTGTGTAGCAATACAGAAACAGAGACAACATAAGAAAACATCTAGAAAAATAGAATGTTTATTCATGCACAGGCCGGCTGGATATCTCAGTGGTTTAGGTATCTGGCCATGGAGCAAGAGGTTGGGAGTTCCATGTCCCATTATGCCTCCTAGGAGGACAGGCAGCCTGTGTAGTCCTGTGCAAGCTGCACTGTGCCGGCCACGCCCTGAAGAAGGGAATGGAAAAATACTTCTGAGTAATCTCCATCTAGAAAAACCTGGAAAGGGTAGCTATAAATTAGAATTTTAATTTACATGGTGCAGCTATTATTTATTATTCACACACTCCCTCAAGCATAATGCCTGAGATTCCGTTAAAGATCCCAGGAGTTAAATGTGAGACTTTAAGAGAAAGATTAGTAAAGATAAAGGTCGTTTTTCCTTGAAAGCAAGTTGTATCTAACTCTAGGGTTCAGTGCACATCTCCATTTATAGAGCCAGCCAGTGCTGTCTGCGTCTGCAGACATTTATGTGGACATGTGGCAGGCATCACTAGATGCTGGACTACACGGAATGCTGTTTAACTTCCCACCCAAGTGGTACCTATTTATCTACTTGCAATTTCTTGCTTTCAAACTGCTAGGTTGGCAAAAACTGGGACAGAGATGGGAACTCAGTCTGTTGTGCAGCACTCGGGTCTCGAGCTGCCGACCTTCCAGCCATCAAGTTCAGCATCCTAATTGCTAAGCCACCACAATCCCCAAGGGAAAGATAAAGATTAGCCTGTTGGCTTATAAAATGAAGCCTCCCCATCTTTTTAATGTGGGCAGTTTAAATGTGGTTAGTTTTTAATAGGTGGGTGGGTATGTTGGGGTTTTAATTGTTTTTAATATGTATGTTTTAATCCTGTTGTGAGCCGCCCTGAGTCGGGTTCACCTGATTGGGCGGCATAGAAATTTGAGTTATAAAAATAAATAAATAAATAAATAAATAAATATGAAGACCAGTAAGTTTTCAAAATACAGCTGATTTGAAATGTTTTTGGGTGAAGACTAAGTGGCAACCAATTATAGCAAAAAGACTAGAAAACAAAGTCCAGCTGATGCTAGGTTGCAATTTTAAAACCTGCTGAAGGCAGAATGAGATGGTAATGTTGAGGGATCACTGTATGGACGGTGGTTTCAGGCTAAATATATTTCTTTATTTGCATACAATCTCTGGGTTGAAAGTTATTCTGGGCCAGTGTTAGTATGCTTGAAAGAGGCAGCTCATAGTTCAACCAAGGGGGTAATTTGTAACTTGCTTAATGGCAAAGCAGCCCTCTCTGGTTGGAATAGAGGCAGCTGTGGATGTTGGACAATACTTTCTTTAATATGTTAGGGTTCTGCAGGGAGATTTCAACAAGAGCTCCTATGAAAACAACAGCTTTCACCACAAGTGCAAACTTGCGTATGCTTTAATATCAGCCTGACAGGTCCACAGCTGAGATCAGTGAAATTGGTGAAGGAGAGAAATATTTTTCCATTGTAACTCCAAGATAATGAAGATTTCTTCCAGGTGCATTATCTGCAGACTTTTTTTGTTTTTAAATACCTTTCAGGTAGGTTTGCTTCATTTCAGGGATGCTGTGATCCTTCCAGTTTTAGCTCACATATAATAGGTTTCATGGTTTGGTTAGTTTTAAATGTGCTGGGCAAATATTGCTTTTTTTCTTGCTACTGTTAGGTTTATTGATGGAATATTTTAGTATTTTATTATATGTTTTGTGGTGTATTTGTTATTGACTTATACCTGTATTCTAATGAGTTAGGGAGGCCATCTTGTGAGAATGTCTACTGGGAAAAATGAGCTATAAATAATTTAATTAACAAATCAACACCAGGTTTTTATTCTACCTGAGGCCTCCAGTTGTACTACTCTTCCTACCATATCAGGATTCTATCACTTTTTACATCAGGTCAGGCAATGCAATCCAAACTCAAAGATTTTGATACCATTAATTGCTATCATCTGTATCTATTTTAACTACCGTATGCAGAGTGGGAAAATATCCCAGATGGGGATATAGAAAAATAATAAATAAATAAATGTTGGCTAAAATTGATTTGGAATAGGCACAAATTTCCTTTACCAACACAACCATTTTGTGCTGACTGATTTGTGCACAACTGCAGCGTTGACCAAGATCAGCCAGCAGAGGTAAAGGTAAAGGTCACCCTTGCTCGAAAGCCAGTCGTATCTGACTCTAAGGTTCAGTGCTCATCTCTGTTTATAGCCATATGTTTCCATGGACATGTAGCAGGCATGTCTCAACATGGAATGCTGTTTACCTTCCCACTGAAGGTCGCCCTTGCTTGAAAGCCAGTCGTATCCAACTCTAGGGTTCAGTGCTCATCTCTGTTTCATAGGCAAAGAGCCAGCGCTGTCGGCTTCTGCAGACATTTCCTTGGTCATGTGGCAAGCTGACTAGACACCGAAGTGCATGGAACACTGTTTACCTTCCCACCGAAGTGGTCACTATTTATCTACTTGCAATTTCTTGCTTTCGAACTGCTAGGTTGGCAGGAGCTGGAAGCTCACTCTGTCATGCAGTACCCACCTTTCTCCCTCAATATACATGACATGGAGTTTGACCAACTACTTCAAGATCATGTGTGCTAAAGATGGGATGCTAACATGTTTGATTTTCAGACTGTTTTACTAAATGGGATTATGTTTGATGACTTTACGTAATTACTAATGTTCAGGTTTGTATGCATACAAACAATCATAGCTGTCCAGTATCCCTTATTGGCCAGGAAAACCCTTTATTTTACCCTATTTCCCACCACCATCCCTTATTAATTAGACTGCAATGCCCTACTGCCAGCATTGGAGGGCAGCACAGGATAAGCATAGCTGTCAAGTATCCCTTATTTGCTGGGAGATTTCCCTTATTTCCAAATCCAAAACTTGACAGGTATGCAAACAATACTAGCATATTACTCTATAAATGTGTCCCCTTATATACAAAGCAATTGTGCTATACAGTTGTGAACTATTAACTGCAGAACTGCCCCTGCTTCACATGGAAGTTATGCCTAGGTATCTTGAGTTTTATAGATAGTATAGGATCAGTTTCCTTTCTGCCATTTTGCAGTGTTGATCCACAATAATACAATATAGTCAAAAGCATAATGAATGTAGGAGTGCCATCTTTTATGTCCTGAAGCCATCCTGGATTGCAAAGTATGCTGAAGTACATCCTCTGCTAATTTGTTTAAGAAGCAAATTAGATAATTGCTTTCTTCTCTTTCTATTGGAACTTGATGAATAGGAGAGCCATATCTTAAACAAAGCAGTGTGCAGTCTGTGTGCTCTTGAGTTATTGACAAGTTGAAATTATGCATGGAGAACCACTATGTTGTAATGATTTGAAAACTGAAAGACTGCCATATTGTGACATGAAATAACTGTTTAGCTAGAGTAGTTTCTGGGTGACCTTGGGTTTGTTGATACTGCACCTGAGTGACAGGGTGGGGAGCATGTTCATCTCCCTGAATATCTTTGAGAAAGGGAGGGATAAAAATCTGATTGACTGAGTATCTGTTTCTACTTGTCAAAACATGTTAGACTTGTTCTGATAAATATTAGAGACTGTTGCATTGGGTTTCAGCTCTACATTCCCAGGGATCAGGTAATGAACCCTGTTGTAGTAAATCTGGGATGGAATACCTGTAGGTCATAACCTCCCATTTTTACAAGAAGAATATTTCTTAAGCAAAATTGTGCTAAATCACATAACAGCAGTCTTCCTAATTTGTGGGAAATTCCTTCTTGGTTTAATGGTAATCATTTTGCTTTCTTAAGTTGATTTTGTTTAGAACTCAATTTTCTTTGAATATGTTGTGAAAGAAAAATTAATTTAAACATTTGGAATTATTTATCAGTTCATGTCCTATGGATACAGAATGCACTGAAGTAAAAAATAAAGTAGGTTGTTTAGATAAAATATCAGCAGAGTGCAACAATGTTTGTATCTTAAAAGTTCTAGACAGCACATTAATGACTTGTTAAGTGTATGGGGATATTGCCAGAGAAAACAGAGAGGTTGAATATCCATGTATACATTTCTATTGTGGATGTTTTTGACACAGACACATACACTCTCAAGCCCTTTTTATTCAGATCACTGCTTTACACAACCATGCATTATAAGATACAGTACTTTATATGGAAAAGAAATGGCCCAATTCATTTTTCATACAAGATGAAGGACGTAATCCCAAACACTTTGAAGGAGTTTCCTCCCCTCAGTCTAGTAAACTGGACACTATAACATATTTTGACTTGACTGCTGAGGGACATAGGAAATATTATCGCTAGGAATATCAGATACATAAAAAACAATAGGCACTTTGAAATGAAATGTTTATGCTCTACGGAAACTGTTGGGCAAGTTCATATGTTCTGTTGAAGAGAGAGAGGCAAACTAATAACTGCATCACTTTGCTGAACTAGTTTTTGTGGGGTTATAATTCAGAGGTAAAAATTAAGGATATCCATGGCAATTTTTTGTGTGAGGATAAGACAAACAATCGAGTAACATGCTAGTGTAATTTGCATGCATGTTATGAGCTACTATAACACAATATGTCTATGTACATTAAAATACAGTACAAATACAATATTCCCCTCTCACACATTAGTGTATAATACCTAGTGTGGTATAGTTACATGGAAATTCTGGAGGAAGATATGTGGGCTAGAATTGGTAAAACCACTCTCTCATCTTACTTTTTTCGGAAAGGTCTATTGTCATTGTTGTCAAGTCGCCTCCGACTTCTGGCAACCTCATGAATTATGTCTTATCATCCTCAACAACCCTGCTCAGCTCTTGTAAACTCAAACTTGTGGCTTCCTTTTGGGAGTCAACCCATCTCATATTTAGTCTTCCTCTTTTACTGCTGGCTTCCATCTTTCCAAGTCTTATTGTCTTTTCCAGAGAGTCTTGCCTTCTCACGATGTGCCTAAAATATAAAAACCTCAGTTGCATCAGTTTTGCTTCCAGAGAAGGCCCTTATTAGGATCTCTGAAGAACAATTCTGAGTTGACAGCACATTAAAACAATATTAGTGCATAAGGTATTATGTTTACCAGAAATTAATAGAATATCAATTGACTCACTGATAGTGGCTGCTACAAGTGTGTCCAATACTTGTTTAGTACATTACAAAACCATGTAGCTCATTTAGTCTTTCATTTCATTTAATTCATTTACATTCAAGTCTAGGAGTTGAAATGGCTAAGATCCAAGCACCACTGAGTTATGATTCATTGTACTCCTAGTATTGTATAAATATAATAAAAGTGAAAATGCTTCTTTCTTTGATTGATCAGAAGCATCACACTATGATATAATTGGCACCATCAAGAGCATCTGGGGCTGCTAACATGAAGTCTTCCATAGTATATGTTGAAGGGCATAGAGTATGTTGACATAGGTGTGACATTGCATGTTCTTCTCCACACTCACAAAGAACTGTTGTTGTGAAAATCTCATTTTGGTTCTGCCAAATCAAGTCAATAGCCTACTATGTGATTTCCACGTAAGCTGTGGCTCCCTGTGGCTGGGGGCCTAGACTTTCTTTTGTTCCATGTCTTTTAAAGGTGGGTAGTTCTTTCTTTCCACATTATAGTCCTGCTGTTTTACAGGTTTCGTTTATGTTTTGAAGCAACTTTTTCTTGATTTTTATCTGGGGTGGTGTTGTGTATGTATGCGTGCATGTTCATTGTACTGTAAAGGCAAGAATGTAACCACTCCAAATACAAACGATCTCAGCTGTAAAGGAACGCGAGCAGACAGCCCATAGAGGGCAGCTGCGAGCGTTCAGTCTCACATGGTTCACATTGCTCAATCACGGACAGCCGCGGGAAAACCTTCCCCGCATTCAGCAGCAGAAGAAAGAGGCGTGCCTGGGCGAGGCCACGCCGGTAGCAGCCAATGAGCTACCGTGCTACAAGATTCAAATGTAGAGGGCTACTGTATATATTGAGATGTATCACCGCCATTACCTCATGCTTCACCGGAACACCATGCAATAAACCTGTGTTAAACCAACCCTTCGGTTGTCCTGTTGTCTTTGGTCCCATACACTAAATTGGCGACGAAGGTGGGATATGGCTGCCCACGGGACCAAGACATGCGCCGGCTACGAGATCAGGAAGCCGGGAGACTTGGAGCTGTTTGAGATAGACTTCAACGCAGCGCTGGTGGAGCTCGAAGTCTCAGATGAGGCCAAGAAGAGGGCCATTTTCGTCCGCATGCTCGGACACGAGACCAAGAGGACCTTGGTGGACCTGATCGCGCCGAGGAAGGTGGGCGATCTCAAAGCCACAGAGCTCCTGGCGGCACTGCGCGCCCATCTCCGGCCAGCGATAGCGATGTTCCCCGCTCGGAGCGCGTTCTGGAGGCGAGTCCAGGCGCCCGGGGAATCGGTCGCCGAGTTCGCCGCGGCCCTGCGGCTGGCCGCCGGCCCATGCAAGTGGGAGGCCCCAGAAGTCACCCTCCGGGACTGCCTGCTCTGCGGTCTGAGGGATACCGAGACTCAGCGCGCGCTGATGAAAAGGGAGCCGCCTCCCACGTGGCAACAAGTCCTCGACACGGTGCAGGCCGCGGAGGCCACGACTGCCGGGGTGCAAGAGCTTCAGGACTGGCGCCCGAAGCCCGCCAAGGCAGAGAGCTCGGTGCGCGCGGCCCGGCGAGTTTCGAACTCGTCTGCGGAGAGCAGCGACGACGAGGACGTCCCGAGGGTCCAGAGAGAGGGCTGGCGCTGCGACGGCTGCGGCGCCGCCCACGCCCGCGCCAAATGCCCATTCCGCAAGGCCGAGTGCCACAACTGCGGCCGGCGCGGGCACATCGCCAAGGTCTGCCGGAAATGGCGCGAGGCCACAAGGAGTTCTCCAGACCGCTCGGCGAGGCAGGACCGCACCACGAGGCCCAAGGACGGCACCCGGACCACGAGGACGCGGGACGGCGTAGGGCGCATCTCCGACGACAGCGAGGACGACGCTCCGGTTTGCAGCGTTTCCACGGAGCACCCCCGTTACTTCGTTGAGGTAGTAATACAAGGGGCCCCTGTTAGAATGGAGGTGGACTCGGGTTCGTCATACTCTATTATTTCCCAGGGAGAGTTCATGAAAATCGCCCCCCGCGTGCGGCCCAAGCTCAAAGCGTTGAGGGCCACACTGAAAGACGTGCAAGGGAACCGCATCCCAGTGTTGGGGGTTGGGAAGTTTCAGGTCCAGTTTAAAAAGCACACCGCAACGATTCCCCTAGTCGTCCTCAAGGGAGGAAAGTGCAGCCTCCTCGGGACTCAATGGTTCCAGCCCCTGGGGTTGTTCATTGGGGGGGTGCACGCCGTGGGAGCACACGCCACCGGGACTGATCCAATACAGAGCGTGTGCGACGCGCACCCCGAGGTTTTCAAAAAGGGGCTCGGAAAATTCAAGGGCCCCCCAGTGACTTTCGACCTGGACCCTGGAGTACGTCCAATCAGACTTAAACCGCGCAGAGTGCCTTTCGCACTAAAGGACAAAATAGAGGCGGAGTTGGACAAGTTGGTGGGCCAGGGGATTCTTGTTCCTGTTGATTCTGCGGAGTGGGAAACTCCAATTGTAACAGCGCTAAAGGCCAACGGGGAAGTCCGCATATGCGCTGATTACAAGTGCACCATCAATAAGGCGATCCGCCCTCATGCTTATCCGGTGCCGGTAGTCAGCCACTTGTTGGCCAGGTTACACGGGGGGAGGTGTTTCGCTAAACTCGACCTGGCCCAAGCCTACCAGCAACTCCCGGTGACCCCCGCCGCAGCTGCTGCACAGACCATAGTCACCCACAAAGGGGCGTTCCAGGTATCGCACCTCCAATTCGGCGTGAATTCGGCGCCCGGGATTTTCCAGTCACTCGTGGAACGCCTCCTGAAGGGGTTAGAGGGGGTGTTACCCTACTTTGATGACGTATTGATTACAGGGGGGAGCCGGGCCGAATTAGCAAGCAGGTTGGGAAGGGTCCTGACAATATTCGAGAAAGCGGGGTTGCGGTTGCGGAAGGACAAATGCGTTTTCTTCGCAACTGAGGTTGAGTTCCTAGGGTTCCGTGTTACTCCCGAGGGAATCAGGCCATCCCAATCCAAGGTGGCCGCCATCAAGAAGGCCCCTCGCCCCACCTCCAAGCCCGAGTTGCAGTCGTTCCTTGGACTGCTCAACTTTTACCACTCCTTCCTTCCGCGGAAGGCAGCAGTAGCGGAACTGCTACACAAATTGTTAAAAAAGGACGAGGCATGGAAGTGGGGCGACGACCAGGAGAGGGCTTTCAATGACCTGAAGCGACTCCTGGCATCAGATGCGGTACTGACCCATTTCAATCCCAAACGCCCAGTGGTCCTGATATGCGATGCATCCCCGGTGGGGGTGGGGGCGGTGTTATGCCACGTACTGGAGAATGGGAGGGAGGCCCCGATAGCGTTCTACTCTAGGTCCTTGTCCCAAGCGGAGAGGAACTATGCCCAGACAGACAGGGAAGCACTAGCGATAATTGCGGGGACTAAGAAATTTCATGATTTTGTGTACGGCCGCCCCTTCACCATAGTGACTGACCATAAGCCCTTGCTAGGCATCTTCACCGCAGATAAGCCCACACCCCAAATCCTGTCCCCGAGAATGCTCAGGTGGGCCATTTTTCTCAACGCGTATCAGCACGCGTTGGTATACCGGCCCGGGAAGGAGATCAGCCATGCGGATGCCCTGTCGAGGTCCCCCATTCCCCGGGATTGCTGCCACGTGGGCGAAGTGGAGAGGGACCACCAGGTCTTAATGATAGAGGTCCTAGGCTCCCCTCCAGTAGTACCGGCCGACATCGCTAAAGCGACCGGCAAGGACAAAACGCTGGCCACAGTTTGCTCCTGGGTACAGAAAGGGTGGCCCGTGTCTTCCCCAGCAGCGGAATTCGACACATTTTTCAAAAAGAAACTAGAGTTGTCCCTAGAGAGGGGGTGCCTCTTGTGGGGACAGCGGGTAGTGATCCCCACGTCTCTCCGGCCGAGGGTGCTTAAACTGCTGCACGTCAGCCACCCGGGGATCGTCCGCTCTAAGGCGCTGGCCCGCAGTTATTTTTGGTGGCCCCAGCTAGACGCCGACATCGAACACATGGTCGGCACTTGCGAAGCGTGCCAAAGCTCCAGGCCAGAAGAGGCCCGCTCGCCACATAGGGAGTGGGACGCAGCAAGGGGGCCCTGGTCCCGGGTACACGTAGACTTTGCTGGCCCGTTCAGGGGAACGCTTTTCCTCCTTGTGGTGGACGCGTTCTCCAAGTGGTTGGAGGTCATCCCAGTCTCGAGCACCTCCTCGGCCACGACAATTAAACAGCTACGGAGGGTCTTTTCCACGTTCGGTTTACCCGACACCCTCGTCAGCGATAACGCTAGCTGTTTCACGTCCGCCGAGTTCGGGGCGTTCATGGAGCGCAACGCCATTCGGCACATCACCTCCGCCCCCTTTCACCCGGCCACCAACGGCCAAGTAGAGCGCCTCGTGCGCACCACGAAAGACGCGCTGCTGCGCATGGGCCCCGGAGACCTCGACCTGAAATTGTGCCAATTCCTGCTAAGGTACAGGGTCACCCCATTGGCGTCAGGGCACTCCCCTGCAGAGCTGTTGATGCGCAGGAAGCTGGCCACGGGAATCTCCAAGCTAGACCCCACGAGAGTAGAGGACAAAGGGTGGAACATAGGGGTGGAACCTTCAAAGAGTTTCAGCGTAGGCGCCCCGGTGCACTGCAGGAACTACGCCAGCGCGGGGCCAGCCTGGGTGCCGGGCACCGTAATAGAACGAACCGGCCCCGTCTCATACCGCGTGGAGACCAGTACAGGTTTCCTGTGGAGGCGACACGTGGACCAACTCAGGCGCAGGGTCCCCGGAGAGCAGGACGGAGATGAAACAAGCAGTGAATCAGCGTTAGGGTACTCCCCCACCCGTTTAGCCCAAGGGGGAGGGAAAGGGGAACATGGGCCCCCACCAAGGGGGGAGGAAAGGGAATCGATCCACAGAGATCTTTTGCGGGAGTTCGCGGCAGAAAGGAAGAGCCCCGACCACACACATACCCCCCGGAATTTTCCCCGAAACACAGATGCCCATAGAAGTTTAGACGTTGATTTACAGTACCAGGGGGAGTTAGCGGAGTGGTCCCCCACCCGTCCTAGCGAAAAGAGGGGTTTCAGTTCAGCCCCTGGTACTTCCAGTCCAAGTAGTCCCTGTGAGTTAGAATGCAATATAGCGCCAATTTCCCGGAGACCGACACCCCCAAGACGGGAGGCAACAGCAAGTCCGCCCACCACAGTCTCAAGGTCCCCCGAGCAAGGATCAGAAGGTAGCAGGACCACAAGGGCGACCTCATCGGTTCCGCGGTTCACAATAGGCGGGTCCCCGGGGTCCGAGAGCAACAGGCAGGGGTTCACCTCCCAACTATTCATTCCGTTCCCATCCCCGGGCGCAAGGCAGGCACGGACGCCCCACAGAGCCACTAACGAATCCCCGTTTCCCGTTGCAGGACAAGCACCCGCGGAATCAGGGATCACAGGCTCTCCAGTACTAGGTCAGACGCAGGCACGCCCCAAGCGCACGTGCGGCAAGCCACAATGGTTGCGGGACTTCGTCCCATCCTAGGGGGGAGGGATGTTGTGTATGTATGCGTGCATGTTCATTGTACTGTAAAGGCAAGAATGTAACCACTCCAAATACAAACGATCTCAGCTGTAAAGGAACACGAGCAGACAGCCCATAGAGGGCAGCTGCGAGCGTTCAGTCTCACATGGTTCACATTGCTCAATCACGGACAGCCGCGGGAAAACCTTCCCCGCATTCAGCAACAGAAGAAAGAGGCGTGCCTGGGCGAGGCCACGCCGGTAGCAGCCAATGAGCTACCGTGCTACAAGATTCAAATGTAGAGGGCTACTGTATATATTGAGATGTATCACCGCCATTACCTCATGCTTCACCGGAACACCATGCAATAAACCTGTGTTAAACCAACCCTTCGGTTGTCCTGTTGTCTTTGGTCCCATACACTAAAGGTGGACTGGATGATTGCTAAGGAGTGGATGTGTGTTTGGTGTCACTGCTTGAGTCTCTCTCTCTCTAAGCTAGTGATGGCCAACTATGGGACTCTAGGTGTTCTTGGATTTCAGTTACCAGAAGCCC
Source organism: Bradypodion pumilum (assembly GCA_035047305.1). Taxonomy (NCBI): domain Eukaryota; kingdom Metazoa; phylum Chordata; class Lepidosauria; order Squamata; family Chamaeleonidae; genus Bradypodion; species Bradypodion pumilum. Next base: position 174,569,424 of record JAWDJD010000002.1, on the reverse strand, counting down.
AGGTCAGCACTCCTGCTGATCAGGGCTTCTGGGAATTGAAGTCCAAGAACACTTGGAGTGCCAAGGTTGGCCATCACTGCTCTAAGCTGTTTCTTCTCTCTGTATGCCATTGGATGCAATGCTTGCTACGTAGTTGATTTCATCAATACAGGTTAGTTTAGATCAGTGTTTCTCAATCAATGGTGGGCTGGCCCATCGGGTTACCGGAACTCATCTTGGGGCACCCACCAGGCCCCCAGTACCATGGCACCCCCCTTGGGTGCAATCTAAAGCAGTGCCCCCCCAATTTCAAACCAAGTGGCGCCGTTGGTCAGCCTGGTGTTCCTTCTCTTGCGGCCACCAGGAACTGCCCTTCTCTCAAGCTTTGGGGGGCAGCCACAGAAGGCAGAGTGCTGGGCTGCACCCTTCTGGGGGTGGCGGATGCCAGAGCCAAGCCAAGCTGGAATGTCTGGAACGATCGAGCAAATGAGCGGGGCTCTGTGTTCCTATGCCTGCCTTCTTCCTGTCCTGCCAAAGATAAGATTACCAAAAGCAGGTCCATTGACAGTGGAGCCACTGTGGATTAGAGGTTGCAATTTTGCCTTATAAGCAGGAGGAGTTCGATTCCCTAGGAATGATAGTGGGAACATGTATAATGTATAATTTCTGATGGTCTAGAGGAGAGTTGAATTCATTTACTTATTTATTTTCTAATTTGTATTGCCACCCAACTCTGAAGACTCTGGGTGGCTCACAGAAAATAAAACCAATGGCAGTTTAAAAAGCAATTAAAACCCATTAAAAACTACTGACAAAAGTTTTAAAAAGATTAAGAGAGAGAGAGAGAGAGAGAGAGAGAGAGAGAGAGAGAGAGTTCTACTAAATTAGCCAGCAGGCCAGGGTTACCACGTCACTGGTACCTCACACCAGCCCTGCCAGCCAGGTTTTTAACCCTTTCCTAAAGGGCAGCAACTCTGTCTGGAAACACAGCTCAATTGGCCAGAGGTTCCATAGGGCCGGAGCAGATACTGAGAAGGCCCTCTTTCTGGTGCTAGAGAGACGTGCCCCTCTAGCTGATGGAACAATGAGAGAGCCTCTCCAGTCTGCTCTGGTGGGGTGGACAGATGTTCTTGGGGTGACATGCGTGGGAACATACATATTTTGTTAGGGTTAGATGCCCTCATCACTCCTTGTCCAGCACCCTTTTAGGGCAGTCAGCACACCCTTGTTCTCAACCTTTGGTTTTGGACTTCAATTCAAAGAAACCTAAGTCGATTCCCCAAAGCACTGATCAGAGATTGTACTGACTTAGGCTTCTGGGAATTGAAGTCTCCCTGTGGGGTGTGGGCCCCACATTGGGAACCACTGGCTTAGGGCATCCAGGAATGATTCCACAGCTTTCATTGAGTGCTGCATCTACGTGTTTTGCATGGACTGAACCTTGCCACATTGGGCTTATCTATTTGCTTGCTGAGTAGTATTGGGCAAGGGTGCCATTCTTTGTTGGATCGGGGCCGCGAAGCGGCGGTTGGGTCCCAGAGAAGACTGGTCAAGCAATGAGACACGAGGCAAGATTGAGCGAAGACCAGTGATTTAATGAGGCAAATCATCAGTATTTATCATGTACAGGCTGCATGCAAAAGAACTGCGATCTGGCAGAATCCATATGCCATGTTTACATGAGTTAATTGGGAAACTCTTCAGGGGAGTTAATTAACTATATCAATGACAGGGGAACTCCATTGTTCCAAGCTATCTGGGGTAAACATGTGGCTGGTATTGGTTTTAGGATTTAAGGTAATCCGCAGATGCGAGATTACCCATTACATGACAAGCGAGTTAGTCATTGGCTTCCTATTGTCCGAGCTGCCTGTCAGGTCGGCTGTGGGTGAATTAAACCCTATCTAATATTCCGCTCCCCCAATTTCTGTCCCTTCAGGAATCCCTGGTAACGAGGTGATCACCCATCACTGGGGTTCTGTCAGGGCCAGTATACCAATTGTGTGCGTGGATACCACAATTCTTAAAGTTTGTTCCCATAGCTTTCAAAGAATAAGGTTCTTTGTGCAGCCCTTTTGCTTTGTATTTTCACAATTTTTCTTATAGAGCAGCGTATGATGCAAATTAACACTTAGGTTTTGGGGGACAAAACAAGAATTTTATGGGATATCACTTTGTATAAGCTGACCTTTATGAGATACTTGGTTGTTTCTCAGATGAAAGGCACATTTTTTTTTAGTCTGAGTGTGACTGCATAGGAAGTGAAATACCAATTCACTTACTGTAAAATTGGACCAGGGAATTCAGGTTCAATTTCAGTGGTCACACAGAGAGATGGGAGAAAAGGCTTGTTTGCTGCTTGTTTGCAACTTTGCGGAAGCCCTGTAAAATGGAACTGCCTAACAAGTAATAAGAAGGACTTCCTACTCTGGTTTCCTCATCTTGTCAGCACTTTTCCTTTGGTGTTCAGGAGTTCAAGGGCACGGGCACCAAGACTGTGTTTTCTTTTTAGGTTTTGCTAGCTTCGCAAACAGAGGTTGACTTTGCTTCATCCTTAGCTATATAAAAAAAAAAGAAAAGAAAAAGTCTTGCTGGTTGGCTTTTTTTCACTATTCCAGAATGTGCGCTGGTGTAGCAGCTTCTCAGAGTTGGTTCAAGCAAACAGTAACTTAAAGTGATACAAATTGATTTGTTTTTTTTTAAAGTAGAAGTCCTCAGCAGTGGAGGGGAAGAAACTAATGTTTTTGTGGGGGAAAATTGGCTCACATTTCCATTTGTGTCATATGATTTGGGGGGAGGGAATGAATTAGCTCACTTTGAGCCCTTAACGTTTCCCTATTTTTTCACAGTTTAGTCACACACTCAATAGGTTTGGGTTTAAATTGATTTCTATCACAATATGCACATGCTCTTCTGATGCATCTGTTAAAGACATTCTACTATGTGAAAGCTATCTGACTGAATAGCAAGGGCATTGCAATGGCTCTACAGAAAACATCCATAGGCCATTATTCTCTTTTCCATTACCCACCTATTTTCCTTTTCTGGCTTCAGTTATGTACTCTTGCTAAGTGCCTTTTCCGTCTATATCTATATTAATAGCCAGTTTCAAAAACACTCTGTCACACTGTTGTGTGGCTTTTTCCTTGTTCCTGCAGTGCTAGCAGATCTCTGCTAGTTCTGCAAGAACTAGACCAAAGTCATACAAGGAAAAAGTATGAAGTAATTGTATCACTAATAAAAGCTTTACCGTGTTATTAAAAAAATCTCTCTACCCTTCTCACTTATTTTCTATATAAAAAAGAATGGGTTGATTCCCCCCCCCCTGCAGAGCAGGAATTCTCAACCTTTTAAAGCTGGGAGCCAGGTCACGCTCCCTCAGAGAGCTTCGGGGGCTGGATGGCCATTTTGCCCTTCCTCCACTACATGGCACTTCCTGGTCTGGTGGATGCGGTGGGGGCCCCACATGAAACGTTGCTGTGGGCCACATCCAGCCCATGGGCTGCAGGTTGAGAATCCCTGATGTAGAGCATTCAAACCTGAGAGCCCTTTCCTACTGTGAGATGTGACACACAACAGTGTTTTTGTCTACCTCAAAATTAAATCTATGTAATACAGTATAGCAATAAAGCAATGTAAGTGAGAGCAGGAAAAGTTACTTTTTTGTGACTGGCAGGGCCAATCTGCACTGAGCCCATTCTTAGTAGAGTCTCAATGCTGAGTAGCCCACCCAGTTCTTACTAGCGGAGGGAGAGTTAACAAAAATGGTAAGTATGTGAGAATTATCAGTGTTCTGAAGCTCCCTGGACTTTGTAGTACAGTAATACCTCATACAACGTCCAAACATGGTTCCACAAGTTAGGACATTGTATGAATTCCGACTTTGTATGAGGCATGCAAAATCCTATCTGCGATGCCTCATACAACGTCCAAATTATTGCCACCGATGCTTTGTATAATGTCGTTCCCATAGAGATACATTGTAACAGCACAAACTGCAGGGCCGGCAGCCGGTCGAACTCTGTTGGAGGCGGGGAAAGAAAGAACTCGTCGCACTTGGGGCTTGTCTCTCAGGCGAGTTCTTTCTTCCCCGCTTCCAACAGAGTTCGACCGGCTGCCGGCCCTGCAGTTTGTGCTGTTACAATGTGTTATGTATGTATGCATGTTCATTATACTGTAAGGCAAGATTGTAACCACTCCAGATACAAACGATATCAGCTATAAAGGAACGCGAGCAGACAGCCTATAGAGGGCAGCTGCGAGCGTTCACTCTCACATGGTTCACATTGCTCAATCACGGACAGCCGCGGGAAAACCTTCCCCGCATTCAGCAGCTGAAGAAAGACCTGCATTCAGCAGCTGAAGCAAGACCTGCATTCAGCAGCTGAAGAAAGACCTGCATTCAGCAGCTGAAGCAAGACCTGCATTCAGCAGCTGAAGAAAGAGGCGTGCCTGGGCGAGGCCACGCCGGTAGCAACCAATCAGCTACCGTGCTACAAGATTCAAATGTAGAGAGCTACTGTATATATTGAGATGTATCACCGCCATTACCTCATGCTTCACTGGAACCTCATGCAATGCAATAAACCTGTGTTAAACCAACCCTTCGGTTGTCCGGTCGTCTTTGGTCCCATACACTAAACTGGCGACGAAGGTGGGATATGGCTGCCCACGGGACCAAGACATGCGCCGGCTACGAGATCAGGAAGCCGGGAGACTTGGAGCTGTTTGAGATAGACTTCAACGCTGCGCTGGTGGAGCTCGAAGTCTCCGACGAGGCCAAAAAGAGGGCCATCTTCGTCCGCATGCTCGGACAAGAAACCAAGAGGACCTTGGTGGACCTGATCGCGCCGAGGAAGGTGGGCGACCTCAAGGCCACAGAGCTCCTGGCGGCGCTGCGCGCCCATCTCCGGCCGGCAATAGCGATGTTCCCCGCTCGGAGCGCGTTCTGGAGGCGAGTCCAGGCACCCGGAGAATCGGTCGATGAGTTCGCCGCGGCCCTGCGGTTGGCCGCCGGCCCATGCAAGTGGGAACTCCCCGACGTCACCCTCCGGGACTGCCTGCTCTGCGGTCTGAGGGACACAGAGACTCAGCGCGCGCTGATGAAAAGGGAGCCGCCTCCCACGTGGCAACAAGTCCTCGACGCGGCACAGGCCGCAGAGGCCACGTCGGCCGGGGTGCACGAACTTCAGGACTGGCGCCCGAAGACCGCCAAGGCAGAGAGTTCGGTGCGCGCGGCCCGGCGGACTTCGAACTCGTCCTCTGCAGAGAGCAGCGACGACGAGGACGTCCGGAGGGTCCAGAGAGAGGGCCGGCGCTGCGATGGCTGCGGCGCCGCCCACGCCCGCACCAAATGCCCATTCCGCAAGGCCGAGTGCCACAACTGCGGCCGGCGCGGGCACATCGCCAAGGTCTGCCGGAAACGACGCGAGGCCACCCGGAGTTCTCCAGACCGCTCGGCGAGGCAGGACCGCACCACGAGGCAGGACCGCACCACGAGGCCGAAGGACGGCACACGGACCACGAGGACGCGGGACGGAGTAGGGCGAGTCTCCGACGACAGCGAGGACGACGCGCCGGTTTGCAGCGTTTCCACGGAGCACCCCCGTTACTTCGTTGAGGTAGTAATACAAGGGGCCCCTGTTAGGATGGAGGTGGACTCGGGTTCCTCATACTCCATTATTTCCCAGGGGGAGTTCATGAAAATTGCCCCCCGCGTGCGGCCCAAGCTCAAGGCGTTGAGGGCCACACTGAAGGACGTGCAGGGGAACCGCATCCCAGTGTTGGGGGTTGGGAAGTTCCAGGTCCAGTTCAAAAAGTACACCGCAACGCTTCCCTTAGTCGTCCTCAAGGGGGGTAAATGCAGCCTCCTCGGGACTCAATGGTTCCAGCCCCTGGGGTTGATCATTGGGGGGGTGCACGCCGTGGGAGCACACGCCGCCGGGACTGATCCAATACAGAGCGTGTGCGACGCGCACCCCGAGGTTTTTAAAAAGGGGCTAGGGAAATTCAAGGGCCCCCCAGTGACTTTCGACCTGGACCCTGGAGTGCGTCCAATCAGACTTAAACCGCGCAGAGTGCCTTTCGCACTAAAGGACAAAATTGAGGCGGAATTGGACAAATTAGTGGGCCAGGGGATTCTTGTTCCTGTTGATTCTGCGGAGTGGGAAACTCCAATTGTAACAGCGCTCAAGGCCAACGGGGAAGTCCGAATATGCGCTGATTACAAGTGCACCATCAATAAGGCGATCCGCCCTAATGCGTATCCGGTGCCGGTAGTCAGCCACTTATTGGCCAGGTTACACGGGGGGAGGTGTTTCGCCAAACTCGACCTGGCCCAAGCCTACCAGCAACTCCCGGTGACCCCCGCCGCAGCTGCTGCACAAACCATAGTCACCCACAAAGGGGCGTTCCAGGTTTCGCGCCTCCAATTCGGCGTGAATTCGGCGCCCGGGATTTTCCAGTCATTGGTGGAACGCCTCCTGAAGGGGTTGGAGGGGGTGTTACCCTATTTTGATGACGTATTAATTACAGGGGGGAGCCGGGCCGAATTAGCAACAAGGTTGGGAAAGGTCCTGACAATATTCGAAAAGGCGGGGTTGAGGTTGCGGAAAGACAAATGCGTCTTCTTCGCTACAGAGGTTGAGTTCCTAGGGTTCCGTGTTACTCCCGAGGGAATTAGGCCAGCCCAATCCAAGGTAGCCGCCATCAAAAAGGCCCCTCGCCCCACCTCCAAGCCCGAGTTGCAGTCGTTCCTCGGACTGCTCAACTTCTACCACTCCTTCCTCCCGCGGAAGGCAGCCGTGGCAGAACCGCTACACAAATTGTTAAAAAAGGACGAGGCATGGAAGTGGGGCGACGTCCAGGAAAAGGCTTTCAATGACCTGAAGCGACTCCTGGCATCAGATGCTGTACTGACCCACTTCAATCCCAAACGCCCGGTGGTCCTGATATGCGATGCATCCCCGGTGGGGGTGGGGGCGGTGCTTTGCCACGTGCTGGAGAACGGTAGGGAGGCCCCGATAGCTTTCTACTCTAGATCCCTGTCCCAAGCGGAGAGGAATTATGCTCAGACAGACAGAGAGGCGCTAGCAATAATTGCGGGGACCAAGAAATTTCATGATTTCGTGTACGGCCGCCCCTTCACCATAGTGACTGACCACAAGCCTTTGCTGGGCATCTTCACCGCAGACAAGCCCACACCCCAGATCCTGTCCCCGAGAATGCTCAGATGGGCCATTTTTCTCAACGCGTATCAGCACGCGTTGGTATACCGGCCCGGGAGGGAGATAAGCCATGCCGACGCTCTGTCGAGGTCCCCCATTCCCCGGGATTGCTGCCACGTGGGCGGAGTAGAGAGGGACCACCAGGTCTTAATGATAGAGGTCCTAGACTCCCCTCCAGTAGTACCGGCCGAAATCGCCAAAGCGACAGGCAAGGACAAAGCGCTGGCCACAGTTTGCTCCTGGGTGCAGAAAGGGTGGCCCGTGTCTTCCCCAGCAGCGGAATTCGACACATTCTTCAAAAAGAGATTAGAGTTGTCCCTGGAGAGGGGTTGCCTCTTGTGGGGACAGCGGGTAGTGATCCCCACGTCTCTCCGGCCGAGGGTGCTTAAACTGCTGCACGTCAGCCACCCGGGGATCGTACGCTCTAAGGCACTAGCCCGCAGTTACTTTTGGTGGCCCCAGTTAGACGCCGACATCGAACACATGGTCGGCACTTGTGAGGCGTGCCAAAGCTCAAGGCCAGAAGAGGCTCGCTCGCCACCTAGGGAATGGGACGCTGCGAGGGGACCCTGGTCCCGAGTTCACGTAGACTTTGCTGGCCCATTCAGGGGAACGCTTTTCCTCCTCGTGGTGGACGCGTTCTCTAAGTGGTTGGAGGTCATTCCAGTCTCGAGCACCTCCTCGACCACAACCATTAAACAGTTAAGGAGGGTCTTTTCCACGTTCGGTTTACCCGACACCCTCGTCAGCGATAACGCTAGCTGTTTCACGTCCGCCGAGTTCAGGGCATTCATGGAACGCAACGCCATTCGGCACGTCACCTCCGCCCCCTTTCACCCGGCCACCAATGGCCAAGTAGAGCGCCTCGTGCGCACCACGAAAGACGCGCTACTGCGCATGGGTCCCGGAGACCTCGACCTGAAATTGTGCCAATTCCTGCTGAGATACAGGGTCACCCCCTTAGCGTCAGGGTACTCCCCCGCAGAGCTGTTGATGCGCAGGAAGCTGGCCACGGGGATATCCAAGCTAGACCCCACGAGAGTAGAGGACAAGGGGCGGAACATAGGGGTGGAACCCACCAAGAGTTTCGGCATAGGCGCCCCAGTATACTGCAGGAATTACGCCAGCGCGGGGCCAGCCTGGGTGCCGGGCACCGTAGTAGACCAAACCGGCCCCGTCTCATACCGCGTAGAGACCAGTACAGGTTTCCTGTGGAGGCGACACGTGGACCAACTCAGGCGTAGGGTCCCCGGAGAGCAAGACGAGGATGAGGCCAGCATTGATTCAGCGTTAGGGTACTCCCCCACCCGTTTAGCCCAAGGGGGAGGAAAAGGGGAGCATGGGTCCCCACCAAGGGGGGAGGAAAGGGAATCGATCCACGGAAATCTTTTGCGGGAGTCCCTGCCAGAGAGGAGGAGCCCCGGGTTGCGGGAGTCCCCGTCAGAAAGGAGGAGCCCCAACCACACTCATACCCCGCGGAAGCCGCGGAAGTCCCCCCGAGGCTCCGAGGCCCATAGAGGTTTAGACGTTGATTTACAGTACCAGGGGGAGTTAGCGGAGTGGTCCCCCACCCGTCCTAGCGAAAAGAGGGGTTTCAGTTCAGCCCCTGGTACCTCCAGTCCCAGTAGCCCCTGTGAGTTAGAATGCAATATAGCGCCCATGTTCCGGAGACCGACACCTCCAAGACCAGAGGCATCAGCGAGTCCGCCCACCACCACAGTCTTAAGGTCCCCCGAGCAGGGATCAGAAGGTAGCCATTCCCCAAGGGCGACCTCATCGGTGCCGCGGTTCACACTAGGAGGGTCCCCGGGGTCCGAGGGCAATAGGCAGGGATTTACCTCCCAACTGTTCATCCCATTCCCTTCCCCAAGCGCAAGGCAGGCACGGACGCCCCACAGAGCCACTAACGAATCCCCGTTTCCCGTTGCAGGACAAGCGCCCGCGGAGTCAGGGATCACAGGCTCTCCAGAATTAGGGCAGGCGCAAGCACGCCCCAAGCGAACGTGCGGCAAGCCACAATGGTTGCGGGACTTCATCCCATCCTAGGGGGGAGGGATGTTATGTATGTATGCATGTTCATTATACTGTAAGGCAAGATTGTAACCACTCCAGATACAAACGATATCAGCTATAAAGGAACGCGAGCAGACAGCCTATAGAGGGCAGCTGCGAGCGTTCACTCTCACATGGTTCACATTGCTCAATCACGGACAGCCGCGGGAAAACCTTCCCCGCATTCAGCAGCTGAAGAAAGACCTGCATTCAGCAGCTGAAGCAAGACCTGCATTCAGCAGCTGAAGAAAGACCTGCATTCAGCAGCTGAAGCAAGACCTGCATTCAGCAGCTGAAGAAAGAGGCGTGCCTGGGCGAGGCCACGCCGGTAGCAACCAATCAGCTACCGTGCTACAAGATTCAAATGTAGAGAGCTACTGTATATATTGAGATGTATCACCGCCATTACCTCATGCTTCACTGGAACCTCATGCAATGCAATAAACCTGTGTTAAACCAACCCTTCGGTTGTCCGGTCGTCTTTGGTCCCATACACTAAACAATGTATCTCTATGGGAACGACATTATACAAAGCATCGGTGGCAATAATTTGGACGTTGTATGAGGCATCGCGGATAGGATTTTGCATGCCTCATACAAAGTCGGAATTCATACAATGTCCTAACTTGTGGAACCATGTTTGGACGTTGTATGAGGTATTACTGTACTACAAAGTCCAGGGAGCTTCAGAACACTGATAATTCTCACATACTTACCATTTTTGTTAACTCTCCCTCCGCTAGTAAGAACTGGGTGGGCTACTCAGCATTGGCAGCCGGCTGGAGAAGGCGGGGCAGCCGGCTGGAGAAGGCGGGGAAGAAAGAACTCATCTCCTGGGCGAGTTCTTTCTTTCCCCGCCTCCTCTGGCTGGCTGCCGGTTGAACTCCGTTGGAGGCGGGGAAGAAAGAACTCGCCCGAGAGATGAGCCCCAAGTGCGGCAAGTTCTTTCTTCCCCGCCTCCTCCAGCCGGCTGCTGGGCAAGCTCTGTGGGGCCTCCAAGCTGCAAGTCCAAACTCCCGCAGAAACCCTAATGCCTCATACAACATCTGGCGATGTTGTATGAGGCACCTTTCCCCCCAGAATTGGGCGACGTTGTTTGAATCCGACGTTGTATGAAGCGGACGTTGTATGAGGTATTACTGTAGTTCAAAAATGGAGTCTCTTCAGTAGAAGAGCTCATAGATGTCTCTGTGTAGAGTTTCACAGCATTTCCAAAAGGCTGTTTCTCACAGAGATAAGGGCAAGGGGAAGGTAAAAGGTCATCCCTGACAGGAACAGGTTATAAGTAGTGGCTTAGTGGTTAAGATGCTGAACATGATGACTGGAGGGTCGGCTGGTCAGCAGTTCGAGACCTGAGTACTGCATGACAGAGTGAGCTCCTGTCTCTGTCCTAGCTCCTGCCAACCTAGCAGTTTGAAAGCAAGAAATTGCAAGTACAGTAGATAAATAGTTACCAGTTTGATGGGAAGGTAAACAGTGTTCTGTGCACTCCGGTGTCTAGTCATGACTGCCACATGTCCATGGAAACGTCTGCAGATGCAGACAGTACTGGCTCTTTACCTGTAAACGGAGATGAGCACTGAACCCTAAAGTCAGATACAAATGGCTTTCAAGCAAGGGTGACCTTTACCTTCACTAAGTAAAGAGATGTGGTGACAAAGTGTCAGGAAAAGAGTTAGAACATGTTGAAGGGCATTTGATGAAGACATGAGGGGAGCAGTCACAAAAAGCCTCCATTTAGAAAGAGCCTCTGAGTAAGCAGATTCTGAAAGAACTGGAAAATGTAAGTCATGGCGTTCCTGAGTGAATTTGGTATTTAAATTGAATACTAATTGATGACACAAGCTGTTATTGATAAATCACTGTAGCAAAGAATTCAGAATTCTCACAAAGTGGTTTAATGTAGTTCCCAGCTTATAATGCCGAACTCTATTTCTGTGTGTCTGTTAACATTTTATTAATGGTATACTTAAGTCATTTTCATCTCTTTTAAGTAACTCCCAGGTTTGTAAGTTTTTAGTGCCTTTGGTTTAGAGTTGAGAGGTAATAAAATCAGGTTTGATTGATTCAGTTTCTGTGTAGACCAACATTTTGTAACTTAATTTTTTTATTAAAAAAAATTAAGTCTAAATTAAGGGTTTTTTTGAAATGTAAAACACAGCTTCCCTAATCTTCTTCTTGTTCTACCATATCTGAATCTGAATATGTATTGGCAATCATCATGGTGATCAGCCATGAAGACTGTCCTGAGAGTATAATGCCACAGCCTTTCATCTGCCTTCTGCACTGCAGTGTGACACCCATATCACTGATCCAGTTTCATGAGTCACTTTCTGGTCCTGAGTAGAGATGTGAAGGTCCAGAAAAAAAAAAACGGAAAAAATTGAACCCCCCCTTTTTCTTCTTTTTTTTTCTGAAGCCTTTTTTGTTTTTCCCCAAAAAACTTGGAAAAAAATAAAAAATATATTATGGAATGTTTTATTTTAACATGGTGAATAAAACATTTTAAGATAAGGCCGGGTTCAAATATTTTATAAATCATTTCTAAAAAAATATGTATGGTATCCGATTATTTTCAATTGTCCTGAAAATCCCCCCCCCCCGGAAAAAATGTTTTTTTTTCTGAGCTTCAAAATTTCTGAAAATTTTACATCTCTAGTCCTGAGACTTTTTGGCATGCAAAGTCCTCCTCAGCCCCATGCCGGTATTGATGAAGCTGCTGCCCTCCATTAAGATGGATTCAAGTATGATTTAATCTACTTGGGGACCATCACCCTTCCCTGTAGACTTCGGCACCCAAGGTCATTAGTCCTAAGGCTGGTCAGGTTAGTTAACCGCTGCCTGACACACAGCATTGAGTCACTTCCCCAATATTTCCCATAAAACACCTACTTTTCAGGACTCTGCATAATTTTTTAAAATTGAAAATGCAGGTCTGTAGGAATTGGGGCCGTAAAGCGGCCCTTGAGGTCCCGGAGGAGACTGGTCAAAGGAACGACACGAGGCAAGATGGAGCGAAGACCAGTGATTTATTGAGGGAAAATCATCAGTATATATTATGTCCAAGGCTGCGCATGGTAGAGTGGTCATATGACAGAAAATTACATCACCCATTTACCCGGGTTAATTGAGAACCTCTCTTGGGGAAGTTAATTAACTGAGACAAACACTGACCATTGTCTGAGGCTTAGGCTAGGGTAAATATGGCTTCTATTTGCACCAGAGATTAAGCTTAACTCAGAGTGAGTAATTGCCTAATACGTAACAGAGGTTAGAGATTTGCTCTCTCAGCAGAGCCGCTGTTCAGGTCAAGGAATTGGGTGAATCAAACCCTATCATTTATCCACCCCCCTTAATTTCTCTGCCCGCAGAGCCCATGGCTCAAGGAGCGTTCCCCCGAAGTGGCCTCTGCGCGGGCCGTTCCATGCCATTGGGGCATGGGGAGACCACATTTCCCCTTTCTTTTTTATTTAAGGACCTGACCGACGACTCTGCGCAAGAGGGGTACCAGCTGATGAGCGGGAATGACGCTTCGGGGTTCTCTCCATGGGGGACATCTCGATAGCAGTGAGGGAATACATTGCACGAAACAACACACTGTTGTGCCCAGTATTACCACCCCCACAATCACTTTGAGTGTCGTCTGAAGCCGTCCCCATGGGAACCACGACCACAAGGAGTCCTACCACCCCCATGAAGAATCCTCCTTGATGTCCCTAACTAGGGTGTGGAGGTCCGTGAGCTGGCTCTGTATCTTGTGGGTATTGTCTGTGAGATTTAAGCAACACATGCTGTGGACAGACTTGCAGCCCATATGATGTAACAACAGGGGATAATCGATAGCTGCTTGATTATCCAGTATGGCATGGCGAAGCTCTGCCTGCTCCTGGTTGAGCAGCGCTATTGCTGAGGAGGTGTGGTTGATGGCTTTTGCTAATCCGCAAGCCAATTGACCAATTCTCCGAGCGTTGCCTATGGCTAAGCCTCACACGCTGAATATACTGACTACAGCCTGGTTTTTCAGAGCTGTGGGTCTGAATTCAGACTGCTTTCTGTAGCAAGGCAAGATAATGAGATGTGTCATTGATACTGTGACCTGGGTTGATTCTAAGCTATCTCTGCAGCTTCTGGCATTGTGCAAATGTCTTTTCTAACACCTATGGGGAGGTGTGAAGATAAACTGGGGATTACCGGCTACCGGGTGCTCAATCTTTCCAAGCAATGGGCCGGTGCAAAACATGGGCCGGTCTGGCTTCCTTTGGTGGAAGCTGGCCGTTATTAACAACATACAGAAATTCAAGTGTCCCTTGCAAATCCCAACTGGAGCATTGTACAAGGCATGTATAAATAATAGCAACTACAGATAATAATAGCAATAAAAGACATTCAGCTGCTTCTTGAGGCTTCCCTTCTTGGTGGGGCTTCATGTGCAACTTGAGTTTGGAAAAGTCCTTAGAAGTGGCACTGAGTGTGCAAAATGTTCATACAAATGTCTTTGGAGATGTAAGTCATAAAGGAAGACGGACAGCTGATGACATCCAGGACAGTGACTGGTGCCACTCTTTGCAATCATCCGGGTCTGATTCTGGCCTCTGGGACCTGCATGGGGAAGAGACTTGTTTGGGAGATAAAAATTCTGAAAGAGTTATTCAGTTTTTGCACTTATAGGGTAGCAATTGCTGTGCAACTATGGGACGTGGTTTCCCCCCCTTTCTGTTTGTTTGTATTAATGCAAACGTGCATGTACTGCCATTTGCCAAAATGTGGGGATGTGTGACGTCCCTTTGTCACACCTGGATTGCCTCTGTCCCTCGTGGGTTGACCCCCCACGAGGGCCCCCCCGGTGTCCCTGCACGATGCAGACAGGAACGGACTATGCCTTGGGCTTGGGAAAGTGGCAGGTTGAACTGCCTTGCGAGTGCTTTGGCATTTTGGTGAAAGAATGCATGACTCTGAATTGGAGTAGTGAGAAACAAACTTAGCAAATTTTTGTCTATCACGGGAGTGATGTGTGCTCCCGGTAGACTGTGAAGCAAATTCCTAGGAAACTGGCTGTCAGCAATTCTGTTTAAGCGTTCTTTGGCAAAGGTGCGCAAAGCGAGGTTCACGGCTGCCAACTCTGCCCGCTTGCGGAAGAGTCAGGAGCGTGCGCCAAGCTTTGTCCTCTTGCCAGGTAAGAACCTAATATGTATGACCCCCATAAGTGAAAACTGTCCTAGCCCCCTGAAGAGGAACCAGTGACATAAATTCACACAAGGTGACTGTCTGCGTTTGGAGCGAGACGAGTCTGGGGTCTTATGGCAAACCTTGGCGCATGAAGCGCCAGGCTTCCCTTGGGTAAATTTCTCAAGAAGGCCCCCCTGCGCACATCTGCCCATGGCGTGCGTGCACACGTTTAGAAGAGTTCCAGATGGTGGCTTAGCCTTTTGCCTGCGCTTATACTAGCAGCAAAAAGGGAAGGGGTGGCCTAAAAATGCCTGTATCTGATTGAAAGGTGTGACCTGACTGCGCTCTTAAAATGGTCCTAGGCAGTCCTGGCTAATGGGTGGCACTCTGCACATGCTCAGGAGCTTAGGGACTAATCCTTCCTCCGTGCTCTGGAGTTTGCAAAATGTGTCTGCACACTAGAGAGGGTGCTGCGGGCCAGGTGCCATACTTAAAATGTACTAAGACTTATTAAAAACAAGCCAACTATGACGTGCCAGCTGTAAGGAAATAACACACAAAAATGAAAAGACACACAAGTTAAACATTTCCAGCAGGGAGTTCCACTGGCGAAAGGAGGAAAGGAGGAAAGACAAGTCAGAAGTTAGCACAATGGGAATGCAACAACTCTTATCATAACGAAATCAGATTAGGTCAGGTAACTCTGGAGCCTGTGAAAGGAAGGAGTGTAAGGCTGTAGAAATAAAGCCTGGAAAGGAATTTTGTTCCTGTAAAACGGGGTAAGCATTTTCTGAATATACAGAGGGCAAGAATGTTTGCGTGCTTTTTCCTGTGAAAGGGGTACAATGAGTGAGTTACTTTGCACAGATTAAAGTCAAAATACCAGAACAATATCTTTCCTAAGAGAATGAAGGAGAGTTAGAACGATTCTCAACCTGCGGCCAGATGTGGGCGAGTGGGCCGGAAGTGGCCCACGTTGCTCTGCCACTACCCCCACCAAGCCAAGAAGGGCTGTGTGGCGAAGGAAGGGCAGGATGACTGTCCGGACCCCCAGAGCTGCCTGAGGCCCCGGAGCTTTGGCCCCTGACTTTAAAAGGTTGAGAACCGAGGTTACAAGATGATAACACAATACACACATGAAGACAATGCAATTCTCTCACTCCTAGTGGGATACGTGACTCCAAGACGCTAAGAGACATTCAAAAGACCTTAAACACAGAGATGGGGGTTTGAGGAACACAGACGTAGGAAGGGGCCCCATAGCTTATGATACAGGGAGGAAAACTCATAGAAGTGATTTTTGTTTTCAGATTGCGCTTCTGAAAAGAAAAATCTGTAAGAGTTGCAGAACCGGTTTCCAAGAGTGGCTTAATCCTTTGACAAAGAAAAGTCTCAAGGGAAGAAGGGGGAACCACCCCGCCCTATTGCAGGTTAGGATTCCCCCCCCCCTCCTGCTTGAGCTGCGAAGCAGGCAAGGCAAAGGGGCTTTGTTCATCATGCTTTCTCAAACTTTAAATAGTTCCTGCCCATGAGCAGAGTGCAAACTGTTTAACACATATTTCACAGTGACATTACCACGCAGTTACACACAAGGAACACTTTTTCAGTCATACGGTGGTCATAGAGACAAGGCTTTTGCAATCATACACAGTTCTTGCAGACATACATTCAGTGGTGCACCACACATACACACATTTATTTACGCATTCGCACATTCCTCCCCTGATCTGCAGCGTTCTATACTACACATGAGGAGATGGCTAATACACAGCTGGCTATTTTACAACCATCTGGGTGCTTCTACTTAGGGGCAAGTTTCTCTGGGCTACTCCCAAGGTGAGACCAGCAGCTTCTGCCTGTGCCCTGGGGGAACTCGGGGTACTGTTGCTGGGATGGTTCCTCTGGCATAGCCAGGGCGATGGCTGCCTCCTTTCTAGCCTGGGCCAAATGCATGCCAGGGTGGCCATTTGGCATTAAGACGATCTTTTGAAGATCTGCCTGGTCTAGATTGGCTTTCTCTTCTAAGGTGTCTCATTTTACCACACTGGTGCCTTGGGGTTTTGGCACTGCTCTGCGCCTGAGTGTGGTAATGGGTCTGCTCTGGAGCCCTGCGTGGCCAGGGGCCGTGCAGATTTCCATGAGCAGTAGGCGCTGAGCAGCCCTGCCTGAACGTGTGTCTGCCTTCAGATAGGCTGAGCACAGCAGTTGGGCGCTAGCTAATTGTGTCACTGGCAATTTCCCCGTGAATGGATCTTCCTCA
Source organism: Bradypodion pumilum (assembly GCA_035047305.1). NCBI lineage: Eukaryota > Metazoa > Chordata > Lepidosauria > Squamata > Chamaeleonidae > Bradypodion > Bradypodion pumilum. The sequence continues at coordinate 174,552,741 of JAWDJD010000002.1, read as the reverse complement.
CCCATGCGCTGAATGGAGTTCTTTCTTTGCAGGGAACTTTTAACTGTCAGAGAAGCGCCAGGGCCTCTCATGCCATGAATTCCTTCAGTGACGTCTGCAGCTGCCAGTGAGGGAATGCTCCCTACACTGCCCTGCTTAAGCTGAAATGATGAATAGAGACTTCTTGGGGCTGATGGTTCTGACTGCGCTGGGGTTTTCTGGGTCTCTATCCGGACTGGGTCTACCTCTGCTGAGAGCTTCCTACATTTGCTCCATGTGCGAATTATGCCCTCTGGAGCTTTCGGGGGTTGCTGAATGCAGTCTCCTATCTGATCCCAGAGCTCAAGGGTTAACGTACCTACTTCTGGGTAAAGCAGGCAGTGTTCCCCTAGGTACACCAAAAGTCTCGCTAGCTCCCTGCTGTGAAAACGCAACTTAAATACCCTGGCCAGGATTCTGAACTCTCCTTCATGAGTTCTTTGGCTAGCGGATGGACGCTGTCGCTGAGGACAGGTCCCCATATTACCTGCGATTGGGTCCTCGGAAGATTCCTCCTCGGGACGAGTCGACGTGTCTGTGGCAGGCAATAGGTTCTGGCGACGACGCTTCTGGGTAGAGCTCGGAGCGTGGACTGCGGCCACGGGCCCTCGGTGGCCACTGCGCTGTCAGGGGCTCACAGCTGCCCTGAGCGGAACGCGTTTTTCCCTTTGGCGCAAGCCGCCGCGAAAGTCGGGAGCAAGCTGTAGGAAGCCTCTTCTGTAATGCCTCGCCGCTTGGGCCGTCTTCCCGATCGGCTGGCTTACCGACCGGGCTGCCGCGCTGTCCTCCGGGATGATGGGACAAGGTTCAAGCGCAGAACCTGGCTGTGCTGATCGCTTACTCACGAGTAGACCGCTCGGGGGTCGCTTACTCTCGAGTAGATCACGTCGGGGTCACCAGATGTAGGAATTGGGGCCGTAAAGCGGCCCTTGAGGTCCCGGAGGAGACTGGTCAAAGGAACGACACGAGGCAAGATGGAGCGAAGACCAGTGATTTATTGAGGGAAAATCATCAGTATATATTATGTCCAAGGCTGCGCATGGTAGAGTGGTCATATGACAGAAAATTACATCACCCATTTACCCGGGTTAATTGAGAACCTCTCTTGGGGAAGTTAATTAACTGAGACAAACACTGACCATTGTCTGAGGCTTAGGCTAGGGTAAATATGGCTTCTATTTGCACCAGAGATTAAGCTTAACTCAGAGTGAGTAATTGCCTAATACGTAACAGAGGTTAGAGATTTGCTCTCTCAGCAGAGCCGCTGTTCAGGTCAAGGAATTGGGTGAATCAAACCCTATCATTTATCCACCCCCCTTAATTTCTCTGCCCGCAGAGCCCACGGCTCAAGGAGCGTTCCCCCGAAGTGGCCTCTGCGCGGGCCGTTCCATGCCATTGGGGCATGGGGAGACCACACAGGTCTCTTTGGAAGAAGAGAGAGTAGCATGCCTTTCTGCAAGAACTGGGATCCTAAAGCATAGCTAGCCCTTACTTCTTTAGCTGACACTGATATTTCCAATGTACTTTAAGAAGCCAAAGACACCAGCCAGATGGCTTTAGGACAAGACACAAGCAAGCAGACACTTTGATTCCAGTAAGAATGAGAGAGAGAGATATTTCTGTTAAATTTATAGGCCTTCAAAGATAATGATGATATGTCAGCTATCTTGGATTTTCTGCTTGATAAAGCCCAGGTGAGATTTATTGGATTTTGTCATTAAAATAGCTTCAGAATTCTCTCTCTATATATATATTTAAATAACACGCAGTTTTGTGAAATAATAGTTATCATTCTGTATGAAAATATGTGCATCATAATATTTTTTTAAAAAATTGCAATAAATGTCTGTTTTAAAATCCACATTACATTGAAGGAGTACTTGTGGAGCCAGTGAAGAGACTTGACGGAAAGCTGGTACTCACTCCTTTCTGTTTTCCCTTGAAATTGTCACCAAAAAGCAACCTTTACCTCTACCAGTCAATTTTTGGTCTAGAAAAATGGCCTAGATTAAAAGCAACGTCTGTGTTTAGTAATGAGGTGGAGACTGTGGAAAAGGGCTAGAACAAGAATCCCATCCTGAGCAATGCAAACATAACACATAGCTGTAGAAGAATATATCACATCCCTTGCTTGTCTCCCACATAATTAAATAATACCCATGGATAAAAGCAAGATGTTCATTTGGTGTTGCAATGAGATGCGGGAGGCAGCTGTGTGGTGAAGTCCAGCCCTGACCGGAGTCGGGAGCAAGTATTTATTCCCTGTCTAGGGGCGAAGATGCGTATCTAAGATAATCACACCATCCCTGGCTTGCGTGCATGGTACTCTCATGAACCCCGTGATCAGAAGGCTACTCTTGAGGTTAATGGAAAACCCGCTGGCGAAACCCATTGTTCCTGCCCTAATCTCGGGGTCTATGTGGATTGACCCCAGGCACCTAGTCTTGTCCCTTGCTTGCCCCTGTCTGCTTGCCTAACTCTATTTGCCCCCAGCCTGAGCCATTGTTTATTCCTAGCTTGCCCGCTTATCTCCCAATTTCCTCTCCAGCCGAACACGGCCCCAACTAATTTGGGGACAGGCATGCGAGTCTGTGGACACCAGGTGCACCCCTTGGGAGAGGTTTAATATCCAGTTAATGCGGGCAACCTACAATTTGGGACAATGTTAAACTAGACTAGGAGAAGATAATATCACTTCTGACACAGATAATCTCTAATCTCCAAGAACAGAAGTTTGGGGAGGAGAGCAATTTTGTTCAGTATAATATGGAAACCAAGGCAATGGGTACTTGCTTTCCCTGTGTTTTGATTAATATATATCCACTAGTGTTTAGCTATAGCAGTGATGGCGAACCTTGGCACTCCAGGTGTTCTTGGACTTCAATTCCCAGAAGCCCAAGTCAGCACTTCTGTTGATCAGGGCTTCTTGGAATTTCCCCCTACCCACCATATTTTCACCTTCTGAATTTAGCTTTCCACTTTCTAATCATTGACTTCCAGGATTCTGGAACAGGAAATGCATTTGGCTTTGCATATATAATTGCATCTGTGACCCATGGCAGCTTTAATCAACGTATGGAATTTAAATACATGCCACTGTTCCCCTGTGGCTTAGTAAGACTTTTAAATCTGCCTTGAAATCAATAGCCTGCATCACCAACTAAATACAATTAGTAATAGACTGGAAGTGAAATTGAAACTCATGGCTCCTCTTGAACAGTATCTGCAGTGTCTCATTATCCTACAGGAAGCTGGGCTCAGACTGTGATGAGATGATGGATGCCATGCTGTACATTTCTAGATGGCAACCTTTCGAGATCTACAATCTTTGGTAACAAGATTTCTTCCAGCATGTGTTAATGGATGAGACAAATGAGTATGTTACAGTATCATTCTGAAAACAATATTGTACTCATTTATGGCCAGAGCATGGAAAAGCTGTATTTCTTTGAAGAGGTGCTACAATTCCCAGAACACTTCAATTGTTATGGTTAATGGTAAGGTTGCCTGGGGAATACTGGAAGTTGTTTACATTCCGCCCCAATGTATTTATGTCCACAAATTGTATTTCTACGTATGAGGGCAGATGAGCTTAGAGTGATTGAAACTGCACTAGGATGTTTTAATGAGAGCTGGGAAGTTTATCTGCAGAGTTGCCTCAAATTGTCCAGTGCTTGCTTTAGTATGAAGGCTGACCATCTAGATTAGATTCCATTATATGAGGCAGAATTGGAGACTTAGGATGGTTCCAGTCAGAGAGATCCTAATGCTGCTAGTCAAAATGCATTTGATAGTTACTGTGTTTTGCCCTCCTTAACAGTGTATATGTGTGTGCATACATGCTAAAGGTAAAGATTTCCCTTGCTCGAAAGCCAGTCGTATCCGACGCTAGGGTTTAGTGTTCATCTCTGTTTCAAAGCCGAAGAGCCAGCACTGTCTGCTTTCTGCAGATGTTTCCGTGGTCATGTGGCAGGCATGACTAGACACCGGAGCACACGGAATGCTGTTATTTCTTGCTTTCGAACTGCGAGGTTAGCAGGAGCTGGGACAAAGATGGGAGCTCATTCCGTCCTGCAGTACTCGGGAATCGAACTGCTGACCTTCTGCCTCCCTGTTGTGCATACATGCTAGAAACAAAGATAGAAGAAATACTGAGAAACCATGGAGAATTGCAAACAGAAAACATCATCATCTGGATCTACCTTTAAAGCTTGATGAATGATTCAGGCTGAATGCATGATAGAAGTCTTGTCTGGAAGCACCCTCTGGTGTCTTTGCAGTAAGTGATTTACTTACAAAGGTGCTAGCTGAGCAAAGGGAAGGCAAACTAGGCAAAAATGGCCTTTTCCTGTAAGCAATCTGCCTAGTCTACATCAGATTCCCAGATACTAGCTTTGCAGGTAGCACCAATGCAGCTCTCCCTTGAGCTAGCTTCAGCTAGGCCTGGTTTCGTTTCCCTTTCCTCCACCCCTCCAGTTGGGTTGAGGTACACCATTAGCTGTTAAAGGAACAATAAGCCTTTCCTATATAGCCACTGCCTTCCACCAGTAATCATTTTAGAAAAGCTGTATGGGAAGAACCCTTTGAAATAATCAAATATAGAGCAGACAATGAATAGAATTACATCCTCCCATATCATTGCACAGAGGAGGGAGGGATTGTGTTTCTTCACAAGGTTTTTACTGAGTGCAAAAGAGAATTTTTAGTCCTCTTCAAGTGTGTCATGATGGAGGCAATCCAGGTTGTGGAGTTGAGAATCCCACAGACTATAGTATTGAGCATCCCACATATGATGATTTTGGAAAATTTAAATAGTAAAACCTCGCATAAAGAGCACCTCACTTAAACTCACTTAAAAAGCAGAATTTTCTCTGAATGGTCTCCCTCGCTTAACAACTAAAAACAACCAAAAACTAGATCAGATCAAGCCTGACATTTCTCTGCAAGTAAAAACTGAGGCTGTCATATATAGTTTGGGCACATCATGAGAAGACAAGAGTTGAAAGAAAGGAGGAACCCATCCATTTTTAATCCTTACCAATTCATCTGTTTGGCTGATGTTGGATTGGGGCCGTGAAGCGGCCGTTGGGTCCTGGAGGAGACTGGTCAAGCAATGAGACACGAGGCAAGATGGAGCGAAGACCAGTGATTTATTGAGGGAAAATCATCATTATATATAGAAATACGGGGCTGCGTGTGATGGAATCGTCATCTGACAAGAATCACATCTGATGTTTACACGGGTTAATTGGGAACCTCTCCCGGTGAAGTTAATTAACTAAATTAAACACTGACAGGGGAACTCCATTGTTCCATGCTTATCCTGGGGTAAACATGGCCACTGTTGGTTCTAGGGCTGTAGATAATCCGTAGGTGCGATATTATCTGTTATCTGACTTGTGAGTCAGCCATTCAATCTCCTCTAGCTCGAGCTGTTTGCTGGGTCAGTTGTGGGTGAATTAAACTATGACTATTAATCCGCTCCCCAATTTCTGTCCCCTCGGACCCAAGTCTCAGGGAGCAATCTCCCGAGTAATGGCACTGTCAGGGACAGTATGCCAATTCCGTGAGCAGAACCCGCAGGCTGAGCCACTCTTGCTTATCTAAATTCCCTCATGGCCTCACAAACAAAAACCCCCGCAAACAACTGCGATGAGACAAATGCCACCCTTCTTTCCTGGAACAACGTGGAGAAGAGGGGCTCCCTCCTACCCGCTACCCTGCCGAAGACACGGCGAGGCCACTGCCAACCTCAAGGTAAGTTGAGCTGGGGTGGGGAAAAAACCAGCAGGCAGCAGTTCATCAGGGGAAGCACCCTCCCTGGCGGATGACTGGATTCTGCCTTTCTACTACCCACACCGCTATTTCGAGAACTAGCATGAAACAGTGGTGGAGGTAATAGAAAAGCAGCAGCCAGCAATCAGCAAGGAAGAGCACCACCCCTTATGGATAGTTGCCTGCCGAGCCCCTTGTTAGGTAAGCCAGGTAAAAAAAGGAGTCCCAGAGAAGAGAACTATCATCAAGCAGATAGCTCTTCTCTGCCTCCTTTTCACCCGACCTACCTAACAAACCATACCGGTCGAAGAGTGAGCTGACTGCTAGCTCTTCCTTCCCCCCATTGCTTCATCAAAACCTAATTTCGAAGCAGCAATGGGAAAAAAGAAGAAACGACAGACAGGCAAGTTCTTCACACAACAAAACCAAACAGTAAACTAAAACGCAAAGCACCAAAATTAATAAAACACAAATAAATAAATAAAATAAAACCCATTAAACAACAAAATAATAAACAACAAAATCAATAAAAACACCCAAAATACCAGAAAAGCACACTAGAAACACCTATCTACAACACGAAAATACCTAACTCAAACAACAAAAATAGCACAAATTAAACAAAGACGAAAGAAATAATAAAAAAATAACAAGCAGAAATAAACAAAACAATTAAACACATCTAAAACCCAAAATAAAAACAAAAAAACATGCAGAAACACTTGGGGGGGGGGGTTAAGTACAAACTCTACTTAACCCCCCCCCAGCCTAACACCACAAAAAAAAACAAACAAACCCCAGAACAAAAAAATCAAGAGAACTCACCAAACACATCCTCCCTCTATGAGTCTGGGATAGAACTGAACAAACAACAAAGAAAGACTACTCTTAACCACAGCCCCACCTAGAGGCAGGAAGAGTAAAAACAGACAAAAATAATTATTAAAAAAACAAAAAACAAAAACAGTACTCTTAACCACAGCCCCACCTAGAGGCCGGAAGAGTAAAAATAGTAAAAAAAAAAAAAATCAAAAATAATTAAACAAACCAAATAATAAAAAAACCCCACAAATTCAAATCACCACCACCCAAACCACCCCTAACCAAAAAAACAACAACCCAAAAAACTGCCCGGCAAGGCCAGGCACAAATATGCTTGTGTGTGTGTGTGTGTGTGTGTGTGTGTGTGTGTGTGTGTGTGTGTATCCTTCGTATTATCCATACTAGTTTGGGGTTCTGGGAGATGGAGGCCAAAACATTCCCACTTACAAGCTGGATGTGGACCTTCTTGATCATTGTAAATGACAGTGGACAGAAGCATGTGTCAAGGCTTTAACAGCACATACGTAGAGCTACACTAGATTACAAGAACTTTCCTTCAGATTTCCTGGGTGGGTGGCAAAAATGATGTGCTAGAGATAACATCTTTAGTAATGCTAAAGAAGAAACCATATACAGTATTGTCTTGTAAAAAGAGAGGTTAGATTGTTGTGGAACAGATTTTCAAATTAAATTTATTTAGTGTTCCAGAAATAATGAGCAGCAGCCAGCAATTTGAGCCAAACACATAACTTTATTACAGAGTTAAGAACACAAATTCAACTGTGCCACAGCGACTTATATACAGGTGCAGAAAAAATACATTTTGGCGGGCTTTAACAGGATTGGTTGAAGGGGAGTGGGGTGATCGAGGACCTGATCTCAATTGCGCTTCTCGGAGTAAAATGGTGCGAGCCCCAATCTTGCGATATTTAGAAACTGAGGGAAACATAAAATGGTGGACACATTTTATTCAATACACAAAAATTGGAAAGAAAAAAATTATCAATTTCTGTTCATTTTCAGATTTTAGCTATCGGCTTAAAAAAAAGCCAGTTGAATTAAAAACCCACTGGCACATCCCAAATTCCAGTGAAATATATATTGGCAGCAGCCTAGGAGGGAGATACTAATGGGAAGCACAACTGTTTGCTATAAATTACTCATCCACTAGATGTCTGTATGAATCAGTTACAATAGTGGCTTATCCAGCGAGGACAGACAAAGTACTATTGAGGGTTTAAGAATATTTGTGCTTGGAGACTGGAAGGTTGGGTTTTGATACCCAAGGGCTGCACTTGGGTACATGAAAGGAGCCTCATTGCAGGCGCACCCCCCAAAGAAAGACTCAGACACCGGTATATGGATAAAGGCATCGGGCCACTTTTATTGAATAATGCCCTAGTCCGAATTATAACTTTCAATTGGTGTAATCATCCAATTGTAATTCTTTAAGGCAAGCAGGCCGCAGTAACACTGGTAAGGTTCCACCCAAAATGCCAATGGCAATTGGCTACATGTAACTATTTGTATCAATTTATTTGTTGACACAAACAAATTGTTGACCGGAGTCAATAAACTATCTACTGACCCCACCCTATGACTTGTATCTGTTAAATCTCAAGGTGATGCAGGCTGTTAAGCTCCTGCCATCACCCCTTGCCTGGTCCGTCATTGACCAGCCAAAGCTATTACCCCTGTACCTGTCTAAGTGTTGGCCAGTCAATTGCGAACCTCCAGGATACCTCTGGGTCATAAATCTTTACCTTACCAGTGCTACCCGCCACACGGGGAGGCGTCCATGATGACTCACCTCCCCCCCCAGACCGTCAGCTCGGTCGCCAGGCCTGCTTGCACCACACCCAGAAAGAGGTACATACCTCCAGCCGACAGGTGGACCCCTACTCCTGCCTACCAGCAAAAAATTTTGTAAGCCTATCCGCAGCTGTCCAATGGCTGTTTCCCAGCCATGCTCAGCAAGGGACCGAGCAACAGCCCTGTCCACTGACTGCCGGAACAGTCCGAACCACGGAGATCCATGTCTCCCCTAAATTGGTGTCTCGGCACGATGTTAGACCATAGCGACCGTGTGTAAGCCATACATGATATAAAAACGCCAGGTCACAGCCCCTCGACAGTTTATGAATAGCAGTGATCCGTATAAGATCATTGCTGCCGAGGTGCCTAATAAGAACATCGGGCGGTCCAGCATCCCTGACGGACATCAGGAATGGCCACAGTTCCCGCCCCCTCGTGCCGCGCATACCATACCATCGCATACGTGCGGATGCACACAGCCCAAGTCGGGGTCCACTCTCTGTCGCCTCAGCATATACTGCTGCCCAGTGTACATAGCTGTGGCCCACCAGCCCCACTGCCACCGGTGTGCAGAGATACACAGGATCTGTAAAACAGGAGAAGAGGTCAAGGACATAACTAGGTACTCATACAGTGAGGGGACGTACATATAGGAAACTATGCGTACACACATATCCGCCTCCGAGTACCCCAAACGTAGCCGCGATCAACGCGACACCTATCCTAAATAAATGGGTGCCAAAACGGGCCCCACACCGCGAAGCGCGGCACCGGTCACCCTCAGTAACTTTACTTTGGTAAGGGTAGACCGATCCTGGTGGCAGAAAAACAGGCTGGGGCGCGCAGCAGGCACTGCCGAAAATTCATGTAGGGCAACAACCGGACAGATGTCTCAATGAAACTTCGTAGCAGTCTAAATCCACTGCCTACGCTGTGCTGAACAACCTTTGAGGACCGTATCCCCAATTGAGCCCACTCATGTGTGACATAGACATCATCGAGTTCCAGTGCCCTACGAGACACATCTGCCTTACACAGATGGTACCAACTCTGGCACCCACTCACTGATGCGGAGCGCTCCCAAAAAGGCTACCGTGGTAGCTGCGTGACCAAGAGCCACTTCTCACCTATCCAAACATAAGTCATGCCAGCCTTGTGCAAGGTGGGTCAGAAACTCTGGTGAACTGCAGTGGCGCGTGTCCAGGCGGCGGACACGTTCACGTGTCCACCCCTCCAAAACACGACGCAAGCGGAAGTAACTCACGCAGTCATTGAAACCCCCCCACATTGGCCATAAATGCCAGTGCCGAAAGCCTGAAGGCTATAGTACCGGGGGGGGGGGGCAAACCCTGACTGCGAAGATAAACACGCATTGTAAACCTGGTACTCTGATATTGACCACACTTGAGGTAACGGTAGTTACTCGCAAAAAGTTCTAAATAGCATGAACGCATGGTGATACGCCTTACGCGTGCGAGGTGCCAATGACATGCCCGGTTTACCTCTCCTCGCCAAACGTCCAAATATCGGCCGGGAGTGGCGGGTGGAATCCATCTGCTTCCGGAGTAAGGCACGGAACCGGGGGATCTGCAGGCGGGATAAAGCAGCAGCAATATCGTTATTAATACCTGGAACATGTCTGGCCCTGAACAGCACATTTAGGCGTAGGCTTCTCAAAAAGAATAGACAAACCAATGCCATGACCCTGGGGGATTTGCATGTCTGGGTGTTGACAATGTGCACCACTGCCGCATTGTCACACCAAAAATGGACCACTGAGTTGGCCCACTCATCGCCCCATAGCATCAGTGCTCCCCAAATTGGGAAGAAACTCAAGGAAGGTAAGATCGCGGAGGCAATCCGTGCTAAGCCATGCGTGATGCCCTCGGCCGTAAGTCCACCTACCCTCAGAGTAAACCCCCATAAGTCAGAGAGCCGGAGGCATCTGACCGTACTTGAAATCTAGGGCAGACCATAAGGTCTGATCTCCAGGAAGAGACCCCGTTAAAACCCAGGAGTTATTTGAGCCAGACCGAAAGGTCCACCCATATGCCCCTGATCAGCCGGACCCTGTGGTGATGTTTTAACAGGCCAGCCATGGCGTCACCCAGGCGCCTGGCCAATGCTCTTCCGGATGGAACCACCCTGCAGGCAAAGTTAAGGTGGCCATGAAGTAAATGCAGCTCACGAGGGGACACTTTATGTTTGGCAATTAATGCCAAAATCACCGCGGAGATCCGAGCCACCTTATCCATGGGTAACCCGGATACCTGTGCGACAGAGTCAATTCCAATGCCTAGAAATGTGAGCTTAGTAGCTGGGCCCTCGGTCATTTCAGGCGCCAAGGGGACACCCAGTTCCCACCTGAGTGTCTGAAATGTAGTGAGGAGACGTGTGCACGTGTCCGAGCCCCGTTCACCCCCGAACCAAAAGTCATCGAGGTAATGGGCTAGAGACCGAGACCCCGACCTGCGAGCAAAGGCTCACTGAATGAAAGTACCGAATCGTTCGAATGCCGAACATGAAATCGAGCAGTCAAAAGGGCTGGCCTTATCTAAGTTAAATTCCCCTTGGAACCTAAAAACCCAATAGCTCAAAATCCATTGGGTGCACTGGCAGTAATCGGAAAGCCGAGTGCACAGCACACTGTGCCAGGAAAGCACCGGGACCGCATGAGCGTACCACCCATAGGGGCTGAACAAGCGACGTTTACCTGACTGAAAAAGGTCATCAGGAATGGCATCACTGACCGAAGAACCCGCAGGGTAAGCTAGATGGGGGATTAGACGACATCCACCCGGGTTCTACTTCGGTACTAGCCCCAGAGGGGAGACCTTCAAATTAGGGAAAGGTGGTTCCAAGAAGGGGCCCGCTACACTCATAGCCTCAACTTCCTTAGCTGTGCTCAGTGCAGCAACCTCCTCGTTACCTTTCAAGGGAACTAAATTAGTAGCATCTTGGGGCCCCTAACACCCCCGAATGGAATACGAAAGCCCCATCGGAAACCCTCCAGCAGGTACCTCGCATCATCCCTTCTTGGATAAGCTGAGAGCCATCGCTCCAGCATGAGTACACTAATTGGGGAGGGGGGGCTTTGACATGGCTAGTTCCGACAGACGGAGCTCTGATCGCCCCCTGTGCATCCCTACCTCTGCCTCGTAACCCACCAACCCGCGGGCACGCGGAGGTGGCGTAGGGGCCAGCGCAAAAGGGGGACACTCGTGTCAGTAACGACACTGGCGCTTAGTACACACGTCGCTAGCTGAGCAGGTCCAACACAACAGGCGGGCTGGAACCCCCTGCCCCACCAGTTAGCGTGGAGCCTGTGTTGCAGCAGCCCACTGCACAGCATGACCACAATGGTACCTATCACCAGGCGCCAGTCAGTGGGAGTCATGTAAAAGAGCAACAAGTGCTGACAGGGCTCATCCCACCTCATCTCAGGATGTAGGGCCACCCTCATCCAAATTCCTCATCGTAAGCCAACTACGATGGGCCCATGAAATCAACCATCGCCCTGTAAATATTATCAAGGGATTGAACCATCGGGATGGCCCAATCAGGCCGGGCCCTGAGGCATACCACCATATATATAAGGTATGCCGGCAACCAGTTTGCCCAGGTGCGCGGTGGCTTACGACGACAGGACAGCTCTTTGTCTCTGTCATCCTGTCCCTCTCTCTCTTCCTCAGTGGGCTCACGGGTCAATAGGGAGAATATATCCACGTACTCCCCTCACCAGATCTTATCCCTCGTGACCTGTGACAAATGATCACCCAGGGGCAAGGAATAACCAGCCGTCGGCAAAGCCATCGTCGACGCATTCTGTATAGAGGGCATACGCAGTGGGACCTGGACAGCCCCTGCGATGCTCGGCACTGCCCCAGGGGCGGACACCCCCGCCCTTAACGAGGGACCATTTAGAAAACATGGGATACTGGGATAGGATGGTAACTGATGCCCGCTCGCATCAACTTGATGAGGCCAGGGCCACTGAACCCCACCACTGTAAGTGGGCTGTGGTGTTGGTGCACTAAATTGAACCTGATGCTCACTAGGTGCACCCCCGTGAGCCGCCCCCACCGGGGGTTTCGGCCCACGGCGGATGTCGGAGCTCGCGACCGGAATCGAGCTCTGGGACCACCCCTGACTGCTCCCAGCCTGGACATCAGGTCGAACGGGGAGCTGCGAGACACCAGCTGGGGCCGGCTGGACCATCTCAAGCAGCTCGACCCGGTTGGCCGCTTGCTGAAGCGTTGCGGCCGGCAAGGTAGCCGGGGCCAACGAAGTGGCCCCTGTTGAAGAAAGAGTAGTGCCCCCCCCCAAAGGAGGCTGTGCAATGCCCAAGGATGCTTCCAGCACTGCCATCTGTGCTAACAGAGCATCCACTGCCCCGGAGTCCCCAGTATTAAGCGGGCCAGGTGGGCCGGACGGCCCACTAGTCAGTTGAGGAAAAGGCAACCCAAAAGGGGAGCCAGGGCCAGAATAGGGCAATGCCCAGAACTCAGGCCCCTGGGGGGCTGGAGGAGCTGTGGGGCGGATACCCGCACCAGGCCCCCCCTGGGCCAACCCGTCCCAGGGCCTGCAAAGGCGTGCTCAGGGCCGAAGCCCCGGAGGGGCCAGCCTGCACCTGACCAGCTACGAAGCTGGCACCCGGCTGCTAAGTGGTAGCCTGACCGGCCCCACTTGTACCAGTGGGCAAGGGTCTATCACTGCCCTGCCGTGGGTGCGCAGCCCTGGTCCTCCGACCCAAAGGCCGGCCCCCATCCGATGCAGGGCCAGGGAAAGCTCTTCCCCTCAGCCGTGGCTTCTAAGCTTTCGCTTGGGAGCCATGTCTCCCTAAAAGAATAAGGATCGCTGAAGGATCCCTATCCAGGGATCGAGCTCCTTCGTGTAAGTACCGCGGTAGCCAAGAGGCAATCCTAAAAGGCTCCGGGTACTCGGAGTTCTCTTTTCCCATCCGGGAATCGAACGCGCAGAGCTCTGGAAGGCTCTATAGCCGACTAAAGGGAGAACGCGATGGAGAAAACCTCTCCTCTCAGCCGCAATTCTAAAATGGCAGCTCGGCTGCCTCGTGGCCACCCCTTTTATAGAGGGGTGGCCATGCCCCCTAACTCACCCAGATGTCTGAGTCCGGGTTGGGGGGGCTGCAAAGAGCGCGGCAGCCATTTTGGCGCCGCGCTTTCATTCAGACATCCCCTGAGCAGAGTTTCTCCAGCAAAAATCCTTGCAACCCTGAGTAATCTCTGACACAAAATTATTATTATGAAAACAAATTTCTGCTTTACAGTTCTGACCCAATTAGGACTGTTCACCTTAACGTACTTGTTATATGTTGTCAAGTCAATTCTGCTTTTATAGTGGTTTTTTTTTGCAAATACAGTAAAACCTCGCATAAAGAGCACCTCGCTTAGAGAGTAACTCGCTTAGGATGCCATGGCATCTCTCTGGTGTTGTCACCTGGGTGATGGGACTCCTGTAATCATCGATGTTCTTGAACCACCACTAAACGATCCTCTGATATTCTTGTGGCCTTGCATTCTTGGTGCCTCTAGTGCTGAGCCATCAGAATCCAAACCAAATCTTGTAAGCCTTGCTCTTGGACATATGGGATATGAGCAATTCCCTCAGGACTTCTCCTCTGAGTATCCAACCGCTCCCTTTCTGCTATACCAATCTGCAATTTTGAATCCACTGGATGTCGATTCCTCCCTGCTGGCAAGGGAAATCCAAACGGCGAACAATCACAAGATGAAGATCTTTCTGGAGATCTGGCTTTTGTCTCACCAAACCATCTAAATAGGGACTCTGTGAAGCTTTCAGCTGGTGTTGCTGATCCTTGCTCTTGAGTAAATAGTCCCTTGCAAATGGCAGACCCTGTTGGTCTCTCTATTCTACTGCCAAACGGCGCAGCCCTTGAGATCACAGAAGACTCCTCCGCAAAGGTGCTTTGGGATGTCGATTTCCCATCGTTCCTTCTCATCTTCCTCTCCTACAGGACTTGTGGATAGCTTTTGCTCAAATCCACACTGCTTTGGTCAAAGCAAGCACAAGCACAGTTCTACTTGGGGTCGCCCTTCCCCCACATTCAAGGACACCCTTCCTCCACATTCAAGGACAGATCCTTATCTATTCAAGGTTGCCCTTCCTCCACACTTTGGGTGGATTACACCTGGGGTTAAAGTGTGTGAACTTGTGTGTGTCCTGCTGGGTAAATTCCTCCCTTGATAATTAAAGGTGCCACTAGAGGCTCTGCTCTACATGACGTAATGCTTCTCTACGGAGGCTTGTAAGTACAATGTAACTCAATGCAGGTTTGTCGCTATGAAACCTAAACAGCACGATTAACTAAACCACAGTAACACATTTGTAAGAGCTTATTTACATAATTAAATCATTCAAATTCATGACAGCGATGGCAGGATCAGGGCACACTTTGCGAGGCTTACTAGAAGCAAGTTGGTTGGATGCCAGAAAGCAGATCCTCCCCAACTAATCTCAGGGTTGAGCACTGAGTTTTTCACAGGGTAGATCAGGGATTCTCAACCTGCAGTCCATGGACTGGATGTGGCCCACGACACCCTTTCATGTGGCCCCCCACTGCCTCCACCACACCAGGAAGTGCCATGTGGTGGAAGAAGGGCAAAATGGCCATCTGGCTCATGAAGCTGTCTGAGAGATCATGACCCAGCCACCGGCCTAAAAAGGTTGAGAACTCCTAGTGTAGGCTGTCCTTCAGATGCCTTACTCCTGAACTAATTAAGGCTTTGGAAGGACAAAACAGCACTTTCCTGAGAACTCGGAAGCAAAGTGGGAGCCAGTGCAGAACAGTGTTGGTGTTTTATGATCAAGATCCTCAACCCCTCTAAATATCTAAGTATAGCTGCATTCTGTTTAAGTTGGAAGTTTGTAGCATGCAAAGAAGGAGAGACCCTGAGCTCTAGTATTAAAGGGAAAGAAGCTTTTCTCCTTAGCCAAGAGGCCTTGTCCTCCCCACCTTCTCATGAACCTGTGTAGGAGTTAAGGAACTAACATTCCATTCCATATATTATCCTTAAAAGTCATATATTAAGAGAGAGACAGAGTGCATAGGGTTACTGTGTTAAATTTGCAGCTTTAAAAAAGCGAGTCTCTCTCTCACTCAACAAAGGTTTGAAATCCTATCATGGATGAAACTGAATGTGATGATCTCATTTCAAACCCTGTGTGGATATTAATCCCTCTCACAAAATGAATTGTGCGGCTTGGCAGGATTGCAAGTCCCTCCTTGGGGGGTGCCTAGCAATAGCAGGTGTGGGGGCACAATGGGTTAGAGAGAAGGGCTGCAGGTGTATTGGCAGAAAAGCACCTCCCCAGACTGTGCTTGTTTAAAGCCAATGCAATTAATAATCCCTTATACTTGTCATCAGATTAGCTCCTACAAATCCAAAGGTGAGGAGGAGTTTCCAAATATGTAAGAATATTTTAAGTGACCCACCTTAATTTTCTTTACTATACAGTATTTACTTTAGAGCAGGAGTTCTCAACCTTTTAAAGCTGGGGGCTAGGTCATGCTCCCTCAGGGGCCAGATGGCCATTTTTCCCTTCCACCACATGGCGCTTCTTGGTGTGGTGTAGGTGGGGGTCCCCACATGAAATGGTGCCATGGGCCTCATCTGGCCCATGGATTGCAGTTTTGAAAATCCCTGCTTTAGAGTGAAGAATTTGAGCAGGGACATCTAGACGTTCATTCCTATTTCAGTGCCAAAGTATTTTGCCAAAATACAAAATGTCCTCTTGGGTCCATACTGTGCCACATTGACCAAGTATCTGGCAGCCAAAAAGCCGTAATGATTAATTGTTATGATTTATTAATAGTCACAAATATGAATGGTCATTTCGTTATTAAGATTTATTGGACTGCCTTTCTTGCAAAATATATCACATACGTTGTAAAAAAAGACATAAGACAATATAGCTTATTCTAAAATGTTCCAATGTTTCTACTTTTTTAAAAAAAGACATTTAAACATTAAAAACAAGGAACTGCAAGCAACAAAAGCAAGAATCAGAGAAACTTTGGAAGGTGCTCACCTCCTGAGAGAATCATGTTTCTTAACAGACGTCCCCAGTCAAAGGACTGGACACACAGATGATTTCTTTGGGCAAAGGGAAAAATGTATGGGAAAAACCACTCCATAAGATACCCAGGACCCAGGCCATTTGAGGTTTTAAAGATAGCCATAAGATAGGCAACATAGTGTAGTGAATGGAGTGATGATGGGTGAGGACTCTGGACGTTTAGGTTTGGATTCCTACTTGACCATAGAGACTCAGGAAGTGGGCGAGGGGACACTGTACCTGGAGAAAAACACCCCTTAAATATCTCACTTATTTTGAAAGCCCTGTTAGGGCTGCTATGAGTGGTTTCTAACTTAAGAGCACATAACACAAAGTCCATACATCAATATATCTTTGTGTTTCCTGACAAGACCCAAGCTCAGTTTTCTTCCTATCACCTTTCTGGTTACTTGATACCTCACACTAGGCTACAACTGCAGCTCCAATAATTTCTATAGGAAACTCTTGTTTCCAGGCAAACAAAGAAGATTAGCCATGTGATCCATATTCAAATTACAAAAAATAATAATAATGCAAAAAGTGCAGGAGGTGGGTGATACCTTTATTGGATCACTGTAAATTAAAACATTGCAAGCTTTTGAGATCTAAAATCTCTTCTTCAGGCATGACAATGATGTCTTCTTGCCAGGTACAAATCTTAGAAATGCATGTAGAACTACAGTGAAAGGCTCCCCCCACCCCCCAGTGATCCAATAAAGGTATCGCCTTCCTCCTGCATCTTGTTTCCAGGAGATTCTTCTCTTTGCTTTTGGTCTCAGCAGCAGTGTTAGGATTCCTCTTCTCTGTCCTTCTTAGTTCAACAGTGAGACAAAGCTGAGACCCCACCCTACCATACCCCACGCTACCCTAAGCTAGTTCTGTTTAGATGTTCATCCCTGAGTCATCTGTAGCATACCTGTCAAGTTTTGGATTTGAAAATAAGGGTAATCCAGCGGTGCTGGGCAGTCGCTGCACCAGTGCGTATACGCAGTACGGGTTTTGCCTTTTCCTTCTGCGCAAGGCACCATGGAGGCTGTAGTTCCTGGCCTATTTTTTAAAAAAACTATAGAATATGGGAGATTTACAGGAAAATACTAATACGGGATGATGGCGGGAAAGAGAGGTAAATAATGGGAGTTTCCGGCCAATACAGGAGACTTGACAGCTATGATCTGTAGCCACCTGCTGCTGAAAGGAACTGCACCACATGTGTCAGATTGGATATAATAACTATCCAGGCACCTAAAGCAGCCTTACTGTGTAAAGAATACCTTATTCTCCAATGTTTGCACCTTGAATTGCAGCCTTACTGAGACTGCCTAAGCATGTTTACTCTGAAGGAAGTCCTATCAATTTCAATTGGATTTACTGGTCAGCAAGGATGTGTTTACGACTGTAATCTTAATCAGCTAAAAACCATTCTTTGCACAGAATTTGTCTGGAGTGTCTAAACGTTGTTTTTCTAAATCATTGACCTCAGACAAAACAGTGGATAATTTATATATTTTCCCCTACATTGACTGTTTGTTATCAGAGGAAATGTCCTCGGAGTGAGGGCTTTTTGTTTCTTTTGAGAGTCTTATCTGTGTAACAAATTCCATTCAGTGGAACCTAACGCCAAAAATGGCAACATCTGCATTCTTAGGGAATGACTTCTGGAGGCTGTTGGGTATGAATTAGAACAGGGGTGCCCAAACATTTTGGGCCATGGGCTGGTCACGAGGTTCAGGGGACTGGCCACTATAGCCCGTGGGCTGGATCTGGCCCCTGGCACCAATTCATCCTGCCCACAAAGCCCTCATTGCTTCTGGGAGCAGAAGTAAAATGCGCCCGTTTTACTTCCACTCCTGGGAGCGATGAGGGCTTCGCAGGTGCCAGGGGCTGGATCCGGCCCCTGGGCCATAGTTTGGCCACCCGTGAATTAGAAGTTACCTGTTATGTATGTATGATTGCATGTTCATTGTACGTAAAGGCAAGAATGTAACCACTCCAAATACAAGGTATCTCAGCTGTAAAGGAACGCGAGCAGGCAGCCCATAGAGGGCAGCTGCGAGCGTTCAGTCTCACATGGTTCACATTGCTCAATCACGGACAGTCGTGGGAAAACCTTCCCCGCATTCAGCAGCAGGAGAAAGATCTGCATTCAGCAGCAGAAGAAAGATCTGCATTCAGCAGCAGGAAGAGAGGCGTGCCTGGGCGAGGCCACGCCGGTAGCAGCCAATGAGCTACCGTGCTACAAGATTCAAATGTATAGGGCTACTGTATATATTGAGATGTATCACCGCTATTACCTCATGCTCCACCGGACCATCATGCAATAAACCTGTGTTAAGCCAACCCTTCGGCTGTTCTGTTGTCTTTGGTCCCATACACTAAATTGGCGACGAAGGTGGGATTATGGCTGCCCACGGGACCAAGACATGCGCCGGCTACGAGATCAGGAAGCCGGGGGACTTGGAGCTGTTTGAGATAGACTTCAATGGAGCGCTAGTGGAGCTCGAAGTCTCAGATGAGGCCAAGAAGAGGGCCATCTTCGTCCGCATGCTCGGACACGAGACCAAGCGGACTTTGGTGGACCTGATCGCGCCGAGGAGGGTGAGCGACTTCAAGGCCACAGAGTCCTGGCGGCGCTGCGCACCCACCTCCGGCCCGCGATAGCGATGTTCCCCGCTCGGAGCGCGTTCTGGAGGTGAGTCCAGGCGCCCGGGGAATCGGTCGCTGAGTTCGCCGCGGCCCTGCGGCTGGCCGCCGGCCCATGCAAGTGGGAGACCCCAGAAGTCACCCTCCGGGACTGCCTGCTCTGCGGTCTGAGGGATACCGAGACTCAGCGCGCGCTGATGAAAAAGGAGCCGCCTCCCACGTGGCAACAAGTCCTCGGCACGGCACAGGCCGCGGAGGCCACGACTGCCGGGGTGCAAGAGCTTCAGGACTGGCGCCCGAAACCCGCCAAGGCAGAGAGCTCGGTGCGCGCGGCCCGGCGAGTTTCGAACTCGTCCACGGAGAGCGGCGACGACGAGGACGTCCGGAGGGTCCACAGAGAGGGCCGGCGCTGCGACGGCTGCGGTGCCGCCCACGCCCGCGCCAAATGCCCATTCCGCAAGGCCGAGTGCCACAACTGCGGCCGGCGCGGGCACATTGCCAAGGTCTGCCGGAAACGGCGCGAGGCCAAGAGGAGTTCCCCAGACCGCTCGGCGAGGCAGGACCGCACCACGAGGCCAAAGGACGGCACCCGGACCACGAGGACGCGGGACGGAGTAGGGCGCATCTCCGACGACAGCGAGGACGACGCTCCGGTTTGCAGCGTTTCCACGGAGCACCCCCGTTACTTCGTTGAGGTAGTAATACAAGGGGCCCCTGTTAGGATGGAGGTGGACTCGGGTTCCTCATACTCTATCATTTCCCAGGGAGAGTTCATGAAAATCGCCCCCCGCGTGCGGCCCAAGCTCAAAGCGTTGAGGGCCACACTGAAGGACGTGCAAGGGAACCGCATCCCAGTGTTGGGGGTTGGGAAGTTCCAGGTCCAGTTTAAAAAGCACACCGCAACGCTTCCCCTAGTCGTCCTCAAGGGAGGTAAATGCAGCCTCCTCGGGACTCAATGGTTCCAGCCCCTGGGGTTGTTCATTGGGGGGGGTGCACGCCGTGGGAGCACACGCCGCCGGGACCGATCCACGCACCCCGAGGTTTTCAAAAAGGGGCTCGGAAAATTCAAGGGCCCCCCAGTGACTTTCGACCTGGACCCTGGAGTACGTCCAATCAGACTTAAACCGCGCAGAGTGCCCTTCGCACTAAAGGACAAAATAGAGGCGGAGTTGGACAAATTGGTGGGCCAGGGGATTCTTGTCCCTGTTGATTCTGCGGAGTGGGAAACTCCAATTGTAACAGCGCTCAAGGCCAACGGGGAGGTCCGCATATGCGCTGATTACAAGTGCACCATCAATAAGGCGATCCGCCCTAATGCGTATCCGGTGCCGGTAGTCAGCCACTTGTTGGCCAGGTTACACGGGGGGAGGTGTTTCGCTAAACTCGACCTGGCCCAAGCCTACCAGCAACTCCCGGTGACCCCCGCCGCAGCTGCTGCACAGACCATAGTCACCCACAAAGGGGCGTTCCAGGTATCGCGCCTCCAATTCGGCGTGAATTCGGCGCCCGGGATCTTCCAGTCACTCGTGGAACGCCTCCTGAAGGGGTTAGAGGGGGTGTTACCCTACTTTGATGACGTATTGATTACAGGGGGGAGCCGGGCCGAATTAGCAATAAGGTTGGGAAAGGTCCTGGCAATATTCGAAAAAGCGGGGTTGCGGTTGCGGAAAGACAAATGCGTTTTCTTCGCAACTGAGGTTGAGTTCCTAGGGTTCCGTGTTACTCCCGAGGGAATAAGGCCATCCCAATCCAAGGTGGCCGCCATCAAGAAGGCCCCTCGCCCCACCTCCAAGCCCGAGTTGCAGTCGTTCCTTGGACTGCTCAACTTTTACCACTCCTTCCTTCCGCGGAAGGCAGCAGTGGCGGAACCGCTACACAAATTGTTAAAAAAGGACAGGGCATGGAAGTGGGGCGACGACCAGGAGATGGCTTTCAATGACCTGAAGCGACTCCTGGCATCAGATGCGGTACTGACCCATTTCAATCCCAAACGCCCAGTGGTCCTGATATGCGATGCATCCCCGGTGGGGGTGGGGGCGGTGTTATGCCACGTACTGGAGAACGGGAGGGAGGCCCCGATAGCGTTCTACTCTAGGTCCTTGTCCCAAGCGGAGAGAAACTATGCCCAGACAGACAGGGAAGCACTAGCGATAATTGCGGGGACCAAGAAATTTCATGATTTTGTGTACGGCCGCCCCTTCACCATAGTGACTGACCATAAGCCCTTGCTAGGCATTTTCACCGCAGATAAGCCCACACCCCAAATCCTGTCCCCGAGGATGCTCAGGTGGGCCATTTTTCTCAACGCGTATCAGCACGCGTTGGTATACCGGCCCGGGAAGGAGATTAGCCATGCGGATGCCCTGTCGAGGTCCCCCATTCCCCGGGATTGCTGCCACATGGGCGAGGAAGAGAGGGACCACCAGGTCTTAATGATAGAGGTCCTAGACTCCCCTCCAGTAGTACCGGCCGACATCGCCAAAGCGACCGGCAAGGACAAAACGCTGGCTACAGTTTGCTCCTGGGTACAGAAAGGGTGGCCCGCGTCTTCCCCTGCAGCGGAATTCGACACATTTTTCAAAAAGAAACTAGAATTGTCCCTAGAGAGGGGTTGCCTTTGGGGGGACAGCGGGTAGTGATCCCCACGTCTCTCCGGCCGAGGGTGCTTAAACTGCTGCACATCAGCCACCCGGGGATCGTCCGCTCTAAGGCACTAGCCCGCAGTTACTTTTGGTGGCCCCAGCTAGACGCCGACATCGAACACATGGTCGGCACTTGCGAAGCGTGCCAAAGCTCCAGGCCAGAAGAGGCTCGCTTGCCACATAGGGAGTGGGACGCAGCAAGGGGGCCCTGGTCCCGGGTACATGTAGACTTTGCTGGCCCATTCAGGGGAACACTTTTCCTCCTTGTGGTGGACGCGTTCTCCAAGTGGTTGGAGGTCATTCCAGTCTCGAGCACCTCCTCGGCCACAACAATTAAACAGTTACGGAGGGTCTTTTCCACGTTCAGTTTACCCGACACCCTCGTCAGCGATAACGCTAGCTGTTTCACGTCCGCCGAGTTCGGGGCATTCATGGATCGCAACGCCATTCGGCACGTCACCTCCGCCCCCTTTCACCCGGCCACCAACGGCCAAGTAGAGCGCCTCGTGCGCACCACAAAAGACGTGCTGCGGCGCATGGGCCCCGGAGACCTCGACCTGAAATTGTGCCAATTCCTGCTAAGGTACAGGGTCACCCCATTGGCGTCAGGGTACTCCCCCACGGAGCTGTTAATGCGCAGGAAGCTGGCCACGGTAATCTCCAAGATAGACCCCACGAGAGTAGAGGACACGGGGCGGAACATAGGGGTGGAACCCGCAAAGAGTTTCAGCGTAGGCGCCCCGGTGCATTGCAGGAACTACGCCAACGCGGGGCTAGCCTGGGTGCCGGGCACCGTAATAGAACAAACCGGCCCCGTCTCATACCGCGTGGAGACCAGTACAGGCCTCCTGTGGAGGCGACACGTGGACCAACTCAGGCGCAGGGTCCCCGGAGAGCAGGACGAAGACGAAAATAGCCACGAATCAGCGTTAGGGTACTCCCCCACCCGTTTAGCCCAAGGGGGAGGGAAAGGGGGACATGGGTCCCCACCAAGGGGGGAGGAGAGGGAATCGATCCTCAGAGATCTTTTGCGGGAGTTCGCGGCAGAAAGGAAGAGCCCCGACCTCACACATACCCCTCGGAAGTTTCCCCGAAACACAGATGCCCCTAGAAGTTTAGACGTTGATTTACAGTACCAGGGGGAGTTAGCGGAGTGGTCCCCCACCCGTCCTGGCGAAAAGAGGGGTTTCAGTTCAGCCCCTGGTACTTCCAGTCCCAGTAGCCCCTGTGAGTTAGAATGCAACATAGCGCCAATTTCCCGGAGACCGACACCCCCAAGACAGGAGGCAACAGCGAGTCCGCCCACCACAGTCTCAAGGTCCCCCGAGCGGGGAACAGAAGGTAGCAGAACCACAAGGGCGACCTCATCGGTTCCGCGGTTCACAATAGGAGGGTCCCCCGGGTCCGAGAGCAACAGGCAGGGGTTCACCTCCCAACTGTTCATTCCATTCCCATCCCCGGGCGCAAGGCAGGCACGGACCCCCCACAGAGCCACTAACGAATCCCCGTTTCCCGTTGCAGGACAAGTACCCGCGGAGTCAGAGATCACAGGCTCTCCAGCACTAGGTCAGGCGCAAGCACGCCCCAAGCGCACGTGCGGCAAGCCACAATGGTTGCGGGACTTCGTCCCATCCTAGGGGGGAGGGATGTTATGTATGTATGATTGCATGTTCATTGTACTGTAAAGGCAAGAATGTAACCACTCCAAATACAAGGTATCTCAGCTGTAAAGGAACGCGAGCAGGCAGCCCATAGAGGGCAGCTGCGAGCGTTCAGTCTCACATGGTTCACATTGCTCAATCACGGACAGCCGCGGGAAAACCTTCCCCGCATTCAGCAGCAGGAGAAAGATCTGCATTCAGCAGCAGAAGAAAGATCTGCATTCAGCAGCAGGAAGAGAGGCGTGCCTGGGCGAGGCCACGCCGGTAGCAGCCAATGAGCTACCGTGCTACAAGATTCAAATGTATAGGGCTACTGTATATATTGAGATGTATCACCGCTATTACCTCATGCTCCACCGGACCATCATGCAATAAACCTGTGTTAAGCCAACCCTTCGGCTGTTCTGTTGTCTTTGGTCCCATACACTAAATTACCATAAGCAGAATCATTCAAATAATAGCAAACTCATTTCACATTCTCTGAAGAGTTCAGGTTGCCATGCATGGTAGCCCTCTGGTTTTATTCTCCCAAGAACTCAGTGAAGTATGGCAGGCTGAGAGAATGCTTCCTGTCCAAATTCCTCTTCCACTTTAAAATCATAGGGGCATTTGTAGTGGTGGGCTCAAAAATTTTTTTACTACCATACTGTGGCTGTGGTCTACTTTGTGGGCCTGACCTACTCTGTGGGCATGGCCATGTGCCTGGGTGGGTGATCTAGTCATGCCTTTGTTACAGGGCCATGAGGATGTGAATTTGTGCAATGCTAATTGATAGGTTTCAGTTTGTGCAGCCTGAAGATGTGGCCAGGATCCTTGGAAATTGAGAGCTACTGTGTGTGTGTGTTGAACACTTACCTTTCCAGGCTCATAACGGCAGGTGGAGAAGGGTGTTGTCTGAGCTGGCAAAAGCAGTGATGAATGCCCTTTCCCAGGCTGCAGTTCAATTTAAAAGAGGCAGTGGTAAGATCTTTATTTAACTTTAATTTAATTTTTAAATTTTTATGCTGCCTAATCAGATGAACCCGACTCACGGTGGCGTACAACAGTTAAAAACATATAAGAACATATTTTAAAATCCCAAATCGCCCACCCACCTACCCACCCACCCTACTACCACCCACCCCAATTAAAATAATAAACGGAATAAAAGGGAATCGGGGGATACAACAACACAGAGGGAGGGATATTAACTGAGCACTAACTGGGGATGAGCCAATAGGCTGGAGCCATATTCCCATTAAGGCCCCACACCTGCCCTGCCAGCCAGGTTTTCAGACTTTTCCTAAAGGGCAGCAATTCTGTCTGTAGCCTCAATTCTGTTGGAAGGAGGTTCCAGAGGGCTGGTGCGGACACGGAGAAGGCCCTTCTCCTTGTGTCAGAGAGGCGGGCCCCTTGTGCTGAAGGCACAACTAGGGAGCCCCTCCGGTCCACTCTGGTTGGATGGGCAGACACTCTCTGGACAGTGCGGTCTCTCAGTTATCCTCGCCCACTGCCATATAGGGCTTTAAAGGTCAAAACCAGCACCTTGAATTGCACCCGGAGGCAAACTGGTAGCCAGTGCAGCTCCCGGAGTAGTGGGGAGGTGCGAGCATAACGTCCACACCCCATCACCTTAAAAAACCCTCCCTGAACGATATTGTACTGGATATTTATCAGTTAATCTCTACTATTCCATTCCTGGTCATATAGTACTTTCTTGGCTCTAGGAGTTCCTGGATGAATTAAAGCTAGATCCATCTCATGTTGCCTTCAACTCTGCTTAAGCAAAAGCAATTACACTTACATCCCACCCCACAGCACTTAGTGCACCTCTGGGCAGTTCACAAGTTAATTAGCCCCCAACATGCTGGGTACTCATTTTACTGATCTCAAAAGGATAGAAGGCTGAGTCAACATTGACCCCAGGGATTTTGGTTGCAGAACAGCAGTTTAACCACTGTACCACCAGGGCTCTCAGTTAAGCCATTGAGATGGCTTAGGTCTGCTTGATGGATTATCTACTTTGGGAACTGGAGTGAGGAAATGTGCCCCTGTTGTTCTTCTATACATTTTAGCAGCTGTTGATATATTTATTTTTATTTATTTCTGTGCATTTATATCCCACCCTCCTGGAGGGTACACCACTCAGGGAGGCTAGCAACATATTAAAAATTACAATAAAAACAATAAAGCAACAATAATTAAAACAGGTCTAACAACCCCAATTAAAACCAACATTAAAAACACAAATATATCATTATTAACAAACAACCCACCCCCACCCTACCCCCATTAAAACAGAATAACCAAGCCAGGAACAGCCCACCACATAGGCTAAATCAGCCACTGGGCTTGATTGGTAGAGTCAAGCGTGCCCAAACCTGCTGGAAGAGCCATGTCTTCAGCATCTTCCTAAAGGGGAGTAGTTCCACGTGGAGCCACAACTCAAGTGGTAAGAGGTTCCACAGGGCTGGGGAAGACACGGAAAAGGCTCTTTTCCTGGTCCCAGTAAGATGTACCTCTTTCACTGATGGGACCACCAGTGAGCCCCTCCTGTCTGCCCTAGTAGGACGGGCTAAATTCCTTGTGGCAATGCGGTCTCTTAAGTAGCCTGGTCCAATGCCATAAAGGGCTTTAAAGGTCAAAACAAGCACCTTGAATTGCACCTGGAGGAACACCGGCAACCAGTGCAGCTCCCGGAGAAGTGGTGAGGCCTGAGTATGACACCCGTACCCCATCACAACCCGAGCAGCCGCATTCTGGACCAGCTGAAGCCTCTGAATGGTCACCAAAGGCAGCCCCATGTAGAGTGCATTACAATAATCCAATCTGGAGGTGACCAGAGCGTGAGTGACCATGAGCAAGGAGTCCCGGTCCAGAAGCGGGCGCAATTGGTAAATAACACGAAGATGTGCAAAGGCCTAGCTGTGCAAAATATCATAATCAATATAATTGATTATGGTATTCTTCTGTGTTGACTTTCTGTTATGCAAGTCATGCAACAATGTTTTACAGTGCCTTCAGTCTTTCCTAGATGGATAGGTTTAGAAGTAGGTGCTGGTTCTTTTTCATGGTCTCTGTGAATCACACATATGGATTGTTTGTGTATCTGTGTGAAACTGTTGGAACATTCCAAGCTGAAAAGCTGATATGTTAGAATTGCCTCTTACTACTTTAATATGGCTGCCTCATGATTTCCCCTCAGTTCCCCTCAGTTGCTGCCAAGGAAACAGTTAGAAATCTTGCTAGAGTGATCTACTGCATTTTTGCCTTATCTGTTGGCTGTTTGCCTTCTTCAGCCAGTGATGACCATCCCTTTTCTAAACCAAACAGAAGAAAAAGAAAGTAGGGTAGAGGCCTCAGACCTATTTTAGGTCTAAGAGGCATGAATTCTTACATAAAAACAAGAAAGTCCAGGATGGTGATGCTAGAAGCAATGCGAAAGAGAGGGGACTGATTTTCTGCAATGGACCTGAAAGACACTTATTTCCAATTCAACATAACCATCACTGATTCTATGCTTTGTTCTGGACACCAATATATTTCAGTTCAAAGTACAGTGGTACCTCATACAACAATTTTAATCCATTCCATGGGGCTCATTGTTGTACGAAACAATTGCTATATGATACATTCATCATGTAAGGAGTAAGACAAGGCTGCATTTTATTACCCTGCTTATTCAATCTATACACAGAGCACATAATACGCAATGCAGAGATGGAGGAATCACAATATGGGATCAAAATTGCTGGGAGAAACCTCAACAATCTGAGATATGCAGATGATACCATCCTAATGGCAGAAAGTGAGGAAGACCTAAAGAACCTCTTGATTGGATTGAAGGAGGAGAGTGCAAAAGCTGGCATGAGACTTAATATCAAGAAAACAAAGATAATGGCAACAGGTCCAATCAGTCCCTGGAAAATAGATGGGGAAGAAGAGCCAGTTGTCATGGTACACGTTGGTACCAATGATGTTGGGAAGGCCAAGCGGTCTGTCCTGGAAGCCAAATTCAGGTTGTTAGGAAGAAGATTGAAGTCCCGGACTTCCAAGGTAGCATTTTCAGAAGTGCTGCCTATCCCTCGCGCAGGACCTACCAGGCAGGCAGAGCTCAGAAGCCTCAATGCGTGGATGAGGCAGTGGTGTCGAGAGGAGGGTTTCAGATTTGTCAGGAACTGGAGAACATTTTTGGACAAGCCAAATCTGTTCCGGAGGGATGGGTTGCATTTGAACCATGATGGGACCAGATTGCTGGCACTCAACATCAAAAAGGCTGCAGAGCAGCTTTTAAACTGATAACGGGGGGAAAGCCAACAGGAGCTGGGCAGCATCCGGTTCGGGAAAGTGTGTACTTGAGTAGTGAGGAGGATGCAAAAATTACTGAGCAGAGCAAGGAGCTAGTCACCAGCACTCTAGCAGAAGGATGCAAGAGGCAGTCTAACAATACAACTCAAAAGACTGTATCAGAAAAGCATATATAAATGCTTGTATGCAAATGCCAGAAGCCTCCAGAACAAAATAGGGGAGCTGGAATACTTAGCAATAGATAAGAATATTGATATTATTGGTATCACTGAAACCTGGTGGACGGATGATAACCAATGGGATACAGTTATCCCAGGCTACAAACTGTACAGGAAGGATAGGAAGGGGCAAACGGGAGGTGGTGTAGCCTTGTATGTCAAAGAAGTGATAAAATCGTATGAATTGGAATATCTAGGTGATTTGGAGTCACCATTAGAAGCTCTGTGGGTAAGAGTACCAGGCCACAAGAATGGTCTAACAGTAGGCATATACTATCGGCCTCCGACCCAAACTCTTGAGGGAGACTGGCAGTTGGAGAATGTTGTAAAGGAGGCATCCAAGAAGGGAAGCCTGGTTATAATGGGGGAATTCAATTACCCTCACATAGACTGGGTGAACTGTTGTTCAGCAAATGATAAAGAGATAAAGTTCCTAGATATGCTAAATGATTGTTCCCTGGGACAGATGGTTGAAGACCCAACTAGAGGTACAAGAATCCTTGACTTGATCCTGATTAATACTCAGGATCTGGTGCAAGATGTTAATGTGACTGATCCAATAGGGAACAGTGACCACAACTCAATTATGTTTAACTTGATCATAGACCGCAAGTCACTGATAAAATCTAACACAGAGACCTTAAATTTTCAAAAAGGAAATTTCCCAAAGATGAGGAAACTAGTAAAAAAGAAGCTGGAAGGGAAAATTGAGAGAGTCCAAACACTCCAAGAGGCATGGAGGCTGTTTACAAAAACAATAACAGAGGCCCAATTGGAATGCATACCCAAAAGGAAAAAGGGCACTGCCAGGTCCAAGAGGACTCCAATGTGGCTTACAGGAACTGTTCGGGAAGTGATCAAGAGCAAGAAAAGCTCATTTAGAAGATGGAAGGCTTGTCCGAATGAGGACAGCAGGCAGAAACATAAATTCTGGCAGAACAAATGCAAGGCAACAATCAGGAAAGCAAAGCAAGACTTTGAGGAGTGTATAGCTAAAAATACTCAGAGAAATAACAAAGACTTCTTTAAGTACATTAGAGGTAAGAACCCAACTAGGAAGGCCATTGGACCATTAGATGACTTTAGTGTAAGGGACCAAAGACAACGAAACAGCCGAAGGGTTGGCTTAACACAGGTTTATTGCATGATGATCCGGAGGAACATGTGGTAATGGCAGATGGGTAGCTCAATATATACAGCTGGCTATACATTTGAATGTGGCTCGTCGACAGACTATTGGTTGCTGCCTGCGTGACGTCGTAGGAGGTCACGCCCTTCTTGACCAGGTGAAGAGGTGGCGGGGAATCTTCCCGCGCTGCTGATCCAGGTGAATCTGAGCCATAAGAGCTGGACGCTCGCTATTGCCATCTAGTGGTCACTAGCTCGCGTCCCCTTATCAGGTTTACATTGATACAGCTGAAGGTTATAATGTTGCACACAGAAAGGTTACATTGTTAACACATGGCTAAGGTACATTGTTAAAGGCACAGCTTTACAGAACACAACATCCCTCCCCCCTAGGATGAGACGAAGTCTCTCAGCCAAGATGGCTTGTTGCATGTGCGTTTGGGCCGTGAAGAGGGCTGACCCCCCCCGGGGGCCCTACTGCTTCTTTGTTCCCTGGTCCCTTGTCCTGAAATGGGAGAGGGAGGCTCGTTAGTGGCTTGCCGCGGTCTGGCGGCCTTAGGGGAAGGGAAGAACTCCATTGTGGGCAGACCGGGGGCAATCGGGGCTAACGAAAACCCCTCTTCTCGCTTGGACGGGTGGGGGACCACTCCGAAACCCCCCCCCCCCGGTTCTGAAAATCAAATTCTAACTCAGTTGGGGTACCCGCATTTGTGGGGACATTCCGCGAGATATGTATGGGGTCGGGTTCCTCCTCCTCCTCCTCAGAAAGATCCCCTAGGATATCTACGAGAACATCCTCCTCCCCCCTTGGTGGGGACCCGCGGCCCCCTTTCCCTCCCCCTTGGGCTGAACGGGTGGGGGAGAACCCTAACGCTGATTTTTCCTCTGTTCGGTCTGTGCCCTGCTCATCGGAGACCCTGCGTCGGAGCTGGTCCGCGTGCCGCCTCCACAGGAGCCCTGTGCTGGTTTCCACGCGGTACGACACGGGGCCGGTTCGCTCCTCAACTACGCCCGGTACCCAGGCTGGGCCCGTGCTGGCGTAATTCCTGCAATGCACGGGGGCGCCTACACTGAAACTCTTTGTGGCCTCTAGCCCAATGTTCCTTCCTTTGTCCTCTACCCTCGTGGGGTCTAGCCTAGTAAGAATGGTGGTCAGTTTCCTACGCATTAAGAGCTCTGCGGGGGAGTATCCTGACGCCAACGGGGTCACCCTGTACCCTAGCAGAAACTGACACACTTGTAGGTTCAGATCCCCGGGGCCCATGCGCCGCAACGCGTCCTTCGTGGTGCGGACGAGGCGCTCTACTTGGCCGTTGGTGGCTGGGTGAAACGGGGCGGAGGTGATATGCCGAACGGCGTTAATCTCCATGAATGCCCTAAACTCGGAGGACGTGAAACAACTAGCGTTGTCGCTAATTAATGTGTCGGGAATGCCGAACGTGGAAAAGAGCCTCCGCAAATGCCTAATGGTCTGGGCCGAGGAGGTGCTCGTGACTGGGATAACCTCCAACCACTTGGAGAAGGCGTCCACTACAAGAAGGAACAGGGTGCCTCTGAACGGGCCCGCGAAATCAACGTGCACCCGGGACCACGGCCCCTTAGCCGTGTCCCATTCCCTGTGGGGAAGGCGGGCCTCCTCTGGTCTGGAGCATTGGCAACTTTCACAAGTGCCGACCATGTGCTCGATGTCGGCATCCAGCTGGGGCCACCAGAAGTAACTCCGGGCCAGCGCCTTGGATCGCACGATGCCGGGGTGGCTGACGTGCAGCAGTTTGAGCACCCGCGGCCGAAGGGAAATGGGAATCACCACCCACTGCCCCCACAAGAGGCACCCCCTCTCTAGGGACAGCTCTAGCTTTTTCCTGAAAAATGGGGCGAACTCCTCCGCTGGGGAGGACGCCGGCCACCCTTTCTGCACCCAGGAGCTAACTGCCGCTAACGTCTTGTCCTTCTCTGTCACTTTGGCAATGTCGGCGGGCATTACGGGGGGCGAATCCAGCACCTCTATCATAAGGACCTGATGGTCCCGCACCAACTTGCTCACCTGGCTGGGCGTCAGGGGGAGGGGAGACCTTGATAGAGCGTCCGCATGGCTGATCTCTTTCCCAGGCCGGTAGACCAACGCGTGCTGGTACGCGTTGAGAAAAATGGTCCACCTGAGCATCCTCGGGGACAGGATCTGTGGGGTGGGCTTATCTGCGGTAAAAATGCCTAGCAGGGGCTTGTGGTCTGTTACAATGGTGAAGGGGCGGCCATACAGAAAATCGTGAAATTTTTTCGTCCCCGCAACTATTGCTAGTGCCTCCCTGTCTGTCTGTGTGTAGTTTCTCTCCGCTTGGGACAGGGACCTGGAGTAAAATGCTATCGGGGCCTCCCTTCCGTTTTCCAGCACGTGCTCTTAAGCAGAGCTGCTGCTGAGGAGAGCCAAACAAAGGAAGTGAGCACTGGTAAGTTTTGCAGTTGGAGTAGAGCTGCTTTAGAGGCATCCATTAATTTAAATTGATAATTGAAACTGCTGAGAGCCACCTCTGTTCAAACAGAGGAAGCAGTTTGAAGCTTCCAGAAGCAGGGGGGCAGGGCCACACCAGGCCCTTCCCTGAACTGTGACTCATAGGGGCGGAGCCACACTATCCTTTAAAAGCTCTGAGCTCTTTCAGGGTCAGCCATTTTGACTCTGCATGTGCTCTTAAGCAGAAAGTTCGGTTTCACTTACCAGTGATAACTTTCGTTCTTCGAGTATATAGTTTGTGAATACACACTCATGGGGTTATGTGCCTGCGCAGAACAGCCGATCGGAGGCTTGAAAAGCTATTGGTCAAAAGTTTTGGCGGTAAGACCGCCCACCGTACCGCCCACCCTGAGGCGCCCGCGCGCCATTTTACCTCAGTTCCATACTTAAGCCAAGCACAGGATAAACCAACTGATCTCATCCGTGCAGCTCAAGAGGGGAGGTAGGGTGGGTAGTGTGTATTCACAAACTATATACTCGAAGAACGAAAGTTATCACTGGTAAGTGAAACCGAACTTTCTCCTTCGTATAGTTTGTGAATCCACACTCATGGGAGATTAGCAAGCTCACACTTACTTGGTCGGTGGGCAGTCGGATGAGATGATCCCACGATGAGCTGAAGAACCCGTAGGTGGACCCGTCAGGGGCGTTGAGTCCGGAGCCCTCTGGTGAGGACGACACGGCCAAGCCTGGCGTCCGCAGTGGCTCTGGTGTCCACCCTGTAGTGCTGGACAAATGTGGAAGGTCTGGACCAGGTGGCAGCCTTACATATGTCCTCAAGCGGTGTGCCCTCCAGAAAGGCAGTGGATGTGGCAACCGCCCTGGTGGAATGCGCCCTGACATGCGGTGGAGGTGGCAGTGAAGCTGACTCGTAGGCCAGGTAGATGGTAGAGGTGATCCATTTGGAGAACCTTTGAGCAGAGATGGGTTCACCCTTGGACTTTCCCCCATAAGCCACAAAGAGGCGTTGTGACTTCCTGAACTCTCTAGTCCTGCTGGTGTAAAACAATAGAGCTCGTTTCACATCCAGCGTGTGCCAAGTCCTTTCTTGGGCGTTAGTGGGGTTCTGGAAGAAGGTTGGCAAGGAGATAGTTTGTGCCATGTGAAACTTGGAGACCACCTTGGGTAGAAAGGTGATGTCCGCTTGGAGGACGACGCGGTCGTTGAAGAACTGGAGAAAAGGTGCGTCTGCTCGCAGGGCAACCAGCTCACCAGCTCGTCGTGCAGACGTGATGGCCACCAGGAATGCTGTCTTCCATGTGAGGAGACGAACATCGGCGGTAGCCAAGGGCTCGAAGGGGGTCCTGGTGAGCGCGTTGAGAACGGTGGACAGTGACCATTGAGCCGTCGGTGTCCGGGCCGGCGGAAAAGCGTTCTTTAGTCCCTTGAGGAAGCGCTTTACCGTTTGGTCGCGGAAGGCCCCGGAAGCGGGCGAGCCAGCAGGAGAGTGCGCTACCACTGCTGCGAGATGCACTCGGATGGAGGTGATGCTGAGGCCAGACTCCGCCAGCTGGAGGAGGTAGGTTAAAATGTCCTGCAGTCCCACCTGGGTGGGGGGCGTTTGCCGGGCGGCCAGGAAAGCACAAAAACGCCTGTATTTGGAAGCGTAGGACTTCCTTGTGGAAGGGCGCCGCGCTAGTTCAAGGATCCTGGCCAGTCTGGGGTTATCCTCCACGCGGTGAGGTGGAGGCTGGGCAGGTCCGAATGGTGCAGCTGGCCCTGCTCCATTTGGAGGAGTGTCGGTGATTCCGGCAGTGTGCGATACTGTGACGACATGCGCAACAGTAGCGGAAACCAGGGTTGGCGCGGCCACGCCGGTGCCACCAGAATTGCATTGGCTCTGTGTTGGTGCATCCTGGTGAGTACCTTCTGGACCAGAGGAAACGGAGGAAAGGCATAGAGATAGTCCTGATCCCACCGTTTCATGAAGGCATCGCCCTCGGAGTTCGGTCCGATGCCTGCTCTGGAGCAGTACCTGCTGAGTTTCTTGTTGGACTCCGATGCAAAGAGGTCGATGCTCGGCGTCCCCCAGACCTGGCACAGGGACTGGAACACTCCGTCGTCCAGCTCCCATTCGTGGGTCGTCGAGGTGAGACGGCTCAGGTGGTCTGCCAAGACATTCAGTGTGCCCTGAATGTGCACTCCAATTGGGAAAATGTGCCTCTCCAGGCACCATTCCCACAACTGCACTGCAAGGTACAAGAGGGTGGTGGACCGTGTTCCTCCCTGCTTGTTGAGGTACGCCACCGCCGTGGTATTGTCCGAGGCCACTTGAACCGCCTTGCCGGTGAGCAGAGTCTCGAAGGAGCGCAGGGCCTTCCAAATGGCCAGCAGCTCCAAGTAATTTATGTGGTGCACCGTTTCGTGCGGTGCCCAGGTGTCGTTGACCGTGAGAGTCCCGCAAGCAGCGCCCCAGCCGAGGTTGCTCGCGTCGGTCAGTATCTGCAGTGAAGGTTGCGGGGGGTAGAAACTCTTCCCCGTGGCCACGTTGAGTGGTGTAGACCACCACAGCAGTTGGTCCCTCAGTTCTGGAGATGGGGTCAACCGTTTGCATTGGCTCTCCCGAAGTGCGTCGAACTCGTGAAGGAGCCACGATTGCAGGGACCTGAATTTCAATTTGGCATGGGGGATCACTGCCGTCGTTGAGGCCATCAGGCCTAGAAGTCTCTGAGCCTTCTTCGCCCGGATGCACGGTTTCGTGCGCAGTTCGCTCACCCCCTGCGCAATGTCCCGTAAGCGTTTCTGGGGGGCGTAGGCTCTCGTAATGAGCGAGTCGAGTACCGCTCCAATGTACTCGACGCGCTGGGAGGGAGTCAACTTCGACTTGGTGAAGTTGATCCTGAGGCCGAGACTCTCCATGAGGTGAACCGTGTATTGTGTGTCCCGAACGGCCGACGATTTGGTGGGGGAGACGATCAACCAATCGTCGATGTATGGGAAGACCCTGATGCCCCGTTGGCGGAGGAATGCAGCCACCGGAGCCATGCATTTGGTGAAGACCCGCGGTGCCGTGGCCAGACCGAACGGTAGGCATCGGTACTGGTACACGGAATGGTCGATACGGAAGCGGAGAAACCGTCTGTGTTCCTCGAGGATGGAAACGTGGAAGTAGGCATCCTTGAGGTCTATGACTGTGAACCAGTCCCCTTTGTTGATGAGGGGGAGGACGGTCTGTAGGGTCACCATCCGGAACTTCCTGGTGTGGATGCATTTGTTCAGGCGGCGTAGGTCCAGGATAGGGCGAAGGCCTCCGTCCTTCTTCTGGACCACGAAGTACCTCGAGTAGAAGCCGTTGTCCCAGTCGGACGGTGCTACC
Organism: Bradypodion pumilum; assembly: GCA_035047305.1. Lineage (NCBI taxonomy): Eukaryota > Metazoa > Chordata > Lepidosauria > Squamata > Chamaeleonidae > Bradypodion > Bradypodion pumilum. The sequence continues at coordinate 174,517,810 of JAWDJD010000002.1, read as the reverse complement.
CGCTCGATGGCTCCCTTGGAGAGAAGGGTTGCTATTTCTTCCTCCAAATGGGGGGACGAGGTGGTGAGACGATGTCTTCCTACTCGAGGCACCCGCACGAACTCGATGGCGTAGCCAGAGGACAAGATCTTTAAGACCCACTGGTCGTCCGTGATGCCCGACCATGCCTGGAGGAAGTTCCGGAGGGGGAGGTACGGGATGTGGAGCGAGAGAGACTCGGCCGTCGCAGCTTCAAACGCGGGGCTTGGGCCTCGCGGTCGAACGCTTGTCCTGTCCGTAGGGCCGGTAGCGGGGTTTGTGTTGTCGCCGCTGTTTATAGGAGCTGGATCTAGGCTGCTCCGCCGGTCCCTGCTGCTGTGGGTTGCCCTGGAACCGCCGTGTGAAGGGCTGGGACCTCGGCCTGGTGGAAGTTGCCGGCGTGGTGAGCCCCAGGAACTTCGCCGTGGAACTGGTCTGGCGCATCTCATTCAGGACCTTATCGGTGTCCTGACCGAAGAGGCCCTGCCCGTCGAAGGGAAACTCCTCGATGAGCTTTTTCATAGCGTCATCGAGGGAGGTGTCCCTGAGCCAAGCATGGCGACGGAGGTAGATTGCGGAGGCCATGTCTTTTGCCGCATAATCGTTGATATGCCGGGCAGTGCGCATCAACTGCTCGGCGACGAAGTCCCCCTCGGCGGCCAGCGCGTCAATCCTCTTCTGGGCATCTGCGGGCAGTTTAGCCGTCTCAACCTTCACCTGCTCCCAGAGGTGAGATTGGTACAGGCCCATGGCGGCCGAATAGTTTGCGGCCCGAAAGAATAGGGAACCGGTGGCGTAAAACTTACGCCCCACCGCGTCCAATTTCTTTCCCTCCGGCGTCGACGGGACCGGGAATCCGCTGGTGGCCGTCCTATGCTGGAAGGCCTTGACCACCAGGGAATTCGGCAGGGGGTGCGCCTGCAAGAACTCGACGTTCTCGTCCAGGACCCGGTACATGCTGTCGAGCCTGGACGAAACGGAGTGTGCCGCCAAAGGTTTCTTCCACGTCGCCCTCGCCGTGGTCATCATGGAGGGGAGCATGGTTATGTGGACCGGTCGCACGGCACGCCTGTCGAGCTTCGCGGTCATCTGATCCTCACCCTCCAACGGCGGCTGGTCGACCTTCAGGTTGAGGGCGGTGCCGAGCCTCGTGAGCATGGCGGTCAGTGAGCGCTGGTCCTCACCACGCGGTGGGTCCACCGAGCCGATGGCTTGTTCCGGCGTGCGCTCGGCGTCGACGTCTCCCTCGTCCTCCTCCGACGACGAGCTGGACTCATCGGAGGACGAGGGAGGCAGTCTTTCGTCCACGTCCGGACCGCGCCAGTACGGCCTGGGCGGGCCGGCGGGATGGGCGTCCACCGCATCAACGTCCGGACCACACCATGACGGGTTGGGTGGGCCGGCGGAGCGGGTACTCGACCCACGGGAGGTCGGTGGGGCCGCGGCAGAGCCGGGATGCCCGGGGCTTGCGGTGGTCGGAACCGGAGCCGCAGAGGCCGCAGGCGTGGAGGTCTGGAACCTGGTCGCAAACGACGCCATGACCTGAAACATCTCTCGGACGAGGGCCATCTGAGACGCGTCCGAGTCCGCTGGCGGTGGAGCTCCGGTGGCCGGCGGGATGGTGGCCCACGAAACGGTGGGAGCCGAAACGGTGGCCGGCGTCGGTGTCGGCGAAACGGTCGTCGAAACGGTGACGACCGCCTCGTCCGTCGGTGTTCTGGGCCGTGGAGAGACGGAGGCCTGCCTCGGCGAGGAGTTTCTGCCCCGAGGAGGAGAGGAGAGCACCTGAGGTGGGCGAGCTGGAGCCCCAGCCCTGCGTCCTTTCTCAGGTGACCCGGAAGACGACCGTCCTCCCCAGATGGAGGATCCCGGAGAAGGACATCGGGCAGTCGAGAACGGCGGAGAAGGCCCGGGAGAGGCGGGTGTGCGCGGAGTGGGGGGAAGCGACCGTCTCTTCTCCGACCCACGCTTGCGCTTCTTCTCACCGTTCTTGTCCTTTTTCTTCTTCTTCCTCATCGGAAGCACGGAGGAAGAGGCCGGCGGTGGTTGAGCGGCAGCGGCGGCCGTGGAGGCGGACGCGGCGGGAGCCAGAGCGAGCTCCATCAGGTGAGCCTTGAGGCGATTGCTTCGGTTCTGCACCGCGAGGCGCGTAAACTTTTTGCAATGCGGGCAAGACTGGCTCTGATGCGACTCTCCCAAACAAAAGAGGCACAGGCTGTGTCCGTCGGAAGCCGGAAACTTCTTAAGGCAAGCCGTGCACTGTTTAAACGCTGCAGCCATCAACCGCGGAAAAAATTCTTCCAGTGGAAGTTTCTGGAGACGAGTACCCCGAAGGGCCGACCAGCCGCCACCCCCTTGAGGGGGGAGACGGTGATCGATGCGAAAAATTGGCTACTGAATCCACTCAAGAGAAGAGACAGAGCCGGGGTGGCGATCCTGCCCGGAGGACAAGATCACCGCGAAAAATTGAGATTTGCCAAAGAGACTTTCCCTCAGAAGGGCGAAAAAATTGAGGAAGCTCTCAACGATCGTCCTGCTGCTACGGCGGAAAGAAGAGAACTGAGGTAAAATGGCGCGCGGGCGCCTCAGGGTGGGCGGTACGGTGGGCGGTCTTACCGCCAAAACTTTTGACCAATAGCTTTTCAAGCCTCCGATCGGCTGTTCTGCGCAGGCGCATAACCCCATGAGTGTGGATTCACAAACTATACGAAGGAGAACTGCTGCTGAGGAGAGCCAAACAAAGGAAGTGAGCACTGGTAAGTTTTGCAGTTGGAGTAGAGCTGCTTTAGAGGCATCCATTAATTTAAATTGATAATTGAAACTGCTGAGAGCCACCTCTGTTCAAACAGAGGAAGCAGTTTGAAGCTTCCAGAAGCAGGGGGCAGGGCCACACCAGGCCCTTCCCTGAACTGTGACTCATAGGGGCGGAGCCACACTATCCTTTAAAAGCTCTGAGCTCTTTCAGGGTCAGCCATTTTGACTCTGCATGTGCTCTTAAGCAGAACTGCTGCTGAGGAGAGCCAAACAAAGGAAGTGAGCACTGGTAAGTTTTGCAGTTGGAGTAGAGCTGCTTTAGAGGCCCGCGCGCCTAACGGCGCGCGAGATTACAAACTAGGAACAAAAAAAATTATAGTCTTACTAGGTAGAAAGGTAGTAAACGTGTACATTTTTGAGGCCCAGAATACTGCACTTGTTAAAATGGATTCTGAGGGAACAGCTGTAGTTACCTGCAATTCTTGTGCCATGTTTGTGTTCTTGCCAAAGCATATGGAGAACTACACTTGCAGCAAGTGCAAGCTGGTTGTACTACTAGAAGAGAAGGTCCAGCAGCTAGAGGCCCGCATATCTAACCACCAACAAATTAAGGAGCTTGAGCTGTTCTTGGACAGAGCGGAGCAGATTATGCTGGACAAAGAAGTGACAGGGCACAGTTCTGAGGGAGAAGGCCCTTCACTAACTCAGGAGGGAGATGGTTGGAGGAATGTGACTCAAAGGAGGAGGAGAGTAGGGGATCACTCTGAGAGTCTGAAATTACAGAATAAATTTGAGGCTCTTTCCCTTATCACACCTGATGAGGAACACACAGAGGAACAACTGGTTCCACCTGATGATCTCTCCTTCATCACACTTGATGAGATCCAGGAAGATGAACAACAGGAACAAACTGAGGTTCTCTCCCTTAATATGGTTGATGAGGTGCATGTAGATGAACAGATTGCAGGAGAGAGGCTCCTTGTACTAGGCGATTCAATAATTAGAAATACAGAGAAATGGATTTGTGATGCACATGATAACCGTATGGTGACTTGCCTGCCAGGTGCAAAAGTTGCAGACATCACAAGAAATCTAGATAGATTGTTAGAGAGAACTGGGAACGAGCCAGTTGTCATGGTACACGTTGGTACTAATGATATTGGGAAGGCCAAGCGGTCTGTCCTGGAAGCCAAATTTAGGTTGTTAGGAAGAAGATTGAAGTCCCGGACTTCCAAGGTAGCATTTTCAGAAGTGCTGCCTGTCCCTCGCGCAGGACCTACCAGGCAGGCAGAGCTCAGAAGCCTCAATGCGTGGATGAGGCGGTGGTGTCGAGAGGAGGGCTTCAGATTTGTCAGGAACTGGAGAACATTTTGGGACAAGCCAAATCTGTTCAGGAGGGATGGGTTGCATTTAAACCATGATGGGACCAGATTGCTGGCACTCAACATCAAAAAGGCTGCAGAGCAGCTTTTAAACTGATAACTGGGGGAAAGCCGACAGGAGCTGGGCAGCATCCGGTTCGGGAAAGTGTGTACTTGAGTAGTGAGGAGGATGCAAAAATTACTGAGCAGAGCAAGGAGCTAGTCACCAGCACTCTAGCAGAAGGATGCAAGAGGCAGTCTAACAATGCAACTGGACTCAAAAGACTGTATCAGGAAAGCATATATAAATGCTTGTATACAAATGCCAGAAGCCTCCGTAACAAAATAGGGGAGCTGGAATACTTAGCAATAGATAAAAATATTGATATTATTGGTATCACTGAAACCTGGTGGACGGATGATAACCAATGGGATACAGTTATCCCAGGCTACAAACTGTACAGGAAGGATAGGAAGGGGCAAACAGGAGGTGGTGTAGCCTTGTATGTCAAAGAAGTGATAAAATCGTATGAATTGGAATATCTAGGTGATTTGGAGTCACCATTAGAAGCTCTGTGGGTAAGAGTACCAGGCCACAAGGATGGTCTAACAGTAGGCATATACTATCGGCCTCCGACCCAAACTCTTGAGGGAGACTGGCAGTTGGAGAATGTTGTAAAGGAGGCATCCAGGAAGGGAAGCCTGGTTATAATGGGGGACTTCAATTACCCTCACATAGACTGGGTGAACTGTTGTTCAGCACACGATAAAGAGATAAAGTTCCTAGATATGCTCAATGATTGTTCCCTGGGACAGATGGTTGAAGACCCAACTAGAGGTACAAGAATCCTTGACTTGATCCTGAGTAATACTCAGGATCTGGTGCAAGATGTTAATGTGACTGATCCAATAGGGAACAGTGACCACAACTCAATTATGTTTAACTTGATCATAGACCGCAAGTCACTGATAAAATCTAACACAGAGACCTTAAATTTTCAAAAAGGAAATTTCCCAAAGATGAGGAAACTAGTAAAAAAGAAACTGAAAGGGAAAATTGAGAGAGTCCAAACACTCCAAGAGGCATGGAGGCTGTTTACAAAAACAATAACAGAGGCTCAATTGGAATGCATACCCAAAAGGAAAAAGGGCACTGCCAGGTCCAAGAGGACTCCGATGTGGCTTACAGGAGCTGTTCGGGAAGTGATCAAGAGCAAGAAAAGCTCATTTAGAAGATGGAAGGCTTGTCCAAATGAGGACAGCAGGCAGAAACATAAATTCTGGCAGAACAAATGCAAGGCAACAATCAGGAAAGCAAAGCAAGACTTTGAGGAGCGTATAGCTAAAAATACTCAGAGAAATAACAAAGACTTCTTTAAGTACATTAGAAGTAAGAACCCAACTAGGAAGGCCATTGGACCATTAGATGACAATGGAAGGCAAGGGGTTATTAAAGAGGAAACAGAGATTGCAGAGAGACTCAATGAATTCTTTGCTTCAGTATTCACTGAAGAAGACAGAGACCACATGCCCAAAACAGAGCCTATCTTCGTAGGGAGGGAAACCGAAGAATTAAGCAAGATAGAAATAACCAGGGAGGAGGTCCTTTCATGTCTTGTTAAGCTAAACACTAACAAATCCCCAGGACCAGATGGCATCCATCCACGAGTTCTCAGGGAACTTAAAGATGAAATTGCTGATATCCTAGCCAAAATATATAATCTTTCCCTCAAATCAGGCTTTGTGCCTGATGACTGGAAGGTAGCGAATGTAACACCAATTTTCAAAAAAGGATCCAGGGGTGATCCAGGAAATTACCGGCCTGTCAGTTTGACATGTGTCCCAGGTAAAGTGATGGAAACCATCCTAAAAGATAGAATTAATAGGCACATAGAAGAGAAGGCGCTGCTAAAGGAGAGCCAACATGGCTTTTGCAAGGGCAAATCATGCCTCACTAATCTGTTGGAATTTTTTGAGAGTGTCAACAAGCATGTGGATAAGGGGGATCCAGTTGACATTGTTTATCTGGACTTTCAGAAGGCTTTTGACAAGGTCCCACACCAAAGGCTCTTGAATAAACTTACCAGTCATGGAATAAAGGGACAGGTCTTGTCCTGGATCAGCAACTGGCTAAGGGACAGGAAACAGAGGGTAGCACTAAATGGACACTTCTCCAGGTGGAGGGAAGTAAAGAGTGGGGTCCCCCAAGGTTCAGTACTGGGACCCCTGCTTTTCAACCTCTTCATAAATGATCTAGAGGTAGGAGTAAAAAGCAAGGTAGCCAAATTTGCTGACGACACTAAATTATACAGGGTAGTGAAAACTGTGAGAGATTGTGAAGAGCTCCAGAGGGATCTCTTGACACTGGGGGAGTGGGCAAAACAGTGGCAAATGAGCTTCAACATCAGTAAGTGCAGAGTGATGCATGTTGGGGCAAAAAACCCCAATTACATTTATAAACTGATGGGGTCTGAACTCTCTGCGACAAACCAGGAAAGGGACCTTGGTGTCCTGGTGGACAGCTCAATGAAGGTGTCAACCCAGTGTGCCTCAGCAGTGAAAAAAGCAAACTCAATGTTAGGGATCATTAGGAAGGGTATAGAAAATAAGTCATCAAGTGTCATTTTGCCTCTTTATAAATCTATGGTGAGGCCCCATCTGGAATATTGTGTACAGTTCTGGTCGCCATACCTCCAGAAGGATATTATGGAGTTGGAGAAAGTACAGAGGAGGGCAACCAGAATGATTAGGGGACTGGAACACCTTCCTTACCATCTGAGGCTGCAACGGTTGGGCCTTTTCACTCTTGAACGACGGCGTCTAAGAGGTGACCTGATTGAAGTTTATAAAATCATGCACGGTGTGGACAAAGTAGATAAGGAAAAACTGTTTTCCCTATCGCACAACACTAGAACTAGGGGACACTCCATGAAACTTTTGGGTACTAGTTCTCAAACAAATAAGAGAAAGTACTTTTTCACCCAGAGGATTACTGGTCTATGGAACTCCCTGCCAGAAGAAGTGGTGACAGCTGTCAGTCTTGACAGCTTTAAGAAAGGATTAGACAAGTTCATGGAGGACAAGGCTATCAATGGCTATAATTATGGCTACCTAAGGACAACCTCCGGGTTGGAGAGATAGGCAGGATATCTCTCAATGCCATTTCCAGGGAATCCTAAGCAGGTGAGGGCATCTCCTTGGGAATACCCTGAAGGAAATGGTGAGCCACTGTGTGAGACAGAATGCTGGACTGGATGGGCTGTGGCCTGTTCCAGCAAGGCTGTTCTTATGTTCTTATGTTCTTATGTGGCACAGCACCGCCCCCACCCCCACCGGGGATGCATCACAGGTCAGAACTACCAGGCGTTTGGGGTTGAAATGGGTCAGTATGGCATCGGACGCTAGGAGGCTTTTTAGCTCGCTAAATGCCCTTTCTTGGTCATTGCCCCACTTCCATGCCTGGTCTTTTTTTAGCAGTTTGTGTAGCGGTTCAGCCACCGCTGCCCTCCGGGGGAGGAAGGAGTGGTAAAAGTTGAGCAGCCCTAGGAACGACTGCAGCTCGGGCTTGGAGGTGGGGCGGGGGCTTTTTTAATGGCTGCCACCTTGGATTTGGATGGTTTTACCCCCTCAAGAGTCACACAAAACCCTAGGAACTTAACCTCGGTTGCGAAGAAGACGCATTTGTCCTTTCGCAGTCTCAGCCCCGCTTTTTCGAATATTGTCAGGACCTTCCCCAACCTCTTGGCCAATTCGACCCGACTCCCCCCCGTTATTAACACGTCATCAAAATAAGGCAACACCCCCTCCAGCCCCTTCAGGAGGCGTTCCACGAGTGACTGGAAAATTCCAGGCGCCGAATTTATGCCGAACTGGAGGTGCGTCACCTGGAACGCCCCCTTATGGGTGACTATGGTCTGTGCAGCAGCTGCGGCAGGGGACACCGTAAGCTGCTGGTAGGCCTGTGCTAAGTCGAGTTTAGCAAAACACTTTCCCCCGTGTAACCTGGCCAGCAGATGGCTGACTACCGGCACCGGATATGCATTCGGGCGGATCGCCTTGTTGATGGTGCACTTGTAGTCGGCACATATGCGGACCTCCCCATTGGCCTTTAGTGCGGTTACAATTGGAGTTTCCCACTCCGCAGAATCAACAGGCACAAGGATTCCCTGGCCCACCAATTTGTCCAGTTCCGCCTCTATCTTGTCCTTAAGTGCAAACGGCACCCGGCGTGGTTTAAGACGAATTGGGCGGACCTCCGGGTCCAGGTCGAATGTCACTGGGGGCCCCTTGAATTTCCCCAGTCCCTTTTTGAAAACTTCGGGGTGCGCCTCGCACACCTCCTGAATTGGATCAGTCCCAACGGCGTGCATCCCAACGGCGTGCACCCCCCCAATAAACAAACCCAGGGGCTGAAACCATTGAGTCCCGAGGAGGCTGCAATCTCCCCCTTTAAGCACGACTAGAGGGAGAGACGCGGCGTGCTTCTTGAATTTAACCTGAAATTTTCCAACCCCCAACACTGGAATGCTGTTCTCTTGCACGTCCCGTAGTGTGGACCTCAACGCTTTGAGCTTGGGTCGCCTGTGGGGGGCAATTCTCAAAAACTCCCTCTGGGAAATGATTGAATATGAGGACCCTGAGTCAATTTCCATTCTAATGGGAACCCCTTGAACTAGTACCTCAACAAAGTAGCGGGGGTGTCCTACGGACATGCTGAATACTGGGGCGTCGTCCTCGCTGCCGTCGGAGATGTGGCCCACGCCGTCCTGCTTCTGCGTGGCCTGGGCGCCGTCCTTGGGTCTCGTTGAGCGGTCTTGTCCCGCGGAACGGTTTGCTGAGCTCCTCCGGGTCTCGCGCTTCTTCCGGCACACCTTGGCGATGTGCCCGCGGCGGCCGCAGTTGTGGCACTCGGCCTTCCGAAACGGGCACTTTACGCGGTCGTGGGCCGCTCCACAGCCGTCGCACCGCCGGCTCTCTTTCCGGACCCTCCGGACGTCCTCGTCGTCACTGCTCTCTGCGGACGACCTCGAAACTCGCCGGGCCGCCTGCACCGGAGTCTCTGCCTTGCTCGACTTCGGCCGCCAGTCCTGGAGTTCTTGGACCCCAGCCTTTGTAGCTTCCGCGGCCTGGGCCGCTCTGACGACCTCCTGCAACGTGGGAGGCGGCTCTTGGTTCATTAATGTGCGCTGGGTTTCGGCGTCGTTCAGGCCGCACAGCACACAGTCCCGGAGGGTAATCTCCGCATTCTCCCATTTGCACGGGCCGGCCGCCAGCCGCAGGGCCGCCACGAATGCGGCGACCGTCTCCCCGGGCGCTTGGACTCGCCTCCAGAACGCACTCCGAGCGGGGAACATCGCCGTGGCGGGCCGGACGTGCTCACGCAGCATCTGCATGAGTTCCTTGGCCTTGAATTCGCTCACCCTCCTCGGTGCAATCAGGTCCACCAAGGTCCTTTTGGTTTCTTGTCCGAGCATCCTGGTGAAGATGGCCCTTTTCTTTGCTTCTTCCATGACTTCGGACTCAATCAGTGCTGCCTGGAAGTCCATTTCGAAGATCTCCCAGTCGCCCGGTTTCCTGATTTCGAAACCGGCGCATGTCTTGGTCCCGTGGGCTGCCATGATCCCACCTTCGTCGCCAATTTAGTGTAAGGGACCAAAGACAACGAAACAGCCGAAGGGTTGGCTTAACACAGGTTTATTGCATGATGATCTGGAGGAACATGTGGTAATGGCGGATGGGTAGCTCAATATATACAGCTGGCTATACATTTGAATGTGGCTCGTCGACAGACTATTGGTTGCTGCCTGCGTGACGTCGTAGGAGGTCACGCCCTTCTTGACCAGGTGAAGAGGTGGCGGGGAATCTTCCCGTGCTGCTGATCCAGGTGAATCTGAGCCATAAGAGCTGGACGCTCACTATTGCCATCTAGTGGTCACTAGCTCGCGTCCCCTTATCAGGTTTACATTGATACAGCTGAAGGTTATAATGTTGCACACAGAAAGGTTACATTGTAAACACATGGCTAAGGTACATTGTTAAAGGCACAGCTTTACAGAACACAACAATGACAATGGAAGGCAAGGGGTTATTTAAGAGGAAACAGAGATTGCAGAGAGACTCAATGAATTCTTTGCTTCAGTATTCACTGAAGAAGACAGAGACCACATGCCCCAAACAGAGCCTATCTTCGTAGGGAGGGAAACCGAAGAATTAAGCCAGATAGAAATAACCAGGGAGGAGGTCCTTGCATGTCTTGTTAAGCTAAACACTAACAAATCACCAGGACCAGATGGCATCCATCCACGAGTTCTCAGGGAACTTAAAGATGAAATTGCTGATCTCCTAGCCAAAATATATAATCTTTCCCTCAAATCAGGCTTTGTGCCTGATGACTGGAAGGTAGCGAATGTAACACCAATTTTCAAAAAAGGATCCAGGGGTGATCCAGGAAATTACCGACCTGTCAGTTTGACATGTGTCCCAGGTAAAGTGATGGAAACCATCCTAAAAGTTAGAATTAATAGGCACATAGAAGAGAAGGCGCTGCTAAAGGAGAGCCAACATGGCTTTTGCAAGGGCAAATCATGCCTCACTAATCTGTTGGAATTTTTTGAGAGTGTCAACAAGCATGTGGATAAGGGGGATCCAGTTGACATTGTTTGTCTGGACTTTCAGAAGGCTTTTGACAAGGTCCCACACCAAAGGCTCTTGAATAAACTTACCAGTCATGGAATAAAGGGACAGGTCTTGTCCTGGAGCAGAAACTGGCTAAGGGACAGGAAACAGAGGGTATCACTAAATGGACACTTCTCCAAGTGGAGGGAAGTAAAGAGTGGGGTCCCCAAGGTTCAGTACTGGGACCCCTGCTTTTCAACCTCTTCATAAATGATCTAGAGGTAGGAGTAAAAAGCAAGGTAGCCATATTTGCTGACGACACTAAATTATACAGGGTAGTGAAAACTGTGAGAGATTGTGAGGAGCTCCAGAGGGATCTCTTGACACTGGGGGAGTGGGCAAAACAGTGGCAAATGAGCTTCAACATTAGTAAGTGCAGAGTGATGCATGTTGGGGCAAAGAACCCCAATTACATTTATAAACTGATGGGGTCTGAACTCTCTGCGACAAACCAGGAAAGGGACCTTGGTGTCCTGGTGGACAACTCAATGAAGGTGTCAACCCAGTGTGCCTCAGCAGTGAAAAAAGCAAACTCAATGCTAGGGATCATTAGGAAGGGTATAGAAAATAAGTCAGCAAGTGTCATTTTGCCTCTTTATAAATCTATGGTGAGGCCCCATCTGGAATACTGTGTACAGTTCTGGTCGCCATACCTCCAGAAGGATATTATGGAGCTGGAAAAAGTGCAGAGGAGGGCAACCAGAATGATTAGGGGACTGGAACTCCTTCCTTACCATCTGCAATGGTTGGGCCTCTTCACTCTTGAACAACGACGTCTAAGAGGTGACCTGATTGAAGTTTATAAAATCATGCACGGTGTGGACAAAGTAGATAAGGAAAAACTGTTTTCCCTATCGCATAACACTAGAACTAGGGGACACTCCATGAAACTTTTGGGTACTAGTTCTCAAACAAATAAGAGAAAGTACTTTTTCACCCAGAGGATTACTGGTCTATGGAACTCCCTGCCAGAAGAAGTGGTGACAGCTGTCAGTCTTGACAGCTTTAAGAAAGGATTAGACAAGTTCATGGAGGACAAGGCTATCAATGGCTATAATTATGGATACTTAAGGACTACCTACGGGTTGGAGAGATAGGCAGGATATCTCTCAATGCCATTTCCAGGGAATCCTAAGCAGGTGAAGGCATCTGCTTGGGAATACCCTGAAGGAAATGGTGAGCCACTGTGTGAGACAGAATGCTGGACTGGATGGGCTGTGGCCTGTTCCAGCAAGGCTGTTCTTATGTTCTTAAGTAGAAGCAGTGACAGATTTTTACTTTCCTGGGATCTAAGATCACTGCAGATGGAGACTGTAGCCATGAAATAAAAAGACAACTGATTATGGGGAGACAAGCTATGAGAAACCTGCGGAATATAGTGAAAAGCAGAGACATCACCTTGAAAACAGAAATTCGCATAGTCAAAGCAATGGTATTCCCAGTGATAATGTATGGGTGTGATTGCTGGACCATTTGGAAGGCTGAGCGCAAAAGAATAGATGCATTTGAGATGTGGTGTTGGAGGAGAGTCCTGAGAGTCCCTTGGACAGCAAAGAGAACAAATAGGTCAATACTGGAGGAAATCAATCCTGACTGTTCATTGGAGGGACAAATAGTGAATATAAAGATCTTATCAGCCTGAGGCAGAGCAGTTTATATCCACAGATAAACACAGGCAGAATTAGGAATTCTAACGAAGGCCAGCTCCATTAGAAAGAATAGAGAAGAAACAGAGGTAGAATGAATTACACAGCTGCACTTATTAGAGCTTATCAAAGGAATCATGGCAGCTCTTTATTAAACAGAGTATAAGATACAAGAGTCATACACACATCAGCCTATCAGAATCTCAGACCCATATATGGAGGGTGAATCAGCATTTTTCACACTGTCTGCGCATGTACCAAAGCAAGCATCGTCTCACGTCACACAGTCCATAGACTCAGAAACACACAGAAAGGCAATATAGACAGGTTAAGGCAGCTTTCAAGATCAGACGAATTCCCACATGTCCTCTTTCTTTACTTTAATGTTGAGAGAGGGACGGCCAATCATACCCCTGCATGTCAGCATACTCCATAACTACTCCTCCATATTCATCATCACTGTCCTCCTGGACATTGTACCCCTCCTGACTCCTGGTACCTTGTTCCAGAGGCTGATACCTCATCGAGTACAATTGCCGTAGTGCAAAACCAGATGTCTCCCTTCTACGCAGTGGACATGCATTACACATAGAAATAAGATTAGGAATACAATAAATGCAAAAACATAAAAATATAAGGCAAATAATAGCAATGACCCCATAAAAGAAAACTTATCTAAGGACAGACAGATCAGGCAACCAAGAAGTCATCCAATCAAAGAGATTAACATCAGTGTGTACATTATTAGTAATGCTCTCCTGTAAGTTCTGAAGTTCTTTCTCAATAGTATTATTCAGATCCTGGAATTTCACCTGACACCCCTGGTTCCAACCAGTATACAAAATCCTCAGGATTTTGCTAATAGGTAATCTATGGCCAGTCTGTCCTACATTTGGTCTTGATGGAGCTCAGTGATTTCCATTTGAAGATCCCGTATAACCCTCCCTGTGGCGTTGATTGATTTCTCCAGCCTACAGGTGAGTCCCAAAATGGACCTTCTATTCTCCTGGGAAATGACACCTGGGTACGATCCCAAGGTGAGTGCTCCAGTGATAACACTCCCTATAGCTCTCCCCCAGGAGCTACCATCAGAAAGCTGAACATCGATTATCACTTCATCATTGCAACCAAAACCCATCGGGCCGGCAACAGCTCTCCAGCCCCATGCATCAGCCTGAAGCGGCGTTTGCACTTGTACAGGTAAGGTAAAATAACCCAATGCTGCACATTGATATTGTCCTGGGTGGAAATTCGTGGCAACTCCATTAAAAAAGAACCACATGTTGGGATCCTTAATTTGCTATCCATTGCAAATTGAACCACTAGCTATAGCAGAATAATCAGGAGTAAACATAGGAAATACATCATATATATCTTCAATAGTAGTGTTAAACAAGGTATAATTAAGCTTATAAGAACTGTTATAACTACCCCATAACAAAAAATAATCATCACATCCCATATAATTGCCTACATTCCGCAAAACCCTTTTTGCTTGAGTCCAGTGCTTCCATTTACTATTCCAGACCCCAGAACTATGACAGCAGAAACAAAGCCCTTTAGTGTATTTCTTGAACGTCATGCTTTGCCAGCGGGTGTTGTTAAATTGTTCTGAGGGGTTTGAGAAGAGTGTAGACCTGTCAATATGTTGCACGTGTCCGATAACCAACTCAGGCATTTTGAACAATGCCGGAAGGAAGGCCATTTGAGACACTGCCAGTGGATGCTCATAGTATAACGTTGCATTCTTACCATGAACCTCAAACATATAGTTAGCGTGGCGAAGCCAAAAGTTGGGGTTGCCCCCATGAATCATTGTTCTTACAGCTGGAAGCGCAGTAAGAAAGAAAAGAACAAATGTCAGCAAATTTAGTTTACTGGTGAACCACCATCCTGGAGCTGAGTAACCTTCCTTTCTCTCCATGGGCGGATCGCTCGGGCAGGGACCCACACAGGCCCTGAGGTAGTAGAAACAGCTGCGTATCCTCGTCCCCAGATGATAAGAGGCACAGGAACCTTCCACTCAGGATCTGGTTGTTGCCAATAAACGACCAATGGCTTAGGAAGACACTCCTCTAAGAAACAGGAACATGCCCTGTTTGATGACCAGTGCCATGTTATTACCAGCACCATGGAACTAGACATGAAACATGCCTGACATATAACACAAATGCAATATCACAAACCCATTTACATATGTAGGGTACTGAAAACTCTTCCATGTACTTCTGGAGGTACCTTGAGATATGCAGTTACACAAGGCAAAATGTAGCATAAGCAAAGACAGGTCTTGCACCTGCAAGAGAATAAGCAAAACATTTAAGCATGAACAAAACATGAACATTTTTCTTCTTCCTTACATGAAGGAAGTTTCTGTCGCATTCTAGCAAGCATTTCTCACTCCCCAATTACATGAGTAAGGCATTACATTTCTTCTCTCACTAGGTACAAGTGAAAGAGGCATTCAATATCTTAAAACCAGCATAGCATGGTAAATCAAATAGGTACAGTACAAATATCATTAGAGCATTTCAAACTCATAGCATGAGCATGTAGACAATTTTAAAAAGGTTTTCAGGTTTTATAATGCAAACAAAGCCAATTCTTCTTTAGAGTCCACACAAACTTTTTAGTCCAATTAAAATGTCCAAATTAAGAGTCGAAATGTTGATTGAAGATTTCTTCTTCTCAGATTAGAACTTAAACACCATCTTCTCTCCAGCACAGTTCTTGGTATGGCAAGGTTGAAATTAGGCCATGAGTTAATTCACACTGAATTCACAAGACAACCAGGCAACCCTCCACCCTCCAAACAACCACATCTTTCAGCTTTTCAGCCAAACACACTCATTCCTTCATGCTCCAGGCATACCCATCTGTATTGAAGCAGGCAGATGAGGTATGAGCACAAAGAACAGCTTCTCCAGAATTTGCAAGTAACTTCCACACTGATGAACAGTACAGGGACTTCCCAGTTGCTTCCCCTGCGATCCTGATGCTTGAAACTTGGAACAACCCACTCTGGATCTCTTTGCTTGAGGGTTGAGCAATTCAAAATCAGTCAAAAACTGGAGTATGTCCTCTCCCTCCTTGTATTTTTGCAAAAGCCTGCTGTCCATAGAGGAAGGATCCAAACCACTTTTCCTCTGGACTTCTTTCATCTGCAGCATCTGAATCTCAACTTGATGACAAACTGCACCTGTTAGGTTGTATTTGCAAGAAGACCTCTTTCTGGGCTTGGGTTTTCTGCATTCTTCCTCTGGCCCATCCTTCCAATTCCTGCCCACAAGTGAGGAATCAAGCTTACCACTCAGCTTCTCCTGCTTGGTCCTCCTCTCCTTTCGTGATGAGGGTTGCTTCAGGGGTGAGCTGAGGTCTTTTGTGCTGCCCTTGGAATCACAATCCTTGCTTCCCTCCACTCTGCATGCATTAATAACTTCAATCTGCGATGAGGTCCTCACCATTTGTTCCCAATCAGCTGGCACTAGTTGTTTTTTAGACCTGGCAGGCAGTGTTGCAGCATTCCCATTTGCCAGAGCCTCTCTGTTCACTGGATATTTAGCAACAGGTTCCATATCCAGCACAGCTGCAGTTAAAGCAGCAGAGAATGGTGTTTTTGTAGGGCTAACAGCGCTTGATTGCTGTAAGGCAGGATATAATGTCCCATCTCCATCTCCACCCCCACCTCCATCAGGGGGCTCATGCTGTTGTTTCCCATATGGTGGGGGGCCAGTAGGGGCCAGAGGCTCTCCCTTGGCTGGTGGCAAAAGCTGTGGCAGTGGGGCAGCAAGCCTCTGGGACAGCAGAATATTTTTTGGAGTAAGTCTTTGAAGACAATTTCTGACTTCATTCCAGGTATATTGCACTGGGACAGAAACTCCAGCATGTTTCTGCAACTCATTTCCAACCCTGTCCCATGTTTTTAGATCAAGACAGCCCTGTTTTGGGAACCAAGGGGAAACATTTTCTATAGGCTGAAATAATTCTTGCACCTCTGTGGTGTCTGCCCTTTGTCCATTCTTATGCAAAAGATAAGTCAAATCCTTGCAAAACTTCTGTTGTGGTGACGTTAAACACCCCCCCCCCCCATTTCACTCAATTTCTTGGATGAATCAGGCGCCTGGAGACCTTTTTTCCCCCCTGGTCGAAGCAAGCAAGACCTTCTGTTCCGGTCGTTATGAGGTGTTAATTTGTTCGAACTTCAAAGGCTGTCATTCAAAGCCTCTCACGAAGCACCACTTATAGAGATCTTATCAGCCTGAGGCAGAGCAGTTTATATCCACAGATAAACACAGGCAGAATTAGGAATTCTAACGAAGGCCAGCTCCATTAGAAAGAATAGAGAAGAAACAGAGGTAGAATGAATTACACAGCTGCACTCGTTAGAGCTTAACAAAGGAATCATGGCGGCTCTTTATTAAACAGAGTATAAGATACAAGAGTCATACACACATCAGCCTATCAGAATCTCAGACCCATATATGGAGGGTGAATCAGCCTTTTTTCACACTGTCTGCGCATGTACCAAAGCAAGCATCGTCTCACGTCACACAGTCCATAGACTCAGAAACACACAGAAAGGCAATATAGGTAGGTTAAGGCAGCTTTCAAGATCAGACGAATTCCCACAAGTGAAGATGAAGCTAAAGTACTTTGGACATCAAATGAGAAGGGAGGACTCACTTGAGAAAGCCTTGATGCTGGGAAAGGTGGAGGGCAAGAGAAGAAGGGGGCGTCCAAATATGAGATGGATAGATGGTATTGTGGACACAATGGGCACAGAGCTTGGCGGGCTGAGGATAATGGTGGAGGACAGAGGTGCCTGGAGGAAAATGGTCCATGGGGTCGCAAAGGGTCGGAATCGACTGTGCGACTGAACAACAACAACATGCATCGTACAGCAATTTTCCCTATGGGATGTATCGTACAACGATATTTTTTGCTAAGTGATTTTTCCCTTTGAAAAATTGTTGTACGATTTTTTTCCATAGGGAAAATTGTTATGTGGGACACCATTCTCCCAAAAAAAAAACCTAGTTGTTATGCGATTTGTTTGCTATATGGGGCAATTGTTGTATGAGGTTCTACTGTACTTCGTTTTGGTCTTTCCATAGCCCCAAAGGTCTTCAGGAAATGTATGGCCCCAGTTGTTTCTTAGCTCAGATTCTGTGACATAACAATATTTTTCCTTATATAGATGATTGGTTTGTAGTCACCAACACCAGTACTGGGGCAAAGCGATTTTGAAGCCCCAAGAAACAATACAATAAGTTGGAGCAATTCTATATTCCATGACTGTAAGGGCATACCTATATTTGTTTGTTTGTTTGTTTGTTTTTTTGACTGATGTCCTACCCATTTGGTCTAGCAATACCAAAAGACAAAATGTTAAAGATGTTTGCCTTGTTACAACAATTTGGACCAAATGCAAAGATAACAGTATTCATGACCTCACAGTAATTGCTCTCATCAGTCCCCTCACATATAAGACCACTTTCTTGTTAGTTGTTATGTCAGCATAATGAGCACGTCATCCACCATGAGGCACCATCCTTACAATTCTATAAGTACAAAGTATCCATTTATCAGGATATGACTTTCCTACCTAAGATGATTTCAGATTTTCACCTAAACCAACCTCTTCTACTCCCAACATTTTTTCCCATTTCCATTCACAGATTTGGTGTGGGGGTGGAATTCTCCATAAGGATTTGACATCAGGTGAAAATTGATTCTTCTTTCAGCAGAGCTATCATTTCTTTGTTATTGGCGTGACAAGCCACCAGTGGGAAGTGAGCTTGCCAGTTACTCATATGTGTGATTTACAGGGACCACAAAAAATTCTGGCAGGTTACTTACCTATAATGTAGTTCTTTGAGTGATCATCTGTGAATTAATTCCACCCACCTAATCTCCCCTCAGTCAGCCATGCTGTAACTTTCATTCTTTGTAGCAGCAGAATGGGGATCTGAGGGAAAGATCGCAAGACAATTGTACTATATATAAGTAGTAGGGGAAGCAATTCTAATGTATCCACGTTGCAGGTCTTGAAAGTCCGAACAGTTCTGTGCAGGTGCAGAAACAACCCATTTGTGTGAATTCATAGATGACCACTCAAAGAACTGCAGTTACAGGTAAGTAACTTGTCCATACTGCTGTTTGATGCCCTAGTGGTCTGACTGTGGGTCCCTTTGGGTTCAGCCCTTTCTCCTTGTTCTTTAACATATGCAGAAACTATTGGAAGAGGTTGCTCATAGTGTAGGAAATCATTCAGTAATTAAATTATCGTAGTTGACTTGATATAGCAAACTTTCCTTTTCATACCAAGGTTTTCCTTTTCATACCAAGGTTGATGACTAACAAGATACTTTTAACTTTTGACTACATATATAACTTCTTGTTTCATATATCCAGCATTAATCAACTTAATTTTAGTCTGTTACTTTGTGTTCAATTGTGATAATATGTATGACAGTAAAATACTGGTGTAGAAACCGGCAAACCACGTCAGGAGGTTTGGCAAGAGAACTCTATGGACTAGAACAAAAGGCAAAGCAAAGGGGCAAAGTAGACAAAACAGGATGCTTAGCCCACCAGGTCAGAAGAGGAGGGTGGTAGGACAGTGGGAGGAGAAATACGGTGTTGTGAGGAACAAACTTAACCTATAAAACCAAGGGTTAACCGTTGGAACTGGCTATAGGTTGCTATGCCTCGCCCTACTTGCCTGCACTCATGAAGGATTGAGAAAACCGGCAGTTGGGCAACAGCCCCACAAACGCGAAAAAGGGAAAAAACTTCACTTCCAAACATTCCTTGCGCCGCGCTGCACCAGAGCCAATCAGGCTGAGAGGCTCTCGCACAGCGCGGCGTTCAGAAACGTGCCACAGCCAATCAAAAGAAAACCATTTTTACGCAGCCCAAACACAAAGCACCAACCCATAACTACAAGCCCCAGCGTCCTTCGCACCATGAGTGTGCAGAACGCTGAGGAAGCCAGTGCCCAAAAAATAAAACAAAAACAAAAACACCGGGAGAGCAAGTCCGCCAAGCCGCGGGAACCAAAGCCCCCTCCCCAATGGCAACTAAAGCTGCCGATCGGAGTTTCCCCTTTAATATCACTGGGGGGGGGTGTTGTGCTCCCCCTCTCTACTGGCTCCCCTGGGGCTGGGAGGGTTGGGGGGACAAAAGCAGTCTGTCTCCCCAAGCCTCCTAACCCCAGGGGACCTGGCAGAGAGGGGATTCCCCTCCACAAACACACACACGCCCCATATTAAAGAGAAGAAACCAAGCAGTTACTTCTCTTTAAAAATGGAGTTGGGGGGGGGACCCCCTCTCCGATGGCTCTCCAAGCCTTCCAGAGCCAGGGGAGACAGCAGAGAGGGGATCCCCCCGTAGGACACCAAAAAACACAAAAACAAACAATCAAAAACATCCAAAAATACACAAAAACAAACAAAAATAACACCAACAAACAAGACAAAGTAAACAAAAACCAAAATTTCAAAACACACCCAGCACCCAGCCAAACACCACAAAACCCAACCACCACCACCACCCCAAATAAAGAAAAACAGCCAACTCACCACCATACGACCTCAGTCCACAATGACTGGAAAAGAAATGAATAAAGAAAGAGACTACTTACTGGAAGAAGCTCCACCCAGAGGCCACGAGAGAAAAAACAGTCAAAAATACAAGATAACCCCTACCAGCAGCACTTGCTGCCCACAATAATAAAAAAAATTCAAAAAGACACAACAGCCCCACACAAAAGGCCCCAAGAGTAAAAACAAGTAAAAACAAATAACACAAAATCACAATTTTACACAAATCAAAAACAGATGTCAATAAAATAAAATAAAAACTATTCAAAAATCCTGTGCTGAATTTTTACTCAAATAAAAAAACATCAATACACAGTTTAAAAACATTTATTGTGAAAAACATGTATTTTCACATTTTTTAAATTATTACCTACGGTACAACTATTAAAAAAAACATACTAACAAATTATTGGGTTAAATAAATTTTTTTGGAAAAAGTATATCATCCTTTTTTCTTTTTTTCATCCACAAAACCAAAACACCAAACAAAACTCATCACAGTTTATAACAGGCCGCCAAAAAAATGTGTATTACTAAAAAATTTAATTATAGACTAACTTCTTCTTTACAAACATTAACAACAACAACAACAAAAACTTTCCAACACCATTTAAAACAGCCCGGCAATGCCGGGCAACCTCTGCTAGTACTGCATAGGAACATGGAATGTGAGATCTATGAATCAAGGAAAGTGGTAAAAAAGGAAATGGAAAGAATAAGCATTGACATCTTGGGATTCAGTGAGTTAAAATGGACAGGGATGGGCAAATTCAGCTCTGGAAACCATTATATCTACTACTGTGGACAAGAATACCTCAGAAGAAATGGAGTAGTCATAATTGTCAATAAAAGAGTGAGAAAAGCAGTAATGGGATATAATCCTAAAAATGACAGAATGATTTCAGTCAGAATCCAAGGCAAACCTTTCAATATCACTGCAATCCAAATATACGCACTAACCACTGGTGCCATAGTTGATCAGTTCTATGAGGACCTACAACACCTCATAGAACAGACACCAAGAAATGATGTCCACATTATCATAGGAGATTGGAATGCCAAAGTAGGGAATCAAAAAGTAAATGGAATAACAGGCAAGTTTGGTCTTGGAACACAGAATGAAGCAGGGCAAAGAATGATATTCTGCCAAGATAATGCACTGGTCATAGCAAACACCCTCTTCCAGCAACACAAGAGGAGTCATTACACATGAACATCACCAGATGGCCGACATCGAAACCAGATAGATTACATACTCTGCAGCCAAAGATGGAGAACCTCCATTCAGTCAGCAAAAATGAGACCTGGAGCAGACTGTGGCTCGGATCATAATCTACTGATTGCAAAATTCAGACTTAGACTAAAGAAAATAAGGAAAACAATTAGGTCAGACAGGTATGACCTAGACAACATCCCCAAGGAATACACGGTAGAGGTGTGGAACAGATTTAGTGGTTTGGACGTGATAAACAGAGTGCCGGAAGAATTATGGACAGAGGCACAGGACATCATACAGGAGGCAGCAAGAAAAACCATATCAAAAGAAAAGAAGCATAAGAAAGCAAGTGGTTGTCTGATAAGGCTATTAAAATAGCAGAGGAAAGAAGGAATGCAAAAGGCAAAGGAGAAAGGAAAAAATTCAACCAAGAACACACTGATGTAGTAAAACGCTCTGTTTCCCCTGTCCTATAGGGCAGTGATGGCGAATCTTTTAGAGACCAAGTGCCCAAACTGAGGGGTGGGGCAAACTCTGTGCTGGGGGAAAAGGAGGAAGCACTCCCATTGGGCTGCTGGGCAGAGGGGTGGGGTGAACTCTGTGCTGGGGAAAGAGGAAGCACTCCCATTGGGCTACTGGGCAGACGGATGGGGCAAACTCTGTCCTGGGGAGGAAGGAAGCGCACCCATTGGGCTGCTGGGCAGAGTGCAGTGGTGGGCTGGCCAATTGGGCTACTGGGAATCATCCTGGGCACCCCCAGTACCATGGCACCCCTTGGGTGCCAATCCAAAGCAAAGGTGCCAATAAAATTTTCAAACGCAGGGGCATCATTGGTCAGCCTGGTGCTCTTTCTCTTGTGGCCACCAGTAACTGCCCTTCTCTTGAACCTTGGACAGCTCTGTGCAGGGGGCAGCAATGGAGGGTAGACTGCTGGGCCAGGCCCTTCTGGGAGTGGCAGCCACCAGAGCTGAGTGGAGCTCTGATGCCTGGGATGATAGAGCAAACGTGCTGGGCTCCTTGATCCTCTGCCTGCCTTCCTCCTCCTCCTGTGCCACCAAAAATAAGATTACCAAAAGCAGCTCCATTGACAGTGGAGCTGCCATGGATTAGAGGTTGCAATTTTGCCTTGTAAGCAGGAGTTCAGAGTTCGATTCCCCAGGAAGGATAGTGGGAATGTGTATAATGTATAATTTCTGATGTAATTGTTGGAAACCTGGTATAAGAGGATTTTAAATGCTATAGGAGAGCCATTGTCCTGTAATCAGGAGGTTGTTGGTTCGAATCCCCAGAGGGGAGTTGAAATTAGAAGATGAGTGGGAATGAATATATTTCGTTAGGGTTAGACACCCTCATCACTCCCTTTCCAGTGCCCTTTTAGGGTAGCCAGCCTGCCCCTGGCAGAGGGGTGGTGGTGAACTCTGTGCTAGAGGAAGGGAGGAAGCAACAGCATGTGTGCCAACAGAAAGGGCTGGAAGTGCCATGTCTGGCACGCATGCCATAAGTTATTCACCACTGCTATAGGGCTTGTCCAAGACA